>OX328099.1:42969298-44419298 GCA_946811185.2 Hippopus hippopus | reverse complement strand
TCACCTCTATCCTAATGAGTAAGCTTCTAAAAAACTGCTTCTTCCAAGCCAGTGAACTATGTTTTGACCATCTTTATATTTTCCTAAAGAAATTTTAACAACATTTCAACAATTCTTTTCAAGAAGAATAAATACCCATTTATATAATCTTGTTAGTGTCACCACCAATATTCTTTCCAAGCAAATGGTTGTTTTACCATACAATAAAAGTATATGCAATAAACAACAGAAAGAGAGGGTTATTTCTTTACAAGATAGGTTTGCTGATTTGTTAGACAAGATATTGGTGGACCAGAAACCATTTAGCTCCTCACTGTAGGTTCCTGTTACAATCATTATGCATGAAAAGTAACAAATCTCTACCCTTATCTTTAAAAAAGATGCAGAAAAGTTTTGTTTGCTTACACACTTCAGATAATCATAATCAACTAATATAAACAAAGACAAAATTTCTTCATGCATTCCTTGGCATTATAAAATAGTATAAAACACACATATTTTATGATAGTTAAAAATATGGATGGGTCATAACTATGTATGATGTATAATTTGATGCATCAATACCAGCCAAAAAATTGCAGTAAAAAAGAAACTTTCTTTACTGCACTGCTTTCAAAAGTGGTAAGCAAACAGGTTGGAAAAATTGCAGAAAGCATAATGCCTGTTGTAATGCATGAAAACAATATCTTAACTGACAGTAGAACAAAGAACTAAACCATACCCATCAATAAATGAAAAATCAGTTTATGAATTCCCTAAACAGAAGGAAGTGCTTACAAGCCTGTCTGACTGTTAGATGCAAACTGACTCTATGCGCAATGTGAAAGCTTAGTAAAAACATATATAATCTGAATGAAGGAGGAAACAAACCTTCCTCTACACTACTGACAACAATTTGTGTAATTTTACCATCATTTCATGTCAGAAATAATCCTTCATACAGGCATACTATGGTAGTAAACTCTGCAACTGGGCCAGCAAAGATTTAAATGACTGTTGTAGCATAAAAGAACTATCAATTATTCATATCTATATATTTTTACCTTAAGAGCACTAGATAAGATTCTGGGTTTTTAGAACCCAAATATCCCCATAAATGTTCCTAGAAATCAACCAGTCAAATACATTTGAATTGGTCAAAATAGAGAACTGGATGCAGACAGCCCACCGTGTCACGAGACATTTCAACCCAAGAAAATATCTACATAGGCAAAGGAAGAGTGAGGACAGCAAACCCCTCATCCTACCCCTAAAATAATTGTTTAGGTGGGAGAAGGGCACAACTATTTTACACTAATTACTTACACTTCAATTATTTCTCTTACCCTTAACAGACAACAATTTACATGTAAATATGGCTCAAATGATGGAATCGTCTAGGAGAAAGTAGAAAACATTGACAGAAAAGGAGATAATGCATTTTCTTCTTTTTCCACAATGCTTTCAAATGGCTTTTTCTTCAGGATTGTTAAAAACTCTGGCTGTGTAGTAAAGAGTTAAAAAGTCATTTACAACTTTTGATGCCTATGCAACCCTCAAAACCTCTTTCATAACATGTTGCCATTAGGGCAAATGTAGATCAAGATCTGAATGCATGAAATGTGCATTCTGATCTATGATTTACACTGACTGGTCCACTGAGATATTCTGGACAAGAGCAACCTAGAACTTGCAATATTTTGGGTCTTTAGAATGAAAATGTCTTTTAGGTTTACTTGGCACTCAAAGGGTTGAAATCCACTGTTTTGTACATGCATTGGTTTAAAAAAAAAAATTGCCCTCCCCTTCCTATTTGCCTATGATCTAATTCCAAGATATTCAGAAATTGTACATTTGAGCTATGATCTGTGAAAAGGGGGCTAAATGCATCTGCAAAAAGTATCCAATCAGGCTGACCTTTACTGAAACTTTTTGCTGTTGGTCAATTTTCGCATGTCAAAGGACCAGTGTACCTCATGATTCAGTTGGTTGTTAGACAAAATGGACTTTATGGATCCATTATCATGTGATGACTTGCTTGGTACCATGCATCACGAAAATGCATTATGCCCCCTTTTGCCAGAGCATGGCTCATTACTAAGCTGCATAAAATTATACAGGATGTAAGAGCATGGACCTTAACAAGGTGTGGAGATGGTAGATCAGAATCAAACTCCACAGAACAGCAATCTGATCTTTTATGTACAGTGTCCAATATTTTTTTACAGTTCTTGCCATACCAGCTTTTGATTTGCATCACTAAGTTTACTTCTGCTGAGAATGTCCCATCCTATTTATATAGTGCTCTAAAGGCTTACCCTTCATCAAATAATCCTGTTTTTTTTTTAACATTCCTGAAGAAAAAAAGCCTTTGAAAACATTGTGAGAAAAGAAGAAGTTTCTGGTAACCAGAATTCTCTCCTTATTCCAACAATGTTTTCTTACTTTTCAAAGGCAATGTTTTCTAAAGCTTTCTTCCTCAGGGTGAATATAACTCAAAATTACTTACTGAATGGTTGAGCTTCTACAAAATTAACTCTGACTAAGTTGACTTATGTTTCTGCGGTAAAACACTGTCACCTGTAAACCACTATTATCTAAATCAAATCCTCAAACAATTTTTGTTTTTAAGTATCTTGATATTATCTCTTTTTCTTGCCAGGAAACAAGGTTCTGGTTTTCTGTGCCTTACAACAGAGTTTCAAAGATTTTAATGGAAAATGTTGACTTACCCAAACAATCATGGTTTAATACTCGCCCACCCCCCCCTCCCCACTTTTCAGAGCATTGTAGAAAAAAAGGAGAAAATGCTGGTTACCAGTGTTTTCTATCCATTTAAAGACAAATCCCATCGTTTGAGCCACTAAATTGTCATCTGCTTTCATGCTTTCATATTGGACACGTCTTAACATCTGGTTATGAGTTTACCTTGACACAAAATGACTTCTGAGTCCCCCTATATGTTTGCATTTTCTTCACTCTTCCCTGGGTTTAAGCGCTTAATGATACAAAAAATCAATGTGATGAACAAAAGAACCAGATGAAATACGCAGGTGAAAATGATGGAAGACAGAATGGCAGGATGGCTTCAAAACCAAGATATCACATTAGCCTGTTTTGCCTTTCGCCAATAAAGTGAAAAGTTACATGAAACTTCAATATGCATCAGAAAAATAAAATTCAATTTTATATAGAACTGTCGCAAAGTGGAAAAATACCCCCCACCAGCACCTTGTCAATGAAGCAGCAAAATAAGAGAACAGAAATGCTTTTCAAAACAAAGATCACCTGTGACCTTGACCTTTGACCTGTGAGACCCAAAAAACAATAGGGCACCTCCTTGGGTCATGAGCAACACTGCTATAAAGTTTCAGGGTCGTAGGTCAAATGGCTTTTGAGTTAGAGCACAGAAACTAAGTCTACAGATGGACTGATGGATGGAGGGACGGACGGACATAGTGAAACCAGTATAACCCCCTCTACTTTGTTGGTGGGGGTATAAATATACAGTATTCACATACAACTTACTTACTTAGAAAAAAATACTCCAGTAGTTCTGAATACTGTTAAGACAAATTAGATCTGTTGATACACTACTTCCAAAAGGTATGTCCAATACGGCCAAATACTTCAAAGATATCATTACCTCCAGACAAAGATTATCTATTGTCAACTTCCATTCAAGTGAAAAATAAATATTCAACATGAATCAGTTTGATGCATGAATATGAGTGCAAACATTGTGAGAATAGCAGAAACTGCTGTTACAAATTTTAAGCCTTTAAAAACAATCCAGTATTTTGATGACACTAAAAAAGAATGCTTTTGAAAATATTGTGGGAAAAGGAGAAAATGCCTGTAAACAGCATTTTCTCAATTTCCCATAATGTTTTCTACCCTTACAAAAACAAATTTTAATTTTTGAGTCTCACTTTTCTTATCACATGCCAATACTTTTAATTTCGAATAGTCTGACATTTTTAGACTGGTCCAAATTGAAAGCATTTGCAGACGACAAATTAAAGATGGCTCAAATGCTGGAATTTGTCCTTCATAGAGTAGAAAACATTGTGGGAAAAGGAGAAAATGCTGGTTACAAGCATTTTCTCCTTTCCCTACAATGTTTTCAAAAAGCCTTTTCCTCAGGGTTGTTAAAAGTCCGGATTGTGTGGCAAGCTGTGCATGTTTGAATATGTTATCAATTTATCACTGCTGTATCAAAGTTATCAGATCTTGATACAGAAAAGAAGAACAATTCATTTCCCAGATCTATAAAATTATCTCCCTCAAAGAGTAAGTGTACTATTCTATTTTTTGCTTTAGTATAGAATAATTTTCCCTAGCCAAGGATTAACTTATAGAAGATTCCTGATCAAATGCCCAGTGGCTCAGTCCCTTGTTTCTTTTATATAACACTTAGACCATTATGTCAATAAATGGAACAATCTCATTCTGAAGGAAATGTACAAATATTCCAATTTCAAAATTCCTTGGAATAAGCACACAAAAAATTGGGCATTCAAGATAGTGTTCATTTTCTATCTTTGTGCTTATCATACAAATAGTTTAATTAATTCTTCCAGATGACAAAGTAACAATCCCATCCAAATTGAAAACATTTGCAGATGAAAAATTAGATGTGACTTATTTGATGAGCTTTGTGGTTAAAAGAGTCTAAACATGTTGGGAATAAGAGAAAATGCTGGTTACCAGCATTTTCTCCTTTTTCCACAAGGTCTTCATTGCTCAAGGTCGTTAAAACAAGGGATTTTATTGTAAAAGATGAACTTAATTTCAATTCGCTTATACCTATTTTTTTCAAACATTGCAGTATCTTTCTTTGACCAGGATCCATTTGTTAACCCTTTACCATACAACGAGTTTTAACAATCCTTAAGAATAAAGCTTTTGAAAACATAGTGGGAAAAGAAAGAAATGGTGGTGACCAACAATTTTCCCTTTACCCACAGTGTTTTCTACCCTTTCATAAACAATTCTCGTCATTTGAGCAACTTTTGATTTGTCATCTGAAAATGTTTTGGATTTGGACAAGTGTAAAATTTTGTCGTTTGGTAAAGAATTAATTCAAGTAATAAACCAAAAAGGTACTATCCTCGAACTCACCATAAGTACATGATGATTCAATAATCTGAGAGCTTCTATTCCATCAACAAAGATTCCAATAGTCTAACAGACAAGAGAACTTAAGCCCTTACAATTTGTCAATATGCTTACCTCAAACCTGGACCATTACCATGTTTAACCCTTTACCACACGGCAAAATTTTAGATCTATCCAAATTGAAAGCATTTGCAGACGACAATTTCATAGTGGCTCAAATGACACAACTTTTCTTTGATAGGGTAGAAAACTTTGTGGGAAAAGGAGAAAATGCTGGTTACCAGCATTTTCTCCTTTTCCCACAATGTTTTCAAAAGGCCTCTTCTTCAGGGGCGTTAAAAGGCGTCATTGTGTGGTAAAGGGTTAAGAAAAGTTTGACTTGTTAGAACACATACAGTAAAAACTCTCCTCAAGACCACCCCAACAATACGAGCAACCCAGTATTATGAACGATTTTTGTCAGAACGGAATTTTTCCTTCTTAAAGATCAATGATCAAGAACCCAGAAATACCAGCAACCTGCTATTCCGAAATTACGACCACCATTTTCAGTACCAATATGAATTTACCTGTGGATTTTAACCCCTTGAAATGACCACTCGATTTCCGTAACTTCTTTATGACCAGCTAATTTACATGCGTCCGTAATAGCGAACCACAGACTGTGCCACATGTATGAATATTCTTGGGTCCAATGGAATTGACAATTTATCGGTCTTTTGTTTGTCTATCAACCATTGATTGTAACATGATTGTGTTAATTGATCAGGATGTTACGTAACATAATCAAATGACCTGTGCATTGATAGTTTTAAACCATCAATTCGGCTTTCACGCAGTAATCAAGTATTTATCACACATCGCTGACAAGGATGACAAACATGTCTACATCCGAGTGATCACGATTTATTGTTTATAGCCAGCTGATGTAATTTAAGACGCTTAGGTTTAGTGGTGATCGAGATGAGATTATCATTTTGTTTTTGACACTTCACATACTGTAATTATACCGTAACAAATGTGCGATTGTAAACAAGTGACCACGATAAATGTGAGATTGACGATTAGCAGGACTGTTCGAATAATCAACTGGGATAGAAAAACAAGAGGGCCATGATGGCCCTGAAGTCGCTCACCTGAGCCTTTTGACCAAACAGGATCCATTTTAAATCTCTTTCAAAAGTGTACACAAGGTTTTTCTAAGATTTGACCTTGTGACCTAGTTTACAACCCGACATGACCAATTTTCAAACCTATCCAAGATATCATCAAGACAAACATTCTGACCAATTTTCAAGACTATTGGACTAAAAATGTGGCCTCTAGAGCAAACACAAGGTTTTTTGAAGATTTGTCCAAGTAACCTAGTATTTGACCCAACAAGATCCATTTTCGAACTCGTCTGAGATATCATCAAGCCAAACATTCTGACCAATTTTCAAAAGTATTGGACATAAAATGTGACACGAGCGTACACAAGGTTTTTCGAAGATTTGACCTTGTGACCTAGTTTTTGACCCGACATAACCCACTTTCAAACTCACCTGAGATATTATCAAGACAAACATTCTGACCAACTTTCAAGAGTTTTGGACTGAAAATATGGCCTCTAAAGCATACACAAGGTTTTTCTAAGATTTGACCTAGTGACCTAGTTTTTGACCTGAAATGACCTATTTTTAAACTCGTCCGAGATGTCATCAAGACAAACATTCTGACCAATTTTCAAGAGTTTTGGACTGAAAATATGGCCTCTAGAACGTACACAAGGTTTTTCTAAGATTTCACTTAGTGACCCACTTTTTGACCCAACATGACCCATTTTGGAATTCATTCAAGATATCAAGACAAACATTCTGACCAACTTTCAAGAGTTTTGGATTGAAAATAAAGCTTCTAGAGCGTACACAAGGTTTTTCTAAGATTTGCCCTAGTGACCTAGTTTTTGACCCGACATGACCCATTTTCGAACTCTTCTGAGATATCATCAAGACAAACATTCTGACCACTTTTCAAGAGTTTTGGACTGAAAATGTGGCCTCTAGAGTGTACACAAGGTTTTTCTAAGATTTGACCTAGTGACCTAGTTTTTGACTCGACATCACCTATTTTTGAACTCGTCCGAGATATCATTAAGACAAACATTCTGACCAAGTTTCATGAGTATAAGACTGAAAATGTGGCCTCTAGAGCGTACACAAGGTAAAAGTTGACAACGGACGACGGACGACTGATGACACACGACGGACGCCAGACACAGCACGATCACAAAAAGGGAGTGGGGATTTTCCGTATGTCTACGTTAAACGTTCAAAGATCAGAACATATTCGAAAATCTTTGTTTTAAAATGAAAATCGGAACTTGGAGTTCTTGAGACTACATGAAGTAAAAAGGCAGATTAAAAAAATGAGAATGTGACAAGTTATATCAGTTACATTAGATTTTTTAGTCTTCAGATTCATTTAGTTAATTTATGTACATACCTGGTTATGATTGTTTTAAATAGGCAAGTCTGAATTGACATGCTTTTATAGGTGGATTTATTTAATAAAATTCAAGAAACGTATAACTTTTCAATGAAAATGAAAATGTTCCTGTCATTTTCATTTGTGTACTTAGGCTTCCCTATTCACATCATTTAGCCCATCACAAGTCTAGACAGCACCAGGGTTTATTTCAAACTGTAGGCTTGTGAAACCCGGAAATAAGACCACCCCACCAATGAGACCAAATTTTAAAAGTACCCCGGGTGGTCTTAATAGAGGAGTTTTACTGTACTAATTTTAAAACTGCAATAGACTAGAGGTAACTGAAAAGGGGAAGAAATGTTCAAAGAGTAGAAAAATAGCCATTTTTGATTGATACTAGGAAATACCACAGGAGAAGAGGCAACGTCTATTTTACAACCCATAAATTGAGCCATGCTCTGACAAAAGGGGGCTTAATGCATCTCCATGATACATGATACTAAGCAAGTCATTACATAATTATGGATCCATAAATTCCATTAGGTCCAACAACGGACCGCGTTATGAGACAGTATGGTCCTTGGACCTGCAGAAAATTTACAAATAGCAACAAGTTTCGACGCTTGTCAGCCTGCGCAGACCGCACAGGTTCATATGGGTTGATACTTTTTGCAAATGCATTAAGCCCCCTTTTCAGAGAGAATTGCTCAAATGTTTTTTTCAAAAGCTATCAACTACACAGTCTTCAAAAGAAACCTAGTTGACCTTTTCCATTGCTACTCTTCTTTAAATGATTCCTATCTGTTATTTGCTTTTTAACTTGGTTTGCCCTTAGTTAGTAGTGTAGTTAGCTGTAGTGACCTTTACGTGCATCAACAAAACCTGTACCAAAAGAGCAAATTGGATTCATTCCAAGTTTTTTCAAGGATAAGCTTATATGCATTCTTAGGGCCTGCAATAAATGAAAAAAATTTGATGTCATATTAAATGCTTTAGTGAGAGCAGTTTTTCTTAATAATATTCTCATTTGGCCATGGTCCAGAATTGAGCATAACATTATTATAATGGATAGCTCAAAGATGACAGTATTAGTAACAGAAACAAATATTTTGTTTTCTACAATTATACAGAATAAATCTAAGTCTGGCCCAATTGCTTAATCCAACCACACATGCCTTACTGCATAATATTTACCAATGCCTGAAATTTGAAAATCAAAGATAAAATGAGTGTTGGTAAAAGCCAAACTATAAGTTGATTTATAACTAAACTTTCACCATTTGCTTTGTCATTAACCCTTAATGTCATGAGTACACATAAAGTTATTTTCGTTTTTAAGGTAGATCAAAGATCTGGATCAAGTTGGACAAAACATGCAGTCTGATCTTGGCTCTATTCTCTGTGCTACTTTGTAAGATATTTCGAACAGCACAGCCTTCAAATTGCAATATCTTGCTTTAACCCTTTACCACGCAATCCCGAGTTTTAACGACCCTGAGGAAAAAGCCCTTTGAAAACACTGTAGGAAGAGGAAACCAGCATTTTCTCCTTTTCCCACATTGTTTTCTACCCCACCTAAGACAGAAAGCATCAATTAAGCAACATTTAATTTGTCGTCTGCAAACACTTTCATTTCTGTCAGGTCTAAAATTTTGTCGTTTGGTAAAGAGTTAAATCACATGATAAAAATTATCTGGGTTTTTCACAAAATGAAAATATCTGTTCAATATTTCATCAATTCTTCACCCAACAGTCGTAAGTTTTAATCACCCTAAGAGAAAAAGGCTATTGAAAAAAATGTGGGGGGAAAAAAAACGAAAATGCTGGTAACCAGCATTTTCTCTTTTTCCCACAGCTTTTTACCCTTGTCAAAGATTAATCCCATCATTAGAGCGACATTCTACTTGTTGTCTGCCAAAACTTTCAAATTTGGCAAAGTCAAAAATTTTGTCATGTTGTGAAGAGTTCATTAAAGGTTCTAACTATATATACCAGGACGGTTAAAAGTATTGTTATTAACATTAACATTTCATACACATAGAACTGTTTTCTGAAAGATTTACTGTGCCCCCAGTTCTTTATATAAATCAAACAGACATTTTAACAAGACTGCTGCCAGGGTTGCAGTACTTGGATATCCAAAATCCTACAACACAAAACAAGTTCAATTACTATCTTACAGGCTTGCTCATTTGACAGAGTTGAAAGACTTTTGTCCACATACAATCTTTGGTCTAATTATTGTTAAAATCATTTGTTTATACATATTTCATTTTCAAGTAAATGATAAAATTTTAAAAACTGTACATTTTACATTAGAAAACCTTTTTTTTTCACAAAACAATATTACTTTTGAGAAGTACAGTTTTGGAAATTTTATATTTTTATTTTATGCCACTAAATTATCAAAGGAATTTTTCTAGTAGACAAGTTCAAGTTTGATGCAATAGATTGATGGACAGAATGAACTTAAAAACAAGAACCAATCACAACAGCTGAACAGCTAAAAAGAATTAACTATTTACCCAAACAATCCTTAAGGACGACAGGCTTCAAAAAACATTCTGGGAAAAGAGAAAATGCTGGTAACCAGCGCCATTTTCTTATTTTCCCACCATATTTTTCTTACCTCGTAAAAGACAAGTCCCATCATATGAGCCGCATTTCATTTGTCATCTTTATCTGCCAAAACTTTTAATTTGGACAAGTCAAAGCATTTCTTCCATTTCCACAATGTTTTCTACCCTTAAAAAGGCATATCCTACATTCAGAAACACATTTAATTTGTTAACTACAATTGCTTTGGACTAAGGTAAGTCTATAATAATTTTGTTTGGTACGGAGTTTAATACATCAATTACAGACAGCACTTATTTGATATACCTTAAACCATATGATAAACCATAAACCATACCCTAAACCATACAATATGTACAAAGGAAGACAAAAATTAAAAAGGGGTGAGGACAAGGGTAAAATGAGGATGACAAAAAAATACCACCATGCTAATGATGTAAGTAAAAGGGTTACTTTATCTCTAATCTCTATTCATATCACAGTTTTGAAAACATTGTGATATATATCGTAACAATTACTGATTGAGTTAATTTTGCCAAGTGACAATGCTTTAGATAACTTTTTTTTCTTCCAATCCCTTGTGGTATAAATGGATGTCAAATGATAAAATAAATAACTCTATATCGGCAATAATCATCCATGAAAAGCTTTTCAAACCAGACACCATGACTTGCAAACCTTTCTAAATTCAAAGGTTATAAGCAAGGCAAAAACCAGCCATTTTTTTTAGCCAATTAAACACTAGTTCTAAAACCAACAACAACAACCATCTACTTATGATTAATGACTTATAACCAAAATATATCGTACCATATTCTCCATTCCGTGCAACATTCACTGATACCCATTTGTTGATGTTGTAGTTGTTCCTGGATTCCAGTCGTCCATATGAGCCTTTCCCCAAATAATAGTGTAATACTAACTTCCTGTTCAACAATTCTAGTGAGAAGAACTCCCCCTGCAATGTTCATCAATTAACTGTAAAATATGCTGTAGGGAAATTATGTTTTATTTTTGCCAACAGGGCAGATCAAGATCAGAATGTGCAGTCTGATTTTGAATCTACAGTGATGGATATTTTGTGAGATTCTGACCCTTGACATTGCAATATATATTTATAGATATACTGAAAATTCATGTTCTAATCATATGGTACTGTAAACGTAAAGCTGCACTTTTTCAATTGACAACACTTGTCAACTAAATTGCAAAAGGCTTTTTCAAGAGCAATCTAAACAAATGAGCAACACTCTGGCATTACACCAAGGCAGTCATCACATGATTATTGATTCACAAATCCATTTTGTCTCACAAGTGACTAAATCATAAAGTAGACTGGTCCTTGGACATGCAGAAAAGTTTCGATCATGGTCAGCCTGCGCAGACTGACCTAGGTCGATACTTTTTGCAGATGCATTAAACTCCCTTTTTATACAGCATGGCTCAAAAGCATTGGACATATTTTTAGGGTTACCAGCCTTATTGCTACAGGTTGCTCTTTTGATAGTATAGAGTTAACTCTTTACAGAATGATAATAGACTGAACTCAAACAAATTGAAGGCATTTGCTGAAGACCAATAAAATGTAGCTCAAATGACAATTTCATCTATAATAGGGTAGAAAACATTGTGGCAAAAGGAGAAAATGCTGGTTACCAGCATTTTCTTCTTTTCCCACAATGTTTTCCAAAGGCCTCCATCTCAGGATCATTAAAATACAGGATTGTGTGATAATAACTTAAGTTGTGACAGAGATATCAAAAAATTATCAAAGGTTTTGTATGCTTAAGATGCAGATTGTGACAGGGCTTTGACATTACCTTGGGTTTTCCTTGGAAACAGCACAGCGAAAAACAATAAGACAACCACAGGAGGCAATACATAAACTTACAGTGGTATCATTTCCAACGAAGAAAAGTGTTGCGTTGGGCCAGTATGTCTTAAACTCCAAGGAGACACTAGTTGCAATTTCACTTGTAATTCTTTCTTTATCCGTAACAGCATATCCTGTGCCATCAAATGAGAAGATGTTTGCACCTGGAGCTTGAGCAGGCCTGCAGAAGTATAAAAAAGAGGCCTATGAAGGCCTGAATTGTTCTAATGATCATAATTGGCCAAGAAATTTCATAGCAAGGAATTCTGATATTATACACCCTTTAAGAAGCAGTCCATGATTTTACAGCTCAGGGGCAGACAACCTAATGTAACATTGTTCGGATAAGAAAACAAGAGGACCATGATGGTCCTATATCGCTCACCTGAGTACTAAGCAGTAAAGGTCTACAACGAAGATAAATACCAAATATCGAGGTTCAAGGCCAAATGATAATGAAACAAGAGTGGCAAATTGTCGCAAGATAAGCCCGTCCCACCGCCAGTTGTCAAGGAGGTATAATAATCGCAAAGGGCAGGTAATGCAACAAACATGTTTACCAAGTCTCAAGTCAATTTGACTTGAGGTGACAAAGTTCCGTTCCAGACAAGCAAGAAATACTGTAAAAATGAAGATCAAAGTGAAATTACTCAAAATCCGCGCTTGGTAGAGTTATTGTTCTTGTGCACTGTACTCCATAATATTGCAACAAACATGCATACCAAGTTTGAAGTTGTTCTGACTTAAGATGAAAAAGGTATATTCCGGACAAGCACTAAATGCTGTAAAAATGATGATCAAAGGGAAATAACTCAAAGACAGCACAAGGTAGAGTTACAATTCTTGTGCACTGCACTTCCACATATTGCAACAAATAAGCATACCATATTTCAAGTCATTCCTACTTAAGATGACAAAGTTTTGCTCTGGATAAGGAAGAAATGCTATAAAAATGAAGGTCAAAGGGGAATAACTCAAAATTCGTGCTAGGAAGAGTTATGGTTCTTGTGCACTGCACTCCGTAATTTTTATACAATCTTGCATACCAAATTTGAAGATGTTCAGGCTTGAGATGACAAAGTTATATTCCGGACAAGCAGAAAATGCTGTAAAAATGACGATCAAAGGGAAATAACTCATAGACAGTACGGGGTAGAGTTATGGTTATTTTGCACTGCACTCCGTAATATTGCAACAACTACAAATGCCAAGTTTCAAGTCAATCGGACTGGAGATGACAAGGTTAAGCTCCAGACAAAGAACTATTCTACAGAACTTTCTAATTCAAGGGCAAATAACTCCATTTGTTCTGGTCTGATTAGATCCATAATTGAACTCATTTGAGATCTTATAGTCATAAGTATTTTGACCAAGTTTGATGCTGATTGGTTAAAAATTGTAGATGCTAGAGTGTAAACAAAGTCAAATATAGCAATTTTTCTAATTCAAGGGCAAATAACTCCAGTTTTTCTGGTCCGATTACACCCATAATCGAACTCATCTGAGGTCTTATGGGCATATATATTTTGACCTAGTTTCGTGCTGATTGGTTAATAATTGTACATGTTAGCGTGTAAACAAAGTCAAATATAGCAATTTTTCTAATTCAAGGGCAAATAACTCCATTTGTTCTGGTCCGATTAGATCCATACTTGAACTCATCCGAGATCTTATAGTCATAAGTATTTTGACCAAGTTTGATGCTGATTGGTTAAAAATTGTAGATGCTAGAGTGTAAACAAAGTCAAATATAGCAATTTTTCTAATTCAAGGGCAAATAACTCCAGTTGTTCTGGTCCGATTACACCCATAATCGAACTCATCTGAGATCTTATGGTCATATATATTTTGACCAAGTTTGGTGCTGATTGGTTAATATTTGTAGATGCTAGAGTGTAAACAAAGAAATGTGAACGGACAGACGGACGCCGGACGGACGCCGGACGGATGCCGGATGGACACCGGACGCTGACGGACGGTGAGTGATCACAATAGCTCATCCTGAGCACTTTGTGCTCAGGTGAGCTAAAAAGCTAGTAACCACTATCTCTCCTTACTCACAATGTTTTCTTTTTTTTTCAAAGTTAGTTAAGTGAGCCACATTGAATGTGTTGTCTGTAAGTACTTTCAATAAATATAAGGCTACAATATTATAATCAGCAGGTACAGTTAATCATGTGAATAAGAAGCTTTTGAGGACATGCATTGCTATACTGGTTGTTACTGACCATTTCATTTCAATACAAAGGAAGTGTTTCCTCAAGGCCATTAGAATAAACAATTATTTGATAAAGTGCTAACAAAAGAAAAAAACTCAAACAACAAAAACATCTTACACTTCAAGACAAGCACCACAGGCCTCCCTTGTATTGGTTTGAAAGTTGGCCAGTCCTACAAGTGTTCCATCAATGTACAGGTCTCCTACACAACCAGTGAAGTTGGATCTTGTCACACCACTAGGGATATTGACATCAGCAGGTATACCAGCCACATACAACTCTGCATTCTGGTCAAGTGACATCACAGAGTAGCCGATCGGTGAAGACTTTGTTTCAAGGTCTCCGCCTTCCTCTGTTACAGGACGGACGTCAAGTTTACCTAAACGTCCAATTCTGAAATAGAAAGAATTGTCAACAATAAAAAAATTTAGAGGAAGAATAATAAAAATAAAAAAGTAGCACCATTGCCCTTACTTAGCATGGAGAAATAGTATTGAACTCCCTGAATTTGAGGCAGTTTTCAAAATGTCCTGTGCACTTCCTAAGCATTCTTCATAGAATTTTTAGCTTAATTCCCCAAAATTTTCTAAATCCAAAAGTGACACACCTGATTGGCTAAATCATATTGTTTAGCCAATCAGGAGTTGTGTTACTTTCTAAAACTGAAAAAAGACTAGGAATGTACAGTAGAATGGTTCGTGAATACGAGCGTATTATTCCTTTACAACACGGTTAATTTTACTTAGGTATTTTTTTTAACTATTCACAAGATTATCTACTTTAGAGCAGCTGGTTGCTAGCCCAAAGAATTTTCCAATATTTAAAATTCATTGACTCTTTTTCTTATAATGTCTGTGATAAAATCTTTGATTTGTGAATAAAGACCATGACTATGGTAAGCAGGATTAGACAAAAGTGCAGTGGGCCTGTGGCACTGAACGTCTGCAATAAAGGAAAGAAACATCTACTACAAACCGAGTCTGACACTGTTGCAAATTTGTTTCAGGAAGGATTAAGGACACAAAACATCAAAAAAGCCTTATACTGCTTCTAAAACTTGCATCGAAAGTTATCTAAAGCAGTAGACTAAGAGATACCTTGTTGCTGAGACTTTGTACCATTTGTCCACCTCTCTCAAAATATCTGCCTCTGACTGGATGTCTGTGTCATCTCTGATTACAGCTGTACCTCCACCAGCATTCCAGCTAAACTGTATCCTGTTGTTGATTAGTTCTACAGATAGAAACTCCTAAAATAGATGATAGAATACTCGAACTCTATTACAAGTAGGTCAAATGATTTGAGTTGTCTCTGAAAGGGAACAAAATATTGTGATTTAAGGCAAAAATGCAGGTTACAATTGTTTTCTCCTTTTCTCACAATGTTTTCGAAACCCTTCCTACCCAGGGCTATGACGACACAAGATTGTTTGGTAAAGGGTAAATTCTTTAAGCTGAAAAAATATTTTTTAGACCAGTCCATACTGAAAGCAGTTGAGCCATGAAAAGGGGGTTTAATGCATCTGCCAACAGATCGACCCATGTCATTTAGCTAAAGTTGACCTGGGTCCAAACTTTTTGCTATTGGTCAATTTTCTTCATGTTGAAGAACCATACTACCTAAGGACTCCATCAGTAATTAGATCCATAATTATGTGATGACTTGCTTAATATACTGCAGCACAGAGATGCACTTAACCCCTTTTCAACAGAGTATGGCTCATTTGTAGACAACAAATTAAATATGTTGCCAAAGATGGGATCTGTTGATAAAAGGGTAGAAAGATTTTGTTCACTACCATTTTCTCCTTTTCCCATCTTCATCAGGGTCATCATAAAACGATATCATTAACTCTTTACCAGACAACAAAACATTCGACTTGTCCAAATCGAACGCATCTGCTGACGACTAATAAATGTGGCTCAAATTATGGAATTGGCCTCTGAAAGGGTAGAAAACATTGTGGTTACCAGCATTTTCTCCTTTTCCCACAATGTTTTCAAAAGTCATTTCTGTCCGGGTCATTAAAATTTAGGATTGTGTTGGAAAGGGTTAAGTAAAGGGTTTACCCATAAAACTTACGGCATCAATGTCCCCTTCATTTATGGTCTGACTCTGAATGTGACAGATGATCATGTCCTTTTCTGGAGAGGGTGTCTTAAATGCAAAGGTGATTGTATTCAGGGTACCAGGTTTGGTGACCGATTGCAGCTTTCTAGCACATTTACCGTCACAATTAAGGGATGTTTTCACCTGAAAAGTAAATTCATTGAAGATAACAGACAATATTAAATGGCTACATTATAAATTTTGCTTCTTCATGCTGGTACTTTATAAATGAATACTTTATTTTTCATTTGATTAGAATGAACTATGCAGAAGGCAACAAAAGCAATGTTAAGATGAAACTGCCAGCGAAAGTGTTTTTTGATCATAGTCCAGATTCTGCTTTCATATAAATGAATCATGCGCTGGCAAATGGGACTTTAATGCATCAGTAAGATGCATTATGCCAAGCAAATGGCCACATAATTATGGATCCATAAAATCTATCTGTAGAACAGTCCTTTGATGGGCAGAAAATTAACCAATACCAAAAATTTTCCACCCATGTCAGCATACCCGGACTGCACAGGCAGACATTAATTGAACTTTTTTGCGGATGCATTAAGCCCCCATTTTACACAGCATGGCTTAAATGCATTTCTTATTGGTTTTCCAAACTGTCAAGATACTCCATGTTTCGCAGCATGTTTTTCCGTACCTTATTTGCTTCTTCCCTGGCTTCTCTTATACTCTGTTTTAACCTGCTCAATTTATCCTTCAGGTCTGACTGTACTCTCTCTGTATTATCGTATCTCATTTGTAGAGAATCTGTCAAGTTCTTCATGTCTGACAAGTCAGTGTTTATACCAGTCACTGAAAACATAAGATTTTTTTTTTTTTCAATAGAATTTTAGTAACAACAGAAACAGCTTCATGGACATAAATGTAAGTATTACAAATATATCAATTAGCCTAATACAGATGAATAGTTGTACATGCACCTCTGCAGATTATGTTACATTTTCAAATAAAAAATAATGGGATTCTGGCAGAAAACAAGAAGGCCAGTCTATTTTTGTTGAATAAAAAAGAGAATTTCAGAAAGAAATACATGAGACTGTGCTTAACCCTTTACCACACAGTCCTAACTTTTAAAGACCCAAAGGAAGAATGCTTTTGGAAACATAGTGGGAAAAGGAGAAAATGCTGGTACCCAGCATTTTCTCCTTTTTTCAAAATGTTTTCTACCCTTTCAAAAACATAATTGGATTTTAGTCGTTAGATATGTGGTCTGCAAATACTTTGAAATTGGAAAGGTCATTTAGTAAAGACTTAATACTTGTAAAATTGCATGTTAAGTGCAGTCTGATCTTGATCTACACTGCTTGTGATTGCAAAAGCAAGGTAAGATGTGTGTAAAGACTGATAATTAATAAATGTAGTACATGTAGTGGCAATAATAATGATATCTAAATATCAACTACAAATTATTACATAGGTACTATAACCCATTTACTTTTGAGATAAATGTCCTCATATTTATCATCATGAAGTGCTTGCAGTTCTTCAAGTTTAGGTAGCAACTCATTGTTCACTTTATCAACAATCTCTCCAGTTTGGGCTTTCACCCCTTTGGCCTTGGCTTCAGTGTCATCCAAGGAATCCTTCACATCTGCTAATCTGTCCACCGTATCTGTAACAAAAAAATAATAATTCAGAATTTACTAGACCAGTCGTTTATTTGTACAGCTGTATGTCCAGCATATTAGCGGCAACTTCAGCTTTTACTAGACCATACAATTTTAGACTTATCTGTATTGAAAGCATTTTTTGTCTTAGATGACAAATTAAACGTGGCTTACCTGTGTCTGTGGAAGAGTAGAAAACAACATCGTGGGAAAAGAAGAATATGCTGGTTACAAGAATTTTCTCCTCTTCCCACCATGTTATATAAAGCCAAATTCTGCCAGGCTTGCTAAATCTCGGGACGTTGAGTTAAGGGTTTAACAACATTTATGAGTAGAGTTCAGATAAAATAAACAACTTTGATAAAAAAAGAGTCTTAACCCTTTACCAAACAATCTCTGGTTTTTACGACCCTGAGATAGAAGCCTTTTGAAAACATTGTGGGAAAAGGAGAAAATGTTGGTAACCAGCATTTTCTCCTTTACCCACAATGTTTTCTACCCTGCTGGAAACAAATTTCAGTTTTTGAGTTACGTTTATTTTGTCGTCTGCAAGTGCTTTCAATTTGGACCTGTCCAAAATTTTGTCGTTTGGTAAAGAGTTGAAACAGCTATGACAAAGGACTTTATCATACACCTATCAATTTTCTGGCTCAAATGCATTTATCACAAGCTTATAAAACCAGACATGGCAGAAAAGGAATCTATATCTGATAGTATCAAATACTGATCAAAATACAGTAGGATAATTTAACCTTCATGTGGACTACTTTTGCAATTTCATTGGTCACAATGGTATGTCATTATGTCCATCCACCATGCATACTGATAGAGCTATCACGGACTAAGTGAGTATATGTTTCAATTTATAAGCATTTAGAAATGAAATTGACAATAATTGCAATTCTTTCTTGTAAGAAACTGATAGGTATACAAAGAAAGGAAAACTATGTTGGGGTAAGTTTCCTGTAAGTTGTACTTGCTTTACCCTGTAGGGAAAATTTATATAATTGCTGGACATACAGCCTTGTGAGATATCAAATTTTTCAAGGCAGCTTGATGCTAACACAAGCTTGAGGAAATTTACTACAAAATACTACTCCATATAATATGATCCATGCTCTGGCAAAAGGGTGTTGAAAGCATCTCCATGACACATTACACCAAGAAAGTTATCACATAATTATGGATCTATTAAATCCATTTTGTCTAACAATCAACTAAATCATGGGGTAGAATGGTCCTTTATTGTCCAAAAAATTGACCATAAGCAAAGAGTTTTGACTCGGGTTAGCCTGGGCAGATTGCGCAGGCTGACCTGGTCAATACTTTTTGCAGATGCCTTAATCCCCCTTTACACAGACCATGGCTCCTATATATACCTCTAGGGAGTTCATCTATGGCTTGTTTGATGTCAGTGTGCTGACCAATCAAATCTATCTGCTGAGATTCCACTCCATTTAAGGTTGTATTTAGTCGGGCAAGTTCCTCATCCAAATCTGAAAGAGTAGGCAAAGATCAAAGTAAGCCTGGGTATGTTATTTTTATATTTTGTATACAAAGTATTTGTTAATAATTTCTTAACAGTATACCTGTGTTGTGGGCATTCATGTTTATCATCTCAATGAGTACTAACAACCAGGGCTCATCTAGTGAAGAATTTCTACAGAGAAATTACACATTGAATTCTGAAATACTTTTCCTATTTCCAGTATATTAGTTTGAACAATAGGCTCATTAAGCACAGTTCAACAAAACCAGTTTTACAACTGATTTTCTGCCATGTTAGATAACCCTTTAAACCTAAGAGGTCTACACTGGCCTGAGATGCCCCACTGGACATGAATTGTTGAAAATGTGTAAGAGGAATGCACAGTTCAAAATTGCTTATTCTTCAAAACTAACGATTTTGTGATTTCAGAAATACTCAGGAATTTAACTCTTTACCACATTTATTTTTTTGGAATTGGTATTGCAGACAAAAATCAAATATGGTGCAAATGATGGAAGTTAACTTTGAAAAGGTGAAAAACTTTGTGGGAAAAAGAGAAAATGCTGATTCCCAGCATTTTCTCCTTTTCCAACAATGTTTTCAAGTCTTCTTCATAAGTATTATAAACAAAACAAAGGATAACTTGGCAGTTGGCCAACAAAGAAATTCAATCAAATTACCTTTGATTCCAACATTCATTGTAGTGTTTGCCTGATTCAAGAGTTCTTTACTGGTATTCAAAGCAGTTGACACAGCTTTATTCAGTTCATCTAAGTCAGTCTGCAACAAAGAAAATTCACATTCCTTTCAAATCCTGACCATTTCCCAATACTGAAGCATTATACTAATTCTGCAATAAAACCTGGAACAAGTCAAGCACTTGTGGTTAAAACTGCTTTTCTTCAGTCTATATTAATCTACTCCGAATTTTTAACAGTTACATGCCAAAAATAGCTCATTAAGTTGCTTTCATCTGAATTATACATACAATTACTATTACATTAGACCACAAATTATAACAAATGATTAAGTGCAAGGCTAACATCTTTCTACGACAGAAAAAATTCTTTCTCTTTCCATAATGTTTTAACATGTACTCATATAGTAAACCATGATTGACTAAACCCAAAAGTCAGGCAATAACATACAGGGCTTCCTGGTTTGATGGCTAACTTTGCAAAATTCTGTCCAAGGAGGGATGATAATGATAGTCACTGCAACTGAATTCATTACTCTTTCACCACTGAAAATTGTTTCATGTTGTTTATGTGGGGAAGCAGCCAGTGGCATGGGAAGAATGTTATGCAAAGTACATGTAACAGAAACTCATGCCATGGCTATACCCTGACATGAATTAATGTTAATATGGGCATTCAAACAAACAAATGAAATCTTAAACTCTTTACCAAACAATGAAATTTCGGACCTGTCCAAATTGAAAGCATTTGCAGATGACACAGTAAATGTGACTTAGAAACTAAAATGTGTCTTTGGAAGAGTCAAAAACATTGTTGGAAAAGGAGAAAATGCTGAATACCAGCATTTTCTCCTTTTCAAAAAATGTTTTCAAAAGCGTTCTTCTTCAAGGTTGTAGAACTTGGAATTGTGTGGTAAAGGGTTAATTCCTGTCCATTATCTACATTATCATCCCTTTTACACAAAAGCATTTTCAGTCGTCTACTACAAATTTGTTTCTGAAGGTACTAAGTCATACAAAGAAAAGAAAAGAAATACAAACCATTCCAGTGGCATTTTCAACAGCTTCCATGGCTCTCTTAGCAGCCTTAGATGCCTCTTCAATGGCACTGACAATATTTTCATAAACTCTAGCTGCTTTTATAGGATCTGCTGCAGCATTTCTTGTACTCTCAAACATTCTGAAAGACAACAGCGATCGATCACAATCAACTGAAGCATACATCATGTTGATTTTTTATTGAAATAGGAAAACCATCTAAAAACTATGGCTATTTTTGTTCTCCAAGCACTCTTGTTAATTCCGGCCATTGGGTATAAAGAGATATTAACCCTTCAGAGTGCTATGCTAGATAATGTAGATAAATATTGGACTGCATAGAATATGTAGTCTGAGCTTGGATTTACCTATCCCTCTACTCTGTAACATGTTCTTGAAGTTCCAATGGTTTGCCAAATCGAAAATGTGCATTCTATTGGCTCAGCACCTCCAGGACTAAGGGGCCTATTTACACTTTTTTTGCAATGGGTGTAATTTTTTGTTAACACCTGATAAATACTACAAAATATGTATTTCTGAAAAAAATCGCTGGTCACCAACATTTTTTTTTGCAACGGGTGCCATATTTTGTTAACACCTGATAAATACTACAAAATATGTATTTGTGAAAAAAATTGCTGGTCACCAACCTTTTCTCCTTTTTTTTACAATGTTACCTACCCTATCAATGACAAATTCCATCATATGAGCCATATTTAAAATGTTCTCTGCAAATGCTTTTAATTTGCACAAATCTACAAAATGGCCATATATCACTCTCAGGAAATACCATTGGAAAAAAAATGCTTCTGTTACTCTTTCCTGGTTTTGTTAATACATGGTGGCTTTAATGCAAAATAATTTTATCACATCACCTCCCTTGTTTACAGTGTAATATACCCATTACAAATTTCTTTATCTCATACACATTTAATATCACTATTGTGTGACATCATTTTTGACGTCATTTTATACGTAAATTTCGATGAAGTGAATGGGTTTATGGATATTACTGCGTGTGCATCTATAGATGGTTTTGCATCTTCTTATCTAAGATTTGTAAAATATCGTTATGTGATAAAAACAATCTGACATTCATTGGCGTATGGGATAAAAATTTTATTTATTTAACTTGTCAAGAAAAAATGTTATTAAGCTTGCCAAAGGCTTGCTTAATAACATTTTCCCTTGACTCGTTTAATAAAATTTTATCTCAATGCCAACTCATGTCAGATCCTATATATCTTACTTTAAGTATGATTATAAAAACTGAGCCTCATATACGGTATATTTTTGTAACATACACCTATGAAGGGTATCATTGGAACCATACTATAAAGGGTAACACTAGACCTTTAGTACCACGAGATTAGTACTGAAGACTAATCTATTAATCTTTATCTCTTTACCAAACAACAAAATTTTGGACGAGTAAGTTTAAATTATTCACAGACAATAAATGTAGCTCAAAAGACGACTTCTCTCTTTCATTGAATAGAAAACATCATGGAAAAAAGGAGAAAATGCTGGTTACCAACATTTTCTCCTCTTCCACAAATGTTTTCAAAAGCCTTCTTAAAGCTTGGGATTGTGTGGTAAAGAGTTATACTTGGTGGACAACAGTTTGAACCATATAACAAGTTATCTACCAGATATGAATCATAAATGTTATTTTCTAAACAACAGGAAAACCTTACTCACTTTTCTAATTCAGCAGCATAATCAGAGAGATTGTTAGCATGTTCCCATGCCTTCTCCACAAGTATTTCTGTGTTTGGTAACTTTTGTTCCAGGTTTTGTTGCTTTTCCTTCAGGGGAACCATTGCTGCATCCAATGTACTTACTCTGGTCTCCAGCACCTAGTGAAAAAAAAAAAAGGAGAACAGATATTTTATAGCAGACTTACCTAAGTATGTTATTGTTTCATGGTATAATAACGTTACATGAACATTCATACATACTGAACATAAAAGAGGAAAAAAGAAAAAAAGTACAGAGATAATGTCATAGATAGAGGATCTTACATGAGTGTCAATGTACTATCATTTTTATCAAACCAATTGACTAAAATTGTACGACGCAAGCCTTGGTAAGCATCAAACACGTTTTAGTCAATGAGTTCAACATTCATGACAGAAAACTGATCAGAACAGGGACCAAAAAAACGATAATACACTAGCGTATTATCAAAAATAAGTCATGGGTTTAATACACTGCCAGAGGAGGTTTTATGTAATAAAACAAATAGATTCATTACATACTTTTTCTATAAAAATCACAATAATTATGGGAAAGCTTTGTAAGAAACAATTGGCTACAAAATAATAAACACAACAAAATAATTATAATGTAACTTTGCCCGGTGGATACGGGGGTTTAGTGCATTTGCAGAATGGATCTACCCAGATCAGCCTGCACAGTCCTTGCATACTTGATACTTTTTTGCTAATTGTAAATTTTTTGCATGTCAAATGACCACTCTACTTTATGATTCATTCAATTGTTAAACAAAAATGAATTTTAAGGATCCATGATTCTGTGAGGACTTGCTTGGTATAATGCATCACTGAAATGCATTAAATCCCCTTTTGGCAGAGTATGGCTCATATGGATTAAAAACAAAAATGCATTCAAATAACTCATTACCAGATAACAAAATTATGGTCATGTCCAAATTGAAAGCATTTGCAGAAAACAATTTCAATGTGGCTAAAATGGTGCAACTTTTCTTCATAGAAAACATGGTGGGAAAAGGAGAAAATGCTGGTTACCAGCATTTTCTCCTTTTCCCACAATGTTTTCAAAAGGCTTCTTTTACAGGATTGTTAAAAACTGGCATTGTGCGGTAATGGGTTAAGCTGTACTGATTTCAATTTTCAGGACACTTGGTCTTATCCTGTTGAATTCAAATAGCTGACGATTATCAAATGTAAATTTTGTTACATTATTTGACAAAGAATTAAGTTTACATGACTAAAACTACTGAAAAAGCAGTGGAGCATGCATAGCAAGATCAGACAGCACATATGTGCATGCTGCTCTTGATTTACATTCTCTGCAAAATACACCTATGGTGGCGAATAGCAAGATAAGATTTCATCCAGTCTAACATCACAATTACAATGAGGTCACTTCACAATATCTAGGTTATAAATATCTCATTAAGTATGTGTGCTTAAACGCTCTTTCATTACTATACAACATATTTATAAGGAGCAATTTCAAATTTCAATACACTTTATGAAAAGGAAGAATTGCTTTCAACACCTACTCTTTTTACCACAACGTTTTCAGCATCCTCTACAAAGATGTTTCCCTTTCCTTTCCAAATTATTCTATTTTTCGTCGGCTTTTTGCAAACTTTTCTGGGTACAAGAGGTAAACCAGGGGTGTGATGGATGAAATATGACGGGGGAGGAAAAAACCATCAAACCCCCCCCCTTTCAGTAAATACATCATTTCTGAGCCAATCCTACACATAAGGGTCCGTAGTTTGACTCCTGTTACCCATAGACTAAAACAAGGGATTTAACTGTATGCAGCCCCGTTACTCGCCCCTGGTTACAAAAAACAACGTATCTTTTCTACCCCATCAGTTATTCTCCTAATTTTTTCTACAGCTGAGAGCTAAAACATTTTTCTACCAGAAAAACACAACTGTTTGTCAGTGGCTAATGCAGTCTGGTTGATACATTTGCTCGAACTTGCAAACTCGCTCAAAAATCTTCGCCATTGACACGGGTTCGTACATTTGATACTGACGTTCGTGCATATAAACCAATGAAATTTCTCGTTCCAAACAGTGTCACCGTACTGTCATGTGACAAAAAGGTGTGAGCAGCTGTACGAAATTTCACTGGTTGAATTCACGACTGTTAGTACATATCAACCGATGAAATTTCTCGTTCTAAACAATGTCACATGACAGAAGATGGCTGCAGCTGTTCGAAATAAGAACGTGGATCACAAATTCAACGAATTCTGAGGCGTTTCGTTGTTATTGAAGATAAAGACTATAGGTCAGTAGTATTTTTAAACATGTTTAAAGGGTGGGTGCCGCTAATGCTGCGTTAAAGTGCATTTTATATCTTGAAAACGGATGTACGAACCCGTGTCAATGGCGAAGATTTTTGAGCCAGTTTACAAGTTAGAGCGAATGTATCAGCCAGACTGCATTAGCCACTGACAAACAGTTGTGTTTTTCTGGTAAAAAAATGTTTTAGCTCTCAGCTGTAGAAAAAAATAGGAGAATAACTGATGGGGTAGAAAAGATACGTTGTTTTTTGTAACCGGGGGCGAGTAACGGACTGCATACAGTTAAATCCCTTGTTTACAATATATAGTCTACGGGTGACAGGAGTCAAACTACGGACCCCTATGATCCTACAGAGCTGGGGCAGTTTTGTATTTTCAGTTTCAGCTTCAAAGGGAGGAAACCTCTGAAGAGGCAAAATCACACCCTTTGAAACCTAAAAATTTGTCTTTTAACCCTTTACCACACAATCCCGACTTTTAACGACCCTGAGGAAGAAGGATTTTGGAAACATTGTGGGAAAAGGAGAAAATGCTGGTTACCAGCATTTTCTCCTTTTCTCACAATGTTTTCTAACCTATCAATGACTAATTTTGTCATTTGGGCCACCTTTAATTTGTCGTCTGGAAATGCTTTCAATTTGGACCTGGCTAAAATTTTGTCGTTTGGTAAAGACTTAAATCTTTACCAAACAATCCCTGGTTTCCACAACACCTGGAGAGAAGGCTTTTGAAAACATTGTGGGGAAAAAGAGAAAATGCTGGTAATCAGCATTTTCTCCTTTTCTCATGTTTTCTACCCTATCAGAGAGCTGAAGCTCATTTGCACCAATTTTGAATTGTTGTCTGCAGATGTTTTGAATTAGAAAGGGTCTTAAATTTGTCATTTGGGGAAGGGTTCCTAACAGAACCAACCTTGGTTACACATTTCATAAATAGCCCGCCAGCCTGGGTAGCTCGGTGGTTAGCATATCAGACTCATGACATGGTGGCTGAGAGTTCGATACCTGGTTGAGGCAAGCTTTCTTTCCGGTGATTTTTCGTCTCTCACCACTGATGCATGTGAGAAAGTAGTCAGTGACTTGGAAAGAAAGTTGTGTCAGTACTGGTATGAGAAAGCCAGGAAACACATGCGTAGGTGCGCCGACTGCCGTGATATGACCCAAGCTGTTAAAATGGCGTAAAACAGTTCTATTAATCAACCATAAATAACCCACCACCATGTTCTCCTTCGTTCTATTGACTGCCTCCTTAGCATCATCTAGCAGCTTATCCGCCTCCATGTTATCTTCTGGTATAGATTTACTCTTATTATCGATATCATTCACCAAACCCTGAAGGTAGACAGTAAACAAGTGTGGGTTTTTTTTGGCAACACCTCCCCCCCCCGCCCTTTTTTTTTTCCAGCCAAATATAGACTTTACAAATTTCTTACCTCTCCTCTTCATCCTTAACCACATGACAAAATTTTGAACTCTACCAGTTTGAAAGCATTTACAGACGACAAATTGAATGTAGTTTAAATGATGCTTAATGCTACTGATAGGATAGAAAACATTGTGGAAAAAAGGAGACAATGCTGATTACCAGCATTTTCTCCTTTTTTCACAATGTTTTCAAAAGCCTTCTTATTCAGGTTCGTTAAAAGTTGGGATTGTGTGATTAAGTGTTAACCACACAGTCTCGAGTTTCAACTGCCCTGAAGCAAAAAGTACTTGAAACCAGCATTTTCTCCTTTTCCCACAATGTTTTCTACTCTTTCAAAGGCAGATCTCATCATTTCAATCCCAGTTATTCTGGCATATGCAAATACTTTCAATTTGAACAAGTCTTGAACTTTGTTGTGTGGTAAAACATTATATATGTTTGAAATAAGGATATGTGTGACAGCATAAAGAAATAATGCCATTTAATTGGTCAATGTATTGTACTCTTTCACCTATTTCCAAAGCATGTCTGATCAGATTTTCTGTATCATTTTAACCCTGAGAGCACTAAATTAATGAAACGGACCTTTTCAAACATGAAAACATCCGAGATATTGTCAATTCAACATCGTTTTTTGCCAGAATATGTAACAGAGTAGCTGACAGAATAGATCAAAGATCAGATTGCATGTTCTTTGCAGTCTGATCTTGATCTACACTGCCTGCAAAGACAACTTAAGTCAGTTCTAGTGCTTTATATGTTAACAGTTAAAATCATTAATCATCGCAATGAAACAAAATTCAACATCAAGAATATGCAGTACATGTTGTAAATGCAAGCTTCTTTGGAATTATTTTTCTGTCTAAGAAATGAGTCCATCTCATTTATAGAAGTTCAGCAAATGCATTGAACAAAATGCTTCTGTAGATTATGAACTACTATTCTTGAGGAACAGTTATGTGATAGGCAACTGATATTTTTGGGCTTTCAGGTTAAATTCAATTAAATATGTATGGTGAAAAATACTATTAACCTCTTTTGCACATAATCCTGAGTTTTAACAACTCTGTGAAAAAAGGCTTTTGAAACTAACATGGGTATTTTCTCCTTTTTCAACAATGTTTTCTACCCCAACAAATCTCATAATTTAAGCTAAATTTCATCTGTCAACATTTCATATGTCATCTGCGAACGCTTTCAGTCTAGACCAGTCTAAAGTTTTCATCTAGTAAAGACTTTAGTTTGGCTCCAACCATTACCTCTATTCTGGCAAGCATCTCTCTCATCTTTTCAAATCTAGGGGGAAGACTTTCAGAGATTTTCAAACTTTGCTCCTCATAATCCTGTAGATCCTTTAATCTGTTGATCAGGTCCGTCAGAGTGTCATTACCTCTAGACGTGTTAGTTATTCTGAGATTTTCAAACAAGACTCTCTGCATCAGTTCCTCGGCAAGGCTGAAATAAGGAGATTATCAATAATAATTTGGCAAGCTCTTTACTCTTTATCAGACTATAAAATGAAAGATATGTACAGATTCATAGCTTTTACAGATGATAAATAAAACTTGGCTAAAATGATGGGTTGGTCTTTGAACAGGTAAAACATTGGAGAAAAATGAGAAAATGCTCATTACCAGCATTTTCTACTTTTCTCAATGTTTTCAAAAGCCATCTTCCTCTATGTTTTTATCATTGATAAAAATTATTGCACTCAAACATCTCAATCCTACCTGAAAATTATTAATTTCTCTATCAATTTTGAACATTATCAATTGTTTAGGTTACAAAATTTTGTATAGAAAAGAACTTGGTGTTCGAAACTATTTTCAAAAAATTTTATGCCATAAAAACCTGTATATTTCCAGCTCTTCATTATTAATACTATTTTCAGGTCCAAGGCTGCTCTTGTGTTATTAATGCCAGACTTTCCAATGCCTTTTACTTCATAACTGTAAATGTTTTCAAATTCATTTCAAATGCATTACACTGCGTTACCATCCATGATTTCAAATCCCTTCCACTACATAATAATCAATGTTTTCAAATGCCTTACACGTCATAACCATCCGTATTTTCAAATGTCTTTATATTACATAAGCATCTATTTTCCAATGTCTCACATTACATAATCATCTGTGTTTTCAATGGCTTCTGTTTTTCAATACCTTACACTACATAACCAGCTGCTTTTCCAAATGTGTAATACAACATAACAATCAATGTTTTCTAAAGCCTTATACTACATAGCTATCCCATGTTTTCATATACCTTACACTACATAACCAGCTATTTTTCCATATGTGTAACACTACGAGTACATAACAATCAATGTTTTCTAAAGCCTAACACTACATAGCTATCCATGTTTTCATATGCTTTACACTATATAACCAGTCAGGTTTTCAAAAGCCTTACACTTCATATCCATCCATGTTTTCATATGTGTTACACTACAAAACCATCCATGTTTTTAAATGCATTTTAGTAAATAATCTCTTTTTTCAAATGTCTTACACTTTTATAAATGTCCCAATTATGGCTTACACTACATAACCATCTATATTTTAAAATCCCTTATACTACACTAGTATCCATATTTTCACATGCCTTAACTGCATAACCATTGGAAAGCACTTTCAGGAGGGAGAAGATGAGAATTCAGAGAAACAAAATGGGGAGAATCAGGATAACAAGGACATGTAAAATTCAGTATACCGTAATTCTGTTGTTGCTGTTTTGTTATCTTCTGTAAAATTACGAGATTTTATTTCTTCCAGTATCTTGAGGGCTTCCTCCAGGGATTCAGTGACATTAATTCCGCTGCGGTTGTGGAAGGCAGATTCTACTTCTTCAACCAGATCATCCACCAAATCTGTTATAAAATCATTAGGATTGTAAGATTATTAAATTCCTCAACTGAGATCAACAATATAAATGACAAGTAGGCAAAGCATGGTTGGACCTTGAGTTTGATAGGTTAGCCCTTCACCAAACAATCTTGTAAGTCCTTCACCAAACAATCTTGTATCTTTATGGCCCCGTGAAAGACAGCTATGAAAAACATTTTCCCCTTATATTACAATGCTTTCTATCCTTTCAAAGACAAATTCTATCATTTGAGTCACTTTTACTTTGTTAGTAAATAGTTAAGAACTGCCTCTGAAATCTGATCCTGAAGTCTAGTTTTGGCCCCAAACAACTAATTTACTCGCTTAGTCTTGTGTTAGACAATATCAGCATGGAGTACAACTGTCAGTGAGCCATAAAAAGCTAATCTTCAGCACACTATTTTCTGGTGCGCAAAAACAATTGTTTTTTGCATAGATCTTTCACAGGTTGTGGGTGATGTTTCAATTGGTATCAATACACAGGATAATAATGTATGAGCAACAGATCTGATTCTTGAAACTTTTTTTACCTAGTACGCTTGCCTACCTCCAATGAATGAAATTTCCCAATTGAAGACTATAATGGAATCTGAGGTTTAACTCCATAACCACAAGACATACATGAAACTGCCATTATTCCATTGCAGAGCCTGGCAGATCAGTTGGTATTTCACAGAACCTGTAATCCAGGCAGCTGGGTTTGATCCACAGCCAAGTCAAATTATTTTCAAAGGATTAATAATAGTCATTTCAACAAAAGTCATTCTTGTCTCACCAATGAACATTGTTTATGTGAGAAAGAAGGAAGTGGCATGGAAAATATTCTGTATGAAGTACTGGTATAAGAAACTCCAGGAAGGTATGATTAGGTGCAGTTGCCACTGTGACATATTTGGAATTATATTGGTAATGGTTTAAACTCTTTATCACAAGACAAAATTTTACCACTGATCAAAATTAAAAGAAATAGCAGACGAAAAATTAAATGTTGCTTAAATGGTAGGATTAGCTTTTAAACCTGGAGAAAACATTTTGGGAAAAGGAGAAAGGCTGGTTACTAGCATTTTCTCCTTTTCCCAAAATGTTTTCAAAAGGCTTCCATCTCAGGGTCGTTAAAACTCGTGATTGTGTGGTAATGGATTAAACAACAAAGAAAGAACATACCCGTAATCTCCATTTCTAGCAGCTTTATACGGCTTTCAATTTCTTCTGCACTTAGTACCAACACTTTTGTATCTCCTTTAGCATCAGTGCTTTCCTTTTGCACTTTGTCAATCTGCAGATAATAATTATCAGTAGAAATTAAGTTCTAAATTCAATTTTCAACCTTATCTTATTTGTGAAAAATAAAATCAAAATCTGTTTCATCTGGATTATTTTCTAAGGGAAGCAAAATTTAAGTCCTGAGCCTAGACATCCAAATGCATGATACCATGCAAGTCATCAAATTAGTTTGGATCCAGTATATCCATTAATTTTTTCTAACAAAAATGGCTGAATCTTGAGGTAGAATGGTCCTTGGACTTGCAGAAAATTTACCAAGAGCAGAAATTTTTGGCCCAGGTCAGTCTGCATAGACTGTTTTATGCCCCCTTTTTACAGAGCACTGCTCATTTGTATTTAATTTTGAAAGAAAGGCATATTATAATATTCAAAATTAGAATACACCCTTTAATAACCGATGTTGAATTTCAAAGATCCTGAGAAAAAGTGTGTCAAGAAACTTCGCAGAAAAAGCAGAAAAAAGAAAAATTCACCCTGTGCTAGCAATTTATCCTTCTGCCACAATCTTTTGATTTTTGAAAATGTTCAATTCTGAGACAAAAAAATGGTCTTGTCTGCAGGATGTTATCTCTGAAAACCTTTTGACTCTTTACATGCATGGAAACAATCATCAATATACAAACACAGATTGATCTCAGACTTGCAATACTTACTTCAATTACCATCATTGTAGCATTATCACTCAACTCATCCAGTTGATCTTGTAAATCTAGTATAGCACCTACTCTCAAGTTCTGTAACCTCTCCTAGTGTTTAGTAAATATATGTTGTAATTATAGGTACATGTATATTTATAGTTATAGTTACATTATGCTACAATACATTTTGTACGTTATACAATAGAATCTGCTGGGACAGCCACCTGCAACAAACAACCCCCTACTGTAAACAACCACCTGAGGTTCCATCCCTAGAAATTTTCTATGTGAATGACATGTAATAAGCGACTGCCATGGATTTTGTATTCTGCATGTTCATTTGTTTGAACTTGTTGGTTATCTGATAAAAGAAATCAAAGATGGAAAGAAATCCTTTAAATAGACCACTGATTCTTAACATAGATGCTTGCTAAATCAATGTGACAAGTAAAAAAAAATGTTCCCTATAAGCAGTAAATCCATTTGCCACAATGCCACAATGCTTTGGAAGCAAATGATTGAGTCAAAACCAAACAAGCAATACAATCATGAAGATGTAAACAATACGATACTTTTGTATTGCCATAAATTTCTTAAGATTGAGATTTTTCATTTAAAAAACATGTACTGCTTATTAGGTGAATTACCTATCTCTTTACAAATGCCAAAATTAAAGAATTAACTGAATTAAAAGTACTTGCAGATGACTTGTATAATGTGGCTAAAACCAAAGGATCCATCTTTGATAGTGTAGAAAACATTGTGGGAAAAGGAGAAATGCTGGCTATCAGCTGTGTAGAAAACATTGTGGGAAAAGGAGAAATGCTGGCTATCAGCATTTTCTCCTTTTCCCGGTGTTTTCATAAACCAACTTCCTGAGGGTCATAAAACATATGCTTGTTTGGCAAAGGATTAATGTTATCTGCAAGATATTTTTATCAACTTCTATTATGACAAGAATGTGGCTGAAGATTCTGTGAATGATTTCTTCAAATTCTATTGTTGACTGACACAAACACAGCATGGGTACAGATAATAAATTATATGCAAGCAAAATTTAGATCTTTGTGATACTGCTTGCAAAAAAATCCTTATTGTAAACAGCAAAACTGTATCCCATTTTTTTTTTTGCATAATTTTGACTTCTTTTATATGTACAAAATATTCAATTATTTAAATTCCTTTTGCCAAAGAAAGTGAAGGTAGCATTATATTAATAACCTTCTTGTTTTATGTTTCAAATACTCATTATGAATTCTCTTATCTTACACACACCTGAGATAAGCATTGTAACATCATAAGAGACATCATTCTATACTTCTTTCAGAGAACAAACCAGGCTTTATTTATAGAAATTATCACGTGTGCATGTATGTTTTTAAATGCTCTGTCCTACCATATAACTTGTGAGATATTGTTTTGTGACAAAGAATAGAAATTGGATATTAATAACAGAACATTGAGGACATGCATGATGACAGGAGAATGCATGATTATGATTATCAATCAGTATACATATGAACCATGCTCTGGCAAAAGGGGGCTTAATGCATCTCCGTAATTCATCATACCAAGCAAGCCACCACATTCTTATGGATCCATAACAGCCCTTTTTTATAACAACCAACTTAATTATGGGGTAGAGTGGCCCTTGAACATATAGAAAATTGACCAATATCGAAAAGTTTCGACCTAGGTCAGCCTGCGCGGACTGCGCAGGCTGACCTGGGTCGATACTTTTCGCAGATGCATGAAGCCCCCTTTTCACAGAACATGGCTCATATATAATTATTCACCCATGATACCTATTGAGAAGATATACTTGTGGTGCTGATACATAGGATCTGACTAATTTGAAATAAAATTTTATTGAACTATTTGACAAAAATGTTATTAACCCTTTACCACACAATCCCAACTAAACAACCCCAGGACAAAGACTTTTGAAAACATTGTGAGCAACGGAGACATTTCTGGTAACCAGCATTTAGTCCTTTTCTCACAATGCTTTCTATCTTGTCTTAAACAAATTCTGTCATTTCAGCCACATCTGGTTTTACCTCCGCAAGTACTTTAAATTTGGACATGTCTAAAATTATGTTGTCTAGTAAAGAGTTAAGCTTGCTAGAGTCTTGCTTCACAAAATTTTTCTTGAATTATTAATTCTTTTTATTTCAGTTTTACTTCTTTCTTTTGTAACACTTAATTTGAGTCTATGACAAGACATTGTATATGAACTACCATACTGAAATATACTTAACCCTTAGAGTGCTAAACACAACTTGTACAGCCTTTGCGAACAGTGTAGATGAAGATCAGACTGCATAGAATGTACAGTCTGATATTTGATCTACACTGTTCCCTTCTTTGTGATATATATTCTTACCCAAACAATCTTGGTATCACAATAATTCAGTTGTTTGTCCTGATTCAAAAGGTTCATTTCATTAACTCTTTACCAAACAATATAATATTTGACTGGTCCAAACTGAAAGAATTTGCAGACGACATATTACATCAAATGATGATAATTAGTTATTAGAAAGAAGAAAACCTTTACCAGCAGTTTCTCCTTTTCCCACAAGGTTTTCATAAGGCTAGTTCTTCTTTAGGTTAAATGCCTATCTGCTTTGAAATATCATGCATATCAATGTGTTTTACTGTTACATCTATACAGGTTAACAAATATCATCAAGTTATAACAATCTTTTTAAACAATTTTTCTGACACATTTTCTGCATTTTTTAAAGACTTAAACAGGGACAATCTATATCAGTGAACATTTAGTATATCAAAATGTGTGAAAAACTTGTGACAAACAAAGAAATTGCTCTTTACCAGCAATTTCTCTTGCAGTTTCTACCTTTGCCAAAGTCTTTTAAAAAGACATCTGCTGCAAGACAAACAATGTTACTCATGCAAGGTAACAAGAAAATATAAAGTTGTTGTAGAAGCAACTGCTTGTAACATGCCATTGCTCACCAGGTCATGATTGGTTTTGTCAATGGTCTAGACCAGTATTGATCTTTACAAATAAGCACACTTTTTCCATATGCCTATAACATACTAAATCCACTATAAATGTCTAACTTTTGTTAGGAAATACAAATAATACCCTCAACATTATAAATAACAATTTTTAAAACATGCATAAAAATCTCTGAGCAAAATCTAATCTTTTTTTCCAAATACTGGTACAAAAACCTTGACCCTCTACACACTTGTATAAATAATATGATTCCAAAAAATGATGGTTACCAGCATTTTCTGAATTCACATCTTTTTTCCCAAAAGCCATCTCTTCCATAGGGCTATTAATACATGGGATTGTTTGGCAATGTGTTAAGAGAACTAAGATATAGAGCAAAGATGGTTGGTGTCTTGGATTGGGAAAGTTTATCGGGCAAGGCATGGGAATCTTTTGGGAAAGAGCTAAAGCATCAATTTCCCCATAGGTGACTGAATGAAAGACAAGGAGAAAGGGATTGAAATATGCCCAGATTATTTATAAGATTACAAGATGGGTGTGTAGCCAGTCAGAAACCTTACAGTCTGTGCTTTGACATCAATTTTTAAAAGTACTGCTTTCTGTGGAAAAAGAGCATATGAAAAAGCTAAATGAGAGAAATGCATGGAAGCTCAGCCTAGACCTTTGACACAGGCTTCATCTTTGCAACATCAGGAGCTACACCCCTGAAAAAAAAAAAAACAATACTGTATCTATTGATATATTATGGACTTACTGAGAGAATCTGAGTTTCATTTTTGATGTCATTGAGTCTCTTGACAGGAAAGACGATGTTGGTGTCATTGTAGTCAAACTTCCAATGGGAGGTCATGTTCTCCAGTTTATCCATATCCAACATCAGACTTCTGGTGCAGCCTTCATCACAAGCTGGATAATAGTGAAAATATTTATAGTAACATCAGTTAGACTCAATCAGTGAAAACTGCTTGGGTAGTAACAAGATTCTTATGGCAAAAAAGAATGTCAGAATTAAATTTTATCCACAATTTTATTTTAGCGATTAATATACTACCTCCTGAATCAATAATTGATTGATTGTATGGTGTTTAAATTATTTCAGTTGTATTGTAGTGACTAGCCCATGTATCCATGCTTTCCTGGAGTTTCTGATACCATTTCTTCACACAATATTCTGCTTTCCAACAAAATCATCTTCAAAACAATTATCAGTGGCGAGAGAGGAATAAATCCTATTGGACTGACTATCATCAATCCTTGAAAAGAAATTGTCCGAGCTGGGCATTCAAATAAGCAACTTCTGTTCTCAAGCGCTGTATGCTATAGACTGCACTACAGAGGCTTGGCCACCTGAATCAAAATTGCTATGGACAATGTTCCCATATGACCAAATGTTATTTCTGGTCAAGTCCCAAGAAAGAAATTATAAAGAAACTAGAACTTGTTTTTCTACAAAAAAACAGATGTCTCCCCCCTTTTTGGTGTCAGAAGGATTGATATGTCACCAAGGCAATTTCTAACTAAAATAATGGTCATTTTTCTGTAACAGTTTTCGAGTTATAGAGCGGACACGAAATTGTACGTAAAATGAGTAAGGAAAATAATCAAAGGGAAATAACTCCAAAAATATACAAGCCAGAGTTATGGTTCTTGTGCATGACACTTCGTCTCATTGTGCTTTACAAATGTGTGAAGTTTTATCGAAATATCTTAACAGGTTTTCGAGTTATAGAGTGGACACGATTTGTGAAGGAAAATAATGAAAAGGAAATAACTCGAAAAATATATAACAGCCAGAGTTATGGTTCTTGTGCATGACACTTCGTCTCATGGTGCTTTACAAATGTGTGAAGTTTTATCAAAATATCTTAAAAGGTTTTCGAGTTATAGAGCGCACACGATTTGTGAAGGAAAATAATCAAAGGGAAATAACCGTAAAAATATACAAGCCAGAGTTATGGTTCTTGTGCTTGACACTTCGTCTCATGATGCTTTACTAATGTGTGAAGTTTTATCAAAATATCTTAAAAGGTTTTCGAGTTATAGAGCAGACACGATTTGTGAAGGAAAATAATCATAAGGAAATAACTCGAAAAATATACAAGCCAGAGTTATGGTTCTTGTGCATAACACTTCATCTCATAGTGCTTTACAAATGTGTGAAGTTTTATCAAAATATCTTAAAAGGTTTTCGAGTTAAAGAGCTTACACGATTTGTGACGGACAGACAGACAGACAGACAGACGGACAGACGGACGCACGGGAAAAAACAATATGTCTCCCGACCCTGACAGGGGGAGATACAATTACAAGTAACCAAATAAAAACTGTGAATTAAGTGTATAGTTGTGCAGATGAGTTCAACTTCAATCATATCTTTTTAACGATGGAAGACACATGAAATAAAACTTTTGCAGCAAAGAATTAAAAAAAAGTCTTTTATGAAAACTAAAATAGCAGAAAACCCCCATCAAGACTTACAAACACAAGCTCCCATGACAACAGCGTATCTAGGTTGACATTGGTCACATTTTTCTCCTGTAATTCCTGGTAGACATTCACATGTCCCTGTATAGTCACAGTCTAGGGTTACAGAGCCCTCTGGGTTACAGTTACATAGTTCACATCTACCCCCTGGGGAAGCAGGCTCTCCATAATACCCAGAGGCACAACTAGATTATAAAAACAAACATAGCACTTTAATCAAGGGATTTATCATAGTCACAAGTATTTTTTTTTCCGTGTATTTACATTTGATGGATCCAAAGGCAGGTGTTTGAGCCCTAGTGGAAACGACAAATAGATTGTCTGATTTAATTATTTTAGTACTGTCCTGTATAGCAAGATATTTGGCAGTGAAAAAATAACTTTGTAATATACAGCTTTCCTTCTTGACTGAAACTTTTACATTTTATCTGTTTAAGCAATTTAAGGGTCATCTCTCAGAAGTGCATAACATCGAATTCTGTAGAACAGACCTAACTATAGTAACACCGAGATTCTTTTTAGTACAACATTTTTTGCTATATTTAGGACAGGGTAGATCCCAGTTCTGTGCAGCCTAATCTTAAATTCACAATGTAGGAGCCCTTATAGCCATATTCATGTTACTATATTTACACTTACAGCATCCAATAACACAACAAGATTTCTTTAAACTTACAATTCACATCTGTTTCCTGTGTACCCTTGCTCACAAGCTGTACAAATCAAATCTGTCCCAATCTTCTCACAGGTTGGGCTGAAACTAAAGTACAATCTCAGGATAAGGGATATAAACCCACATAAACATATAAGAAGAAATGCTCATGTGTACGAAATAATATCCATCTGTAACAAACCAATCATCTATAACTCTTTACCAAACTATCCCCAATCACCACCCTGATGAAAAGAGCTTTTGACAACATTGTTGGAAAAGGAGAAAATGCTGGTAACCAGCATGTTTTCTGTTTCCACCAATGTTTTCTGACCTTTCAGAGACAAAAATCAGCAATTTAGCCACATTTGATATGTCATCTGCAAATCCTTTCAATTTGGACAAGTCTAAAATTTTGTTTTGTGGTGAAGAGTTAACACGTCATCAACTCAGAAGTTTTTTAACCCTTTACCGCACAATGACGCCTTTTAATGCCCCTGAAGAAGAGGCCTTTTGAAAACACTGTGGGAAAAGGAGAAAATGCTGGTAACCAGCATTTTCTCCTTTTCCCACAAAGTTTTCTACTCTATCAAAGAAAAGTTGCGTCATTTGAGCCATGAAATTGTCGTCTGCAAATGCTTTCAATTTGGATAGGTCTTGAAGTTTGCCGTGTGGTAAAGGGTTAATTCCATACTTTGGCAGAATAGTTGACCTGCTTGTTTAACAAGCAAAAAAATGTAACATGAGAGGTTCCAGAGGTCATATATTGCTCACCTGAAATTTAAAAACAACAAGTTAGCTGCCACATTTCGTATTTGGCATACATCAAAGGCAACAACCTGACCCAATTCCAACAAACCCAAGATAAGAATATGGCCCAATAGATGAAAAGAAGACTTTTCTTAGACTTAAATTATCTTAGATTCAAATGACCTACTTTGACACTGGCACTCACTCATATTCAGCCTTGTACCACACAATATTGGGATCAGGGGAGACAATAATTTGTTTCAATAAGCTGAGGACAAATATTACAGCTGCCAGAGTGTACACAAAGTTTTTCTCTGTTTTGATCTGCTGTTTTTGGGCCTGGGTGGTCTATATTCAAGCTCAATTTAGATATAAGTCAGATTTCCAAGAAAATTTCATTATGTTTGGGGTAGAATTGTATCCTTCAAAGTGGACTTGTTTTTTGTAAGATTTGACAAGTGACATTGTTTTTGACCTACAATAACCCATGTTATAACTCTTGATATTCCATAAGGGCAATTATTTTGATTGACCATCAATTGGTTTTTCATTTATGCTTCAGTAAATAAGAATATAGCAAATTAAGAAATTACATTTATAAGTAGAAATACAAGCACTAAAAGGTTAAGAAGTTACTCTATGAAGAGTCTTTTAAGTGTCTTCAAAAGGCACAAAGACTATTCACATCCACTTACTTATTTGATGGGACCTCCAGTGGACAGGCACATCTCTGACAGTCAGCCCGAGTCCCACGTGTGGCATCCCCGTAGTAACCAGGTGCACATACCTCACAGTTATCTCCAGCTGTGTTGTCAGCACAATCCTGTACATCAGAACAATGGTCACAGTAACCATAAACCCTTTTCAGCTCTTTCCCAAACAACAAAATCTTAGACATGTCCAAATTGAAAGTATTTTGCAGACAACAAATTAAAGATGGTTCAAACAATTTGACTTGACTTTGAAAGCATAGAAAACATTGTGGAAAAAAGAGGAAATACTGGTTACCTGCATCTTATACTTTTCAACAATGTTTTTATAAGTCCTTTTCCTTAGGGTCCTTAAAACTCAAGATATTTTAAGACACAATTAACAACTAAGTCATTGTCTGGCAAAAGGGGGTCTAATGCATCTCAGTAATGCATTGTACCAAGCAATACATCACATAGCATTGTACCAAGCAATACATCACATAACTTAGGGTCCATAAAACCCATTTTATCTCACAACCAACTGAATCAAAAGGTAGAATCACCATTTGACATGAAGGAAATTGACCAATAGCAAAAAGTTTCGACCCAGATCAACCTTCCCAAGCTAACATGGGTTGATACCTTTTGCAGAGCATGACACAAATAAATGCAACATTTTTTTTTTCTTTTTAAAAAGATATGCCTTTTTAGTTCTTTACCAGTCTACAAGATTTAGCCAAGTCCATTTACAGAAAGCATTTTGCAGATGGCAAATCATATGTCTCTCAAATCATAGGATTTATGTTTGAAGGAGTAAAAAACATTGTGGGAAGAGAAAAAAATGCTTGCAACTAGCTTTTCCTCCTTTTCTGACATTTTTGGATGCCTTCTTTCAGGGTAGTGGACAGTGGATTGTCTGGTAAATGGTTAAGAAATTGACAGACATAATCTTACAAACTGACAAAGTGTGTCATTCTTCTTCTTTCTCATAAATTCTGTATGTGAAGATTTTATCATCACATTACTATCTCCATGCCAAAAAGAAGGAATTTCTAAAAATGTGCTATTTCTCATTTTTCAACAACAATTTCACATTTCAATATCTTCTAATCCCAAATGTCTCTGACAGGGTACATTGTGAAAAAAGGAGAAAATACTGATTACCCTCTTTTCACAGGGCCTTCGTCCACATAGTAATCAAACATGATGGTGTCTGGTAAAGAATTACATTAACCCTTTCCCAAACGGCAAATTTTGGACCAGACTAAATTGAAAGCATTTTGCAGATGACAAATTAACAGTTGCTAAAAAGATGATTTTTCTATATGATAGGGTAGAAAACATTGTGGGAAAAGGAAAAAATGCTGGTTACCAGCATTTTCTCCTTTTCTCACAATGTTTTCAAAAGGCTTCTATTCCTGACCCGTAAAAACCAGGGATTGTTTGGGAAAGGGTTAATGTACTTTTATTTGCAAATTCTTTTTCAATATTAATTTTCAATATAAGACATTGATCTAAATGTATTACCGTACTTACAATACAAATGCCTGTTTCCGGATCACAAACAGTGCTGTGGCCAAAACATTCACATTTCTCAACCACACCAATAAATCCAATCAAATCTGTAAAATTTCCTGGGTCAATATTTGGTACCCTGTAGTACCCATCTGCAGGATTCTGTGAAAACAAAGTTCTGTAGTTTAGAAAAAGAAATACCGACACTACTTTCATATATAATGAGCATAGCACATTGATCACAAAAATGGACATTTTTAAAGAATTCAGCCTACATAATCTTTTGCATATCCACTGTATTTTTTTCCTTTTCAGCGTTTGAAATAATAAATCATATGTATAAAGTAATACACAGTGTTTTGCCAAGGTAGCAATATTACTTCCATATGGCTTGCAACACACGAAAAGGGGCATTGGGACATTTGCGTAAATTGTCGTCTCAGATCAGCCTGCGCAGTCTGCGCAGGCTAATCCGAGAGGGCACTTTACGACTTGCGCAAAACAGAAAATTACATAAAAACGGAAAGTGTCGTTTAAGATTAGCCTGCGCCGACTGCGTAGGCTGATCCGAGACAACACTTTACGCGAATGCCCGAATGCCCCTTTTCGCATGTTGCAGGCCATATGACAAAGTTTTGGTCATGTAAATTTAACAGCATTTGCAGACAACAAATCATATGCTCAAATGATAGGATTTCTGTTGGAAAGGGAAGGAACACATAGTGTGGAAAGGAGAAAATGTTGGTTACCAGTATTTTTTACTTTTTCCCATATTGTTTTCAAAGATCTGCTTTCTCAGGGTGGTTAAAACACAAGATTATTTGGTATTGATCAATTGATGTATACAGTAATAGACAAGAATAAAAGGGACATTTATCTCATATTGAAAATCATTTAGGGAGAATCTTATAACTAGACTTGTCTCCTTTTCCCAAAATTTGTCTGTATTAAAAACCCTGAAGTGTTTGCTTACTTACCTGACAGGATAGCCCACTATATTGTGGGGGACATTCACATTGTTCTATACCCAAAGCTCGCTCTGCGAGTCTACTGTTACTCTCTACAGCCACATCCAACGTTATGTTGTTAATACTGCAAGGACAGAAATAGTAGTAGTAACCTATAATTCTGACTTTTAACAACTCGGTGAAAAGTTTAATGAAAGCATTTTAAAAAACTGAGAAAATGCTGGTAACCAGCATTTTCTCCTTTACCCACTATGCTTTGTACCATTACAAAGAAAGAAATCATCTTTTAGGCTACAATCAGTCTTTTGTTTAGAAATGAATTCCTCACGTTTTGGCACTGTCTAAAATTTTGTAGTTTAGTGAGAAATAAAGAACATTTCTCATTGTTTTTTTATTTCTTTTTTTAATCTAACATAAAAAAAATAAAAAGTCAAAATACTCAGAAAACCTGAGAAACTTAACATACTTTACATATGCAGCATTTCCATCCCAAGTGGCCCTAATAAGGACATCTGTTACATTCTGTAAAATGACCATCATCTCTTTGCGAGTCACAGGGGCATTCTGTCTTGTCCTCCAGTAATACTCATGTAAAGGCACTTCAATCTCCATTCCTTTGTCCTTCTCCCATATCATGTCAGACCTATTTTTGTAATGTTAGTTAGAAAAATGACATAACAATGTACATCAACTTGGAAGAAAGAAATTGTTTTTCAAATTTGTACAATCTTTTTGTAAAGAAATTTTGAAATAGACTGATATACTGAGTCTGGTAAAACAACATGTTCGACATCTTTTTCAAATACATTGAGAAACTAGAGCAGTAATTATACTGTTACTATGTGTTTTAGAAACGATGTGGCATCCAATCATTTTGATGTATTTGATCTCTGGCACATGCATTCTTCAGAGACAGTTCAGCTATGCCAAGGTGATACACTTCTTATCTATATTTAAAGACCCATGTCATGTGATTAGATTGACCAATCAATACTAGTACCAGATTTTTGCCTTCTTATGGCTAGGAAAAAGAAGATTTTAAACTATAAAACAATATGTTAAACTTATGACCCCAGGATGGGGACAATTTTCGTCCAAGGGCTGTAACATAAATAATCTTGGTAGAGGCATACTAGATAATAACACTTGCAAAGAAGATTACAGCAGTAGCTCTCACAGTATTCACAAACTTACAAATTGTTAGTAAAACTGTTCCCTGCTTAAATTACCTCTTTACCAGATGACAAAATTTGAGACTAGTCCATTTTGGAAACATTTACAGATTAATTAATTTAAAACTGCATATAAGAATTACCTAAAGTGATTAGATGTCTCTATGAAAGGCTGGTTTGCAGCATTTTGTCCTTTTCCCACAATGATTTCAAAGCCTTTTTCACTTTTGGGGGATTTGTTCAAACCTTGGATTGTTTCATAAAGAGTTAGTAAATTGGACAATTTTAGTTGCAGTTTCCCGGTTATTCTAGTTTGAATCCTTATCAGAATATCCAAAGATGGTGTGAACATTACATACAGAAGTATGTTAACCTATACTATCTGCAAAGCATTTATATAACCCTAGATCTTTAGCAGACAACAAAATTTTGGGCTTGTACAATTTGAAAGCCTTTGCAGATGACAAATTAAATGTAGCTCAAATGAAGGAATATGTCTTTGAAAAGGCTGACAATACTGCGGAAACCGAGAAAATGCTGGTAACTAGAATTCTCTATTTCCATAACGTAGAGCAACGGCAGCCACCACTTATTATCAATTCTTCATTTAGTCCTTTAACTCCGTGAAAGAAGAGCAAATTCCATAATTATGATGTAATATATGACGTCATCATTTTATATGTTCATCTTGCACGAGGTAAACCGCATTCACAAAGTCCCAAAGAATTGGGCAAATTTTTCTGAACTGCAATTTCCCTACATTAACATGTACTACAAGGAGGCTGGGAGTTTTTTTTTTGTCTCTGGGTATCATGTATTGAAATGTGCTAAATTGAAAAAATCTAAACTTAATACAAATTAATGATATAGAATCATATTCCCATCATAAAATTGGGCGTATTTTGTCCATCATAAAGCATTTCATAGAGGTGTCAATAAGTGCCGACACTAATTTATGCAAGTGGCAATTATCAACAGGTTGAGATATAAATGAAAGAAATCATAATTAATATGCATTATGTAACCAAAATTCTTTATTTTTCTTGGCATGAGAGCACTACAGGTGACGCCCATGTCATCAACATGATGCTGTCCGATTTCTCGAAGTGTCAATGATACCCGATGTTGCTCTATTCAAAAGCCTTCTTTCTTAGTACATGTATTTTAAAATACATGATTATTTGGTAGAGGTTTGAGAGAACACAATATAGAGCAAGTTAACCTTCAGTACCTGTACATAAGAGGACAGTTGTATCCAACCAATACGACAGCTGGATAATCTTTCAAACTTTCCAGGGTAGAGGGCTGTGTGTTGTTGACTGTGCCATACTGAACCATGAACTTGAGGTGCCCATTGTATGAAAGTGTCTGAAGCAACAAAAAATCACTTGCTTAACTCTTTACCAAACGACAAATTTTTGGACTGGACCAAATTCAAAGCATCTGCAGACAACAAATTAAATCTTGTTAATATGATTTCTGTCTTTGATAGGGTAGAAAATATTGTGGGAAAAGGAGAAAATGCTGGTTACCAGCATTTTCTCCTTTTCCCACAATGTTTTCTATAGGCCTCTTTCACAGGGTCGTTAAAAGTCGGGATTGTGTGGTAAAGAGTTAACCCTTTTGGCGCCATAGGTGAAAAAAGTAACTTTTGCGGACGGCACAGATCAAGATCAGACTGCACAGAACGTGCAGTCTGATCTTTGACCTATACCATCCGCTTGTGTTGTCATGCCAATACAATCAAAATCTTTGTAAGTTTCAATGGATTGTATTTAAGCCGTCGACTTTATTTATTTGGCGCCGAAAGAGTTAACCCATTAAAGCATATACACAGCTTTTAACATCCCTGGCAAAGGATAGGTTTTTAGAAACAGAGGGGAAAGTGATCTTTTTCTCTGAAAGCTCTTCCCTTTGTATATTTTTCCGGTGTAAGAATTATGAAAAAATATTTGTTTAGCCAAGAACTGATACTTTCTCTGTTGTTTCATTCGCAAATGATTTTACATCGAAAATCACGCTGTGCATAAAAGAGTTATACCAAGTATGAAACATCAAATCTCAGATGGCTAAGTAAGTGATGTGATATTGCGATTTATCCTCTGTGAAAAAAAAAATTCAAGGGTGCTTTTACTGGAATATCCATATATACTAGACAATGTAAATTAATCACACATGTAGATCTCCATGTGAAATTTTACCAACTAATAACCTGTAAATGTTACTTTGACCTTTGACATACATCAGCCACATTCCATGGGTTTCATATTTGGGTCATACCAAATACATGTTTGTGTGTGAATTTATCCTAGGGCGAAGGTCATTTGAGTTATGGAGGAGAAATTTTGTCAAGAGATGTACATGGTGGGAAAAACATGCTCCCCTACTCCCTAATCAGCTTTAACCCCTTACTAAACAATCATAACTTCTAACAACCCTAAGGAAAAAGGCTTTTAAAAACATTGTTGGAAAAGGAGAAAATGCTGGTAACCAGCATTTCCTCCTTTTCCATAATGTTTTCTACCCTATCAAGGACTACTTTCGTCATCTGAGCCACCTTTAATTTTGAACATGTCCAAAAATTTGTCGTCTGCTAAAGAGTTAACTCTTTACCAGTCTACCAGATGACAAAATTTTACACTTGTCCAAATTTATAGCATTTGCAGGTGGCACAAATGATGGCATTTGTATAAGAAAGGATAGTAAAAAATTGTGGGAAAAGGAGACACCAGCATTTTCTCCTTTTCCCACAGTGTTTTCAAAAGCCTTCTCTCTCAGGGTCATTAAAACTCCGCATTGTGTGGTACAGGAATAAATACTTTCTGAAGCAACTATGGTAGACAATTTAACAGTTACAATGTCTAAGAAACTATTCTGTTTTGAGAAATCTCTGTATTTGACAAACTTTTTCATACAAATCCTACACTTGTCTGCAAACATGCTTTATTATTTTCTTCAAAGAATTTCATTTAAATGATTAAATTTTTGGAAAAGTTCAAATATTATTTTCAACAAGTTTGTGTCTACCTTGTCACCCAGTATCTCTGACAATTTCCAGTACACAGGCTCTCCACCACTGATATCCAGGCCCACACCAGCCAGAGTTACATTGGGAGGTATCACTAGGTAACCATGGTGTCTTCTTACAAACATGTTGGCAAGAGGATTAAATGACACCTGCTTTCCTCTGAGGGATTCCTGAAAATTAGACTTAATTTAGGTTGATGTTATATTCTCCTTTAATCCTCTACCCAACAATCCAGTTTTTTAACCACTCAAAGGAGAAAAGCTCTTTTGAAAACATCGTGGGAAAAGGAGGAAATGGTGGTAACCAACATTTTCAACCCTTCAAACACAAATATAATCAATTCCAAAAGATTTACCTTTAGTCAATTTTCCATATGCAATTGCTTTCAATTTTTATAAGCCTAGAAATCAGTTTGGTGGTAAAATATTTATGTGGTAACACTTGAGAAATTTTTGAAAGATGCATCAATATAAGAAGCATTAAATTTAAATATTTTGAAAACAACAAAGTTATTCTAACTGATAAAATACTGGGATTTGTCCTCAAAAAGAGTAGAAATATTGAGAAAAAGCTGGCTACCAGCATTTTCTCCTGTTCCCTCAAGGTCTTTCAAAGTCTTTCTTCCACAGTGTTTTAACAAGGGACTGTTGAGTAAAACTTAAAATATTCAAAACAATCATCATTCTTGCTATTCTCTGGGTGGTGGAAACAAATGAAATTTGTTAAATTATTGCTGGAAAATTTATAATACTGTATAAGTGGAAATTTTTGCGACTTCGCAAATTTGAAAAATTAGCCAACTGTTCTGCCTGTGTATTTTACCACAAGTATACTAAAAATTAACATGTGTCTTGAATTTGCAAAAATTTCCATTCGTAAAATGTCTGTAATAGGCAATTTGCAAACTTTTCGATACGTGTATATATCCACATATACAGTAGCTCCGTTCAAATTTGTGAATTAGTGGACCATACAATAAAGATTGCAAATCCCATTAAATCTAGAACGCTTAACAAATCAAGCTTACGTTAATCCTTACAACCTTCCAACTGGATTTTAGTGCCTCTGCCACAAAAAGCATTTCAAATTGTAAAAAAATTCAGAATTGTCACAACTTATCTTTCTTGTCATGTAGCTTTAACAATATCAAGTACTGGACAAAGCAACAATGTAAACTAGAGCTGTCACTGAATGTGACTTAATACCCCCGCCAGCGCTTTGACAGAAACAGGCAATTTAAAAAAAATTTTCTAAGTTCAAGGGGAGATTACCCTTGAATCATAGGGAGTAGATGATTGAAAACTGCGTCTTGCACAACTTCAGTATACGATCAATGTATCATCAAACTTTCAATACAACAGCAGTAAAACTGTAGGAGGAGTTCGCAACACAAAATTACTAGTATTTTGTACACAGACGGACACACGGACGGACAGACACGGATGGACAGACGCACAGACGGACGGACAGACAAGCTGATTCCAGTATAAATATAGAAGACATCCTTACCTGGGACCAAACATAGGGTGCTTGAGAACATTTATTAGATCTCTCAAAGCAGAAACAGTCTGTGCAACCATGTGGGTTGTCCTCATCTAATGAAAATGAGTTATTGGCACATTGGGAACATGTGCGGCCTACAGCATTGATCTGCAAACAAAATTGTTAGTGATATTAGCAACTTACCGGTACACTTACTTTTTGGAAACAAATTGATAGCCAATAGAATTTTTACCTAATGTGTATTTGTGTTGAAGTTTAGAAAGCATATTACACAACTATGGAAGAGTGAGCAATACTAAGATTTTGCCACCTGTTTTACTTCTCAGTGTAACATACACTTCAATCTGTAAGACTTAGCTCTTTACCAAATTGCAAAATTTTCAACAAGTCCAAATTCAGAATACGTACAGGCAACAAATCAAATGTTACTCAAAACATTAAACTTTTCCTTGAATGGGTAGAAAACACTGTGTTAAAAGGAGAAAATCCTGGTTACCAGAGTTTTCTATTTCTCCAACATTGGTTTGAAAAGCCTTGTTTGGTGAAGGATTTAACTTGTAGTCTACATAAAATTGAGCTCATTATTCTAATATTAAGTGTTCGAAATTCCCATAACTTTGTAGGTCTTCATGCAAAAAAATAACAGTTTTCTCACAAAATTCTGACATTCCAACAGAATTTGACCAATGCTAGCATGAGTTACAATGGTGAAAGATCCGAAATTTTTTTGACTTGTAGCAACCTTTGCGAAAACAAAAAGCAATTTCTCCATTGCCATAATGTTTTAATTTTATGTATAAAACTTTTACTAATAAAGAACATCCTAGATTTAAAAGATTGTTTTTACATCAATCAACAGCAAACTTGTCTCAAAAAGTTTAAAATTGTGCTCTAACCACTTCAATTCAAAGGTGTACCTTGCATTGACATTGGCCATCCTTATTGTTGCACTCACAAGCACCCTGAGGGTCACAGCTTTCAGAGACTGTCCCTTCCACAGAGCACAGACAGAGCTGACAGTCTGGGAAATTGTAGAACCCAAACAAACATCTGTCACACAGGTCACCCTCATAGTCAGCTTTACAAGCACATTGTCCTGATAACTGATCACAGTTGTTGTCCAGGGAACCTTCTGGGTTGCAAGTACAAGGCTGTAAACAAATGTGATATTCTTTAACCTTTTGGCTGCTAAGCACGACTCACTGACCTTTTGCAGACAATGTAGATCAAGATCAGACTGCACAGAATGTGCAGTCTGATCTTGGATCTACACTGTCTGAAAAGGAGATATTTTTCTCAAAAAAATAAGTTTGAAGTAGCATTCATCGGGTTTTTACTATCGCCTTGAAAGTTTAACTTATTGGGCAGGATATGGGTTAACAAAGTAGCATAACGAGTGACTGTAGAGATACCAAAGCTAACAATACACAATCTACAAATCACTTACTGGTATGTAGCAATCAAAAGCTATTCAAAATTTTCTGTTGTGCTGTGTAGTAAATGTTTTGTTGTTGTTTTTTTTAGATCAGGCATAAAATTTTCAAAGAAATCTCTTTTGAGGTCTTTTCTGAATTTGTTTTTTGCTTTTTAAACCCTCCAAAAAGTTTGGAAAGGAATTCTGCTATTCTGAAGCAGTCACAGACAAGGACTTCTCAGCAAATATTGGCCAATTTTATTTTGCACACTTAAACGCTACTTTGTTTGAATGGTGTATGATACTGTTTTCAACATTATTTCATTTATATCTGGGGCCAGTCTACTTATCCATGCTTTCCTTGAGTTTCATACATCAGTGCACAATGTTCTTCCCAAGCCAATGGCTGTTTTCCCACTAAACTATCATAGAAACAATGATCAGCAAGCTGCACCCTAGACTCCAAAGTCGTAAATTTCACTGACTTTCACACAATTTTAAGAATCAAGGAAATTGTAGGAAAGCAGCTATCATTCTTTGTCAGTTAATCATATGGAAAGCAATTTGGGATAAATGCTAAAGAAACTGATGCATCTTTGTCATGTAATATCAAATATCTATTTTAAGTTTCATAAATATTACGTCAGAAGACTTGTGGCGCACAGCCAGAACTAATTTGTTTACAGATATGATGACAACTCTCCTAAAATTAACATAAATATCATTAGACTGAGGTCAATCAATCTTACCTGGCAGCCAGTCCTTGGATTATATCCCCAGTATGTATCTATACACTGTTCACATCTATCTCCCATTGTGTTTGGAGGACAAACACACGCCCCTGTGTCCGGGTGACATATATGACCAGGCAAATCACAGGGCTCACATTCTACAATATGTAGAGTCAAATTTCTCTAAATCTAGCACTGATCATGACCAGGGATTACATCCTGAGTGTGTATTAATCCTTAAACTGCCTTTCAATGATATAACTGCATTTGCAGTCAATGTAGATCAAGATCAAACTGCACAAAGCATGATCTTTGAGTGACACTGTCCACTTTGCCAAAACACTACAGACAAAAGGAAGCAATAAGTTTATATTTATCTCAGTCTTATCCTAGCATGGATATTTCCACTGGGTTTGCTCAGCCCTTTAAGGGCATTTTCTTCTTTTCCCACAATGTTTTCAAAAAGGTGTCTTACCTAGGGTCGTTAAAACACAGGATTGTTTGGTAAAGGGTTAACTCAATTTTGTTTGGAGAACAATTTTGTCTGGGTGACGCAGCAGTCAATGAGCATAGGCCTCTGAAATTCCATTGGTCTATCAAGGCATAACGAAATTTTCATTATCGGACACTGTTACTATAAATAGCACATTGGGGATTCCCTCTGTATAATATATAGTAAGACAAGGTATGCAACGAAATCTAAGAAAATTTGACCCCCGTCCCCTTTCAGAGATAATATTCAAACGAAAACAGATAAATGAACCTAGTTACCATTGCAGATGGGTTTATTAATGATTTTTCTTCTGTACCCTGACCTTCGAAAGTTTCAAACGGGTCTTGCCATCAAGCAATAGCTCTCATCTCAAAAAAATTAAAAAGCTTCCAAATTTTCCAGATCACCATGCGCTGACGTCACACAATTTGTAATCCTGAGCGAATAAGAATTAAATTCTTTTTTTCAAACATAGATCGAAAATTTTTTTGTTGGTGTATTTATGAAATTTTTAAATTAACATTTCATCTGATAAAATTTATCTTTTCATCTAATCCAGTTTCACAATTTTCATCTCCCATTTTGCATATTTTCAAATACGTTTTTTACCGTTCATTGGTCAAAAGTTTTGGCACGTCTTTTGATAGCAAATTCACATGAGTTATAATTGGCTGCATCATAACGAACTGTGTGACGTCAGCGCATGGCAATCCAGAAAATTTGGAAGCTTTTTATTTCTTTTTTTTGAGATTAGAACTATTGCTTGATGGCAAGAGCCGTTTGAAACTTTCGAGGGTCAGGGTACAGAAGAAAAATCATTTGTGAACCCATCTGCAGTGGTAACTAGGTTTACTTTTCCATTTTCTGTTAAATATTATCTTCAAAATGGGGTGGGGGTCAATTTTTTTTCGATTTCGTTGCACAACTTGTCTTACTATATACAATATAGAGGGAGTCACCAACGTGCTATTTATGGAAACGGTGTTAATGAAAATATGAGTATATATTCCGTGATATACAGGCTATGCACCAATGTGCTGTAAGTGTTGGATGATCGACCAAGGTCAATTTAAGTGTTCCGTGATAGACCAATAGAGCTTCAAAGGCCTGTGCACAGAGTATTAACTATCTCCTTATTTCTATTTTGCTCTCTTTTCCATGTGTAGGTGCCTTTGAAAATATTGTGACAAATGGTGTGACTTCATTATAATTAACAACAACAACCAAAAAAAGTAAAATAATTTGATATCAGAATTACCCAGACATTCTCCCTGTGAAATCAGTCCATAGTAACCATCAGCACATCTGTCACATCTCTGTCCACCAATATTGGGTTTACATCTACACTGGCCTGTCTGTCCGTCACACTGTTCAAAGTACGAGCCTTCTGGGTAACAGTCACAGGGACGACAACCCTCACCCAGTTCCAGACCCCAAAAATTGGGCTACAATGTAAAATTCGAAGATGTCATCCAATCATGTTCTTTGATAATATATCACTGAGATTCGTTTTCCATGTTCATGCTTTGTGGAAAACAGAGATTCAGCCATGGACAGGATCATGCTACAAACATTATGTCTTCCCTAAAACCTATATTGTGTGTATCATTAAAATAGTCTTGGTGAGACAGCTGTAATTAATACTGGTATACAAAATATAAGTCTTTGGTGGAGAGCAAGGGAGATATTTCTCCTCATACCCCTATGTAAAGGAAATATTACACCTTCACCTTTTACCAAACAACCAGGATTTTAAACAACCCTGTGGAAGAAACCTATTCAAAACATTATGGGAAAGGAGAAAATGCTGGTAACCAACATTTTCTCCTTTTGCAACAATGTTTTTGCCCTTTTATACAAATATCATTAGAGCCACATTTTACGCTATACAGAAATACTTTCAATTCAGAAAAGTCTCCAATTTTGTCAAGTGGTAAAGGCTTAAATCCCCAAAATCTTCCCCCTTCTCTGTAAATCAGTTCATGACATTAAATTATGGAAAAACGAAACAAATAACATGGAGTGCAGAAAACTTACAAAAACATGTTTTAGTAAATATTTTCAGTAACTTGGACAAAACAGAAAGTTTCTGACAAAGACAAACAAGTCGATATTAAGGAATGAACAAGGAAACATGTATCATTAGTAAAATAAAGATTTTTAGAAACTGAAATAATTATGATGATTTATCCAGGGTGGTTTATAATTGTTTTAAAAAATATACAAAATAATATTGCCTATGATTCATACAGATGTAATTCCAGTAATTTCCCAATGTTGATATAGATCTGTTTGGAGGATATTTTATTAGTAATTCATCCTTACTAAATTCAGCCCTTTACCATACAATCCCGACTATTACAACCCTGAGGAAAAAGGCTATGAAAATACTATCGGAAAAGGAGAAAATGCTGGTAACCAGGATTTTCTCCTTTTCCCACAATGCTTTCAACCTTTTCTTAGATGATTCCCATCATTGGAGTCACACTTAATTTGTGGTACACAAATGCTTTCAACTTGGACAAGTCAAAAATTTTGTCATCTGGTACAGAGTAAACCCTTTATAACACAATCCCAACTATTAACAACTCTAAAGAAGAAAATTTTTAAAAAGAATTGTGGGAAAATGATAAAATGTTGGTTACCAGCATGTTCTTCTTTTTCCACAATCTTTTCTATCCTTCAAAGAAACAATTTTAATTTTTGAGGCACATTTATTTTGTCATCTGCAAATGTTTTTAATTTGGACAAGTAATAAATGCTGTTGCCTGGTAAAGAGTCAACTAATTTTATGTATATAACAGCACTAGTTTTAAACCAACCAAAAACTATAGTGCAAATGACACAAAGAAACTTTTGATTGGACCCAAAATATTTCAGCCATACATTGTGAAAAAAGGGCTTAATGCACTGCATAAAAAGTATAGACCTAGATCATCCTGTGCATTTTGCACAGGCTGACATTGGTCAAAGGGTCAAAACTTTATGCCATTTGTAAATTTTCTGCATGTCAAAGGACCATTTTACCTCCAGACCCAGTCGGTTATTAGATGAAATAAATTGTATGGATCCATTATCATATGGCCTGCAACACGCGAAAAGGGGCATTCGGACATTTGCGTAAAGTATCGTCTCGGATCAGCCTGCGCAGTATGCGCTGGCTAATCCGAGACGACACTTTCCGTTTTTATGTCATTTTCTGTTTTGCGCAAGTCTACTGAAGAACAAAATCTAATGTAGTCATAAAGTGCCATCTCGGATTAGCCAGTGCGGACTGTGCAGGCTGATCCGAGACGACACTTTACGCAAATGTTCGAATGCCCCTTTTCGCGTGATGAAAGCCATATGATAACTTGCTTCATATAATGCATAATGGAGATGAATTAAACCCCTTTTGCCAGAGAGTGGCTCATTTTCATTGACTAGCATTGGAAAAGTAGAGAAAATTGATAGCTTGTGCTTCTTTTTTTTTCGTTGTTTTCAAATGCTTCCCCCAAAAAATCAGCACGCACAAAGCATTAGACTTAGCCTTTTTCAAGGGTGTGTTGGGTCAAAATATCCAACAAAGTGTCCTAAACAAAGTCAGGCAGTGTAAATGCTAGATCAGACTGTCTGATCTTGATCTTCACTTTCCACAACAGCAACAGTAAAGTTGTGCTTGGCACTGGAGGAGTTACATATCTAACCAAGGGTTTTATCAGAACATATCAATATTTACCTTTAAAGCGCCTTTCACAGCTATAGTTGCCTTTGCGGCCAGTGTAGATCAAGATCTTTGATCTACACTGTCCACTTTGCTGAAACACTAAATACAAAAGGCATCCAATGAATTGCTATTAGAATGAAAATGTCCATTGGGTTTATTTGGCACTTTAAGGGTTAAAGTAATGACAACAAAGAAATTTCATGAAGATCAGGTTATAAGATTTAGCATATATTAAGACTGCACAACACATCTATTATAAATTATATTAAAGATATTATAGTGGTATTACAGTAAATACATGATACACAATTATACAAAAATATATGTATATCACGGAGTAAATGCAACTAGCACAGATATAGAGATGATAATGATAAGAAGAATAATATCTTATCTTTTAAACTAAGGCTCTTAAGGATTGGGCACCCTAATGGGATTCGTGCAACATTGCCTTTCATTGCCAAAATCCTACAGATTTGGCTAAGACTCGGGTAAACTGTCATCGATGAGGGGAACCAGCATCTATCAGCCGATCGATTACGGATTACCTGAGTCTCAGCAGAATCCGTATGTTTTTTCGGCAATTAATCCCATTAGGGTGCCCTATCCATAAGAGCACTGTGGGCAAAGAATAATATTTTCAACCCAATCAAAGACAAATCCCATCATCTTGGCCATGTTTTAATGAACTGTCTACAAATGCTTTAATTTTAGACAAGTTGGTTCTAAATTGCTTACCTGAGCCACACACTGATGTTTGCATTAAGTGAGGAACACTTCAGGACATTTACATGGTCATGTGCTAGAAACTGAACTCAAATGTCAGTAAACTGAACTAGAGCTGTCACTGAATGTGACTTAATACCCCCACCAGCGCTTTGACAGAAACAGGCAATTATTTGTACACAGACGGACACACAGACGGACAAATGGATGGACAAACAGACGGACAAACGGACGGACACACGGACAGACAGGCTGATTCCAGTATACCGCCGAAAACATTCGTTCTGCAGGGGTATAAATTTCTCTGCTGAAGAAGGGGCATAACTGTGTAAAAATAACTGAGATTACCTGCTCTTCTGGTAGGGTACTTTGCATTTGGTAACTCTGTCTTATTTGTCATGGGATCAAAATGAATTATTACACAATCCCATAAAATTATCTTTAAAGTTTGGTAAGATTATGAAATCTTAATAGTCCCATTTAAAGAAAATTGTTTTCATCTTTTATACGAAACCTTTAAGCATTTAATTCCATTCCTAAAGCTGTCATTCATGTACTCTCCCATATCTCATATCCCAGTGCTTCAGCTCTCAATCATCCATGGAAGGAAACAAATAAACAAGGAAGAGACTATTAAATATTATATTACACATTAAATCCAGCTTAATTCTTTAGCTATTATTAGCCATATACCTACAAGCCTATCTAAATGCAATTTCTGTAAAGCATTTACAGGCACATAGCCAGACGAAAGCCAGAAAGCCCAGATGCCTAGACTTGATAAATATTTTACGAAAATGCTTTTCTTGAAATAATCATGAATAAAAGAGGTGAAGGCAGGAGCAATCGGCTCATGCCAAAGTAAGCTTCACGTTCCCTTTTACCTTGGCTAGGCCCGTCATACATGATGCCTATTTATCTAAATGCAAGCTTATACGCTGCTACTTCTACTTAATTAACACGATAACCCCTGTCGATGACTATTTTTGTCTTAGAGCAGACTATCCTTTCATAAAAACATTGTCGTAAAAGGAGAAACTGATAAAAGTGAGCAATTTCTCCTATTTGCCAAAATGTTTTTAAAAAGTATCCATGTATAGGACCTTCATTCATCTTATTTTCCCTTTACCTCGGGATGTTTTGAAATTCGTCTGTTGCAATTTTGTTTGTGGGGGTATTGTGTGAAAGCATACAGTTTCAACAAGATAAGATAGTTCTAGAAAGCATCTTAAATTTCTGACAAGGGATTTAAGGGGGGTTTAAAAAGCCTATAAATGCATATATGTCCTTCAAACCGAACCTTGCATTTGTCACAATATTGTCCCGTTACATTGGGGAGACAGTTACATTCTCCAGTAAGCCCATCACAAATGTTGCTCCGGTTAGAGCCAGGATGATAACATCTACAATCTAATGCACGAAAAAGCAAAATTAAGACATTCAAAAACAAAAGAAATACAAAAGAAAATATTTAAAAAATGTCTGTTTGGTGTTTCATGCCATTTTTTACAGGGAGATGAGGTTTTCCTTAGTCTGACCATACTTTGAACTCATATTTTGAACTTAGCCAAGAAATCATCGCAATAAACATTCTGGCAATAAGTCATAATGAATACAGCAAGAAATAGCTTCTATAGTAAACACTTTTAGCGGTTTTTTTTCTTAAAAATTTAATCTTGTGAACTATATTCAAACATGGGTAAGATCTTATCAACACAATCATTCTATGAAAGATTAGGGGAAAAATGTTCCATACAAGTTCCATATAAGTGATCATTGTATTGTTAAATTTTCCAAACTAATTACTAACTTTTCGTTTCATTAGTGAAGACATTGTATGAGAGCAGAATGATGTTCATATCTGGAAAAATCTTTTTTGTGCCATTACTACATGTATTCCCCTACTTCCATGCTAAGTCTCAATATTTTTGAAAATAGCATCATAAAAGTCAGATGGATTTAATGTACTGGTATATTGTAAATATTTGATCAGAATAAGTGATGTTAAGAAACTGATAAAAACATATTATAATGTAAAATAATTCATAGGTTAAACAATAACCATGGGAAAAATAAAAACAAAATTTCTAACATATACTTCTTGTCCATCCATTCTGAAATTTGGAACTTCAGTCATTTCCAAAATCAGTATAGCTGGGAAAAAACACAGAAACTATTTATATGTCAGTCAAGACAATTTTATGAGGTATGGTAAAACCATTCCTAATTCATAATGTTTTCTAGTGCCCTTGCCCGAGGTTCTATTACAGTTCAAGTAAAAAAAAAAGACTAAAAAAAGCTGTTGTGAGCATATAAACAATAAGTCCCCTCCAAAATAGAGTAGAAAGTAGTCTGATAGAATCTCGTACCATAACAGCCACCTAGAGAGTAACCATAGTAACCCTCTCGACACTGGTCACATGTGAGCCCAGCCACACCTGGACGACATACACACTGTCCAGTGACTGGATGACATCGATAATCAAGGGAACCAATGCGGCTACAATTGCATCTGATGCAGCCTCGGGTCACATCTCCAAATCCCGACTATGCAGCATGCAAAAAGCAAACATTTATGAAAACTGCAGAAAATAGGATCAATTATTGAGTTGTGTCTGGCATGAAATAATTTCTCTTTTCAATGTTGTCTCAAAGTGGAAAAAAAAACAAAAAATACATATAACTCACTGTAGACGCAACAGTACAGTAACAAAGAGGTTGATTCAACAGCACCATTTTAACGGTTCCCCTATTTCACTAGTTCGGAATTTTGGTCTAAATCATTCTAGACAGAGATTCTGGTTCTTATTTTGTAATATATTAGCTTAGCTAAAAAGTAACTGCTTCAATAATTTTAATGAACTACTTCATAGAGGCATTTTTGATAAATCCAAGCACCACTTTTCTATGTACAACTCGAGTCTTATCTGTTTTACCATGTAAACAAATGTACCGCATGCAGGTGCTAACAGATAGCTGCAGTTGTTTTTTCAGACAAAAAATTTTCAGGGTTAACTACCCTTTTTGCATGGGTTCCCCCTTTTGTGGCTAACAACAGGCCCGTCGGAAGGAAATTTTATTTGGTCCGGCCATTTAGGCGAGCGACGAAGTCACGAAGCCATGCTAGGGGGGTCCGGGGGCATGCTCTGTTGTTCGGCCGAAAATTTGGTCCGGCCATGGCCGGACCGGCCGGACCGCTTCCGACGGCCTTGAACAATTAGCCCAAGTCTGAAGAACAAGTATTGAAAGAAATATTAGAAAATGACAATGATGACAGGGCTATAACAGTACATTAAGCGTTCTTGGTAAACAACTGAGTGAACAATAAGATATTATTCCTTCAGATGGAGTTCTAAAACAATCTTTGCGGAGAAAAGGTCTGGTTCTTGGCCAATTTCATTAGAGTATAATGCAAGAGAAACAAGAAATTTAAACAAGAGCAACACATGTGGGTGCCTATGCTCTGCAAAAAGTAAACAAAGTGGCATAACTCTGAAAAAAAAGTTGATAGTTACCTGCCCCTATTGTATGGGACCCCTTTTACTCGTAAACAACTAATCCAAGTTTGAAGTACATATCTTCAGTAACGACAGGGATATTACAAAATGTCTAAGTTTTTGCGCAACAACAACACAGATGAGGATGCCAGGACTACAACAAAACCTTGTTTTTTCTACCGAAACAGCCAAGCTAATAAAAACTAAAACAATGGGCAGTATAGTTTGACAAAGTAAAAAGTTATAAGCTTGTAAGCTGGTTTTCATGTGACTTCTGTGACCATCTACGAGACAATCTAAGTAAGTTTGTTCTGTAATTTTGAAGAAACATTCAATGAAGCATTGAACAGATCATATATAATTATGAGATAACATAAAGTGTGCTGTCAGTAGTGTGTTTTGTTATACTTCATTCCATATGATAAGCACTGATAAAATAACCTCTCATGCTGCAACATACATTCAGTACAATCGATTTCATATTTGACCATTTTAAGATAAGTCTGTTTTTTTCAACCCTAAAGAAGAGGCACTATAAAAACACTAGGAGAAAAGGAGAAAATACTGGTAACCAGCATTTTCTCCTTTTTCCCACAATTTTTTCTACCCTTTCACAGCAAGATTCTATCATTGTGACCACCTTTAATTTTTCACCTGCAAATGTTTTCAATATGGTCAAGTCTAACATTTTTTCCTCTGATAAAGAGTTATATTAGTCAGTATGGGCTACAGAATAAACAGACAGATGGAAAGGACATTATAGACAGTGTACTTAGTGGTTTGGTTAAGTTAGTAATTCTGTAACAAAAAACACATTCACAAGATGCTACCAAAAGTGATAATCTACACATTTTAATATTGTGTACAAGTCATGCATTCAACTCAGTTTAAGTTTGAATTCTTTTAACGAAATTTAAAGATTCAGTACTTAATGCATGAATTTAATCCAAATACATGTACATTGATCCAAATTTCCATATAAGTGAGGACATTACTTTTCTAAAAAAATTTGTTTCATCTCTGAAATTTAACTTTCAAGTAGACAGTAAGTGTATACTGATGAGACAACTCTGCAAAGGACCTACAACATAGATAGTTGTTAGCCATAACCCTAAAAGGTACAATAGTTCAAAGAAAATTGTCTCTGGTATTCTAGTATTTAATGACATTTTAATTCAAACTGTTGCCTAGTTTCTAGCAGTAGCATGAAAATATCCCTTCCACTAAAACATCTGAGCAATTATCACTATTCACTTAGATGTGAAACTTCTTGCTACCTCTCACTGATGGCTTCAAATTGCTTGGCAATTTGGCTTGGCAATTTGGCATGTAGCTAAAGCCTTAAGCCAATGAAAATAATATGCTTTATGCAGCAACTGTTTAAAAACAATTTTTCTTTTTATTGAAGAAGTGTATAAATATAAAATGCACTTATTAGCAACATGTTCCTAGGTATTAAGCATTCAAAAAAGCACTGAAGCAAAAATTGCCGAAATTTTCCATCAGTAACTCATTACCCAAATTCTTTTCAACCCTGCCTAATGCTAGGGTGTGGCAACAAGTTATTTTTGTAGACTGAACAATTTTGATATGCAGCAGCCCTGTCTGAAACCCTATTTAGACTGGTTCTGAATCCTATTTGTGTATTCCAAGGTAACAAACTATTTGGTCATTTCTTACCTCACAACGGTCACAGTCTCTACCTGTGTAATGTTCCTTACATTCACACTGTCCTGTCCAGCGGTCACATGTCATGTTCAGGGAACCAAATGGATCACAGGTACACACTGAAAGTACATTTAAACAAAACCTAGACTTTTGAATACAAATATTTCAAATTTAAGATTACAGTGTTTAGGCTTGTTCTCCTAACTGGAAAAATCCATATCTTTATACAGTGCTCTAAGGGTTAACAACAAAAATGCTCTAGATCATTTACAACATTAGCATATACCTACATTTACAATCTCCATTGACAGCTGTTCCATGATAGCCTGGGCGACACATCCCACAACTCTCCCCCTCTGTGTTATGGAGACAAATTCTACATTCACCGTTCAGCTGATCACAACTTCCTGGCATATCTCGGTCAATATTTCCATTACAGGAACATGGATGACAATAGTTGCCTAGCAACCCTGGGTACCCATAGTAACCACTGTCACACCTGAAACATAGAACATCTTCAAATTAATGACTTTAAAATCTTTTCAACTACCAAAGTTCATATTAAAGTCCTGTTAGATATATGTGTATGGACACATGCACCAAAATAATGGCTGAATACAACCCATTACTTTGTAAGTACAACTTTTGGTGCATAAAAATCGTTGTGGGAAATTGCTTATGAAAAGAAACAACACTTTTCCAACATCATTTTTAATCTTCTGTCTACTGCAGGATCGTACACAGTCATAATAGTGTAGTAATGAGTAGAAATTCTATCTTACATTTAACCACACAATCACTGTGGAAGCTTTCTTAGGACCAACCAAAATGATAAAAAAAGCATAACATTTTTCAACAGTTTACAAAATACCCAGGAAAAGGAGTACCAGTAATTACTTACGCTTACAAGCAATAGCTTCTTTTCCCATAAAGTTAACAAGTATTTGCTTCCTTTCCCATTATGTTGTCAAAAGCTGTTAACAGCAGTGGCATTAGAAGTTGAACTTCTGTACTGTAATTGTTAAGATTATTAATTCTATATGCAAAAGTAGTACCTTTCACATCTGTCCCCTGTATAGCCAGGTTGACAATCAAGGCACACAAATCCATCTGGGTCATTGAATGTCGGATTTAAAACACAAAGTGTTGCAAAGTTGTTACTGGGCTCATTTAGGGGACAAGCACAAGGCTTGCAGTCATCTAGATTACCACGGGTTGGATCTCCATAGAAACCAGGTCTACACACCTCACAACTATCTCCCATTGTGTTGTCTGTGCACATCTGAAAAACAGGAAGAACCAAAATACGATGATTCAGATTCAAGTGGCCTCAGTCAGTAACAACCAGGGCTTGAAACCCAGAACTGCATATTCTATTCCTGGGCTTAATGTTCTCTTAGGATTAATGATATTCATAGCAACAGGATTCCTTCCTCTTTTACATCTGAACATTGTATAAACAATGTTTATGTGAGAAAAACCCAGCGACTTGGGAAGACTGTTATGCAAAGTATTGATTAAAAAACTCAAGGGAGGCATGGTTAGGTACACAGACTGCTACATTAAAAAGGATAAATGTAGATAACTGTGCTCTAAACCGAACAAACAACAGATTTCAGCAGTCATAGCAAAGGAAGCACTCATAATGTAAAGAAAGAAATATCACATCACAGTCACACTTGTGTGAAACAGCAACTTATTGGGGAAAAAAAACCCAACCTTTTAAACCCTCTCACAACCAACTAAGTAACTTAGACTGTTTTTCAAGATTAAAGGTAGAGTCCAATTGCAGCTGAAGGTGTTTTGGGTTAAAGTTTACTTAAAATTGGACTTTGGAATGTTCAAAATGATGATTACTTAATGAGTTGGATGCTTCATACAAGCAGTTCTTAATACAGTTTCTGTATCAATACCAGTGCCCTGTTTCCCAAAAAATCTTAAGTCTGTCATTTTGCTCAAATCCCCTAACAGACTCAGTTTAATCTAAGCTGAGTTTTTATTTAAGACGCATTTCACTAACATTAACAGACTTTAGTAACATCATAAAGTTCTGAGATGAAACAACAATCAGGCTCAAGTCAGCAAAATGATGGACTTCAGTAATACAGTCCGTTAATGCAAGTGAAATGTATCTCAAATAACAAACTCCACTTCAGTCAGAAGCTAAGTATGGAAGCGTATTTTTTTCATGAAACCAGGCCAAGAATATTACCACTATTAATGTTTATGCAGTAATCATGCTGATTTCTATAGATAAAGGACCTATAGATCAACTAACCAAACAACGTCCAGTGTATGGGTCACATGTCTTTGAATGTCCGTAACAATTACAAGGCACACAAGTTCCACCATACAACACATTGTCTACCCTTCTCCAGCCAATATCACAACTCTGAAATTAGAAAGAATTGAATGTTAGATATAATAGCTATCATTAAAATATAAATTAAGTTGTTTACTTTTAATTCAGAGATGAGTAAACTTAAGATAATATTTATTGATCTTGTAATGCAAATGTTGGACTTTTGTTATTCGGGACTTGACCCCTAATCACACATTCCCAAGTTCAAACAACCCTGAGGAAGACGACCTTTGTGACTTTATTGGAAAAGGAGGAAATGCTGGTAACCAGTTCTTTTCCTTTTCCCACAATGTTTTCTAAACTTTCAAAGACAGTTTTCACTATTTGAACCAAATATAATTTTCCACCTGCAATGTTTGCCTTTGGGTAAAACCTAAGCGGGTAAAGTTCATCCCCGATTCTACATTTAATTTCAATTTTGTATTCCCATTTCAAATCTTTTTTTCCAATTGCAACAAATTTTTTTCAATCCTTAAAGCACCAAAATAAATCCAACAGACAGTTTCAGTCTAGATGCAATTTCATGATCAACATTTTTAGTCTTGATACAATATCATGACCGCTTTTGTCTGTAGTGCTTCAGCTAAGCAGACACTGCAGATCAAAGAACAGACTGCACATGTTGTGTAGTCTGATCTTCATTTACACTGGCCACAAAGGTGACTATGGTTGTGACAGGCATTTCAATTGTTGAAATAGTGTACTGCAAGTATAGATGAAAAATGTCTTGCGTGACATAAGTTTTAATGTAAGCATGACTGTATTAGTCTCACCTCACATGACAGGCCTGTGTAACCTCGAGGACAGGTACATTTCTCTACTGCACTTATACTTATATCACTTGTAGAACCAGCACTTGATGTATCCAGAAATACATCCTTCAATCTGAAATGACAACATTTTTACAAATCTGTAAGCGTTCAGGCTATTTCTAGACTTACAAAACACTGTTGACCCTTTATCACACTATCCCAACTTTTAACGCACCTGAATAAAGAAGGCTTTCAAAAATATTGTTGGAAAAAGGAGAGAATGATTGTAAACAACATTTTCTCCTTTTCCCACAGAGTTTTCTATGCTTTCAGAAACAAATTCCACATTTTGAGCAACATTTAATTTGTTGTTTGCAAATGCCTTCAATTTGGACCAGTCTAAAATCTTGTTGTTAGGTAATGAGTTAAACACTAAGCAATGGAAATACATCCAACGCAAAATATCATCACCTGATATTTTATTGTATGGAAATAATTATGGGAACAGAAGCAATTACTTAACAGACAAAATCTCCTTTTCCCATAACAATTTCTAAGGCTGCCAACTGCAGATAAAGACCACTAGGAAAAGCAACAGAAACCACTGAAGTACCTCTTTGCATAAGACAGCATTTCAAAAACAATGTTTTTTATCAATCCGTGAAGTTTGACTTGATCCTATTATATTTGAAAAATATGAGAAGATATGGTAACATGGTTATTCAAAAATATTCACCCATTAAGTCACACATAAGATAAGTATTACCAGATTTATTATGCAACATAACTTATTTCCTTCAATGAAATCTATGTTGCAGTATCTTATAAAGTGTTGTCTAGTTGAAAATATGAGTATGTAAAACAAAAGGACTGGTGTAGAATTCATGATTTTAGTGCAAGAATACCCATATATACATATAGACCTCTGCAATAAATCAAGCAAAGTACAATTCCACTCACTGTACATTATCTTGAGCAGTATGATGGGTGGCCCTAATCAAAATCCTCTTTAAATCATAGATTAGTTCCATAAACTCCCTTTTGCTGATATGTACATCTTCATTATAGCGACCAGTATCATCTAGTCTGTACCACTCTGTCTCCTCTAACAGGATTTTCTTCTTGTTCTCTTGGTTCTCCCGAATGTAATTTCTACCATTAGTGACAGTTATATTACCTCCCTTGATTAGACAAAAAAGTCATGAAAATTATACTGCAGCCAAGTCAGCAAAATGTTTCATCCTTTCAAATCCAGTTAACTCTTTACCAAACAACAAAATCTTAGACTGGTCCAAATTGAAAACATTTGCAGACAACAAAATTAACGTGACTCAAATATTGAAGTTTGTTTTTGGAAGGGTAGAAAACATTGTGGGAAAAGGAGAAAATGCTGGTTACCAGCATTTTCTCCTTTTCCCACAATGTTTTCAAAAGGCTTCTTCCTCAGGGTTGTGAAAACCAGGGATTGTTTGGTAAAGGGTTAAAGAATCACTGTTTAACACTTTATCAAACGATAAACTTTTAGACTTGTCCAATTCCAATGCATTAGCAGACCACAATCTAAATATGACTCAAGAAATTGAAATATGTGTTGAAAACATTGTGGAAAAAGGAAAAAATGCTGGTTAACGGCATTTTCTCCATTTTCAAAGATGTCCAAAAGCCTTTTTTCTTTGGGTCGTTTAAACCTGGAATTGTGTGGTGAAGGGTAAACAAATGACAAACACGTCTACTGTGTCACTATCTGTAAACAGTTTTGATTTATCTAAGCTGTTTTCATAGCAGATGCTAATTTTTATGTGTCTGATATATTTACATCTTCAAACCACATTTTTTCTTCCAGTAAATATTGTTGCAAAATAGAAAGTTACTCATCACAAGCCACAGTGCCATCACTAAAATTTCACATGCATGTTTTCTTTCAGGTGAATGCTGCAAACTTACTCAAGGAGGCAATCAGTTTAAACCTTTACAACACGACAAAATTCTAGATTGGTCTAAACTGAAAGCTTTTGTAGAGGAAAAATCAAACATGGCTCATGTAATGAAATTTCTTTGAAAAGGCAGAAAATACTGTGGGAAAAGGAGAAAATGCAGACATTTTCTGCTTTTCCCACATTGTTTTCAAAGACATTTCTCATCAGGGTAGTTAAAAGTCAGGATTGTCTGGTAAAGGCTTAGGTAGAAACCACACAGGTAGATCTGTGTAATTATCATTTTGCTACTGCCATTATCCTCATTGTTGGTTTGTTTGTTGTTTTGTACCATTTTCAACAATATTTCATTTATTTCTCAGAAGCCAGTACATGTTTCAATGCTTTCTTTGAGTTTCTGATACCAGTGCTTTGCACAACATTCTTTCAAAGCCAATGGTAGCTTTCTCACACTGTCAAAACAATGTTCAGCATTTAGAGAGAAATGAATCCTGTGGCACTAACAATCATTAATCCTTGGGAAAGAATTTTGCGCAGCTGGGATTATGACAAGCAACACTTGGGTTTCAAGCTTGGTACCAACTGAGTTACCAGGCTAATGCTGACATTTGTACTGATGTAATTGGAGTACTTTAACCCATAGAGCGCCAAAAAATCCCTATGAACATTTTCATTCTAGAATTAGACAGAGATAAATGCAAATTCATGGCTGTCTTTTGTCTGGAGTATTTCATGAAAGTGTACAGTGTATGATCAAAGGTCAGACTGCATGTTTTGTGCAGTCTGATCTTGATCTAAACTGTTCACAAGGCAACATTAGTAGTGAAAGGCATGTTAAGGGTTAAAAGTACAAGACATTTTACCTGCAGAATGACATCAGCTTCTGCCAAGTGATACTGCCATGGGGCACTTTCATCAATAGTGAACTGTATAGTATAGTGTAACCTTCCACCGTATGATGTAAGCTGTAAATAACATATACAAAGTCATTCTATGTCTGTGACCATGAAAATAATTGAAATGGAATCTTTAACTACTATGCATAACTTAAGTTGCTATTACAGATATTGTCTATAGTATAGATCAAGATCAGAATGAGTACTACACTAGGGCTCTGAAGTGCCTTGTGAAATGTCTGTTGGGTTTATTTGGCACTCCATGGGTTTACTTAACTTGCATTTAAAACAATCTGTTGTAAGAGACCACTTTCCTGCTTCCATTGGATGGTCTCTGAATATATGCTTGGCTGCATTTTCAAAAGTGTTCATGTTTTTGGCATATCATATTAACCCTTCACCATATGACAAAATTATAGACCCCTTCATACTGAAGGAATTTACAGACAAGAATTCAAATGTTCTTCAAAAGATAGCACTGTATTCTTTCCTGAAAAGGTAGAAAACATTATTGGAAAAAGAGAAAATGCTGGTTACCAGCATTTTCTCCTTTTCCCACAATGTTTTCAAAAGCCTTCTTTCTCACGGTCATTTAAAGTGTGGATTGTGTGGTAAAGGGTAAATCATACATTTAAAAGATGTATTCAGAGTCATCTGCTACACATTCATTCTAGGAATTAATGAGTTAAGTCAAAGTTAATTCACACTTACCCTGTTGCCATAATACTTTACAGGTGCTTGCCAGTAGTACATAGTCTCATCTCTAACTGACCTATCTGTGTCAAGAGCATTCTGTCTGCTTGCAGGGAATGTGCGATATTCTAGCCAATCACCAGCTTTTGTAGGAAAGTATGTGAAGCCTTCGTCATCGTAAGTTATAACTGTCCATCCATCCATACTGTCACTCATGTCTGTTATCTGTAAACAGAAGTTTGTAGTCCAACTATAAATTTTGAAAAAAATTGGAATCTGATCATAGACAAACGGACCATTCCACAGGTCTATAAATATCATCTCATCACTTTTCATGGGAATATTTCATGGAATATGAGAGAAATTCTTATCTTGGTCACAATTAACTTTTTTGTCAAACTCAACACTTGAGGGTTTTGCTTACATACTTCTTCTTCTTGAACTTTGTTAAAAAATCTTAAATTAGGCTTTCAATATCATACTGGTAATTTTAGATTTCTCAATGTAGCTACAGTAGCTAAATCCCTTTAGTTTGCTATGCACTGAATCCTTCAAGTATCTGTCACACATAGTGAGCAAATGCAGCTTGTATAATCTAAGACTAGGAAAATCAGTACTCCAACACAGTGGATGAAAGGATGAAACACACATTTTGCTGACAGTGGAGATGCACTGCTTGCATCGATTGCAAGACAGTTGTGGATAAGGTCAGCCACTGAGTGCTTGCAGCATGAAAGCTAGCTTGGGAATGTGGCTCTAATCTGCTGAATGAACACAAAGACTGTTACAAGCAGCTACTCCCTTTCTCAATATGTTTTCTAAACTTGTCAAAATCACTGGCATAGAAAGTTGTACAGTAACAGGACAAAACAGTACCTACCTGTACCAGACCAAGGCCTGCACTCTGACACACAGTAGATATACCAAAACAGAAACACTGTCTGCACCCTGCCTCATTGTCAACATCAAGATCATAATAGCCAGGCTTACACCTATCACAGTTCTCTCCCTCAACATTTATCTACAAATATTAAAAAAAAAACGTTGTGATTAGAAGCTTTTTGATTGGTCGGTTTAAAAACAAAATGTTTAAATAAATTTACCTCTGTTCTATCTATTCTACAAATGTTTGAGTAAAATATAAACATGAGGACAATCACACCAATTTCAGAAATAGTAAAGCTCATTTATCCAGTAATATGAGATACCATATGCAAATGTATTAAAAATGAGCCATGCTCTGGCAAAAGGGGACTTAATGCAACTCCGTTATACATGATACTAAGCCAAGTTATCACATACTTATGGGTCCATAGAAGCCACTTTTTTCAATAACCAACTTAATCATGAGGTAGATTGGTCCTTTGACAAACAGAAAATAGGCCAATAGCAAAAAGTTTTGGCCCAAGTCGGCCTGCGCAGACTGCGCAGGCTGAACTGAGCCGATACTTTTCGCAGATGCATTAAGCGCCCTTTACACAGAGCATGGCTCAAATATTTTTAGCAATTTTTAAAGGATCTTCTAAACAAGTCTTACGAACAAAGTCCACAACAACGAAACAAATGAACAAATGCATAGCAGAAATACAGGGACCGGGCAGGATTCGAACCTAAAACGCCCAGACGAAAGGCCAATACCATAACAAATGAGCTAAAGAGAATTCTCCCTAACGCAATTGTTAGGTATTGTATTTAAACCGCGATGAAGCCATGCATGAAGTAGTGGTCTCCCGTAACACACCCCCTCTTAAAGTCATTATTTATTGATGACTCAAAGCCTTATGAGGCAGAAAGTCCGTTTTTGGACAACAAATGGGATTAATGGTTCAATGGCCAATCCCGGACGAGCCCCCATCTTATGAACAAAGTCCATAACAAAGAAAGAAATGAACAAATGCATGGCAAAAATACAGGGACCAGGCAGGATTCGAACCTAGAACGCCCGGACGAAAGGCCAATACCATAACCACTGAGCTAAAGAGAATTCTCCCTAACGCAGTTGTTAGGTATTGTATTTAAACCGGGATGAAGCCATGCATGAAGGAGTGGTCTGCCGTAACATCAAGAGACCTCAAAAGGTGTCATCATAGAGGAATGTTTTGAAGCCCAAGTCTAATGTGTGTGCTATTAATCTTTAAAGACCATAAATATATTCACCTTACAAACACAACGACCTTCACACTGGTTTGGATCCACAGTACCAGCAATACTACATGTACATGGTTCACAGTATGGATAACTATGGTAACCAAGGTCACATCTGTCACAATTTTGACCTGCATAGCCTTCATTACAAATACATGATCCTGGCATCTAAAAATTGAACAACAGAGAACCATTAGCAATCAAACAAGTAAAACTAAGTATGAGGACTGTTTTCATTTTTCTAGACTATCATTTACCACTGCCCTACATCATATCTAATCTGACTCTAGAATGGTTGATAAACACCCCCCCCCCCCATTAGTACATTAATCTTTTTTATTACATTGATTTTTCATGTGATTTTAAGTATAATCTGTACACATTGATAAAATTTTTATACTTGTACACATTGATAAAATTTTAACTAACTTCTTTAACTCTTTCCCACACAACAAAATTTTAGACTTATCCAAATTGAAAGCATTTGCAGATGATAAATCTAATGCAGTTCAACAGATGATTTCTGTCTTGGAAATGGTGGAAAACATTGTGGAAAAAGGAGAAAATGCTGGTAACCAGCATTTTCTCCTTTTCCCACAATGTTTTCAAAAGGCTTCTCCATCATCGTTGTAAATACTCGGGACTGTTTGGTAAGGGGTAAAGATACATATACACATGTACTTGCAATCGAACAATTTATTACCTCCCAAAATAAATTTAGGACTGGAAACTATGAAAACACCCTTTGTAAAATACAGATATTAAAATGAAATCTAATATATATGGAAGTATAAAAGACAGAACATATGAAGTCATTGTGACAAAAGAACAAACTGCTCTTTATAAGCAAAAGGTCAATTTTGAAGAAGGTGGTCTGCTGTAAGACCAAGGAAGTAGTCTGCTGGTATAACTGAGCAGCACTCTGGCAAAATGGGGCTTAATGTATCTCCATGATGCATTATTCCAATCAAGTCATCACATAATAGTGGATATCCATTTTGTCTAACAACCCACTGAATCCAGAGGTAGAATGGTCCCTTGACATGCAGAAAATTTACAAACAGCAAAAAGTTCCAACCAATGTCAGCCTGTGTGGACTGCAAAGGCTGACATGGTTCAATACTTTTTGGAGATGTACTAAACCCCCTTTTTAACCCTTTACCGAACAATCCCTGGTTTTAACAGCTCTGAGAGAGGAGCCTTTTGAAAACATTGTAGGAAAAGGAGAAAATGCTGGTAACCAGCATTTTCTCCTTTTCCCACAATGTTTTCTACCCTTCCCATCACAAATTCCAATTTTTGAGTCACTTTAATTTTGTCGTCTGCAAATGCTTTCAATTTGGTTGAGTCTAAAATTTTGTCGTTTGGTAAAGAGTTAACAGAGCATGGCTCAAATATGGATATCAACAAAGCATAGTAAAAATCTTACCAGTCCTTCATCCACCTTGCTGTCATCTTCCACGCAGATACCAGTAGAGCCTACAGATTGCTCACAGTTACACTCTCCACAAGGACGCCTTGAGTTGTGTGACACACCATATGGTCTGTAGTAGCCAGGTAAACATCTCTCACAGTTTATACCCATAGTAAAGTCCTACAACAGGTAAGTTCAAGCTAATGATATTATATATAGAAGTGAAAAAGGAGATGTGTGATCAGCCCCTTCATTTGTCTCTCAATTTTCATGCCATATCTGGCCATGGGAAATTTGACTGCTGATATCTCATTCTTATCCATATTCATGAAAAATAGGAGTGTCTTTTCAAACAATTATAACTTGTGTTTCAATTGAAAACTCTTTGATAGGCTGTCTAGCTAGGACAGCTGCATAAGAATTTTATTCTATCATTCAACATTTTGTTAAATCAGACAACAAAAAACCTTCAACACAAGCAACTTGCAACACGGTATTTATTGGTTAAAAACACTGTAAAATCCCACCATGGAAGTAATGAAGAGCATCATTAACTATCAGAATAAGATTTTGTCAGCAAAGTGTCTGTCCCGCAATACATAAATGGATATGACATAATCAAAATATGGTGCAGGATTTTCCATGACGCACAAATCCTGCGTCAATGATGCCATTTTAACTCAAATGACCCCCAAAATTAATAACTGTGCATCACCAGTGACGTAACTTTGCAAAATCTAATTCATCTGGAAAACTGAATAAATCATCACAAATCCAAGTCTGTTCTTGCTTCAATATCAGACGAACACCATTCTTTTTTTAACTACAGGGTCTATTTTAGATATAAATGGTTTTCCGGTAATTTATTTATAGATTAAGACTGGTTTACGCATTATTACCTTAAAGTACAGTAGACAGTTGTCGTAAATATGGACCCAGTCAAAGTCTGAGTTGGGTTCTCTGTAATTTATAGCTTATTTAACATGACTTCCGGTAGATATAGTACACATTACCAGTCTGTTCTGTTCACGGAAAATAATGTCACGACAAAGTGAACTGTAGCGTTCTTTTTTATCATCTACTTCCTACAACTGCCGATCAAGCCACATTAAGCAGCCATTTGGACAAGAATGTATCATCTGTCAAAAATTGAAGTCGAGCTTTCCGTCAGAAATGACGTAAACTTAAAGACTTTACTTTCTTGGAGTTTAAGGGTGAAATGTATTGTAATCTCTGCTTGAAGATGAAGAGACCCGTTTGTTTTGACCCCCTAAGTTAAAGAAATGACCCTCAACTAAAGAGGCAAGGGTTCACAATGACCCCCAATTTTTAATGCTGAGGGAAAACCTTGATGGTGGATCTTCAAAAATAAGAGCAAACAGCAACAAAAAAAGTTAACAAAAAACTTTTACAAACCATTTCTACACCTTCCAAACTAAAAATGCCAGAATGATGAAACATTTACAAGGGAGGAACATGTCCTTTCTATGTGAAAAGAAAACAAACAGAATATAAGTACCTTACAATCAATACAGACACCCCCTCCTTTCATCTCTCCCTGTGCATTCATACTAAGCCCTAGAGCATCGACTGTGGCATTGTACACACACGCATCTGCATGACCATGGCAATTACAGGCTGCAAGAAATAAAGATAGATAATTGGAGTTTACATGTCATTTGAAGGAGTATAAAAGGTTAAAACTCCTACTCAGTCAGACCTTTGTCAGACTTTTGTAGGACCAAGTTATAATATTATTCCAAGTGAAATATCCTACTCTCCCACATTATTCACAGATTCCCTCAATCTTCTATAGTGATGTACAACCACAGACTCACCCCACCCCCATCTCAATCTGTCAGAAGCAATGTACCACTACTTTCCCCTATTTTTCCAGATTTGAGAAGCAACACAGCAGTAATGTCAATGCAGACTTATACCTTCACATGTGACATCCACAAAACCTTGTCCATTTACATCTGTACCTCCTCCTCTCACCCAGGGTTTCTGGTTGAACAATGGACAGCAGATCTCACAGTTGGTTCCACAGGTATTGTGCTCACAAACACAAGTAAGGCTCTGACAACAGTCACAAAAACAAATAAGTAACATGACATATGGTAAGTAAAATAACTGCTTTACACCTATCCTCTCCTGCACAGAATTTTTTTTATCATGTAGCAGACCACTTTGGAAAATATTGTGGCAAAAGAAATAATCACATTTTTACCAAAACTTCTCCTTTCGTCCTACATTTCCAATAGGGTTCACACTGTGAAGCTGTGAAAAAAAAAACAACCAAAAATGCGGACAAGAAAAAGTCTAAAAGATTGTCTGGATGAATGCCTGGACGAAGACAGATTATGGATGGAAACCATGCCATAACATAAGTTCTACTTGTCTTTGGCCAGCATAGCTAGAAATGCTGGTAACAACTAAATATGTAACTTTTCTAGCTTCCCACTAAAATTCATATAGTTTTCGACAATTTCCAAAAAGCCTACTCCCTCACTTCAAGAGGAATGAAATACAATAATTTCTTGATCACAACAATCAATCAAACAACTAGTTCTACATATTTTAAGGAATTGCAGAGGAAACCTTTTGTAAACATTCTGAAAAAAAAGAGAAAATGCTGGTAGCCTGCATTTTCCCCTTTTTCCACAATGTTTACTTACCCCGTTAGGAACAAATCCCATCATTAAATCCACATTTAATTTGTTATCTGCAAATGAATTCAATTTGGACAGAACAACAATTTTGTCATTAGGTCAAGAGTTAACTCTTTACCAAATGACAAAATTTTAGACTTGTCCAAATTCAAAGCACTTGCAGGCAACAAATTAATTGTAACTAAAAAGATTAAATTTGTCTTTCATAGAGTAGAAAATATTGTTACCAGCATTTTCTCGTTTTCCCACGATGTTTTCAACAGCCTTCTTCCTCAGGGTCATTAGAAGTCAGACGAGCTAAACTATAAAGGACTATACTTAACGATGCTTTCAAAAGCCTTCTTCCTCAGGGCCTTTGAAATATGCGATTGTTTGGTGACGGGTTACGGACCATCATCAGCTATAGTCATTAAACAGGTATGAGTTAATGTGATGATAAAATGTATGTTCTGTTCAGTCTGATCTTAATCTATACTGTCTGAAATAACAACTACAGATTTCCTTAAAATCAACTAGAGCCAAAACAGTTTCAGGCCGACGATACCCCACAATAGTTGCCTTGTCACTGAATCTGGGAAAAAATTCAAAGGACCATAGCCCCTGTAATAGGCAACCAATTGTAATCAAAACTACAGCTACACGGGTTCAAAATTTCAGCCAATTTGGTGAAAAAGAGGACATAAAATTGCATCTTTGGACAGCTGGACCACCAAAAAACCCCAAAATAACGTAAACGATCCCCCCACCAAATTTGATGTGGGGCGTATAAACAAACTTACATCTGTGTCTCCTTGTCTCTGGCACTCTGTGGCATGACCATAACAAATACACTGTCCACCTATAGATATATCTTTAATGGAGTAGAAGTACTGTGAAGAAAAGGAAAAACAAATGTTCAATCACAATGTATAAAACAAGCCTTATCAAATAAAACTGCATGCCACAAATAAAACTCTGAACAAAAAACCCATTACATGACATTTAACACGTTACTAAACAGCTAAATTTTAGACTTGTCCAAGTTGAAAGCATTTGCAGAGATGATAAATTCAATGTGGCTAAAATGGTAGTTTTAGTTTTTTGATGGATAGAAAACATTGTGGGAAAAGGAGAAAATGCTAGTTTTCAGCATTTTCTCCTTTATCCAAAATGTTTTCAATTGCCATTTTCCTCAGGGTCGTTGCAAGTCGGGATTGTGTGGTAAACGGTTAAATTTCACATACATATATTCGAAGAAGATTAAACTGCAAGAGAGTTGTTATAAAACTGGCTTTACAGTAAGACTCTCCAAGTTCTAAAGAGAGCAAAATATGGTGCTGAAATCAATTTTTTACAACTGCCATATTGTTTTCAAAACAAATTTCACTAGTCCAAACCCATTGAATTGAATATATAATGTTAAAAAAAGGTAGCATGCATTCATACAAAATTAAAAGGGAGGTAAATCTTTCAGATATCATAAAGATAGGTAGTTTACCTTCAACAAATGAACATGATAACCCAAAGAGCACTAAGCAAAACAGAGAATAGAAATACATGTAGAAAACACAAGGTATTACAGAGTTTTGAATTTTACTTTCTAAATTTCCTATTCCTTTTGTACCGACGTTTTTGCATCACAAGGGATAGATACATTTTTAACATGATAAGATACTGGTGGGCTCCATCAGGTCAGTAAGTAGAGTTGTTCACAGCTTATGGTTTTGTAGGTCATGGGTTTGAGTTCCACCACATGTAATTTGTTGTTCAGCATTCATTTGTTTTTTGAAAAAAAGAGTAAACAGTCATGTCCTTGCGATTTTTTCCACACAATATATCAACTTTCTGCCTAAAAAAAACTGTAGTTACAAACATGATTTAATGCCCGTTAAAGGGTTAAAATAGTAGGCACAAACACAGGTGGTCTCTGAGACAGGTGCAACTGTGTTTATGGTCTCTTAATAAATTTGACTGAGAAGAGGAGAACAAAGCTACTTACTCTTCTTGTGACAGATGGATCTAAATTTCTTGGATCTCTTGACTGTAAACTCATCAGATCCGCATTCAGCGTTCTAATCTTCTGTAATCTCAGTCTGACATAACGGGCCGAGGTAAAATCCTGTAAATACATTAAAATCCCAATCTTTACACTCATGAGACATCTATGGCACATGTGCTTCCTTAGTCCTCTTTATCAAACATTCACAAGTTTTCACCACCCCGAGAAACAAGGCTTTTGTAAACTCTGTGGGAACAGGAGTAAATGCTGGAAACCAGCATTTTGTCCTTTTCCCACGTTTTCTACCCATAAAAGACATCCCATACTTAGGGCCACATTAGTTTGCAAAAGCTTTCGATTTGGACAAGCCTAAAATTTGTTGTCCATTAGAGAGTAAAGCCAAGACACCAGGCGGGTAAGAATTCAGTAATACTGATTATTGCCAGTCTGAAAGAGTTATCTCTCTTTGAGCACTCTTGTACATACATTTAAGCCATAAATAAATGTTGTATTTCAACACACTAGACCACAGAAACATGAAATGAATCAAGACATAACCAAACTATTATTGAATAGATTACCAAACAGCACTTTTGACTGTCTTGCAGCACATCAAAAAAGTGTGTGCTTGTGACAAGCAAGTGAACCCGAGTGTCTTCCAAATCCATATCATTCTTAAGACATGAAAACATAGAAACTCTAAACTCTAGGAGTGCAATTCATTCAAGAAAAATAAAACACAAATAGTGCTGTTTCAAAGCTATGTTTAACAAGAATATCAACATAGCAAAGATTGTAGATCTATGATCAGACTGCATGTTCTGTGCAGTCTGATATTAATCTACCATCCACAGCTGTAGCTATACCAGCAGTACACGGTTACATTGGCAACATTTCAAACTTGTCTAAATTTACAGATTTTGCTGTAAATAAATTACATCTAAATGTGGCTCAAATAATGTGATTTATTTCATGCTTTCCGGTAGGATATCGAGAAATAGCAGTGAAAATATTTTTCGATATTACACTGGTACGACCAGTGAAAATACCGATTTTCATGTTCATGTTGCCTAGGTAAATTGCGTGTGCCTCACAACCAGATGGAAATATGACGTCATTTACCTTACATTTCTCGCGCTTGACGTAATATTGTAATGCGTTGCTATGCGGGAGGGGTACGCCATGGGGAATAACGGAAAAGAACTGTACTGGATTTTGATAAAGCTCCTCCCAGAAAGGGTTAAAAGCATGAAATAAATAGGATATTTGTTTTTTTCAGTGAAAGATCGAAATTTACTTCATCGAGTGAACACCATCGGTAATATTTTCACGAGTGGCATTCGGTGAAAGATCGAAATTTATTTCATCGAGTGAACACCATCGGTAATATTTTCATGAGTGGCACAACCACTCGTGAAAATATTACCGATGGTGTTCACTCGATGAAATAAATTTCGATCTTTCACCGAAAAAACAAATATCCTCTATGTCTTTATAATGGTAGAAAATGCAGTTGGAAAATGGAGAAAATAATGGAAACAAGCATTTCCTTTTCCGTCAGTGTTTTCAAAGCCTTTTTCCACAGGGTTGTTTTAGCAAGGGATTATTTGGAAAAGGTTTAAGTTCTTAAGTCTACATCAATTTATTATAGAGAAATCATTTATGTCTTTTTTTTATTCATGCTTCTGTATACATTGCCCCTGGAACAGTTAATATGAAAAATAATTAAAAGACAGCTCTTAAAAACATCATCACAAGGGGGAAGATAGACAGCAATATGAGCAATTTATCACAATATTTTCTCTATCATCGCTATATGACTCCAAGCAGGACATTTCACTACAGAGCTACAAAACAACAATGTCAAAGAATGCAAGTTTTCACTTGGTCAACACACCACAAGAGTGATCTTTTTGTGGTCTTTATAAAGTGCTCTCAAGTTCATCAAATGTTTGAAAGGATTATCTGTTGAAATCACAATGAACAAGTGACCAGCCTTATTTAGAAAATAAATCGTGCCTAAATAGAGTCATGGGAGACATATAAAAAAGGGTCAATAGCAGTACGGCATGACTGAGTAAACTTCCTGTCACTAAACTCAATGAAGGTGAGCCAACTCTGCTTTTCACCCTGAAGTCTCAGCATCAAACTTTTGATAAGTATTAATATGAGTCATAGTAAAGTATTTGCTTATGTCTTTTCCTGTTGTTTAACCCTTTACCATACAATCCAGAGTTTTAGCTACCCCAAAAGAGAAGGCTTTTGAAAACAATGTGGGAAAAGGAGAAAATGCTGGTAACCAGCATTTTCTCCTTTTCCCACAATGTTTTCTACCCTATCAAAGACAGAAAACATCATTCAAGCAACATTCGATTTGTTGTCTGGAAATACTTTTAATTTGGTTCAGTCCAAAATTTTGTTGTGTGGTAAAGAGTTAAGCAAAAAAGGTAGACAAGTTCAACAAATGCCTGTATTCAAATGCTTTTAAAGCAGTCCTTGTAGAACTAAATAAGGGATGACTGTAAATTCTTGGTCAGTACTAAACATGCAAATATTGCAATATCAAAGCTTGACTTGTCAGAATATCTGGCATAGAAGACAGTGTAGATCAAAGATGAAACTGCAGGTTATGCCCAGGCTAATCTTAATCCAAACTGTCTGTGTAAGCAATTTAATCTAGATTCAGTGCTACATAATTTCCAATTTTCTAGCCAAAACATTCTGACATGCAGAGTTAAAAAGAAGTGTGACGCAATTTAATAGCTTATTTAGGAGCAGAATACTACCTTGTTATGCTTCACTCTATAAAATCCAAAACTTCAACAGACTAGAGGTAGAAGACATTTGAAATCATAGCGGGAAAAGGAGAAAATACTAGTAATCAGCATTTTCTCCTTTTCCCACAATGTTTTCTACCCTTTCACAAAAAATCTATTACTGAGCCACATTTATCTTCTGTAAATGCTTTTTAACCCTTTACCACACAATGACGCCTTTTGACGCCCCTGAAGACGAGGCCTTTTGAAAACATTGTGGGAAAAGGAGAAAATGCTGGTAACCAGCATTTTCTCCTTTTCCCACAAAGTTTTCTACCCTATCAAAGAAAAGTTGCGTCATTTGAGCCACTATGAAATTGTCTTCTGCAAATGCTTTATATTTGGATAGGTCTTAAATTTTGCCGTGTGGTAAAGGGTTAAGTGGTCAAGTCAAAAGTTTTGTTGTCTGATAAGCCCTATTCTTTCAGTCTATTGCCTTATTATTGGCATCTGATTTTGATCATATGACAGAATCCATCCACAGAAAGTCAGAGAGTGTAGACTTTGATTAGACTGCAAATTTATGCATTCACTTGTCATAGGGTCAAAATTAAATAGGGGTATCAAAAGTTGTCAGGATGCAAAGTGGGATCTCCAACAGAAACAATCTATGACAGCAGCGATACAATCAGTCAATGACACTGTCAAACACTTTGAGGTCCTGAGGGTCCTTCCTGCTTGTTTTTACCTTTTGCCACACAATCTTGAGTTTTAATGACTCTGAGCACAGGCCATTTAAGGTGGTCTATCACTGAACACTGAAATTTTTATGGTTTGACTGTTATTAAATAGCATATTGGTGCATGGCCTACATTATGATAGAGGCAGTCAGCAAAATGATATTTATAGCAATGGTGTCTGATGAAAATTGTGGTAACTCATGATAGACCAATGGCGTTTCTGTGCCCTATACTCTGAGACAGAAGCATTTCAAAAACATTGTGGGGAAAGGACAAAATGCTGGTAACCGGCATTTTCTCCTTTTCTTACAAAATTTTCTACCCTTTCATAGACAAATTCCATTGTTTACACATGTACCACAATCAGTTTGTCACTTACAAAATAATTCATGTTTTCAATATGGGCAAGTCTAATATTTTGCAGCCTGTGAAGAGTTAACCCTTTACCATACAATGACGACTTTTAACGTCCCTGAAAGAGAAGGCTTTTGAAAACATTGTGGGAAAAGGAGAAAATGCTGGTTACCAGCATTTTCTCCTTTTTCCACAATGTTTTCCACCCTCTGAAAGACAAATTTTATGTTGTGAATAACATTTAATTTGTCATCTACAAATGCGTTCAATTTGGACCAGACTAAACATTTGGTGTGTGGTAAAGAGTTAAGCATTGTTGTGGATTTGTGTTTGAATTCTCACTAGAAGATTGAAAAGGGGCAGTATGTGGATCCTTCTATGACAGAAAAAAAATCTTACAAGCTATGCTCCGAAAACAGATTTATATTCTATACCCTTTGCTTTTGAAAACACTGTGGTGAAAGAAGCATTTTAAGCCACTTATGAACAAGTACAGGCTCATATTTACACAATTCTAGCACTTGACCTTCAAGAATGACATTGCCCTTCCACTTTTCTTGGCTAATGATTCATATTGTTGCAACACATTTTGAAGGGCAGATTGTGCTGAACTATTTTAAATCCATGCACAAGCGTTGAAGTGATGGTAACAACAGGATGAGACTATTTTATTACTTGACCTTAAAGTATAACCTTCACCTCTGACTCAATTGTGATCAAATGTTTTATAATACATTTACATCATCTATGGGAACAAATGTGAAACACTGTTCTGAAATGTGTCCATACATATAGAAATTAAGCCAGCACACAAGTTGGACAGACAGATGCACTAACACACACACCAAACTCAATTTGTAAAGATTATAATTAATGTAGCTCAATACAAGCTGGCTGAATCGACAAAAAGGACATCTTTGATTTCTTATGTCTTAACAGTTAGTGGTAAAAATCACAAGGGAAAATACAAGGTGCAAAAATACATTTTAAAGACTTTTATCATGGAAGTTGTAAAGGATTTACTATGAAAATTGTTAAAGGAACCAGCTCCACTAAAGGTGCTCATGTGTGCACATCAACGCAAGGAACATTATTAACCCATTACCACCCAATCCTGAGTTTTAATGAGTCACAACCCAGAAAAATTAGTCTTTTGAAAACATTGTGGGAAAAGGAGAAAATGCTGATATCAGCATTTTCTCCTTTTCACACGATGTTTTCTAACCTTTCAGAAACAAATTCAATCATTTGAGGCACAAAAATTTTTTTTTGTGGTAAAGGATTCATTATGCTTCCTTGGGTATAAACAAAAAAAACAGGACGGCTGTTTAAGAGAGTCCTTTTTTGTGAGGTCCTGCTAGCCTCTTCATTCCTTTGAAGCCGAACTGAATAACATGAATAAGAGTCAGTTTGTTTTGGCTCTCAAAAAGTCATACTTGATGACACAAGGACAAAAGAATCTGACCTGAACTGACCCTCCCAGCTTTCATAGAAAAAGGACACAAATGGATATTTTTGTGGCCTTTTCTGACCCTTCACATTAATAATAGTAAGAGAAATACGAGATTGAAAAATAATGCAAATGATAAGCTGGCTCATTGAAAAATGAGGTTGCCAACATTGGACTTCATGAAAAAAGAGGAAGCCCACCCCAGGTCATGTGTTACCTAGCTTCACTTGAAATATTCAGCTATGCTCTGGCAAAAAGGGGTTTAATGCATCTCTGTGATGCATGATACCAAGCAAGTCATCATAGAATTTTGGATCCAAAAAACAATTTAGTACTAGCAACCAAATGGATCATGATGTAGGTAATTTGTCCTTTGGCATGTAGTTTACAAACAGCAAAAAATTTTTACCCATGTCAGGCTGAGCAGACTGCGCAATACATTTTGCTGATGTATTAAACCCCCTTTTCAGAGAGCATAGCTTGTTTCATTTAGTTAAAATGAGCTCTAGCAATCTTATGGTGTATCCCCTTATGACACATTAAATTTTATGAACCATTGTCATAGAACATGCATAGACCCCTAGGAAAATGGATCACAACTTGAGTTGCTCTGTAGCCAGCACAATGAACTGATCTTTGTCCCCAATGCTGAAAACTTCAATTACCTGAAACTATCCTTTAACCCTCTATCAATGACAAACCTTTGGACTCAACCAAACTGAAAGCATTTGCAGATGACAAAATAAAGGTATCTCAAATGATGATTTCTGTCTCTGATAAGACAGAAAACATTGTGGGAAAGGGAGAAAATGCTGGTTACCATTACTTTCTTCTTTTCCCACAATATTTTCATAAGCCTTTTTCTTCAGGGTGGTTAAAACTTTGGATTGTGAGGTAAAGAGTTATCTTGATTGTATTAATGATCCTGAGAAATAAAGCCTTTTAAAAATACTGCGGGTAATCAGGATTTCATCCCTCTTCCCACAACATTTTCTACCTATCCAAAGACAAATCCTATCAATCAAATCTCATTTAATTCTTCACCGAATGGTAAAATTTTGAACTCTTTTAAATCAAAAGCTGAAGCGTACGACAAAGTAAGAGGGGTTAGAATTTTTCTTCTTTGAAAGGATAGAAAATATTGTGAGAAAATGCTGGTCAACAGCATTTTCTCCTTTTTCCACAAGATTTTCAAAACACTCCTTCCTCAGGAAGGTTAAAACTGCAGATTGTGTGGCACAGAGTTCATTTATAGTCTGCAAATGCTTTCAAAATGGACAGGTCTTAAGTTTTGTAGTAAGAAAAGAGTTAAAATCAGAGTATTTTTTTTTCCAGACTGTCAATTTGATTTGGTTCAAATATGTCACTGTTTTATTCACATAAATGCATGTTGATGTCTGTACAAGAGAACATACTTTAAACTACTGTACCTACCACATGAGCCCCGCCCGGGTGGCTCTGTGGTGAGCGTGTCGGACTCATGACCTGGTGGTTGTGAGTTCGATACCCGGTTGAGGCGAACTTTCTTTCCGGCATATTTTCGCCTCTCACCTCTGCTGAAGCATGTGAGAAAAGTAGTCGGTGGCTTTGGAAAGAAAGTTGTGTTAGTACTGGTGTGAGAAAGCCAGGAAACACATGTGCGTCACCGACCGCCATGATACGACCTTAGCTGTTAAAGTGGCGTTAAATCCCAATACAACCAACCTACCACATGCAGATGCAGTCTTGCTTCAGACTGGTTCTGAAAACATTTCAACTACAAGAAATTTGAGCCTTATTTAATTAGACGTCTTCAAATTCTATCAATATGTACAAGTCTAAAATTTTGTTGTCAGTGGTTAAGATTCAGTTTTGTTTAGGCAATATGATATGATAATTTTCACATTCTAGTAGGCTAATAATTGACTTCTCTGACACCTATGACAAGTGGGCCTGCATCTAGATAGAGTTCTGGGTGGCATGCTATCAATCCATTAACCCTTAAGGCTGCTAAGCTCAAAGACCTTTTGTGGACAGTGTAGATCAAGATCAGACTGCACAAAAATGTGCATTCTGATCTTGGACCTACACTGTCCGATAAGGATATAATAAAGTTTCTCCAAAACATACCTTTGAAGCCAAATTTAGGTTTTTACTATCAGCCTGAAAGTTTTATTTCACTTATTTAGTGGAATAAAGGTTAAAATACTGATAACTCTTTACCAGACAACAAAGTTTTAAACTTGTCCAGACTGAAAGGGTTTGCAGTGACACATAATTGTGGCTCAAAGGAAAGGATTTACCTTAAAACAGGTAGAAAACATAGTGGAAAAAAGAAGGAAATGCTGGTAAACTAGCAGTTTACTTTTACCCACAATGTTTACTATTCCTTCGAAGACAAATCCCACTCCTTTAACTCTTTACCAGACAACAAAAGTTTAGATTGGTCCAAATTGAAAGCATTTGCAGACAACAAATAAAACGTGGCTGAAATTATGAAATTTGTCATAAAAGTGTAGAAAACCTTGTGGGAAAGGGAGAAAATGCTGGTTACCAGCATTTTCTCCCTTTCCCACAAGGTTTTCAAAAGATAATTTCCTCAGGGTCATTAAAACTCGGGATTGTGTGGTAAAGATTAATCTTTTATCTAACTGTAGTATTGCAAGTTCTGTCAATTTAGATAAGTCTAAAAGTTTGTCATCCTAAAATTATTTTCAACTTCTCTATATTACTTGTAAGGTCAGGGGTTAAATTGTCTTGTCCTTGGACAGACTGACAGACAAATTGACTGACTGTAGCTTTATTGCTTTCAACACTTTTTCATTACATCGGTTACAGCTCACTTATTCATAAGTATTCCAGGTTTCATCAGTATTATGCTAGGGCTTTGAGCGTCCTTCTGAAGGACACTTCGACCAAAAAAACTCAATGCCTTGTGCAACTTGAAGTATCAAACCAAGGATCTCCAGGTTTCAAATCCTACACCTTCTCAACTGATGTCTATGGCAAGAAAGAAAACACGAGGGCACTGCATGTGGGTAAGAACATTCCACTGTAGCTGCTCATTCAGTGAAAATTGTAAGTCAAAAAAAGGGGCATAACTGTGTCAAAAATATTTTGAGGGTTACTCACCTTTCTGGTATTGGTTATAGTAAATATCTCCAGTAATGACAGAGATATAAGAAAATGTCAAAATTTTCATACAACAACTCAGAAGAAGACAGGGCTATGACAATGCCTTCATAATCTTCAAAAATGACTTTGGTAACTTTTTATGGCACAAAAAACATTTTAGACTCTACCAAAATCAAAGCATTTGCAGACTACAATAGAAATGTGGCTCAAATGATGGAGGATCTCTGTATAAGGGTTGAGGAAACTGTAAGAAAAGGAGAAAAAGCTGGTTATAAGCATTTTCTCCCTTTCTCACAAAATTTCAAAAGATATCTTTAACAGTTGTTGTTTGGTAAAGGATTAATAACGTATGTATAACATCCAAAAAATAAAAAAGAACAATAATCTCTTTTTTTTTTTTCATATCTGTAGCATGCCACTCATAAAAGTGGCATGTCTTAAAATAGTTTGTATGATAATAGGTCAAAAGTGGGCTTGTGCCTTGCGATAAAAATGTGTGTATCAAAGAAAAGGCCTAATTGCTGTAATAAAACAAAAGAACAATAATCTCTTTTCTGTATTGCCATTGCCCTCATCTAACCATCAGTTTGAAGTGTGACTACTACTTCAATAGGCCATAAGATACTTGGGGCACTTAACATTATTTTCAACATCAGAAATGCCCAAACAATATCTGAATGAAAATGAATATGAATGACCACACTGACTGGCATTTTTCATGAAAGTCATCCAGGTACTAACTGCATTTGAGATAAATACTACATACTTTCAGAAAGTACCATTTCTGATGGCCAATTGACTAAATGATGTATGGGCTACTTCTAGTTGACCGATTGATTGATTAAATGAATTCTTTATTCCACTTTCAACACTATTTTAATCTAGATCTAGTCAAAATTTAATGATGAACTCCTATTCTAAAACTAGCTGTTACCAACTTATTCAGTGAGATCAAAGTATGCAGCTATAATAAACCTGATTCAAGATTTGAGCCCAGTGTGTGACTCATTTATTATGCTCGGATAATATGCTTGCCTTAAGTCATCATCACAGATCTCAGGAGAGATTAACCCTTTACCAAACAATCCCTACTTTTAACAACCCTGAGGTGGAAGGCTTTTAAAGAAATGTGGGAAATGGAGAAAATGTTGGTAACTAGCATTTTTTTCTTTTCCCACATTATTTTCTTCCCTTTCAAAGACAACTCCAATCATTTGAGACATATTCAATTTGATGTCTGCAAATGGTGTCAATTTAAACAGGCTTGGAATTTTGTTGCTTGGTAAAACGTTATAATGTTTATTTTGCAATCTAGAGGTTCTGGGTTAGATATCACTGGCCGCAATGGTCACATGGGTGTGTCCCTAAGAAAGAAACTGCTGAGTGCCAGTAGCTCAGTTGGAAGCATACAAGACTTGAGAACAGGGGGTCGCTGGTTCCATCCCCAGCCTGGCCATTTTCTTTCCCAGGACAGATGATAATCATCGACACATGATTCATACCTTTCTCACTGCTGACCACTGTTTTGACGATGGTTATGTGGGAAAGCAGCTGGTGGCTTCTAAAGAATATTATGCCGAGTATTTGTAAAAGGAACTCCAGGAAAGCATGGATAGGAGCGCTGGCTGCTGTGATATAATGTTAAAAACGGCGTTAAACATCATACAATCAATCAATCATCTAAGCAAGAAACTAGATAGTTTATACTTATGAATGCTGACATAAACAAATGTGAGCTGTTGCCTTCAACTCTTTACTAAACAATCCTTTCATGGTTTTTTCATGACCAGCAGAAAGACATTTTTTTAAAAAAACAAAGGGGACAAGGAGATGCTGTTGTCCAAAAACGTTTTCAAACCATTAGAATACGAATCTCATGATTATAACCACATTTTATGTGTCATCGGCAAAGTTTATACTTTCATTGTGGACTACTCTAGGCTTTTTCTATCTAGTACAGAGGTTTACAAACAATACAAATCTTAATACAAAATATAATATGGTAGAACCTTTATCCTTCTGAGTTTGGTCCTTAGAAAAACGAACAAAAGAATTTCATTCTCTTGGTTGTTTTTGGGAATGCTGGTGGTACAATACTTTATTGATCTAACAAAATCCTTCCAATTTGAAATTCACGGACACCCGTCTTTGATACTAGGCCATTCACCTTTTTACAGGCCATAATTAACACCTTATGACTTTTTTTATAGACATTTAATAACTATGTTGTATTTCAACACCCCATGACACTGTGTTTCCTATTAGATGATAAAGAGTGATCTCAAACTACAGTATCTACACTCTTTACCACACGGCACATTTTAGACATGTTCAACTGAAGGCATTTGCATACGTCTGACATCATAAATTTAGCTCAAATAAAGGGATATTCCTTCAAAAGGGTAGAAATGATTGTAGAAAAAGGAGAAAAAGCTGGTCACCAGCATTTTCTCCTTTTTCCCACATTGCTTTCAAAAGCCAGCTGCATAGGGATGGCTAAAACTCAGGACTGTTTGGTAAGGAGTTAACCCTTAGCTAAAAGTTTTTGGCATTGTAGGCTATAATTCTGAAGATTTTGCAGATGGCATAGATCAAAATCAGACTGCACAGAACAGCATCTAATTTGGGGTGACAGCTGTAAAACTATGGCAAAACCATCATAGGATCCATCAAGTGCTTAGATCTTCGTATCCTATGTTTAAGGACCTAATGCAAGGAGGCATTTTAAAATAATATGGGAAAAGGAGGAAATGTGGGTGAGCAGCATTTTCTCCTTATCCCAAATTGTTTTCTACCTTTCCAAAGATAAATTCCATCATTTGGTCAACATTTAACTTGCAGCCTGCAAATGCTTTCAATATACTTGTCTTAAATTCTGTCTGGTAAAGAGTTAAGGCACTTTTGTGGACAATTTAGGGCAAGATCAGACAGCACAGAACACCTAGTCTGATTTTGCATCTAGGGTGTCCAAGACTTTGGATGATACTGTGGCTATAAAAACAGTGTATTGGTAATTTTCAATGAATGAAAATTTTAGTCTCATTTAGGTTAATCTTATTTAATTTCTACCAATTGTGAAAAACAAGTTAGGTAACTTGGATAATTTATCAATCTCAAAGTTTTGTACTAGGAAACCTTAGCCAGTACTAACAACCTAAGGCTGATGGGGGTTACGTTCCAAAAATCAACCTTGCTCATCATTGCACTGAAACTCAGAATCTCAGATTTGAGAGACTGATGCTTTACCACACTACTTTCTCCCTCAGTCTCATTTGTTCTACATCCATAAAAAATCTCAGGCTTAAATATTCTACATTCATGCAAAATCTCAGTCTCATTTACTTTGCACCAGTCAAAAAAAACCAACTATAATTTCAGCACCCATATGAAAATCTGCCTTATTTATTTTGCATCCGTAAAAACTCTTAGCCTTGTTTATTTTGCACCAGTAAAATATATCAGTCTCACTTATTTTGCACCCTTAGAGATATCTCTGCTGAGTCTCATTTATTCTGCACCTATAAAAAATCTCCGTCTCATTTTTTTTAACACCTGTAAATAACTTGTATCATTTTTTTTACCTGTAAACTATATAATCCATTACAGAATTCAACTACACTTACCAGCAATGTTTTACTTGGCACAAAAATGCCTGGTCTTCCATTGGTCAATGAAATGAATATCTGAAATGTAATAATAATATTTTAGGTGAAAGGACAAATCTGGGCATGTTTTCAAAACAAAAATTTGTGAGAGTCTAGGAAAAAATACTGCAGTCCCTCTTTTGATAATATATATAAAGGGAAATTTGAGGAGGGAGTTAATTTGTAACCACAACAAATCAGTTAAATTAACTCATAAAGCATCTCTCACAACAATAGTTGCATCATAGATCAAGATCAGACTGCGCAAGATAAACAATGTTTGATATATGCTGTCTGCTTTGCTGCAACACTAAAGACAAAAACAACTTTGAAATTGCCATTACATGGGTCTTATTTGTAGAGTGAAAATGCCCTTTGTGTATTTATTCAGCACAGGGTTAAATAAAAATGTATGAGCACCACTCTGGGAAACAGGGGCTTAATGCATCTCTGTGATGCATGATACTGAGCAAGTCATCACTTAATGGTGGATCCATAAAGACAGCTGTATCTAAGAACTGACTAGATCATGATGTAGACTAGTCCTTTGACATGCAGAAAAATTACCATTAGCAGAAAGTTTCGGCCCAGGTCAGCCTGTGCTGACTGCCCAGGCTCACCTTGGTCGATACTTTTCGCAGATGCATTAAGCCTCCTTTTCAAAGAGCATGGCTCATATACTAAATTCATGTAATTATTATCAGTCTTGGAATATCTTGTCTTGGTTATGATAAAGGATCTGCATAAATGCAAGTCATGTATAAATCACTTTTTCCAATATCTATAAAGTATTTTTCATTGATCAATCCGTTCATGTTTTATGCCAAAGTATTTCAATTTAGTCACTGCAACAGCTCACCTGTTCATGACAAACCTGGGCTCCACTATCAGAGGACTGGGGCTGTGCACTGCAGGACACACAAACAAAAAAAGCTCAGCACAGCAATTGAGGATCTTACCCAGGACCTTTGGATTACTGATACAATACCTGAACCACTGAGCCACACAGTAACCCCCAAAGTATTTTAGTTAAGGGCCAATTGTATTTGAACTCACAGAACTTCTAAATAGTACCAAACTTTAAATATTAAATAATTTGTCTGTGTTTTGCATGAAAACTTCAGATGTAAGAAAAGAAAACAAAAGTGTAAATACACAAGAAATTCAATTACTAAGAAAAGCATTTATCAAGAAAAAACTTCTATTGACAGACACTTCCGCATACTTATTTTTTTTCTTTCTTATCTTATTTATTTGTTTTTTGTTTGTTTGTTTGATTGATTAATGCTGCATTTCATTTTTTCCCTTTTTCCTGTTTGTCTGTTCCGCAGTTATGTTATGTGCATGTAATAGACAAGGAACATTGCAGTTTAAGTTGGAGAATAACATGCTTTAACTGACTTTTAAATGATAAAGAAACTTTTTATTTGCTTGGGGGTAAGGGTCACATCAAACTAACACCAATTAAGCCATCAAGTACAAATGACTTATGTGAACAAATTAACCGTCTCCATATTTCTGTAACAATCAAGGTTATTACTTCAGTATGGACCACCATCACACATAAATATTACTCATAATTCCTATAATCCTTCACCACACAATGAAGTTTTAGACTTGGCAAAAATGAAAGCATATGAAGATGAGAGATTACAAGAGGCTCAAATAACGAAATTTTTTCTTGGCAGGGTAGAAAACATTGTGGGAAAAGGAGAAAATGCTGGTTTCCAGCATTTTCTCCTTTTCCCACAATGTTTTCAAAAGCCTTCGTCTTTAAGGTTAAAACCTGGGATTGTGTGGTAAAGGGTTAAAATAAAACAGACAGCACTGATTAGAGATCCATATTGACTCATCACCTGAAGCAGATAATATTTGAAAGGACTATGGCAATTTTTTCTCTTTCCACAATGTTTTTACATTAACCCTTTACCAAACAATCCCTGGTTTTCACAAACCTAGGAAAGAAGGCTTATGAAAACATTGTTGGAAAAGGAGAAAATGCTGGTTAGCAGCATTTTCTCCTTTTCCCACAATGTTTTCTATCCTATCAGAGAGCTTCAGCTCATTTGCACTAACTTTGAATGTGTCGTTTGCAAGTGTTTTGAATTTGAAAACACCTTAAATTTGTCATTTGGGAAAGGGTTAAATCATATTTTAATCATTATATTCTGGTTATCCCTATTGATAATATTTTAATCATTATATTCTGGTTATCCCTATTGATTATATTTTAATCATTATATTCTGGTTATCCCTATTGATCATATTTTAATCATTATATTCTGGTTATCCCTATTGATCATATTTTAATAATTATATTCTGGTTATCCCTATTTATCATATTTTAATCATTATATTCTGATTATCCCTATTTCACAAGATTGCTTTAAAGTTTTTTTGCCCCCAATGTGTTCAAGATGATCATAAGTTAACCTTTTACCACACAATCCAGAGTTTTAACGACCCCAAGGAAAAAGACTATAACAGCCTTTTCTCCTTTTTCCACAATGTTTACAACCCTTCCAAAACCAAATTACAATTTTTGATTCATATTTGTCTTGCAGTCTGCAATTGTTTTCAATTTAAACAAGTCTAAATTGTTCTTGTTTGGTAAAGGGTCTCTGTAAAGTTTGGTACAGGTCTCTCATGCTTTAAATCATTGGTATCCACATTCTGAGACCCATATCAAGGGCACTCATAGTGACCAAAGAAAAGTTTCCAATATTGTGCAATAACTCCTTTTGCCACAATATTTTCATTTGTATTCATATATCAAACCATATTCATGTAAAATATCTGTAATTTACAAGGATATTTTTGTAGTTTAGAGCAGGGCTGTCAGCTGATATGATTGGTTTTAAGCCTTTTTCAACCTGACCAAAACATTACACTCATCCTCTTACGAACGAAGTCCGTAACAAAGAACCAAATGAACAAATGCATGGCAGAAATAAAGGGACCGGGCAGGGTTCGAACCCTAGAACACCCAGACGAAAGGCCAGTACCATAACCACTGAGCTAAAGAGACATCTCCCTAACGCAGTTGTTAGGTATTGTATTTAAATCAGGACGAAGCCATGCATGAAGGAGTGGTCTCCTGTAACACACCCCCTCTTAAAGTCATCATTTATTGATGACTCAAAGCCTTATTAGGCAGTAAGTCTATTATTTAGGCAACAAATGTCCATTTTTGGACAACAAATGGGATTAATGGCTCAATGGCCAATCCCGGACGAGCCCCCATCTTACGAACAAAGTCCATAACAAAGAACCAAATGAACAAATGCATGGCAGAAATAAAGGGACAGGGCAGGGTTCGAACCCTAGAACGCCCGGACGAAAGGCCAATACCATAACCACTGAGCTAAAGAGACATCTTCCTAACGCAGTTGTTAGGTATTGTATTTAAATCGGGACGAAGCCATGCATGAAGGAGTGGTCTCCCGTAACAATCCGTATTGAAAGCACTTGACATTGTGCAAGAGAAATGAGTCATGCTCTGGGAAAAGGGGGCTTAATGAATCTTCTTCATGCATTTTAACTGGTAAGTCAACATATAATTATGGACCCATGAAGTCCATTTAGTCTAAGAACCAAGTGAATCTGGAGGTTGAATGATCCTTTAACATACAGAAAATTTAACAACAGCAAAAAGTTTTGGCCCAAGTCAGCCTGGCTTTTCCTTTGAAAGTATTAACACTGTATCATTTGTTTATAAATTTCTTTTTCTTCTTTTCCCAGATTTTTCTAAAAAGGCCTCTTCTTGGGATGATAAAAACACAGGATCATTTGGAAAAGAGTTAACTCTTTACCAAACAACAAAATTTTGGACTAGATCAAATTCAAAGCATTTGCAGACGACAAATTAAATGTTGCTAAAATGATGATTTTCTCTGTCTTGTATGATAGAAAACATTGTGGGAAAAGGAGAAAATGCTGGTTACCAGCATTTTCTCCTTTTCCCACAGTGTTTTCAAAAGCTTTCTTTTTTAGGGTCATTAAAAGTCCGGATTGTGTGGTAAAGAGTTAAACAAAGCTTTCTGTTACCTCTCCATTTTCCAGCGGATTCAGTTTGGAGAAGTAAGACGTACAGCGGACCTCATCATCCCTCAGGTAGTCATATTTGGGTTTTCCTTTGAGAGCACCGACATTGTATAGTTTTTCACAGTCCTCATCATTTATTACAAAATACTGCCACGGCTTGTATTCGATTCCATCCACAGACTTTTCCAGAATCCAGTTACCAGGTCTCGGAGCATTGGCTGCTTTCACAATTACATAGGCAACTTGATAGATCTGGAAAAGAAAAAAACAAATATTTTTTATGAAATATGCATACTGGGAAACAGAAAGTAACTCTTATAGTGCTGGATAAATAAAATGAACATTCTCAGTCAGTACCAAAGAAGTATATATTACAATTTCTAATCTGTATTTGTCAGAGTACCTGGCAAAACAGCTGCCAATGTAAATCCAAGATCAGATTGCATGTTCTGTGCAGTCTGATCTTGATCTGTTCTGCATGAGCAAGCCACGGCTTAGTGCTACCATGGTTAACTCTAGTGATGCCGATCACAGACAAAAATCAAACCACAGCAATTAGGCATGCGCCTGAGCCTCATTATGCAAATATTATAAATATTATTACATTTTGTTACTAATACTAGCAACATTTTCTACTGAAAATGGTGTAATATCAGTGTCACGCGATGTTAGATATGGCAACGGGCTGATATCTGATATCCTGCCCGCTGACAAGACTTTGTTCTAAAATCTATAGCAAGAGAACACTCCCTCGTTAACTAATGTTCTCTAAACATCCAGTTTGAAAAAAAAAAATGGCAGAACGTCCTTATACCATATAAGCAGCAGCGATAGTGATGATTTATGTCATAAACGTGACGTTTACCCGCCGAAAAAAGTTGTGTTGATTGAAGACAAGAATTTTTCTGCTTTAAGCATTACAACACGTTAGAAAACAAAAAGATTGAGCAAATGATCCATGAATGTAATTAACAGGTTATTACACGGCTGATGAGGGCGTGAGAATAATATTGGCCTGCCACCTCGAAATCTGCCTTCGGGCTAAAGCCCTTGAGGCAGATATCAAGGTGGCGGGCCAATATCACTCTAGGGCCCTCATAAGCCGTGTAACAACCTCAATTTATGCACTTGCATACCTTTTGTTTTCGCCTGTCTTGGAACAAATGGTTGCCTGAATACCCAAGCATTATGTTAATACAAATTAACCAATTAGAGTCAAAATTAACCTGACAGTAAACTAAATGAATCACTATAACTAGGACAAGCATGTAACATGCAACTGCCTCTTTTAAAACAGTGTTAATATAATTGATACTTTGCTCTAAATTTTTCTAAAATTCTATGACTAATTTTCGAAATTATCCCATCTGATTATTTAAATAACTTAACCAGGCTTCTGTCTAACAATCCTGAGTTTTACTGACTCTGAAGAATGAGGTTTTAGGGAACAATGTTGGAAAATGGTGAAAATGTTGATAACCTTTTAGACCTTTCAAGCTCAAATCCTATCATCTCTGCTACAGTTAACTTAACTCTTTACCAAACGACAAAATTTTAGACTAGTTCAAATTGAAAGCATTTGCAGACGACAAAATAAATGTGACTCAAAAATTGAAACTTGGCTTTCGAAGAGTAGAAAACATTGTGGGAAAAGGAGAAAATACTGGTTACCAGCATTTTCTCGTTTTCCCACAATGTTTTCAGAGGGCTTCTTCCTTAGGGTCGTTAAAACCAGGGATTGTTTGGGAAAGGGTTAACTCTTTACCCAATGAAAATTTTTTAGACTGGTCCAAATTCAAAGCATTTGCAGATTAAAAAAAGCAAAAATGTCTCAAACAATTTAATGCTTTAGAAAGGTTAGAAAACATTGTCAGAATAGAAGAAAATGCTGGTTACCAGCATTCTCTCCTTTTCCCACAATGTTTTCAAAGGCATTCTTCTTCAGGATCCTGAAAACTCAGGATTTTTGGTAAAGGGTTGTCATCTACATGTGCTTTCAACTCGGGCAAGTCTAAAATTTTGTCCTCTAGTACGGAATTAACCTTTTCCCACACATTCGCTTTGTTTCACCAACCTTGAGGAAAAAATATTTTGGAGAAAAGGTGAAAATGCAGATAACCAGCAATTTTTAGTTTGTTCAAATGTAGTCAATCCTTCCTAAGACAAATCTGAGCCATATCTGGTTTGTCTTCTGTAAATGCTTTCAATTTGTAGAGGTCTACATTTTTGTCTAGTAAATAGTTCAACTCTTTCCAAAATGACAATATTTTAGATGGGTCAAATTTGAAAGCACTTGCAGATGACAACAGTTATCTGGCACTAATGATGGGATTTGTCTCAGATAGTCTAGTAAACAATGTGGGAAAAGGAAAAAATGTTGTTTACCAGCATTTTCTCCTTTTCCCACAATGTTTACAAAAGGCCTACTTCTTAGGGTCGTTAAAACTGGGGATTGTGTGGTAAAGAGTTAAAAGCCCTTTAACAAACCCAAATGTCAGAGTGTCCCATCTTATTTACAAACATTTACCTGTATACATAAATGGCCCTTCACAGCACTTGCTAAAATCTGCAAACAAACCTTGATTACAAATCCAAATTCCAACATTACTAAATTCCTCAAGAAATATTAAATTATGACATGGTCAATGACCCCATTACCCTTTTCCCTTCATGGGATCACTTTTGGTATGCACCTTGTTTGGACTACAATGACATTTTAACTCTTTGCCACACAATCCCGACTTTTAAAGACCCTGAGAAAGAAGGCTATTAAAAACATTGCAGGAACAGGAGAAATTGCTGGTAACCAGCATTTTCTCCATTTCCCACAATTTCTACCTTTCCCAACAAGAATTTCAATTTTTGAGTCACATAATTATTATAAGTTCGTTGTCTGGAAATGCTTTGAATTTGGACTGGTCTAAAATTTTGTCGTTTGGTAAAGAGTTAACCTGATATCACACAATCCCAAGTTTTAATGACCCCCAAGGAAATATACTTTTAAAACATTGTTGGAAAAGGAGAAAATGCTAGAAACCAGCATTTTCTCTTTTTCCAGTAATGCTTTCTATTCTTCCAGAGACAAATTCCACAATTTGAACCATATAATATCGATATGTTTTCTGCAAACTCTTTGGATTTGGACAAGTAGAAAATTGTGTAGTATGTTAAAAAGTGAACAAACCATTCAGGACAAGAGGGATTTTTTAAACATTGTGTGAAAAGAACAAAATGCTGATGACAAGCTCTTTCCCTCAATCACTGTTCTATACTCTTTGAGACAAATCACATCATTTGAACAACATAATTGAGCCTTGCTCTATGAAAATCGGGCTTAGTGCATCCACGAAAATTATGACCAAGGTCAGCCTGCTCAGTCCGCGAGGCTGACCTTGGCCGAAACTTTTTGCTACTGATCAATTTTCTGTGTGTCCAAGGACAAGTCTGCCTCATGATTAAGTCTGTTGTTGGAAAAAATGGCTATTATGGATCCATAATAATGTGATGGCTTCCTTGGTATGATGGATTACGGAGATGCATTAAGCCCCCTTTTGCCAGAGCATGGCTCAATTATAATTAGTATGCCAATTCTTTCAATATGGAACAGTCTGAAATTTTATAGCCTGGAAAAGAATCAACTCTGAATTTAATTTGCGTTTATTTATCCTCACCACTGGTTGCCCATATGGGCGACGCCCCCTGAAGGCTGTTAGTATTGTTACGGGGGATAGTGCAGATACAGGATGAAACCCATCCCAAGTTACGCCTGGTTCTTAACGTGCTCGGGGTATGGCACCGTCACACGGAACCTCGGTTTAATGTCTCATCCAAAAGACTATTAGTAATTCTAGATGGCCAGCCGTTGGGATCAAACTAACACCTTCAACTGACCCGAAACATCATGCTTTTCATCCCTTTTTTAACTTTAAAATTGACAGCAACACAACTTCTGATTGGCAAAACCATAGCCAATCAGAAGTTGTTGTAGATCTTGGACCCACACAGTATCTGCAACTGTGGTTATATCAAATTCTGACCAAAACAACCTTGGAAAAGCAACTTTAGGCTAGTTTTCCTCTTTGAGGAGGCCCATTTCATATATTCAGTGCTGTACCAGTTACTGGCTGAGTCTTGAATGTGGGCAGAGAAATGACCAGAGGGTTCAAAGGGCAGGTCCCATCAATTACAGATGGTTAATGTCACATATAGGGTTACAGTGTGCCCCACCCTCTTTTTGTGGAGGTTGGAAAATCCCTTTCCCTCATCAACCACGCTATTGACCACTTTTAATAAGCATTTTAATAAAGGACAAAATTGCTGAAAAGTAGGTATATCTCAGTGCCACAAAGGTTCTTCATCTGCATAAACATTAAAATATTTTTCAGGTAAGGGCTTTGTTTATCTTTTCATGCAAATACCAACCAGATTTGGGTTGGTTGTATTGGTTGTATTGGGGTTTAACGCCACTTTAACAGCTAAGGTCATATCATGGCGGTCGGTGACGCACCCAGATTTGGGAAAGAACAGATTCTTTCACTGATGGTTTCAAATATCGATTGATCAAATTAATTATTCTTGGTCAGATCAAAATGTTATTCTCATGTCTCCCCAACAATTAACCCTTTTCCCAATAATATGTTATTCTAAAGACCTTAAGATAGACTTCCAAAAGGATTGTGGGAAAAGGAGAAAATGCCGGTGAACAGTGTTTTCTTCTTTTCTGATAATGTTTTCTACCCTATCAAACCCTTATCCCATATTTTGAGCTTCAATTCATTTGGTGTCTTTAAAAGCAGTAAAGTAATAAATCTAAAATATTCAAAGCCAAGTCCACGTTTTCAATCACAAGAAAAGACCAAAATGTTGCATAGATCTAATTTGTTATCATAATAACATGCAAGCAGTTAGTCTGTTCATGCAATTTGTATAAATCTCTGAAAAATATTATGTCTTATGCTTATGTCACCTTGCTCTAAGATAGGTTGTAGCGGTCAGTAGTCTCAGATCTTAGTAGCTGCAAGCCTGGTCTGGTATTGCACCTTCCTGTTTTTTACATTCCAAAATTTAATGGGGTCTTTTTTCATTTCTATACGTTCAGTATGGGATCTTTTAAATTTCTGCAGTTGCTGTAGTATCAGACACTCTATCATCAAACTTTCTGTGACCAGACTAGCAACAGAAAGGAAATGTTTTGGATGCCTCACAGTTGCTTTTTTATTTCTTATTAACAAAATGTCACAGCCACCACTGGGTCGCTGCACTGCAACTGTGCATCATCACTTCAAAGGCAGTGTACAATCCTTGTCTTTAGTTTGTCTCCACAAATTCAAAATGCATGTTTGTCAAATTAGACCCAGGCAAATAGGACTAATATGATTGCTTTTAACTTGAAACTTGGCACCTAAGAAATCTAGATATTCTTTTACTGAGAGAAAATATCTATAACATAGTTAATTTTTCACAGGCTAAGAGATTTTTCATGTCCATGCAAAACCAATGTTGGAAAAGATTATGGAAAAAGAAGCAATATTACTGCTAATATTAGCAACTCTACAATATCCCACAATGCTTTATTTCTTATTCTTCAAAGCACTTTCTTTTCCTTTCCTAAAAATGTCTGTTCAGCTTATTAACCCTTTGCCATTAACAACTAAATTCTGGACTATACCACATTGAAAGCATTTGTGAGTTCAAGTGATCATTTCTGTCATTGATAAAAAGAAAACATTGCAGGAGAAGGAGAAAATGCTGGTTACCAGCATTTTCTTCTTTTCCTACAATGTTTTCAAAAGCCTTTTTCCTCTGTCAGGATTGTGCGGCAAAAGGTAAATTCAAAATATATAGGTCTGTCTCATAAGAGCCTGTGCCCCAAAAGGGGTTATATTACAGACTTCACTTTAACCCTTTACCACACAACCACAAATTGTAACAACCCAAAGAAGAAGCATTTTGAAAACATTGTGGAGAAAAAGGAGCAAATAGAAAAAAGACCAGTATTGGTTCCTTTTCCCATGATTTTCTCTACCATTTCAAATACAAATTCCTTCATTTGAGCAGCATTCAATTTGCCGTCTGCAATTGCTTTCAATTTGGATTAGTCTTAAACTTTGTCGTCTGGTAAAGTTGTATTGTCGTATACTGCTTAATGCCGTTTGCAACATTATTTCAGTTGTATCGCGGTGGCCAGTGCACCTATCCATGCTTTTCTGGAGTTTCTTTCACCAGTACTCCACACAACATTCCTTCCAAGCCACTGGCTGCTTTCCCACATGACCATTGTGGAAACCATGGTCAGCAGTGAGAGAGGAATGAATCCTGTTGCAATGACTACCATTAATCCTCAGAAAGAAATTAGCCAAGCCGGGGATCAAACCAGTGACCACCTGTTTTCAGGTCCTGCATACTACTGACTGAGCTTCTGGGGCTGGGCTCATCTGGTAAAGAGTTAATGTACCTATGAGGATTTACTATGAGTTCACAGGATTTAACACAAGAAATTTAATATGATGGATAAAATTAGGCAAGTTTTCACTTCGAAATATGAGAGCAATATAGAAATATAAACCTAAATATAGGTCAGGCCTCTCACATTACTTCATATAAACTTTAAATTTTTATTTAACCCTTTACCACACAATCCAAAGTTTTAACAACCCTGACAGTTTCTGAAAACATTGTGGGAAAAGGAGAAAATGCTTGTTAGCAGCATTTTCTCCTTTTCCCAAAATGTTTTCTACCCTATCAAAAACAAATTTTATCAACTGAGCCACATTTAAATTGTCATCTGCAAGAACTTTCAGTTTGGCCAAGTCAACATATATTTTTGTCCAGCGGTAGAGAGTTACCCCTTTTCATCAAATAATTCTGACTGGGGAGAAAGGCTATTAAGCAGCATTTTCTCCATTTCCCATAATGCTTTCAAAACTTTCCAAGAAATCTCACATCATTTGAACCCCACTTTATTTTTAATCTGTAAACACTTCAACCTTAGACAGATCTAAAATATTGCTGTTAGGTGATATTTTCTCAAAAAAAAAAAGCACTTGCTCCTTTTCCCGCAATGGTTTCTGAAGCTACCAAAGACAGATCTGGGTGGAGTCGAAATCAATTTCATACACTGAAGTAAATCCATTTCTGCAGTTTACATCATTGGAAACACTGTTGTCAGCAACTGCTTGACTAACAAGCCATTATTCCCCCCCCCCACACACAACCCAAGTGTTTTCAGAAGGAGATTTTCTGAAAATATTGTAGGGTTAATTCACATTTTTGAGGTCGTTAACATTCGCAGAGGCCAAAAAAATGGTTTAATGCCTGAGTGCGGACCTCTGTGAATATTAACGACTGAAAAAATGTGAATTAATGCTATTATTGCATAAAGTAAGTGTATGTTAGCTATGATTTGCAACGAAAGCACAAAATATTTCCAAAAAAATGCAAATAAACGAACTTAAAATGTACTGAACCTATACTGGTCAAAACCGGAAGTCGGCAAAGAAGTTTTTGTTACGAGCAGTGAAGGGACGTTAGTCCCATGCCACTGTTTTCGTCTGCAGTGTAAATTCACTTTTAATGATATTTAATACAAATTGGACTTTTGTGGGATAAACTTGCACAGGTTTTGATCGATTACAACTAGGATGAATAAGTGGATATCAATTTCTGTCACTGAAAGACGTCAAAGGGATATATCGAGCGAAGGAATTGCAGACCACGTTAAAGAAATGGGTGGGATATAGCTGGTGTAAAGTACTTTTCACGATTGAATATTTGTTCTGATCTTGATTAGATTGAGATTCTGGGCAAGATTTCGTATGTGGTGTAGTAAAGTCATCAAAGACAAGGCATAAAAAGGATCTGATATGGTTCAAGTTCCTACAGCTATGTCGGTCATAGTCTGGGGATATTATGACAAGAACAAACTTTCAACGTACATTGTTTACAAGGTAAGCCCAGATCGAGGATATTAAAAGTACAAAGCCGGGTGTTAACGGCACATAAACTTACTGAATAATACACATTTTCTCCCATTAATGCCCAGTTTTTACCCCGTAATACATGCTTATAACAGCCCGGAAACCCACTTTTTTATGCAATAATGTTCATTTATGTCATACTGTGGCATACAACAAGATTTCATAATAATATTATCATGGTGATTTTATGAGAAAATCTTAACAAAACCTTAATAAATTAAATCCCTGCAAAGATTTCTTTTAACCTTTAAACACACAAGCCTGTGTTTTCATGACCCTAGGATAGAAAGCTTTATAAAACAATAGGATACTTTTCCCGCAATGTTTTTTTTTTCATAATAATTATTCAAATCAAACCCCATGGATTAAGCCACATTTAATTTGTTGTCTGCAAAATGCTTTCAATTTTCTAGAAGTTTGCCATCTGGTTAAGATTTCAACTCAGATATATGCAGAAATACCCCTAGAAAGTTTGAGGAATCCCACTATAGTTGGACATTTCTTCCACAAAATTCTTATTCTGTTCATCACGGGTGGTCCTTAATATGTAGAAAGGGGTAACTATATTTTAACCCTTTACCACACAATCCAAAGTTTTAATGACCCTGACAAATAATACTTCTGAAAACATTGTGGGAAAAGGGAAAATGCCTGTTACCAGCATTTACCGGTAATCCTTTTCCCACAATGTTTTCCAATCTTTCAGAGACAAATCTCATCATTTGAGCAACATATGATTTGTTGTCTGCAAAAGCTTTGAATTTAAACAGTCTACAATTTTGTTGTGTGGTATAGGGTTAAACACAATTTCCACAGACGGCTCTGTTGGCAAAGTCACTGGACTATGGTTTTGAAGGTTGCAGGTGTGAATCCCAGAAATGAAGCATAACCTTTTTTGTACTTGTTTGTTACATTTACCTAGTACTAAACATAACAAGAGCACAACATGCAAGTGCCACCACTCGGCTGCAGTTGTTTTTAAGAGATGGAGAAAATGCTTTGTAGAAAAAAAGGGCATAATTGTGTCAAAAATTTATTTGTTTGTATTGGAGTTCAACATATTTTAACAGCTTAGGTCACATCACAGCAGTCAGTGCCCCATGCATGTGTTTCCTGGCTTTCTCACACTAGTAATGACACAACTTTCTTTCCACACAAGTGATTACTTATCTCACATGCATTAGAGGTGAGAGACCAATAATCACCGGAAAGAAAGTTTGCCTCAACCAGGTATCGAACCCGCAATCACCAGGTCACAAATCAAATATGCTAACCACTGAGCTACCTGGCCTGGTCTGCCATATTGGTCTGACTTCTCCTTTTGATAGTAAACAACTTTTCCAAGTTTGAAGGACATAATCTTCAATAATGACACTGAGATACTTTAAAAAGGCTGATTTTCAGTGAAAATTTGAAGCTAAAAATAGGGCTTGAATGTGTCAGAAAGATTTGGATGGCCTGCCTTACTGGTGTGGGTTCCCCTTTTGACAGTTAACAACTAGTCCGAGTTTGAAGTTATTATCTTCAGAAATGACAGAGATATTATAAAATGTCGCAATTTTTGCACTATGACACAAACGACGCCAGGGCTAGGACAATACCTCTGTGTTTTCTTCAAAATCAGCCAAGCTAAAAATTTATCCTAATTATATTTTTCTTACAAAATATCAACTTTCTCCTGTACAGATTTTTTGGTCAAAATCTAGTTTTGTACAGTTTTAACTTCATCTATCCAACATAAAAATAGGCAATTCACCAAACCCTTTCATAGGCTAAAGGACTGACTGTATGGGGTCCTTTCAGTCCAAGAATAATCTTGAAATATCTGTTTTTGTGGTTAAATCTACTGGATCAGCTTATTCCCTCTGATCCTTTTGAAAACTAGAAAGTATATTCACTGGTGTTGAAATAAGACTGACCACTGGGGCTAATGGCCAACTCAGTGGGTAGACAGAAATCTGATAGGGTCAAATAAACCACAAAGGCTTAGTTAAATGTCATTTTTTACACCTTTTACAACCATTTCTCAAAACATCTACCTTATCTTGATCTATTTACCCATTATGGTATATTTTTAACTCTTTTACCAAACCACAAAATTGTAGACTTGTCCATCTTGAGGGCATTTGCAGACCATCGATTGAATGTGTGTAAAAATATGAGATTTGTCTTAGAAAGGGTAGAAAACATTGTGAGAACAGAAGAAAATGCTAGTAGCCAGCATTTTCTCTCTTTCTCATGATGATTTCAAAGGGCTTTTTCTTCAGGGTCATTTAGACTATATTGTTTGGTTTAGCCTGAAACACTGTGTGGCTCAGTCATGAAAGTGTAGGACTGGAAACCGGGAGGCCCTGGGTCCAATCCTGCCTTGAAGTGGAGGGCTTTCTGTGAGAGTGTCCCTAGGCATGACACTTCATTGCCCTGGCCCAAGTACTAGTCAGTCCAGGACATACATTTTTAAGTCGGCTGTCACAATGGTATAACTGAAATAATGCTTAAAGTAGCATAAACACCATTCAATAAATCATTTTCAAAGTTCTGTTTGTCCTTTCAAAAGCTGCTTCTTATGGGTAGGTTAACTCTTTACCAAACGACACAATTCTAAGCATTTGCACATAACAAAATAAATGTAGCTCAAATGATAATTTCTGTCTTTGATAGGTCAGAAAACATTGTAGGAAAAGGAGAAAATGCTGGTTATCAGCATTTTCTCCTCTTCTTTCAATGTTTTCAAAGACCCTTTCTTCAGGGTCGTAAACTCGTGACTTAGTGGTATAGGGTTAAACATAAAAATGTTGGATAAAGGGTTAATAGTTGAAAATGTTGCTTAGTATGAGAGATTTATTCATCTAGCACAATGATTTCAGAAGTCATGAAACAGCTAAGTGGTCAAATCTTACTTTTTTATAAATTGTGAAGAAATAATAACATTTCAACCTGAAGACATTTCTTTCATCATGCAACAGAAGGACAACATTGTGGCAAAACTAGAAGCACTCTCTCCTTTTTCAAAACGTTTTTATAAAATCTATACATAGATAACAAAACTAACACTTTACCAATTAACAAAATTTTACACATGACAAAATTGATAGCACTTGCAGACGTCGACATAAGTGTGACTCAAATCATGAAAAAAAAAACATTGTGGGAAAAGGAGAAAATGCTGGTTACCAGCATTTTCTTCTTTTCTCACTATGTTTTCAGATGACTTTTTCCTTAGGTTAATTAACTCTTTACTACGCAGCAGAACAAAGACTTGGGCATATAGAAAGCATTTGCAGACAAATTCTATGTGACTCAATGTGATGGAATTTTCCTTTGACATGGTATAAACATTGTGGGAAAAGGAAAAAATGCTGGCTACCAGCATTTTCTCGTTTTCCCATAATGTTTTCAAAAAGCTTCTTTCTGAGAGTTGTTAACACTCGGGATTGTGTGGTAAAGGGTTAATTTATTTCGATTACATCAATGATTTCCATGAATGCTTGCAATTTCAGGTCATTTATCCTCAATTTATTTCCAGAGATTATGAGTTGAACAAGATGATGGTTGGCTCTTTTTGTGAAATGGACATTGTCAGTCAGTACTAAATATCATCTTGCAGGTGAAAAGCTTTTTTTGTTAGAACATCATTATTCTTGCAAAGTAGTGGTTAGGGCAAATCCAAGATCATAACACACATTCTGTGTAGTCTGATCCTGATCAATATATTGTCAACATGAGCAATTTAGGTTCAGCACTGCAAGGATTAATGGTCATAATTATGGAAAGTCTGAATTAGGCAGTTAATCATTTATGTCACCTTATATAGTCACTCACACAGTAACTGTTGCAATGAATAGCGATTCATTTACAATGTTTCTTTTTTCCTTTACAGCTATAAAAATCAAATTGCTTTGACCCTTTACCAAACAATCCTAAGTGTTAACCACCTTCAGACAGAAGGCTTTTGAAAAAATTGGGGCAAAAGGAGAAACCAGCATTTTCTCCTTTTCCCAAAATGTTTTCTACCATTCCAAAGACAAATTCGACCATTTGAGCCACATCTAATTTGTTATTTGCAAATGCTTTGGATTTGGACATGTCCAAAATTTTGTGGCCAGGTAAAAAGTTTGGGCTTTCAAGGAGGATGAAGATGGAGACGAAGGACATGGTGCATATGACGTAACTTTGTTACATGTTTGTGTTTTTTTACTGAATATTTTCAATTTTCAGAAGTCTAAGGGTAAAGAAAACAGACACTTGACATCCATGGGAGAATGAAAATCTGCTCTCAGAGAAAATCAGCAACATGCATCCTCAGGAATATTTCTTTTCCGCAGTACGCAGGATAGTGGAAAAGTTTTGTCTTCTTGATACGCACCTGCAACAAAGTTGTTATGACACGTTTATGAAGGATTGACCAATCAAATGAGAGCACAAATAAAGTATGGGTAGATAGATCTAGAAGGAGTCAGTTCTAGTGAGTACGCCATTATGACAGGCTCACTTTGTTTAGCTATGTAATAAGATTGTTTCTATAATGGTAGTTCGTATGAAATCCCACGTACGCCACGGAGCCAACAGCTTGACTGTTCTAGGATACAGCTTTTTCAAAGTAACTTCTCTGTTTTTTGGCTGGACGTCGCGGTTTTGGCCATGACGTGGATGATATATTTTTGTTTTAATAGATTTAAATTCATGTTTCTGCTGTTAGATTGTAAGCTCGAGTCAATAATTAAATCCATAGCATATGCATCTCGCTATCAGCAAAAGAATCTGAGTCTTTTGCTCTTCATTTATGGTGAAATGCGTGAGTGAGTAAAGAGAAGACATTTAGGTTCTTTCCCATGATGAGATATTTTGACAACATGCTGCTTACAAACTTTTGTGACAAATGCAGGTACTTTTCTTCAATAGTTAAGGGTTTGCATTTTGAAGAAATTATAGGTGAAAAAAAGACAGAATCTCAAGCGGCACGGTAGATCTAAATGTACAAGCTGCACCAAGACTGTTTTCATATGGATCATTCAAGACAAAATTCCTTAACCCTTTACCACACAATCCCAGGTTTTAACAACCCTGTGGAAGAAGCCTTTTGAAAACATTGTGGGAAAAGGAGAAAATGCTGATAACCAGCATTTTTTTCCTTTTCCCACATTGTTTTCTCTCCTTTCAGAGTTAAAGCCACCTGTTTGAGCCACTCATAATTTGTTATATGCAAATGCTTCAAATGTAAAACTGGTCAAAAATTTTACCATTTGGTAAAGGGGTTAACTCAAGTAAACTCTTTACAAGAGGACAAGATTTCACAGTTTGTACAAATGAATAACATTTGCAGACAACAAATCAAATAATGCTCAGTTGATAGACTTTGCATCTAATAGATCTATTGCAAAAACAAATATGGAAACAAGTGGGCCCTGGTGACCCTGTATCACTCGACTGCCTTTAGCTCTTTACCAGATGACAAACTTTTAGACTTGTCCGATTTGAAAGCAGATGAAAAATTGAATATGGCTCAAATGACAGTACTTGTCTTTGAAAGGGCTGAAAACGTAACCAACATTTTCCACCAGTTTTCAAAAGCTTTCTTAATTTAGGTCATTAAAACATGGGATTGTTTGGTAAACGTTAAAAAGAACGTAATAATTAGTGCAAATTCTTTATTATGACAGTTTTGTAGTATAACTATAATGCAAATTTCCACAATAACCATTGAACCTAAAAGATTTGATCAATAGCAACTTAGCTGTTTGTACAGCAAAGGAAACAAGATCTGTTGTATTTGGGACATGTATGCTAGAAATAGCATGTGTATATTTCTTGTGTACAACAGCATGAGACCTATCTGAGAAAGACCACATGTGAATTATATACAACTGTTCTATGTAAAGACAGCCATGAGAGTTCTTTTTGATGAATAGTGTCAAAATACTGTTTGCTAACTAGTCAAATTTCTATATGTGTGGTTTAGAGTACAAAATTAATGGCTTTCATGGAATCTGGTACTTGTAGCTAGGTGCTTTTGAAGCACTTTAGTATACCTAATAAAATTTAATAACCTATTCATTTTTTATTTTTAAACTCTTTACAGATGAGAAAATTTTAGACCTGTCCATTTTGAAAGCATTTGCAGACAACAAATAAATAAGGCTCAAATAAAAAGATTTGTCTCTGAAATGGTAGAAATAATGGTAAAGAAAAAAACATTTTCTCCTTTTATCAGAAAGATTCCAAAAGCTTTCTTAGTTCTCAGCGTTTTTAAAACCCTGAATCCTTTGTTAAAGTGTTAATTTCTGGAAAAACCAAGTTATTATGATATCACAAAATATTTACACTGGACTATCAATCTTACATGTATCAAAGACCATTTTGTGCTTTAATATGTTAAATTACCTGTCTGTACAATTGGCAGCTAGAGGACTAAACAGTCTGACACCTTAGATAACAAATAATAATTTGTAGAACCTATTCAACTTTATAAGTGAACTCTTTACCAGAGGCCAAAAAATTAGACATGTCAAAATTGAAAGCATTTGCAGATAACAAATATAGTAAACTAATGAACTTGTCTAAAAAAGAGTAGAAGACATGGTAGGGAAAGAAGACAGTGCTGATTACCATTATATTCTCTTTTTCCCACCATGTTCTCAAAAGCTTTCCCTCTTAAAATTTGTTATGGACTGGGTGGTACAGAGTTAAATCAATCATACGTTCTATGTGTCAAACATATTGGATTATTATGTCAAACTTTTAAATTATATAAATTGGAAAAAAAAACTCATGCCAAAGTTTGTATTAGTCATCTGATAGTCTTAACCTTTTTCTTGTTAAATCTCTGTGAAACTATACCTTGTTTTTTTTTTATGTACAGGAGGCAGAAAGGCTTTTGAAACAGTGGGAAAATGACAAAATTCTGGTATCCAGCATTTGTTCTTTTTCCCACAGTGTCTTCTCCCTTTTGAAGACAGGAATCATCATTTGAGCTATATTTCATTTGTCGCCTGTAAGTGCTTGGAACATTGCCCCTATGCTTTATGATAAAAAGAGGGCACACAAGCTTTTTTTTTAAAAATTTGGCCCTGTAACTTACTTTTTGACCCAATATTACCCAATTTTGATCTTGTCTGAGATATCATCAAGACTAACATTTTCACCAAGTTTCATGAGTTTCAGGCTGAAAATGAGTGCACACACAGTTTTTCTAAGATTAAGCCCAGTGACCTACTTTCTGACCCCACATGACCCATTTTCAAATGTGTTTTATAACCCATCTAAACAAACATCCTGACCTAGTTTCAAGAGTATCTGGCTGAAAATGTGGCCTCTGGAGTGCACACAAGGTTTTCTAAGATTTGACCCTGTGACCCACTTTTTGACCCAACGTGACCTAATTTCGAACTTGTCTGAGATCATCAAGACAAACTTTTTTACCAAGTTTCATGAGTAACTGACTGAGGGTAAATGTTGACACCTAGACGATGCACGATGTACGACAGACAGCATGATCACAAAAGCTCACATTGAGCACTTTGTGCTCAGGTGAACTAAAAAGGGCATAGATGTGTCAAAAATATTTTGATGGTTACCTAGCCTTGTCCTTTGGATTCCCTTTTTGATAGTTAATAACTAGTTTCAGTCTGAAATAAATATCGTCAGTAATGACAGAAACAAACAAAAAGTTTTAGCACGAACATGATGACTGCAGACAACAATACCTCAATATTGTCTTTGAAAACAGACAAGCTAAAATTCACAAGCCTGTAGCCTTTATACACTTTGTGATAGTATTGTACAATCCCCGCATGGGCACTATACAGAGGCTTGTGCAATGGTCATGCAACACACAATTTAAGATGGTGATGTTAGCCAAAAAAATGTTGGACAATTGTACGGCCCTGCAAGGCTATATTGCAAGCTTGCAGCAGTCCCTGCAATTTTTGTGCAGAATTGAAAGTAGTTGCAGACTTGAAAGAAATATGACTCAAATGTTGGAATAAATCTTGGGAAGGATAGTAAACATTTTGGGAAAAGACAATCATGTTGCTAGTTACCAGCTTCTCCTTTTTCCGCAATGTTTTCAAAAGTCTTCCTTTTTCTGGTATTCAAAACTCTGGATTGGGTGGTAAAGGGTTAAACATATCTTAAACAACTGAAAACACCCAAATAATCACAGAAGAAATCTAAGGAAGCCCTCATAGGCTTAACCCTTTACCACACTATTATAAGCTTTACCTTGAAGAAGAAACCCTTTGAAAACATTGTGGGAAAAGGAGAAAATGCTGGTAGCCAGCATTTTCTCCTCTTCCCATGATGTTTTCTACCCTCTACAAACAATTTTCGATGCTTGGTGATGTTTACTTTGACATCTGCAAATGCTTTGACTTTGGACAAGTCTGAAATTGTGTCATTTGGTAGAGAGTTAAAAGGACATTGGTTCAATAGTAAGTGGTACCAAAGTAAATTTGTCACAAAAATAAAGTCTTCTAAGTATTATGCTAGTTTGATCACAAAGGTGTTCGTACTTCTTAAAGGATCATATTGTATTGTTAAACTACAATTAACCTGTTAAAGATAGTGATCAGAAGTGTGCAAATGAAATGTGTCATAGCTAGTATCAATGATCAGTCAGTCAATGTTAACCCTTTGCAAAACAATCCTGTTTTAACTCCTTCTAACCAAACAACAACATTTAGACTTGTCCAATTTGAAAGCCTTTACAGATGGAAAAATAACTGAGACTGAAAAATCAAAATTGTTCATTGGAAGGGTAGAAAACATTGTGAAAAAAGGAGAAAATGCTGGTTACCAGCATTTTCTCCTTTTCCCACGATGTTTTCAAAAGGCTTCTTTCTCAGGGTTGTTAAATGTATTGTGTGGTAAACGGTTAAACCTCTCAAAACCTTGATGGAAATAGAGAAAATGTTGGTAATAAGCATTTTCTCCCTTTCCCACAATGTTTTCTATTCTCTGAAAGACAACTTCAATCATACAAGCTACACTTAAAATATTGTATGCCTATGCTTCAATATGAACAATTGTTACGTGTTGTCCTCTGCTAAAAGTTGATTTATGTTTGGACAGGTTGTGACTTTGATTTCATACTGACAAAAGCTCACACTTCAATAAGACAGGTCACGAAATCTTGCAAAGAAATCGTAATGCTTTTCAACTCTAGCTGACAAAAATAAATTCAACTTTTCCAAATCCCACCAATTGCAGATGACAAATCAAATGTGGCTTGAATAATGGAACTTGTCTTATAACCCTTTACCAAGCAGTCCTGTGTTTTAACAACCCTGCAAAGGAAGGCTTTTGAAAACATTGTGGGAAAAGGAGAACATGCTGGTAACCAGCATTTTCTCCTTTTTCCCCCACAATGTATTCTATCCTATCAAAGACAAATCTCACCACATGAGACTTGTTTATCATTTCTTCTGAAACGCTTATAATTTGAAATTTTGTTGTTTGGTAAAGACTTAACCCTTAGAGCAGCCGATCAACCTACCAGACATTTTTAACTCTTTACCAGACAACAAAATTTTAGACTGTTCCAAATTGAAAGCCTTAGCAGACAACCAAATAGAAGTGATTAAAAAATTGAAATTTGTTTTGGGAAGGGTAGAAAACATTGTGGGGAAAGGAGAAAATGCTGGTTACCAGCATTTCCTCCTTTTCCCACAATGTTTTCAAAAGGCTTCTATCACAGAGCCGTGAAAACCAGGGATTGTTTGGTAAAGAGTTAAGCTAGAAGATAGGACCCAAATAACTGCAATGTTGTGGTTGCTCTTGCCAAGAATGTCTCAGCAAAGCAAACAGTGTAGATAAAAGGTCAGACTACACAAAATGTGCAGTCTGATCTTGATTTACATTGGCCCCAAAAGCAACTCAAGCTGTGATAGTCGCTTTCAGGGTTAAAGGATAGAAAATCATACCTTATAAAACGAGTTTACAGCAGATAACTTTGAGAACATTGTTGTTCCCATAATTTTCTCCTTTTCCCACAATGTTTTCTTACCTTTCAAGGATAAGTTCCAACATCATGAGCAATGTCCAATTTGTTGTCTGCAAAATGCTTTGACTATGGACAACTCTGGAATTTTGTTGGTTCATTGGATTAGGGTTTTACACTACTTTTATCAGTATTTTAGAAATACCAAGGTGAGAGCTAACTGTTCAAGTCTTCCAGCTTTTCATTACAACTTGACTGGTGCCCAACAAAATGTAGCAGAAAGCTACCATGAGATAACCAATACAATGCCTGAATCACTGAGCTAATGAGATCTGCACAGTCTTGGTAATCCTAAATGCAGTTATACTACTGCAAGCACCACAAAATTCATACTGACACAAAAAAAAGAAACTGAGCACTTCATTTAAGCATAAATTTTTTATCCTCTGTAAGATAAATATACTCAAACTTGGTATGAAAATTTTAAAGATTCCTTTCTTAACAGGAGACTTCATTTTTTGCATTCAATATATGTTGCTATTAGTACATTTTAGTGTGTTAACTCGTTGCCAAACAACATTTTAGGCTGGTCCACATTGAAAGCATTTGCAGACAACAAATTAAATATTGCTGTAATGGCCAGATTTGTCTGTGATAGAACAGAAAACATTGTGAGAAAAGGAGAAAATGCTGGTTACCTGCATTTTCTCCTTTTCCCACAATATTTTCAAATGCCTGTTTTCACCTGATTGTTAAAATTCGGGATTGTTTGGTAAAGATTTCACAAAGAAGGAGTCAAGAGGGAAAGTTATGGGGAGCAAGAAAATACCGTGTCATTGACAACATCATTATGCCTTTACTGCTGTCTTCATAAATGAAATGCCATTTACGATAATGGCGTAAGGCGTTATGCAAAGCGTGTTTAATCATTAATACTTACCTTGAACCATAGAAGACAGATGGGAGGGTGGTGGCCCCTTATTTATAGATACTTATATATTTCTGCATTCTCGAAAAAAACATTTAAGGCAACAACACATAAGCAACTTTCAAACTTTCAATTTGACACCTTCTTTGTTAAAGCCGAAAATACACTAATAATTACATACATTTAATGCAAATAAAAGGAAGTTTCATATACAGTAAAGGTTTTCAAACATTTTATACTAAAGTTTCACACATATAATACATGCTCTGTGAAAAGGGAGCTTAATGCATTTGCAAAAAAGTATCGACCCAGGTCAGCCTGCGCAGTCCACACAGGCTGATCTAGGGCAAAACTTTTTCCTTTTTTTTTTCAATTTCCTACACATCAAAGGACCTGTCTACCCCATGATTCAGATGGTTGTTAGATAAAAATAATATTATGGATCCATTGCTATCTGATGACTTGCTTGGTATAATGCATCACAGAGATACATTAAGCCCCCTTTCCCCAGAGCATGGCTCATATTTAAATTACAAAAGATTGAAAACTTATGCCTCAATCAGGATCAGTTTCTTTTTCATGCCTGTATATTACAGATACAACTTACCTTGCCTGCACAAGGGTGAGCATAAATGCAAAAAATACTGACTAATACTATTTTACGTTAGATATTGCACCCCAATAATTCAACAATAGATATGACAAAAAGTTTGCCAAATATTATGTAAACAGACCACTAAAATAAAACTACAACTATTGTTTCCAATTTACAGATGAGTAATTTCTGGCTAGTTTTCAAGGCCTCCAATTGAAATGCAATTGTGCATTTTATGCAACGGTCAAAGGACGGCAAAAACACCTGAAGTAATTGTTATCGAAGATCTCTTTTTACAAATTTATGTCATTGTTGTGTAAATTAGCACCCACGAATAATCTGATAACCTCCTATGAAGAAATATGAATCAGCTCTGAGTAATATAGTTTATACTTTGTTGTTTACAATTGCCTTTCAGGGAGGGAGAATACTGCAGTGTTTATTTGTTTTCCTTAAATGTGTATGACACACTTTGTTCCTAGTATTTAATACATTACCAAACAACAAAATTTCAGAGTTTTTCAAATTAAGAGTATTTACAGATGAATAATAGACGAGGCTCAAATGGGAGGATTTTTCTTTGAAGGCTTAGAGGAAAAAATTTGGGAAAAGGAGAAAATGCTGGCTACATGCACTTTCTCCTTTTCCCACAATGTTTTCAGGAAGACTCTTTCTCAGAGTCATTAAAACTCAGGGTTGTGTGGTAAAGAGTTCTACTCATGGAGTACAGGAACCTTCTTTACTTGGGTCTGCAGACAGTGTACATCAAGATCAGTCTGCACTTTCTCAGAGTGATGCAGTCTGATCTTGGATCTACACTGTAATACTTCTTCGTTACATATTCTGGATTACCTTGACAAAGCAACATTTTGGCTCTCTTTCCAAATTGAAAAGTTCCATTTCCTTAATTCTGTGCCCTAAGAGTAAATTGCAACATCTCAACTTCAGTGAGCCAGAAAAGTCTAAGCCCCGTTGTCATTACTAATTTTTTGTCAGTACTACTCATCAGCAATCAAGCCAATTTTCTCCTTTTCCTACAATGTTTTCAAAAGCCTATCTCCCCAATGTCTTTACAACTTGGGATTGTGTGGTAAATGGTTAAAAGAGGTGTCGAATGTCCCCAAACAGAGAAGCCTGCAAGCAGAACAAAGATCAGGCCACATGTTCCATAGAGTCCAATCTTGATCAATAATGTCTGAGAGGTCCAAAAGTTGTGAAGCAAGATTAGACCTTTTGTAAGACAATGAGTCATTCTTATCCCTTTACAAAACAACAAAACTTTAGACTCATCCAAATTAAGAGCTTTTTGCAAACAACAAATTATGTATGGCTCATATTGTGGACTTAGTCTCTGAAAGACCTGGAAACATTATGGGAAAAGGAGAAAATGCTGGTTACTAAGAATTGTGTGGTAAAGGGTTAATTCTTTACCACACAATCCCAACTTTTAATGACCCAAGGAAAGAAGCCTTTTGAAAAGACTGTGGGAAAAGGAGAAAATACTGGTAACCAGCATTTTCTACTTTTCCCACAATGTTTTCTACCCTATCAAAGAACAATTGCATCATTTGAGCTACGATGAAATTGTTGTCTACTAATGCTTTCAATTTGGACAAGTCTACAGTTTTCTTGTGTGGTAAAGGGTTAAGCTATCAGATAAAAGATATTGAACAAAGCTCCTGCTGAATATATTGGTTGGGCTTTAACCCTTTACCACACAATCCCTACTTTTGACGCCCCTGAGAAAGAAGCCTTTGGAAAACATTGTGGGAAAAGGAGAAAATGTTGGTAACCAGCATTTTCTCCTTTTCCCAGTGTTTTCTACTCTTCCCAAACCAAATTTTAATTTTTCAGCCACCTTTATTTTGTCGTCTGCAAATGCTTTCAATTTGGACCATTCTAAAATTTCTCGTGTGGTAAAGAGTTAAATCTTTCACTGCCAATATGGCCTTGAAAATAGCTTTTGGGCCTAACAAAAAAATTGTGCAAGGGTTTCAGTCCAGATGCTGTAGGCAGGGATGGTAGAGATTTTTTTTTTCAAGAAACTTTTTACCTGGACCATGTACTGAAATCAAACTCGACAGATTTTTTTCTCAATGGTAGTGGGAAAAAGTTTAGGGTCCGCAGCATTTTCTAGGTAGGGTAGAAAAACCCTAAACACAGATATTTTTTTTTAGGCCTTGCCAACAGGATAGATTAAGATCAGACTGCACAAAACAGGCAGTCTGATCTTGGATCTGCACTGTCTGCTACCTGGTGCTAATCTTTGACCAAAATCAGCTGTAAATGCGACAAAAATATATTGCTGGACCTCAAAAAATTGAAACAATTTAGTTTGCAGCAAAAGAGTTAACTCTTTACCACATAACAAAAATCTAGACATGTCCAAATTGCAAGAATTTGCAGATGACAAAATAAAAGCGTCTCAAAAATTTTAATTTATTTCGGGAAGGGTAGAAAATATTGTGGGAAAAGGAGAAAATGCTGGTTACCAGCATTTTCTCCTTTTCCCACAATGTTTTCAAAAGGCTTCTTTTTCAGGGTCGTTAAAACTAGGGATTGTGTGGTAAAGGGTTAAATCTTTACCAGACATTGCACACAGCAAAATTTTACTTATCCAAATCAAATCTTTTCAAATGGGGCTTGTTTACGAATATGTAGAAAACAATATGAGAAAAAGAGCAAATGCTGAAACCTTCTACAGGTTTGTAAAACCCAGGGTTACTTGACAAAGAGTTAAACAAGAATGCACAAGCTATTTTAAAAACAACAAAAAAGGGCTAGGCATAACAATAAATTGATTAAATGCCTCCTTTTGTCAAACTAATTTCAAATGTACCGGATGAAATACCAGCATTTCATCCATTTTTTTTTTCGAAGGCCTTTCTTTAGGGTCGTCAAAACACAGGATTGTTTTGTAAAGGGTTATATGGTAAACTTAGTTTTCCATGCATGTTAAAAGTTCAATTATCTACATCAACACATCTTAAGAGTAATGATTATTTTACATAATCATTTCTGTTTTTTGCTTTTATTGCAGAACACAAAACCAGACAAGCAAATGATGGCAATAAATCTGTTTCAATTTCAATAAAACACTGTCAGCTCAACAGATTTCAGAAACAAGAAACCCTTTGTTTTGTTCTCACATATGAATTCCTGAAACATAATTATGTACCTAACATTTTTGGAACAATGTTTTAAAATGCAGTACTGTGATGACACATTAACTCAAACAATGTTTTAAAATGCAGTACTGTGATGACACATTAACTCTCTACAAGACAACAAAATTTTACACCTGTCCAAATCAAAAGAAATCTGCAGATAACAAATGTTATTTATCTAAACATGAAATTTGACTTTCATAGGTCTAAAAACATTGTCAGAAGAGGATAAAATGCTGTTTGCCAGCATTTTCTCCTTTCCATACAATATTTTGAAAAGCCTTCTTACTCAAAGCAGGTAAAACTCAGGATTATTTGGCACAAGGGTTAATGTTTCCTTTTTGTTTTTTGACTTATTGTGTTTTTATTGCTATATTCAAATAGCATACTGAGACTATAGAATTTGTTTAATTGACTGCAGTTTACTCTCTTTTCACAGGATTAAATTGATAGAAAAGTTACAAACGATCCAACAATACGGTAATTATTGTATTTTGGCTACAATGCCTCACAATATAACCAGACAGTGTAAATCTAAGATCAGACTACATTTTTATCCAAGGCTTGTCTCTATATTCACTGACTACCAAACAGCTGAAAATATGCCTTTCAGGCTTTGAGTTCCAAAGGAACCAAGAAGCTGCATTATGGAGTCAAAGTTGCATACAATTGGGGATATTTATTGTTTAATTATCTATTTTTTCTACACCCAGCTCAATTATCATGCTGATTATTTTCTATTCTGGGAATATCCTATCATTTCTTCCATTGGACTGACATGGATTTATGGCTGTATTTATGTTTCCCTGATATGTAAAAGATTTATATCCTGTCTGTTACGGAACCAGACAACTGAAAAGGTGTATCATTAATTTTATAATTCTACAGACTATTACACTGATGGACCTTAATCTTTTTACTAGAACAATCTTACATTTAAATTACACAGAAGCATACAACTCAATATTAGACATTGTAGCAAAAGGAGAAAATGCTGATAACCAACATTTTCTCTTTTTTCCACAATGTTTCCAATCTTTTCAAACCAAAGTCCATCATTTTTGTCACCTTCAATTTGTCATCCATACAGATTTTTAATTTGGAAATGTCTAAAATTTATCCATCTGGTAAAGAGTTCTCCAGTTGATACCAGTTGTCCATTGAAGTGCTATCTGATGCAGGCATAAAATAAAGATAGAGATCAGTGCTGAAAATTGTGGCATCTCATCAGGAGTCGCATAATTTAATGGCCTAGGAATGACATAAAGAATCACTTGATCTTAGTAACTGTTGAGCTTTACTCTAGGAAAAGGGCATTTTATGCATCTCCAAGATCTATTATACCATGCATGTCATCATCTAATTCTGGATTCATAAAATCCATTTGATTTAACCCATTACCACATGGCAAAATTTAAGACCTATCCAAATTGAAAGCATTTGCAGAAGACAATTTCATAGTGGCTCAAATGACGCAACTTTTCTTTGATAGGGTAGAAAACTTTGTGGGAAAAGGAGAAAATGCTGGTTACCAGCATTTTCTCCTTTTCCCACAATGTTTTCAAAAGGCCTCTTCTTCAGGGGCATTAAAGGGCGTCATTGTGTGGTAAAGGGTTAACTGCTGAATGAATCTTGAGATAGATTGGTCCTTGGACATGCAGAAAATTTCCACATGGCAGAAAGTTTTGACCCAGGTCTGCCTGCATGGACTGCACAGGCTGACAAATGTTTATACTTTTAGCAGATGCATTTACCCTTTTTGCAGAGTAGGGCTCAAATTATCCTGGCTACAGTGTGTTTAGCCTTTGAGGGATAAACACAACTTTTGTTCTTTCTGAAGACAACAGCAATCAAGATTAGACTGCCTATTGCAGACAATATACATGAAGATCAGACAGAACAGAATAAGTAGTTTAATCTCAAATCTACATTGTCTGCTGTTTTCTGGGAAAAACTAAAATATTTTAGTCTGATTCACCAGACTACTCAAACAAGAAGACATCTTCTGAGAATTTCACAATCAACTGGCACCTTTTCCTTTGCCTTCATGGGATTTTCTTTATTATGTTAAAGTCTTGCAAAGCTCTCAGTGACAGAAAAACATGGTGTAATGCTTATAAAACTTGAGCAGGCTCAGCTGAGATCATGCTCAACTTTAAATTTCAGAAATTCTTCAGAAAGCGAGAAAATTTGAAAAAATAGACATTAATATAATGAAAGGAAGGAAGGATCTGCTCTAATAGCTAAAAATTTAAACATTAGTTGTATTAGTTGTATTAAATTATGTTTATAGAACTCTGAAATTTCATTCTCAATTTAGTTGAACATGAAAAAAAGTTTTATAATGGTGGATGGGAAAATTTGCTGAATGCAGAATTTTCCTCACACACATTTCATAATAATCCTTATTAACATCTGTCCTTCAGGAGCTCTGTGTGGTTAATACACCACTGGAATCATACGGAAATATCGACTGACATTTTTGGATTGTTCATACTGCCATTCATTACGTTGGCGCTTTAATTCTGGTTCAAAGAACCAGACCAATGTTTCATCAATCACTACAAGACATTTCAGCATATTTTCACCTTTGTCAGTATACATGCTGAGCAATTCTTGACTGATCTCTACCCATCGGTCTTTCTCAGTTGGGAGAGAAAATGCAGCACCCATCACACGGCTATCTTTTGCATATTCAATTGCATAGTTAAAATAGTATAAACAGACCCGTGACTGATTCTGATTTCATAAGCAATCTCATCGCAAGACATTCTTTGATCTTTCGGTAAAATAACAGCCAATTTCTCTGTGTTAATTCCATCAGTTGCTGACAACTGCCTCCCAGAGTAGTGCTTTAGCAAATGGTGGCTTCTTGAATTCCTGCACCATTCTGCGAACAGCACTATATCCTACAGCACACAGCTGGTCAACTTCTATGATTGCATTCAAAATCTCTAACACCTTTCTTCCTCGCAAACACTCAATCTTAATAAATGCTGAAATTTCTTCCCATGTCAATGCAAATGCACAGTCTGCCATGATTGTTTTCAATATGACCTCATAATAACTGATGTGATGTCATCGCAATGATTCATAGTAAGGGTAAAGGGTAACATATGTGTGTGCCAAGTTTTATGAAGATATGTCAGCCATTTTAAGAGATATTAACCAAATCTCAGTTATTTTTGACTGACCCTGGTACGAAAAAAAAGATGTCCTGTTTTCAAATGCATAAAAGTCAAGAAGGTAAGGGTGAAAGCAAGAGGTGGTGACTTTACAAGTTTAGGAAAAAGAAATAATCAGCTCTATCTGACCTATCAGATTTAACCCTTTACCACAAAATCCTGGTTTTTAACAACCCTCAGGAGGAAGCCTTCTGAGAAAGATTGTGGAAAAATGAGAAAATACTGGTAACCACCATTTTCTCCTTTTCCAACAGTTTTCTATCATTTCAGAGACATTTAAATTCATCATTTGAGCCACATTTAATTCATCTCCTGCAGTTGCTTTCAAGTTGAACAAGTCTAAATTTTTGTTGGTTGGTAAAGAGTTAAAATCTTCTTTTACACTGACATTTATGATTTATGAATGTAACACTATTCCAAACCTCTTGTTTTAACCTTTAACCCTTTCCCATGTGACAAAATTCGAAATTCAAACCATATTTTGACCTGTCTGATTAGATGTGTCTCAAATGTTAGGATTTGGTTTCAAAATGGCACAAGATAATGTAGGAAAAGGAGAAAATGCTGGTCACCAGCATTTTCTCCTTTTCCTATAATAATCAAAAGCCTTTTTTCCATTGTCATTGTTTGGTGAAGAGTTACCAGTAACTCTTTCACTACCAACTCAAGAAATTCAACTTTTTCAAATGCTTATACCCCCATTCCACTAGGCCGCGATCTACGGCGCTCTGTGCGCTCATATAGAGCGCCGTAGATCACCTCAGATCGCTGCCGGATTGGTGATTATGAGGACACTCACGCTCAGATAACAACCAGATGACGCTCCGCTGGCGATCAAGTAACGACCATTGAGATCCGATAGCGACTGAACTGTACATGGTCACTATCGTAGCCTCGCTAGGAGTTGCGACCTTATACAACCTGTTTTCGCTCAGTTAGCGATCCGATGCTTTGACGCCCCTTTCGCTCCTTCCCCTGGGTGGCATACTGTAGTTAAAACTTTTGACCAAAGAATTAATTGTACCTACACCTTGTGGTTTCCAAATGCCACTTGATCATAACAGAGCGCTATCATATCGCCACTTGATCGTATCGGAGCGCCATCATATCGCCACTTTATCGCAACGCAGCACTACTGCATCTCTAATGGTTGCTATCGGATCACATCGAAGCGCGATGACGGGCATACTGGCGAACATTTGCGCTCTTAAGCGATCCAATAGCACTCCAGTTACGATGTTTACGTTCAAGTTGCATTTCGATAGCGATTTAAGCGATTAAGTAGCAATGTGACGGCGTTCTGAACAGATTGCCACGGATCTTTGTGCAAGGGAGTAGACTGATGGTGATCTTGGCAATCCGTTAAAGATCTGTTAGCGTTCTTGGCATTCTTGGCGCTCTGCATGGCGATCTACGGTGCTCTGTGAGAGTGCCTTAGATCGCGGCCTAGTGGAATGGGGGTATTAAAAGGCATAAATCCATGATCTTCCTCTTTGCTGTCAAGAGAAGCTACTTAAGCCATCATTGGCAAGGAAAGAATACAAAGGGCCTTACACAACTGTACAAAACTGTTGCCTTAAATATGACTGGTGTAGATCAAGATCAGACTGGACAAACAAAGCTGCAGTCTGATCTTTGATCTACCTACTTTGATGAAACTAAATGCAACAATCAAACTGCAAGTAGCACTAAGAACCCTGATGTAATTGGCTATGTGTACAGTGTAAATAAAAATCAGACAACATAGAATGTGTAGTCTTTGAGATCTTAGATCTACATCGTCCACTTCTTTGTCAGATTTCCTGATTAAAACAGCTTTGCCATAGCAATATGTCTGTATCTTTTGCCTAGTTTACATTTGGCCTGTGATGCCCTTACTGCGCCCTTACAATGCCCATATCCCGCCGTAAAGCAGCCACTGTAACTATTCAAAGGTGCCATAGCCTCTGCAATTTAGTTTAACTCTACTCAAAGACAAATTTCAAACTAACAGTGTCACTGACACAGATACTCCCACAACCCATCATCATTATAATTGTAGCAAGTATTGAACAAGTTCAACTAACCACTATGACCTTTGAGCTGGCAACACTCTTCTTGCATGCCACACGTCATTCTATCCATGGCGTTCATTTGTGCCATATTATTTTAGAATTGAACCATGCACCTGGAAGTTATTGGCTGGACAAGAACACCTATGTTTACCAAACACACAAACAAACACACTGACAGGGGCAACATTGTATCCCCTCCCACTTTAATGTTGGGGGCATAAAGATGCTAGCCTGTAGTCTGTTGATTTGTTGTGATAGCATCGAAGGATCCCTGCACTGACATGTACAGAGGCCATGCAATAATTGTGCAGACAAAAATTGATTCACCTTGGCAAAAAAATTCACTGGATAATCATACAGCCCCTGCCCATGTAATTTCTGTATGGAGACTGTATGAATTCCATTCAGTCTCCATGTGATATTCATATCGCTTTGCCCCTATTCATTGCCAAAACATAGTACAAGAAATCACAAAATGCTAGTATACAATGTGAACACATTAGCCATATCCTGCAGCCATCTGTAATGCCTGAAAAATCATCTTTTTTCTGGATAATTGCAGACATTTAATACTGGCTGAGAATGTCCATTTCATTTATCTCGCACTACAACAGTTAATGGTTACAAGTGATCAAAGTAAATTGATACAGATAGTCAGTCATCTGTGAGTTGTAAAAAAATATTTGTGAGTACAAATTTTACTTCGAATAAATTCACTCTTGTATTTTATGGATGTTGAATCATGAGCTGTTTGAGTGTATGACAGACTCCTTTATCCAGCCTTGTGTGAAAATTAATTGTACATTTATTAACCATACAGAAGCACCTTTACAACTAAGTTGCTTTTGTAGACAGTATAAATTCAGATCAGACTGCATAAAACATGCAATACTATGCTATCTGCAATGCTTAGAACTTTATCCAAGAGCTGCCTTGAAATGATAATTATTAATTTTAAGTGTTTTAATTCTGACTGGAAATTATGATATTGTTTATTCCTGGCTCTAGGGAATTATCAATACCCAAAAAGGGGCAATCTTAACCCTTTCCCAAACAATCCCTGGTTTTTACGGGTCAGGAATAGAAGCCTTTTGAAAACATTGTGGGAAAAGGAGAAAATGCTGGTAACCAGCATTTTCTCCTTTTCCCACAATGTTTTCTACCCTATCATATAGAAAAATCATCTTTTTAGCAACTGTTAATTTGTCATCTGCAAAATGCTTTCAATTCGGTCTGGTCCAAAATTTATCGTTTGGGAAAGGGTTAAACCTACTATCAAATTCAGCAAGGGGTCAAACAAAGGAAAAACATTTGAAGGAAAGGTTCACTAGAAAGGAGCAATTGCCAGTAAAAAGCCATCATTTCATCCCTAACAACTTCTTGAATTCTTTGCCACACAAAAAAAACTAGAGCTGTCACTGAATGTGACTTAATACCCCCGCCAGCGCTTTGACAGAAACAGGCAATTTAACAAAAAATTTTCTAAGTTCAAGGGGAGATTACCCTTGAATCATAAGGAGTAGATGATTGAAAACTGCGTCTTGCACAACTTCAGTATATTTTCTAAGTTCAAGGGGAGATTACCCTTGAATCATAGGGAGTAGATGATTGAAAACTGCGTCTTGCACAACTTCAGTATACGATCAATGTATCAACAAACTTTCAATACAATAGCATCAAAACTGTAGGAGTTCGCGACACAAAATTACTAGTATTTTGTACACAGACGGACACACGGACGGACAGACAGGCTGATTCCAGTATACTCCCGAAAACATTCGTTTTGCAGGAGTATAATTAAACTTTTCCGTATTGAAAGCATTTGAAAACAAATGAAATCTGGCAGGACTGGTAGGATAGTCACCTGGAGAGCATGAAAAAAAATTATGGGAAAAGGAGATTATGCTGGTACACAGCATTTTCTCTTTTTCCCACAATATCTTTAAAAGCCTTTTTCCTCAACCCTTTACCACACAATCCTAACCTTGAATGACCGTAAGCAAGAAGGCTTTTAAGAACATTGTGGGAAAAGGAGGAAATGCTGGTAACCAGAATTTTCACCTTTTCCCACAATGTTTTCTACATTATCAACAGCAAATTTCATCATTTTGGCCACCTTTAATTTGCTGTCTACATATGCCTCCAATTTGGAGCAGTATCATTTTTCCTTTGTCTGGTAAAGAGTTAAGGCTGTTGAAACACATAATTTTTTTGGCAAAGGGTTAAATGTATTCTATGTTAGTCAAGTAAAAATTCATATTTATAGGATGAGAAACCTTTCTCATTATTGCAACATTAACAATCTCATCTGAAGAAGAAGAAACTATGACATTTCAAGTCAATTCATCAAGCAAAATTTAAATGATGTAATTTCTTTTGAAACTCAGTAAGTTCTCTATTTGCCACAGTGTCCTGTAGAGCGCCAGATTAGAGGGACTGATGGTATTCTAAAATCCATAATTTTTTTTCCAAACCCTATGATGTGGGTACTCATCTAGAAATCAAAATCACTCCCTCTGTCTGGAGCTCTGGTCCTCAGTAATACATTTCAAATACCACTAATTTATCAAGGTAATATCTATTATGGGGACAGCCGTGCTCAGAGAGAAACCACAAAGTAAGGAATGTGACCTTCTGCAGCATTTGAACATCATACATTAAATTTTATTGAAACATTCCACTCTTTACCAGACATAATTTTAGACTTGTTCATTCTGAAAAGATTTGTAGGGGACATAGTATTTCTAGAAATAAGGATCAATTCACTGGACTTTGTTTTTTCAGGGTATAAAAACACTGTGGGAAAAGCAGAAAATGCTGGTAAACATGTTATGTATGTTTACAAAAGGTTTTTTCTTCAGGGTCATTAAAAAAAGGAATTGTTTGGTACAGAGTTAACACTGAACTGTCAGGTAACAAGAGAATCAGTGCAAAAGAACATACTGTTTTTTGAAAATAATTTTTCATAATTATTGGCTAACAGGGAACCTAGGTGGCATGCAACATTAATTACATTCCACCATTATTTTACCTTACAGTCAAAGTTTCTGATCAGACTCTGTTCAGTATCAACAGACAGCCCTGTATAGTATCAAAAAGAAACTTTCAACAAGACTAATAATTATCTAAACATTAAACAGATACATAATGATAGCCCTGTCTTCAACCATTATGATGTAGCATAAACACTTGTAATCAGCAGTTCCTTTTCTCTCTAGAGTTTAGTCTAGACAGCTTTAATCCTGTATAAAATTGACATTTAGAGCACAGATAAAACTTATTAGTCCAAACAAAGCCTTAAAGAATTGCAGTTTCAAAATTGCTTTTTGTCCAGCATGTCTCTTCAACGTGGACAGTGCAGATCAAAGATCAGAAAGCACGTCAGATTCTAGTGTAGTCTTATCTTACACTGGCCACAAGCACAACTACAGCTGTGAAAGGTAATGTTAATCTTTTAAAGAGGCAACAAATCCTGCCTCTAATCCAAACTTTAATACCTGGTTACCAGCATTTCCTCCTTTTCCCAAAATATTATCAAAAGCTTTCTTTCTAAGGGTCGTTAAAACTTGGGATGGCGCGGCAAAAGGTTAAACCACAGAGAAATAAAATCTGTACCCAAAGACATGGCTTCCGGCTCCACCCTCCACAAAACTGATACCAGCAACAAGTGCTTCTTTCTATATGCCCATCATTAATATACCCATCAGGAATTTTCTTATTTTGCAAATGTTTGAGACAGACATTATAGTAATGTCATAATTGGCCTGCAACACACGAAAAGGGGCAGTCAGACATTAGCGTAAAGTGTCGTCTTGGATCAGCCTGCGCAGTATGCGCAGGCTAATCCGAAACGACACTTTCCGTTTTTATGTAATTTTCTGTTTTGTGCAAGTCTACTGTAGCACAAAATCTAATGTAGTCATAAAGTGCTGTCTTGGATTAGCCTGCGCGGACAGCGCAGGCTGATCCAAGACGACACTTTACGCAAATGTCCAAAAGCCCTTTTTCACAGGCCATATGTGACATCCTTACATACTTCTGTCAGAGAAGCGAAATGGGTTTTTATTCATAGAAATTACAGTGTGTGTATGTATGTTTTGCAAATTACACCAATAATTCATGATATCATCATGATTATCATCATCTGATAAAAAGAATCAGACATTCATGGCTTTTGAGATAGAATTCAATATATTAAGTTCTCTACAAAATTGTTATTAAGCTTGCCAGAGGCTCGCTTGGTACCATTTTTCTAGAACCATTTAATAAAATTTCATCTGAAATACCATAGTAACCAACTTAATGAATATGTCTGATCCTATGCAATTATTACATTATCATGATGCATCTGCAATATGCTTTAACTCTTTACCAAACAACAAATTTTTGGACTGGACCAAATTCAAAACATCTGTAGACAACAAATTAAATCTTGGTAATACGATGATTTCTGACTTTGATAGGGTAGAAAATATTGTGGAAAAAGGAGAAAATGCTGGCTTCTTTCTCAGGGTCATTAAAAGTCGGGATCGTGTGGTAAAGAGTTAAACATGGTAAGCAGGTCTAAATTTTGTATTCTCTGGTTAATCTGAAACCATGGTGAAATATTAATAAAGTCAACACCAAAAGGCAGTCCCCACTCCCCCGAATCTGATGCCTAGATTTAGAAGTTTGTCTTACATCTCTTGCTGCAAAACTATTTAAGTATTACTAACCCTTTACCATACAACAAAATTCTAGACTAGCCCAAGTTCAAAACAGCTGCAAACAACCAATAAGTGTTCCTCAAATGATGAGATAAATATGGTCTTTTAACCCTTTCCCAAACGGCCAATTTTTGACTAGACCAAATTGAAAGCATTTTGCAGATGACAAATTAACAGTTGCTAAAAAGATGATTTTTCTATATGATAGGGTAGAAAACATTGTGGGAAAAGGAGAAAATGCTGGTTTCCAGCATTTTCTCCTTTTCCCACAATGTTTTCAAAAGGCTTCTATTCCTGACCCGTAAAAACCAGGGATTGTTTGGGAAAGGGTTAAGGGTTGAAAACATTGTGAGAAAAGGAAAAAATTCTGCTTACCTCATTACTAAACTATTCACCAAACAACAAAATCTTCTACTCCATAAAACTCTAGACTCATCCATTTTATAAAGTAGGTAAAGATCACACAAATTTGATATGGGCTCCAATGATGACATTCATCTTTGAAGAGATAGAAAACATTGTGGGAAAAGGAAAAAAATGCTGGTTACCAGCATTTTCTCCGTTTCCCACAATGTTTTCAAAAGCTGTCAAAAACACACGGGATTAATTTGCAAAGGGTTAATGGGGCTCTATGAGTAAAACTGGCTAATCACAAACACCTGTTAAGGGGTCTCCCCTGGGACCACAAAACTTGAACTCTGTGGGAGTCAGGATGTCATCAAGTATGCCAGGTAATAAATTACTAATAAATGCTAGGGCTGTTACTTGTAAAATGCTAACAAGGCTTGTGACAGTTCCCTTTGAACAGACCTGTATCATTCAACTCTGAAGCTATGATTTTTTTTCATCCTGGCTGAATGAGCTGGCTTTTGACCTCCTTCTTGGTTCTTATAAAGAATGAATTGATAGTAATTTGCTACTAGTCAAAAATGTGCACATGTTTACTGTAATTTGCTTAAGTTTTGGGACAGTAAAAAATAATTAATTTTTTTCGTGTCCCAATACTTTGGTCTACAAAAAATAATTATTTTGTCAGCTGTCCCAAAACTTATGGTCAAACAAGACAATCTGTCATACTGAAAGTCAATGGCCGCTAACCCGTCGAATATTGCCGACGTTAAAATATTGCTACGTCACTGATGTCGATAAACATCCAATCATTTGCAGGTTGGTCTATTTTTAGACAGATTGGAATTTCACCGATCAATTTGAGCACTAAGAGCTTAAAACTTCGCTTTTTATCAGTGTTGTCGTTGATGATAAACTTGTCACTCATTATTGTCTGCGTCCTGGGATCGCGATGAGGATGTTACATTGCGTTTGTAGATATTTTACCTGCTTACATGTACGTGAGGTGAAAGACGTTAATTCCACTCTGACAAGTACCTGCTCGGACCGTTCTCAGATTTGATTGGTTCGTCGATCTTCGATGATAAACCTTGGGTAAACTAGAATGATGTACCTTGATTTCTATTTATAAACAACGAACTCGATTGACCGTGAAATACATGCGTGTCAACTGTGTCAACTTTGGATGTACATATACACATTATACACGTTATGTATCTTGGATAGAAGTTTATCACACCCTTTTTACACTTACATCGGATTTCTTTTTGAAATGGGGTTTAAATTAGACTGTAAGGTGATCGAGTTTTTTGTCTTGAATCAGGAAATTCCCATTGAAATCGGGACGGTTGGGAAGCATGCTTACGACGTTACGTGTGTAGAAATAAAACTGCGCGAAATAAATAGTTGCAAACAAAGGGTATCAAACGGATTGAAAGATTTTTTTTTTTAAATAGATATTCACTGTCCCAGTTCTTTGGAACAAAAAAATACCAATCTTGCTTTGCAATTTTTAGCATGTCCCAAATCTTTGGGTCATGAAAAATAATTATTTTCGCGATTTTTGATGGTGTCCCAATTCTTTGGGTGTCCCAAAACATACGCAAAATACGGTATTCTGTGTGCCCTTGTTGGCATATTTGCTTGAACATTTGTGAAACCACTAGTAGCTGTATGCATCGCTACCGCTAATCGATACCTTAATGTATACCATAGCAAATTGTTGTAGTACTAATGTATACCATGGCAAACTAATCTAGTAGAGAATTATTTTTTTCTTATGCTATTTTGAAATCTAATATTTTCATATTCATCAACCAATAACCCAAAACATGTACTACTTTTCAACAAAATTTGTATAAGCTCTGAATGAATTAAAAGTAATTTGCTATTGGTCAAAACTGTTGATATTACCTCTGCCGGCTTCTGCAGGCTTCTTTGGGGGTCCACTTCTGACAAAAATACACAAAAATCCCTAGCTCTACTCAATACCCCACAGTGCTTTTTCACACCTTAGCAAGTGGATATGATAGAGGATTCTTTTCTTGTACCAAATGGAAATTTAAGACTTTTTCACCTCTCACCCTCACCTTATAACCCATTACTATACTGTCTACATGTATTTTCAGACACTATTTTTGGCAGCAATTGCTCCTTTTCAGGCAATGGTTTGGATTAACATCTAATCTTAAAAAATATGTCTAATTGAAAATTCTACTCTTTGACAATATACAAAACATTGAGGAAACAGGGACAATTGCCAGCATGGTTTCATTATTTCTCTTCATATTGTACCACAAAATACTTTCAATGTTCATGTCCCAGCACCTCTTAACTCTTTACCACACAATCCCGACTTTTAACGACCCTGAGAAAGAAAGCTTTTGAAAACATTGTGGAAAAAGGAGAAAATGCTGGTAACCATCATTTTCTCGTTTTTCCACAATTGGACAAGGCTAAAATTTTGTTGTTTGGTAAAGGGTTAATAAATAACTGAAATAAAATTTTGAGTTTGATAGTAAACACCCAATTATTGCTATTTCAAAGTTGTAGTTTTGGAAATAATATCTCCTTCTCCGACAGTGTAGACCCAAGATCAGACTGCACAGAATGTGCAGTCTGATCTTGATCTACACTGTCCACAAAAGGTCAGTGAGTCGCGCTTAGCTTAGGGTTAAACTATCTTTTCATAATAGATCTTTCTTGTTTTTCAGTTTATATAAATATACTCCAAATTTGTTAAATTCAAAGCATAGCAGCTTAGCCAAAATATCTATCAAAGTATTAAATCTTTCTTGTATTCTGATTTTAACCCTTTATCACACAATCCAGACTTTTAATGATCCTGAGAAAGAATGCCTTTGAAAACATTGTGGGAAAAGGAGACAATGCTGGTTACCGGCATTTTCTCCTTTTCCAACAATGTTTTCTCCCCATCGAAAGACAACTTTCATGTTTTGAGTAACATGATTGTCTTCCTATATTCATTTGAAGGCCTCATTTCAGAAGTCCAGGGAAAACCCTACCCATATTAATTGCAAAAGTACCTTATGTTGTCCTAAATGAGAAAAGCAAAGCATCTTTCTCTAGCTTATGTTCACCTTAATTCATTACCCCCTGAAACATATATCCATCAGGTGATTTTGAAACATCCCCTTCAAAAATTAGGATATTTGAAATGAAATTACATTCAACTCCCTTACCATATAATAGAATTCAAGACTTATCCAAATTGGTTATATTTGCACAAGACAAACTGAATAATGCTAAAATGGAAGGGTTTATCTTCAAGGCCCAGAAGCAGCCAAAAGTAAACGGAGGGCGTGCTAGAATGCATTTGAATTATACCATTAAAACCATGGAAATTATTATGAAGATGATAATCTGTTACTTTACAGTTGGTCCAAGTGTTGTGTTCCTGGCAGAAAAAATGAATTTTAAAACTAGGACAAAAATTGCCAGGTTGCTCTCTCTTGTTTGATTTTTAACCAAATTTTACATTCATTTTCCTGCCAGTGACTATCACTTGGGCTGACTGTTCAAAACAGATTGTCATCTTCACAATAATTTCCATACTTTTATATAGTACGAATTTAATTTAGACACATTATAACACCTCATTGTTTACTTTTGGCTCCTATCGTGACTCTAAGTGGAGTATAAAACATTGTGGGAAAATGGAGAAACCACTGGTTACCATTAAACCAGCATTTTCTACTTTTCCAAACAATGTTTTTAAATATTTCTTCATCAGGGTTTAGAAGAATTTTTTTGACTGTCATTTTCCATTGTTTGAATAACATTTTCCAAAATGCTTCATGTTCTAAAGATGGCTTCAAATGTGCATCAAGGCTCTTTTCAATATATTCAGGTATCATAAGTATCTATGAAAAAGGCAGGGAGATCCATTGAATGATAAGTTTTATGGCATTTTAAGTTTAGTTTAAGGCCCATTAAACAATATAGCTTCTCATTTCCTGTTAACTTCTTATATCTAGTAGACCTTGCCCAAACTCTCAAATTGGACTCCTCAAAGTATTACAGTAGAAATGATCTGACAGCTACAGCTGCCAATTTGGTCACCCTGTTGTTTGTGAGCATCAAGTAGTCACAGCCAGCAAGATGATCAAGTATCAGTTATTATTGGGAGGCAGAGTGAATTTTGTTTTGACAGCAAAAGGTGAAGAAAATAACTTATGCAAACTTAAATCAATATTTCTGCCTCACAGTTAGTTTCTTTAACAATAATTATATACAGTCTTACCTTGAGTCTACACTGTCAACTTCTTTGCCAGATATTCTGACGGTAACAGTTGTGAAATTACAATATCAGTAGTTTTACTGTTGACTGAGAATACATATTTTATTTGAGCCATGCTCTGGCAAAAGGGGGTTAAATGCATCTCTGTGATACATTGTACCAAGCAAGACATCACATAATTATGGATCCATAAAATCAATTTTGTCTAACAATCCAGATTCATGAGGTAGACTGGTCCTTTGACATGACGAAAAATGACTAATAACAAGTTTCGACCCATGTCAGCCTGGGCAATTAAACTGGGCAGGCTGACATGGGTCAACACTTTTTGCAGATGCATTAAGCTCTCTTTTCACAGAGCATGGCTCATTTATTTAGCACTGCAAAGGTTAACCCTAAAAGCCCCTTTCATAACTCTAGTTGCCTTTGCAACCAGTGTAGATCACAATCAGACAACACAAAACATCCAGTCTGATCTCTGATCTACATTGTCAACTTTACTAAAACACTTTAAACAATTGGTACCATAATACTGCATTCTCTTTGGTCTTTTCTCTACAAAAAGTACAATGAAAAATGTATGTTCTGTTTATTTGGCGCTTTAAGGGTTCATACCTGTTGATTATCAATATCTTAGGAAAGTTGTTAGCTGCAAACTTATTGCACAAAAAATATTTTGAAACAGTGGATGCCCTGATGGAGGAAGTTGTTTACCCAATCCAAAAACTAATCAGGGAGTAAAGGTATTAAAACCCTTTACCAAACAATACCTGTTTTTACGACCCTGAGATAGAAGCCTTTTGAAAACATGGTGGGAAAAGGAGAAAATGCTGGTAACCAGCATTTTCTCCTTTTCCCACAATGTTTTCTACCCTGCTCGAAACAAATTTCAGTTTTTGAGTTACATTTATTTTGTCATCTGCAAGTGCTTTCAATTTGGACTAGTCTAAAATTTTTGTCGTTTGGTAAATAGTTACATAATTAGCTACATTTACCTGTTTCAATCACTTCAGTTAAACCAGTTGAACTTCTGATACTGATTTTGAAATTACTGAAAAATCTATAAAATCTGTTAACCCTTTACCACACAATCACAAGTTTTAACGACCCTGAGAAAGAAGGCTTTGGAAAACATCATGGGAAAATTAGAAAATGCTGGTAACCAGCATTTTCTCCTTTCTCCCATAATGTTTCTATCCTTTAAAGGACAAATTTTGTCATTTTGGCCACTTTTAATTTGTTGTCTGCAAATGCTTTCAATTTTGACAAGTCTAAAATTTTGTCGTTTCGTTTACCATTAAGGGAAAAGCATCATTAAAGTGTAAGTAAAGATGTTAAGTTGATTGATTGTATGGTGTTTAACACCGTTTTCAACATTATTTCAGTTATGTTGCAGCTGCCAGTGCACCTATCCATGCTTTCCTGGACTTTCTTTTACCAGTACTCCCCACAATATTCTTTCCAAGCCACTGGCTGCTTTCCCACATAACCATTATGGAAACAATGGTCAGCAGTAAGAGAAGAATGAATCCTGTTGCAATGACTATCATCAATCCTCGGAAAGAAATTGGCAAAGCCAGGGATCGAACCAGCAACCTCCTGTTCTCAAGTCCTGTACGCTACCGACTGAGCTACCAGCAAAGATGTTAAGTGAAGAAAAAAGTGTAATAAATAGTATTTAAATATCACAATGATGATCATGACCTGTCTTTGAAACAGTTGAAAAAATTGTTGGTTTGATTGAATGGTGTTTTAGGCCACTTTCAACAATATTTCAATCATATCATGGCAACAGCTCACATATTCATGTATTTCCTGGGTTTCACCAGTACTTGGCTAGGGCTTTTAAGTGTCTTGCCTAAGGACACTCCCATGAAAAGCCCAACAGATCCAGTGAGGCTCCTTGAACCCCGGGCCTCCAGGTCACGAGTCCCACACTTTACCACTGAGCCACGCAGGCTCCCTAATAATTGTGGGAAAAAGAGAAAATGTTGGTTACTATCCTTCCTCCTCTGAGTCATAAAAGTACCAGATTGTTTTGTAGACACATTTTCCATTTGTCACATTGTTTCAACATGTATAATTATTGCATGTATAATGAAATTTTATCTTTGCTGAAGTATGGGAAGTATTCTTTTACTAAACAACAAAATTTAGACTTTAACAAATTGAAAGCATTTGCAGACAACAAAGTCAGTCAAGCTTAAAAGATAATTTCTGTCTATAAAATGGAAGAAAACATTTTGAGAAGAGCAGAAAATGCTAGTTACCTGCATTTTCTCCATTTCCCACAATATTTTCAAAAGTATTCTTCCTTAGAGTCGTTAAAACTATGGGCTGTGCGGTAAATGGGTATGGAAGAGTTCATGCCAACATAAATTATCAATATTTTATCAATCTTAGCAGGAAGACGTAATCAGACATCAAACTGTTTCAATGCAGACTTCATGGAGCAAAAGTCTTAACACAGAACCAGTTTGCACTCAATTTACCATTTATAAAAAAACAGACATCATTTGGTATAATTTTAACAAGAGATCCCCAAAAAATGCCCTAAATGGCTAACCTAAGATTTCAGGAAAAATATCAATGTAATGTTTGGGACTGTATTCACCAACTGTTTTCAATATTATTCTGATTCTACAGCTCATGACATTACAATCTGGTTGGCTATGACAGAACATCCCTGCCAATATGGTGGCTTATCTTGAAAAAAATATCAACATTCAAAGCCTTTTTGTTTTAGAATATTTCTTTTTTTTTTCCAATTATAGCTCTATGATTACTTGAACTAGGCGGCTTGGATATCTTTTACATATAAGCCATAATTGAAAAACCTTAGGTAAGAGACCAATATACACGTACATGTCAATATTCAAAATATCACAGCTCTTGGCCCTGAGATTCCAGACAAGATCTTACAAGTTTTCCCTATATAACCTTGCAGAAAAAAGTAGCAACTCTTTCAACAAATCTCAGTCAAACTTCATTCCAGAATGATAATTTGAACTAACTTTATAGTTCTGTATATACTTGACATCCTTGTTAAGTTTTAAATTATCTGTAATCCAGTCCAGAGAAAGATGATTTTTTACAGTGGCTACCTTGGCCACGTGACCATCATGAATTGACCAATTTTTTTCAGCATTCCTAATGAAAATTCTAGGGTTTGATAATGTCAAATGCCTTTTGAGATAATGATATTTAAAGCCATTGTTGATTGACCAACAGTGACTGTGATACAGCCCTACACTGAAAAAACATCACAAAAGCTAGCACCTAGCGGTCAGGTGAGCTAACAAAAGATAAATATCTTCTGCTTCCTCTGTCTCCATCTCCATCCTTTCAGTCCTTATTGTAATGAATTATAATTGCATTATCACAATTCTTTTAACTGATAAGAGCTAGACTGCAGTCAGGTTAACAGTTGTGTTTACTCTTTTTCACCATTCATTATCATCTAAATCTGCTTTCTTTTGATATTCTAACAGAAACAATCTGATCATATCAAAACAAAATCAAGGTGTAATCTGTCTCTGGATCAACTGAGCCCTTTACCAAATGATTTTGTCTATTTAAAAGCCCAAGGGAGAGAAAACATTGGTAACCAGCCTTTATTTCCTTTTCCCACAATGCCTTCAACTCTTCCAACGAAAACAATCCATCATTTAGTCCACATATGTTTTCTGCAAACTTTATTGCTTTCAATGGGGATAAGTAAAAATTTTGCTATCTGATAAAACGTTATTAACAGATTATAATATCAAAGTATAATGACAAACTGAACATTTTATGTGTCTGTGGATCAAAGTATTAACCACCATTCCCTGCAATATGTAGCATAAGTAGCTTTTTCGCAAAGGACGGATCAAGATCAGATTATAAAGAACATGCAGTCTTATGACAATTCTTTTTTTATTCAGGTGAGTTGTTTTAGTCCCCCCCAAAAAGTGAATTCATATCATTTGGCTGACCAAAGAGTGAAACCCACTGTGATGATAAACAACAAGGACCATATTCATTCTGCCCTCAATAGCTTTCCTTCCATATTATGCAACATGTATGAATTTTTGGCCTTCCTAAATGAGCACTGTCCTAAAACATGTACCAAACAATCTCATCTTTTACCAATCCTGAAGAAGGCTTTTGAAAACTTTGTGCAAAAAGGAGAAAATGCTGGTAACTAGCATTTTTTCCTTATCCAACATTTTATTCTATGGCAAGTCCTGCTATTTGAGCCACATTTCATTTGTTGCCTATAAATACTTTTATCTTGGACTAGTTGTTTGGTAAAGCATAGATATTATGGACAGCAAATTTAACCCTTATCCTGCTAAGTAACTAAATTGAAACTTTCAATTCAATAGTAAAAACCCAAATATTGCTATTTCAACGTTATGTTTTGGAGAATACCATCTCTTTATTGGACAGTGTAGATCCAAGATCAGACTGTTCGCAATAGGTCAGTGAGTCGCACTTAGCAGCCTAGGGGTTAATAAAAGTGGCAAATTTTGAAATGGACACAAACTATCGATACACATTTTTACAACAAAAGGGGCCACAAAATTAGAGCAGTTCTCTATCTGTTTAGGCAACAAATTTCTCTTTCAAAGATGTTTAAACATATCACTTGATGAGGGACAGGGTTAGTGCATGTTCTTTTTGAAGTGGTACTTAACTCAGAAGCATGTTGCTTAGAAAATTTGCGAAAATTTAAATTGAGTTTTCATACTTCAATTCTTAGTCCAAAAAGAATAGAAACACAAATAATGCTGGCTGACTGAATGGTGTTAAATACTACTAAATATAACATGGCCCAAGTCATGATTTTTGTCTTTGAAAGATTGTTTGGTAAAGGTTTAAAGCATTCCCAATAGAACAGACATTATCAGTCTAGAAATAAAACCGAAGTAATTGTAATTTCAAGGTTGTTATAGCAACAATGTCTGAGCAACCTGGAGAGTTAAGATCACAGATCACAACTACTCTGGTAGCAAAGGAAAGTATAGTTGTGATGAACACTTCAATGGTCAATCCTCATATGAATCAAAGTGCTGTCAGCACTGTAATCGGTCGACACTGAACAACTACAATGGTTTGAAATCACAAATCAAATGGCAGTTGTCTGAACTATGTATGGGATAGAAATCCTATACCTTGTAACAGAGCCACGTAGGAACCCCCTTTTTTAACTGTCCTTTACAAATTAGTAGTTTAATGGAATGCTACAGATATATGAACGTTAAATATATGTGACAATTCGGATCAGTAGTACCCATCATCAACCCTTAGATATCACTCATCCTGAATAACAGTACCTATCAACCTTTTAAATAAGTTAAACAATATACAAATATTCTTTTCTGTAACTTTTGCAACTTTGATAACTGTACGGTAATATATTATCAGTAATATCCATACTTTAAAATGGTATGAATAAGTCGTATAAAATATGCCTGTATTATACCACAAATTGTTTACTTTTTGCTGCAAGTAGGCCTTTTACTTTTTTCTATTTTTAAGAAGCCATCGTGTTCATCTGGACAAATTGTCCTACCTAATATTTTTTTTTTTGACTGACTAAATTGATCTGGGCAGAATCATTCTGTCCAAGACATTGGCTGGTCAATTTCTTCCACATTTGTTTCAAAAGAATTTAATATCTTCCCAACCCTCATCCCTTTTCCAAATGATGTAATCTTAGACTTGTCCAAATCGAAAGCATTTGCACATACGAATCAAATTTCATTGTCTTCAAAAGCGACTTTACTAGTCCTCAGACAACACAGGTCATTGTATTTGAGTCATTCTAATGAGCAAGAGCATCACTACAGTGAACCTTGGGCTCTTAATCTGAAATATGGAGGATGAGAATCAACTAATACGGAGTAGCTAATGAGACAAACATCTGAGTTTTACACTTAAAGCACTGAACTAGTGAAATAGATATGTGAAACATGGAAAAGCAGCCTAACTATTACAGGACCACTGCTGTTTTGATTAGACTATCTCAGAAAACTGGCCTAACAAACCCAAGATCTGATTGCATGTTCTACGCTGTCTGGTCTGAATCTGCGCTCTCCGAAAAAGCCTTTTTAACTGGTCAGTTGATTCAGACATGGAGAATATGAAGTTAAGTGACCTTATTTGTTTTGCACTTTCAATTTTTCCTCTATGAAAATGCACTATTCAACTCTACCCATGAAATTACAAAATGTTGAAATTCTTTCAAATGATGAAAACACGCTGTGAGGAAAAAGAGAACATGCTGAATACATGCAGTTTTTCTTACTACATTTTAAAGCCCCACAGGATTGTTTAGTCAACATTTGACAGACTGATTTCAGTCTTTAGAATATCATCAAGAAGAAACATGGATGGAAGGAGAGGAAGTGGGGCTATGAAAACGATTTAATCCTTAACCTGCTAAATGAATGAAATTAAATTTTCAAGCTACAGTAAAACCAAAAGTTTTAACCATTTCGCAGGTATTTTTGGGAAAAAAAATATCTCCTCATCGGACAGTGTAGATCCAAAATCAGACTGCATGTAATGTGCAGTCTGGTCTTGATCTATACTGTCCGCAAAAGGTCATAAAGTCGCGCTTAGCAGTCCAAGGAATAATACACGTACATCCTAAACTGAAGGATGCCTAATCAGACCTATGCTGGTCAGTATTGTGAATGGACAGTCTGGTTACTAGGGTTGCAAGCGTGAGATAACCAGTTCATTCTGAAAACGTTTATGTAATGACCTCTCCTCTAGGGTCATATACCTTACACAACTCTACATCCTTTGTTCCTCACAGGCTCACCTCGCTAACAATAAACGACCAACAGCCGAATACTATTTTAAACTTACAGCTGTTTCCAGTTGCATATACACCAGTTTGCTCTAAGGCAAAACAATCTAAATGTTCAAATTATCTTAAAGCAATGTTTCCATAAAAACTTCGTTCCATTGCAATTTTTATCCCTGCTCAAGGCAAATTGACCTAGATCTATAATCTTTTCAACACCCGCTATATATACGAACAGCACTCGTCAAAACTCAGCCGATCTCGTAACAATGTATAACCAGCTGATCAACGGATCACTCGAAGTTTGCCGAATAATATGGACGACTAGAAGATGTGCTTACATTATCTGATACTCCTTGGTCCTCTCTTGTTTCATTCATAAGTTGTTATCAGGGTTAAAAGTTCAATGTAATAAGGTCACAACAACAAGTATTAGTGTTATAAGACTGTAAGAAAAAGCTGTCACGAGTTGCAGTTAGATCAGTTTGCCCTCAGCAGACGGGTTTCCGAAATTTGTGGTCTCTCTAATCGTCCGACTCACGCCTACCGATTAAAAATCCATTCATCACAAGGATGAGCTTTGCACAGGATGAGCAAGCACTGTACAAAACTGCTCTCATTAACAGGTTGTGCTCTGAATTAGTTTTAATTATCTCATTATCTCAGGAATCTTTAACAACCTTCCTTAGATCAAAAGATTTTTCATAACATGCTCACTTCAAGATACAGATTTCGAGTAATGGGCCGAGTCATTAGAATACAACCCCCATCCCTTACAGTCCTTACCTATACAACTTTGATCTTTTTTTATGACATGAAATACATATACATTGAGTTGAATAGAATAGGATAGTGTTTAAGTTGGCTTTCAATATAATTGCAGTCATACTACAGCAACAGCTCACTCATTCATATCCTGTGTTTCTTTGGTTTTGTATAATAACAGATTGTCATCTTCACAAAAATTTCCATATTTTGAAAATGGAATCATTTAAATTCAAATGAATTTTTCCACCCCCTTTGCTTACTTTTGGCTGCTATTGGGCCTTTAAGTAAATGGTCTAGTCTCATACAGTTATTTCTTCACCAAACAACAAAATTTTTGGACTGGACCACATTGAAAGCATTTGCAGAAGACAAATGTTTCTGAAATAATGATTTCTGTCTTAAATTGGGTAGAAAACATTGTGGGAAAAGGAGAAAATGCTTATTACCAGAATTTTCTCCTTTTCCCACAATGTTTTCAAAGGCCTTTTGCCTTGGGGTTGTTAAAAGTTGGGATTGTTTGATTAAGGGTTCAGTTCAAATTTCCTTATACTGGACAGAAAGATCTAAACTTTGTACCAAAGGCAAAAACTTTATACTAGCCCATACTGAAAGAATTTGCAGACAACAAATTAACTATGGACCAACGAATGAGAATGGACTTTGAAAGGGCAGTAAAAATTGTAGGAAAACTGTACCAGCATTTTCTCCTTTTTCAACAATGTTTTCCTCTGGCTCAGTAAGTTTTATTACATGGGATTGTTCAATGAATGGGTTGGCCATCACTCCACAAATACATGTACCACTTTTTATAAGACAAAGTTAATACTTATCCAGGTATTTCTGTTTTCACAAGTTGGTCAAAAATGGAAAGATGATGCCTAATGACTTTCTAGCCTCTAAATTCATTTGACAGGGCCTGAGTTGACGGTCTTTTGTAGTTCAACTAAGTGAATATCCATGCAATAACACCTATGTGATATTTATTTTTATATACCACAAATATCTGTAGAACATTTTTTTTTGATATACCATGGATGTTTATAAGACATGAATGAACTTTCAACAAGTAAACATCACATTTTATGACATTGTCAACATCATTCATGACGTCATTATTACAGCTAATCCATATCCATTTCATCTGCAAATACTGCTAAAATCATGTTTTTCATTGTTAGAAATAATAAAAAACAACCAATCAGACTTTAAAAGATAAAGATAATACATACATTGTGTTATCGTATATCAAAAATATCTTACTTGGTTGTGAGAATTGAGAATTATCTAGCTAAGGCTCAGTAATTATCAATTCTCCCAAACTTATCAGATATTTTTGATATACAACAACACTTTGTATGCATCAAGTATTTATACAATGCAGCAGATGACAAATTATAAAAGATGAGATAGAAGGTTTTTGTTATGCCCTGCCTGAACTCAATATGCACAAACAATTTCAGTAATTAGCTAAGTTTCATTACTTTAGATTTCGAACAAAGGAACAGATGTTCTTTTAAAAAAATAATGCAAAAAAAATGCAGTACAATACAACCTTAATGACATGTAAAGTTACTTCATTCTCTTGCGCTTAACTTTAAAAGTAATCTATTTTACATTAACTCTTTACCACACAATCCCGACTTTTAACGACCCTAAGAGAGAAGCCTTTTGAAAATATTGTGAGAAAAAGAGAAAATGCTAGAAACCAGCATTTTCTCTTTTTCCCACAATATTTTCTAGCCTATCTTAAACAAATTTCAATTTTTCAGTCACGCTTAATTTGTCGTCTGCAAATGCTTTCAATTTGGACTTGTTGAATTTTTTGTCGTTTGGTAAAGAGTTAAACTTTAACCCTTTACCACACAATCCCAACTTTTAACTGCCCTGATAAAGCAGGATGTTAAAAACATTGTGGGAAAAGAGAAAATGCTGGTAATCAACATTTTCTCCTTTTCCCACAAAGTTTTCTTTCCTTTAAGAGATTTAGCCAACTTGAATGTTCATTGGAAAATACTTTCGATGCAGACGAGTCTAAAATTTTGTTGAATAGTAAAAGGTCAATCTTTTCTATTATGGGGCAAATTTCAATCAAGATGCATCCTATATCCTTTCAAAACATAGTAACAGTGAAAACTTTGATAACAATTTAGTGCATCAATTTAACCCTTTACCACACAATCCCGACTTTCAAGGACCCTGAGAAAGAAGCCTTTTGAAAACATTGTGGGAAAAGGAGAAAATGCTGGTAACCTGCATTTTCTCCTTTTCCCACAATGTTTTCCACCCTTTCCAAAACAAATTTCAAATTTTCAGTAAATTTCATTTTGTTGTCTGCAAATGCTTTCAGTTTGGACCAGCCTAAAATTTTGTCGTTTGGTAAAGAGTTAACAATATGTACAGGTATATTCAAATCCTACCAATCATTCATTCTTCCTGCTAATCTATTGCAGATTTTAACCCTTCACCACACAATCCTGAGCTTTCGAGACTCATAATTTTATAAGCCTTTTGAAAACATTGCGGGAAGAGAAGAAAATGCTGGAAACCAGCATTTTCTCTTTTTCTCACAATGTTTTCTACCCTATCAAAGACAGAAATCATCATTTGAAGTACTTTTATTTGGCCGTCTGCAAATGCTTTCAATTTGGCCAAGTCCAAAATTTTGTCACATGGTAAAGATTAATTTAAATGACAAGCAAGGTCAACCTTTGAAACTACCGGTACTCGCATCAAGGACACAAGCACTAGTTAGCGTTCCCAGGAAAAAATCATCGAGACTGATTAATTTCAGTCGTTTGAACTTGTTTCACAATCAATTTGAAATAAATAATAAGTATCTTTAAACTAAACTGAAGCATGGATAACATCCCAGAGTATTGGCCTCATTCATAAAGGTATATTCAAATCATAAGTAGAGCCGTGTTGCATATTTCTGGACTGTGAGCCAAGCAATATTTGTTGTCTTGATTTTAATCATGCTGGAAACATTGAGGCTACGAAATGTTTAAACCCCTATCATATCCTGTTGTTTATTTATGGACCACAATGTAAGCATAGCTATAATCAGGGTGATATGAATAAAGAAAATATTCAACCTATGTTGTTAATTTCTGGACAAGTCAGAAATTTTCGGATACAATGGAGGGTATTTTGGGACACTTTGATTTTTTTTAAGAATATCTCATAAAACCTTGAAACAAAACTGGTAAATGCATTAAGATTACAGCATCATATCAAATAATCATGATTTATTATATACCTGAAAGTTTTCCGGAGAAAATACATGCATCACACGCGGATAAAATATCACACTGGGCAGAAAAAAAGTCTGTATCTACACACTGTGAAATACGGTTTCAAATATGGTATGATGACGAAATAATGACGTAACTCACGCCCGGTATATGTATGTATTCATTTGCAATTTGATTGGTCAAAATTTTATGCTGTATTATTCATCCGCCTTTCATAAAAACGAAGTGACTGGCTACTACACCATTATTTGCTCTATTTTGTTTATCGTTTTCGAATAAAATGTCAATAATTTGCAATATTTTGTTGTTGAAAAGATGTAGGTATATGATAAAAGGAATATTATGCTGAAGTGATTTTCCTGGTGCTTGTATTTACTTCTCGCTGCGTAAGAAAATTTTGGCATCTCACTCGACCTTCGGTCTCACGCGATACCAAATTTTCTCACGCTACTCAAGTAAATACAAGCACCAGGAGAGTCACTACAGTATAATATTCCATATTTATACTATTCTGCTTTATGAACGCCCTCAAGTCAACACACATTCTAACAAGGGTGAAAAGTTAGACGCTGTTTATAATATGGATGTAAATATATTTTTTGCAATGACATATCCAGCCATTTACTCAGGTCAAAAACTAATTCCATTGGGCCTAGATCTAATTCATTATAGGAAATTAAATAAAGATTATAATTCTAAAGTGATAATACAAAACAATAATTTTAAAGTATAATTTTTCAGTTTTACACAGTATATTGTTGGGTATCCACATTATTTTCAGTATATAATGAAAGACATAGTTGAACACGGAAGGGGGGCCAGCAAAAGGGAGACAGAAAGAATAAATCTTTTATTCTGGTCATATTGTTAGTGCAGCCTTAAAAATTTTCTGATAGAGTTCATTAACAGAAATTTAGAGTATTTTCCAAAGCTTTAAGCATTGAACTTTCTGGTTAAAAAATACCTGACTAAAGAAAAATTTTGTTGGGTAATTTTAAAAACATTTGTAATTCAAAATCGAGTGTAGCTGGAAGCATACAGACCTATAACACTAAACTACACAGTTGCTGGAAAAGTCAAAACTAACATCTTAACTCTTTCCCAAACAACAAAATATTAGACTGGTCCAAATTGAAAGCAGTTGCAGATGACAAAATAAACGTGACTCAAAAATTGAAAATTGTTCTGGGAGAGTGGAAAACATTGTGAGAAAAGGAGAAAATGCTGGTTACCAGCATTTTCTCCTTTTCTCATGATGTTTTCAAAAGGCTTCTTTTTCAGAGCCGTGAAAACCAGGGATTGTTTGGGAAAGGGTTGATGTAACTAACCCTTTACCAAACAAACTAGAGCTGTTACTGAATGTGACTTAATACCCCCGCCAGCGCTTTGACAGAAACAGGCAATTTAACAAAAAATTCTCTAAGTTCAAGGGGAGATTACCTTGAATCATATAGAGTAGATGATTGAAAACTGCGTCTTGCACAACTTCAGTATACAATCAATGTATCAACAAACTTTCAATACAATAGCAGCAAAACTGTAGGAGGAGTTTGCGACACAAAATTACTAGTATTTTGTACACAGGCGGACACACAGACGGATACACGGATGGAAACATGAAGGGACGGACAGGCTGATTCCAGTATACCCCGAAAACATTCGTTTTGCGGGGGTATAAATATTACAATCCCATTTTTTATGATCCTGAACAAGAACACTTTTGAAACATTGTGGGAAAAACAACAAAAAACTAAATACCAGCATTTTTAGAAATAGATTCAGTCATTCAGAGCAATGATGTCTGCAAAGGTGAATGCAGGATTTTGTCACAAATTAACTGACTGGTGGGCCCATTTTCTCTCACAATTTTTGGACATGCCAATTTTCCACAATTTAAGGCAAAATGGAGATAGAATCTGATGTTGTTTTTTTTTCAGATAAATACAGAACATGGAACATGGTTGCAAATGGAGAATACTTTTCTTAACATTTTAATTGGTTACCCCAGCATACTTATCCAAATGAGTAAAACTATTTGCATAAGCAATTACCTAGCAATAGACCAACCATTGATATGGAAAAAAGGTAAAAACAACCTGCTGAAATATATTTGAATGAACTGCTCTGCGAAAAGGGGGTTTAATGCATCTACAACAAGTATCGACCCATGTCAGCCTGTGCAATCCCCAGAGGCTGACATAGGTCGAAACTCTAAGCTGTTTGCGAATTTTCTGCTTGTAAAAAGACCATTCTACCTCATGATTCAGCTGGTTGTTAGCCAAAATGGATTTCATGGATCTATAATTATGTGATGACTTGCTTGATCTAATTAATCACAGAAAAGCATTAGACCCTCTTTTTCCAGAGAATGGCTCATTTACTTCATACAACTTCCAAACCCTCAGAGAATGGATTATAAATGTGAAGTCAAAGATTAGAAAGCATGTTCTTTGCCATCTGATCTTGATCTTAACCTTGTTCAAAAGTACTAAACTTTAGCCATATCCTCAACCCTTTACAACATAACCCCATATTTTATGAACCCAGATGAGGGAGTTTTTGAACCAGTATGCAAAAAGGAGAAAATGCTGGTTTAACCCATTACCACACAATCCCTACTTTTGACGACCCTGAGAAAGAAGCCTTTAGAAAACATTGTGGGAAAAGGAGAAAACGCTGGTAACCAGCATTTTCTCCTTTTCCCACAATATTTTCTACCTTTCACAAAACAAATTTCAAATTTTCAGTCACTTTTATTTTGTCTTCTGCAAATGCTTTCGATTTGGACAAGCCTAAAATATTGTCGTTTGGTAAAGAGTTAACCCTTTTATGTCCATGTTTTCTACCATTTCACTGACAAATTCAGTCATTTTAGCCATATTTAGTTTATCATCTATAAATCAACATGGACCAGTCCAGAATTTTGTGTCTGATAAAGAGTAACACCCAAACACAAAAATTGAAAACCACAACTGTCCAAAAGGAAAACCACTACAAAAATATCTTCCACCATTTTATGGTCTACTTAAAGCAACATAAAAAATGTCAATCAAGTCACGAGTAGTTATTAATGACATTTTCTTAAGGCCAGCACTTTGATAGCGATGATTAAAAAACCTTGCTATCTGATTGAATATTGATTTATGGTCCGAGTCAGGTGGATTCTAAATGGTACAAATTGTCAATTCAGTTTACTACCCATTGTCGTACAGGTCTGTTTTCATACATGCTTCGCAGAAGCTTTTGTAAACATTCTGAGCAGCATTATCTTCTTTTTCCATAATGGTTTCAAAATACTTCTTCTGGGTTGTTAAACGCAGAATTGTTTAGAAATGGTTTAAAGAAGGCCCTTCAGAATTTGGGACGAAAATTTTACAAAAATACAAAAAAATCATCCTTATACTCTCAAGCCTTTTAATTTTCATTCATAAAACCCCAGTAGTCGAAAACCATCCAACAACAAGAGAAATTAGAGATTTACTACGGCCCAGGTCGACACCGACGGGAAACACGGTCTGTTTTTACATGAGCAACTTGCTCATTTACATACCGGAAATACACAGACGAAGCTTTAAACATAGCGTCCGAAGAAGACATTATGGAAAATAATTACATGTTTGTTATGTTATGGAATTTAAGCGTCATTAGTCACGTGCCAGTCACTTGACATTTCCACAATGCTTTTTTTATTTCTGGCGCGAAATCTAAAAATACCTTAAGAGGCTACGTAGTCTTTTAAGGGAACACCATCAAAAATATTTTTTTTTGTAATTTTATGATTCTTAATTATTTATGATTTGTATTGTTTTTTCATATAAATTTCAGTGATCTATATATTTTTCAATTTGGTGAGATGTGAAAAATCTAAATACCCACCTTTAACCCTATACCACACAATGACGCCTTTTAACGCCCCTGAAGAAGAGGCCTTTTGAAAACATTGTGGGAAAAGGAGAAAATGCTGGTAACCAGCATTTTCTCCTTTTCCCACAAAGTTTTCGACCCTATCAAAGAAAAGTTGCATCATTTGAGCCACTATGAAATTGTCATCTACAAATGCTTTCAATTTGGACAGGTCTTAAATTTTGCCATGTGGTAAAGGGTTAAAGAGGGGAAAAAAATACTTTTCAAAGTTAAAGACATTGTAATAACTTTAGACAGAAAGATTCTATTTCACCACAAAGTTTTTTCTTATATTAGTCATATATAATTTTTCATTTGTACTATAAAATGATTAGTTAACTTTGTCATAAAAGATTTCCTGTCTAAAATGCTTCAAACTTATGATAAATCGGTGAAGGTGTGACTGCTGACCAAAACTGGGGCCATTATAACTCCCCAACTCTTCTTAGTCGATTCTGCAGAATTGTCTGAATTTACAAAGTCACACTACTTCTAACTAGCTTAAACCTTTACCACATAATCCCGACTTTTAACGACCTTGAGAAAGAAGCCTTTTGAAAACATTGTGGGAAAAGGAGAAAATGCTGGTAACCAGCATTTTCTCCTTTTCCCACAATGTTTTCTACCTCTCCAAAAACAAATTACAATTTTTCAGTGACATTTATTTTATTGCCTGCAAATCTTTTCAATTTCGACCAGTCTTACATTTTGTCGTTTGGTAAAGAGTTAACCCTTTACCAAACAATCTCAAATTTTAATGACCCTTAGTTAAATAGCTTTTGCAAATATTGTGAGAAAAAGACAAATGCAGGTAACCAGCATTTTCTTCTGTTCCACCAATATTATTTTCCCTATCGAAGTCAAATCCCATCATTTAGCCCACATTTAATCCTTTACTTCATAATCCATTGATAAATCCTATTTTTTGTCACTATTTTTATATGGTCTGCAAAAGCTTTCAATTTGGACCAGTCTAAAATTTTGTCAAGTGATAAAGAGTTAAAGAGTCACCTACACAATCATGCTTTCAAATTCGACAAGTCTAAAATTTTGTTGTTTGGAACTGAGTTAACTCTTTACCACACAGTCACAAGTTTTAACGACCTTGAAGAAAAAGCCTTTCGAAAACATTGTGGGAAAAGGAGAAAATGCTGGAAACCAGCATTTTCTCCTTTTCCCACAATATTTCCCACCCTTTCCAAAACAAATTTCAGTTTTTGAGTCACATTTACAATTTGCTGTCTGCAAATGCCTTGAATTTGGACCAGCCTAAAATTTTGTTGTTTGGAACTGAGTTAACTAAATGGTTAAGCCAGTCAGAAATTGAATTACTTTCTAAACCTAAAATAAGAGTACTGTATGTGGGTGCCAACGCTCAGCTGCAGTTGCTTTTTGGTGAAAATTTTGACTTGAAAAGGGGCATAACTGTGTCAAAAATATTTTGATGGTTACCTGCCCTGTTGTACAGGTACCCCTTTTGATAGTTATAACTTGTCCAAGTTTGAAGTTAATTTGTTTAGAAATAACAGATATATAATAAAATGTACAAATTTTTGCACGACACAGCAGACAAAGATGATGATGCAGACAACACCACCATGGCCATGACAATAACTCGGAGTTTTCTCTGAAAACAGCCGAGCTAATAAGACTAAGACATTTAAAATGGTTGGTGAACAGGCCCTGGTTTTCCATCAAATTATCATTAAATACTTCATATTTATCTCCTGATATTAGTTTGCAGCTAACAGCCTTCAGAACATCCTCAGAAATAATTGATCATCATCATAAATTAAGATTTAACCCTTTATTAAGCTATCCCTTGTCCTAATCCTTTGAATGCCACATTAACCTGCCTGACACTTTCAGTCTACAAATAAGACCCAAGGTCAAAGTTGTTTTTATCTGTCATGTTTCAGCAAAGTGGACAGTGTGGATCAAAGATCAGACAAAATGTTTTGTGCATTATGATAGTGATCTACACTGGTGGCAACAGCAGTTGTGAAACGCAATTTATGGGTTAAGTTAACAGCCATAAGAAAGCTGTTCAAGGCTTTTGAAAGCAATATGGCAAAAGAGAAACTGCTGGTAACCAGCAATTTCTTCATTTGCCACAACATTTTCTATCCTTTCACTGACAAATCCAATCATTTGAGCCTTGCTTAATTTGTTGTCTGCAAATGCTTTCAATTTGAACCAGTCTAATATTTTGTCATCTGGTAAAGAGTTAAAAATAGTTTGTGAACCTGAACATTTTGCATCAACTTACCAATCCCAGATCCAGTGTAATAGTCACATAGTTGTACTCTCTGCCATTGGTTATTGAAGGACTTTGCCACCAGCGATTGCTGCCATCTATAGCGTTAGATATTGGGTGTGCCGCTCCGATCTCATCCAGTCTTCCTACCCCCACACGCGCATTACAATAATCACAATGGCTGATCTGTGGCATGAGGTCCACATGTTCGACCAGTTTACAGAAATACTCTGGCCTGTCCTCCCCACATGTGGCATTTGTAGAGATTCGAGCTCTAGTTGCCAAATTGAGAATATTTGGAAAAAGTCCCTGATTTTGTTCCTCTGTAAATACATTAAAAAATTACACGATAAATCTATGTAATAATTCATTTATTTAGTTTTGAGTTTCACCAACAATGATTACTTTGGCCAACAGTGTAGACTATGGCCAGACTGCACAGAATATGCAGCCTTGTCATTTCATCTATGCTATCAAATTTAGCTCTTTACCAGACAACAAAATTTTAGACTTCTCTTAACTTAAAGCATTTGCAGACGACATTATGAATGTGACTCAAACGATGAAATATGTCTTTGATAGGGTAGAAAACATTTTCTCCTTTTCCCACAATGTTTTCCAAAGGCTTCTGCCTTGGGGTCATTAAAAGATGTGATTGTGTGGTAAAGAATTTAACACTTATAGCGCTAAATGAGTGAAAATTAATGGATATTAAATTTCTAACACAAAACATGTAGATATTGCCTGATATCAGACAAGCAGACAGTGTAGATCAAAGACAAGTCTGCACATTCTGTCTGATCTTGGACTTCAGTGACCGGATAAGCAATAAAATCCAGGTTCAGGGCTACAAGGATTAATGGAGATATTTTGACCCATCATCCTAAATTTGACCCGTTATCAAAGGAGGCCCTTAAAACATTGTGTTATAAGGACACTGGTAACCAGAATTTTGTTCAGCATTTTTTTCCATCAAAAAGACCAGTCCTTACATTTGAGCCACACTGAAATTATCTAAAATTTATTTAATCATCTGTTAAGGAATTAACCTATTGCCTTAGCCCTAAATAAATCATAGAAGTCAAATTCAGTCCGATATCTGTACAGTCTGATCTTGATCTGTACTGCCTGCAGATGGCAGTCTAATCCTTATTCACGCTAACAGCATAAGTAATTTTAGTTCTGGCTAGTGCTCCAAGGGTTAACTCTTTACCAAATTCTGGACTCGAATAAATTGGAAGCATTTGCAGACGACAAAATAAATGTAGCTCAAATGATAATTTTTGACTTTGATATGGTAGAAAACATTGTGGGAAAAGGAGAAAATGCTGGTTACCAGCATTTTCTCCTTTTCCCACAATGTATTCACAAGGCTTCTTTCCCAGCGTCATTAAAAGTTGGCATTGTGAGGTAAAGGGTTGAATGATGAGAGTCATCTGGTACAGATATAGCCTACAGGATAAGAAACAACTGTTCCAACCTAGTTGACCAACTGACAATGTATGTCATAAATTTGTGGCTATACTTCTCTTTCTTCTCCAGAAATAAACAGCAGTTATTATATATTTCCCGATTTATTCAGCTTCAGGATTTTGAAGTTACTTTACCATTGTTGTGGACTCACTAATAACTGTCAAGCCCTGTTAACCCTTACCAAACAATCCCGGGTTTTCACGACCCTGAGAAAGAAGCCTTCTGAAAACATTGTTGGAAAAGGAGAAAATGCTGGTACCCAGCATTTTCTCCTTTTCCCACAATGTTTTCTACCCTTCCCAAAACAAATTTCAATTTTTGAGTCACATTAATTTTGTCGTCTGCAAATGCTTCCAATTTGGACTAGTCTAAAATCATGTCGTTTGGTAAAGAGTTAAGCTCAGTTGGTAGCTTACCGGGCTCAAAATCCAGTGGTTCACTTCCCAGCTCAGCTAAATTCTTTCCATGGATTTATGATAGTAGTTGCAACAGGATTCATTCTTCTTTAACTTTATTTCAACAATGGTATGAATTAGATATTCGTGCATTTTGACTTCAAACTTATTTACATTTCACTGCTAGTGGGGTTTTTCACCCTTTACCACACAGTGCCGACTCTTAACGACCCTGAGAAAGAATCTTTTTGAAAACATTATGGGAAAAGGAGAAAATGCTGGTAACCAGCATTTTCTCCTTTTCCCATAATGTTTTCTACCCTTTCCAAAACAAATTTCATTTCTTGAATTGCACTTATTTTGTTGTCTGCAAATGCTTTCAATTTGGACAAGTCCAAAATTTTGTCATCTGGTAAAGAGTTTAGGGTTTACCACAAAACTCCCACATTAAACGACCTTTACGTAGAAGACCTTTGGAAAAATTATGGGAAAAGAAGAAAATGCTGGTAAATAGCATTTTCTACTTTTTCCATGATTTTCTCAGCTCTTTCAAAAACAAATCCTACAATTTTAGCCGTACTTATCATATCTGTATTAAATCCTACAATTTTAGTCGTACTTATTTTATCTGTATTAAATTTAGTATTTTTCAATCTGGATAGATCCAAGACTTTTCCATTGGTAAAGAGTTAAGACAGACCATATATTATTCCATAAACTAAGTTTATCTCACTATCTTCAGTGTATCATAAGGTCAGCATCAAATTACTCACACACTGATATCTTATGTTTTTTCAGAGTCTGCACTCCAGGTGATCTATTTGAAATGCAAGCAAAATGAATGATGAGAATTCAGCTATTTACCCTTTGAGCGCTTAATTTATGAAATGGACCTTTTAATAATGAAGGAAAATTAGGCAAAATATCGCAATTAGAAGGTTGTTTTGGCCAGAATGTGACAAAGCAGCAAACAGTATATATCCAATATATGACGGCATTTTCTGATCTAAAATGATCAGTCTCAACTTGATCTAAAATGTCTGCAACAGAAACTTAAACTGGTTCCAACTGGTCAAATCATCTGAGCACCAATGTCCATCTTTTCTTATCTACAGCAATACAAGACAAATAAGATGTCTGAAGGCAGTTATGCACACATCTGCAATTTCAGAAAACATTAAAACTTCAAGTGAAGTGATTGGTTGACTGCAAATAATGTACTTCATTAGATTTTAATTGGCATATCCTGCTATCTTTGCTGCAGCCGCCCTGTGTTTTATAGCCAATCCAACATGCAGGGGCCGTCACACTGCGATTTTCAATGAGTTGTCTGCAGACTGTTACGGGAGATCAACTTTTAAATCTTTACCACTAGACAATATTCAAGAATGATCCATTTTGAAAGAATTATCAAAAGACAAAATTATCTTTCGCTCAAATTATCTGATTTGGCTTTGAAAGGGTACAGTACATTGTGAGAACAGGGAAAAATACTGGATTACTGGCACTTTTCTCTTTACCCCTCAATGTATTAAAAAACAATCTTTCCCAGGATCACTGAAACTGTCCAGGGATAAGTAACTTTTACTGTCCAGAACTCAATATGCAGAAGATGACTGAAAACATAAGTATACTCAAGCTGAATTAGAGTTTCAATTGGAAAGATAAAGAAACAGTTCAAAACACAGAATTTCTCCATCTGTCACACAGTTTTCTTTAAAATATTGGTACCAATGTCTTTAAATCCAATTTCTATCGATACAAACTTTTTCTTTTTCACAATGGAAGCTAACCAGGTATGGGAATAAAAAAGAATCAAAGCGTTGAGAACCCTGAAGTGGTATTTGTCAAGGAAGCCATTGTGTGGAATTAATAATTTGAAAGAAAAAGAAAAATATTATTCAAATACTGGCTTGAAAGTCAACCTACTAAGCAAATGAATACCTTTTTTTGGTTGAAGGGAGAGTACTCATGACAAAGTTAGGATTATTTGTGTATTGGTGGTCTCCCTTTGATCATTCAGGAGGAGTCAGGAGTAACGTCCCTTGACAGTAGGATGCATGATGGATAGAGAGAGAAACCATGTGAATATATCGAATAGAATTAAGTTTGTACCTGAAAACTATGATTTTGAAATATCTTTGGCCATCAATATTTAATTCCCAACATTACAGTCAATTATTTCGATCTATAAATATTCATGCCCAATCAAATGGAGTAGCGCGCAATCATTGGATGAACAAGCCATGGGACGAACTGGTTTTGGAACGAAAAAGCCCAGGACCAAGTGATTGGTAGACAAATTTTGTATCATTGCGCCAATAGAAGGCTATGAGCAAGTGAAGCTATTTTCAATCAAAAATTAGTATTTCCACGATCGATTGCCTCACCTAGTGTATTTTAACATGCCATTTCCAATTACATATCTGAGTGCTACCGAAAAACTCATTTGTCTGAGAAAAATTGAGTTTAATTGGGTTTATTTCCTTCGGCTTTGGACAAAATACGATACATGGTCTTCAAAATTCAATATTGAACTCATAGTGGTATTGTCTTCGACAAATACCACAAAAATTGCATGTGGATTCCAGATAAATCAGTGCTTCACAGACTTTTATAGTCTCTATTGCACATCACTTTTTGAAAAGATTGTATGACATGAAGAAATTCCCTGTAATCAAAAGTTGCTCTATTGCCAACAATGTTTTTATCCATATCATTTGCAAAACAATGTTTCTCTTTGCCATCCTTATTGGCTCTGTCTAAAATTGGCTTCAACAGTAGTTAGTCACACAAGAAATTAACAAAATACTACAGGCTTACCTTGAGTTTTGATATCCAGCGTAATAGATCGTATATTTCGAGATCCGATTCTACACCGGTATTCACCACTGTCAGATTTTTTAATGTTTCTAACTTGTAAATTATAATATCCATTGGCATGATCTCCTGTCACAGAAATCCTTGATCTTTGATCGGCAGAAAGGTCAAGATTTACTTGGAGACCACGGGCATATCTCCTGAAGTTCTGCGGTCCTTCCCAAGTTACGGGTCGCGAAAGAGAAGGGCGTGGGCAAGTCAAGGTCAGAGTTTCACCTTCATTGACTTCCAAAGCTGAAAGTAGAAAAAAAACTTGCATACTGTCTAATAAATTTAACTAGTAGTATCAGATGTCTGTTTGTTTATAAAGGGTTTTAGACTCTATTCAACACTGTTTCAGTCAAACTTTCTGTGTGTAATTTCATTGTTGTCTTTCCAGGTTTTGACCAATACTTAGGGATAATTTTAATCTGCAGTGTCTTGTCCAAAGACACACAAAAGTGACTTGAGTAACATGAGGGGATTAACTAAGTATTTCTTCAATGCAAACCATTCCTTCAATCTTTGAGGCACAGAGGTCTCTAATGCTACTATCATAGCTGCAGACGATACTGGGGATTGGTGTTAGGGATTGGTGTTGGGGCTTTTATAAACAATGCGGTGTTAAAATGGTATGACTTAAGTTCAAAGCATTTTAACACCCTCATTGTTTACTTTTGGCCACTGTTGGGCCTTTAAGTAGTAATTTGGTCCATCAATCCGATGTGTTTTCTGCTGATACATTGTGTCAGACTGTATATACAGTAGTGAAAAAGGCAAAATTGGGGTTTGGGTCAGACCGATCACAGTAAGCGGATTTGGTATACCAATCCGTTAAGGAGAAATTGCAGGAACTGGGGATTGGTATCTGGGCTCTATACACATTTACAGGCTTCCAAGGCTTGAAAACATTTTTGATAAAAAAAAAATTCTCTCAATGTTTCCTATCCTTTCAAGGGCAAATCCCATAATATGAGTTGCATTTTTTAGCATTTAATTTGAATAGGTTTCAAAGTTTGTCATACAGTAATGAGTTAAAACTTCATTAAAACTGTTTAATTTTGTTTCTCACTTATTTTTGTCTCTGAATCTGCAAGCTTCATTACATAAACTTGTATCAAAATGTTTCATAGTCTCTACAGTTTATAAATCAAATCCCCACAAATTGTATATACTATCGCACACTCTAACCCAAACTGACTGGTGCACTCTGAACCATAACAGCTGCCTTCTATGTCTAATTCTTACAACTTCAAAGGCAACTAAATAACTTTTACTGACATTGACTCTTACCTTGCTAAATAAATCAATCAGTGCTTTTGCCAACAGTGAAGATGCCTTTTGAAAACAATGTGGGACAAGGGGAAAATGCTGGTAACCAGTATTTTCTCCTTTTTGCACAGGTTTTCTTACCATTTAATTCCTTCCAGCATTTTCTCCTTTTTTAACATTTTTGCGAAGCTCTTTTTCAATGGGTTGTTCAAAACAAGGGTCTGTTAAGGAAAGGGTAAATTAGCAGTTTTTTTTCAAATCACTTAAAATTCAAAACTTCCATGTGTTGTTGAGTTTAAATGGGGCTGATTGTATTTTTACAATCTAATCAAGCTGAAAAAAAAAAGAGCCATCACTGAAATAAATAAACAAGAGGACCATGATGGTCCTATATTGCTCACCTGAGTACTAAGCAGTAAAGGTCTACAATGAAGATAAATACCAAATATTGAGGTTTAAGGCCAAATGATAATGAAACAAGAATGGCAAATTGTCGCAAGATACGCCCGTCCCACCGCCAGTTGTCGAGGAGGTATAATAATCGCAAAGGGCAAGTAATGCAACAAACATGTTTACCAAGTCTCAAGTCAATTTGACTTGAGGTGACAAAGTTCCGTTCCAAACAAGCAAGAAATACTGTAAAAATGAAGATGAAAGTGAAATTACTCAAAATACGCACTAGATACAGTTATTGTTCTTGCACACTGTACTCCGTTATATTGCAACAAACATGCATACCAAGTTTGAAGTCGTTCTGACTTAAGATGACAAAGTTATATTCTGGGCAAGCACTAAACGCTGTAAAAATGACGATCAAAGGGAAATAACTCAAAGACAGCACGAGGTAGAGTTACAATTCTTGCGCAATGCACTTCCAAATATTGCAACAAATAGGAATACCATATTTCAAGTCATTCCTACTTAAGATGACAAAGTTTTGCTCCGGACAAGCAAGAAATGCTACAAAAATGAAGATCAAAGGGGGAATAACTCAAAATTCGTGCTAGGAAGAGGTATGATTCTTGTGCACTGCACTCCATAATTTTTCAACAATCACGCATACCAACTTTGAAGATGTTCAGACTAGAGATGACAAAGTTATATTCCGGACAAGCAGAAAATGCTGTAAAATGGACGATCAAGGGAAATAATTCATAGACAGTATGAGGTAGAGTTATGGTTCTTTCACAATGCACTCCGTATTATTGCAACAAACACAAATGCCAAGTTTCAAGTCAATCGGACTAGAGATGACAAAGTTATGCTCTGGACAAAGAACTATTCTAAAGAACTTACTAATTCAAGGGCAAATAACACCAGTCGTTCTGGTCCGAATAGACCCATAACCGAACTCATCCGAGATCATATGGTCGTATGTATTTTGACCAAGTTTGGTGCGGATTGGTTAAAAATCATAGATGCTAGAGTGTAAACAAAGTCAAATATAGCAATTTTTCTAAATCAAGAGCAAATAACTCCAGTCCTTCTGGTCCGATTAGATCCATAATCGAACTCATCCGGGTCTTATGGTCATATATATTTTGACCAAGTTTGGTAATGATTGGTTTATATTTGTAGATGCTAGAGTGTAAACAAAGTCAAATATAGCAACTTTTCTAATTCAAGGGCAAATAACTCCAGTTGTTCTGGTCCGATAAGATCCAAAATTGAACTCATCCGAGATCTTATGGTCATATAAACTTTGACCAAGTTTGGTGCTGATTGGTTAATATTCCATATATGAGAGCTCTAGCCCTTAAGGTTCGGGACAAGAAGATTTTTAAAGATTTCCTTCTTTATCTCTATGAAAATCCGTGACCCCACAACAAAGGGCCAATTTCCACAAAAGGGCCATCATTTGAAGTATTTCAGTAGAGGTCCACTAGATGATGCTACATGTTAAATATGAAAGCTGTAGCCCTGAGGATTTAGGACAAGAAGATTTTTTAAGATTTCCTTCTTTATCTCTACGTGAAATCCGAGACCCCACAACATAGGGCCAATTTCCATATCAGGGCCATAATTTGAAGTATTTTGGTAGAGGGTCACTAGATGATGCTACATGCCATATATGAAAGCTCTAGCCCTTACAGTTTGGGACAAGAAGATTTTTTAAGTTTTTTTTCTTTTGGTTGCCATGGCAACCAGAGTTCTTCATGGAATTCAAATCTTTGAAGTATTCTGAAAGTGCATCACCTAAGGATCATTTCTGTGAAGTTTCACTGAAATCTGTTTGCCGGTTTCAGAAGAGAAGATTTTTTATGAGAGCTCTAGCCCTTAAGGTTCGGGACAAGAAGATTTTTAAAGATTTCCTTCTTTATCTCTATGTAAAATCCGTGACCCCACAACAAAGGGCCAATTTCCACAAAAGGGCCATCATTTGAAGTATTTCGGTAGAGGTCCACTAGATGATGCTACATGCCAAATATGGAATCTGTAGCCCTGAGGATTTAGGACAAGAAGATTTTTAAAGATTTCCTTCTTTATTTTTAAATCTCTATGTGAAATCCGAGACCCCACAACATAGGGCCAATTTCCACATCAGGGCCATAATTTGAAGTATTTTGGTAGAGGGTCACTAGATGATGCTACATGCCATATATGAAAGCTCTAGCCCTTACGGTTTGGGACAAAAAGATTTTTAAAGTTTTTTCTTTCGGTTGCCATGGCAACCAGAGTTCTTCATGGAATTAAAATCTTTGAAGTATTCTGAAAGTGCATCACCTAAGGATCATTTCTGTGAAGTTTCATTGAAATCTGTTTGCCGGTTTCAGAGGAGAAGATTTTTTAAGTAATTGTTCATGGACGGACGGACGGACGGACTGACGGACATACAGATGGACGGACGGACAGTCGGACGGAAGGAAGGACGCCGGACGGTGATCGATCACAATAGCTCACCCTGAGCACTACGTGCTCAGGTGAGCTAAAAATAGCAGGTAAGCCTTCATAAAAGAAGAAAGGCAATGTCAATGTAAGAAAAAAATATTTCAACAGTATTTGCCTGATGGGCTAGGTAGCTAATTGGTTATGAAAGATACATTTAAGTGGACAATGTATAAATCAATCGGCAGAGGATGCACAGTCTGACCTTGGATCAACACCGTCCTTCCCTTTGTTATGTGTTCTGGACAAATCAGCAATGACTCACTCTTTGCTATGGCACTTTAATCAAAATTCCATTTTGATTATTTGACACAGAAAGGGTAAAAATATGAAAAAATATAATGAACCCAGATTTTCAATTTTATTGCCAGGCATGCAAATAAAGATATGCCACCCACCAGCAATTTTATCTCCAGGTCTCATTGATTAATTTTAAAGGTCTTTCAATATGTAAAACTCCTGGTTATGATTTCAGTGTAGGTCAGTAGATAAATAGTTTTCAAATTTCTATTAGCTCTTTACCAGTAGAGGGATCCAAACTCAAAACATAAGCAGATGACAAATAAATGAGTAAATAATTGAAATTTGTCTTAGGATAAGTGGATAAAATACTGGTTAGCAGCATTTTCTCCTTTTTTAACAGTTTTCAAAAGCAGATTGTAAAAACTGGGGAACTGTTTGGTGAGAGGTTTACACTTTACCTTTTGCATTTCACTTCTTTCTTACATTTTTCATTCATATCCGCTGCTAAATGAAAATACAACAAGAAACACTTTATGTTTATTAAAAGTTTAGTTCCATCCATTTAAAATTGCTTCACAACTTTTGCATCCTTGGTGACCCAGTTTCAATTCATTGTGTAATCGCTTGATGCATGGAGAGTAAGTAATGTAATGCTTCAAACCTGGGTTCCGAGGATGCAACTTTTGATGCATCTGCATAAATTGTAGGTAGCTGCAGACTCTCTAATAAAACCATAACTGAATGATCCAGAGAAAGTTGCCTTTTGACAACATCATGGTAACCATCATTTTCATCTTATACTCATATCGGCTTTAAAAGACTTCTTCTCCAAAGTTCCAAAAACAAAGGATTATTTCAACAAAAAAGTCTTGCATAAGATTCTAAGTACATGATTTCCATTCCTCTTTACCATGCAATAAGACTCATCCACCTACATGTGGCTGAAATAACAGGTTTTGCCTTTGACAGATTTAAACAAACCATTGCAGGAAAAAGAGAAAATGCTGGTTTCCAGCATTTTCTCCTTTTTTTTTTTATTATCCAATACTGGTTTTTCCAAAACTCTCTTTTTCTGGATCATGAATCCTTTACCAAACAATCCTGTTTTCACCACCTTCAACTGAAGAAGCCCTTGGAAACTAGCATTTTCTCCTTTTCCCATTATGTTTTCTACTCTTTCAGAGACAAATCACATCATTTTAGCCACACTTGAATAGTTGTCTGCAAATGCTTTCAATTTAGACAAGTCTAAATCTCTGTCATTTAGTACAGAGAACACAGTATTAATTGGGATAAGGTTAATGTTTGTTCCCACCTTTGTAAAGTTTGTGAACATTACAACCCCCAATCTCATTCTGTATCAATCCATTTCCATGTAATTGAAAATACTCAGTATGTCTATTATTTATTTCTATTTGCCTTTCATTAAATTAACCATAAAAACATAAATTAACCATGAAAACATGTATGATAGAGTCTACCTTTTCATTTCAGCTTCTATTTAAAAAAAGGTCTCTTTTTCTTTCTTCACTCTTTACCAAATGACAAACTTTTAAGACTTGCCCAAATAAAAAGCATATGAAAGCGTTCATGGCCAGCATTTGCTCTTTTTTCCCTAAGGTTTTCTACTCTTCAAAGAACAAATTTTAATTTTTGAGTTACATTTGCATATGCTGGCCTTTCGAACAATGTTTTCAAAAGCCTTCTTCATTGTGAAAAACATCAATGGAAAAAGAGAATTTACTTGTTTATCAGCATTTTCTCTTTTTGTCACAATATTTTCCATTATGTTTTCAAAAAGCCTTCTTCATCTATGTCATTAAAGCCCTAATAGCAACCGAAAGTAAATGATGAAGGTGTGAAATTGCATTTAAATCATACCTTTGGAAATTATTGTGAAGATGAAAATCTGTTCAAGTGTTAGTTGCTCGAAGAAAAATGGATTTTAAAACCAAGTGAAAACAAAAAATTCATTTTCCACCAGCGAATAACACTTGGGCCGACTTATTCCCGATTCGGGGTCTAGCTCCGATGTTATTTTTGTGATTGTTTCTCCGCTAGAGAAACAATCACAAAAATAACATCGGAGCTAGACCCCGAATTGGGAGAATTGGGAGTAGGGCTGACTGTACAATAACAGATTTTCAACTTCACAATAATTTCCATACAGTTAAGTCATGATATGATATAAATTTAAATGCATTTTAACACCTGCATTGCTTACTTTTGGCCACTATTGGGGCTTTAAAACTTGGGGCTGTTTAGTAAAGAGTTAACCATCCTCAAATTAGACGAGGGTATTTGAAATCATGAGGAGAAAAGATGAAAATGCTGGTAACCAGCATCCTCTTCTTATTCCACAATGTTTTCTTCCCTTTTCAAAGACAAATTAATAACTTCAGCCACTTTTAATTTGTGTCTGCAAAAGTTTTCAATTTGGGCAAGACAAATTTGTCAAAGAGTTGATCGTTTTACTTCATACAGACAGATTCTGGTGCTTTGAACACACACAGCTTTTAAAATCTTTCCTGTAAATAGACAAATTGTTTAGATTAAGCATATTCAAATATATTAAATTCTGGGGCATATAAATTGTTGCAAATCAGGCATTGGGCTAATGCTTTTGGGGACCGAGTTAACACACATTTACAGTCAAGAAATAAGACCCAGATAGTTGCAAAATCAAGATTTCTCTTGCCCAGGCTGTATTAGCAAAGCCAACAGTGAAGATCAAAGATCAGACTGCATGTTTGTGCTGTCTGATCTTGATCAACACTGGCCACAAAAGCAACAATAGTTAAAACAGGGCACTTAACCCTTTACAGCCCAGTCCCAACTTTCAATTACCCTGCAAAGAAGGCTTTTGAAAATATTGTGCGAAAAAGCGAAAATGCCAGTGACCAGCATTTTCTCCTCTTCCCACAATATTTTCCACCCTATCACAGACAGAAATCATCATTTTTGCAACATTTGATTTGTGTACAAATTCTTTCAATCATGTCCAGTCTAAAATTTTGTTGTGTAGCAGAGGGTTAAAATTTAACAATTTGTTAAGGATGGTGCATGAGTCTGCATAATTCATCTTGAACTCTTTACCTCCTAAACATATTTGCTGAGGACTAGTTATCAAACATCCATTAATAGATTATTAAATGAAGTAATGGTTATGTAACCTGATCATAATGTGAAAACATTCTGGCATGAGCAAATGATCAATTACATACATTTTCTCTTTTGCAACAACATTTTTCAAGCAGTCTTCTGCGGGACCAAAACGAAAAGTTTTCTCTTGGTGTTAATGGGTTAAAAGTGAGGGATGATAAAATATGTAGACCCTATTATTTTCCAACTCTTTACTCTTTAAAAGAAGATAAAATTCTCAGCATGTCAATATTGAAAGCACTTACAGATTTACTGCAAATTTACATGTGGCTCAAATTATCCTACATGTTTTTGACTGTGATCCAGTAGAAAACATTGTTGGAAAAGAAGAAAATGATGGGAATGTTTTCAAAAGCCTTCTCAGTCAGGGTCATCAAAAATTGTGTTTGTGTAGTAAACAGTTAAATCTTTCATAGCAAAGTACATAGTTTTTTTTTTCTAAATCAAGGGATTAGTTGGTTATATTTCAACTCTTTACCAAATGGCAAAATTTTATAGACTGGTCCAAATTGAAAGCATTTGCAGGCAACAAATTATCTAAAGCTCAAACAATGAGATTTGGCTCTGATGAGATAGAAAACGTGGAAAAAGGAGAAAATGCTGATTACCAGCATTTTATCCTTTTAAAACAATGTTTTCAGAAGCCCTCTTCCATAGGATGGTTTCAACTCGCAACTGTGTAGTACAGAGTTAATGATTTAGTTTGCTATTACTGTATGTTAAATCTCTCGTTGATAAACTTGCTTTTAAGATATTTCTCTACAGTATGAATTCTTTCGTCCATCATAATATTTATTTAAAGGTTGTGTGGTTACGAAATGAATAAAACTTGGTATGCCACCTGACCTTTCTCAAAGGCATATTATTTACATTAATTCTACATGTTATATCTATTTTATTTCATTTGTTATATTTGTTGTCCAAGCTTCCGAGATCTTTGACATCTGGGCCTGACTGTGCTGGCCTCAGGTATTTACCAACTCTTCTCAACTGCATTCTTCATTTAATTCTAGAATAAGAAAGCAATGCAATTTCTGATTGGCTGAAACATTTGGTTGCAAATGTTAAAATAATTGAAAGTTTGACTCGAAGCAATTTAAGACATCACAGCCTGCAAACATCTACTTTTGTCTTGTTGACCTATTTTAACTCCTTACTAAACAACATAATTTTAGGCTAGTCCAAATTGAAAGCATTTGCAGACAACAAAATAAATGTGACTGAAAAAGTGAAATTTGTTTGGGGAAGGGTAGGAAACATTGTGGAAAAAAGAGAAAATGCTGGTTACCAGCATTTTTTCCTTTTCCTAAATGTTTTCAAAAGCTTTCTTTCTCAGGGTCGTTAAAAGTTGGGATTGTGTGGTAATAGGTTAAAGACATTGTGGAGAGAGCAGATACCTCTTGCAATGGGCTATTTCTCTTCTAGCCTGAAATGATTGTGGGTTAACATATTTGAAAGGATAGAAAACATTCTGGAAGAAGGAGCAAATGTGCTTTACCAGCATTTTCTCCATTTCCAACACTGTTTACAAGTATTCTTCCTCGAGTTCATTAGAGCATGGGAGTTTTTGGTAGTGTTAAGTCTTAACCAGACAACAAACTTAGACTCACATCCACATCAGTGGAAGTATTTGAAGACAGCAAGATAGATGTGTTTTTTATTAGAAAACATTGTGGGGAAAAATATGCTGATTACCAATGTTTTCACTTTTTCCAAAATATTTTCAAAAGCCATCCTTCTCTGGATCATTAAAACACATGATTGTTTGGGAAAGAGTTAAAAAATAAAGTGAGTATATATTTTCTCAAGCATGACACAAATTCAAGGAAATGAACAGAGTTATTACAAATTTGTACAGCCTAAAAAATGCATATTCACAACAATGATAAATATCATATCCCTATGATATGATACATGTTGTATAAAGTACACTATGTCTGCACTAAATTAGATAAACAGAACCTTGGTTTTTTTTTTAACGGATGAAAATGCTATCATTTAGTATTCAGAATTACTTTTATCTAAAAGGCTGAACTAAGCAACTGGACGGGTACAGATCCAATATCAAACTGTATTTTCTATGCAGTTTGATCTTGATCTATGCCGAATATACGAGTGCCTGTTTTTGGCTTTGAGGCTTAAAGGGTTAAAGATCCAGCTGACAAAGCGAAAATTAAATTGCCCAAGTCTCTGAACATGTCTCTCGTTATCTATATTGATATAGGTGAATATTCATACACTGGTCCCTATGCAAATTATATACACACACCTTGAAGAAGATCAAATAAGTTCTTGTCAAATAATGTCAGCTCTAAAAGTTATTGACCTCATAAATCGAACAACTGAACCTATCCCCTAATATTGACACACTGAATTTGTTGCATTTGTGACACAAACTAAAGGACTAAGCAGTGTGAGAAGTTGACAAATTAGGTATTTCATAGTATGTCAAAATGCTTTTGCAAGCTATGTTTGATAATATTCAGACATAATAAAAAGTATGCCTGACTTTCTGTCTTGCCTACTCTTCAAAATTTAATGTACTCTGCCATTAAAACAATCCACAAATGACAATTTCAATTTGAAGCAGGCGAATTTTGAAAGCATTGTGGCCAAAGGACTGACTGACTGACTGACTGTATGGTGTTTAACGCCGTTTTCAACATTATTTCAGTTATATCGCGGCGGCCAGTGCACCTATCCATGCGTTCCTGGAGTCTCTTTTACCAGTACTTCGCACAATTTTCTTTCCAAGCCACTGGCTGCTTTCCCACATAATCATCGTCGAAACAATGGTCAGCGGTGAGAGAGGAATGAATCCTGTCGCAGTGACTATCATCAATCCTCGGAAAGAAATTGGCCGAGCCAGGGGTCGTAGCCAGGGATCGAACCCTGGACCCCATGTTCTCAAGTCCTGCATGCAACCAACTGAGCTACTGAGGCTCGGCTGTGGCCAAAGGAGAAACTGCTTGTATCAGATGACTTGTGCTAATCAGTATTAGAGTAAACCTTTAATCAGGCCAAATATCCATGTTTTCAGTCAATCTGCTGTCAGCATGTTTAACCCATTCTATACGGGATACCAATCTATCCGTAGCTACCCTTTATAGGGGGTTTAAGAGAATACTCTTTGTGAGAAAACAAAATTTCAGTCTGGACCATATGGAAATCTGAAGATAAATTAAAGGTGGCTCATACGATAAGATTTGTTTTTGAGAAGATAAAAACCATACAAGATAAAAGGAGAAAATGCTGGCTACCAGCAGTATTTTCTGCGTTTTCTATCATATTTTTGAAAAGCCTTTTCTCTAGGTCATAGGAACACGAACTCTTTTGGTGAAAGGTTAACCCTTCACATAACAATCTTGAGTTTTAACAACCTAAAAGAAAGAGGAATTAAAAACATCATGGGAAAAGAAGAAAATGCTGGTAACCAGCATTTTCTTCTTTTCCCACAATTTTTTCAAGCTTTTTTTATCCAAATGTCATCAATTGTGCAACATAGAATTTGTTGTCGGCAAATGTTTTCAATTTGTACATTTGCTTCGTAAAAGGTTAAATCTATAGGTTTACATTATGGAAATGGGTAAAGTTCAAAGAGTTATCTCAATCAGAACTAGCAATAAAACTTAACCTTTCAAGCCCTGAATTCAGTTCAGTCGCTTTTTCTGACAATGTAGATCAAGATCAGACTTCATAGAATGTGCAGTCTGATCTTGTATCTATATTGTCCAACACTTTGATACATATCTGCTGAGCCCCAGAAGTTCAGTCGGTAGGATAAAGGACTTGAGGCCAGCAGGTAGCTGGTTCGATCCCCAGTTCGGCCAATTTCTTTCTAAGGATTAATGATAGTCATTGCAACAGGATTCATTCCTCTCTCACCGCTGACCACTGTTTCGACGATGGTTATGTGGGAAAGCAGCCAGTAGCCTGGAAAGAATATTGTGCCGAGTACTGGTAAAAGAAAATCCAGGAAAGCATGGATAGGTGCACTGGCTGCCGCGATATAACTGAAATAATGTTGAAAACAGCGTTAAACACCATATAATCAATCTTTCAATCAATTGATACATATCCTTGCCAAAGCAAACTAGAATTAATGGCATTATTTTGAATGCTTTTATCCCTTTACCGCACAATGCCGACTTCAAACGACCCTGGGAAAAAGCCTTTACAAAACATTGAGGGAAAAGCATTTTCTCCTTTTCACTCAATGTTTTCTACCTTATCAAAGAAAAATCGCACCATTTTAGCCTAACTGAAATTGTCGTCTTTCAATTTGGTCAAGGCTAAAATTTTGTCGTATGGTAAAGGGTTATGAAAGGTAAATTTACAACAATTCAGGCTCTATGGGTTTAAATTTCAATCACACCACATAAATGTAGGTCTATACTTGTTCAAATTGAAAGCATATGCAGACGACAATTGAAATTTGCCTAAAATGATGGAATTTGTCTTTGACAGGGTGGAAAACATAGTGAGAAAAGGGAAAAATGCTGGTTACTAGCATTTACTCCTTTTCCCAGATTGTTTTTAAAAGCCTCTTTCCTTGGGGTCATTAAAAGCGTGGATAGTACAGTAAAGGTTAAACTCCCACGTAAACCCTGAATGCTTCTATATAAAACAAATTACAGGGTGTCCGGAAAGTAAGGTAACACTTTCGGACATTTGTAATATGGCTTTTAATTTCAGATGGAAAGGTAAAAATATAGATACATGTATATTAAATATGTAAGTTTTTTTTTCCTGATAATTTCATTTAATTTCCATTACAATACACACTTTTAAGCAGATTTCAAATCTGAAGTACCTTTTTGACAATTGGCGTCATTTTGGTAATTATTGACGTTATGAACGTGGTGGCCTTTTATGCTCTTTCCATGCCGAATACGCTTGATGCCATTGTCAGTCACTTTAGCACACATTCCGATATCACATGTATGTTATAATATTCCAGTGAAAAACTAACAGTATGGTGTGCAATGCCATTTCACAATGTTATTGGGCCATATGTCAAGCTATATCGACATAATAAATTCCAAGCACTAACCTATCGCTTTTGAAAACAAGTTTGCTCCTGCGCTTGAAAAAAATTTCCTTACATTGCTAAACATTGTTTATGCAGGATAGTGCTAACAGCACACACATCTAGTGCTGTGATAGACTTTTTATGCGATAGGCCTACGTTCTGTGGTAGGGTAATAAAGAGACGATATCTCTGAGTGAGGTAAGGATTGCGAAATAAGGTGGCCTGGGCACAGTCCATACCTCAACCCATGCCAATTCTTCCTTTGGGGTTATTTGAAGTCAAAGGTCTATAATCCCAAACCAGCCAGCACAGACATATTTTTAAAGAATGAAAAAAATTGAATGAAATTATCACACAAAGAACTTATATATTTCACATACACATATATATATTTGCATGTCTTTATCTGAAATTAAAAGCCATATTTTAAAATGTACAAAAGTGTTACCTTACTTCCCGGACACCCGGTACCAAATATACATGTATAATCTATGTACATCTTCGTTTTGGGGCATTTTTTGTTTTGTATTGCATTTCATTCTGCACTTATTATTCAGTTTTATCAGAGGCCTGACTTATGTTAGTGCAAGTATTTCACTAGTTTCACCCAAGGCCTAACAAAAAAATATCTGTGTTTAGGTTTTCGGTCCGAGATGCTGTAGGTAGGGTAGGTAGGGATTTTTTTTCCAGAAACTTTTTACATGGACCAATATGCTGAAATCACACCCGACATTTTTCTTTTTTTTTTCAATCATAGCGTAAAAAGTTCAGGGTTGGCAGCATTTTCTAGGTAGGGTTAGGAAACCCTAAACACAGATATTTTTTGATAGGCCTGAGCACCAAGGTAAGGCCCTGTGGTACTGTGCTGCCTTGTGAAGTTGTCCTTGAACAGCCAGTCATGCTGGAAGTACCTGAGCCATGTTCTGTGAATGGTGAGTTTAATAATTTTCTGTATGTCAGTGGACCAATCTACCTTATGATTTAGTCAGCTGTTAGACAAAATGGATTTTATGGAACCATAATTATGTGAAGACTTGCTTGGTATAATGCATCACAGAGATACATTAACCCCCCTTTTGGCCTAACACAACTTAAATTTATTTGACTGAAGTTTTATGAAGCTTTTAACATTCAGTGTACATTATTTGGAATATTTTCTGTATTTATCTAAACCTAGGCTTAAAAGGCTCAAGAAATGTGGAGCCTTACACAAGGACGTTTAAGGATTACCACCCCTAACTCATAGGTAAGTATTGTGTGATATTGACGTTTTTGTAAAGGCTATTCAGCCAATCTCAGCAGCTTCCATCTTTTAATATGAGAGTTTGGGGCCGTATACTCATTAACTCATCGGTAAATTTCGTGTAACATCGACATTTTCATAAAGGCTATTCAGCTAATCTCGGCAGCTTCCGTCTTTTAACTCTTTACCACACAATCCCGACTTTTAACGACCCTGAGAAAGAAGCCTATAGAAAACATTGTGGGAAAAGGAGAAAATGCTGGTAACCAGCATTTTCTCCTTTTCCCACAATATTTTCTACCCTATCAAAGTCAGAAATCATCATATTACCAAGATTTCATTTGTTGTCTGCAGATGTTTTGAATTTGGTCCAGTGCAAAAATTTGTCGTTTGGTAAAGAGTTAATGAGAGTTAGGGGAAGTAGACCCTAAAGGCAGTGCAAAACAGGTTTTCAAACAAAATTTGGGACACAAATTAAAACTGAATCCTGGATGTCGTAACTTGGAGATCTTGATGTTGACCCCTGCAAGTTTCCAAGCCAATATTCAATGACCATTCTAATAAGCATAAAAGTATAAAAGTATAAATCTCAATTTAGAAAGTACATGTATATCTAAGACAATTTGTGATTGGCTAAGTAGGTAAGCAGCATTTTCTCCTTTTCCCAAAATGTTTTCAACCCTTTATCCCTAAAAATTACGTCATAATCCTAAGTTTTAAAGACCCTAAGGTAAAATGCATTTGAAAACATTGTGGGAAAAAGAGACAAAAATTTTGTGTTTTGGTGAAGAGTTAAAAGACAAGTGTAAGCATGTGAGCCACATTATATTTTGCAAAAGTAACTGGTTTCTCTTTAGGAAAGTCTGGAATTTTGTCATCTCTTAAAGGGTGAAATGTGGCAAAACTACCAAATGTTTTTTGCCAGACGAATAAATAATTGCAGAAGGTCAAAGGGGTCTTGTTTTCATATATAGAAAGCTGTCATCTTTTTACAAGTTGGCCTAAATTCCTGTGTCATAAATAGATTTATATATTACTTGAACACTTAACAGTATAAATAGAGCTTTATATATTCTGGTCATTATTGACAGGTTTTAGACTGCATCATGGGAATGGACCAATTGCAAGTAAGCAGCAACAGCCTCTCTTCCCATGCTGTTTTGTAACTATTTATAGGTAGTTTTTATTTTCATCAAAAGATTCTCCTTTGTAGCATGAGTGCAACATTATGGTAGATCTAAAATTAACCTCTCTTACAAAGTGATAACTTTTTTTCATCTTGCATCTTTCATCCAACATTCTAAAACACTGCAACAACAAAAGAAATTTCTCATAGAGGACAATGTCTCCTTTGGACAGAATGTTTGAACAATGTTTTTATGTTTCAATCACCAAATCAATGTTGATGATGCAAATTTTATGAGGGCAGACTTATGTTACAAATTCGACTGGTACAATTTTTCTTTTTCTTTCAGGAGGTATTGAGGTCCACTATATATCTTCACTGAATAACATTTTTTAATAAAAGAATTCATTAAAAAAAGGAAGATAGAAAAATATTCAGGTCAGTATGTTATCTGGCTGGGCTTAGTATAAAACCCTTTACCACACAATCCCACATTTAAGCGTCTCTGAGTATCAAGGCTTTTGAAAACATTGAGGGCAAATGAGAAAATGTTACTAGAATTCTTCTTCAACAAGGTCATACAAAAACAGAATTGTTTGGTACAGTTGCACATTTGCTCTGCAAATATGATTTGAAACACTTCTGTGACTGATGTTTTGGAAATATTTTAACCCTTAGAGTGCCAAATAAACCCCACAAACTAGCCAAGTGCAGACATAAGACCCAAATAATTGCAATATCAAGGTTGCTTTTGTCCATAGTGTTTTAGGAAAGCAGACAGAGTAGATCAAAGATTAGACAGCAGTTTTTGTGCATCCTGATCTTGGTCTACACTGACTGCAAAAGGCAACTACAGTTGTGAAAGGCACTTTAACTCTTTACCAGATGACAAAATTTTAACCTTGTCCAAATTGAAAGCATTTTCTGATGACAATTTCAATGTGGCTCAAATGGTGCAAATTTTCTGTAATAGGGTGGAAAGCATTGTGGGAAAAGGAGAAAATGCTGGTTACAAGCATTTTCTCCTTTTCCCACAATGTTTTCATAGGGCCTCTTTCCCTGTGTTGTTAAAAGTCAGCATTGTGTGGTAAAGGGTTATGGGAATAATCTGTTATAAAGTTCTCCATTCAGCAAGATTTGCATTTATTATAAAAGTCTGATGTAAGGAGTCATTGTAAACAATGGATAAGACTCCTATAGGACAATTTAAATTTGTTCAATTGTTTTTGTTTGTTTGTTTGGTGTTTAACGCCTTTTAAACATTATTTCAGTTAAATCACAGCAGCCAGTGCATCTATCTATACTTTCCTGGAGTCTCTTTTACCAGTACTCCGCACAATATTCTTTCCAAGCCACTGGCTCAGTTTTCCCACATAACCATTGTCAAAACAATGGTCAGCGGTGAGAGAGGAATGAATCCTGTCGCAATGATTATCATCAATCCTCAGAAAGAAATTGGCCGAGCCAGGGATCGAACCCACGACCTCCTGTTCTCAAGTCCTGTATCCTACCGACTGAGCTATTGGGGCTCGGCTTAAACTTGTTCAAAGACTGTTGGTAAAACCACTACGTCCGACTCGGGTAAATTTGACGTCCGACAAGTGACTTTTTGCAGTCTACTCCTCCGCGGACAAGTAGAAAATGAGGAAATTGAAAGTAAAGATCTATATTATAACATTATCCTTGTGAAATAGAAATGCTCTCTCTTCGTCTCTCTTCGTTAACAACAAAATCTTTAAATTGAATTATGATAAACTATCCCCTGATTTCTGGAATCCCAAAAATAAACATTTTGCTGATTACGACATGTAAGTTTCAGCAGCAATAAATGTAAGGTTTGCATGATTTATTTTCATCATCATTATTAAAAACCAAAACAAAGCAAATTTAAATGGTTAAAAGAATATCATTTATCTACAAACTACATTCAATTAGGAAATTGTGTGCCATTTAAAACTGTTTTGTTTTGGACAAGTAAGCTTCTCTGACGGACAAGTAGATTTTTTAAGATTTACTTGTCTGTCATCCTCATTGACCCAGTTTCGATTCATTCTGTAATCGACCCTGGGTTATTTCACTGGCGTTTCCTCGTTCTCATGAATTGTTCATGAAGCATTTTGATTGGTGATCTCAGTTTTTCCTTGAGAAAATTTAAACTATTTTTATCACAAATACGTCGTCATTTCTATTTTTAACTTGTCGATATCTAATCACATCATTCGTTGCAAATCAAGCTTAGCGATACTTTAAATCTGGCGTCGCTCATCAACACCACATTCGAGAAGCGTTTTTAAAAAAGAGATTTTCGGCGTACACGAAGATCGATAGTGTCGTCCCTGTATTGCAGAATGGCATATCTCACAGGAGACAAGCACACCGACGGGCCATATTTGTTGACAACCACGGGTTTTTACCATAGTGGGGTTATTTTTTATAACGAAAGAAATGAAATTACCCTTTCTACAAGAGAGTAGCATAATGTTATCGATCTTTCGATTGGCAATTAGGGTACTTCCCGACCATATGAATATTCATAAGAAACGACGAATTGCTAGTCAATTATCCCAGGGGTAGATGCATGGAGAGTAACGTAATGCTTCAAACCTGGGTTCCGAGGATGCTTGTCTGTGGACAAGTAGAAAATTTCAAGATTTCCACACCCCTGCCCCTAGGTGTGTGTCACATTTTGTAACTGGACCAAGGAAATGGATTAAACTAGAAATAAAAACCATTTTCAGTTTATACAAGTGTATCAAAAGGTTTATGGAAATTATTTTTTAAACCCTTTTTGTCAAAGTATATAGAATCCTATTCACTGAATTGATCAAAATTATTAAAAAATGTCAAAAGGTAGAGAGATAGCTTATTTATTTGTTGCTTTATGCTGCTTTCAACAGAATTTCAGATGTCTTTTAACACTTTTTGGCTGGGGCTCTACAGTACCTTGCTCAAGAACAATTATGCATTATTAGTTCCACAAGTAGGAATCAGATCAAGAAATTTCTGATTTAAATCCAACATCTTTACTCTTTACCAGATGATGAAATTTTAGACTTGTACAAGTTGAAAGCATCTGCAGTCGACAAAATAAATCTGGTTCTTATTTTGGTTTTGTCATTTAAATGGTGGAAACATTGTGGAAAGAAGAAAATACTGGTCAACAGCATTTCCTCCTATTCCAAAAATGTTTTCAAAAGCCTTTTTCTCAGATGGGGTCCTAACAAAAACAAGAAATATCTTTAAAAAAGATAGACGTTGTAAGAGATACTCGAATATGAATAATGAAACTGTTTTGTGGCTCAGTTTGAAGTAAAATAATGAAAAGTAGTCTCACGAGCAGCCTCTTTTTCCTCACCATTTTTCATTTTTTTGAAAAGTTCTAATGGGTTATTGGGTAACGCTTATGAAAACATTAAATTTCCAAATAGTAAAAGAAAAGAATAATTTCCTGCTACATTAGTTTGCTATTGGATGAATGAAGACCCCGGGGTATCAAATAGCGGTAGTAACACTTGTTAATAGTAGATTCATAAATGTTCGAGCAAATATGCCAGCAGGGGCCCGCAGCACAAACATGTGCATATTTTTTACCAATCGCAAATTACCATCTATTCATTCTTTATCAGTACCAAGAAGTAGGTCAAAAGCCAGTGCATTCAGCTACGCCGAAAAAAAAGATTGTTAGGTAAGAGATTAACTAATTAGGCTGAGTCTAATAGAAAGCTATATAATAATTATTATTTCCATGATTTGACTAATATTTTTGGACACCAATGTGAAGACTTAAGAGATAGGTAAGAGATTAACTAATTAGGCTGAGTCTAATAGAAAGCTATATAATAATTATTTTTTCCATGATTTGACTAATATTTTTGGACACCAATGTGAAGACTTAAAATACATGTATATCAAATTTTTTAACCTTTTACTACATGACAAAATTTTAGCCTAGTCCAGATTGAACACATTTGCAGACGGCAAATATAATATTACTCAAAAGATAATAGTTGTCTTTCAAAAGGTTTTACAACTATGTTTTCAAAAGTCTTCTTCTTTTTCAAGGTTTATAATTGGGGATTGTTTGGTAAAAGTTTAACATTGATGCCTTAACCTTTCACCACACAATCCCAAGTTTTAATTACCATGACGAAAAAGGCTTAAGAAAACATTGTGGGAAAAGGATAACAAGCATTTTCTCCTTTTCCAACAATGTTTTCTAACCTGTCAAAGTCAAATCCTACCATTTTAGCCACATTTTATCTGTCATCTGCAATAGTTTTCTGTTTTTACAAGTTTAAAATTTTTGTTTTCTGTACTAATAATTCCAAGTTAGAAAACATGGCAGGAAAAGGAGGAATTTGAATGCTTTCAACAATGGAAACACAAAAGGAGTTATTTATACAGCAACAATATCAAAGGTGAAACTACTTGAACCATAAAGCAATGGGCACATTCTATACAGCTGTTTCAAAAATCTTCAAAAAACATGATGGGCCCTTTGTAATGAATAAGAATGTCTTTAATCCTTAGAGCTCTAAGTAAAACATAAGCTACTTTTGCAGATAGTGTGGATCTAAAATCAGACTACATAGAATGTGCGGTCTGATCTTGGATCTACACTGTCCACTGATTTCCTACATAATCTGGCTAATAGAACATTGTCATTGCAATAATTAGACTGTCTGTTTTACACAGAAAGGTCCATTTTTGTTAGTTCAGTGCTCACAGGGTTAATTCATTGGTTTCTATTGTGTGTAACTGTTTTATGATCCTTTGCACACTTTCTGCCATTAGTATTCTTTACCACACAACAAAAAATTCGACTTGCCGTAATTAAACAGGCTTGCAGATGAAATATTGAAAGTTTAAATGAAGGGATTTGGTTTTGAAAGGGCAGAAAACATTGTGGTAACAGGAGAAAATGCAGGATGCTAGAAATCTCAATTTTCATGAAGTTGTCCATGCCACTGACCCTTTCGGCTGCTAAGCTCATGATGACTCAGTGTGCTTTGGCAGAAAATATAGATCCAGATTAGATGGAATCTGAATGTGTCCTGAAGAGGAAATCTTTTCAAAACATAGCAGAAAAGAAGGAAATGTTGGAAACCGGGTTTTTTTTTTCTAAACTGTTTTCTTCCTTTTCAAGGAAAAATACTAAGTCTTCAGCCACATTCAAATTATGGTCTGCAACTACTTTCATTTAGGACGGGTCTACAACTTGAAATAACATTTTCATCTCCTTTCATCTTTTCTCCATTCTGTTACTTCTAACAGTTATCATAAGCCAGTATGGCAATGGATGAAGATGGTAAAGCTTTGGATGATATATGCTGACACAAGGGAAATACTTACAGATAAAAAAGAAATAAGAGTCAATTAAGTTCATTTACTATCAGCATCTGAGCTGTTAATTGGTAAATTAGCCATGCTTTTGTACCGATATCAGATTGTTTCTTGCCAATTTACACTCTTGTTCAAAATGCATTTTTCATCATGCACCTGAATAAATTAGTGAAGCCCAGGAGGTATTTATGGAAATGGACCAAAATTTGCCCAATACCCAGTATAAATTATTTGAGCAGGGTTCTAGGATCTTTGCAAGGCAAAAAGAGTGTGGAAAGCTGCTGTCAGGGATTAATGTGAAAAAATAATGTGTTCACAATTATTTGTCCTTTTACTGAAGAATACTTGTAAAATTCCCACACCTTATTTCACAAAGCAAAGTTAATTCATAGTGTTTGCTAATCCTTTGAGAGTGTTAATCTATCTTAAAGGATTAGTAAATATGTAAACTGTTAACTCTTGATAACATTATTGTTAAAAAAATCCATAAAAATATACATAAATTCTACAGAAACCACAATTTGAATGTAAGTAGACAACAATAATGGTGATAATTTATTTATATATCTTGAGCATTCTCTGTCTAGGTAGGTGATACGGGTGTAAGATGTATTTTACATGTACACTAAAATATTAATAACCATACAACAAAAATTGTAGAATGGTCAAAATCAAAAGCTTTTGCAGACAACAAGTAAAATTTGCTCAAATGATGTAATTCATCTTTCCAAGGGTATAAAGCATTGCAGGAAAAAGAGAAAATGCCAGCTTTAACCCATTTATGCCGGAATTTTTATTTTTCGTGATTTTTGTCAAAAGTTGTAAAAAACAATGTATAATTGTTATATAGGAGTTAATTTTTATCAATTGACAAATAATTTTGTAAATATAGCATTTTTAATTTTTGTCTACAAAAGTAGACAATAGGCGCAAATGGGTACAGGTAAATACCTGCTATAGTCTTTCTCAAAAGTCAAGTTATATCCAGCGAAGGTCGCTGACACACAGACAGAATATGTTTTAGGCCACAAAAATCCCTCCTTAAACCTTTTTGATTATTTAAACATCTATACAAACCTACCAACTTGTGACTTTGGTAACATAATACAACAGAAATATTTGCTCATATCACAACTAGAAGTATAACAAATTCAACTTTATTCAATATGTTCTACAGCGTGATTTTTAGTCATTTTAAACAAATATCAAATGTTAACTTAGTCTACATCAGATGAAATTCCTCAAACATTTCCAGTGAATGCTGATGTCACATTTAGAAAATCCCATTTGAGATTTTCTCTGCAAAGTGCACATCTCACTTTTGTAGATGGTGTTGCATAGTGATGCATTCTTTCCAATCTGATGTTGTCAGGTACTCTCTTTCTGAGGGCCCTTTAGTCTGCAAATGCTTATGAATTCGCCATTTACCAAAGGCAAATGACATCATTGCTAGAACTTGTCTGTTCCTTGCAAGTCAAGAGGAAATGACTGGCCAGTGTGTTCAGGTGCCATAGTTGTTCTGAACTTGTCAGTTTCAAATGGACGCATTTGACCAACATATCCAATCTGTCTCATCTGATAGCATTGGCTGTCGTGTTCTTGCAAACATTTTCAGCACTGCTCTAGTAGAGCCGTCTGCTTGGAACCTAGCTATAACAAGACATCAACGAAATTGCCATGAGTACTAGAATTTCTTGTAGTAATGTCACAAAGAAATTGCATGGTTTTGTGAACCATTATTTCAATCACATCAGCATCAAAGAACAAATCGAAAATCCCATCTACAATTTGGGTAAGCCTGTCTGTATTCTGTGCTTGGAACTTATGACATATTTTTGTGGTATGTCAAGATCATTGTAGAGTTTGGAAAAGCGATATCTTCAGTTACTTCATATTCTTCCGTGCCTTGACTGTTTTCAATGGCCTAGGATGATAAAGTTGCTTATAAAACATGTAAAAGATGCAACACTTACCATTTATTGTAATACAATTCATTTTAGCAACTGGAATAATTGCCCTATTACATTTATGTCTGCTCTTGTAAACTCACACTCTTCTGCTAGCATTGAAATCACTTCAGTCACTTTGAATTTCCTTTGGTAAAAATAAATTAATATAGTTACTGCAAGTGAAAGTAGACATACCCTCTCACTCCTATTGTCTACTTTTGTAGTCAAATCTTTACAAAGTCATTACTAAATGTGAATTTGATTTTGGAACATGCTATATCAACTAACATGGTATTGAGAGGTTCAATAATGAAAATATTCTGTGAAAGAAAACAGTTTTATTGAGTAAACATGAAAAAAATGCCTTACCTTTCTCTATTTGGCATCTTCCATTCCTTGGCTACCAAAATCATCAATCTCTATGAGTAAAATCTAGTTTGTCTTACACTCATCTGCATTTTCTCAAATATATTCGCTAATTAGGACTTATCAAAGGTTTATCATGAGACTGGACATCAAATTTCATGAATACACACAAGTACTTATCAGGATATGGCTGGAAAAAGAGAATATCTACAAAAGTAGACAATAGGCATAAATGGGTTAAGCATTTTCATTTTTTTCCCCCAATGTTTTCAGAGGCCTCCTAACTAAGAGTTATAATAACAGGATTGTGTTTTGTGATTAAAGGATTAAAGTAACTCAATAGCCTTACACCAAACATCAAGTGTAATAATCTTGGCTGGGTTTGTCTGACAATACAAAAGTGCAATATGACATTAAAACTTGCATAAATGGATAAATCAAGCCTACAATAGGATTGTAACTTTTTATCTTAATTGACCAATAATTCATAACAGTATTTTCTGGTTTATGCCACCTCTGTCACCATTTTTTAAAATCTAAGAAGAAAAGAAGATTTATCATTACTACAAATGACTGAAATATTGTATCACACCCTGATTAATATAAACCTGCTGCAGACATATTACTTTTTGGTTTGTCTAGGAGCAGAACAGTTTTGGAAATAATGACATAAAGGAGAAATCCCTAACAAAACTTTTTTTTTTTCATATTTCATTGGTTTATGTTAACCATTAATACTTTAACCAGATCTTTTCAAAATCTGCAAATTCAACTACAAATTTAGTATGTAAGTTTACTGTGTAGATTATTTTTAAATCTAAAACTTTTACATTTATAGATAAGTGCAAAGACCACAAGCTCATCCCCCCTCCACCCACCCTTATTTTCATAAGCATGCAACCCCTACCCACTCACCAACACAATTTTTACCTATCCCCCCCCCCCATTATTCAACAGCTCACGCACCTGGCTAGAAAAGGGCTTTGGTTTTCAGGTACTACTGGCTACTTTCAATGCAACTTCATTTTTTGTATGAATTCTGATTTTATGAAAAGTATGATCAACACCACATACAAAATAAAAGTATTTTTCTTTTAATAACGTAAGGAAACTAGCATTTTTCTGGCCAGACTAAGGGCTTTGATTTTCAGGTACTACTGGCTAATTTCAACGCAACTTCATTACATATAAGAAAGATGGAATTCAGACCATGAAACTGTAACTTTGGTGAACATAAGCTTGTACACTGATTCTTTTACAACTTCACAGTATATTCCATAACTCATACAGAGCAAAACAAAGAAAATGAACAAAAAAACAAGAAAATCCATCAAAATATCACTGAAGGCCAAAAATCAGATGACATATTGTATGCAGTCTAATCTTGATACTACAATACCAAAGAGCAACCTTAATTTTGTGCTCAGTTTCTATAGGTTAAACATTTCTTTGAATCCTCAATGTTTTCAATGTGGAGATTTACTTTTTTGTATGAATTCTGATTTTATGAAAAGTATGATCAACACCACATACAAAATAAAAATAATTTTCTTTTAATAACATAAGGAAACCAGCATTTTCTGCTTTTCCCCAAATGTTTCTATATTTTTCAAAAATCCCATCTCTAGAGCCACATTTGTCATCAGCAAATGCTTTAAAAATGAATGAGTCTAAACTTCTGTCATTTTGTAAAGATTTTACTGGATAATTTTTCTCTAAGTATGCCCACTCAATCCTTTCCAGCTTTAACCCTTTATCACACAGTCCTGTATTTTTAACAAACCTGAAAAAGAGGCCTTTAGAAAACATTGTTGGAAAAGGAGAAAATGCTGGGTAACCAGCATTTTCTCCTTTTCCCACAGTATTTTCTATCCTTTCAAAACTAAACATGATAATTTGAGCCTAATTTAACTTTTGTTATACGCTAATGCTTTGGATTTAGACATACATGTCTAAAATTTTGTCACCTGGTAAAGAGTCAGAACTTTGTACTGTACCTCTTTACTTTGTTTCAGATGAAATTTTTGAGTCCTGCAACAGACCATTTTAAAAATCATTGTGGCATTAGGAACAATAATTATTGCTCATTAAAAGGTCATCTTTTTGTCAAAATGTTTTTACATTTATTCAAACAACAACTAAAATGCAGCTAAAATACTTGGATTTAACTTTTAAAAGGGTACAAAACATTGTGGGAAACCAAAGAAAATGCTGACATTCTAAGCACCCTACAATTTGCTTTTGAGTAAGGTATAGATCAAGATCAGCACAAAACATTTACGTTGATAATTTTTTCAGGGAAAAGAACTTGAGCATTGCAATCTGGGTTGGCTGTGAATTCTCATTGAATTAATTTAGCTCTATACGGATTAAAGTACATGAGGGAACTATTCTGAAATACCATGATTCATCATACATTTTGTGGTTTTATGTCGACACCCACAGAGAATTTAAAGACACTCATTCTAAAGTTTATGATGTAATCCATGTATTAGATATCAATCCAAATAAAGGTGTGTGAAATGCACAATCACATGTAAGGTGGAAAATTGATTGATCAATTCATGTATGGTAATTTTACATCAATTTTATCAGTATTTCAGTCATCACAACCACAGCTCATTCATTTGTTTTTATCCTGGATTTCACCAGAACAAGGCTTAACCTTAACAATGTATATGACAAATGTTCGCGTGCATCCTACTGCGCATGTATTTTTGTCGTGGATATTGAATCAAAAGTGCACCTATGTATTCTTTTGCACATAATGGTAATACTATTGGTGCAATGAAACAAGTAGCACTTTCTTCAGGTAGTATTGTTGAAGAGAAAAAATGGATCTTTGAACTGTCACCGTGAAGTAATTAAAATGCTGCTGACATGGTGTTACACACCAAACAAGCAAACAATGGCAGGAAATTTTAAGCTGTGGAAGTATAGCTGTTTCCACTTTGAAAATTATTGTTGGAAAAGGAGAAATCGCTCCTATTGAGCAATTTCTCCTTTTCCCACCATGTCTGCTGCGTTTTTATCCTATTTTTTTCCTTGAAAAAATAACTTCCACAGTGACCTTCAACCTTGTTTTCTGACAAAATAAGCATGGGGAGGTGCCATTTTTATTTTTTCTTATTGTTTAGAATTATAAATACTATAAGTGTGGAAATTTTAAGAAAAATCTGTCTGTTAGAAAGTATGTATTTTTTTAAGATTAACCCTTAATTCGATCAAATTATCTCCCTTTTTAACTCAATGCATGCATATTTGTACATTTACCATGCTCAAAACTAGGCTTTTATGTATTTTTTGTGCAAAATATATGAAATTTCATTAAAATGATGTATATTTGTATATTTTTCCTGTAATTTTCCTGTTTAACTGACTATTAAAGAAAGGCGCTTTAAATCCAATATAGGCTGAATTTTGGAACTGTTTATACCTTTTTCAAAGGCAAATTTCTCAGAAACCAGCACGGTGACCCACATCTTTTTTTACTGTAATCTCCTAGAGACATGATGAGCTTTGTATGTGCAAAGTTTTGAAAAAATCTGTTAGAAAAATTTGTCATATACATCGTTAAGTAAAGTCTGAAGTGTCTTGTCCAAGGACTGTATATGCCCACACAAAACCCCCCAAGATCCTTAGATGATGGATGAGAGTCCTGGGAAAGTCCTATACATTCACCGCCAAGCCGCACAGGAAACACCCCGATCCCCAAAAGAAGGAAGAACAGCGGTCATCCTTGATCTAAGAGTGAAGTATATGTGAGCATGGTGTGCCAGGTCAAACCTGCTCTGGCCCTCAAGGTAGAACTGTCCTTTGGCAATAACCTTTTACCTAAAAAGTCTCATGTTTTAACAACGTAATGGAAGGAAAACATTTGAAAACATTGTGGAAAAAGCCACGAAGATGGTAACCAGCATTTTCTAGATGTTTTCTGAGATAAGAACGATTTGGTAAAGGGATATACAGTATGCCATTTCTTAGTTTCTTCCACAAGTTTAAAGTAAGCAAAAGCAAGAAAGGACAATATAGCTTTACTAGATTGAAGATAAGTAAACATTATGGCAGATGGGAAACCTAATCCTCCAGACCACAGATGAATGAAATGTAGGTTTACGTATGTATATGGTAAAGGTCTCGGTCGAAAGTGAAAATGAAAATGAAAGTACGTTGTACTGAATTTCCCCTCTTCCCAAAATGTTAGCCTCATTTTAACCAAACAATCCTGTGTTTTAACAACCTTGAAGAAGAGGCCTTCTGAAAAACATTCTGTAAAAAGGACAATGATGGCTCTTTTTCCCACTCTGTTTTCTTCAAAGACAAATTCCATCCCTTTAGCCAAATTAAAAACGTCACAAGCAAGTGCTTCAAATAAGGCCTAAGAAGTCTCAAATTTTGCCACCTTGATAAAGAATTCAACCCTTACCATGAAACACCAAGTTTTAACAACCCTGATTGAGACACTTATGAAAAAAAATTGCGGGAAAAAGAGAAAATAACTGTTTACCAGCATTTTCTCCTTTTCCCACAATGCCTTTACCATTTCAAAGACAGATCCCTTCATTAACACCACAGTAATTTCTTTTGTTTGCAACTGCTTTAGATTCAGACAAGTCAAGAAATATTTGTGGTAAAGAGTTAAATGCCACTACAGCCACCTGTCCCAGTCCTACTCTGCTTCTCACAAGAGAGTCGATGAAGATCAGTCTCCCCAGAACATGTAGTCTGGTCTTGGATCTCCACGGGAACATATTTTGTGACTATATTCTTGCCATTTCATTTGTCTGGCAGCATCATACATGTACCTAGATTTTTTTCTTTGTGAAGCAAATTACAAACATAAACATTTTGTTATCCATTTCCAATCTGGACATGAATTAACTGTATCAGTACCACAGTATTGAATCTTCTTCTCTAGAGTATTAATGAACAAAACAGAAATGTTACATGAGAGAAAACAGACCTTAAAGGCCCACTGGCTGTAAAATGTAAACAATTTGGGCATCAAACTGCAGACAACTTTAATTTGTACCAATTAAAAGTATGGATATTATTATGAGTCTGATAATGTGTTACAGGGCAATCTGACAAAGTTTCAATTGCTGAATGGCAGAAAAATCTAAAACTAGAACAAAAGTCGCCAACTTCAGTCACAGCTTCTATATTCATTTTTGTGGTATTTGTCGAAGACAATACCACTATGAGTTCAATGTTAAATTCTGAGGACCATGTACCGTATTTTGTGCAAAGCCGAAGGAAATAAACCCAATTAAACTCAATTTTTCTCAGGCAAATGAGTTTTTCGGTAGCACTCAGATATGTAATTGGAAATGGCATTTTAAAATACACTGGGTGAGGCCATCTGTCATGGAAATACTGATTTTTTATTGAAAATAGCTTGACTCGCTCATAGCCTTCTATTGGCGTAATGATACAAAATTTGTCTACCGATCACTTGGTCCTGGGCTTTTTCGTTCCAAAACCAGTTCGTCCCATGGCTTGTTCATCCAATGATTACGTGCTACTCCATTTGATTGGGCATGAATATTTATAGATCGAAATAATTGATAGTAATGTTGGGAATTAAATGTTAACGGCCAAAGATATTTCAAAATTATAGTTTTCAGGTACAAACTTAATTTTATTCGATATATTCACATAGTTTCTCTCTCTATCCATCATGCATCCTTCTGTCAAGGGACATTACTCCTGACTCCTCATGATCAAAGGGAGACCACCAATACACAAATAATTCTAACTTTATCATGAGTACTCTCCCTTCAACCAAAAAAGGTATTCATTTGCTTAGTAGGTTGACTTTCAAGCCAATATTTGAATAATATTTTTCTTTTTCTTCCAAATTATTAATTCCACACAATGGCTTCCTTGACAAATACCACTTCAGGGTTCTCAACGCTTTGATTCTGCCAGCAACCTGGGCCCGTATTCACTGAAAGCTCTTAGTTTAATTAAAAAAAAAAAACTTTCTAAATTTTGAAGTAACAAAACTTCTGATTGGCTAAACCAAATGGTTTAGCCAATCAGAAGTTGTGTTACTTTCTAAGACTACAATTAGACTTACAATGAAGTTAAGAATGGCCGGTGAAAACGGACCCTGAACTTCAGCAGACTGTACTGTAACATATTTTCAGGCTCATAATAATAGATGTATACATACTTTTCAATGGTATGAATTAAATTTGTCTAAATTTTGACTCCAGAATTATATAACTCTTAACTCTTTACCACACAATCCCTGGTTTTTACGACCCAGGGGAAGAAGCCTTCTGAAAACATTGTGGGAAAAGGAGAAAATGCTGGTAACCAGCATTTTCTCCTTTTCCCACAATATTTTCTACTCTTCCAAAGTCAAATTTCAATTTTTGAGTTAAGTTTATTTTGTCGTCTGCATATATTTCCAATTTGGACAAGTCTAAAATTTTGTCATGTGGGAAAGGGTTAACCAAATGGCAAAATTTTGGACTTGTTCAAATCAAAAAACACTTGTAGACAGAAACATTAATCATGGCTCAAATAATAGACTTTGTCTTTGATAGGGTAATCAACATTGTTGGGAAAAAAAGAAAATCCACTGCTTACCAGCATGTCATGGTCTTAAATGTCTGTCTCCTATAAATTGCTAAAACTCTGGATTTTGTGGTAAAGGGTATAATGCTTTCTACCCTTTCAACCCAAATCTCACTATCTCAGCCATATTTCATTTGTCACCTGCCATTACTTCCAATTTCGAGCAGACTTAAAATTTTTCTACTGTCAGATAGAGATATCCAGATGTACTATAATTTTAGAGGGGATGGATGAAAAGGAGAGGCTATATGAGGTCTTTAAAATTAGCAATGCAACCTTCTAGTCTGGTTAACCACAAAACCACAGCATACCACTTATACCCAAAACAAATAGATTTACAATCTGATCACACTCAGTGATATCAGTAACAGCTGATTCTGTAAATTTATGAACTCTGCACCAGAGTAAACCTCACCATCATAATTGACCCTTTACCAAACAGTGATTTATTTAATGACCCTGGGGAGAGATTCCTTTGAAAACCTTGTAGAAAAACAAGAAAATCCTGATTACCATCACTTTCTCCTTTTTTCCAGACTGTTTTTCTACCTTTATGGAAACCACACAACTGCAAGTCATTACTCTGTGTATCATACCCAAAACAAATAAGTTTACAATCTGATAACACTCACTGATATCAGTAAAAGCTGATTCAGTAAATCTATAGAGTCTGTACCTGAGTATCAATATAGTAATAAATTTTTGGAAATATTCAAAGCTGTACAAAAAAATCACATAATACATGTACCACCTTCTATTCAGAGGCTTCCAACAGCAACAACCAACATAAAAGCAAGATTAGCTATCTTCCAGATGATGAACTCTTTAAGACTGAGTCCATATTAACCCTTCTCCACACAATCAGAAGTTTTAACAACACTGATGGAGACACTCTATGAGATACCGTAAGTCCCACAACATTTTCAAGATGTTCATAGATAAATCCCATCAATGAGGGCCATTCCTGTAATTAAAATTATCCCCCTTGCTAGATAAAAAATAAAGGTAACCAAATAACACATTGGTCCTTTTATCTGTATTCCTTTGTTTTTATCCTTGATTCCTTTGGGGATGTTGCGATAAATATAACTTGATTTATGATTACATGCAAGATCCACATGTAACTTTGAGGCAAATTCTGTTCTCAATCATTAGAGAAATGTGTAAATATTGATTTGTAAAACAATCTAACCAGATTTAGTTGGGATATTATCTCAAGAACATATCTGTGTAGTGCAAGAAAATCAAGGATAAAATCCAAGGAAACACCTTATCAGGACCAATGTAGTACTGGAGAGGAATCAAGGGAAATAACTGAAGAATGGCCCTCATTGACTCATACATAATTTGTTGTTTGCAATCACTTTAGGTCTGCACAAGTCCAAAATAAGATTGTCTGGTAAAAAGTCAAAAGCATTTATCAAATTCAATGAGACAATGTCCCAGAATCACTGCCTTGGCAGAAATCAGCAAATCCATGAAATATGCAGCACTAAGGTTGTATAGGTAAAACCAGTTTCATCTGTATCTTAGTTGCAACATGTCTAAACCCTCTACCAAACATTCCCGTGTTCTCATGACCCTGGGGGAAAAGGTCTTTGGAAACCTTGCGATAAAAAGAGAAAACCCTGTTAATCTGCATTTTCTCCTTTTCTCACACCGTTTTCTACCCTCTCAAAGGTAACTCCCATTATATGACAAACATTAATTTTCAATTAATTTCAAATATAACTTTCAAATGCTCTTAGTTTGGAGGTGTCTATAATATTGCCATCTGGTCCACTTTGAAAATATTTTGCAGAAGACGAGTTGGAGGTGGCCAAAATGAAATTTGTCCTTTATAGGGAAGAAAACATTGTTGGAAAAGGCGAAAATGCTGATTGCCAGCATTTTCTCCTTTTCCCACAAGGTTTCCAAAAAGCCTTCTCCCTAAAGGTCGTTAGAACATGGGATTGTTTGGTACACTGTTTGCCGACTTCTTCCTCGGGGTCGTTCAAAGGTGGGATCATGTGGTATTATAGGGTAAACTGGGTTGTGTTTGCAGAATTTAATGGGTCGCTCATTTAAGCAACATTTATTTTTCTTCTGTAAATGCTTTCAATTGGTCCAGTCCAAATTTTGTCGTCAGATAAAGAGTTAACATTCTAGATATGAAATTGCAAGAACCATGGTAAATCTTTCATAATACCCCAGTAACTTTAAAGTCTTGCTTCTACTGATGTGGCACAATCAGAACTTAAACTCTCAAAGCCCATACACAACTTTTGTTGCTTTTGATGATTAACCAATTGGTGTTTAACTCATTACCAAACGACAATATTTTAGGATTGTCCAAATCGAAAGCATTTGCAGACAACAAAATAAAAGTGACTGAAAATTTGAATTTTTTATGTGAAGGGTAGAAAACATTGTGGGAAAAGGAGAAAATGCTGGTTACCAGCATTTTCTCCTTTTCCCACAATCTTTTCTAAAGGCTTCTTTCTCAGGGTCGTCAAAAGTAGGGATTGTGTGGTAATGGCTTAAGGCCTTTTTAAGCATTATATCCGACATACCATAGCGACAGTCTTTTTCAAACTTTCAGACAGTATGGATTTCATTCAGTGTAGAACATGCGGTTTTGATCATATATTTGCATTGTCCAATGCTTTGGGAGATACTCTCAACAAAATAACCATGAAATAACAACAGTTTTTTCTTTATTGGAATCACCAAATTCATTTGAGCCAATTGCTCTGTTTAAAGAGGGTTTAATGCATCTGCAAAAAGTATCGACCAACGTCAGCCTGCACAGTCCCCTCAGGCAGACCTGTATTAATATGATTTGCTATTCTTAAATTTTCTGTGTTTCAAAGGACCACTCTCCCTCATGATTCAATCAGCTGTAAGATAACATGAATTTTATGGATCCATAACAGTGTGATGACTTGCATGGTATAATGCATCATAGAGATGTATTAAACCCCTATTTCCTAGAGGACTGCTTATTTATTTCTTGACTACTGCTGGTTAAATGAATATGCCTTGATGTCAATAATGTCTGGAGGGGGAAAAAGGGTTTATACAGGTAAATAACATTAGACCATGAACAAATATTTGCACCCTAGTTTTCGAAGTCTGTTCCACTTTTCATATGCAATCTAAGCTTTATATAGATCAATAACCAAAGGGCAAATGAGTTTTGTAACACACTTCATAAAAAATTAAATACAGCTCAACTTTTATTATTTGAATTTCTGTTTAAAACTCTTACCAGACAATCCTGTGTTTTCACAATCCTGAATGAGAAAACTTTTGAATACATTGTGGGAAAAATAGACATTGATGGAGACCAGAATTTTCTCCTTAATACAAGGGTAAGTTTTTTTTATCCTTGTTAAGACAAATCCTATCTTTCAAAAATGCATCTGTCAACCCGATATGCTTTCAATTTGGACAAGTCTGAATTTTGATTGGTATCGAGTTTTAACTCTTTACCACGCAACCCCGATTGTTAACGACCCAGAGGAAGTAGCCTTCTGAAAACCTTGTGGGAAAAGAAGAAAATGCTGGTAACCAGCATTTTCTCCTTTTCCCACAAGGTTTTCTACACTTTCACAGATAATTACCATCATTTCAGCCACATTTAATTTGTCGTCTGCAAATGCTTTCAATTTGGACAAGTGTAAAATTTTATCGTTTGGTAAAGAGTTAAGATGATGTTTTCAGTATGTCGGAGTAAATGCGAAAACCAGTATGTGTGAGTAAACGTTCAAAATAGTTTATAATACTGTTTCTTACAAACCTCAACCAAAGTTACCAAATTACAAAGTTTTAGACTTGACCAAAGAGAAAGCATTTTCAGAAAGCAGCTTAACTCTTCACCACATAACAAATAATTATGTAGACTTGTCAAAATTGAAAGCATTTGCAAACTGCAATCTACATGTGCCTCAAATGATGAAATCTGTCTGTGATATGGTAGAAAACATTGTGGGAAAAGGAGAAAATGCAGTTTACCGGCATTTTCTCCTTTTTCCACAATGTTTTCAAAAGGCTGTTTCTCAGGGTCATTAAAACTTGGGATTATGTGGTAAAGGGTAACTTGGGATTGTGTTTTAAAGGGTTAAAAGATAATTTCTCTCTTTGAAATGGTTAAAAACATTGTGTGAAAAGGCAAAAATGTTGGTTTCCAGCAGTTTCTTCTTTAAACCTTAATGTTTTCAATCGCTTTCTTCCTCAAGGTCGTTAAACTTAGGATTGTGTGGTAAAAGGTTAAATTTGTCAACTGCAAATGCTTTCAATATGGAAGAGCCATATAGTTTGTTATCTGGTAAGGGTACGATCAGTTCTATTCTTGTTATAGCTTTTATAATGTTGCAACACTCACCAGGGTTTCTAACATACGGTAACAGAAGCTTGAGGCACAGGCATTAATACTGAGAGGGGAGGGAAGTTTGTCATCAGGGACCTATGTTATAAAGTATATGTTCAAGCTATAAAGTTTTCAGTTGATAACATTTTCATTGATAAACTTCCTATACCAAGCAACTGAGGAATGACTGCAAACCAAATAATATTTAACTCTGAGGGTAGTATGCTTCTGGATCGACATTTTGGCAGATATTTTCTTAGATATGCATCAAGCTCTGTTGTATCCTAATCCATCCTACAAATTGCAAATGTGGACTTTAACCCGTTATTGTACAAACTAGAACTGTAACATGGCGACAAATTCCCAACCTCCCCCTAACAGTTGCCCTGTCACTGACTCAGGAAAAAGATTCAAAGGGCAATAACTAAAGTAACAGTTGTCACCAACCATAATGAAAATTGCAGGTGCACAAAATTAATGCCTATGTAGGAAAGGATCCATTTACATTTCAGCCTGATTGGATGAAGACTGCAGAAGAGCACACCAAAATTATGTCTACAAACAGACACACACAGATTCCTGTGTACCCCCCTCTAAATTCATGATAGGATTACAACAACGCTTTTAATACCCCTGCAGTTGACAGGCTTAGGAATACATTGTGAGAAAATGCTTGTAACCAAGGGCTAAGCCCTTTTCCAACCAGCAAATTTTAGTTTTGTCAAAATTCAAAGCTTTTGGTGACAACATGCTATGAAGGCTCAACTGATGGGATTTGCAGACAACAAATTAAATACAGTTCAAATGGTGGAAACTGTCTTGGAAAAGGTAGAAAACATAGTGGACAGAGAAACAAGAGGGTCATGATGGCCCTGTATCGCTCCACTGGCTAGTAAGTAAAAACCCTACATGCCAAACATAATACAATACTTGGCAAATTGGTTTTGAACATGAGACCCCTTAGACAGGACTAAAATTGGGTAGCCCTGGTTCTTATAGTTAGTAACAAGAAAGATTTCTAAAGTTTTCACTATATAAGCCCATGTAAAACTTGTGACCCCGGGGCGGGGCCAAATTTGAGCCCAGGGCTATAATTTAGGCACTCTTGGTAGAGGCCCACTAGATAAAGCTACATGCAAAATTTGGTAGCCCTAGGCCTTATGGCTAGGTGCAGGGAGATTTTTAAAGTTTTTTGTATAAGCTCATGTAAAACTTGTGACTCCCGGGACGGGGTCAAATTTGACCCCAGGGCTTTAATTTGGGCAATCTTGGTAGAGGCCCACTAGATAAAGCCACATGCAATATTTGGTAACCCTAGGCCTTAAGGCTAGGTAAAGGAAGATTTCTAAAGTTTTCTCTAAATAAGCCCATGTAAAACTTGTGACCCCCGGGACAGGGCCAATTTTGACCCCAGGGCTATAATTTGAAGATACTTGATACAGGTCTACTACATAAAGCTACATGCCAAATTTGGTAGCCCTAGGCCTTATGATTTCAGACAAGAAGATTCTCAAAGATTTCCAGTATTTTTAAGTTTTGTTGCCATGGCAACCAGAGTTTTTGAAGGAATCACATTCTTTCAAGAAATTCTGAGGAGGACCATGGCAGGATCATTTCTGTGAAGTTTCATAAAAACTGAATGGGTAGTTTTAGAGAAGATGTTTGAAATAAAAGTTAACGCACGGACGGATTGACGCACGGCGGACACCGGGCCATGACATAAGCCCGCTGGCCTTGGCCAGTGGAGCTAAAAATGCTACATGGCTACTAGCACTTTCTTCTTTCCCCACAATGTTTTCAAATGTCTTTCTCCTTAGGATCATTAAAATGCTAGATTGTCTGATAGCCATGTTTGTACGGTGTTTAACACCTTTTTCAACATTATTTTAGTTATATATGTATTGTGTTGGCCAGTTCACCTTTCCATGCTTTCCTGGAGTTTCTTTTTCCAATACTTTGCACAATATTCTCCCCAAGCCACCGGCTGCTTTATTACAAAACTGTTGTCAAAACTATGATCAGCTGTGAGAGAGGAATGAATCCTGTCATCAATCCTCAGAAAGAAATTGGTCAAGCTTGGGATTTCAATCAGCGACCCCCCTGGTCTCAAGTCCTGCACCCTACCATGTTTGATAGAGGGTTAAGGGTTAATGTTAATCTCTATTAGATTAGCAACCTGTTTCAGGATAAGATATGCCTCTCTGGCTTATCAGATCCATCTTTCACCACCATTACCTTCTTTAAGAAACATGAAGTGTCTGATACACTGTACTTATTTTTCCTAACCTATTACCGCATCTGCTATCTTTACGCTTTCCCCTGTGATAGCTGGGTCCTCCATGGCTCCTTGTTCACTCTTCACCAGACGTAAAAAATATGGACTTGTCCAAATCCAAAGCATTAGCAGACAAGAAATCAAATGTAGTTTAACTCTTTACCAAATGACAAAAATTTAGACTGGACCAAATTGAAAGGATTTGCAGACAACAAATTAAATGTAACTGAAATGATGATTTTTGTTTTGATCAGGTAGAAAACACTGTGGGAAAAGGAGAAAATGCTGGTTACCAGCATTTTCTCCTTTTCCCACAATGTTTTCAAAAGCCTTCTCTTACAGGGCCGTTAAAACTCGGGATTGTGTGATAATGGATTAACTCTTCACCACACGGCAAAATTTGAGACTCGTCCATATTGAAGGGATTTATATCAACATTGCAAATGTTTTTCAGTTGATACTATTTGTCCATTAATAGGTAGAAAACATTGTGGGAAAAGGAGAAAATGCTGGTTACCAGCATTTTCTTCTTTTCCCACAATGTTTTTTAAAGCTTTCTTTATCAGAGTCATTAAAAGTCGTGATTGTGTGGTAAAGATTTAAATGATGGGTATTGTTTATGGAAGGGTAGAAAACACCATGGGAAAAGGAGAAAATGCTGGAAAGCAGGATTTTCTCCATTTCCCACCATGTTTTGAAGAGCTCTCTTCCAAAGAGTCGTGAAAACCCGGGATTGTTTTGTAAAAGGTTAAGACTTAAAAACATTGTTACCAGCATTTTTCCTCTTTTCCAACAATGTTTTCAAAAGCTTTCTTTATCAGAGTCGTTAAAAGTCGTGATTGTGTGGTAAAGATTTAAATGATGGGTATTGTTTATGGAAGGGTAGAAAACACCATGGGAAAAGGAGAAAATGCTGGAAAGCAAGATTTTCTCCATTGAAAAGCTCTCTTCCTCAGGGTCATTAAAACACTAGATCATGAGGTCAAAAAATTGACTCTTCATCAGATGGAAAAGTCGAAGACTGGTCCACATTGAGTGCAATTTTACCGGGAACATATACAAATGTGGCTAAAATGGTGGAGTCTGTATTTGATAGGGTAGCAGAAAACATTGTGGGAAAAAGAAATAGTGCTGGTTATAACCTTTTTTTCCTTTTCCACAACAATTTCAAATAGCCTACTTTCTCAAGGTTGTGCAATTTTTTTTTGGACATTTGACTTCCCATAATGGTATCCCTGTTTACCAAATGATCCTGACTTTTAACAACCCTGAAGAAGGCTTTTGAAAACATGCTGGGAAAAGGAAAAAAAATGCTGGTAACCAGCATTTTCTCCTTTTCCCACAATGTTTTCTCCCATTTCAACAGTAGCTGTCATCGTTTTAGCTGCAAGTACATGTAATTTGTCATCTGCTAATGCCTTCAATTTGGACAAGTCTAAAATTTTATTGTGTGGTAAAGAGCCAGTGGGATTGTCCTTGTGCAAAGCAATCATAGATCCTCAGCCCAGTACTAGGTAACCCTTCACTACACAACAAAATTGAAGAGACAATAATTCCAAGCTTAAGGTATTTGATAATGACTGAAATGTGGCTCATATGATGAGGGAAATTTTCAGTAGATAGAAAACATTGTGGACAAAGGAAAAAATGCTGGTATAAAGCATTTACTCATTTCCCCATCATGCTTTTTCAAACCCTATTCCTCAGGATCATCAAAGCATAGCATTAATTAGAAACCAGTTCAATGTGGTTCAATTGCAAGGATGTGTCCTTGAAAGACTAGAAAACATTATTGGAAAAAGAGAAAATGCTGGTTACCAGCATTCTCTCCTATTCTTACAATGTTTTCAAGGTCTTCTTTCTGATGGTTATAGGAGGTAATGATCTACAGAAAAGAAAGGGTAAGCCCAAATTTCTCCTGTGCATAAATTTTCCATGGGTGGGCAGGCTTTAGGCAGTTCATTGACCAGAAGAGAAAAATGCATACCAAGATGATTGGCCAACAACAATCTATACCAGCCAGTCATTTTCTGTCCCATTTCACATGGACCTGAATAAATGATCCACTGCTGCTTGGCATAAGCAAGCATTTGGATTTTTAAACCCTTTACCAAGCGATCCTGAATTTCTTGAGAAAAAAGACCTTTGAAAACATTGTTCCAAAAGGAGAAACTGCTGTTACAAGCAGTTGCTCCTTTTCCCTCAATAAGTCACATTTATTATGTTGTCTGCAAATGCTATCAATTTCAATACGTCTATAAGTTTGTCATTTGGTAAAGAGTTAGCAAAAAATGGCAAAAAATCTTTAGACTCTTCCATATTGCCGACCTTTACAGATGACAAATTTGCCAAGGTTCAAATGATGGAATTTTCCCTTGATAAGCTAGAAAACACAATAGGGAACAAAGGTTTCATTGGAGTCAATTTTATCAGGGTCTTTAAGACTAAGGATTTTTAGGTACAAGATTAATGATCAAGGAAAAATGGAGAATGTCAAGAAAGAGTAATTGGGAAAAGAAATTATGACAGGTGTCACTTGCTATAAAATAGTATGGTACATGGCCAAAAAAAGGCTTTCTCTTAGCACCTTGTTAATTGGTAAAAATATTTACAATTGTATAAAAGAGAAACATAACAAAAAGGAAATGTGTTTGATACACCTAGTTAACAAATAAATGAAAAAATAGTTTTAAGCCGAGGACAGACATTAACTCTTTACCAAACGACAAAATGTTTAGGCTGGTCCAAATTGAGAACATTTGCAGACAACAAAATAAATGTGACTGAAAAATTGAAATTTGGTTGGGGAAGGGTAGAAAAAGTTGTGGAAAAAGGGGAAAATGCTGGTTACCAGCATTTTCTCCTTTTCCCACAATGTTTTCAAGAGGCTTCTTTCTCAGGGTCGTTATAAGTTGGGATTGTGTGGTTAAGAGTTAAAGTAATGCCACTAAACTTTGTTCCAAACAATCCCAAGTTTCTATATATTTTGTTTTGGCCTAACCATCATCCAAAAAAAAGTTTTTGAAAACTTTGATGGAAAAGGAGAATGTGCTGGTAACCAGCATGTTATAGCATTACCCTTTAGTCAACTATCTGAAGATTTAATAACCATAAACATGAAATCTTTTCAAAACATTGTGAGCTCAGAAGAGAATGCTGGTAACCAGCATTTACTTTTTTTCAACGATGTTTTAGTTTTAATTTTCAGTTTTCATTTTTCATAACTATTTTGTCATGGGCAATTTTCTTAATTTGGTAAAGTAGCCATCTAGATCCATATACATCAACCATTAAGGACACGCTTAACCTTATTCTTATAAATTTTCTAACTTTGATGAAAGTAACACAACATCTGATTGGCTAAACGTCAATTGATGGGACTTTTTCAGTTTTTAGACTCATGAACAAATGATTTAGCCAATCAGAAGTTTTGTTTCTTTCTAAATCTAGAATTAGACCAAGAATGAAATCAAGAATGACTGTTGAATTCAAACCCTGGTATCAGTTTCAGGAGGCCAACATACTGGAAAACATAGACCAGCATTATTACTATTTATGGCTTAAGTTTTTACAACAGATTTTAATCATTTTATTGCTCTTTTGTTCAAAAGGCAAATATTTTTATCTTATAATTAAAGCTTCAACCCTTTACCAAACAATCCTGAGTTTTAATGACCTTGAGGAAGAAGGTTTAAGAGAACATTGTGGAAAAGGGAAAAATGATGGTAATAAGCATTCTCTCCTTTTCCAGCAATGTTTTCTACCCTATCACATAAAAAATCACTATTTAAGTCACATAAAACTTGTTGTCTGCAAATGCTTTCAAATTGGACCAGTCCAAAGTCTTGTCGTTAACCCCTTGGTCTCACAGAGCCCAAATCCCAAAAAAATCGTAGTAATTCAGGAGACGGCGTTTTTCCCGAATCACTACAAAAACGAGCCGTTCATTAGACCTTCAAGGCATATGTCCCGAAGTACAACGATTTTTTTCCGGACATGCTACGACGTACTACAATATACAGGGCGTCCTGAAAGTAAGGTAACACTTTTGTATATCTATAATATGGCTTTAAAAATCAGATAAAGAGGTAAAAATAAACTTATATGTATATAAAATATGCAAGTTTTTTGTGTGGTAATTTCGTTTAATTTTCTTAACATTACACACTTTTATACAGATTTCAAATCAGAAGTACCTTTTTGTCATTGGCGTCATTTTAGTAATAAATGACTTTTTCGATTTGATGGCCTTTTATGCTCTTTCTTTTCCGAACACACACGATGAAATTGTCAATCACTTTAGGACACATTCAAATATCAATGATATTGCGTTCACTTGAAAGATTTTTAAACAGCATGTCTGTGTTGTCTGGGTTGGTATCGTAGACCCTCGACCTCAAAGTACTGCAAAGGAAGAAGTTACGCAGGTTGAGTTTGGCACTGTGTGCAGGCTACGATATTCAGCCATCTGTGACCTCAGAAATATCGTTTTGATATTATCCTATCACCGAACGTATCATATAAAAAGTCTGTCACAGATTTAGATGTGTGTGCCTTAGCACCATCCTGCATGAACCAAGTGTTTTGTAATGTGGATGATTTCATCCTGACCTCGACCTGTGCGACTTCTTTCTGTGGGGTTATGTGAAGTCAAAGGTCGACAATCCCAACCAGACAGCACAGATATGTTGTTAAAGAACACCTAAAGTGAAATCAAGAAGATTAATATTGAAATGTGAGCTAATGTGATTGACAATTTTATTGTGCATGTTTGGCAAGGAAAGAGCATAATCGGCCGTCACTTTGAAAACGTCCTTAATTATTAAAATGACGCCAATGACCAAAAAAGCACCTTTCAATTAAAATCTGTATAAAAACGCAAAATGTAATGAAAATTGGATTAAATTATCACACGAAAAACTTACACATTTTATTAAATGTATATATATTTCTATCTCTTTACCTTATATTTTAAGCCAAAATATAAATGTACGAAAGTGTTACCTTACTTTCCGGACACCCTGTACTACGATTTACTATGCTTTCACCCAGATTTTCTCCCGAAGTACACCCAGTTTTAGACCCAAGGTACTATGAAGCATCCCGATCTACACCGACTGTCACAATTTCTATCTACGAAGAACTACGATGTACAACAAACGACGACGAACTATATCGACAGCTCTGGATCTACTACGAGTATCAAATCTTCTCCAAGACTTTGCACCCGAATTTTAACAAAAAACACTGCCAAGTATGTAAATTCTTCATTTTTCAGATGAGAATCAGTCATCCTACAACGTGCCGACCACAACTGAAAAAGTCATCATTTCCATCTTGTGCTTCAAAATTAAGAAGAGGAAGAAGGCCCTGACTGAACAAAGTCTTGTTCGGCAACAACAGGGGCTGGAATACGAACAGCAATGGCCACAGCTTAAGCACAAGAAACAAAAGCGGCGATGGGTGCGGCCTTGGCTTACCATAGACAGGAGGCACAGCACCGGACAGTACCATCAGCTGCTGCAGCAGAGGAAAGTACGCAGAATCAGGGCCAGTTTCTTACCCGAACAATGCCGAATTGACTACTACAAAGTACTCCAAAACACTACAACGTAGTAGGAAGTACTATGACGTACATGGAAACACACCGATTTCTGATCAATTGGACTCGACTTTTGAATTTGGGAAAAAAATTTGCACATGTTGAAATTTTTCTCCCGAAGTGTTTTTGAGCCTGAATTGACGCCGATTTGATTCACGAAGCACTACGAATCTCCCGTAGCTAGCCGAATTCACTGTGAATTTTAAAATTTCAAATTCAGGATCAATTCGGGGTCTGTGAGACTGGGGTGGTAAGTAAAGAGTTAAGCTTGGGCATGAAGAAATGTACTGTTGGCTCACTACCTTCTGCACACTACTCCCTTTGTTGCGCAGCTGAAATCTAATGAAAACATTTTTACACAAGGAAAACTTGCTAATAAAGGGAGGAAGAATGCTTCAGAGAAACCTGATAGGAAATGGAGAAAATGTTGGCTGACCAGCAGTTTCTCCTTTTTTCACTGTTTTCTTTTATTTCACTTTTATGTATAAAATTCCATCGTTTAACTGAGACTTTACCAAATGACAAAATGTCAGGCTTGTCCAAATTGAAAGCATATGCAAGAGATAAAATAAATATGACCAAAAAAATGAAATTTGCTTTTGGAAGGGTAGAGAAAATCATGGGAAAAGAAGAGGATACTGGTTACCAGCATTTTCTCCTTTTTCCACAATGTTTTCAGAAGTCGTCTTCTTAAGGGTTGCTAAAAGTCTCGATATGAAAGAGTCGAAATATTTTGTCCTATCAAGAGCAGATTGCTGCAATAAGATACAAACATTTTACAACTAGAGGCGCTTGAGCGCCTGTATCACTCCACAGGCCTGATATTTCTATAATGGCGAAAGGAAGTTTTTAACAATTATCATTCAATCCTGCATTTTAGCTCACTGAAGAAACAATTTGGTAGACAACCACCATAGGAACTTACCTGCAAAACAACAATGAAATCCAATGAATAGTTTTAGAGAAGAAATTTTTCAAAGATTTTACTTTATACCATAAAAGGAAAATGAGTCTCCCATAAAAGCCATGTTTTTTGACAGATCTTTTTTTTTTTTTTAAGGAATTCTGTAAACCTGTATCTAAGGAACATTCCTGCAAAATAATAATGCTATCCAAATAGCGGTTTGGGAGGAGAAGATTTTTAAAGGTTTTTTACTTTGGTTGCCATGGCAACCAGATTTCTTCATGGAACACAATTATTTGAAGGAATTTGAAAGAGGACCACCAAAGGAACATTCCTGTGAAATTTGGTAAAAATCCAGTCAATAGTTTCTGAGGAGAAGTTTTTTAAAGAAAAAGTTTACGGACGCACGCACGGACGAACAGACGGACGGACGCACGCACGCACGACGGACACAACGCCATGACAATAGCTCTCTGGCCTTCGGCCAGTGGAGCTAAAAAGCACTAAAACTGTCAAGATTATTCAATTCGAATACTTTCTCTAATTATAAATCTACTGTCCAAAATTGGCAACAAACCCTGAAATATGAATCTACATGGGATAATTAAAATAATATACTCTTGCAAAAGACAGTAATTTATGTCTGACAAACAACAAATTTAGAAATATTTCAATAAATATAAATCTTTAAAAGACAGAAAATATATTCTAAATGTCAAATTGCAGTTTGCAAAAGGACTTATTCTAAAATAGTCTTTTGTTAAACATTAAATCAAATATCTAAAACGAGACCATGAAAATATTCCAAAATAAAGGCATTTGTTGGTTAAATTTTTTCCATGAAGTATGTTTTATTTTTTCCACTACCTGAGCAAAAAGTCAGGTTGAAATGATTTACAGTGACATCAAATGTAAAACTTCCTAAAAAAGAAAAAGTTTAATCAGTATCTACCTTGTACTTAACTTTGCAAAATGATATTGGTATGCTGAACCCTTTTAAAAATGATCCCATGTTTTAAACAACCCTGACAAAAAGGGCAGAAAGTTTAAAAAATAATGTGGGAAAAGGAAAAAATTATGGTACCAAAATCTTTTCCACCCTTTCAAAGACAATTCATGTCATTTGAGTTTTGTATAGTTTATATCTGCAAATTATGAAACTTTGAATTTGGTAAAGAGTTAACCCTTTAAAAAACAGAGCAACTTTATGAGTTGTAAAATGTGTTTAAAAAAAAAAGCAAAAAGAACGCATTTACTGAAAAAATCTAACTTCAGAACTACTACTCATACCTACGACATGCAGAGAATGTCTATCATAGATTAGCTGTCATGGCCGAGTCTTTTCAGTGGGTTTTAAGAAAACTATGGAAGGGAAAGTCTCAATGAGAAATAATCAGCTGCATTAGTTACATTTAAATCCACATTTTGGCTAGTGTAAGAGAACATAGCAAACAACAAGTATATGGGGTAACTAATTTCAATTTCTTGTTTTTAAACGATTTCATTGCATACTAGATTTTGTCCCCGAATTTTTAAAAATGTCTCAAACTTTTCTGGATGAGTGAGACATTTGTCTCTACTTTTCAAAATCTTTGGCAGAACACTGTCACAACATACGCCTGGGTCAATATAATATGCGGCTGTTTTTGCACGTCGACTGTTTTGCTTCAAAAAATGTCTGAATACTTTAAGATCACCAATGTGGATTAAAATAATTTTATTTTTATCATTTTAACACCCATTCAAAAATCTTTTATGACAATGTCGCACATGTGAATATTTTAGCTTTTAATCTAATGGTACAGTTTCGGTGCGAACGGGCTGTGGTTTAGGCATGATCTCCTCTGCCGGAAACCGTCTCGAACCAAAACAATTTGCAATTCAGCAATCAATTGATGCATAAAATCGGAGATAATGGATCTTTTTTTTTTTTCATTAAATTTCCAAAGCCAACGGAATGTGAGAAGTCTGAGACCTCGGACGCATCCAACGGCTCCAAACGTAAATATAAAACGTTACGTGACAAGGAATACAGTATGACAAACAAGACATCATCTTTTTACCGAGGAGTCGTTGAATGCAATTTAAAACTGTTTTGTTTTGGACAAATAAGCTGTACCGGCGGACAAGTGGACTTTTTTGATTTACTTGTCTGTGGACAAGTAGAAATTTCTAAGATTTCCACACCCCTGGCACATGCCATGGGCAGCTCTAGAAAAATTAATGTGGGAAGAGGAGTTGCTTTTAACTAGCAATAATTACTCCTCAACTTCATATGATTTCCAGAGTTTAAAGATATTATGTTCCTTCAGTTGAAATTATTGTGTTTTTTATAAAGTTAATGTATATAGTTTTAGTCTACAACAAAAGGCCTGCAGTGTAACGGGTAAATTTTCCTTTGAAAACTCACCAGCCAGCCATGACTGATGCCAATTAGACAGATTACATTCACCATTTGACCCAAATTACGACGACTTAAATAAAAGGGAACCTGTCAGTCCATTGATATCCCGTGTTATCAAGGTATATCAGTTCAAACATAGATACTATCTGATTAACTGGATTATCACCTATTGATCTGTGGATTAGCATCTGATTTGGTTAATACCTGTAGACCTGGTAAATCTATCACACCCTTTGTCAACACTTACTATGGTGATATATGTTTCCCGCCAGATTATCAGTGAGCCTAGACCTAGAAACCTTTTGGCTGCAAGGTTAAGATAATTCTTTATTAATTAATCCTTTACCAAACAAACTCATCTTAAAATGACCCTTGGGAAAAAGGCTTTTGAACACATTGTGAAAATAAGGAGGAATAGCATACCAGCATTTTCTCCTTTTCCCACAATGTACTCCTACCCTTTCAAAGACAAAATACATCATTTAACTCTTAATCACAGACAAAATTTTATACTAGAATAATTTGGAAGCATATGCAGATGAAAATTTAAAGGAAGTTTAAAAGATGATTTTTGTATTTGTAGGACTAAACATAGCTTAGAAAAGGAGCACATGGATAATACCAGCATTTGCTCTTTTTTCCACATTATTTTTGAAAGCCTGCTTCGTAAAAACATTGGTTTGTTTTGAAAATTATTCATCTATTTTAAAATAATCATCTGCAAATTAATTTGAACAAGGACAAGACACATTAGTGTCTCAGTGGCTGAGATTGAATTAGTACTTGGCTTACAACCCTTTCTCAAATATACTAATCAAACATATAACATATGTTTAACTCTTTACCAAACGACAAAATTTTTGACTTGTCCAAATTACAAGCATTTGCAGACGACAAAATAAATGTGACTCAAAAATTGAAACTTGACTTTTAGAAAACATTGTGGTAAAAGGAGAAAATGCTGGTTACAAGCATTTTCTCCTTTTCCCCTAATGTTTTCAGAAGGCTTCTTCCTCTGGGTTGTAAAAACCAGGGATTGTTTGGTAAAGGGTTAATGCCCAAATTTCTAGGTAAATATTAATATGTTCACTTTGATTTTTCTGTCTGGTATTGGTCTTCAGTCATTGTCTGCTTTTAACTCTTTACTAAACGACAAAACTTTAGCCTGGTCCAAATTGAAAGGATTTGCAGACTACAAATTGAATGTTAATCACAACATAAAATTTGTCTTTCATAGGTTTGAAAACATCATGGGAAAAGGAGAAAATGCTGGTTACCAGCATTTTCTCCTTTTCCCACAATGTTTTCAAAAGGCTTCTCTCCAAGGGTCTTTCAAACCCAGGACTGTGTGGTAAAGGGTTAATCAAACCCATATTCAACACATTTCAACAATTTAAACCTTTACCAGGCAATCCTAAGTTCTACAACCCTTGAAAAGAAGGCTTAGTAAAACATTGTGTCAAAAGGAGAAATGCACTTTCTCTGCTTTTCTCATTATGTTTTCTATCCTTTTAGAGTCATACTTCGTAATTCAACCAGTGATGAATTTGTTGACTGCAAATGCTTTTAACTTGGCCTTGCCTTAATTTTGTTGGTCTAGTAAAGTTATAATATCTTTACACATGACATATTTAATGAATGTGTTTATATAAAAAGCTATTGACACAGAAAACAGTTTATGCATGAATAAAGTATCCAAATGTGCATCTCAAAGAAGGGATGCAAATTTATAGAAAAACTTTGCAATAAATGGTCTAATTCAAGCTGAGAGATGCAAATCTAGTCATAAAGCGACTATCACAACTAGAGTTGCCTTTGCGGCCAGTACAGATAAACATTGGACTGCACAAAACATGCAGTCTGATCTTTTATCTACACTGCCCATTTTGTTGAGACATTATGACAAAAGCAACCTTGAAATTGCAATGATTTGTGTTCTATTTTACTTTTAACAACCCTGAGGAACAAGGCTTATTAAAAGATTGTGGGAAAATTGTGTTAACCAGCATTTTCTCTTTTTCCAACAATGTTTTCTACCCTATCAAAGGAAAGTTGAACCATTTGAGCCACACTGAAATTGTCATCTGCAACTGCTTTCAATTTGGACAAGGCTTAAATTTTGTTGTCTGGTAAAAGGTTAATGGTTAGATATTTGTTCTTTCCAAGAACAGATATAGTCCATTTGGTTATTATAAAAACTAACATTTTGATCAAATGCATTCAAATGGAACAACTTCTTCAACAGTTCTGTGTTGCAATGTTACCGGTTATTATTTACAAAAACCATGAAGAAATCTAATTTTTCATAACTTTTCATTTTCAATTTTATGCTTTTGACTATTTAACTCTATAGTAGTATTTTAGCATTTTTTGGTCTTAGCCACAGAGGAGTGAGGGACAGTTGGAGAACAGCCATAAACAAAAACAAATAATAGTAAAACCATGTGTTTTTGTAGTAATTTCATTCATATTTAGATTCAGTAGTGACTTTATGTACACAACTAGCATTATAACAATAGAAACAAACATGTTAATCTTATGTTTTACCGTGTGATCACCCTAAAGCCACAGAAATTTAATTATTTGAGTATGTATATACATTTATAAATTCTTCTACCATCAGACAGTAATTTTATCAATCTTCCTAACTGAAAAGATGTGATACAAATTATCCATAATTTAGAGAAATGATAATATCGTTCCCAAAAGGTCATTTCTGTTTTCCAGCATTGTTTCTTGAAAGTGGCTCTCTTCAAACAATCAATTGTAAGTTATTGTGAACCAAATTTTTCAATATGCTTGGCCTCTTATGTAAATGCTTTCAAATTTACCATGGAATAGTATGCTGTTCTATTTGTTACACTTTCTCCACCTTTTTCAGATGTCAAAATTAACATTAAGTTAATGGACAAAATCATTGAACTACAGTTTGAAATTCTTATTTTTTCTCTTGTGGTTTTTGTAAAATAATCAGATAGCTATAAAGAAATTTCCCCAAGCAGTTTTTATACAGATGATTTTGAGCCAAATGTTAGTTTTTATAGCAACCAAATGGACTATATAAGTCAACATGACTAATATACTTTCAAAATACTTTCATTTCTCACACTGACACTGATGTCTCATTGCTGTTTGAGTGTCTGAAAAGCTGCCATTGGTCCAGAAAAAATATTGTGACTAAGTATTTTTGTGAGAAGGTGCATAAATGCATGGATTAAAATGAGCACTGGGTGCTGTGAGGTTACTGAAACATTTTAGGTGTAAAACACCAACCAAACTATGAGGGTAAACCCTTTACCAAACATTTCCCTGTTTTTGTGACCCACAGTTACAGGCATTGAAAACACTGTTGAGAAAGGAGAAAAGGATGGTTTCCAGCATTTTCTACTTTTCCAATAATGTTTTCTACACTTTCCAAGACTAACTTTATCATTGAGCCTCAACTGTGTTGTTATCTCTAAATATTTTGATTCAAAATTAGTCTAAAATTTTGTTGTCTCAGGTAAAGTTTAAAACACAATTCGACCTTATGGTGTCCCAGTTTTAAGGCCTCTATATTATTTCACTTTTTTACCATCAAAAACTGCTGTAAATTCAGTGACACTTAAGATTCATGAATATTAATTTTTTTCAACCTTTCTGTCAGGCCCTTTTTCTACCATTAATCTCAAATTCAATGATTAATATTTAAATATTTTCCTTTTATACTGAATATGAAACATTCTCTCAACATAGTATCATTGATTATGATTTAATCAATCACATTATGTGATTGCTTCCTGAAAACCATAACAGTGTTGGTGCCTGAAAGGTCCCGTGTATCATGGGATTCAAACTCAAAACCTTTGATGAGAGAGATTGATCCAACATCTCTGTCACATCTAAGTTACACCTACAACTACATGTACCTTTGTTTCAGCCTTTACCAAACACTGTTGGAAAGAAAGCTTTTGGATACCAGCATTTTGTTCTTTTCCTAAAATGTTTTGTATCCTGTCAATGACAATCCAGTAAATTGGAATCATATTTTATATTTTGTCTGCAAATGTGGACAAGTTTAAGTTTTTGTTGTTTTGTGAAAGGCTAAATGACCTTGAGGAAGAAAGCTTCTGAAAACATTGAGGCAAATGAGAAAACGCTTGTAACCAGTATTTCTATTTTACCCATATTGTTTCCTACCCTTTCAAAGACAAATTTCATAATATGAGCCACTTATAATTTGTTGTCTGCAACCTTTTTTTAATTTGGAAAAGTCTTAAGTTGTGTCTATGGAATAGTTAGTGTTTCAGTTGTTAATCACAGCCGATGGGGATTCACTGCATTCACAGTGTTGAAATCCTGGGTTCCATTTTAACATAGATTGTTGGTTTTTGTGTCAGTGTCCTTTGGCAAGGATCTACAGAGCTCCAGTCTTTTACTGGTGCGACACTGTAACAACGTAAATAGGTGGGAGTCACTGTGAACTGTCTGAAATGTTGCTGAAAGCAGCATAAAACACTTAATTTCAAGTTAACTCATTACCAAACGACACTATTTTAGGCTTGTCCAAATCGAAAGCATTTGCAGACGACAAAATAAAAGTTACTGAAAATTTGAAATTTGTTTTGTGAAGGGTAGAAAACATTGTGGGAAAAGGAGAAAATGCTGGTTACCAGCATTTCTCCTTTTCCCACGTTTTCCAAAGGCTTCTTTCTCAGGGTCATCAAAAGTAGGGATTGTGTGGTAATGAATGGGTTAATCATATCACAGCCACAGCTTGTTTATTGACAAGTCTTTCCTACACAGGCTACCTTTATGTGGTCCCTTGCCCAAGGTCACTTCTAGTGGGAAACAAACCAGGAAGTGGGGGATTTAATTCACTCATTAGCACCTGCACCCAACTTTTAAAAAAATTATGGACAAATTAGAAATTTCTTGCAATAAGCAAAATAAAATTTCTCCTCTTCACTTGTGTTAAACCGTAAATTGAGGCCGATTTTTTATATTTTACCAGAATATTTTCAAAACGTATCCTGCAAAGTAGTTTCAGATGCTCAGCGATAAATACCATAAACACAGGACAAAGTTTTGACCAGGCTGACCAAGTGTCTGTGGATCACAAAAAAAAAATCAAATGTGGCTGAAATGACTATATTTATGAAGCTTAAATGACAGAATCAACTGTCTTCAAAAGGATAAAAAACATTATGGGAAAAGGAGAAAATGCAGATTGCCAGCATTTTCTCCTTTTTCCACAATGTTTTCAAAAGCCTCCTGGGTTGATAAAATACTGGATTGTTTGGTGAAGGGTTAAGTAACTATCACCAAGGTCTGACATGTGTGGTTTCTAAATTCTCCAATAACAATGCTGTCTAAATGCAAATAGGATGACAACAGCCCACAAGTTTTTATTTATAGATGAGAGAGGTTACAATGATACAATACACTAATCTAATTATGATTGTATGACACATCATTCTCATCTCTCCTGCATAACAAACATATTTCATTTGATATCAACCCTTTTCTTACACGTCTGGGGCAAATTCTGAACACTAGTTACCAGTATTTTCTTCTCAATCCACAATGTTTTTTTTTTCAAAATGCCTGTTTCCTACCCTACCAAAAGAAAATCTCAATTTTTGAGTCACAATTCTTTGTCCTGATCAGCAAATGCATTTAATTTGGACTAGTCTAAAGTCTAAAATTTTGTCGTCTAGTAGGCTTAATAGTTCAAAAATTTTCCCATTTGGTAAAGAGATAGTATATTTGGCAAGTACATGTCATTATTCACCGTTTAACTCTTCACCAAACAACAAAATTTTGGACTTTTCCAAATTGAAAGCATTTGCAGTCACGACAAAATAAATGTCACTCCAAAATTGAAACTTGTTTTGGGTATGAAAGGAAACATTGTGGGAAAAGAAGAAAATGCTGGTTACCAGCATTTTCTTCTTTTCCCACAATGTTTTCAAAGCATTCCTTCTCAGGGTCGTTCAAAGTCCTGATTGTTTGGTAAAGGGTTAACTGTGATACATGAGCAAAGCCGTCTCAAATGAAACAATGAAACGGCATATCCCTTAATTTAAACTTTTACCACACAATCCTGAGTTTTAACGACCCTTAGAAAGAAAAGTTTTTTAAAACATTGTTTGAAAAGGAGAAAATGCTGTTTAATCCTTTACGACAAAATCCCGAATTTCAACCATCCTATGGAAGAGGGCTTTTGAAAGCAAATGAGGAAAAATCACACAATCCTGAGTTTGACCACCATCAGAAAGAAAGTTTTTCAAAACATTCATGTTAAAACAGGAGAAAATGCTGGCTGCCAGCATTTTCTCATTTTCCCAACAATATTTTCTATCCCTATCAAAGACAAAATCATGATTTAACTGCATTTTTATCATGTTGTCAGCAAATGCTTTCAATTTGGTTGAGTCCACAATTTTGTTGTTTGGTGAGGAAAATTAACTGATGAGCAACAATAGGTACTGCTGACTCACAGTTGTAAATTTCACTATTTGTGAAGAAAACCAAACCAAGAATGAAACGAATATTTACAGCCAGTTTAACTTGAAAACCCACATTAGGTATTCATACAGTTAACCCTTCACCACACAATCCCAAGATTTAATAACCCTGAAGAAGAAGCCTTTCAAAAATATTGCAGGAAAAGGAGAAAATGCTGGGTACCAGCATTTTCTCCATTTCCCACCTTTTTTACCCCATCAAAGACAAATTCCATAATTTGAACCATGTTTAAAATGTCGTCTGAAAAAAGCTTTCAATTTTGGTAAAGTCTAAATTTTTGTTGTATGGTAATGAGTTAAAAGTCTTTACCAAACGACAAAATTTTAGACTAGTCCAAATCGGAAGCATTTGCAGATGACAAAATTCACGTGACTTAAAAATTGAAATTTGTTTTGGGAAGGGAAGAAAACATTGTGGGAAAAGGAGAAAATGCTGGTTACCAGCATTTTCTTCTTTTCCCGCTATGTTTTCAGAAGGCTTCTTTCTCAGGGTCGTGAAAACCAGGGCTTGTTTGGAAAAGGGTTAACCCTAACCCTTCACCAGACAACAAACTTTAAGACTTGTTTGAGCTGTAAACATTGTCGGACCACAATTAGTTTTAGCGAAAATGGATTTATTTTGACTATGAAAGGATGAAAAACTGTGTGGGCAAAGGAGAAAATGCTACCTACCAGTATTTACTCCTTTTCTCACAATGTTTTCAAAGGCTTGTCTCAGGATCAGTAAAACTTGGGATTGCTTTGTACAGGGTTAAAAGCTCAGGGACCTTATATAAGATTTTATGCAAATAAAAAAAAAAGATCTGTATGTACTATTTCATATAGACCTATAAAAAACTAGTCCCTTCATTTTTACACTTTACCAAGTATCTTGTCAAATTATGTTTTAATGACCAGGAGAGAGAATGCTTCTGAAAATATCATTGGAAGGGATGACTCAATGCTTTTGACATGTACATGTAAAATGCTAGTTACCAGCATTTTTTTCTTTCCCTAAATAAATAATTTTTCAAAGGTATTTTTCTTGAGTATCATCAAAACATGGGATTGTTTGCAGAGGTGTTAAGCTGCGTGTATGCAAAAAAGCGACTCCATACACGTTGCAAAAAGAAAGACAAGTTTTTCAAAAAAAAACGTAACCTGATGCCACTAAATTGCTTCTACAATTCAAAAGTTTTCTGGGGGAGGGCCTCCAGATCCTTCTGGGAAATCCCCCTCTCCCTATTCTGGGCACTTAGTGCCTCATGTAAAACCTTTGGTATTACTTTTGCAAATATATATACTTTATTTTGGTCTAGGTACAAGCATGGTTTGATACATAGTTAAATGAATGAAAAAGGCATTTTCAATAAAAAGACAAATATCATAAATGTCACCTAGAACAAACTCAGAAGAAGCAGCCAACACCAATGTTCATGTAGATACAACACCATTCTACATGTTCTGTCCAGACTTATCTTGATCTACATTGACGGTAAATTCTGATCATATAGGTCTTTAGTAGGCCGTGGGGGGGATATATCAACATGTACAGGGTAAAGGGTCCATGGCATAGGGCATTTTTAGGTAACTTTTCCTATCAAATAAAGTAATTTTACACTTTTCAAATAATCCCACACTGCAAAGATCCTGAACTAAACAGGTTTTGAAAAAATAAAGTGAAAAGGCTAAAATGCTGTGAGCCAGTATTTTCTTCTATAGTACCCATACTCTTTCTTTGTGCTTCCCAAGACATTCTCATCATATTTTATTTGTTGTTCAAAAACCCTTCAACCCTTAGAGCGCCGAATAAACCTGTCCGACATTTCCATCTTAGAAATATTTCCATCTTAGAAATATGACCCAAATAATTGCAACTTCATGGTAACTTTGTCTACAGCGTTTCAGCAAGGTGGACAGTGTAGATCAAAGATCAGGCTGCACATTTTGTGCAGCCTGATCTTGATCTACACTGACCACAAAGGCAACTAAAGTTGTGAAAGGCACTTTAAGGGTTAATAATGACCAGACTAAAATTTTTGTCTTTTGGTAAAGAGTCAACTCTTTCATAACTGAATAAATAAATTGCATTTTCTTAACCCTTTACCACACAATCCTTGAAGAAGAAGGCTTTAGAAAACATTGTGGGAGGAGAAAATGCTGGTAACCACCATTTTCTACTTTTCCCACAATGTTTTCTACTGGTACCCTATTGATGACAAAAAATCAACATTTGATCTACATTTTGTCGTCTGCAAATGCTTTTAATTTGGTCAAGTCCAAAATTTTGTTGTTTGGTAAAGAGTTAAAGGCTACAAATACAGATCTGCTGCAAGATCATGCGGCAATTCTGTCATAATCTAGAATAAAGTGGTGGATAGTGAAGATCAGACATCAGACTGCACATTCTGTGCAGTCTGATCTTGTTCTACATAGTCCACAAAAGCATCTTGTGTTGACAACAGTAAGGAAAGAGTTCGACATTTAAAGTACAGCTTAAAACACATAAATTCTACTTTTCTCCCAGCATTTTCTTGGCAATTAGTAACATAAAATTTTCTTACATAATATGGATCAAAGGGGAAAAGATTCATTAAAAAAAAAAAATCATCTTTAGCAACCCAATTAATCAATACACGAAATATGGACACATTTTCCCCCTTCGACAATTACGTAATTGTTTTATTTACGGTATTGTTTTACAAAAGGTATGATCTTGTCCATTCAAGTGTAAACAGCCCGCGGGGCGAATCAGAATGGGACGTCCGACATGCAGCAGACGACACTCGTTAGCTCATCTGCATATTTCCATTAAACTGACAAAACTATACAGCATAATATGTACAAATTGAAAAATTACACGTACACTGCATTAAAGCGAAAGCTGAGTAAGGACTTTCAATTGATTTTTAAAGCGTTTTAAATATACATATTACGCGATAAAGAAACCTAATATAGCTAAGGCAGTTAAATGTAGAGACTCGCATATCTTTGTCGTCTGCAACGAAAATAGTCATTTTCACTTACCTGATATAACTGCTGGTAAAATTCCTAGCACTATTGCATATGCTAAATGTCTCCATATTTCACCCATGTTTAACTTAAAACTCACAGAAAATAACTGTCTACATCCATTAAAGTCGATCCCTTCACGGTTATACCCGAACTCAATCTCCGAACTTAAACTTCCCGGCACTTCAAACAGCGTGCGTTTGTTGATATTCAACCGATCTACACCAGGTGGCGCCCCCTTGTAGTCTATTTAATCATATAAGTAGGACCCTTAACTTACTATCTAAAACTTAATTTCCTTACGTACGATTAGGCCTATCTTTGTACGATTAGGCCTATCTTTCCTACATGTCACTTCGTTTTTTCGAATTCAGTCATTTTAGAAAACATTTTCCATTTATTTTTCAAAGGTGCATCGCAAACAAACTGGGTCTTTCAGGGACAATACAGTGTTACATAGCATTTAAATTGCAGAATATCGTCAACAAGCCCTTAAAATTACCAATCTCAATCCCGTTTTTTGACGATCCTGAGAAGGACGGCTTTTGAAGACTTTGTGGGTAAAGTAGAAAATGGTGGTTACTAGCATTTTCTCCTGTTCACACGTTGTTTTCTACCATTTTAAAGGCAAATACCACCATTTTGGCCGGATTTTTATTTGGTCTTATGGAAGTGCTTACAATCTGAACAAATTTATCAGTTTATTGTCTGGCAAAAGGTGAAGTAATCCTTAGGCTGCTTTCTGGCGTATATATTTGAGCCATGCTCTGTGAAAAGGGGGCTTAATGCATCTCTGTGATGTGAGATACTCATCCAGCCATCACATAATTATGGATCCATACTAGCCGCTTTTTTTAACAACTGACATAATATTGAGGTAGACTGATCCTTGGACATACAGAAAACTGACCAGTAGCGAAAAGTTTCGACCCAGGTCAGCCTGCGCGGACTGCGCAGGCTGACCTGGGTCGATACTTTTCGCAGATGTATTAAGCCCCTTTTTCACAGAGCACAGTTCATTTTTTTTTACTTCTTTACCGCTGGTTTGCCAGCTACTCCTTTCTTGGCTCAGTCATTAGTAATTTTTGAAGTTTGGTGAAAATAAACAAAAAAATCTGAATAGATCTAGCTCTATCGTCTTGTAAATAGTAAAGCGTTAACCCTTATCCTGCTAAACAACTCAAAAGAAACTTAAAAGCCGATAGTAAAAACCCAAATATTGCTATTTCAAAAAGGTATTTTCGGGTTGAAAATTCTCTTCATCGGACAGTGTAGATCGAAGATCAGACTGCACGTTCTGTGCAGTCTGATCTTGATCTACACTGTCCGCACAAGGTCCTTGAGTCGCGCTTAGCAGCCTAAGGGTTAAAACAAGGACAGGAACGGTAATTGATTGCTCGCGCCAAAGATTCTAAAACTTAGAAGCGGATATAACTGGGAAAAAAAAATAAACACAAAATCATCAAATTAACCTTGGAGAAATCATTTTCATCGCATGTTTTTGTTTCTGTTTAATTGTGCGATTATTTTGTTAAGTGTATAACAACATTATTGGAATCATATCTCAGCCATCATCGCTCTTATCAGTGCTTTCCAGCAGTTCTTTATCAGTAATTCGCAGAATCTCGCTGACTGCTTTTACACACAAACATCGTCGGGACAATGTTCAGCGGAAAGAAATGGAGGAGTCCCGTCGCAATTCGACTTAATTTATGGGTTTGATTGGTTGATTGATTGCAAGGTGTTTAACGCCTTTTTCAACATTATTCCAGTTATATCGCGGCGGCCAGTACACCTTTCCACGCTTTTCTGCATTTTCTTTTACCAGTACTCAGCACAATATTCTTTCCAAGCCACTGGCTAATATCCCACAAAAAACTTAAACGAAACAATGGTCAGAGGTGAGAGAGGAATGACTTGTGTCGCAAAGGAAAGGAGTTGGCCGAACCGGGAATCGAACCAGCGACCCCCTGTTCTTAAGTCCTGTGCGCTACCAACCGAGCTACCGGGGCTCGGCACTCAAATTACTGGAATTGCCTTCGAAAGGGTGAGAGACATTGTGGAAAATGAGGAAAATGATAGGTACCCGTATTTTTACCTGTTTCTCCAGTGTTTTGAAAGCATTCCACGTCTGGGTCATAAACTGCAGAATTAATTGTTACCTGTAAGACCGCTGAGAAGATGAAATACTTTTTGTCAACCATCCCCCAATCCCGAGTTTTAACGACTCTGTGGAATAATGTTTTTGAAATCATTGTGAGAAAAAGAGAAAATACTGGTAACCAGCATGTTCTCCTTTTCCCTTGAGGTTTTCTACCCCTTCAAAAACAAATACAGCCATATATGATTCGTCCTTAGCAAAGGCTTCCAATCACAAGGGCCCGCCCGGGTGGCTCAGTGGTGAGCGTGTCGGACTCATGACCTGGTGGTTGTGAGTTCGATACCCGGTTGAGGCGAACTTTCTTTCCGGCGTATTTTCGCCTCACCTCTGCTGAAGCATGTGAGAAAAGTAGTCGGTGGCTTCGGAAAGAAAGTTGTATTAGTACTGGTATGAGAAAGCCAGGAAACACATGTGCGTCACCGACCGCCATGATATGACCTTAGCTGTTAAAGTGGCGTTAAACCCCATTACAACCATTACAACCAACCAATCACAAGGAGTCTTAACTCTTTACCAGACGACAAAATTTTAGACTTGTCCAAATTACAAGCATTTGCAGACGACAAAATAAACGTGACTCAAAAACTGAAACTTGACTTTAGAAGAGTAGAAAACATTGTGGGAAAAGGAGAAAATGCTGGTAACCAGCATTTTCTCCTTTTCCCACAATGTTTTCAGAAGACTTCTTCCTCTGGGTCGTAAAATCCAGGGATTGTTTGGTAAAGGGTTAAACTGTCATTTGATTATAAGTTAATGGAAAAGTACGTGTAGCAAGGACCAAATTATCCATCACTTAATCTATCGGGTGGTGTAGATCAATGAAATGTTCTATGCAGTCTGATCTTGATCTACATCGTCTGTTTAAAAAAAAAGCTTTTCTGTTATCGTAGGTTTTAGAATTAAAAAGGATTCGTGGCTCAGTGGTAAATGATGGGACGTGTAAGGTGGAGAGCCTGGGTTCAAGCCTGACTGAAGGCACTTTTTTATTTTTCTTTTTTAAATGGGAGTGTCCTTGAGCAAGACACTGCAGAACATTTGCAAAGTAGCGTCGAAACCCAGGACTTACACGAATATGTGAGCCGTAGCCCTTAAATGACGGGAATAATGTTGAAAGCGGCGTAAAACACCTTTCAATCAATCAATCATTAGATACAAATTTTAAATGGTGCATTGCCTGACAACGATTCACCATGTATCATACTGTCTGAATACAGTCACATACTGTCACATACCAGACAAATTGATACGAAATGCAGTGTTGGTAATGTAACGCCTACACTGAGAAAATAACCGCAAGGTTGTTAAATGGTCCCTTTTTCCCACCATGTTTTCAAAAGCAGTCTTCTGCAGGGACGTAAAAAGGTAATATATGTATTTAAAGTATATGTATTATATATTGACCCCACCAGACAAGCCCTTGTTTTTAAAATATTGTCTGTCTTTCATAGTCAGTTCCTTTAATATGCGTATCTTCTGCATATTCTTATATTCTTTCTACGAAACTTTATCGATTGGTTTTGCATTTGACTACTACTGTAATAATATTTGTGCCATACTCTGGTAAAAGGGGTCTACTGCATATGCAAAAAAGTATCGACCTATGTCAGCCTGCGCAGTCCTCGCAGGCTGACATGGATCGAAACTTTTTGCTGTTTATAAATTCAGTTATGCATGTGTAAGGATAAATCTACCTAATGATTCATTCAATTTGTTAGACAAAATGGATTTTATGGATACATAATTACGTAATGACTTGCTTGGCATCATGCATCATGGAGATGCATGAACTCTTTACCAAACGACACACTTTTAGACTGGTCCGAATTGAAAGCACTTGCAGACGACAAAATAAAGGTAACTCAAAAATTGAAATTTGTTTTGAGCAGGGTAGAAAACATTGTGGGAAAAGGAGAAAATGCTGGTTACCAGCATTTTCTCCCTTTCCCACAATGTTTTTAAAAAGGCTTCTATCTCAGGATCGTAAAAACCAGGGGTTGTTTGGTAAAGTGTTAAATCTCCATTTGCACTAGCGCTGCTCATATGTAACTAAAATGGACATTCTCTGTCAATATTTATTTAGCAAAAAACTGAATATTGTAGATTCACAAGTGTGATAACACATATATTGATATAGAGCTTGTAGATCCAAGATCAGACTGTACATTCCTTGCAACCTGATTTTGATCTTCTTTTCCCCAAAGCAATCCAAATTGCTTTCAACTTGCAAGATGTCTCGATGTCTCCGTTTCAAGAACGCGGTTTAGCGAAGAGAAGTAATTTTACACAAGATGTCTTTCTTTTTTTTAGAAGAGTTATTTCCCTTAGATGTCAAATACATTTCCTGGCACGTCCAAAATTGAGCGCAATGGAAGACATCACAGGCTACAGATCAAGACAATTCTGCAAAGAAAGTGCAGTCTGATCTTTTAGCTACAAGGTCAGTCATTTTTTTTTTCTGACAGAAGCATGCGTTTCAGTTTTTACCTCATTCACCCGTTACGAACCGATCCCGTTGTTTACTTCCATAGTAAAGAAAGCTTCTGAAAACATTCTGTGACAAGAAAATGCTGCTTACCAGAATTTTGGTGTGCTAGCCACCGCGACAGAACTGAAATACCTTTAAAAACAGCGTTAAACTTAAATTGAGCAACCGACCGACCGACCGAAAGACCGACAGGCAGACATACGGACGGCCGTAGGGAGGGAGGGAGGGAGGAACGGACGGACGAACGAACGGACGAACGAACGAACGAACGAACGAACGATCGAACGAACGAACGAACGAACGAACGAACAAACAAACAAACAAACAAACAAACAAACAAACAAACAAACAATTCCTTCTACTACATCTTTTTGAAATATGTCAACTGTAAAATAGATAACGGTCACGTTTGCACAGAAACGGATAAAAAGAAACGTAAAACCTGTGACATTTCCGATTTGCATCTCAAGTACAGTTGTATGCGACTCCTGTATTCCTGTTCTAACATAAGATGTATCCAATAAACAAGGTAAAAATATTTCTGAGCATAAGAAATAGTTTTACGAAGAAATAAATATACCCAGCTGCATATTTCGAAATGATTTATAGACATGTGGAATCAAGATTTTGCAGACTGTAACCCTGAACTCTTTACCAAACGACAAAATTCTAGACTTGTCCAGACTGAAAGCATTTGTAGACGACAAAATATATGTGACTAAACATTTAAAGAAATTGCTGGAAGGGTAGTGAAAGTTATGGGAAAAGGAGAAAATGCTGGTTTCCAGTTTTTTCGTTTTCCCACAATGTTTTTAAGATCCTAGTTATAAAGGTAGTTAAAAATAGGGATTGTAAGGTAAGGGCGGGGGGGGGGGTTAAAACGCCAAATAAACCCAATATACGTATCACGCTAGAAATATCTCTCTGATACGAGCAATTTCAACAGTTACTTTTGTTAGAATGTTTCGGCAAAGCAGGCACTCTAGATCACCCATCAGATTAAAAGTTTTGTGCAGTCTTATCTTGATTTAAACTGGACGCAGCCACATCAAAAAGTTAAAGAAAAAAGCGCTTTTAACAATTAAGAGATTAGTGAATCCGAAATGGAGAATAAATTATTTACTGTAAGCCTCTCAGATTGCAAACAAAATCGGCCAAGATTGCCGTTATGAAATTTCTCGCATGAAAAGTTCAGTATCGGGACCCCTATTTACCAATAATTGTGAATTGAATTCCAGTTTCTTAATAACGCAAATTCTAACTGGCTGAAACCAAATTTTTAAGAAAATCAGACATTGTAGTATTCTGAAATTTAGAAAATGCTCAAGAACTGAAATTACAAAGCAATTCAGAAAACTAGTAGTCGATGAATACGGCCAAGCGGATTATCCAAGTCTGGGTCCTGCGTGGGGCTATGCGGTGAAGTGAAGGACTCGTAACCAAGAGTTCCTGGGTTCGAGCCTCACTCTAAGCACTGGGTTTTTCGTGATAGTTCCTTGAGTAGGACACTTCACAGCCCTAGCCTAGTACTGGTGAAACCCAGGACATACATGAATATGACTGAAATAATGTTGAAAGCGACGTATTTAACACTATTCATTTGACCGTTTTGGATTTGATATTAACTGAGTCATATTGGCCTCGTATTGTTTGATATTGGTCGAGTTTTTTTTTTGTTTGTTTTGGCCGAGTTTGTCATTTGGTATTGAATGGATCGTTTCGTCATATAAAGGCAATAACACAGGTTGTTAATTTACTGATAAAGCAATTCTATTAAAGCGAAACCGAGGGAGTGCCACAAGTGACCTCAAAGCCATAATTTACACAAAACCCGTAAAGCCCCATTAGTTGATTATATAGTCGTACTAACTTATCAAAGCTCTATGTCTTATGGTTTTGGACAAGAAGATTTATTAAAATTTGGCTCTATTAACTGTTATTTATTTCAGACGAAACTTGAACAAATGGAACCAGAGTGGGCACCCAAGAATCATTTGTTTAAAGTTTGACTAAAATTGCCAAGTTGTATTGGAAGAGAAAATGTTTAACCATATAATTCCGAGTTTTGACGACCATGAGGAAGAAGCCCTTTAAAAACATTGTTGGAAAACATTGAAAATAACGTTGGAAAGGATGAAAATGTCGGTAAACGGTAAACAGCATTTTTTCCTTTTTCACGTAATGTTTTTAACGATTTTAAAGATAATTTTCTCCATTTGAGCCATATTTGTATGTCGTCTGCAAATGCTTTGGATCTGGACAAGTACAAAATTTTGTGGCTTGGTTTAACTCTTTACCAAACAATCCCGACTTTTAACGACCCTGAGAAAGAAGCCTTTTTGAAAACATTGTGGGAAAAGGAGAAAATGCTGGTAATCAGCATTTTCTCCTTTTCCCACAATGTTTTCTACCCTTCCCAAACCAAATTTCAATTTCTCAGTCACATTTATTTTGTCGTCTGCAAATGCTTTCAATTTGGACCAGTCTAAAATTTTCTCGTGCGGTAAAGAGTTAACTCTTTACCAAACAACAAAATTTTAGACTTGTTCAAATTGAAAGCATTTGCAGACGCCAAAATAAGTGTGACTCAAAAATTGAAACTTGACTTTAGAAGAGTAGAAAACATTGTTGGAAAAGGAGAAAATGCTGGTTACCAGCATTTTCTCTTTTTCCCATAACGTTTCCAGAAGGCTTCTTCCTCTGGGTCGTAAAAACCAGGGATTGTTTGGTAAAGGGTTAAGAGTTAAAGAGCTAAATTTATTGTTGTCGGAGCAAGACGGACGGCGCATAACCGATACTGAACCTTGACCTACCCTATAAGCCCGTGCTTGGGTAGTTTACAAAACAAAGGGTACCGAGCTCGAACACCTTGATAAGCACTGGGTAGCATGGATCCAACAGGAGTGAAAGCAAAAACTTGCGGCCACGAGAGAGTAACTCGTCATTGTTACGAGATGTTATCCAGTGTAACATTTCATGAAATTTGTTTTCATTTGATAATTGCATTGTATCTCGTATAGCCACGGTATGATTTCTTGTGGCCTTGAAGTAATTAAGTCTGGTCAGTCCGAATAGCTGAAGTGGTGGACTTTGAGACTTGTAAGCGACAAATCTTGGGACAGATAATGGTGCGCGTAGGCCCACTGAAATTACTATTAGTCTTTCGGATGAGACATTAAACCAAGGTCCTGTGTGGCGGTGCTACATACCTAGCACATTAAAGAACCAGTATTTGCTCCTTTTCCTATATTGATTTCAAAAGCCTTCTTCCTCAAGGTCATTAAAACTCAGAATTGTTTGGGAAACGGTTTAGTTGTGGGCCATGAGCTGTTTATAATTTGTGGTCCGGTAAAAATGAGCTAGCATCCTCAGAGCTGCTTTATGACAGGGTTGGCACGATCACTTTTTTGCTTTCAACTCCCCTTAGAGTGAGCTTTGAGCCTTTCGATGCCGTTTTAGGCTTACAGTAGTAAGGAGCTTTGAGTGCAGTTTAACTTTCAGATATCGTTACACAAATAACGACTCGATCTTTGTATAGAGTCTGTCCGACAGTCCTGCGTTGCTCAGTAGTGGAGTTGTCGGGTTCTCCACTTGGAGGTCCACGGTTCGATCCCCATTAGAGGCGATGGACTTTTGTGGGAGTGTCCTTCGGCAAGATGCCACAGATCCCTGGGCTAGTGCAGATGAAACCCGGGACACACATTAGTAAGTAAGCTGTCGCCGTGATACGGGGAAACTGATATTGAAATCGGTGTGGATCAACAATCGATAAATTGACAGTCCATGTTAAATAAAATAAACTAAAACTCTTTTTAGATACACTTTACTGAAAGTTGACGGTAAAATTCGTTTCCTTGAAGTGTACAGGATTATTGACAGGGATTGTAGGTGCCTAGTAACGATAACAGTCACGCTGTTTTTACTGTTTTCGAAATGATTTCATTAGAAACCCTCGGAACTCATGTGTAGGCGAACTAGCCACTGTAATATAATTAAAATATGTAGTCTTGAAGGCGATGCTAGACACTGAACGAAATAATCAAGCTGCATGTACGTATCCTTCAGAGCTAGCTGTACATCTAGACAGTACAGATGTACTCTAAAGCCAACCAGAAATTGCTGCATGAACATTGACCGGTATCATATCCAAGCCCTTTTACTACCGAGTGATTAAAACTCGCTTCTCAAGTTTAAAAAAAAAAAAATCTTATGGCCGTTTTGGCCTAACCTTATTACAAATACGGAATGATGAAGATCAAAGATCAGACTGCATGTTCTGTAAAGCCTGATATTGATCTTCATCGTCCGCAAACGCGCTAAAGTTGTTCTCTGCATTGCTAGCATTGAAGAAAAGGACAAGGTAATGCCAATGTCCAGGAAAAAGAGCTTTAACTCTTTACTGCGCGATCCCATATTTTAACGATCCTAAACACGAAGGCTTTTGGAAAAAATGTGAGAAAAGGAGAAACTGCTCGTAACCAGCATCTATTATGTTCCCAGAGTGTTTTCCATCATTTCAAAAACAAATTCAAACATTACAACCACATCATTTGTTGTTTGTAAATGCTTTAAAATTGGACAAGTCTAACATTCTGTCTTCTAGTAAAAAGTTAATCCCAAACAGAGGAAAATCCATTAGCAGTAAGGTCCTTTTCAGAGAAAACAATCAGGTGTGTGACCAGAATTGATAATCAGAGAGCCTAATGCGCCTATAGTGGGCATCCGTGTTTGGTTTACCAGGATTACACGCGCACGAAAAGATTTATCTTTCTTCGGCGTTCGCCTTTTCTCTCAGTATACCAGAGAATAAAAGCAAACGCCAAAGACAGATGAATACTGAGTGTTTCACTGAAATTACGGCGCCAGTGCACCCAATCCACGTAATCCAAGAGTTATCTAACGGCAGGTATGCGCAATCCCCAGTTAGATTGGTACCTTCCTTGATATACACTCAGCAAAACTTATAAACCACCACTTTTGTTTCTCCTGCAAATTTGACCAAGTACTGGACAGGTAAATGGAAACATATTAGTCATAGTATTGCAATGAAAAAATTATCGAATCTGTCAACAGAAGGCATGTCTTTTTTAAAAAAGGAAAAACGCATCGGTTGCGCATGCCCGGTGTCTATGAGTGAAAACAGGTTAAAAAGAGAAGCTTAAGTTACTGAAAATTTACCAGCAATTAGAAAAAACCATGAAAATTATTTTCTGCATAAACATATAATCCGAGAAACCGAGTATTAAATTTTCAAGAATTTGATTTTTCAATGTTCAATGTTGAGTGAATAGATGTTAAATAAGCCCATTTAAAAAGAACAAGTCAATAAATTCTTTTCAGGCTTGGGCTGAGTTATGTTTTTACACTGATCAATGATTCTGCAAAAGATCAAACCAAGTGAAACATCTCTTTTCTGGACAGTGATGCAAAAGAACGGTCTACGGGGAATTACAGCTTAAAAGTGGCGGTTTTTAAGTTTTGATGAGTATAGTTAACACTGTAAATGGTGTTACATCGAAACGGAATGCTTCCAGTTTGTAGTAGTCAAAAGTGGCCCACTTGAAAACTTTAATTCCAAACTCCCGCTTCGTAAGGGAAATAGCACGGTTATGTATAGAAGTAAAATTTCACTTTATTTTCAACATACCAAAACGTAACTCGGAAACTTTTGTCGACTCAGGATTCGAACTCAAAACTCCTAGACTAGCAAAATATCTGGGCTTTACAGCTAGGCTATCGGGGCTCCACCATAGGCATGATGGACGGAGAAAGGGGATACGATTCAACTAGCGGCTAAGCAACATATAGTGTTAAAACAAACCGAATTAAAATAACTAATTTGACTATTTTCTCAACATGAAAGTTCAGCGATGTAAGGGGAAAAAGTATGTGCTATGAGTGATGTAAGAGCAAGAGGCCTGCACTTACATTGATGAAAGAGGAAGAAGTGTGCACTCACATTGATGAAAGAGGAACTAGCTTAAAAGGTATGAGCATATAGTGATGAAAAGGGGAAACAGTGTTGTCATGGTGATGTAAGAATAAGAAGTGTTTGCTCATAGTGATGTAAACTATTATAGTAATGTGAAAGAAAGAAGTGCGCAACCACAATGATGAAACAGAAAGTAGTTTTCACTAGAGGGAATAGTATGCACTCGCAGTAATGTAAAAGAAAATAGTATGCGCTTATAGTAATAAAAGAGGAAGTAGCGTTCAACAGCAATGATGTAAGTAGAACTATTGTGCACTTTAAGTGATTTACTAGGAATCGGTATGGATCTGTAGTGCTGTAGTAGGAAATAGTGTACATGTATAGTGATGAAATGGGTAATATTATACACGTAAAGTATTGAAATAGAGCTAGCACCGTGCACTAATATTTATGTACGAGTGTGAGTAGTGTGCATTTATAGTGATGGAAAAGTAAAGATTGTGCAACTACAGTGATATACCAGGAAGCAGTGTGGTGCACTTATACAGATATTAGAAGCAGTGCACACTTTAAGACATGTAAGAAGAAGCAGTTCACAAATATACACATGTTGGAGGAAGCAGTACACCATTATAGACATGTTGAAGGAAGCATTGTGCACTTATAGAGATGTCAGAGGAAGAAGTACGTACTTATAGACATATAAAAAGAGACAGTGCGCACTTATAGACATGTTAGAAGAGACAGTTCGCACTGACAGACATGTGCGAGGAAGAAGTGCGCACTTATAGACACGATAGAATGAGCAGTGCATACTTATAGATATGTTGGAGGAAGCAGTGTGCAAATATAGACATGTAAGAGGAAGCAGTGCGCACTTATAGAGATGTCAGGGGAAGTAGGTCGCACTGATGATGTAAGGGAATGTAACATGTAGTTACAGTGATTAAAGAGGATATTCTGATGAAAGAGAAAAGGGTGTATTTAAATTTAAGGATTTTCGATGAAAGAGGAAAGGGTGTTTTTTAAAATTAAAAAAAAAGAGAACAATTAGGACTTGGTGTACATTTTATTGTGGTGCGGAACGAAGAAGCATGCATTTATTGTGATGGGTGAAAAAAATATTGTATGCTTCTACTAACGAAAGAGGAATTACTGGTACAGATACGCTCGAGGGATCAAATAGATTGTTTTGGCTTTGTTTATCTGCTAAAGTATGCAGCGTCTTGGAGGGTGTTGTGCGTTACACTTGTCATGGGACGCCAAACGTGCATGGATAGTGGCACTGTTAGCAACCTGTATAGCTGAAGTAAGTTGACAACAATGTAAAACAGAAAAAAATGAATAATCAAACACTGATAACAGTATTTCATTTGTTTTAGCACCGACAGGGCACAAATAAATAATAATAAACATTGGCTCTAATATTGAACCAGTGAGGATGGGGCGCATCAACCGTGATGTGATGACAAGTTAATAATGCGGTTGAAGAAGCGGAAACAGCTGCCGACTGATTAAATAAATCAAATTAATGATGAATGCATTTCAATTTGGGATCATAAAATGTAATGGGAGATATTACTATTATGCAGTTTGAAATTAAGTCGTATTAATACGTTTTCAGAGAAATTCATTTGCTTCGTCCTTCGGTAAATGGAGGTCGTGGCCATGCTTCTCCGTACGTACGATTCACCTCTTTTCTAGACGACAAAACTTTAGACAAAATTTGTCTAAACAGTATGCTCAGGTTTAAAGACAGACAAATTAAACGCATCTTAAGTGATGGGAAATGTCTTTTAAAGGGTGGAAAAGATTGTGGGGTAAAAAGGAGGAAATGCTGGTTCCCAGGTATTGTATCTATACGTCACAGCAAAAGAAAAAAAAATTGAGACAAAAAATAAGAACTACTCTTTGTGAAGAGGTAGAAAATTTCAATGTGGTTGTTTGAAAATGGTTTTGCCCGAAACGGTCGAACGTTTGATGAGACTGATGTCCACATAAAACCAATCTGGGGGTTACCTCAGCATTTATTCTCATACTGGCGACTATTGTTCGTCTCGAAGTTTAAGATCTTGAAGAGATAATGTTTAAACAGTAAAAGTGAAATCGCTTGTATCACGATGGCTTCACTGTGGTGGTGTAAATATTGTATATACGAGTATTTGCACTGTAAGGTCGTTTTTACGAGAGATGCTTTCTGCAGTGACACAGGGAAGGCTTCAGTGAGGTCTAAATTTCAGTTCCTAATTTACGAATGTCTTACTATCTTCTACTGAACCACACACGACCCAATATCGAGACTTATCAATCCCTTACAAAGGAAGCCCATGTTTTCATGATCCTGAGAAAGGAAAAGTTTTTTTTTTAAAACATTTTGGGAAAGGGAGAAAATGCTGGATACCATTTTCTTCCTTTCCCACAATGTTTCCTAGCATTTCAGACACTAATCCCTTTATTTTAATCCAAACTTAGCCCTTAGGCTGCTAAGCGCGACTCAGTGACCTTTTGCGGACAGTGTAGATCAAGATCAGACTGCACTGAACGTGCAGTCTGATCTTGGATCTACACTGTCCGATAAGAAGATATCTTTCTTCCAAAAAAATACATTTGAAATAGCAAAATTTGAGTTTTTACTATCGGCTTGAAAGTTTAATGTTCGTTATTTAGCAGGATAAGGGTTAATTGGTCACCTGCAAGTAGCCTACTCTTAAATTCAACAAGTCTATAATATTGTCGTCTGATAAAGCGTTACAATGTAGTGACTGTTTATCATTAGGCTTTCGTGGTAGCCATGTTGTCCGAGGTTCCGTATTCACAAACTATTCTTATTTTTATTCTTAAGAATTTTCTAAATTTTAAAGTAATACAACTTCTGATTGGCTAACCAAATTGTTTAGCTAATCAGAAGCTGTGTTACTTTCTAAATCAAGAATAAGACTGAGGAGAATGGTTGGTGAATAAGGGTCTTGAGTAAGGGCCTAGATCTTTTGAGGTCCATGTATCTAACGCTTTATCAACAAGAGCTGCCAACGCTTGACTGCAGTTAGTGAAAATTCGAAATCGAAAAGGGACATAACTATGTCAATATATTTTGAAGTTTACCTGTCTCTCTGATATGGTGTCTTCTTTTTGATAGTTAAACAAATAGTTCGAGTTTGATTGATTGATTGATTGTATGGTGTTTAACGCCGTTTTCAACATTATTTCAGTTATATCACGGCGGCCAGTGCACCTATCCATGCTTTCCTGGAGTTTCTATCACCAGTACTCCGCACAATTTTCTTTCCAAGCCACTGGCTACTTTCCCACATAACCATCGTCGAAACAAAGATCAGCGGTGAGAGAGGAATGAATCCTGTCGCAATGACTATCATCAATCCTCGGAAAGAAATTGGCCCAGCCGGGGATCGAACCTGCGACCCCGTTTTTGAGTCCTGTACGCTACCGACTGTGCTACCGGGGCTCGGCAGTTTGAGTTTGAAGTAAATATTTTTACTGATGACAGAGATAACAGAAAATGCCAAAGATTTTTGCTCGACGACGGTACCGGGCTAGGACAATACCTCGCCGTTTTTCTTCGCAAACAGCCGAACTAAAGATCAGTCTTAGTGGTGAGTTTAAAAGAAAGCTTACCACTGTTTTTACGTTTTGCGAGACCACTTTTGAAAACACAATGACAAATGAATATAATGCTCGTGCTGGGTCTTTTTCCTTATACCAGAACGTATTCACATATTATTCATATATCAATCTTTAACCCTTAGGCTGCTGGGCGCGACTCACCGACCTTTTGCCGACAATGTAGATCAAGATCAGACTGCACAGAACGTGCAGTCTGATCTTTGATCTACACTGACCGATAAGGACATATTTTTCACCCAAAATACTTTGAAATAGCAAAATTTTGGGCTTTACTACTTTTTTAGCAGGATGAAGATTAATTCGCGTTGATTATCCATACTTAAAAAGGATGTTTTCGAAGTCGTCTGACTTTGTTCCAGGGGGCAAAGGAGCTCGAGAGAGAGAAAGCGTTGTTAAAACGACATAACTGAGGTAACAAAACCTCAATTAAAATTTCCAGATTTAGCGCGACATATTACGTAATTGAATCTGGAAGAACATGATGGCGTTATGTGTCGGTGTAATTATCGGAAACTTTTTTATCTGCGGAAAAGTCGATAGTACTAGAGAAAATGTATTTTAAACTCCCTCACTGTCCGTGGCAACTTTAAATAGCTTTGCGCACGGCATAGATCTGATGCAGTCTGATCTTTGATCTATACCTTCAGCTATCTGACCCTAAAATGCGATCAGAATTATCTCCAAATACGGTAGAAATACACTGTAAGACCTCAAAAGATTATAAATACTTAATAAGTCGGTATTGTCACCCGTGGTGTGTGGAGAAAAAGAAGAATTTTCTCATAAAGTAGTAATTCCGTTATTTTCCACAGGTTCTACAAATGCATTTACGTGTAGCATTATCCTTATTTCATAAAGATGTTTTCAAAATCACCTGCTTGTGATTTTTTTTTAACTCATTACCACACAATCCCGAGTTTTAACGACCCTCAGGAAAGAGGCTTTTGAAAACATTGTGGGAAAAGGAGAAAATGCTGGTAACCAGAATACTCTCATTTTCCCACATCTTTTTTCTTCACTATCTAAGACAGGTTCCATTGTTTGAGTCACATTTACTTTGTGGTCTGCAAATGCTTTTAATTTGGACAAGTCTACATTTTTTTGTCATTTGATAAAGAGTTAAGGAAGTGACGGGTCAAAATGGACAAAAATCATCTAAATTAAATAATCCCGTCAACACACTCAGAGTTATGAAGTGTACGGGGCAATGGTGGCAGACAGTCGCTGTTTATTTGTCAGTGTGAACAACGAAATAATGTTTTTGACAGTGGAAAAGACCAAATAATATGTCTTTGCCTTTTCAAATGACAGGGAAAAAATGTTGATTGTTGTATAGTACCACGGACAGTTTTAATATGTCCTTCCAAAAACATGCTTTACATTGTGAGAACTTCCTATTAAACTGATCTATATCTAGATTTCCTGGTATGGGCCTCTACAAACACATTTCGACAAGATATTTGAATAACCTGGAACACTCATGCATTCGCGGCAGTATTAGAATATTAATAGAATAGTCTGGAAAAAACGTTCTTGAAGTCGCAGTTGAAAACGAAACATGAATCCCTCAATCCCAATGGTAATGTTCCTTCCCTCCTTGTCTCATCTGCGTCCTGTCAATCCGTTGAAAGTTAGATTTTTTTTTGGCGTAGATGAATACGCTGGCTTTAAACCTACTTCTTGCTAGTAATATACACGAATGAATAAACAGTAATTTGCGACTGGTATGAAATGTGGATATGTGTATTCCACGGGGCCCTGTAGACCTATAGATATGCCGGGAAATTTATTACAACAATATACAAGCGTTGCTACCGCCAATATTTTTCAAGGGTCACGCTGTATAAACCATCATTAGTTTAAACATATTTTATTCAATATGATATATACATGTTAATATTCTGAAAATTCAAGTTGCGTGAAAAGGAGTGGAACGAAAGCTAACCCATCATTGTATATCTACATATATTTTAAGACACATCAATTTTAGCAGCAACTGCTCCTTTTCATACGATAATTTGGATTATTATCCAATTCTGAAAAACATTATTTAATTGAGGATTTTGCTTTTCAATAATGTGCAAAACACTGAGGAAAAAGATGCTATTGCTGGTGGGGTTACTCTTCATTACGTCATATTGAACCACAAACCGTATAGAATATGGTGCCTCTTTCGCTGCCTGTCTTTTTCTTAATGATATTTCTCGTTTGATCTTTTAGGCTTTACTAAACAAGGAGAATCAAGATTAGACTCCAAGTTCGATGCAGTTGTATCCTTATCTTCACTGTCCACAAAATACATCTACAGTTGCGATTATCCGCCAAATGTTGCATACAATATTTCCACACTCATCCATTATCAAAATCTCTTACTTTTGGGTGAAATTTTACACGTTTGGAGTGATACAATAGATACATGAATAACAGGAAAACGTAGTTATACCATTTTGCTCACAGGTGCTTGTTTTTTTTTTAACCACCTTCGCCCGCTATAACCATGTTTATAAGGCAAATTATACGTATTACGAATCTGATTGGTGAATGGTATTTTTAGCCCTTTTTCGCGTGTTGCAGGCCAATTTTATTATTAGGAAAGGTAATAGAGAGCGAATTTTGCACAAGAATCAAGTGCCTGTGAATTTGGTATCGCAAAAGATTAATGAGGGCCTTAAGTCTCTATGTGGAATCTTAGAGAAGTTTTCCTGGAATGAAAATTAAAGTTCTGGTTTTGATTTTAACGGAAGGAGCGAGGATCGAACCCTTGAGTGTCGACTGCAAAACTTTCAGAAGCTAGGGTTTGATCTTCATCCAAACCGACAAGAGTGTTCTGGTCTTTTTCGGCCAGGGAATTCTCCCCTCTTCACTCCCCCGTGTCCTTGAGTAACGGATTATTTGTAAGGCGTCTTTGAACAGGGTAAACTTCGCTAGCGACCTTTGAGCGTCTTTGATTACCTCTTTACTAGTCGAGATTTGTCCAAGTTGAAAGCATTTTCAGATGACAAATGAAAGGAGGGTTAAAGGACAAACTTGTCCTTGATAGAATGGACAACGTTGTGGAAAAAAAAAAAAAATGCTGGTGACGGGATTGTTTTAGAAAGGATTGAGGAATGTCTCTCCATAGGCCAATAATAATCTTATTCTTCCCTTGCGTCCTTTGAGTACACTGTTTTTGCGGCGTCGTTGATTCAGGTGAATCTAACTCTGACGGAGTTTGACCAAGACTAATTTTTCTTGTGGCGTTATCGTTAGAGCGTCCTTGAACAGAGCACAATTCGTTGATGTCCTTAGAGCTCTTTTAAATAAGACACTAGTTAGTCTTCTCATCCATAGCATTTTTAAAGTATGTCAGTTAAATCTGGGGAAAAATTAGCGCTCATTGAGAAAATACTGCGAAACAAGTAGTTGCACAGCCGCATTACTTTTGATTCTATACATATTAAAAAAAACCCCCGAAATTTTGACAGAATGTTTGTCTTGATATCCCGGAAGAGATTTGAAATGGATCGTATTGGGTCAAAAGACTCAGGTGAGTTACACAGGGCCATCACTGTCTCTTTTTTTGACAACTTTTGGACTTTGACGTTTCAAGACGCCTTTTTGTCGTCTAGAACCCGTTTTCCGGTGTCCTCCTAGAAAGTATTGGTAGCTGACGACTTTGACATTATATACTCAGTTCCATAAATAAGTGTGCACTTAATTTTCTTTTATTTCTCGTCGCATGTTTTACTGAAGACCAACAAATTTGGTATCATACTTTAGTTCCGAGTCTGTAGAAAATGCCAGGCTAATCAGATTTTGACTAACAGAAAGTTTAAGTTAGGTTTTTGCAGTTTAAATGAAGGTGGTACTAAAATCAAAGTTGCAAAAGTACTCAAAAACTAAGGTAACATTAAAGTTAGGTTTTGGCCACCGCTCTCGTTCAGGAATGGAATAGACGTCGCGTCAAAAGGTCGCGTCCCCTATTAAAATTTGGTAATGTGAGCATTCATTTAGCGTACGATATAAAGCATAAAGTTTTGCTATGCTACTATTATATTTCAAAATAAAGGTATAAGATTGCAGATTTCAGTGGTGTTATTATTGATTGAATATATTGACTGTCTGCGTATAATTGTCCGTGCATATCCCAAATGATTGGTAAAAATTCACATGTCCCATGTTACATTTGCGTCAGGACCTCATCGAAACTTTCTTCGTGCAGACAATAAAGGCGGGAAAACTCACTATAGTTGTCCGCAACATCAATGTGATGTCATTTCCGGACGTTGTATTAGAATTTGCTTGGTTGTACGACGATACCTGAGAGCGCTGTAGCGAGTTTCATTATTGAGGAGAAAGTGTCCGACATGCTATAAAAATTTGTAAGTAAAGTTTTTTATAACATATTTAAAATTGAAAGAATCATCACCAAACATTTTTATATTTGCACGAAAATACGTTTTTTGTTTAGTTTTGAAATATGGTCTCGTTTTAGGAAATTCCAGTTACATATTTCTATAATTCGAAAAATAGTTTGTTCTCTCAAATGTCCCTTATCAAGAAAAATAACGTCATTTTTTTCATTTAACACATTTATAAGCTTTTAATTGAAAAAGTAGTCCTCTGTAACAATAAATGTTTTCTGTAGGAAAATAAGCTTTTTCTTGCGATTGTAATGATATACAAATTAAGGTATGTTTTTATTTACTAATGTTTTTGGCGGTAAATTAAATTGTTCCCATGAAATGTCCCCAGACGTTATTTTTCCAATAACGCTGACGTTAAAAGATATTGATTACCTTAAGGAAATGCTCTTTATAAATAGTAATTTTAAATTTATAAAAAAAAAAAAAAAATTGAAAAGAAAATATTCATGCGGCTAGAATTCATAATATAGATACTTCTGATATTCTTAAACAAAAGGTAACAGTCTGTAAGTCTCCTAATTTTACCCCTTTCTTAGGTTTGAGATATGGAGAGACCGTCCTGTAAATTGACAAAAGAAATTCGCCTCTATTTTTCACCCCTAGTCGTTTCGCCCCCGAGCCCTAGTCGTTATAGTTTCAGTACTGTATGTACACGTAGTTAGAGTTCTTCAGGGCTATTTACATTTCGCTAGAGCTGAACACTTTCTTTGTAAACTGTTTATTTATCTACAGGCGCCCAGGATGCAGCGGGAGGGCTACTGAAGAGACAGGCAGATATTGCGGTACTCCGTGGATTATGTATCATTCAGAATGCGCGTCATCTTTATGACTTTGGCACCAAACATTTTCAAGACTCAAAGTCAGGGGACAAAACTCGCATATTTCGTTACATAGACTCCATCAACCGTGATCATGATATTCTTTTTAAACCCGTACCCAACATAAGAAGTATGCATAACGTCCGTACACATGCCAATGAACCTGGTTTTGTGTACCTTAGTGAATTGTCATGTTTTTCGTGTGATCAGTACTCTAGAAAAAATTACAAAGACTGTGAAAATCTAGATCACGTTGGAAATACGACAAAGCATTAGATGATTCGTGAAAGAGTGCCGGGATTGGAATAGGAAATTCTACAAGATCAAGAACCATTAAAAAATTTGGTGTCCCCAGGCCATGTGATGGCCTTATATACTGATTATCCAGGCTGCGATTATTACCTGATGAAAGTAACAGAAGCTCTACATACTTCATCAAATTGCACACGTGATCAATGTGGAACATCTCTACCTGCAGGGACGGAGATGCTGGCTACTACTATGATAAAGTAAACTCAAAGAAATACAGACTATTAAATCACCAATACGCAGTGGTACTTGTAGCTTCCCTTATATTTGTATGTGCAGAGAATGACTCTAAACAATGTATCGAAATTCCTGATAAGCTAAATTTTGACATTCTTACATGTGTAGAAGTGAATGCATTAATGCATTGATAAGTCCATAACTAAAATATCCTGATTGCTGTTACTTTTTATTTCACACGGACGCTGAACACGTCAACGTTGTAAAACGTAAACGTCATTTTATTGTAACGCGGGAGGTCACCAGTAATTGACGCGACGTCATAACATTCCTGATGCAATGATTTTACGTTATGTAAGGTCTATGCGACGTCGAATAATTGCCTGTATCGACAGCAGAGGTGGCCATACAAGATATTGATTGAAAAATTACAAGAACTTTAAGAAAAACCTAACTTTAATGTTACCTTAGTCTTTGAAATTTTGCAATTTTGGTTTTAGTACCACCTTCCTTTAAAACTGCAAAAACCTAACTTAAACTTTCTGTTAGTCAAAATCTGATTAGCCTGGCATTTTCTACAGACTCGGAACTAAAGTATGATACCAAATTTGTTGGTCTTCAGTAAAACATGCGACGAGAAATAAAGGAAAATTAAGTGCACACTTATTTATGGAACTGAGTATATATGAAATTACTGTTTAATTTGAATACAAATGGAAACTAGAAATGTGTTACCGACAGGGATGCCCCCCGCACTGCGACCTTGACCTTTGAGCTTGCGACACGGTCGTTGCACGCGACATGTCGTCTATCCATGGCCATCATTTGTGCCAAATTATTTTGGAATCAGACCATCTTTGTCTGCGCATGTGATATTCTTCGAAGATTCGACCTGTCTGCTATGACTATCCTCATCGTCGCAAGCCAAGGTGACGATCACTACGTAGATCTTCGGTAAAATATACGTAGCGATCGTCAGCTTGGCTTGCGAAGATGCACTATCCTGTACAGGATAAATATTAATGCGCGGTGTGTAAACTAAAACTCGCCACTAATAAAGTAGCCTTGGAGAAAATGGCTATAAACAATACATCTGTGGAAAAATGTAGCCTGTTTTTCGCTCCAAATTTCTTAATTATTTCAAACGGGAAAAAAAGTTTTTACAGATTCTATTGTTTTACTGCACATCTTTGAATACAGTATCTCAATACATGTATAGACTTTATGGAAACCAGGATTCGTGCAAGGTTTTTCCACAGACTTATCAACAAAAAGTGTCTGGGCTCATATCGAAGCTATTACCCAAGCATGTAGGGGCTGCTTTTTGTTTTTATAAATGACCGGTGCAAAGGTTACATGCTAGCTGACCATAGCTGAGTAAATCGTACTATGTAGCGTTTTATTGAGTAAACGTTTATTTTATTTTGAAATTCGAAGAAACGGTTTTCGTTAAGAAAAAAGTAGTCCGGTTCTGTACCAAGAATGCCGAAATCAGACAGGTCTGTATTTGAAAAATGCCCCCTAGCGGAACATAATGATCAGTCCATGCACCTGGAAGTTATTGGCCGGACACGAACAGCAGAGTGTACCGAAAACACACACACACATATACATACATACATACATACATGCCGACAGATGTAACGCTATATGCCCCCCCCCCCTTTTAATGGCAGGGGCATATAAAATGGCAATAGGAGATAGTGCCGTTGAAGAGCACTTTCGTTTTGTTTTCCTCAAAAATGTTTCAAGATAAAGTCTGCTGCGAGACAAAATAGAGCGTCTGCAGGTGCCAGTGTCGCTGACAGACAGACGGTGGTTTGCGTGACCAATGCTATTTACGAAATGTTTTTTTTTTATGTCCGAGACGATTTCTTTAGTGAAATTTGAAAATTAGAACGGCGCGGTCACGTAACAGGAAATTGACTCTAGGTCTTGAATATAATTGGTGCCTAAGGTTTTAATGAAGAGACATATCATGGTCCGACACTACGTGGCTTTTACTTGTTGGTGGTGTGTTTTACGATGTGTTTTAAACATTCAGTGCCGTAGATGAGACGCTTTTGTGGACGGCGTAGATCAAGATCACACTGCACTAAACGTGCAACCTGATCACGATTCTACGCCGCTTGTTTAGGTAAGTCTATACGATTAAACCCCTCTAGGCTATATTTTCAGCTATCAACAGAGTTAAAACTGATATTTCTGGTACTGAGAGAGGTAACACGAAATGTATACGGTGAACACAGTAAAGGATAAATGAGCTTACAGTATTAGTTGTGGGGCCAAGTGGTAGGGGACTTGGAAACTTGTTCACGGCCGAAGGAGCGACATGATTTGCCACAGCCGTGAACAAGTTTTTTAAGTCCTCTGCCACCTGACCGTACAACGGATTTATTATACTGCAAAGTTTTGCCATTCCAACATGTATTGGGCGAAATTTCTCTGTTTTATGATCTCACGAATTGAATGCGCTGACGAAATCGAATTTCTCTTCAGAGTGTCCCAATTCACTGAAAACTGACGTCACTGAGAACTGACGTCACTGAAACTTTGGTAAAACGTGCACTTTGGTGCATGAACATGATTATGTCACTGCGATAGACATTCTACGTATTTTTATATAAACATGGATTTAAACAACTTCAAGGCAAGTAAATATGCATGTTAATGATTTGTTGGCAAAATTAAACGACCATTAGTTGCCTCAAACGACCATTAGGTTATCCTTTTAAAGTTACAATGTATGAGTTTTGACGCTTCACATTTGCTTACCCGACGAAGGGATGGCTCGTTTAAACCCAGTGTATTTGTTTTGGAATGGCAACAAACGATCATATATAGATCTATGTAACTATTTTCATTTATTTTCAAAAATAATCCATTCTTTCCCCTTTATTGACAATAATCAAGGGAAAACTAGTAATAATATGGTGCAGGCTACTCAGTATAATTATTTGTCTTGTGGGCGGATCGTATCGATCGATGTCGCCATTTTGGATTTTGTGTTCGAAGTGTAGTTTTGTATACGGGGCTCCCGAAAGGGGAAACTGCTTTTCCCCGGATTTTGCCAGAGTACAGAAATATATGTCTGGAGCATATTATTTAATTAGATCGCGAGAAATTTCTTTGCAATATAGATAGTTTGAACCCAGGCTTGCAGAAGAAGCTTTTCGAGGATTGATGAAACCATTGCGACAGGATTTATTCATTTCTAGCCGCTTCAGATGTTTAGACGGTTTGTATAAAGAATAAAGTACTCCGTCGCATTGAATTAATGTGTGCAGTTGGTAAATAAACAAGTAAGAAAAGGTATGGAACTGAAATACTGCTGTGCAATTAAAAATTCAGCAAAGTTAATTTAAGCCTGAAACTCTCTCCAGAATATTGAAGGATTACGACCCCTAACTCATCGGTAAATATCGTGTAACATTGACGTTTTCGTAAAGGCTATTCGCCCAATCTCGGCAGCTTCCGTCTTTTAATATGAAAGTTAGGGGCCGTAGACCTTAATGGTTATAGAAAATAGAATACTCCAATGTATATGTAACTACATCTATATACATCTACAGGTGGCCAAAAACAATCTCATTGAGTCTAAGCCTACTGGTTTAATTTTAAACCTCATGGCTGAATCCCATAAAAGAAAAGTGTGGCTCATCGGTCAGCTGGCATCAGTTTCTTCGATTCATTTGTACAAAATTTCCTTAATATGTCGTCTTCTTTAAGGAAATGTTGGGGAAAAATTGGAAAGGGTACGAGGTTTTAATTAATTACGCTTTGTTTATTCGATCTTCAAATTATACATAACTGTGTGCACGTCGAGATTCATCGAAACATTTTCTTCTTGTCGAACACGGCCATAAGTCATTGAAGACCTGAGCTCAAAATTCAAGGATTGTTTTTTCGAGGCAGAAGATCAGGGCAATGTGCTATCTCCGGAGACAATACATCTACTATCCAGGGACAAGATAATTCTGGTAGAGTTTAGTGATCTCTATCATTGTCTTACTATGAATTACTCGCAATAACAGTACCCGACTTCAAACCGTGGCCATCTTCACCAACCTTTTTAAATACATGTCTTATTCGAATCCCATCTTTCAAGACAAGCAATTTGATTGGAGTAGACAGAAAGTGCAAGTTACTCAGATGGCCGGTCTATGAACTTAGAATCAGAATTGATTTAGAAGGATGGTGAATTCAGCCCCTTTTATTCCATTTGTCCATAGCATTTAATTTTTTGAAATTATAGGGGGATGTGCAATAATTGCAATGCAATTGAATGACGACTGAGAATATTATGAAAAGACCTATTTGTTCAACTCGTTGACTGAAAGTGGTAACTCAAATAGGTGTTGTGGATGGCGTAAATCAGGATCAGAATATGAAGGACGGACAGTCTGATCATAGATTTATGACGACCGCTATCTAATGCTCAACTATGACCAAGATCACCTTCAATTAAAAAGGAAATCTTCTTTTGGACCTCGAAAACAGACGAGTTTGTTCAGTCGGCAAAAGGTGGTTTAATGAATCTCCGTGATGCATTATACCAAGCAAGTCATCACATAATTAATGGCTCCATATAATCCATTTTGTGAAAAAATCGGCTGAATCAAGAGGTAGAATGACTCTTGGACATGCAGAAAATTTACTAACAGCAAAATGTTTCGACCCTTACCGATAATCTTTGGACATGCACTGAACACCCTTTCAGAGCATGACCCTATGATTTGGAACACATTTAATACATTTAATGAGTATATACAGTCTAAATCTCACTCAAATTCAACGGATTGGACCTCCAACAATATTGGCAGACATTTATTTTCTCATAGTGTACTAAAAACAAAAAAAGAAACACAAGGTAAAGATTTTATCCGCTAACTTCTGCACCGATCAACTTCCTTGAAGTATTTAGGGGTACGTCGGAAACTGCATGATAACTCGACGAAACTGAGCCATGCTCTGGCAAAAGGGGGCTTTATGCATCCCCGTGATGCATGATATCAAGCAAGTCACCACAGTATTACACATCCCTAAAATCCGTTTTGTATAACAACCTACTGAATCATGAGGTACACCGGTCCTTTGATTTACAGAAAATTGACCAATAGCGGAAAGTTTCGCCCTAGGTCAGCCTGCGCGGACTGCGCAGGCTGACCTGGGTCGATACCTTTTCGCAAGTGCATTAAGCCTCCTTTTTACAGAGCATGGCTCAAAAACTTGTCACATAGTAGGGAAATTTTAGCCATTTGTCGGAAAATGTTAATATGTCTATAAATTTACCAAATATTGAATCAAACACTATCATTTTCGCTTACGCTGCGTTTCCTTTTCCATTCAGTGTAATTAAAAATAAGACGAATGTGTTTTTTTTTAACTTGTCCTTTAACCGATGACTTTTAGTGTCTCAGCAGACTCTTTTGGAAAACGTCGTTACAAAAAAAAAAAAAAAACGATCAGTTTTCCCATTTTAGTTACAATGTTCTCACATGTAAATGTATGTATACAGCAGTCATAAGGTCGAACTGAATATTGTAACAAAATCGATCTGCTACTCAAGGACAACATGGATTGAAGCACTAGGAAGTGTGGTTCAGTTCATACCTAATGAATCTCTCTGTAGATATACTGACGCCAGTTGAAATACCTGATTAGAATTAATCTGAAAGAAATGTTAAGGATTTTGAAATGAAAAACCTAGTGGGAACATAAGCCATTGGTTGTAACAAGCAATTGATTATTTTCCCGCCATGTTTTTCAAATGCTTTCTACTACCGGAGCATGAAAGGTCTTATCTTTATGGTTGTAAACAAGCAATCGCTTATTTTCCCACAACGTTTTCCAAATGCTTTCTATTGAAGGGATATAAAAAGTCTGACTTTTATTGTTTGTAAAATGCAATTGATTACTTTCCGTCAATGTTCCAAAAAGCTTTTTTATGACAGGGTGTACATGGTCTTTATGTTAAATTGAAATTGTACTAAACAACTTGGAAGCAAACACTCAATAAGCTCCTCGCTTCATAATAGTACTATGACATGGCCTCGTGGAATATGTGTTCATGGAGTAGCGTTCCGACCGAGTATGACCGTTCATACGTGCCAACCGGAAGTTGTACACCTCCATCGGTGTCTTGGTGGTCTCTGCAAGAGGTTTGTAACATTTGCCGAACGCAGATCTGAACTCTTGTCGGAATTTTGCTGAAAATAGATCAAGAACAATGATTAAAAAAGGTACTAAATTGTGATATCAAATAGTGCAAATCAGCACCCCTTGGAGGTCATTGTTATTCAATATGAGCATGCATGTAAAAACTTCAGTTTTGGTTTGCCATGCAATTGCTCTTGATGGCATGTACAAACTATTATTTAAAAAATACTGCTCTAGTCACACACACACACCACAATTTCGGGTTGATGTGCAATTAGTCTTTTACGCGCACACAAAATAAAACTATGGGTTACCACGCAATTTCTCCTTCAGTCAAACACAAAGTACAGTTTTGGTTTGAAATGGAATCGTCCTTCAGGCACACACAAGCGGCAGTCGTTGTTTGACATGTAATTGCTCCTCCAAGCACACACAAATCATACTTCTGGGTTGACGTATAATTACCCATACAGGCACACACAAACTGCATTTGCTGGTTGACGTGCAACTGCTCTCGTATGCATTCACAAATCACAGTTTTTGGTTGCCATGTAATCGCTCCTACTGGCACACACTAATAAGGACACGTTTTTGCTTTCGCAAACATACATTAATGGTATACTGGTTGAAATTTAATTATTCTTGCACTTAGGCAAACAGTAACGGAATTTCGAAAGGTTGGGTGAACATGGAATTAGTCATTCAGGCAGACCCAATCATGATTGTTGCACTTACTGGTACGGGCATGCAGACAGTGCAACTACATGTATAAGCTTGGCAGACATGCCTTTACAGAAACGGCAGTCGTTCATCCATACACTAATTATAATGTGGCAATTGGCTGCAACTGCTCATACAGGCATAGGGTTACTACAATTGTTGTTTTACGTGCAATTTTTGCAACAGTAAGGAAACACGAAGTGGGTTCATATGTAAATTTTCCAGCAAAAACTCTATATAGTTATGGATAAATTTACAAACAATATCTCTTTCAAGCATACACAAATTACAGAAGCTAAAGGTTGACAAACAATCTGTTGTACAGAAGTACACTAACTTCAACATTCGGCAAACCCCGGGTGATCCGTTGATTAAAGCCAACGGCTGTATTACGATGAGTGATATGCACCTATACCGTACATTTTTTTCGTCGGAAATACACCACTTACCGTTTGTAAAATTGTAAGGTTCGAAAACACGATTCACAACTTTCTACCGAAATCTTTCTACAAATTCATACATTTCCTTTGACAAACGGTATGTAAATTAATTTTTTGATTTGGTCTGTAAATTCCATTGGCAGTTTTCACCGAAAGATTGATAGATATGAATTACATCACCGTGTTTGTTGATGTTGGTAATGAATTTTCATGTACGCCTTCATGTTTAAGATCAAGTCACTGACAGCGTATGGAAACCTCCTTAATACAGACGAGGTAAGATGCAGTAACGGGATCGGCAGAGTCGTGACGAGTTTAAGGTTTGCTCGTCACTACTCGACCGATTCCGAATCAACGGATCACCCAAGGTTTGCCGAATGGTGTAGGTTGGTAAGCAAATATCTCGTTTATGTATACATATCTTACAAAAGTTTGGGCTGACATGCAATCGCTCCTGCAGATATACACAAACTACAATAATTGTAGGGTGACAAACTATTTCTTCATTCATCCACGACTTACGACGACACTAATGCAGAGTTAACAAGCAACTCTCCTTTGTCGACAAACACAAACTACAATTTGAAGGTTATTAGCAATCACGTCTGCAGACGTGCATGATCCAAAATTATAGACTGACAACTAATTTCTCCAACAAGTATACACAACTTACAATTACTGTGAATGCACAGGTAATCAGACCCTTAAATAATATGACCTACAAATTGCGGGTTGACCCGGGAGACGGCCCACATACATACATGTAGGTTTCAGTTACGTTTGAGAAATAATTGCTTCAAAAAGCGTGCACAACCTGACGTGATAAGCCATCTATCCTCTTTCTACATAAGGCGTACACAAGCCGATTTGACATGCAATTGCTCCTTTTTTAAAAAAAAAAATATTTGTCTAGTTAATTTCCTTCATTCAAGTAGACCTGCTTTGTGCCATTGACACTAGCTGAAGGTAGGTCAGTATATTTTTGCAACAACTTTATCGTAATTTATTTTTGTCCATTCTTTCGAAACAGACCTAGACACAAATGGAATACAGTTTTTCTAAGATTCTGCAGATCCCCAACTTAGCAATGGTGGAACCTAGGAAAAGCATAAATAAGTGAGCTGTCGTCGTGGTATGACTGAAACTGGGCCGAATCTGCGTCAAACACGATTTAAAAATTTAGTTCGTTTAAATTTAGATTTATTGCTGTTCCCAACAGTTCTATATGTCATGTAATTCGATAAGTTGGTGATAAAGGTAATCCATGCAGAGCTCTCATATTTCCTCCTAGAGCGGAACTGCACGTTAAGCTTGGAATTACTTTTCTGATATATTGCTGAAAATAAACTGAAACAGATTTCCTCTAGAACTTTCTATGTTATTTTGTCACATAATCATGCAGCTATAAAAAATGTCTTCTGGAATCTTTGTAAAGAAAGTGGAAATATACATCAGAACTTAAGGGGAAATTTTAGCCGAAAATGAGATTTTTGGTATAGTATACATTTGCTCAAATATCAGACCTGAAAAACTAATTAGAATATAATATACTAAGACAACTTTTTACGCTATCATAGGAGATAATTTTTATTTCAAATAGTATAATGTAAAAGGCAACTGCTTGTGACAGGAAATGGCTCCTTTACCAACAATAGTTTTATATCATTAGAAAAAAAAAAAAATTCCTTTACATCAAAGATATTTGAGCCATGCCCTGGCAAAAGGAGGTTTAACGTATCTCCGTGATTCATCATACCAAGCAAGTCAGCACATGAAACGGATCCATTAAAAAAGATTTAACTAATAACCAACTGAATCTTTAAGTAGCACGTTCCTTGAACATGCAGAAAATGTACAGTAAGAAAAAAAGTTTCAACACGGGTTAGCCTGCGCAGATTGACCGATACTTTTCGCAGATGCATCAAACTCCTTTTCACAGGGCATGGATCTTTTTCTTTAGCATCTTTTATCTGTACTAGTCATTGACATACCACATAACAACCTCTATAGGGAGGGACCAAAAGTCTGTTTGCATGTTTCTCAGGTGTTATAGTGTGCCATGGATAAATCTATGATGTTAAACACTTTGATGGAGCGTTTATAATCAATGATTTGTGAAGACATGTACTTGTAACTGAGGTTTATTGTATAAAAATGTGGCAAAAATAGGAATTGCTCCCCAAGAGCTAGTGGTCTGCTAGACACATAAACACAATAATATCTGCAGGTAATAGTTTACCTATTAACTGCTGTAAATTGGTTTATTGATGTAATGAAATGTCTAATATATTCGAACTACAGTGGATCTACACAATTATATCGATACTCCAATATGTTTCCTGTTCTTACTGTTCATACAGAGTGTGATGATTGGGATAATAGTAGAAACCACGTGCTATCATAACATACATGTAAAATACTCAAATATAATCTTTATGTGGGCTACTAGTATTTGGATTGAAAGAACTGGTCAAAAAGCAGAGATCATATGATACCTGTGGCAAGTAAAGGCATGTTTCGGGTGTTACAGTGTGCCCTGGATAACACTACTCAACGTCTCCACAACAAAACTGTTTGCTGGGGAATTGCTGTCATGAAGTAACGAGTTAAACAACAAGTTTCAAAGAGTATATGTTTGTTTGTGTACTTACCGCTCATAAAATTGTAGATGATGGGGTTTATAGAACTGTTTAAGTAACAGAGTCCACGTGCTATAAGGGCATACGTCACCACGACAAAGTCGTCCATAGAATGTAGGGTACCATTGTATCTGAAACAAGGATTGACATAAATATCCTTTATTCTATTGGATAAAATATACAGTTGAGCAATCACTTGATAATTTTAACAAGCCATCGAGTAGAAAATCAAAGAAGCACTGAACAAGAGATATAAAGGCCCGAATCACTGTACTGGTAGTACTATTTAGTGTAAAGGAAACCGGTTATAACCAACCATGAACAAAGTTTTGAATGTTATTAAAATTTTTTTTTTTTGACGAGCTCTTTCTTACTTTATTGTTATATTGCCAGCTCATATCAGGTAATAAACAGTATTCTCTGGAGGAATTAAAACCCCCCAACTCTCGTGTAACATTCTAGGGTTTAATGTGCGTAAACTAGAAAAAAATGAGAACTTTTTGTAGATCCCACCTGAACATGATTTGGAAAAAAAAAAAAAAAAAATACAGTTAATTTTTTACAATAGTTATATAGTTTGCATGTAGCATTTGGCAAAAAGGGAGAAAATCAAAGTGAAATTTCTGTGTATCTATCAATTGGATTAAGTGAAACTTTAAATAGGCACTGAGTACGTAGTGCACTATGTACAATATTTACAAGTTTCGAAGGAATGGGACCAATATTGTGGAGTACTTATTGGTTTTTACTCTTTCGGCACCCAACAAAATATGAGTCGTGCTTTGTGAACAAGGAGTTTAATGCATCTGCAAAAAGTATCGACCCATATCAGCTGGTACAGTCCGCGCAGGCCGATGTGGGTCGAAACTTTTTGCTATTTGTAAATTTTTCGCCTGTCCAGGTATGGTTCTACCCCAAGATTTAGTCGGTTGTTGGACAAAATGGATTTTATGGATCCATTTTTATGTGACGACTTGCTTGGTATAATGTATCACGGAGATGCATTAAACCCCCTCTTCTCAGAGCACGGCCTACATGGACTCGGCCTCTTACGACTGCTAAAAATATAATCCACTGAAACTCAGTCATGTTTTTCTAAAACGCTTGACTTAACGAGCGAACGGTATGGATCCAAGATCTGACAGCATGTATTGTGTGGTCTGATGTTGATCTATGCCGTCAGCAAGAGTCCGTGTATTTGCTTATGGCGATGAAAGGGATAACTCTTTAGTACACAGCAATATTTTGGACTCACCCATTTTGAAAACAGTTGCTTGAGACAAATGAGGTATGGCTAAAATAGTGTAAGTCGTCTTTGGTGGGATAAAATAACATGTCATCGTTTGGCAAAGGTTTGAATAACAAATATCAATTTCAAGCATCAGTTTTGAATTAAAGAGCAACAGAAAGTAAGCATAATGAACTCTGAAATTTGTTGTCTAATATCGAAACCCTCACTGACAAGCCTATTTCCGTCCTCATATTTGATAACAAAGATTCAATCAATTGCCAAATGTATGTCATCAAATTCCGAATTCCTACAGACTTATATGCAGTCTTCAGTGTGCTAGAAAATGAAGGACGCTGCTTCTTGACCATGTAATTATAGTGAAAAGTATAGATCTACTGGAGGAAAGTGTTCTGGAGCTATTTACACTAAATTATGCTATTATTATTCCTCGCTTCACATCAAAGTTGTAGCTCTCTGAAACCGGGAAGTGTCATTTTGGCGAAGTCGCCATTGACGTTAGCGTCAAAACGTTTTTCGAAAATGTTGATCACTTTTAAACAAGTACATTTTGATAATATTTTGCTCATTAATTTTGCTTTGTTGTTCTTAATTGTGGCGCCGCATGAGCGGCGGCACTATATTTTTATTCGCTTTTGAAAAGTGCATGTGGACGTAGCCATATTGTTTACTATATGGACTGGTTCAGTTTTTTTTTTTAACATACATGAAAAAATACGGTACTTTCATTACCAGATCGAGGCCGTACCAACTTTGTTTTTTCTATTTGGACTCAGTTTTTGTTTTTTAACATGTAAAATACCGTATTTTCATTGCCAGATCGATAAAAACCTGATCGTATCAACTTGGTTGTTTGGAAAAACTGTAAAATACATTTCGAGAAATAAGTCACGTGATCAAATATCATCTGTCACAAATTTTCGAAGCCGCCATTTAGTTGAATCAAGTTTGAAAAGTTTAAGTGGAATTTTCATGCTCTTCTCCCGAAGTACAATCGCATGTATATTTTTGTTCTAGTAGTGTAGGGATTGCAGAAATATCGTTTTCCTCTCACGATCGTGTTCTTAAGATCAGCAATCGGTAAATAGGTCAATCGCTGTAATGTACCCTATTTCAGAAACAACTGATTTGCGGCGCCATTGATGTTATGCATCAATATTTTCTTGTTCTTAATAACGATAGCTTCATTATTTATTCCTCAGTAAATAAAAAGGAAACTTGAACAACATAGTCAGTGGAATCGGAATTCGCTGAAATATGTATGGCCACTGACTTTACTGTAACCTTTACCACACAACTTCGAGTTTTATCGACCCTTACTAAAAACGCTTTTGAAAACATGGTGGGAAAAGGAGAAAATGCTTGGAATCAGCATTTTCTCCTTTAACCACAATATTTTCTACTCTTTCAAACACAAAGATCATTACTTGAACTGCACCGAATCTTACTTGAAATGCACTGAATCTGTCGTCGGCAAATGCTTTGATTTGGATAAGTCAACAATATTGTCGCCTAGTAGACTTAAGAAACTGTTTTATCAAAAGCGGGATACTGCTTGACTTCATGGTGTGAAAATGATAATTAGCTTTTATGAAAACGAAAATTATAAGAAAGCTTGATGCGATATTTGTTTGACGATGCCTTTGATTTTCGCAGAATGTAGGCCCGACTAATTAACAGCATAAAGTTTCAAGTCGCATGTAACCTTTTCAATTTTTCAACCTTTCTTAAAGAAGGTGAAATGGTATTGAGATTTTATATACCGTCATAAAGATTACATGGAATGCATGTCCACAGTACACTTCCGTTTCGCAAGAGTTTTTCCGAGATTTTTTGCGATTCTTTTTAAGTTTTCATAGTTGCCGAACTCTGTTTCGCTATCTCATATCACCAACTACGAGCTGGATTTGCCATTTGTATATCATACCGTCATATTGATATAAAATTTAGCAGTTAAACAAGAATTACTGGATAATTCGTTGCTGAACCGTAATTCTCTTAGTCATAGAATTATGGAGGAATTAAATGCTTCCCCCACCCAAAATTTCACAGAACGAATAAAAGAAAGAAATGCTAGATTTTTGATACGCCATATTTTTCTTTGAACAGATTCCGTTTACAAATTGACGGATGGCTCCGGCAGCTTAGACACTACGACAAAGGTTTTCGCTATTTTCTGGCAACCAATTTTAGTTACATGGCTTCACGTGATAATATTTTAAACATACCTTTGGTGTTAGCATGAAACGAGTTAGCTGACAACAGTGAGTTTTTGGCGATGGAATGATTGCAATAGTTGGCCATCTGCCATCGATCAAGCATCATTGAAAAGAGAGTGCGATTTGTTTTGAAAATAGCGATGGAAATGCATCTTCTAGTAGGGCCGCATCTAAACCATGGGTACTCGTACGCATGCCCCTATGTAAAATGTCCCGCCTCATTATGATATATTTTTGCCTTAAAATATGTATTAGAAAGTGTTTCCATAGTTATCTTGCTGACTAAAGCCTTAATGAAGATAATGAAAACAGGCTATCTTGTTTGAAACTCTACTTTTTACCAATATACGTTACGGCCTACGATACTTTCTATAGGTCTACATATAAAATTGATGGAAAGAGTTTTAGGCTTTAATGAAAATATCATGGCAAAAAAAGAAATTGCTCAACATGAGTAATTCCCTTTTTTTTCCATATTTCGAAAGCTGTCTGTTAAAATAAAAAAAATACCCCATCTGTACGAGGTTTTGATTGACGTAGGGTGATAAATAACAGTCTGATCAGTGCGTAGACGTAATGGCGTGAGGTGATTTTCATTTCCCTTTAATGTTTATTAATGGCGGTAAAACTCTGTCTATCTTCTGCTTATGGACAAAACTAGTTTGCTAGCGTCCACACCCAACTTGGAAAGGTCAACAAATGACATCTATTCTTCTTTTATGTTTTAATTCCATCTTAGCTGTTATTTATTGAGCAGTTTCCGCCCCCGCCATGATCTGGTCAACATCGTATATTGCTTTCTTTGTATTTAGTTAACCCTTTACCACAAAATCCCAAGTTTTAACGACTCTTAAAGAGAAGGCTTTTAAAAAACATTGTGGGAAAATGAGAAAATGCCAGTAACCCGCATTTTCTCTTTTTCTCCCCACCCTGTTTTCTGCCCTTACAATTACAGGAATCTTCATTTAACGACGTATATCACAAATTTGTCTAATGGACAGATTTTTTTTTAAAACTTTGCACACACAAAGCTCATCATGTCTCTAGGGGATTACAATAAAAAAGATATGGGTCACCGTGCTCGTTTCTGAGAAATCTGCCTTTGAAAAAGGTATATAAAGCTAAAAAAATAACTTATATTGGATTTAACACGCTTTTCTTTAATAGTCAGTTAAACAGAAAAATTACCGGAAGAATATACAAATATACACCATTTTATTGAAAATTCATTCAGTTTTGCACAAAAAATATATAAAAGCCTGGTTTTGAGCATGGTAAATGAACAAATATGCATGTTATATGAAGACCATTGAGTTAAAAAGGGAGATAATTTGACCGAAACAAGGGTAAATCTTTAATAAATACATACTTTCTAACGGATAGATTTTTCTTAATATTTCCAAGCTTATAGTATTTATAATTCCAAACAATAAGAAAAAATAAAAATGGCACCTATCCGTGCTTATTTCGTCAGAAAACAGGTATGAAGGTCACTCTTTTCAAGGAAAAAATAGGATACAGGCTCAGCAGACACAAAGGGAAAAGAAGGAACTGCTCATTAGAAGCGATTTCTCCTTTTCCCCAAAAAATTTTTAAAGTGGAAACAGCTATACTTATAGCTTTAAATTTCCCGCTTTTATTTACTTGTTTGATGTGTAACGCCGTGTCAACAGATTTTAATTATTTCACGGTGACAGTTCACAGATCCATTTCTTTTCTCTTTACTAATACTACCTGAAGAAAGTGCTACTTGTTTTAGTACACCAATAGTATTACAATATGTGCCAAAAATACATAGGTGCACTTTTGATTCACTATCCTTAGCAAAAACACATGCGCAGTAGGATGCGCACGAACATTTGTGATATACGTCGTTAAGCTACATTTAATTTGTCCTCTGCAAATGCTTTCAATTTGGGCATTTCTAAAATGTTGTCGTGTGGTAAAGAGTCAAAACCCATCTTAGTTTTTTGTCTTACTTTACCTTTTATCTCTGGGAATGGTACATTACATCGCTTTCGACAGTATTTAGGTAATATCACAGCCAAAGCTCAATTACCCACGTCTTTCATTGGCTACAATAGGCCCTAGCCGGGCCTTGCAGTCCTTTGCCAAAAAAGCACTCCAATGAGACAAACGATATAAGCAATAATCAAACCAGAAAATTTTAAAATTACAAATACAAGGCCTTAACCACTGGACCATGATAGACTCTTTCGGCCATCAAAGGGTCATTAAAACCGCATTTATATGTAAAAGAAACCCGAAAAGAAGGAAGGTTCGTAATTTTAGGGCGTAGCTGCTAAAAAAAAGCCAACATATCTTTAAAACATCACCGGGCTGGCGAAACAGTCCCCAAGTTGGGGATGGCGGTTGCTGCCTCCTTCTCTCCTAAGCGTACACAATGTAGCAAGGAGGAGAGAATCTTGTGTCGTTTGCAGCTGTATGTCAGTGTCTTATACCCCCATTCCACCGGACGACGATTCTATTGCATTCATGGCGATCATGGCGCTTCTCCAAAATCTTCCAAACCGCTGCAGGATCACCGACATGCTCAACAATTTGGGACGTAAGCGTTTCCAGTACGCTTTTAGTACCCTTCAATCACGATCTCGCTGCGCTGGTCACGGTCCTGTCACGCCGTTGGTGCGCTTCTACGGCGCTTGAAGTCTCTCCAAGACGCTTCTACTGCGCTTCCACTACGGCACGGGATTTCAGGCTTAAACCCCTGTCACACCAGGGCGGCGATCCCACGGCGTCCAAGAAAAAATGCAGAACGCCGAGGTACGCGCAGTACGATCGCAAGCATTGTCACAGCAACGCAATGGCATCGCAAGTAGAAGCATTGGGACCGTCTAGGACGCCGAGAGACGGCGCGCATTTTGAGCATGCACAAAACAAACGTCGTCTTAGCGGCGCAGTAAGATCTCCCATGGGAGCTCTGCCGGCGCGCACAGAGGTCGCACTGCGAACGCTATGGTTGTCGGTGGCGCTTGCATGGAGATTGTATCGCGTGCTCTGAGATGTCACCGCGTCTCTACTGTGCTTTTACGGCGCGTCAGCGGCGCTTATACAGTGCGTCAACGGCGCTGACACGGAGTGTTATTTATTTCACTGCGCTCTTAAAACGACTCCTCTGAGCTGCAACGGCGATCATTGCGCTTGTAAGGCGCTTCTACAGCGTCCATTAGTATTTGTCTGACAAAAACGAACATATAGTCAACGAAGTATGCAAATAAACATTCAATTCACCATTGCTGATGTACGCTAGCAAGCCGGGCTAGTAATGATTGAGGAGTTGACAGTGGTTGACTTGCTTTTGTTTGACAGGGTTGGGGTTTATGTCCTGCTTTTTCCACTTTTCTTTTTACGAGCATAGTTTATTCTCCGTTGACTTTTCGAGACCACAGCAAAGAAACAATTGATGAATAAATGTGTATACATACAATTCGTTTTCAGAGATAGTTCATTGTCACGCCGTCAGCGTAGGTGAGAACGCTGTGAACGCCCAGTGCACGCAGTATGAGCACCATGAAAGCGCAGAGCACGCAGTGGTAGCGCCATGAAAGCGCAAAGAATCGCCAAGAAGAACTCCGTAGGAACGCGATAACGCGCCATAGGAGCTGCGTAGCAACGCCTTGGTCGTGGTGAAAACGCCGTGACATCTCCGTCTTCGCGAAAAACATCCGATTTTTCCTGCGATCTCTTGGCGCTCTGGGAAATTAAACAACGCCGTCTCAACGCAGTGGAAACGCCGTATAGTGTGACTGGGGCTTTACTACGTTGCTGCTGCGATCTTGCTACGACTTATACGCAGGAGCTGCGCTTCTGTTGCACTTTTGGAACGCTTCTATACGGAATCGGCGATTTAACTGCTTTGGCAGCAGTTGCCTATCGGCCTTCGAAGAAAATGGATCAAATTGCTGCAGTAGCTGTGCTCCAGCTTGCGGTTATGAACAGTAGATTGATAGGGCTGGTTGTTGTTTATGTGACGATGCGCTGCACTTGCTCTACGTTACTCGCGCTGCGGCTACGATACTGCTGCATTTCTTGCTTCTCTTTTACTACACTTTTGTGGCGCTTCGAGCCAACGGCAATCCCGCTACGTAAATTTCAGCAAGGTCAAAACCAGCGCCTCGAAGTGGCGATCATGAATCTTTCGATACGCTTCTACCACGATCAAGGCGTTTCTACTGTGCTGTTGCTGTTCCAGCTACGATTCGCGGCGTTTTTACCAAAATTTTGAAGCGTAGCAGAATCACCGCTCAGTGGAATGGGGGTTTAAAGTGGCGATCATGAAACTTCCGATACGTTTCTCCTACGATCAAGGCGTTTCTACTACGCTGTTGCCGTTTCTCCTATACGATTCACGGCGTCTTGACCAAAATTTCGTAGCGTAGCGGAATCGCCGCCCAGTGGAATGGGGCTATTACCTATATATCACTGATTCACATGTACTACTGAATCCTTTTAACAGTTTTTACAGACACTACTCCCCGCCTTTCCCCCCCCCCCCCCTCATACTTTTAGTGGTATAAAGGATATCACCTCAATATTTGAACAACTTGTAATTTTCTTCCAGTTCTTTACACACAAAATAACCATTTTCTATAGACGACATTCCTGACAATGTTTCCTGTCCCAGAGCCTGCTCCCTTTTGCAAACTTTCTTTCACTCCTATGCATATATCTACACCTTTGCAATCCTATAATTCTCTACCGAATAATTGCGAGTTTTAACGACTCAGAATAGGATTTCTGAAAACATTCCGGGAAAAGGAGAAAATGCTGCTATACAAAATTGTTTTCTACAATGTTTTCTACCTTTCCAAAGACAATTTACGGTTTTTGATGCAGCTTTTATTTGTCGTAAATGCCGTAAAGTTTTCAATCTGGACATGTTTATTTTTTTTTATCTATGAAAGGGTTAACTTTTACAGAGCAATTCAGTGACTGGACGACCCTAAAGAAGAAGGCTTTTGAAAACATCATGAGAAAAGGAGAAATTGATGGTAACCGGTATTTTCGCCTTTTTACGCTATGTTTTCTAACCTTTCAAAGACGGATTCCATCACATAAGCCAGATTTGATTCTGAAAAGTCATAGACAAATTCCATCACTTTAGCCAATTTCTTTCTGACGTCTGCAAAAGCTGTCAATTTAGTCTAGTAAAGGGTTAATGCTCCGCTCGCATGATAGGGTGTCAGAATGTCCATCTCATTAGAACAGTGTCGTTAGTTTGATCCTCAATGGGGTCATATAGCAGACATTGACATCTAAAATTCGGCGCCTCGCTTATTACTTCCATAATCAAGTTTGCAGCAAGTTTGAAAAAAGGATAAATTTTGATATACAAAGTTTTGTAAAAAGACTGAGAAACTAAAGCAAGAGAAATTGCTTCTTTGCCTCCTTCGTGGGAAAGTGTCCAATTTTTGGGGAAGGGGACACCATATCTATAGCGCACGCAAAAAATCAACTTTATCCCACCAATTCTAAAGGTTAATTCTTCACCCGATAATCCTGCGTTTTCACGTACCTGGTGAAGAAGGGATCTGGAAACATTGAACAAAATGTAGCCAATGCTTATAACTAGCATTTGCTCTTTTTTTCCACTATGCTTTTTTTCTTCTTCAAAGGTATTTTTACTTAAGGAACATTTGACTTGTCGTCTGCAAATGCTTCCAATGTGGATGAGTCTAAAATTGTGTCGTCTGGTGAAGGGTTAAGATGCGGTTTGGTAACAGGGAACGAAGGTACATGCGTATAAATTCCAATTTGGAAAGGTGCACCACCCAATTATGGAGTAATAAGTTCTCGTCCCCCCGATCTAGTACACGCGAGGATGACCGGAAGTAATCATAGGATTTTACCATGACGTCAGACCAATTACTTCATGGGTTTTATGGGTAGGTTTAAGTACTATGAACATGATTAAACATATTACGTGTACAGCACGGCTCCCGATGAATTCTCCAGTAATGGTTTTAATGGCGAGACCCTCGTTATAAACTCGAGAAGATAATGGACTTGATTCTATGTCTCCACGCTGTTAGACTATACTTATTTTCTTCACTTAACTCTCTTTTTTTAAAAAGAAAAGTCTGAAAATAGTTAGCAGATTGTGGCGGTGCCTCATGAAATCACATTTACCATATTGGACTTATAGATGCCATTTTGCCGTGATGTAAATGAAATCCATTTGCAAAGGCTTTTAACACGAAACAAAAGTAGTGATCTTAAGAAAGGCCACACTTTTTATGCATGCTTTTGTCAGGGCGAGGAATCACGTTGTCTCTGTTCTGCTTTTTCCATCTTTCATGATGTTTCTGTAAAGTTTCGGATAAAAATCATCCATGTGTATCCATTTTTAAGTACATAGGTGAATACTAAAGGAATACAGCGAAGTTGAAAATTTTGTTACAAATATCCGTTTTATTACAAAAGTGGTTCTAACACTGCCACACTGCGAGGAAAACTGGTGGAGTTATGACGAAATGCTCAGATAAATGTCTTTTTCCGTCTATACTGCTGAATTTTCTCGATCGATCTATGCATTAAAATACGGCGAAGTTACGGCGAAGTTACAGTTTTTAACAATAAAAAGCAATTTAGTCTCCTTTTACTGGATGATTAACGACACTTATATGATTTTATTTAGTGTGAATGTTGGACATGTTACATTGACACATATGTGTCTTAAGACTAGTCTCCTATCATCCTTTCAAAGAATGGCCATATCCAATGATGGATGAGACAGAAATAAACAATAAACATTGTAAGGTTTTAATGACGAGATTTAACTCTATGGGAGAGAATATGGCATAAACTGGAAACAAACTCTTAAATCTTGTTTGCACTGGCAAGTAGTTCTGACGACTTTATGTAAAGTCACTATTTAAGGCTTTAAGACTTTGAACGCATTCAGTAGGTCGTAGAAATCAGCAATAGATGTAAGTCACCAAAATAACACTGGGGACGACACAGTCAAACGGACAATACGAGTATAGTAGACAAACTTTGGTATGCTGATAGGTAAACGAAACAAGCGAATGCTACAATCTGCATCGGTCATGACCTGAGAGGTAATGGTAATTAAGATTAACGTTAGCTCTACTCGAAAGGGGGCGGTCGCCCATTCCAGAAACAATATAGACTTCCAGTGGTGGTTACTAGTTCTCGCATGGGGGTTTGCGGATCTCCATACGGCAATAACAGGTTTTACGATTTCAAAATAAACAAGAAATATCTTTAAAAAAGACAGACGGCGTAAATTTGAAAGCAAATTGGCAGGTGCCCTTAAAATAAACATGTCTACACTTTTGGCCAATCACAAATTTCTATTTATCCATTTGTTATCAGTACCAACAGTAGCTCAAAAGCCAGCACATTCAGCTACGCCGAAAAAAGAAGTTACCTAAGTATATTGAAAACGTGTATTGGCAGGTAACATATAGCAAACATCACCACAATCGTCATCAGCATTTTTGCCGCTTTTCTCCGGTTCTGCAGCTGGTTTACGGGTCGGTTTGCCGAGAAATTTGCACTTCTTCGACCTGCAATGATAGAAAACATGAAAAATAATAAATTGTATGGTTTCTCTTAAACTAGTGACAGAAGTCTTTTCGGTCTTATTACAGACCGCTTTTGACTCAACTATGACACAAGGAAAAATAAACTCGCTTTATCATACTTACAGTGTAGGTCCAAAATCAGACTGAACGATTCGGCACTCTTAATGGGAATTACACTGTCCACAAAAAGCTCACCGTGTGTCGCTTAGCAGCCTAAAGGTTAAACTTTAAACCTTTACAATACGACAAAATTTTCAACCTGTCCCAATTCAAATAATTTGATGACAATAAATAAAATGCGGCTAAAATAATTGGATTTTTTTTCTATGAAAGGTTAGAAAACATTGCGGGCAAAGGAGAAAATGCTGGTTACCAGCATTTTCTTCTTTGCCAACAATGTTTTCAAAAGCTTTCGTTTTCACAGTCGTTAAAACTCGGGACTGTGTGGAAGGGTTACACCATTATTTTTACTCATTTTATAAAGGATGCTTGCAGAGTCTTCTGATACAAATCTGTTTCAGGAGGTTAAAAAAAAGTCTTTGAAAATTTAATGTCGGTCGTCTTTTTCATGAATGTTTATGGGAAGCCGCCTTGAGGCGACCTCTTATCTAGAAATATTCTACATGGAGATGGCAGGTCATTAAAAATTGATGAGCCTTCTGAAAGATTGATTTTTTTCCCTCACAGACAAAAAATAAAACGGTGACGAAGCAGAAAAAAATACAAACAGAGAATTCTCTTTAATATTTTCTAATGCATTAATGTTTGCATTCGGTCGTCCATAGTTTTTTTCTTTGGAATGCATTCTTTGAAAGCCTGTCGCGAAATAATAACGGCTATTAATACTTGTTTCCGGTTTTGTTCCTGTGAAAATTTGGTGCTTAAAACGACTTAGGTACAGGGGGCGTGGGCGTAGTCACCAGCATTCTTTAAACCTTTCAGTGCCATGGGCGAATACAGGCGCTTTTGCGGATAGCACAGATCAAGATCAGACTGTACAGAACGTGCAGTTTGATCTTGGATCTACACCATCCGCTTTAATCAAGCCTAAAAGATAAAAATCTTTTCCAATTTCAGTGGATTGTATTCCTAACGAGCGTTCTAAAGAGGTTGAGATTCTACGAGTATATTTGGTGCCGTAAAAGCTAATTCATTTGATTAAAAAAAGAGAAAGACACCCGATTGGCCGAGATTTTCCGAGATCCCGTCGGAGAAAACTAATGTCACTCAACACCACGGAAGAATTATTTATGGCATTTTGTTAATAACTTTCACAATATATTTTGACATATTGCAACAGGTTGTTTGTTTGTTTGGGTTCTAACGTCGTTCTCAACCTTATTGCATGTTTCTCGGCGTCAACTGCACCTTTCCTAATCATGCTTCCCAGGAGTTTCTTTCAGCAGTACAAAATTCCTCACTCACATACTTTCCAAACCAGTGGCTGCTTTCCCACATAAACATCGTCGAAACAATGTTCAGCACTGATAGAGGAATGAATCCTTTAGAATCAACCATCATCAGTCCTCGAAAGAATTTGGTCGAGCTTGGGAATCAAACCAGCGACCCCTAGGCTTTAAACACTATACGTTATAGACTGAACTATCGGGCTTGGCTGCAATAAGTGGAGAATATTCTTGTTTTGACCATTTTTATATCAGCAGGAAGCAGCGTGCCTCCCTCCCCTCCCCTTTGACATTTTAACAGATGACACATTAGTTCCTCTTCAATTATTCTAATAATATCTTTGATTTTCAGAAAAAAAAGCGAGAGACTGCAAATTTATGCATGCAATTAGAAAAGGCGAGACCAGAAAAAAGAGACCGTCGTGCATTTCACGCAATTTTCTTGCCAATAAAATTCCATTACGATTGACTTTTTCTAACTTCCAACACTTTTCAACTCGGAGAAAAATGTTTCTGTCTAGTATCAAATCAAATAAGGTAAAAAAAAAAAATGTTTTGACAGAAAGAGAAAATGTTTTTGCAGTAGGTAATTTAAAATGCTCTAAAATGGCTAAAGGAAAATTGCTTGTAACGACCTTCTTCTCCTTTTGTCACAATGTTGTCACATTAATGTTTTCACAGGCTCTTTGTAATGGTCTAGAATCAAGCAGAAGTCTGAGTAAATCCAAGATTAGATCACAAGTTCTATACAATCTGATCTTGATGTCCGACTTCAGCACAAGGTGCGACTTATGTCGCTTTGTGCGGTGAAAGAATTAACTCTTTACGACAAAAGAAAATTTCAGACGTGTCCAGATAGAAAACCTTTGCAGACGACAAAGAAGTTGTGGTCAAATGTTTAAGTTGGTCCTCTAAAGACATTGTGAAATAAAGGAGAAACTGTAGTTTCCCCTTTTATTCCACCATGTGTAAGTGAGTTCCCTTCTACACAGTTGTAAAAAACGAGATTGTTCGATTATTGGGGATACATAATAATTACGTGTAGACGTCACAAATTTTCTGATGAATACCTTTCTCTGAAAATGTAAAAACCGGAGGGTTACATTTAGTAAAGGGGGGCAAATTTGGCGTTCAAATAACGGGTTGGTCGCTTTGCAACTGGTAACTCCGTCCATCTTTATGAGATCAGATATGACGTCATCGCATTTATTCCAATACAATCCCACAAAATTGGCACGTGTCACTGATCTCATGATATATCCATTAAACTTTGCGAATTTCTTGCGAGAAATCTAAAATTACATACCCTAAGACTCTGCGTAGCCTTTTAAGGATGTATCATTGAAAAATATTTTCTTTTATTAATTTTGTTATCTTTTGTACAGTTGTTTTGGACGCTATCACCTTACTTGATTCAGCGATGACCTCTTTGTTAAAGTTTGGTGAGATAATAAAAATATGAATAGATCTAGTCTTAGTAACCATTTACCATACAATTACGACCCTGAGGAAAAAAGCCTTTGAAACATTTTGGGAAAAGGAGATTATGCTGATAAACAGCATTTTCTCCTTTTTTTCCACAATGTTTTCTACCCGATGAAAGACAACTTTCTAGTTCTGAGTAACATTAAATTTGTCGACTGCAAATGCTTTTAGTTTGGACAAGGCTAAAATTTTGTCGTTTGCCAAAGATTGAAATAACAAGAGAATGACCGTTAAAAGAAATGACTCCTTTTCCCACAATGTCCAGAATAAAGCTGGCCATTGGTGGGAGCTCAAAATCTCATATTTGTCTTGAAATTATTTAACTTTTTTTCCAGACGACAAATTTTTTTCCAGACGACAAAATTTTGGACTCGTCCAAGGTGAAAGAACCTGCAGAGGACAGAATGACTGTCTCGAAAATGTGATTGTCTTTGAAAGCTGGTGAGAAAATACGGTGAGAAAACACGGTGAGAAAAGGAGAAAATGCTTGATACTAGTATTTTCTACTTTTTCCACAACGTTTTCATAAGCTTGCTTTCGCAGTGTCATTAAACTCGGATTACTAAAACTAGGGATTGTGTGGATTTGAAAAGAAAGAAAACATTGTGAGAAAAAAAGAAAATGCTGGTCGCAAACATTTTCTTCATTCCCTTATTGTGTTTTCTAAAGCTGTCTTTCGTTCCCAGGGTCGTTTAAACTCGGGATGTGCGGTTATGGGTTTAATACGCGAAATTAATAATTGGATCAAACGAGAACGCTTTAATAACCGACAAATTGAAAATTAGCGTGGAACGTGCCGCAAAGTACATTTATAACGTGTAAATTGACAGGCGAAATACACTGTATTCTGAACCAATAACGTCTTCGGAATAAAAAGGACGCATGACAGCAAATTGTCGTCTTTTAACGATAATCAAATAACGGGGATTTCTTGGAAAGAAAATTTTCATCGAAATACATTTGATTTTGAAACTAAAATTATTAGATTTACAACAATGTTTGTTTCGGTAGGGTTTTCTCTCTCTCTCTCTCTCTAAAACGTTTTATTAGCCTACTGAATTTTGTAAGGCATTACCTGGCAAACCGTAAAAAATTAAAAATGTAACGTATAAGGGAAAAAATATTTGTAACTGTAATTCTGTAGTGGGCTACGTGGCTGCTTGTAAGAATGTCACATAATCACTACCATCCGTCGATTGCGTGGGATCATATTCATATCAGAATGATGACGTCATATTTTACACGACCACTCCGTTATTTAAACGGCAAATTTGCACCTTTTTCTGCTGACTGTAACGTCAAGCCTCTCACCTATAGCTGCAAACGAATAAGGACTTTCTGATGTCTGTGGTCAAAGCATTACAGACGCACAGTCTCATACAAAAACAATGACAGACCAATTTCCTTATGTAGTCAAACGTCTGTATCTTACATTAAACCGCTCAAGTTTGAACACATTGCTGCAATAGGAGAAACTTATCCAAAAGAGCAATATGTCCTCTTACCACAATGTTTTTGCATGCATTCCTGCATGCTTTCAAAGTCGTTTGCTGCAAATTAGTTTTACGAGTAAGTGGGCTAATGAATTAACAATATTGGCGGTAGTGAGTTTATTTTCGCTACTTAACTCTTTCAGCACCAAATATATAAACTCGACCTATTTTGACGGCTGAAAATTTAATCCACTGAAACTCTGACAGATTTCTATCGTCTAGGCCTGACCTATCAAACGGACGGTATAGATCCAAGATCAGACTGCACGTTCTGTGCAGTCTGATCTTGATCTATGCCGTCCGTAAGTGTCCCTGTTTTCGCCTTTGGCGAAAGGGTTAAAATAGAATCTTAGTTCTATCTCGTTGATAGCTGATTCGCTCACATGTTTTCTCAGCCTCTTGATTACTATCTATGAGCTCTGCAGTGACTTGCTCATGGACACCAAAAGCTCCGTTATCAGGGTGCAAACCCGGGATTTCCGGATTACAAATTTACCGCCGAAACCATTGTAATTCACAAAAGATCCCTGGTAATGATATGACAAAAGGTCTGGCCAAGGGTAGAGATTTCCGAATCAATATCATTTGTTTGCCTATATTGTGTTTAACACTGTTTTCAACATTATTTTAGTTGTATGAAAGCAAAGAGTGTGCCATACTTTTCTGGTGTTTCTCGTATACCAGTACTTTGCACAATATTTTTCCCAAGCCACTTGCTGCTTTCCCAATATCATCGAAACATTGATCAGCTATGAGAGAGAAATAAATAGTGTCGCAATGACTATCATAAATCCTTAGAAAGAAATCGACCAAGCTAGCTGTTCGAACCCGCAACCTCCTGGCTTCAAGACCTTCACGTTACGGATGAATTCCATTTGCTCCAGATCAATTTAACACCACGATGTTGTTGATGGCAATTTCAGAAATTCTCCGATGAAAAACTGTGTAACATCTTTTGAGATAAAGATCCTTTTAATAACAAGACGCTAAATCAGCATTAACCAAGCGGAAAAATGATAAAATTGAATTCTGATAGTGGTTTTGGATGATTTAGATGCGCTAGTCACACGAATTTACTTGGAAAAAACCAGTATTACAGGGCATAGAGATTGAAACTATAGGAGAAATCTGTTATTTCGAATTCGAGTAGAAACGAGATGATTTGAAATATCAGCGCTTTTCGATTATTGAAAATATAAATAAAAACTTCAATTTGCCAAAACCATTTGCAAACTGTTTTCTATAACGAGTTTAGCAAACCTGAGGTAAAACGTTTTTGAGAAGATTCATCGGAAAGGAGAAAATGCTGGTTACCAGCATTTTCTCCTTTTCAATGAATGTTTTCTACCGCCTCAGAGACAAATCTCATCATTTTTGTTGCTACCGGTTTATTTCCTGCAAATTCTTTGAATATGAACAGTCTTAGTTTTTTTCGTTTGATATAGAGTTGAAATAAGTAAGCTGAAAATTTGCTTTGTTCTGGGTTGTCATAAGTAGGCCTATTTATTTATCTTGAAATTAATATAATCGATTTTGCGCATTTTGATTAGTCAAAAACACGTTTTCATTGCAGTAAAACCTACTCCATTGCGACGTGCTACATTTTCTATATGTAAACTGTCAACTGGTTACATCTGTTTCGTCAGTTTCTAATTTCAACCTTTCCCTAACAACAAATTTTAGACTATTCCAAATTCAAAACATCTGCAGAAGACAAATTCGAAACGACTTTACCTTCTTTGATAGGGAAGAAAAGATTTTAGGAAAAGGAGAACATGTTGGTTACCAGCATTTCCCCCTTTTCCAATAGCGTTTTCAAAAACTCTGTCCCTCAAGGTCGATAAAACTTGGGACTGTTTGGTAAAGGTAATGGCGGCTACATGGATTATTTTCGTGTGGCGTAAAGATAAAGATCAGACTGCATCACTGGTACCCGATACAAAACAATAGATAAAATCATCTTTAGTCGCAGAGGACATGGAATAAAAAAGTAGAAATTATTTAATCGGCAGCGAGTTTTAGGATACACAGCAGCAGCGATCGTATACACATTTTTGCATGCCGAGTACATAACTTGTTTATTTCAAGACTGAAGTAAGTTAGGACAAGTTTACGAAAACAATGCGTCATTGAAGTGCACAGGTGTGCGTATACATGTCGGGTCAGAAAAAAACCCAATGATGTCCAAGTCTTTTTCAAATAAAGGAGGGTGGCGTGAGAGACAGAGAGAGAGAGAGAGAGAGAGAGAGAGATAAAGGGAGAGAGAGCTTCGTTTGTAATTTTCAATCGAAATGGAAAGTTGGAAATTTTACCGCATTTTCAATGTTCAAAACTTTTTCATTATTCGAAGAAGGACGCTGTCCTTTCTTTTTGAATATTTGCTATTTGCTTGGTTTGTCTGAAACCTTAATACATGCTTACTATCCATATTTTGCAAGGAAGATTTCAAGATCGTCTACCAAAAATGTGGCAGGAGGTTGTGATTTGTTCCTGCGACCCAGGTGAATTATTTGTGGATGAGTCTAAAATTGTGTCATCTGGTAACAGAGTTATATTAGAGTAATCCAACAAAGGTACAGATCGTAATGGTACAACCCGTTTCCAAACAATCCAGTGTTTTAACGACCCTTTGGATGGTTACCATCATTTCTCCATGCCCCCATTTTTTTCAAAACATTTCAAAAGACAATCCATTATTTTTAACGATATCTTACTTGTCGTCAGCAAATGCTTTCATTGTGGACGAGTCTACAATTTTGTCGTCTGATAAAGGGTTAAATCAGGGCAATCTGACGATGACCTAAATAGTAATCGTTCATTGTGGTACAGATTATCATTAAACGGAATTTGACATCAAAACAGCATTAGAAAAACTCTTTCTTTATTTTACGGTCAAGTCTCCCAACCCAACATCGAACACTCCTGTGCCTTCATGAAGAATTTCAAAAACATTCTGTGAAAAGGAGAAACTGCTGGTCAACAGATTTTTATCCCTTTTCCTGCATATTTTTTCTACCTTTTCAGAGAGATCACTCGAGCTCACATTTGAATGTTTGTGTTTTTAATTGATATGGACGAGTCTACATTGTTATGGTCTTGTGAATGCTTAACTCTTTACCGTACGACAAAATTTTATTTTAGCCTTGTCTAACTTGAAAGCATTTGCAGACGACAAATCAAATGCTGCTCAAAACATAAAATTTGTCACTCATAGGGTAGAAAACATTCTTGAAAAAGGAGGAAATGCTGGCTACCAGCATTTCCTCCTTTTCCCACAATGTCTTCAAAAGCCTTCTTTCTCAAGGTCGATATAAGTCGGCATTGTGCAGTAAGGGGTTGACACCTTACCAGACGACAATGTTTTAGATATGTCCAAATTGAAAAGATTTTCGGACATCAAAATACACGAGGCTCCAATAACGAGTTTTTTCCTTGACCAGAGAGAAACATTGCGGTAAAAAGGAAAAAAATGCTGGTTATCAGCATTTTTTCCTTTTTCCTCGCAATGTTTTCACAGACCTTCGCTTAAGTGGTATAGGGTGAGACGGCGCTTCTTAAGACTCGTACATCGAACTTGAAAACTTGTGAGAGATAGTTTTCTACAGTTACATATAAAGCTTCGGTCTCTCACATCAAAGGTATTAGGTTCAAATCCCGTAATGAACGGGGTCAACCTATGGAAACTGCCCACATCACGATGGGAGCACTCGTTAAGGTTTTCCAGGAGGCAATAATCGAAAGTGATAAGTATAAATTGTATGAACTTGTTTAAAAATCCATGCAAAATAAAAAGGTTTTTCTTCTTTAAAAAGACAAACAAATAGTGATCGTTCGAAAATGACACACTTCCAGTATAATGGTTTGTTCTTATTTTTGTTCGTTTGAATGAGATTTATGCCGTTTTCAACAGTATTCCGGTAACTCAATGACATCTCTCCTGTTTCAGTAGCACTGGGCCAGGCTAGGCTTTGCAGTGCCCACACCCAAACTCATTCGAGCAATTAGTACCGCATAGTGGAAACCGAACTGGAAACTTCTGAATAACAATTCCAACATCTAAACTAATGTACCATGGAAGACTCCTTTCAGGATAAAGAATTACTCTCTAGGCATCCTAATGAGGGGTCATTGCCATACAAGTGTGCAACATCTGTTTTTCTTCGTAGATGAAAATGTTGCTTTGTTACACGTGTCTGTTGTCTTATGCCACATTAATATCATTTCAGTTTATTCATTAGTGTTGACAATGCGGGTCAAATGTTCAGTTTTTTCTGGATCAATTTATCACGTCTCTACCATTTAAATTATCCAGACCTTGCCAGATCTGTCACGCTTTTATTATTCTAACGCATTCTGGGAAGTGCAGCCTAGAACTCGAAACGGTTCCGAAATGGTTCCGAAATGTTCAAAACGTTTAATTTTAGCAGTGGTGTTGTCGATCAAATGATGCCACATCAAAATGGCATGCTTCCGGATCATGGGCTGTACTAGCAGGTGTCACATCGAATTCGGAGTGTTTCCGGGTCGTGGGTCGTAGTAGGCGGTGTCACATCAAATTTGGAATTTTTCCGGGTTGTGGGTCGTAGAAGAGGGTGTCACATCTAAACGGAATACTTACGGGTTGTTTATCATGGTATTCCTTTTTCAAATCTGACACTAATCATTACAGCGGCTCTGTTTTGTCAGAAAATGTATATGTATTTCTGATGTACATTTTAGTGATTTAGTTTTAGAAACTCAGTGCAGCTTCGTTATTTTATGTGGTATAAATGGTGCTTGTGACTGTATAAAGGAATATGGTGTACAACAAGTCAGGACACTTTTTAAGAAAGTTGAGTTTGTGAAGCAAATACAAGCATTCTGGTCTTGGTAACACTATATGGTCATTATCAACAACTGGCAATAAACTCCAGCCTGAATGCTGATGACGATTGATCATCACCATATCAGTCCGTCAGTATATGCTAAGAGCACAGGTGGACTGATGTTTTACAATTTCATCATCGTAACACCTTGCAAATCACGATAACATTTTGTTTACCACAAGCGCAGTGAACAAAGGAAACCCTGTTCTATATTTCGGATAACACTGACTCTTATAAAGTATAATGCCAACCCCAAAAATTATAAATTTATGTGTAAATCTTTATCAACATTAAATGTAACGTCTTTGTGGCATCACCAAATGTCAATAGTCTCTTAACCCTCAAGGCCTCAACGAAACAACTTCGTGTTTTTACGACATTGAGGAAGTATGCCTTTGGAAACATTGTGGGGAAAAGGGAGAAAATACTGGTGACTAGGATTTTCTCCATTTCCCCACAATGATTTCTAATCTTTGAAATTCCATCATTTAAATACACAGAAAAATTGTCGCCTGCAAGTGCTTCCAATAAGGATAAATCTGAAAATTTTTCGTCTGATAAAAAGTGAAAATGCAACTTTGTTATGGCTATGATGTTACGGAAACTGTTTTGAATTAGTAATAAATATTTTAAGGACAGCTATTATAAACATCCTCAAATCTACATTTTTGTCACGATCTCGTTAGACAGGAAGCGGAAGTGGGCGACATTTTTCCGTAATTACTCCGCGACTACCTTTTGTAGATCTATAAAGTCGCATTCACCCTTCCTTCAACTCACCCTTTACCAAACAATACCGTATGTAAACGACCCCAAGATAAAAGGTGCTTTAAAAATATTCTGGTAAAAAGAGAGAATGCAGAGAACCAGCATTTTCTCCTTCATCAACAATGTTTTCTATACCATCATAGGAAAAAAGATTAAATTTGTCGTCTATAAATGCTTTCAACTTGGACAAGAGTCTTAAATTTTGTTGTTTGGTAAAGAGTAAAGGCGATTTTAGCTTGCGTTTAAGTACAGTGTAGATCCCAAGATCAGACGCACGTCTTGTGCAGTTTGATCTTGACGACCTACATTGCCGCATAAGCAATTAAATCCGGGCGCAGCGCTGTAAGAGTTAACCTTTACGATTTGATGTCGGTGAACTTACAAGTAATTCTGACAGCTTTGAGGATTTCTTCAGCTCTTTTACTGCCAGTGGTGACGAAACTGCATTTGTGGACGCAGCAAGTCAAGATCAGTCTGCACAAAAACCCGTAACCAAACAGCGAAGTCTTTTCCGGATCAATAATTTTGACAAATTCACTTGTTATTTGCAAAAGGTTGTCAACTGAAAAAATACTGACAAGAAAACTGCTAAAAGCAGTATGAGGCACTAAAAAGAAGCCTGCAAAACAACTCTTATAATGAACTGACGAAAACTTCGATTGTTTGCTTCAATTGCTTCTTTGTCCGATAAATAGGTAACATGTTTGAATGTCTGATGTAAAAATTGTACTATCAAAAGCAGAATTACATCATGCTTATGCGAACTGTATTAGAATTCAAGAGTGAAGGGCTCACTACGCAAATGCGTAATGTAGAAAAGGTGAAACCGGGGAGTTCTGGCACTTTAGAGAATAATGCTATCCACAATGATAATCCTTTACCGAACAATCTCGTGCTTTTGGACGGCCTTTGGGAAGAGGACCTTTAAAAACACTGTTGGAAAAAGGAGAAAATGCTGGGAACCAGCATTTTCTCCTTTTCCCACAACGTTTTCTTTCCTTTCAAAGACATAGACAAATATAATTATTTGAGCCTTTAAGAAGAGGATCTTTAAAAAAAAAACTGTTGGAAAAAGGAGAAAAAGCTGGGAACCAGCATTTTCTCCTTTTCCCACAACGTTTTCTATCCTTTCAAAGACATAGACAAATATAATTATTTAAGCTACATTTCATTTGTACTTTGCAGATGCTTTCAATATAGACATATCTATAATCTTGTTAAATTGAAGTCTTAATTCGGAGTACGTAATGATTCTATAGACTTTGTTACGCCCCTCGAATTATCCTATTGAAAAAAAAAAATGGATATGTCTATCAAACGCATCCCAAGCACTAAAGAAGCAAAGATTACACATCTGTTTGATTGATTTAAATCTTCCGGTCTGTAGGAGATTTGAACATTATAACGTTAGTCAAAATGGGGTTAAAACCTATCGACAACGACTGTCAGTAAAATTAATTCATACTGTCAGATTTCTTACATCAGAGTCCGACGTATTGTTTCTCAGTTAAATGTAAGTATTGATCGAATATTGAAGTTAATATATCCTTTTTAGTAAAAAAAAAAACAAAACATTTTTTAAGCCTTTTAACACACATGCCTGAGTTTTAAAGGGCCTTAGGGAAGGCTTTTGAAAACTGTCATTTGTGAGAAAATGAGAAAATGCTGGTAAACAGCATTTTCTCATTTTCCCCACAATGTTTTCGACCCTTTCAAAGTTAATATCTGTCATCTGAGCCACAGTCAATTTGTGTTTGGAAATGCTTTAGATTTGGAAAAGACCTAAATTTGGTCGTTTGGTAAATATATAAGTGAGAAATGCTCTGACAAAAGGGGTCTTAATGCATCACCGTGATACATGATACCAGCCCAAGTCATCATATAATTATGGATCCACAAGAGCTATTTTTTTGAATAACCTACCGCAGCTGTTGCATATAGGTACATGACCACATCGATATTATATCCCTTGATGAGATATAGTATCTACCATCGACTGAATGAATTGATGAGGCAAACTCACAAACCTATATAAGCGTCTTAGTATGTCCCCAGGCTAATGTATCGATATTGTTCTCGAGGATATGGCGTTTATCATCATCTTCGCTCAAGGCGATTTTATTAATCTCAACAGTGTACAACCTATGATTATAATTCCTTATAACTGTCATTTTCCTTAGTTGCGACATATTGTTATACAAACACTCTTTATAGTGTTCATGCTTAATAGTTGCTTTCACTACCGACCTAGAAATTCCCTTACATCTTCTGTGTTCCACCTCTTCGTCACACATTTTATAGGAGTATAGTTTTGACCTGAGACCTACAAACTCATCAATGATCTTTCCGCTTGTCTCATCTTTGAACATACCCACAACCTTCTTATTTATTCCTGTGGGGGTACCGGAAGGATGATCGGATGGGTAATCGCTCGTATCGAACCAAGCACTGATATCCCCACTAATATCTTTGTAGAAATCTTCCGTCTCTATTTCGTACATCAGGCTATCCGTATCGGTAAAGAGTAGTTTAGCCTTTTCATGGTACTTGTCCTTTATATAGTTATAGTGGAAGTTGTACATCAGTGTCTTGCTCAGGTCCAGAATGCACATACCCGCGTAGATAGGCTTATAGAACTTCAGATGAGTTTTTCTCATTTGGATGATGCATAGATTTCTTTGAGGATAACTCTATCGTAATAGTTTGGTCTAGCGGCTAACTTCTCCGCCTTCCCCCTTTCACTGACTAGTTTTATATCTACCCTATTCCTAATATTTTCCATGGTCTTCCCAAACACAGAATTGTTCATAAGCTTGAAGAAGTCCTTTTCAAACGCTGTTGTGGCTTTTGCTCTCAGGTTGGTGTTTTTATCGATATATGGTTTCAACCATTCACTCTCATGGAAGGTTATTCCTCTATGAATCTTTTTGAGCTTTAGGCCCAAGCTTAAATATAACTTCAGATTCTCACGGTGGAGTATATACTTAGTTTTGTGATGTAGATTAGGCACGAGTTTTTCGACCTTGTCAACCTTTATTCTTTCAGGAGCTAGAGGAAAGTCGTTGTGTAGATCGTGTAATTCTTCCGGATATTCCAGGTCAACCTCTAATATACACGGCTGTTCTCTCCAATTCTCAAAATCATTCATCCATTCGAAATTCCCGATGGGGAGTTTCTGACACATTGCCCATCCATAGAGATTATTCGCGTCTAGATAGTTAATGAACTTGGACGGTTTACTCTGGTTATATTTCCCACCCATGTACTTATTATTCGCTTTTGCGTATCGTTTGAAAATGGTTGAGATACCTCCTCTTATTCCCCTTTCGATAAATAAAATCATATCTGGGTCTGACAACAATTCCAATTCTACCTTTGTAGTCTTTAGCATCGCTTCCCAGGCTAGTCCCGGCGCCGTATAGAAGTGTGATGGGTCCAATCCATAATTTTTGTGGCAGACGTTCCTGAAATTTTCGAAGACATCTGCCAACAGTAGGACGTCGGTCTTACAGTATAGGTCGTGATAATCCTTCAAAGTCCTCATCTCGAAGGTCTCCCACACCTTTTTTGCGTGCTGATAATCCTCCTCGCTGATTCCACCAGATTTGAGGCTCGAGTAGAATTCTTCCCTCTCGGGTAACTCTGTTGCATCTAGTTTATCGAGACTATCGAACCATTCATAGGGAAACACCCCCTTTTGCGAGACCAACTCGAGCTCTTCCCCCTCGAAATGTTCCATGAGGTTGATCTTGTCCTCCTTAGCTAGGGAGTGGGCCAATTCGTCCAGACTTTTACCCAGAAATCTTAGACTATCGAGGAATCTGATCTCATACGTTTTATTTCTCACCTCCCCTCTAGCAACATATTCTATTGGCACCCTTTTAGACACGCTGATATACGTTTCCTTATTTGTTGGTATGCAACTCGTGTCACCAGGTGTACTCATTAGATCCTCTATGAACAGATGAGCATCATATTTACTGAAGTTGTGGAAGAATACGGGTGTAAAAGTAGGTCTTATATATTTTAAATTACACCCATTGTGCGCAGCTCCTCTAAACTTTCCAGTAAAATGGCAATGGTCTCTCACCTTTTCCGTGTCTCTCGTAAATGGCTCCTCGCATATCCAACAGTTTACCGCTCTATCAAACTTTCTTTTATCCTCAACTCCATAAACCATTTTCCTCGTTGGTATCATATCTATTTCTCTTATAACATTTTCTAATTCCTCTACGAATTTCTTAGACGCATTTTCACCGGAATATTTGAAATCCCTCGAAGGGTAAAAATTTTCGTAAAGCGATTTAACGTAAAAACAATACCCCGAAATGTTATGCTCATTAATTACTCTCGTACTACTACCTTTATTTTCGTGTTTCTTTTCTAATGTAGACTCCATATCCGCGTAAATCGTAAAAGGGTGTCTCAGTTGTTTACCAATATTCTTAAAAGATATCTTGGTACCCTCTTCAGGCAAGTCTATTCTACAAGCATCTTTTTCATCACAATACTCTAGATGCTTATTTAGAGTTTCTTCTTTTTGAAAATGGTTCAGGCATCTTTCACAAATATAAATTTTACCGTCATGATTGGATATTTGTTTAGATAACAATCTACTCATATTTTTAATTAAACAATAATGTTTTCTACCATCATTCTCTAAAAGTAAAAGATTAACGAGATGATCCCTTTTACGGACTTCTTTACTTATTCTAAGTGGATAAACACGGGTATCATAACCATAGACTGATACTGATATCGAGGGATTCTGTTTCTCAAATTTATCTATATCGGAAAGGGAAACGGGGTAATCAATCCATTTCATATCTATGGTATCTAACAAGGGTTGGAGCCTGCAAATTCTTTCAGGGTTTTTGTCAGTCGGGTTCAAAGCTATAAGGATGCAATACGCGAAACACATATCATCACCCGTATTCTTCGGGTTAATAACGCTTTTTGTATTCGCTATCCTAGGAGGAGTAGGGAACCAGGAACTACCCCTCAGTGGATTATACGCTACTGTGTCCAATCTTAGATCGATTACGTAGACGACCTTCCAATAATCTTTTTTCATTTCCTGTTCCGCTATAGAATCTAATACCGCGTCCCCCATATCATCATATATTTCACCCACGTCATATCCATCTAAATTAATGAGCGGGAAACCAGAATCGAAATTCATATCTTGTGTTCGGTTTTCAATAGAGTGCTTCATCATGCACTTCATAACGAGTTTGACCTTCGTCTGACGGTTATTTCTCATAATATTGCATAATTCATCTTTCGATAAATCGAGGAAATCAGCCGGTGTATAACCAGGTTTACCTTCTATAAAGTATTCTCTCGTAAATCCTCTTAGAGCTGATGGTCTTTCTATAATTTCTATCCTATCTTTACCCTCATATATCTTATTTATTTTTCTTTTTAAAGCTTCTATCCTTGGTGATATATTTCTCGGAACTACTTCGACACTATCGAGATACGTTATCAATTCCTCCACTGCGGTTGTAGGTGGAGTTGGTTGTGGAGGAGGTGGCGTGTAAGGTGTTGGTTGTAATATAGGGGCTTCAAAATTACCAATATCATAATCTAAGATTGACGCTCCACGATTAAGTAAGAGGTCAATTAATTGAGCTCTTCTAAGTCTTGAGTATCCTTTGATTCCTCTAGACCTGGCTATATTCTTCAAACCGGGTACGGTATAAACATTATAATTCTCCATTTTTTACATATATATATAAACTTAAACCGAAATTGTTTTGTATCAATTTTATTATGGCGAAGACATAATAAAATTACTGAATGTTGATTTTATATTTATTATTCCAAGTTCTCCCATTCCAATTCTCAATCGTTTGTGGGCAATGATCTATAAATTTACCCGCCTTATAAATAGATGGAAAGATTTTTATTTCACCGGTTTCAACATCCTCTAAACTAACTTTCTTGGGATTATGCATAATAGTTTTTAATCTATCAAACTTAGGGTCTTTGCTTCTTTCTTTTTTAGGTAACTTAGGTGACTCCTCCTCCGGCATCAATCCATGTTCTTTTACCAACTCGAGTAACCGCTTCTTATCCCAATAAGAGCGATATGATATATTATTCTCTTTGAGAATTCCTTTTATATCTGCAATCTTGATCATTTTTAATATATAGGAAAAAATATCTTAATACACTACACTCATTTTATTTCCGTCAGACTGGAAGTTAATTAGCTTATCGCTGATAATCACAGCATATGCTATAGTGCCTATGCGTACTTGTCCAGTAAAATTTGCCTTAATTTGGATATCGGTGACCGAGTATTTTAATCTATCACTCTGTTTGGAAACATCAAACAAAAACAAAGGATAAAGTTTTTTATAATCTGGGGGAGTAATGTTAGGGTTTGATATCAATTCATCCATGTTATAAAACTTAGATCTGAATAAAGCAGCATCACCATACGCTCTACTAAATTGGTTCGCAGTGAATAAAAGATTATAATCAGCAGCGGGGTACCTAGTAGAATTTAGCGTAGCATAAATATTTTTAACGTTTGTATGATCAGATATGGCCGGATTTTGGTCTTGATCACCATCTTTATTTCTCTGGAAGCCAACAATGATAAAACGCGGCACTTCGGGCGATGATTTGACAGAAAGTCTCCAGGTAAATGATGTTGATTGAGGAACCGCAATAGAGTCGCACTGCCTCATTCTATATCCAACTGGTATTTTTTCTTTTTTCCCGATAAATTTATAAAGTTCAAACTTCTCTTCATCTGCGGGTAGCACGTGTGGCATAAACCAAGATATTTTAAGTAAATTTAATTTACCCGGAGCAGGAGCAGCATTATCTTTAAAAACTGCATCATCATCAACATTTCTCGTTAATGTGAGAGTTTGCTTCATTCCGTACAATATCTTATCATAATCGTCACAAAAACCAAATATATGTTTTAATGGGACTCTGAAGCTAAAGGTACCTCTTGGATTAGGACTATTAATAATATAATCTTCTTACAGTAAAACCCAAGTTATAGTCAGCAGAAGCAGGATCACTATCAGCACTTTCGCTGGTGTCCTTATACCAACATTGGTTTAACCCTTGTGATTTAGAAAAATCATCCGGATATTTTAACAAACCGAGCATTGTAGTAGCCTGGCCAGGATGCAATACGGATTCAATCTCCATACCTGAAAGTTGATACTTAATATTTTTAAAAAGATACATGAGACCATTGTTTACTAAAGAAATATTAGTGTTAGCATCAAAAGCTGCCTCCGTATCTTCTCTTACTAATTCACCTACAAAAAGTAAATAACTCTCACTAGGATGGGTAAAAATATCTTGGGTTTCGATATTAATCCTAATTTCTCCTCCTGAGTTGTTGAGATTGGTACCGGTGATTGGTTCATACTCAAAGTGTTCATACTCAGCAATACTATCATCTTTTAAGATTGGTTCAGTGATTTTTAAAATGTTCATTTTATATTACAATTATAATTTTTTTAATTTAAAAATTATAATTGCGCTGCTTAAATTAGAACCATAACTGAGGGAAAGACTTTTTAGCGACATTAATGAACACGCCTTTGAGCCGGATAGTGTTCGTCGGGGTATCCAGTTTAGTTTTCGGATAGACTCTATTTCCGTATACAATTGTTACAGGGGATAGCCCGCTCTTCTGTAGAAATTCATTCACTTTTTCCTCAATCTCTTTCATCTTGATTACTTTTTCAGGAGATAACTTTACAACAGCTTTTTTATAACCATATTCTGTGGTATTAACTTCGAGGATTTCACAATCTTCCAAGTTTATCCGTGCACCTACTATAATAATACGAATAGTATTATATTTTTTATAATCCACACGATTAAAAATTAATTCTGGCATTTTTATAAGTAATATAATTTCTTAACTCAATTTCATATTTTTTTAATACCTGCTCCACTGTTTAATCTTTTAACTAAGTCTTGAATGGTGATGGCACTTCCGTCTATTAATGTGCTAATGTCTCGCGTTTCGACTCGCCCTGTCTCATCAGGTTTCGGCGTTGCGTTATATTTCTGTAAAATTTTCTTCGATTTCGGTGTCAAAGCTTTCGTGACTAATTTTTTCCCTACATCTACAGCCGCACTTTTCCCAACCTCTAAAGCTTTCTTTGCACCTTCCTTAGCTACACTCTTTCCTACATCAAGGGCAGAAGACGCAATTTGTTTAGCTGCACCACTAGTAAAAAGCCTCGCTAAAAAGTTAGCGATGCTATCAAAGATTCCGGATCCGCCGTGCGAATACCTTCTTTTAAATCCGTGTTTTTTAGTAACGATCATCTTTTATAATATAGTCATTAAATTTTTATATGCGTTCGAATTTAAAACACCTTGTCTTTTTAATTCATCGCAAATGCTCACTACCTCGTTTCTTACACCCGTATTACCCGCTTTCTTACTCGCCAACAACAGGTCTAGTCTTTCTATTAATGCGTTAGGGTCGGACGGGATAACAACGATACCCATCCCTGCCATATAGTTTATCCTATTTGCCCAAATAGGCCTGTGTATGTTCTTCCATTTATCACTTTTATTAGCACTAGGTCGGTTTTTGCTTGCATCGTAATTTTGATGAAGAGCATTTGTTTTTACCATCATCCTCGCGTAACTATCAAGATCATTATCATCATAAATATTTTCATCTGGTTCTTTAGCAACAATTAACTCCCATAGACCAGGTGTTCCCACATATACATCATTACCAATTATAATATCATTTCCATCAAACATTATCATTTTGTTGCCGATTTTTAATTTTTCACTAGTTTCATCATACCTTACTCCAAATTTTGTATCTATTATTGACGGATCACCAAGCTTCATTAAATAACTCTTTGCTGTTTCTCCAAGATCTTCTCCTTGTTTTTCTAATGATGCTTCAATAGCTTTTATAGATGAGTCTGAGTCTGGAAAAGTAATAGCTTGAGGTAACTGTTCAATACCTTCTTTAATAGGTCTAAGTCCCTCAGTAATCTCCCTCGTTGTAGCTTTTTGTGTTTCCGTAATAGGTTTAAAAAACTTTGAAAGATCGGTTTGAAGTTGCTGTTCACCCGTTCTCTCCGCTAGTAGATTATCCCGAATCTTCTTTTTCGTTTCGAGATACTCTTTTACGATTAAGTCCCTTTTTGCAGGATCCTTGATTTTTAGAAAAGACATTTTTAATTACTAAACTAATTTTTTTAACATAGTTTTTAACGTAGTTTTTAACGCAGTTTTTAACGCGGTTTTTATATATTACATGTCCGAGGTATCACCTATTTCGCAAATACACTTACAACGAATCTCAGGTATATTAATTCGCGTTATTTTTTTCAACCAACCTCCGAAAGGACTCACGCTCTTCTTGCCTCCCCCTTTCGATCAAGCTTTCTTCGTTTTCTGAGGAAATCTTCTTCTTAATCTTAGTACGTATCTCTTCCTTCATGCTTTTATATTTATCTAATTCTTCCATGATTAGTTTGAATTCGTCATCGGAGACATAGTTGTCGGTTAGAGCTCTGGATATATGAGTCGAAACGGTATCTAGCTTAGAATCAGCTAGCATTCTGATCTTCTGGTGCTTCTCTCCTCTGCTCGTGCAATTCCTAACCACATACTTACCTACCAATGAAAGAAGACCGGTTCCCAAAGCTGTTGCCTCTAATGCCACTACAGCTGGGATGGCCACAATGGTGGAAAGCAAACCTATACCACCGGCACCGGCAGCCATCGTTACAGTTACCAGGACAGTATCTACGTTGTCTACTATCCTTGATGCGCGGAAATACTTTTTGGCTAGGGCTTCTCTTTCTCGGATTTCATTTTCGAGAAACTTCTGTACTTCGGATATCTTCTGTAGACGATAGGAATGACCTTTGTCGACCATCTCGATAGACGGAGCACTCGGGTTATTTCGTTCTCGTGGTAGTGGAGGGTATATTTTCTTAACTGGATGTTCTTGATCTGTATCTGCCATTTTTCTATGGGAAATTATTTTTTTTTATACGAGATATTTCAGAAAGCAGAATAACTCCCCCTCTGGTATTTCGATCGGGTTTCGCGAGAAATTGTAAATGTAAACTAAGATATCATCAGCTTCGTTATCAAGATGTGCCCCATTAAGAATGGTTAAACTATCTTTACATTTATTACTAATAGATATCACCGCAACTCCTCGTGTAGTTATATAACCAAATCCTAGCGAAAGTCTCTTGCCATCACGAGGAGGAATCTTGATAGTTACTTGCGAGTATATTTTCCATTTTAGAGGATCTTGCTTTAAGGGAGGATATCTTACTTCATGAGGTTTCCAGAATATAGTTTTATGTTGAGTAGTAATATTATGTTTTATACCGAATTTATGTATATCCATTTTTATTTTGTTATAAATAATATTTATAATATAGCTCCTAATATAGGGATATTAGCGAATGGACTATTAGGTCCGAGTAAAATTCCTTTTCCATCATATAGTTTTCCTCCTTGCTTTAAATACAAACCATCACCAACGGAAGCTAATCCATTACCTTTGTGTGGTTTTAAGTATAATCCATGTCCATCAGTTTCGACTTGACAAACACATCCCCCTTTTTTAAGATAAAGACCCGATCCCATTGCTTTTTGCACACCCGATTGAGCCAATCCCGAAAGAGCGCCAACACCTAAAGCCGGCAGAACGGTTTTTGCGAGCATCGGTAAAGCTCTAGCGGCTAACCCGGCCAACATCCCGAGAAAACCTCCTTCTATTTTCATGTTATGTTTAAGCTGTTTCGCGGTCATTCTAATAGTTATACCCCTACCCTCCTCATAGGCTTTAGCTATTTTCTTCGTTTGTGAATCGGTAATCGCTAAAACATCATTACCGCGTAAATCTTCATGACCTAGACGAATACTTACTGGACAACCGGCTTTGACAGCATGTTTAAGCTTTTCCTTTTGCCCTTCCGATATATTTACTTTTACATTAGTGTAGCTCGTCATTTTATATATAAATACTTTTTTTATTTATCTTGCTTCTCTTATATGAAACCTAATCGTTAAATTTTCGCCTCTAAGATTTAGTAGATTGTTATCTTGGTCAGTAATATTTACCTCTAGGTTATGTATTTCATCTATTGTTATCGGTAAGTATACTAAATTAATTGGCGACTCGATTATTTTATATCCAGGCGCAACATCCGGGAAAAAAGAGTAGATAGTGTTTCTCGTTGAACCATTTACGTAACTTCCCGAAATAATATCTATGCTGACGAGCAAACTATTTATGCTAAGAATGTTTACTACATTATCTGACTCGTAGAATCCTTGCGTATATTTTGCGCGAGTAAATCCTAATACTTTGGCAATGGAGCCTGGTTGATTAAAATCTACTTGATAACCATCTTCTAAAGTAAGAACAGACTTTAGGGTATTGGTGTTTGCAGAAATGTTAATAGGATACCCTTCATTAACTCTATCATAATGACCATTTTTTCTCATTTCCTGGTGAATGGTATCATTAATGTCAACGAGGTCATAACTTCCTTCAGGTATTTTTATTTTAATCCATGAGGTGCCATTGTCCGGAGAATAAACGAATGTGTTGTTCGTTTCATCTATGTTCGGGAAAGAGTAATATGTTTCAAGGTTTACTAGAGCTATCTCATATACTTTATCCTTTTCCAGCTGAATTGGAGGATTAAACCTTGTTCTAAACCTCGTTTTGTTATCGCTTACGATGACCTGAAATGATGTCTTGTGTTCCGTATTCTTCACAATCTTTTCTAGAAGATCTATATCCATTTTTCTATAGAGAGAAAAATATTTTAATTAGGTATGTAAAAATTGTCAAAACCGTTTCTATACTTCCCATCATGTTTTTTACTGGTTAGATCAATGACCGCAAAACCATGTGGTCTTTCCCACGCCTTCTGACAGAATTTCCTGAACTCGTCCTTGGGCATATCATCGCCTACATGGTCGTTATAGATATGGTTTATGTTCTTCAGGTCTTGACGGAAAAGGCAGATGAAGTTAGCATTTTCTCTGATGGTTTGTCTCGGCAGTCTGAAATAATTCTGCGAGAGGTAGAAGCAGTCGACGTTACTATGTCTGCCACGAATGTAGTAACACTCGCATTTGCTTTGCTTCTCGAGGAGGAGATCATCGAAGATCATTAGGTTTTTATTTTCCGAGTTCAGCTCTCTCGGATCGGGTACCTCACTCGCATCTTCGAAGAAGCTGCAATCTATATCCGATTTATTCTTGATGGTCTTGATCCATTCTTCGACCAGAGCTGTAGGTAGAATGTTCAGTTCTTGTATCTCATCGCGCATGTTGAACAATCTTAAGATGCATTCTTTCGGGAGTTTTTCTTCGAAGGCCTTTTTTAGTATTCGATATTCGGGCTGAAAAAGACTCTTTCCGAAAACGCTCAGATCATCGTAGTCGAGCCAGCCTGGTCTGAGTAAAAGGTTTAACAATAAAGTAGTTTTGCCACATCCCGATTTGGCTATGATTAAACCTCTAATACTCTTTGGTAAAAGGGAGTGATTAAATCTCTTTGATACTACATCATTCCACGATAAGTTTATAATATCCATTTTTATATAAGATTTTTTATTTTATATATATAAAAATGTATTGCGTTAAATGTAAAAAACATACTGATACGAGTAATATCAGGTATGCCGTTTCTAAAAATGGGAGAAATATGATGCAGGGGAAATGTGTGGTTTGTGGAATAACAAAAACTCAGTTTATAAAAGAAAAAAAGCCGAAAATAGCGGGGGTAGTATTTTAAACAAGTTTATAAATAATTTACCCGTTGAAATGCATCTACCAGGACACAACTTTACGGGACCGGGTACCAAACTAGATAAAAGGTTAAATCCCGATTTAACACCGAAGGAATGGAGCAAATCTATAAATAGAGTAGATCAGGCCGCTTATAATCATGATGTTTGCTATCTTAAGCATGATGACACTGTCACAAGAAACGCAGTGTGCGATAAAAATATGTTAACGGAGTTAGAAGGTATTTACAATCCTAATATTAGAGAAAGGATGGAAAGAGGCCTGGTAAGTAAACTCATTGGAACGAAGATGAAATTTGGAATGGGAATAAAAAAAAAAAACTTCGAATTTTTAGCGGAAGAATTACACAAGCCCGTAAGAAGAAAATTTAAGAAAAGGAGAGTTATAGTAAACGGTATAGATAGGATATGGGCTGCGGATTTAGTAGACATGCAAGCATTTTCTAAGTTTAATCGCGGTTTTAAATACCTTCTCGCTGTCATCGACATCTTTTCTAAATACGGATGGTTAGTGCCATTAAAAAATAAAACGGGAAAATCCGTCGCTATAGCATTAAAAGGTATTTTTAAGGAAAGAAAACCCGAAAAGATGTGGGTGGATAAGGGTAAGGACTTTTACAACGAGGATGTTAAAGCCTTGATCGAATTATATTCTACCGAAAATGAGGAAAAATCTAGCGTGGTTGAGAGATGGATTAGGACGATGAAAGAAAAAATGTGGAAGTACTTTTCCGTCAACTCCTCAAACGTCTACATCGACGCGTTACCTTATTTGGTTAAAGAATATAATAACACGAGACATTCATCTATTAAGATGACCCCGGTAGACGGGAGTAAAAAGGAAAATGAAACCAAAGTTTGGAGAAATCTTTACCCTCTCGAAATAAAAGAAGATCCTAAGTTTTCCGTCGGGGATAAGGTAAGGATAAGTAAAAAGAAAAAGACTTTTGAGAAGGGTTATACAACAAGATGGACCGAAGAGGTTTTTACAGTTTATGAAGTAAAACACACATCACCAGTAACATATAAAATTAAGGATCTTAATGGAGAAGAAATACGAGGTACCTTTTATGAACCTGAACTGCAGAAAACCAGTCAAGAGCTGTATAGAATAGAAAAGGTTATTAAAAAAGGAAAAAAGAAATCTCTCGTAAAGTGGAAAGGTTATCCCGATGAATTTAATTCGTGGGTCGACAATAACGACATTACGAATATTTAAACTATAAAAAATGGAAAATATTTCGATCGAAAACGTAATTTTACCGAATAAACCGTTAAACAATTTCGAATTGGAAGACGCGGTAAAAAGATTAAAGATTCCTTATTTTAGGGGAGTTTTTTTACTAGATACATTACCTGAAAAACCGAGAAAAAAAGAATGCGGTATAGTAAACTTCGATAAAATCGGTGGACCCGGTACGCACTGGGTCGCTTGGTATAAAAACGGTAAAACTAAAATTTATTTTGACAGTTACGGTATACAACCACCTATCGAAATTCGAGAGTATTTAGAAAGCCCGATACAGTACAATACTGATCAATTACAACAAGCCGGTCAAGTATTTTGCGGTCATCTATGTTTATACATTCTAAAAGAGTTAGGCTCAGGTATTAAATTCCAAAATGTTTTAAATAAACTTTTTTAGTACTATATAAAAAATGCCCGTTGACAAATTTGGGAGAATGAAAGATGATGATAAAACGAGTGGGGATGGTGTATCACTCGCTTACATGAATAATAATTTTTTACGTAAAGATGGAACAACCGTTGTTACTGGTTCTATAGACATGAATGGTAATACATTAACGAGGGTTAGTAATCCGGTAAATCCTCATGACGTGGCAACTAAGGTTTATGTTGACACCAACTCAGGGTTGTTAGATGAAAACGGTGGATACCACATTAAGAATGGTTATTTAAATATGGGTCATAATCCGATAAAAAACGTTAAGGAGCCTGAAGAACCTAATGAAGCTGCTACTAAAAATTATGTAGATAGAAGCGGCAAAGCAATAGTAGAGAACCAAGATGGTAGCTTTTCCGCTATTGCAAATATAGATATGCGGGGGTATACTTTTACTAATCTTTTGGATCCCGCAGATGCTCAAGATGCAGCAACTAAAAAATATGTAGATAGCGCAAATAAAGCCTTCGTTTATGGAGGTGGTAGGTATATGGCAGTTGATGATGTTTCTATGGGAGGACGAAGAATTAACAATGTCGGAAGCCCTTTAGAAAATGATCAAGCTGTAAATAAGTTTTATGTAGATACCGTTGTTGAGGTAGCTACCGCGGGTGAAAAAGCTTTAACCAAAAAACAAGACGGATCCTGTTCAATGGATGGTGAAATAGATATGAATGATAACCCGATTACTGGATTACCTAATCCCCCATCCCCCGATGCCGCAGCCAATAAAAATTATGTTGATAATGGTGGGGCCATCGTAAAAAATCCGGATGGAAGCTTCACAGCGGTGGCTGACATAGATCTTGGGGGTTTTTCTATAAAAAATGCCAGAGATCCGGTAGAAGAGAGAGATTTAGCAACAAAATCCTATGTGGATAAAAAAGTATCCCTTCCTTCTCTCATAGGCCCTAAACCTATTATAACTGTGTGGGCTGAAGAACAAGGGCCAATTGGAGATGGTAATTATGAGTTCTCTTTTGGTAATGGTAATTCAGGTAAAAGACATGGTTTAGGGGGTTACTGTATGAGTGCGCCAGGTAGAATTATAAGAGGAAGTTTAACAATTGTTAAAAAGGATCTTAATGTACCAGAAGAGGCAAAAGTTAATATTGTGGTAAACGGATTAGAGCAGGTTGATTACTCTATTATTAAAAAAGCGGATGAAATTTGCAGCTGTATGGTTTTTCCGAGGGCGTTGGAGGTAAAGCAATGCGACATCATAAACTTTATTTCAAGATCAACTAACCGCGATGTAACACACGCTTACATATCTATTTTGATAGAATTAGACTTGTAAAGTCTGCCTCATCAATTCATTCAGTCGACGGTAGATATTATATCTCATCAAGGGATATAGTATCAGTAGGTCTTACTGATGTGGGTTGGGGTAGATCTTTTACCTTATTCTATCATTTTCTAATGAATTAAAAAAAATTTTTACTTTGAGATCGCGAAACGACCACTCCATAATCACATCTTCAATACATTCTTCAGGGTCTATCGGAATATGATCATCACTTCCGTCTTCCAGCGGCGGTTCAGTTATGTCATATAGCACAATAGACGATGTCAACAATATGACCGCGGCTTTTTCGCAGGGTATTCGGTGTATCCCCACAACATTTCCGAATACGTCTATACGATGTACAAAGATCGAACCTTCTTTAGTCGTAAGCAAACCCTCGACAATCGTGTTTTGTTCATAGGGTGGATCGTCTTCCGATAATTCTCTTAGAGGACGTTCTCCGCTTACTAAGATTTCGTTCACGTGTTTTCTGATCAGTGGCTGTATCCTTTCTAGATAAAGCATGAAATCCCATGTCGTGTCATTTTGTTGGCTCTCCATTCTTCTTTCATTATGCGGAAAAAATTCCTCAAAGTCAAAAATTTTTACCATAGGGTTATCGAGTGCATCAGAAACTCGAGTGACTGGGTTCGTGGGGTCGTGTCATTTTGAGAACCTGATGATGTGGTGATGCAAAACAAACTCGATCGCCAAATTATTTTTGAGAAATTTTTTTTTCGAAAATTTTTATCGCGAAAAAGTTTTATCGGCTCTCGCAATTTTGACATCGACGATTAGACGCATCGATGCGTCTCAACTATGGTCGTCACGTGGTTGATGATATCGATGCAATGACGTTCTCACATGATGAGTGTGGTTAGAACTGTGGTGCTGAGATGATGGGGGTGCTCATCTGGCGTGCGTGGTTAAGTGTGGTGCTGAGATGATGGGTGTGGTCAGTTCGTGGTGCCGTGTCATTTTGGGGAACCATAAGTGTGGTTGCGGCGAGGGTGTGGTACAGTGTGGTTGGGGGTTGCGGCGAGGGTGTGGTTCCAGTGTGGTTAGATCGGCCGTGTCATTTTGGGGAACCATATTGTGGTTTGGTGGGCGGGGGGTGTGGTACAGTGTGGTTGTGAGCCAGTACTGTCCATTTACAACTACTCATGGCTCAAGTTAATATATCCTTTTTAGTAAAAAAAAAAGCATCTTTAACCCTTTCACCACACATTCCTGAGTTTACAGGGCCTTGAGGAAGGCTTTTGAAAACATTGTGAGAAAATGAGAAAATGCTGGTAAACAGCATTTTCTCATTTTCCTCGCAATGTTTTCGACCCGTTCAAAGGTAATTTCCATCATCTGAACCATAGTAAATCTGTTTACAAATGCTTTAGATTTGGACAAGTCCTAAATTTGGCCGTTTGGTAAAGTGTTACTTCTCATACTTGCCATACCTGACATTTTTGGGCAAACCAAAAACGCGACAGAAATCACTTAGTTCAGAAACATTCTAAGGCAAACATTTTTTTCCCAATCATAATCGAAAACAGTGTTGGAAAAGTAAAAACTGTCTATAACAAGCAAGGCATTAAAGAGCATTTTTAAGCAATATTCAGTGACTATTGTACCAAAATATTTGACCAGATTTCATTATTTTTTTTCCCCGTAAGATTTGGTTTTACTGTAGTTAATAAGCGACATAGAAAACTAACAATTTCACCGAAAGTAACAGACGCGATGTTGATGTTGTAAGCCGGCCTTTGGTCGGCATATCCTAATACAGCGGCCAATGTAGGTTCAGATTAGACTGCACCATTTGTCCATTATGATCTTAATTTTCACTGCCCGTAAAAGCAGCCAACTTGTGATAGACAAGCTAAAGGGTTAATCCGCGCTGTTTAATGAGCCGGCATGAGAGGCTTCGTCTGCACGAATATTATGGATTAGTTTTTTCGGTATTTTTGGCCATTTGCCTTTGTCAAATTGTCTGCACGTAATCTTCCAGGTTGACCCTTGTACTGCTTAACTCGTTGTTAAAGTCCCAATACTGGCCAAAAGTAAACAATGGGATGGAAAATGCATATAAATTTAAATCATACCATTTTAAAGCATGGAAATTATTGTGAAGATGACAATCTGTTTTTGTATGTCGGTCCAAGTGTTAGTTGCTGGCAGAAAAAAAAGGAACTTTCAAATCAGGTTAAAAAAGTAAACAAACGATAGAGCGACGAGGCAATTTGTATCATCGTTGTAGATTTAATTTTCTTTTTGCCAGCGACTATATAAGGCTTGGACCGACGGTACAATAATAGATTGTCATCTTAACAACTGAAGTCTCCTTTTAAAAAGTATGATTTGAATTCAAATGCATTTAAACATCCGCTTTGTTTACTTTTGGCAGCTACGGGGGCTTTAAACGACAAACACTGAGACTAGTTCAAATCAAAAGAATATGTAGACTACAAATAAACAGTGGCTGAAACGATGGAGATTATCTGTAAGAGAGTAGAAAACGTAGGAAAAAAAAAGAGTGCTACCAGTATTTTCTACTTTTCCCGCAGTGTTTTCAAAAGCCTTCTCTCTTAGGCTCGTAAAAACCCGGAATTGTGTGGTTAAAGCCTTGCACGATGGCTTTGCCATCGGTTTTTAGTAATTGCAATGATTGGCCAAGCTGGATCTCAAACTCACAACCCCTTAAGAGCCCCATAATATTACCGACTGAGGTATTAAGCTCGACTTTCTTTTTCGAGGATTCATTACCGTAGAATTCATTCCCTTTTATTCTAGAACAGCTCTTCGATTTTGTGAATGTGTGGAAGTAGCCAGATGCTTGAAAAGTGTATTTTTGGTGGTACCAGTGGAAGAGACACCACGAACACATGGCCTGTTGCAGTGGCCACCGTGATATTACTGAAATAATATCGACATCGGCGTACTTTACCAAACCATCGAAAAAACCGTACCGCACATAGCACATTCATGTCCAATCTTATTAGCCTGAAGTTTATGTACCGACATCTATGGCGACCAGATCTAGAGCATGTCCAATAAAACCAGTGCCTGTGCTAATAAAACTTGAGTCCATGCTCTACTGAGTTTGAGCTCAAACTTTAAAGTCTCGTTATACTTTAGACAGTATGAAAATTTGAAATGAAGAAATTGATTTAATAGGCAGAAAGAAAGAAAAGCTTTAAATCGCAGATGTTAGTCCATAAGTTTTTTTTTCAATTATCATTTATACAATTTTAAAAAATGCTCAGCTGACTTGAGCACAACAAAAGTTTTATAAGCACATTGTATATTTTGCCAACCTTATTAAGAAAACAACCTGCCGTGCCCATGCGTGAGTAGAGCGTCGTCCTCGTGACCATAAGGTCCCGAGTTTGATACTCATCTTTGAGATTGTCCATAGGCCCACAAATCTGGCGCCAGACCTGGTGTAGTTCCCAAGAAGCAGAATCGAGAGAGATTAGTACAAGTTGTAAGAACTTGTTTCTCACGCGATGTAAAACAAATTTGTTTAAACTAGAGTAAGATGTTTTTAGCATACATATATTAAGTTTGACTCAACCATCAAGCGGCCAGAACTTTATATATCATGGCCACGACTTAATCGTCCTATTGCCATGAGATAATTATCCAGTATAAACAAAACAATAAGTAAGTTGTGGCTTATCCAGTAAAAACAAAACAGTAAATTATGGCTTATCCAGTGAAAACAAAACAATTAATAAGTCGTGCTAAGTAATAATTTTTCTTTTCTCCCCCCCCCCCCCCAATCTCTTATGATGCCGTGGAACCTCGTGTAGGACAGCAATTTGGTCTCCCAGACAATAAATATCTACGCTACACTAACTCATCTGATACAAAATTATCTGTGTATTCCCAAAAGAGCAATGACCGACAGGAACATTTGACCATACCGGTAATGGAACAGAACACAGTCGTCTTAACCCTTTACATAACGAGAAAATGTTTGACTTGTTCATATTCAAAGCATTTACCATAAATGCTGCTCAGATGATGGAATTTTTTATCTTGGAATTAGTAGAAACGACGTGGAAAAAGGGGAAATTTTCTCCTTTTCCAAAATCGTTTTTAGAAGTAATCTTCCTTAATATGGCCGATAAAACACGGATTGTTTTGGAGTGTGATAATCACGTCATCTACTTTGTGTACTTGTCCATTTTATGTTGCTTTCACTTAGAATAACTCTACGTAATAATTCTTGTACCTTTTTACTCCTGACAAAAACCTTTCCTCAGTCTCGACGCTCGGGCGTAGAGTCCAGCAACAACGATGCTTTTAGGCCTTTGATTTTTAACTTTCTCGAGCGCCAAATATATTAACTCGACCGCTTTCGACAGCTGAAAATCTAATCTGCTTCAGTTTGGAAAGTTTTTTTTTTTTTATCTTTGTAGGTTTGATTTAACAAGCGAACGATATAGATCCAAGATCAGGCTGCAGTCTGATCTTGTTCTATGGTGTACATAGAGCCCATGTTTTGGGATATGTCGATGAAAGGACTACAAACGTCAATTTTTGCTATCTTATTAAAAAAAAAAAAAAAAAGAATTCCGTCTGAAATAATGTTTCACAAAATATGATTCATAAAAAAGGTTCACACTGACTTTTGTAGACGTGTGTGTTGTCTCAATCAAAATACAGCTGATTTGTTTTGCCTTAAGTGAATGCCGAAGGTGTCACCTTTACGTAACATGTATATGACGCAATGTATAAAATATTGGATTAATCTTGTACAGTTTCCATCCACTCGATATTCAAAACAGTGTTATCTTATTCTAAGAAGGCTAGACGGAAGCGGTAGAAAAACATGGGTATCAATGGTAAAAAATCTGTTATATGAACATGGGTTTGGCTATGCATGGATAAATGACGGAATTGGAAATCCCAGTCAGTTCATAACATGTTTTAAACAATGGCTTGAGGGTTGTTCTATGCAAAATTAACAAATGAAAATACAAAACTCATCAAAGGCGTTACATTATAAACACTTGAATTCTTAAATGTAGAAAGATATTTGTCAGTTGAAATGTCCGTTTTTTCTTGTCGTATTTTATCAAAATTTAGATGCTCCAGTCATTGTTCAAGTATTGAAGTTGGTAGACATCAAAACGTCGATTGCCATCTCAGATTTTGCAAGCTTTGTATTGAAATTAATGTGTACCTTGTGGAAGATGAATTTCATTTTTTATTAGTATGTCCAATGTATGAAGAACTCCGTAAACTGTACTTTCAAGAAAGATGGAAAAAGGCATATCCATGCAAAAAATTATTTTACGAGATTATGCAAGACAATAGACCCTTACATGTTAAGTCACTCCTTTAGTATTTCACAGAACCATTTAAACTTCGTGGTTATCAATTACGACATGCAAAATCGTTGAACATTTAGAGAAAGTTATCTTTATTTTACACGTAAACTTATTTATTACTGTTTGTTACTATTTAATATGTATTTAATATAATATACAACTGGCAGGAGGCTTTTATTGCATATGAAGAATTGCCATTGTCATTCGTGAACCGAATCACGTGACTATGATTTGTAAACTTTGACGCCAAAGAGCTGTCTCTGACAAAACGTCGCTGTCCATAACCTGTATTTAAGACGTGGTGTCCAACTGTTTTACCTGCCGAACGCGGTCTCTAGTCTTTTGTCAGTATTTTCCCATATGGCCTGCAACATGCGAAAAGAGGCATTCGGACATTTGCGTAAAGTGTCGTCTCGGATCAGCCTACGCAGTCCGCGCAGGCTAATCCGAAACGACACTTTCCGTTTTTATGTAATTTTCTGTTTGGCGCAAGTCTACGAGGGGTGATCAGAAAGAACGTGGACCAGTGCCGGTATCGGAATATTGTTATAAAAAGCAACTTGGAGTGTTCACTATTTTTGAAAGTAACCTCCTCTGAGTTCTATGCACTTATTTATTCTTGATTTCCATGAGCGAAGCACGTGTGGGAGCGCGTCACGTGACGTTACCATCAAGGACCCGGTCATAGCGAGGGTTAGCTCCTCTCTGCTCTCGTAGTGCATGCCACATAGAGAATCTTTCAAAACAGGAACTAGTCAGAGGACACATGGAGTCAGGACTAAATTATACGGAGCGTTGGCAAGTGTTTCCATGTTTAGTTTTTGCAAAGTTTCCAGTACAGGTGTGGCTCTGTGAGCTAGGGCGTTATTTTGGTGTAAAGTGACGTCACTCTGCAGGACTCTGGCTAAGTTTTTCGTACCGTGTATGTTGAAATTAATTTGAATAATGCGGGCATAAAACTCAGTATTGACTGTAGTATGTATAGTTTACAACATGATATAGCAGAAAAACAGGAGAACAGAAATACTTGATGTAGATAACTGTGCAAAGTGACTTAGAAAGGTTAGCTTTACCAGCGGAAGGCGATGTTGAATGTTTCAAAACACTGCTTTGTTGTTTAGATTCAGTCTCGTTAAAGTGTGCCTATCTTTCATAGCATGTTACAATACGATCACTAAAGTTTGACCCCTCTACCCTAATGCATTCAGAAATTTCTTTAAAGATTTCGATCCTAACCCCAATTTTCTCGGGCGTCAGTTGCCGAGGTACCCACATTGTGCAATTACGCGACATTCCAAGATTCCCTGTCAAAATCTCCTGGGCACTTCTATATGAAAGGTCAAATGTATAAGCTATTTTCCTGACAGTACCTCGGCGATCTTGTTTTACATGCTGCTCTACAGCCGTTATGATTTTGTGTGTGACTGATGTTGATGGACGGCCACATTTAGGGTCATCTTTAACAGTATCGCACTCTTGTCTAAACCAGTCTTGAGTGCAGAGTCCCCTTTAACTGGTTCTAAATCGCTTTTGATTTCCGATAAATACTTTTCGAGTTTGATGTAAAACTTTATGATTACTCTCGGCTCAAATAAAACGTCGTCCGATATTTTAGACCACTAATGCAGTATATGACGTCATTAAAATGACTTCATACTTTACCTACTTGAATATGACGACATTTGAAAGCTTGAGTCAGTTACCAGATAATTGATGCTCATCTATGCAAAATTTTGTAATTCTACGTGTAGCAGTTTTCAAAATAACGAGGTAGTCCACGATCTTTTTGATCACCCCACGTACTGTAGCACAAAATCTAATGTAGTCGTAAATTGCCGTCTCGGATTAGCCTGCGCGGACTGCGCAGGCTGATCCGAGACGACAATTTACGCAAATGTCCGAATGCCCCTTTTAGCGTGTTGCAAGCCAATTATTATGTTTAAACTGGGATCGAAAAAGTCGTTACGTTTGTCGTGTTCTGCGGTAAATCACTATGGAGACTGCCAATGTTTTCAAATCCCATCGTGAAATAGAAATTTTAATACGACGGTGAATTTATTGAACACGTTTGATTGGTCAATATTAGGTTTCTTTTAGCAGCTTGTCTTCATTGTAAGAACTGATAGCTAAGTTTCACTGACTGATTAAACAACTGACTACTTACCAATCAAACACATTCAGTACATTCATCGTTGTATTAAAATTTCGATTTCACGGTGTGGTTTGAAAAAAAATGTTCGTCTCCAAAGTTCGACCCTTTCTACCCTCTAAATACTTATCCACTTCTTCCATTCTATAGACCACATCGAAGGTAACTTACGCAGAATACGATAAAAATAACGATTTTTGTAATTCAGTTCAAAAACATGTGAAAAATACTGACAGATGACTTTGGATAGTGCCCGGTACTTTGGACACTTTGTCTTACGTTAGTTCATAGTCGGCGAAGTTTGTCAAAATAACAGTGCGTTTGATAAAGCCCCTCTCTGCAGGGCGGGATGGGGGGGGGGGGGAGGGGGGGTTTACCTACTCAGGCGATAGCTAACACGGCTAATTACACATGAGATCCAGAAGTCACAGACAAGATTTACTTTGAGGTCTGGGGACAGACAGCGACATATTCATCATTTCTGTCCAAAAGCCTAAATCTGTTTAGACACTTGTCACATGAAATCCCAGCCAGTTTTTTACAGATAACTCTTTTCCAAATATTGATGAGACAATTCTAGGAAGAAAGGGACCGCCCAGACAGATAAATTGTCGAAATCGGTGTTTAGTCTTTACTTTGTCAAAATCCGTCGATATATAGGCCATTTATTTACCACATCCAACAAACAAACAAGTTAAACAAATCAGAAATAACTTGCTGAGTGAATCGACAGATGCAAAAAGTGTAAGATAAAACAATGAAACAGAAGGTGAGATGCAAACAAGACAAGAAGCGTAACCGTGGTGGTTCTCCTGAAATTGAAAGAGGTTGCCATAACTGTACAGAGCATGGTTTGCAGACCATGACGCATGTAGACAAGGAAACAGGTAATAATCAAATATTTTGTGCAAGTTCCAAACCAATCAGATGGAAAGAGCGAACATTTCCGCCTCAAATCATTTAACGCCAAGATTTACGTCATTAAGCTTAAAATATTTGGTGCAGTTTCCTACCTTCTTAATAACAAGTTCTTAACTGTTAATTGCCTCAAACTACCATAATACTTCCGGCGCAAAAAGGGGAAAATAGGCGCATTTGCGGACGTTATAGATCAAAATCGGACTGCACAGAACAAGGGGTCTGAATTAAGATCTACTAGTATTCTGTCGGCTTGTTTAGTCCAGCCCACATGATAAAAAAAATCTTTTAGAGTAGTTTCAGTGGATTCAGCCGTCGAAAGAGGTCGAGTGTATATACAGGGTGTCCAAAAAGTCGTGCACCATCCTGAAAACACATTCATTGTCACAGATGCTCAAATTCGTCAGCTACTGATCTATGACTGGCACCACGTCTGCCGAACATGAATATAATTTCAATTCTTTCTTCAAGACTTAGTTTCTCAGTCATTTCTGTCTTCAATACTCAGCTTCTGGATCATTCAACCTGAAACAGGATGGTGCACGACTTTTTGGACACCCTGTATTTGCCACTGTAAGAGTTAAAGGAAATATTTACTACTATTTTCTAAAAAATATATACTTTTCGGGTTGCTTTCGATAGATTGAGATATTCGTAACAGATCTGCGAGACATGAATTAGCATTAGCAACCTAGGTCAGTGGTTTCTGATTTCTCGTTAGCACCGAAATGCCACACTCATGCAGCATCGTTTCATTTTAAAGTGATCAGAATTTATCGACAGCTTGTTAAAGCGTCAATTCTTTACCAGAAGACCGGGAATTTTAGACTTGTCCATATTGTAAGCATTTGCAGACAGTATATTAACCCTTAAGCTGCTAAGCGCGACTCACTGACATTTTGCGGACAGTGTAGATCAAGATCAGACTGCACAGAACGTGCAGTCTGATCTTAGATCCACACTTTCCGACAAGAAGATATTTTTCTCCCAAAAAAGTTTGAAATAGGATTACAATATTTGGGTTTTTACTATCGGCTAGAAAGTTTCATTTAACTTATCTAGCAGGATAAGGGTTAAGGCTTGAATGGTCGGATTTGTCTTAAAATCTTATAAAACATTATGGAAAAGGAAAACATGCTGGTCTCCAGCATTTTCTCACCATACTTTTCAAAAGCTCTTCCTTCCTAAAGGTTGTACAAACGATCTATTTTAGTAATACGTAAAACGACTAGACCAAACGACATTTTCTCAAGAGCACTTTTAGAGAATCATGTCTGTCGTTGATTATACAAGTGAGCTACACCTTCACTTAACCATTCCGTTGTACTTGTGCGGAAAAAGAAAGAAAACAATGCGGGAAAAGGAGAATATTGTAGTGACTAGAATCTTCTCCATTTCAACTTTTTTTTCAACATTTAAATCAACATCTTGCACATACTTTTAACTCGGACATTTTTATTTCTTTTACCTTTGGTTAAGAGTTTACAGCAGCATATAGATTTTTGTAATCGCCTGGTGCAAAAAGGTGGTAAAGTGATTCTCGCCCTTTCATTTGTGCACCGACTGAAAGGGAAACTAGAAAAAGACATTTTTTCATACAGCATTCAGCGTGTTCAAAAAACAAAACATAGTTGCAGATCCTACCGCATATATAGCGACAGTAACGAAGGGGATAAAACCACATAGATTTCAATGGCACTGGTTTAATCATGGACATTCAGATTTTTACCATCGCAGATCAAATAAAAGACAGAGAAAAACGAAATGAGGAACAGTAATTTCAATTTGTAGACTTGGATCATGACGAAAACTTATCTTATAAATTTTATGGCGGTAACACGATTCCGTGACTTAGTGATCCCATGATGGTATCAGACACTATATAAAGGCAGTGGTGTTATGCCTGAACTTTGGCCCGACATACAAGTCAGTATTTACGCTATGCTAAACATTAATTGAAAAAAAAAAAGAATCGCTTTGTCTAACTGTGGCCTGCGCAATCCCAAAAGAGCAATATCCGGTAGAAGAATTATGACATCATGGTAATAGACCGCAAATACGTCCTATTAACCCTGTACTCGTGCTTGGCGACTACAAAAGTATTTTACGGAGAATGTTGTCCAGGAATACACTTCACATGCTTGCAGTGTGATCTTGTTTGGTCTACACTCTTGGCTTCCATATGATTATTGTTTAGTCATGTCACCAATATTCAATGCAAATAAACTTAACAATAGCAATATATGTGAACATTAACAACAAAGACTCGACAGGATATTGGTTATATTGGTCAATACTCTTGGCTTATTACCATACGAACACGATTTTTAACGCCTTGCAGTTAAACTCGTCCCAAGGCGCTATGAGTACTATAGGTCTTTACCACACAATCCAGAATTTTAATGACCCTAGAGAACAAGGATTTTGAAACCATTGCGGGAAAAGGAGAAAATGCTGGGGACAAGCACTTTTCTCTTTTATCACTCTGTTTTTACACAGTCAAATTCGAGCATTTGAGCCACATATTATTTGTCACCTGCAAATGCTTCCAATTCGGTCTGGTCCAAAATTATGTTGTCTTTTAAAATGGTAACGAGAAAAATGTGTCACTTGGTAAGGATCAAAGCATTCATGAATCATGTTCTTTGAAAAAGAGGTATAATGCATCCGCAAGAAGTATCGACACAGGGCAGCCTGCACAGTCCACGCAGGCCTGAGTCGAAACATTTTGCTTTTGGTAAACTTTTTGCATGTCCAAGGACCAGTTTTGTCCATGATTCGATTAAGACTCAATACATTTTATGAATCCATTATCATGTAATGACTGGCTAGGTATAATGAATTACGGAGATGCATTATACATAGCCAACTTTCGCGGACATGTAAAAATCGATATCTGCCTATTTTACCTGTATTTTTTTATATAGAATTATGAAGAGATTCCTTCCTTTGCCAGAGCATAGCTTATTTTGGATCTACGTAGAGCAAGTATTAGGAAAAATACTGAATAAACCTTATATTTCGAAAAACACGTATTCATACGAGCCAAATTTTCGAGATATTTACCGTCAAATTGTATGTAATTGTGTTGGATTTTTGTTCATACCCAGGTGACGCTATATCCTCGTCTTTAGACAAAGCCCTAGACATTTCATTCGGTATCTAGGCTATCGGCCCAAAATACGACAAAAAACCACAAAAGAGTGACAACTATTTTTGCTATGGAAAACTTAACAAAGATTCTATATACTCGTACATCCTTGTAATTTTTATGAATTTATAATCACTTATATGAATTTATAATCACTAAATTCTTCGGCGTAGCTGAATACCTTGGCTTTTGACCTACTTTTTCGTATTGATATATTCGATTGACTATAACGTAATTAGTTATTGGTAAAAAGTGTGGACATGATTATTCGTCGAGACTCTGCAGGCTTACTTCTGAGCACATTTATCACACCAAAATATTTAGTAATAATGAGCCACGTCCTAGCAAAAGGGGGTTTAATGCATCTTCGTTATGCACTATACCAATCAAGCCATCACATAATTCTGGATCCATGATAGGCTCATGTTTTAATAATTGATTTAATCAGGAGGTAGACTGGGCTTGGACATGGAGACAATTGACTTAACAGGCTGATCCGCGTCGATACTTTTCGTAAATGCATTAAGCCCCCTTTTTACAGAGCATGGCTCCGTTTGGGTTTCCCCATAACTCGTTACTGTATATCTATACGAATTTTCAGTCAAATTAGTTTTAGCAGCATATGTTTCTTTTCCAGCGATGATTTGGATCAATGTCTAATCTTGAAAGTTTATATCTTCTTGAAAATTTCGTTCTTCACCAGTAAACAAAACCATGAGGAAAAACGGACAAACTGCTGACAAGGTTACTTATCATTCTTTCTCTTCATATTGAACCAGAACAGTTTCAGTATTCTTATTTCAGTTACCTCTAACGCTCTCTACCTTTTATTTTAACCCTTAGGCTGCTAAGCGCCACTCACGGACCTCTTGCGGTCAGCGTAGATCAAGATCAGACTGCACAGAACCTGCAGTCTGATCTTGGATCTACACTGTCCGATAAGGAGATATCTATCCCCCAAAAGTACCTTTGAAATAGCAAAATTTGGGTTTATACTATGGCCTACTATCGGCTTGAAAGTTTCATTTTAGTTATTTAGCAGGATAAGGGTTAAAGATACATGCATTTCTTGTTATATATCAGTACATTCGAACTTATGTCTGGAAACTATCCTGAAAATGATTACAGAGGCAATGAAACGAGAACTCTTTCACATCGGCCATTGACTAAATGTCAAAAGATAAAAGGTGTCGCACCACTGCGGGACTGCTTCCGGTTCGTAGTAGTCAAAAGTAGTGCCATGTGAAAATTTGCAGTAGCACTTTTATTGCACTGTTTTATGGACCTAAGAGGGCTTAGTGGTATATAATTCAGATTTGCTTCAAATTTGGGCAGTAGGGCACCACTTAGATGTGTTTTTATTGTATATTGAGTGGACTATTTTGTGTCACTGGAGGAACAAAAAATTGGGGTCATTGCGGTGAACAGGTGTTTTTGAGAGGGAAAATTCTAGGGTGCCCGTGTTTGTTGGGATTTAGCGAAAAACGCAATCGGTTGACATGTTGTTTCTAATGCATTTTTATGAAGGACTAAGGACGTACTTTAGACAGCAAGAGACGGAAAAGCAAAAGGTTTGCCATTAAGCGATCTGTGAAGCTTCAAAGATGGCCAATTTCACCCTATTTTCAATATGGCCAAAAACCAGTGGTGTGACACCAAAAGGCCGGCATAGTTCGCGAATATCAATTTACTGATGACCGAGTAAATAAGCCCATGTCAACGTAACCTGACAACTTATTGTTTTTTTTCCTCCCATCTCACGGTTATTATCTAGTTTGTCAGTAATACGCTTCTTATTTGTTAAGGTATCACTTATTATTTAACTCTTTACCCTACGGTACAGTTTTATTTAATTAAAATTGTCCAAATTGAAAGCATTTGCATTCGACAAAATTTTTTAAACTGTGTTTCAAATGATGAATTTTGTCATTCACGTTTACATAGAGTGAAAAACATTGTGGAAAAAGGAGAATATGCTGGTTTCCAGGAAACAATGGAAACAATGTTTGGTACAGGATTGAAGTCCCTAAATAACAAAAGCATGCAATCAGATATTACGAAAATCACATGAAAATAAATGGCACGCATGCCAACAATGGAAAAAAAAACTGTATCTTTTATGCAGTCTGATCTTAATTCATACCGCCCGTAATGGCAACTATAGGTTTGAGAGGCAGTCGTAGGGTTCAGCTAGATCAATACTTATTTACAAACTACAGGCAAATTTTTATATTATACGCTTGCCTAAACAGGAGGACGGTATGAATACAAGATCAGATTGATCTTGATCTATAACGTCCGCACAAAACCCCTGGTTTCGCCTGAGACGCTGATAGTGTTAAGAGAAACGAGTAGGTATAGGTCTATTCGGAGAAGTGCTATGTTTTTGTACGCCGAATTCCCTCTAGCCGTTCTCTCTAATGGTCAATACATAATGTTCCTATACAGTGTCCTAAATTTTTATTATCAGGTTCTATCTTAGGCTGGTTGACGTGTCTGGTTAACCTAAATTCGTTTAGTAATTCTTGTCGTCATCAGAAATAAAACGTGATTAAACAGACGCTAGGATAGATGAACGACCTAAAATTTCATTCATTATCTCCTTATAACGTCCAGGAGTAGACCAATTTTGAGAACAAAGTGGCAAAAGGATAAAATGCTCAAAATTATAGATTTCTGCTGAGAACACAGTATTTTCAGCTGCATTCATGTATCGAACATTGAAATTACAGATCCATGTGCTACATTAATGGTTGAAAAGTCGTGTGCCACTTATTTTGCGTATGTAAGGAGTTACGCTTATCATTATTTTCTGCAAGCAAAACCTCAGTTGATTTTTTTTCTGCTCTAAAGAATCTGACATTCGTTGGCTTTTGAGTAGAAATGTTATTAAATTAGTCGATATAAAATGTTGTTACACTCACCACAGGATTGCTTCATAACATTTTTGTTTTACCCGTTAAATAGAATTTCAAATAGCAACCCATATCAAATCCTACATATCCGAAATAAAGCGAGTTGTGTCATAAAACTACATGTAAAAATAGAGCCATGCTCTGTGAAAAGCCTACAGAAGTCCGTAAAAGTCATTTCCAGACGTGTCATTAGCATGGACGCCATTGAAATCGAAGGTCATTTAGAATTCGTTAAGCACCGAAATCGTTTTCAAATGAACAGTTGCCTCATTGTAAAAGGCAATGAATTTATTGACCGCTTGTTACGTGGTAACCCTTTCAGCGCCATTTGGTGAAAACGGAAACTTAACTTTAGCGGACAGTACAAATCAAGATCAGACTGCACAGAACGTGTAGTCTGATCTTGGATCTATACCGTCCGCTGGTTTAGCCAAGAGTGTAAGATGAAAAATCTTGGGCTTCACTGGATTGTATTTTCACCCGCCGAAATATGACTTGTAGATAGCGCCGAAAGAGTGAACCCGTTGCAACACAATCCCGTGTTTTAACGAACCCGAGAAAAAAACTTTTAAAAACATTATGAAACAAGGAGAAAATGCTTGCAACCAGCATTTTCTCCTTTCCATCATTTTTATTTTTTGGTTTATATTTTAAAGACGATTTCTTCCTTTTCGGCCATTTCAATTGTGGTCTGCAAATACCTTTAATTTAGATTTGTCTAAATTCCGTGTCGTCTATTGATGGATTAACTCATTATCAAACGACAAAATTTAGACAGGTCCAAACTGAAAGTATTTACAGACTGCATGTAGTGTAACTCAGTATAAGTGATGGGATCATGAAAAAAGAGGTAGAAAACACTGTGACAAAATGTGAAAATACTTGATACTAGCATTTTCTCTCTTTCTTTCCACTGTGCTTTCAAAATTTGTTTCTTATCAGGGCCGTTAAAAGTCGGGATTGTGTGTTGAAAGGACTTGCGACTTGGCCAGACGATAATGTTGTCAATAGATAGCACTTTTAGATTGCTCTGAACACGACGTTAACTGTAATAGGATCTACGGTGTTAACGCTGTACCAGACGACAAAATTTTGGACGCATTCCGATTGGAAGTACTTTGCATACACCACACTCAGTATGGCTCAAATGATGCAATTTGTCTTTGAAAAGGTGGTAAACATTGTGGAAAAGGAAAAACAGAGTAGATCCAAAATCGGACTACAAGTTCATTGCAGTAATGTTCTCGATCTACATTGTCAGCAAAATGTTGATCTTGCCTTGCTTAGAGAGTTAGGTTACAAGAAATATTTAAACATTAAAAGAAAGGCTGCTTAAGACTGCCTGGAATATGAATATTGACACTTATTTGTGGTTTAAAATAAAGAGAAATAATGAAAATTAAGCTGCCAGCAGTTGGCCCCTTTTTCCTTATTGTTTTGTGTGTTGTTGAAAAGTTATTTTTTTTCTAAATAGGAGACAATAACTTTCAAGTTTTGATGTTAATCTAAATCATTGTTGGAAAAGGAGCAGTTTTCGTGTCAGAAAATACAAGAAGACCTGCAGTAATGGGTTGTAGGTTAACCCTAAAAAATTGATAAATTACAATTTAGTACTAAAAAAAGATTATTACCTATTCATCTAATACGGTAAGTTAAGAATAAGCGTGGGGTGGGGGGGGTGTTCTCTATTAGAGGTCCGTTATGTCTGTTCGCCTATCAATCCTTCGATTATTAGTTTTTTTGGCGGCTAGAATACATAAAAAAATATCGTACAGTCTAAATCAAAGATCTATAATGTGATTGGTGCAAAAAAAACATAGGAATTTGTTTAAAGTTAAAGCTTTCAAATAGTTGTTAACAATCAAAGACTTCATTTAGGAAAAAAAGACGTAAACGATCAGCGACTGCGTATATATTGAAACAGACAGGAATCACTACAACTACCCATCCTGATATTTCCGTATTTCTCCTCATAATTTCTCATGAGTTGTGTTCTTTGTTTTTAAAGAAAACAGATAAAAACATGACGTCCTTGAGCCTTCGTGGCTCACTGAGTAAGTGCTTGGACTTGTAATTGGGAAATGTTGCTGGTGTTATCACGTAGGAAAGCACTTAAAACCCTAACCCTAGTACTGGAGAAACCTAACTGTTTCAATGAGCTAGCTCCGTGATGTGGCTGATATTCTGTTGAAAACAGAGTTAAACTGTTTTCACAGTAACAGATGATACTAGTACCCTTGAGGGAGAACTGACACATTTCTTTTCCTCAAGTTACCAGGTATAATATCTACGGTTATATGAGCACTGAATAATCTGTTTTGTTCAATAGCAGACGGAATAAAGCCTTTCACATGTTTTGAGAGTTTCTTTCGAACTCTTGGCGGGTGTACCTCCCCGAGGGTTTTGTCGTAACCCAAGTCTGTGAAGATCCGTCTTGTCAAACGATTGCAGAAGAACAAATAGGAGTTGTTTTTTCTCATAATGTATTTTACATAATGTATTACGTCAACTGTTTAAGGTAAAAATCACATATGAGTGGTAATCAATTAAAAATTTATCAAACATTTCCGTGTTTTAAGTACCAACACGGTTAAAAGCTTCAGAAAGCATTCTAAGAATAAAATGCTGGTAACCAGAATTTTATCTTATTGCCACATTGTTTTCTAAATTTTCACTGACAGATTTTCCGTATTTTGTTACCTTTGATTTGTCATGTGCAGCTGTTTTTTTATGTGGTCCAGACTAAAAGCTTGTCGGCTGGAAGTTAATTTTTACCACATTACAAAATTTTAGACTTATTCACATTGAAAGTATATGCAGACGACAAATTAAATAAGGCTCAAATGATATAATATGAATTTGATGCTTACCAGCATTTTTCTTCTTTTCACACAATGTTTTGAAAAACCTTCTCATCAGGGTCGTTAAAACTCGAGATTTCATGGGAAAGCGTTAAATAGTCAGCGGTAAAAGATAGGCCAGTTATCTGTAGCTGTAATGTATGTCATTGCCTGCGTCAGAAAGTGTATCAGAGCATCGAAGTTTCCAAAAAAAGATGATTATATTTGATAAGTCTCTGATAGATCGAGAAAATTCAGATCCATTCAGGGTTGACAGTATTGTGATTTATAACAGTTTTTGAAATGAGATAACTGACAATGGAATTGTCAACGACGAACAATTTCTCAATATCAGAATACTCCCTTTGCGATTTAAAAATTGAATTCTAGTTCGTCTAATTTCTCACTCTTAAAGTACAAAAAGAAGGGTCATTTATTGTTTTTATGGTGTTTAACGTCATTTTCGGCATTATTTCAGTCATATCGAGGCGGTTAGTGCACATATCTATGTTTTCCTGGAATTTCTTTCCTTTACCTGTACTTCTCACAAGCTGGCTGTTTTCGACATAACGATTGTCGAAACAATGATCAGCAGTGAAAGAGAAACGAATCCTGTTTCAATGACGGACATAAATCATCAGTCCCCGGAAAAAAGGCCGAGCTGGGAATTCATACTCTGTGAAAAGGGGGTTTAATGCATTTGCAAAAAGAATCTATTTATGTCAGCACGCGCAGTCCTGGGTTTACACTTTTTGTTCTGGTTAACTTTCTGCATGAAAGAAATTCCTTATGGTAAGGCTGGAGTCTAGACTTGAAGTGGAAGAATGCATTGCGAAGGTGTATTAAGACCCCTTTTCACAGAGCACCACTCATTTCTTTCTATTACCTTTGGAGAAGCATTGTCAATATTTTACCTCAATACAGAACTAACGCAACACTTATATGCATTATGACACATTCAGGCTTTGACTGATCACATGTTTTTTTTTGTCTGTGCTGAATATCCGTAAAATACTCAAAATACGCTAAGCAGTGAGGCATCACCAGCGCACCACCTAAGCAGCTGATAGCGAAAACAAAACAAAAAAAAAAAAAAATGTCGAATAAAAGATATCTGAAAGATGACTGAAAGTCTACTCGCCATTTGTGGTAAAAGTAACCTCGAATGGTGATTCAAGTATAACGAAGAACTTAACTGGAAAGGTTTTGATATAATATTGAAATTATAAAATTGTATATTACTAATTTTTTCAATAGTGAAAAGTGCTAGCCAGGCACCATTAACATGCTCCTCCACGATCAGATTAGCTTGTGAGGGAGCAATGTAAATCTTTAGTATAACATTCTCTGTCTCCTGGGAGCGTCTGTAGGCAACGCATTTCAGAGCCTCAGTGTGTCACCAGTAAAATCAGAGACTGACATGAATGAATGTGATTACGGACAGTGTAGATCCAAGATCAGACTGCACAGAACACGCAGTCTGATCTTGGGTCTATACTGTTCGTACCATGTTATATATGAAATGCTTTAAATGCAGCACCAGATACCATGTGCATTGCCTATGCCAAAGCTTGGTTACGACGTCTACGTGCCAATCACTTGCATATCAATTTCAGACAATAAGGTCATGAATGCATAATGCCATAATAGAGGCTCATTTCTGACTTAATTGCCTCCATAGTTCAGACAAACTGGATCATGCATTTCTATAATTTGCAAGTCTAAGAAACAAGTCACATAACGTATAAACCATTTTTTTTTTTGAACATCTGTCAGAGTCCACGCTGTGACAAGTGATCTTGAATTCGCAAGCCGTTTTATATTGATATACCATGCTGTTCAACCGCTAGGGTACTTTAACATAACGTGCAGTTATAAATCGTTTCTGCACTAACGAACGTTTTGTTAGATGTTCTAGCCGAAACAACCTTGCAATATAGGTCCTCTATTACCCTTCTGAACATGCTTGTTTCATTTATTCAGATTTCACTTCTTAAAGCAGTCTGAATTCCACTGCAACAGCGACGTTTTAGAGCTGGTTTAGCTAGATGAGACGGTACATATCAAATATTAATACATTTTGTACAATATGATCTTGATCTACTCCATCTACAAAATGACTAGTGAATTTATTAACAGAAATAAATCACGACAAGAGCATCCTGTAACTACCATAATCTCCCCGAAGATATAACTCAGAAATCTCTCTATATCGTTATGTCTCTGATGTGGAAACAGAAATAATCCAATTACAGAAAATATATGTTAGCAAATGCGAGAGGAATAAGTAATTCCCAATCAAACCATCTGAGCCGTACTCTTAAGTTTTATGCAATACAATTGCCCCATCTCTTTTCTCCATATGGGTAAAATGTGTTTATTAAAACTTAAAACATACTAATGTTCAATGCACTATTAAATACTAATTAATGTTGTAAACGGAGGACATGCTCTATTGGCTGAAATTAGTTTTATTACTGACTACTTTTCCTGCAACGAAGCTGTGACGTCGTAAAACAAATAATATTTAATGCATGTAAGAGTCAAAATGGGATCGCAAGTGATGTTGCCGCTCTTGTTGAAATAATTGAGCCATGCTCTGTGAAAAGGGGGCTTAATGCATCTGCGAAAAGTATCGACTCAGGTCAGCCTGCGCATTCCGCGCAGGCTGACCTGGGCCGAAACTTTTCGCTATTGGTCAATTTTCTGTATGTCCAAGGACCAGTCTACCTCATGATTGAGGCGGTTGTTATAAAAAGTGGCTGTTATGGATCCATAAATATGTGATGGCTTCCTTGTTATGATGGATTTACGGAGATGCATTCAGCCCCCTTTTGTCAGAGCATGGCTCAATTATTTTGTACATATGTTCAAGCGTGAATGCGTCTTGTACAACTACATGAGCCGTGCTCTGTTAAACGAAGGTCTATTGCATCCGCAAAAAGTATAGATTTATGTCAGCCTGCGCAGTCCGCGCAGGCTGACCTGGGTCGAAACTTTTTGTTGTAGGTAAATTTTCTTCATGTCATAAGACCATTCTCCTTCATGATTCGGTCAGTTTTTTACACAATGTAGATCCATATCATTCAAAGACAGGCTCGGTATAATGCATGGCGAAGATGCATCACCCAAACTTCCAGAGGGCCGCACACTTTCATTCAGCATCATAAATATACTGCATGACAGGACACTCTAGATTCTTTTACTGTAAAATCGATGTAAAAAACCTCAAAGGTCTGGAAAGGAAATTGTTATCAAATTCTAACATATGTGGATGTTCCTCATTAAAATGGTGTCGATCTGTAATTTTTAATGATTACCCATATGACTTGTTCCGGTGACAAACTTAACTCTTTTCCAAACGATGAAATTGTAGACTTGTGAAATCACTGGTAGACGACGCATTAAATTTAGCAGATATAATGATAATTGTCAGTGAAAGTGTAGAAAACCTTGTGGGAAAAGTAGAAAATGCTGGTTACCAGCATTTTCTCCTTTTCCCACAAGTTTTTCAAAAGGCAATTTTTCTCAGTGTCCTTAAAACTCGGGGTTATATACTAAAGACTTTTAAGAAGTAATCTTGCTTTTTGATCGTTTGAAAACAGTACATACGAGGGTTGTCGCAGAACGTTATTCTGTGCACCGGGTGGCCTTTAGCGTTGTATGTATTTTAACTGTAGTTTCGTTATTGTTATATGTATTTTGATGATTTTTGGGAGAAATAATCATGAGATATGGCACTTAATCCGCGTTAGTTTTCTTGCTTATACGCCAATAATTGTTCATGTTACAGCAATAGTCCTTTTACTTCTGCGACAACCCTCGTACATGTACCTGAATCTTAACTTGGATTTCAGTTGCTGTTTCTGCTACTATTACTAGGTTAGATTATACGGATACAGCTCTGTGTAGCGAAAGAGAACATACAACACGTGCAAATCTAAATGATTGGAGCAGATTTAGTTCACTCGTGACAATGTTTTTCCTACCGCAGACATTTCCTACAAACAAGTTTAGGTCTACTGTATATTTCGAATCAAAATATTTTTAATTTGTCGAGGGAAATGACGAAATGAAGAATATCACCTCATATATATCTTCGTTTAACTCGGCCGGATGGGCGGTAGGCGATGTGTGTGTGCAAAAAACCACTCGAGAAATTTGGCTCTTCAAAAGGTATTTGTACGATGTGTTCAGCTGACACATTTTCAGAGATAGTTTGTGCTGGACACATTACAAGTTTTTCACAAATTGAAATCGTAAGTTAAATGTGTTCGAGGGGTTTCAACAAAGCACCGTCAGTGTACAATTCAAATATCATAATAGTGAACAAACATTGTTTTTTCTGAAGTGCGAGATTTTGTATTGTCTCTCTATTTAAATATCTAAAACCAGGCTTAGGAATCACATTTTGATTTGATACACTGTACGAATTCATGGTGGTATTTTGGTCTTTTGTGATTAATCTTATAGACTGATTTACACATCTCATTCCAGAGAATATATGTCCTGATTTAATGACTTCATGATAGACTGTGTGATAAAATGTTTAGTTTCGATACTCATTCCTTGAGATTTTCATGACAAGGTGTTAGCAAAGAACGCTTATCTTTAAGACACGATTATATCATCAAATCTGGACATTCAAGTTGGCTAATATATGATGCATAGATCAACCAGTAATATTTAGCACAAAAGAAAGGAGAGCCGTTTACCTGCACACTTCGACAAAATTCCACCATTAATCTATGCAGTGTGTCAGAGCAAACAAACACATTCCACACCATGAAAATACAAATATTTAAGACGAGGTCCAGGGCTCCGTTTAACTAAGGTAGTTACGAACAAAATTTGCGTTAGTTTTACGTAACTATAGTATGGTGACATATTTCTGCCACGAGATACGAAATAACTATAATAATAATAATGTACATTTATATAGCGCTATATCCCGGACAAACCAGGCTCACAGCGCTGTACAATCTCATACAAAAACTCACTCACAAACTTACATAAAATTCACACGAACTACATCATAAGGTTTACTTATCATGTTGTGGAGACAATTTAGCTGTAATGAATAAGAAATAGGTGTGACGTTAGTGCCTTTTTAAAGGATTTAGATGATTGTATATGTCTTATGCTATATGGAAGTGAATTCCACCGCTCTGGAGCACAGAATGCAAAACTTCGCTCACCGTACATCTTTGTGCAGACTCTTCGGACATTTAATATACGGGAATCTGACGAGGACCTCAGGTTTCTAGACGGCATATATTGATTAAGAAGACTACTGAGGTATACTGGGGATAGCCCCGAAAAATAATTGTGACAAAGAACACAGAGTTTGTAGTCAATACGTGCTTCAATTGGAAGCCAATGTAATGATTTAAAGATGGGCGTGATATGGTCACGCTTCCGTGCCTTAACTATGAGTCGAGCTGCACAGTTTTGAACTCTCTGCAACTTGTCTATGATATATTTAGGGGCATTTGACAAAAGGGAATTGCAATAGTCAAGTCGACTAAGAACAAATGCACACACTAAGGTTTTTGTGGCATCTGTCGTAAGAAACCTACGGATTGAACTGATTTGACGAATAGCACAAAAAGCAGATCTACATACACTCATGACATGTGTATCAAGCGACATATTGTCACAGATAATGTATCCAAGGTTTCTGGCTGATGCAGAGAAAGGAATATCTTCATTACCCACACGAAGAATGGAAGGACTCTCACAGGACTTGAATGAGTTCTTGGTTTGAATCAACAATACCTCAGTTTTGTCATCATTAAGTTTCAATTTATTTTGACCCATCCATACTTTAACACAGGAAATGCAATTTTCTACATTTTGAACAATTGATCCAATCTGTGAAGGAGCCATGGAATTATAGATCTGAGTGTCATCAGCAAATGATTGGTTTAACACACATTGCCTGTCAATAAGTGAGAGTAACGGCCTTGTGTACATTACAAAAAGGACGGGCCCCAAGACAGCCTTGTGGGACACCATACTCAAGATTAACTGGGTCAGAACAACAGTTGTTTACAGAAACAAACTGCTTCCTATCGAACATGTAGGATTTGAACCAGGAAAGGGCAGTCCCAGATATGCCAAAATCTGACTGCAAGGTGTTTGCCATTATCGCATGACCTACGGTATCAAATGCGGCAGACAGGCCCAGTAGAGCGAGTAAGGATACATGTCCGCGATCCAGAGCGAGCAGAATATCATTTGTTACTTTAAGCAATGGTGTTTCTGTACTGTGACAAGGCCTATATGCTGACTGGTTTGGACTTAACAATGGGTTGGTGTTCAAATATTCAAATAACTGTTTTAAAACAACTTTTTCGATTACCTTTGACAAGAATGATAGATTTGAGACTGGACGATAATTTTTGAAGTTGTTATGGTCTAAACCGGCCTTCTTTAATAAAGGTTTCACTACTGCAGTTTTACATGTGGTGAGAAAGATACCTGACAACAAGCTGTCATTTATAATATTTGTAAAGATCGGAAGCAAAGGATCAATACATTCTACCAACAGCGATGTAGGGATTGGGTCTAATGAGCATGTGGTTGGCCTAGAATTGGTAATGATCTTTCTGATTTCACTTTCAGTAACCGGTTTGAATGCTGTAAACGAATGAAATACATTGTCATGACCTACATAGTACGAGGTTGAAGTAGATGTTGATAGTTTATCTAATTCAGTACGTATATTTGAAATTTTTGATGTGAAAAAGGTTAAGAATTTACTGGGTACTCCATGCTCAGAACAATTTGTAGGAAGAGGGCCTGATTTATCAAGACCACTTAAAGCACTGTACACACTGAACAGCTGCCTGCTGGAATCACTGTTTGAAATTTGAGAGCTGTACCACGCCGTTTTTGCCTCATTCACTACACTAGTTACTCGTCGTTTAGCTGCAGAATACACCTGCTTAAAGACCGTAAGTCCAGTTTTAAGCCACCGTCTCTCAGCATGACGTCTTTGCCGCTTGACCTCACTTAGTTCCTCCTTTATGGCATCGTACCACGGAGCAAATCGTTGTCCTGACCTGCCGTCGTGTTAATGGCGCATGTTTATCTATTACAGCATGTAGTGCAGAATCCAGAGCTTCAACTGTTGGGCAGGTCTCTGGAGATAATGCGCTAAGGTCCTTCCTAAACGCTTGACGATCAATACTGCGCAGTTTGCGGACCTCCTTATAGATTATGGGAGGGGTTGGTGACTCAACACTGAGGTCACATAAAACACAATAATGATCAGAACTAAGTTCCTATCATGATTATTTTAGAAGACTATTGCGATAAATCAAAGTTTCCTTGAAATTTTATCGTTTTATTTTATCTAGATAAAATTTCCAGGAAACTTTGATTTATCGCAATAGTCTTCTTAAATAATCATGATAGTTATCTCGTATTTCGTGGCAGAAATATGCCACCATACTATAGTTACGTACAACTTACTCAAATTTTGTTCGTAACTACCTTAGTAAAACGGGGCCCAGGACTTTAAAGGTCAGGAGCGCAGGTTCGATTCCCCAGCTCCACCAATTATTCCGAATGATTTTCTGATAATCACTGAAACAGAATAGTTTTTTAAAAGACAGCAGTCAGTGGCCCGAAAAGAATGTCGTACGATATACTTGTAAAAAGACAGCCTAGGGAAGCATGCCGCCGTTATGTTATGTAGAAAACGGCGTAAGTCACCAAAACAGTCAGCCAGTCAGACAGACTGACAGAGAGACAGACAGACAAATTCTTTTTATTGCTTAGAAGGCTAGAGTTCTTGACCTCACTATTGTAATTTTGATATCCACGAATTCGTGGAGTTGCGATACCATCTAGGTACTATAAGACGGGCACTCCAATTTAGAACCGATTGAAGGAAAATTATTTATCTTGAATAGTAATTATCCCCCGCTGAAGGCGGAGGGATATAGTTCTAGCGTTGTCCGCCAGTCCGTCCGTCCGTCCTTCCGTCCGTCTGTCCGTCAGGGACAATATCTCTAATACCATTGGACGGAATTTTGTGAAACTTCACAAATGTGTACAATGACCTATTCCGCCGATATACTTTTTTTTTCTTTTTTTGATTCGATGCAAAATGGCCGACTGGGAGCGATTTTGAGTTACGCGGTCGCGTAAATTTTTAAAAGGTCTTTTTCGGCGGGGGATATCATTTCAACGAAATTGCTTGTTTATATTAGGAGTATGAGTATGTAAATCCATTAACAACTGTAGCAAGCCCTGTAGGAGCACATTTGTCTTGGAGCACATTTGTCTCACGAGGTGTGATCGATGTGCTCGTAAACATTCATATTTTCGACAAATTGGAAATGAGACAGATGTGTTCGACACACAATAGGAAGGACACTCGTAGCACATTTGTCTCACATTCTATCTATACTAAAATTCTACTTAAAAGGAAAACTGTTTCTGCTTAGTACATTGTAATTGTCCGAAAAGGCGGGTAAAGAAATTAGCTGCCTGTCTGTCTCTCTGTCCGTCTCTCTGTCCGCATTTACAACCTGAAAATTATCTGCTATAACAGACCTACTTAGAGATGTATTAAAAATCACTTAATCGATTAAGAAACCGCTGTCAGTCCTTCATATTCGGTATATTATCATGCTAGTTTTATAGGACAGTTCATTTTTCTCAATTCTTCATTTATTTATTCTTTTTAGTAATCAGTTTGAAAAAAGTACGTCGCCGAGGGGGTACTTGAACGTTCTTGTTCTTTCAGTCCTTCAGAAGGAAACACTGTATTTTTACTTGTGTAGGCTAAATAAATAATAATCATCTTTTCAGTTACTAAACATAAAAATATTCATATTTCCAAGGCTTAATAGGATTACCAATGACAAAAACAATAACTGCGCGTCATGACCTCGTGCGCATGCGATATGTATTCCGCATCTGGACCCTGGACGGGCTTCCTCGCATGAAAGAGTTCGAGGCCCCGAGTGAGGGTCAAACCTACAGTGGTTAGGGGCAAGTAGTTTTTTGAAGTCAGCGACCTTAATCACTCGGCCATGGAGGCCCCCAAATGATCTAAGAAAGAAAATGAGTAGACCTTCCCAACGTATTTTGTTTCCATCAGAAATATGAAAAAAAACAATATCGCCATTTTCCGAAAATTGCTGCTCTCAGATCTGCCATTGAAAAAGCACTTACAACGTGCACGAGTTCCCAATCCGGGTAATGCCATAATTATGGAATATCGGGTCTCGTAACGAAGCGAGACGCGAGATTCCGGCGAAAAACGAAGCGAGACACGATATTCTACCGCGAAATCTCATAGTATGGGATCTCATGGCATGAGATACAGCGACAGCGCGAGATCTCATGTAACAATATCATGTCTCGCGTAGTGTCTCGTCGGAAAATCGAGTCTCGCCAGATTCTCGTGTCTCGCCCTAAGGATGAGAGGCACGATATTCCATATGACACTAACGGGATTCCGTATGTTTCAGTGTACACCTTAAGGTTCAGCCACTCAAATTTCTTGAATTTGAGATATTGGAATTAATAGTTCCACTGCAGTTTTTAGGTTTAAGATTTTATAAAAAAAAAAAAAAAAGCATTAGCAAACCTATTGGTGATTGCACTTGACATGAGGTAAAACGGCGAACCTCGATACTAAGATTTTTTCTGCCGTAGAAAAATATGTGACAAATGTGCTTGTATTTCATAAAAAATGACATGAGACAAATGTGCTTTCCTGTCCCTTAAAAATCTTGATCGGAACACATTTGTCACACAAATGTGTTTTTTTTTGTTAGACATTTGGGGTCGCATTTGTCTCATGTGAGACAAATGCGACCGCATCGGTCTAAGGTAAGACAAATGTGCTCCGAGACAAATGTGCTCCTACAAAGCCCCTTCAGGAGTAGGACTCATAAGTCCAAGTAGATAAATGTCAGATATGGAGAAAGAATAATCCTATCATGTACAAGAAGCATTTTGTCGAACATTTGGTCAGTGCTCTAATCTGAATCTGAACTCACTCGCTCATTTTTTCAAAAGCTACATTTAAATTCCCTGTTTGAAAAATGCAGTTGCCATTCCATTTGTCGCAAAACTAGGTCAGGTCCCATACAAGTACCGATGAAACCCAGGACGAACATGAATATGTTGTTTGTCTTAAAAAATTAACCTGTCTCTGGTGAGTCTATAAAGAAGATAGAATTGTGAATGGTATCAAACAAAACTTTGAAAAAGTTAGAAATCGTCATGAACAGAGACTGTTCTTTACTTTGAAATATTGTACAAAGAAAAAAATAAAAGAAGTACTTAAGCTTAGATTGCTACAAACATTTATCCATGTTAGAGCTATCTTTCTTTAATTACATCGTTTAACTTAAATTTTGACCAGTTCCGATACACTTACTTTAATTCAGGTCGTCGTATTTCCATGAGGTGAAATGTTATGACTGCTAAGCGTGTCCCTGCTCTTTGGGGATAATGTAGATCCAAATCATATTGCTCAGAACATGCAGCATGATCTTATCTCGATTCTACGCTGTCTTGTACTGTTCAAATTGCCCGACAAAAGACTTTTGAAATCGCTTTCTTTAGGTTTATACAATGGGCTGCATTTTTTTAAATCGAACTTTCTTATGAGTTTAGAAGTTGGCAAGTTTTGATTGGGATATATAAAATGTCAAGTTCTTTAATCTTATATATTGCAAGCTTGACAGTTAAAAACGCATTAAACTGGTGACAGAAGTTATGTTCAAACAATGGCTATCAACGTTAATCTGACTGTTTTGGCGTTACAGAAGATTGACATTCTACTATTTAACTGCAACATTTAGGAGATAGAGAATGCCACAAGAAGACAGATTTGATGCACACCAGGGTGATATTGGGGTCGCTGCTTTTATTGTGAAGCCAACAATTGTATTATCGCAAAACGATGTAAAGTTGCGTTTGACTCATGCACTTATCAGAACGGAACAGAACGGAACAGAAACTTTATTCAGAATATCGGCATGAACATATAAGGTTGATCGTCGAACACATTAATTGTAAATACATGCATGAATATGGACAAAACAAACCAAAAAAAAAAAATGATATTAAATAGGTAAAAATTTTCCTTAGTTTTGAATGAAGGTACTGGCAGGCACAAGGAGCCTTTATTAGTACCTGTTTAAAATTCATGACCTTCAGTAAGATTGGATGCAATGCAGTAAGGTTACTCCGTCACGAATCTGATAAAACACAATGGATCAGTCTTAGGCAAAAGCCCATATCTATATCTTTTATTTTACTTCGGGACAGAGGTAATTTTCGAAACTGTTGGATCAACAGCATGATCACGCTTGAAATCATTTATAGAAGTTATTTTTAGTAGGAACATAAGAGTCTAACTACACCAATTTCCCTAAGGAATATTCAGAAGTCCAAGGAATTGCTTGTGTGATAAGGAAAGAATAATCCAATGATGAAACACAAGAAATTTTTTGTCCCCGGCGAAATGAGAAAAAAAACAAGGGATGTTTTTTTTGCCAAACACCACAGAAATTTGTTGTGTATGATTTTCAGAAATATTATTGCACTGAAACTTGGCATAGATTGTTAGTAGCAGAAGCACTTGTTCAGCTTGATGATAGCAGGTCGACCTTTTATTTTTCTACAAAACTATGGACAGCTTCGTTCAAAATATATTGTGTAGGAAAAATTAGATAAATAAATACAAGGCTAGTAGCTTTGAAACTTTATTTATTTAACTTTCATCCTTACATGGGATAACTCTACTATAAGACTTTCTTGTGGAACCGCAAGAACCAGATCAATGGGATTTGTTGTGTAGTATCAGTTTATGGACTTTTACCAAGATTGCACACATCACAGGTCAGGGATTGAATATGGCCTAGTTCCGGGTGTACTGAAGTTTTCCCCGACCCAAAATATTTAGAACAAGCCTACATCCTTAATACCTGGTATTAGGTTTGATATAATTGATCTCTACGAAATGGTCCCGCCACCAAGTTAGATGTTTCACATGTAATGACATGAGTAAAACTGTAGAGTTGCTTCAAACTAGATTTTGGCCAAAGTTAGTTGAAGAAATGCAAAACGTACGACGTAGTATCATCAGGGCGTGACTGTTCACAAGTTGGGGCAATGAATCATGCCGTAGGCACTCGAACTCACGCTCTAGATATATCAGTTGATGACTTTTCTGACTGAGAGAAGTATTTTATGTTACCATCGTGCGCGTTATCATTTCTAATTATTACTCGATGGCGGGTTCCGCTTAACTGACGAAAAAGAAATTAAAAAAAATTTACAGAAAAATAATAGTGATTATGCCTTCTGGCAAGATTTTATTTCAAATGTTATCTTAACAGGCGAAGATGATCAGTGCTTGTAAAAAAAAATCATAAACTTCGCTGAAACAAATCTTTTTTGGTCTGAACCTAAAAGGCCTAGGGCTATAATATTTTGTTTTCACAATTATCTGATGGAGCTCTACTAGGAATTTCGACATTATAGCAATGGAGTGAAAATCACGACTGTGGTAAAGGGGAATTTTTTTTCTCTTAAAACCATTGGGCTTATTGCAGTTGTATTGAATGTGCAGTGGCGTGCAACGCACCTCTACGGAAACAGTTTTAATTTATTGTCTGGTTTTACGAAATAAGGTTAGGTAACACGGCTGCCTTTCACTAAACTGTGCACGCACGAATTTTGCGTTTTTCTAAACTGCATAACTGTACGATTTGAGCAAATATTCGCATACCTTTATGCCAGAACTTACCTTAGGGCATCCTCGGAACCCAGGTTTGAAGCATTACGTTACTCTCCATGCATCTACCCTTGGGATAATTGACTAGCAATTCGTCGTTTCTTATGAATATTCATATGGTCGAGAAGTACCCTAATAGCCAATCGAAAGATCGATAACATTATGATACTCTCTTGTAGAGAGAGTAATTTTATTTTTTCCGTTATAAAAAATAACCCCACTATGGAAAAAACCCGAGGTTATCAACAAATATGGCCCGTTGGCGTGCTTGTCTCATGTGAGATATGCCATTCTGCAATACAGGGATGACACTATCGATCTTCGTGTACGCCGAAAATCCCTTTTTTAAAAACACTTCTCGAATGTGGTGTTGATGGGCGACGCCAGATTTAAAGTATCGCTCAGCTTGATTTGCAACGAATGATGTGATTAGATATCGACAAGTTAAAAATAGAAATGACGACGTATTTGTGATAAAAATAGTTTAAATTTTCTCAAGGAAAAACTGAGATCACCAATCAAAATGCTTCATGAATAATTCATGAGAAAGAGGAAACGCCAGCGAAATAACCCAGGGTCGATTACAGAATGAATCGAAACTGGGTCAACGAGGATGACCTTGGGGTAAAGCAGGGATTGTATGCGAGTATATGCTATCCCAAATTATTTGCGTGAATCTACCCACTTTAGTGAAAGGTAGCGCAGGTGTTTTATTTACAGATTTTTCCCTACTGTACCATAAGGCCCAAACCTATGCTATTTGGTCTGAGGCATCATCTGAAAAACCTCCTCTAGGCGTATCAAATCATGGCCCTGATTCAAAACAGTTTAACTCCTTTCGATGGGCCCTGTTTACCACGGACTTACACAGACGTTGAACATGTGCTGATATTTCAGTGTTATCATGATATTTTCGAGCCAGAGAGTATAGAAAAGACAAATAAGCCATGCTCTGTGAAGAGGAGGTTTAATGCGTCTGCTAAAGTATCGAACCAGTTTAGCCTGCGCAGTCAATTTTCTGCATGTCCAATAACCATCCTACCCTATGATTCAGTCGAATAAGATGTAAAACGGAATTTATGGGTTCATAATTATGTGATGACCTGCTTGATATAATGGATCAAGGAGGTGTATTGAATCTCCTTTGCCAGTGCGCCACTGTCTTGCATTACACATCACTAGTATGGCGTTGACTAATACAGATAACTGTCCCCAAAGGCGATGTTACTTTCTGACTGGTCGCCTCTGGGTACAGAGACGATCAAGACAAAATCAGTTGAAAGCTCCGCACAGATATTGTGCGCAAGTTTGAACTCTCATAATTTTGCATATAGAGCACAAAACTAGGATTTAAACATACCTGTTGCTTGCGTATTTAATAACCCTTCGTTTGAAATACAAATATTTTCAATTCAAACACTGAACATAAGAGAAAACCGTGCATTTTATCTGTTACTCGAGTTGTTTACGTTCCCGGATACACACAAAATGGCCGCCACGCACGATGAATTTCGTCAGTGTTTTTTCCGAGATTTACATGTTATAAACGACTTCTACAAGCTCTTTAAGTAATGAAAGATTTAATAATTTGTCTTTGGTCATGTTAGTTACTTAAATTTGATTACATTTCGCTGCAATTCAGATTAAACCGACGAAACAGAGAGTCAGTATGGCGCTCTATCTTTGCTACCGGAAAATTTACGATGGACTTGAGACGGTACGATGCACAATAAATGTCCAAATATGAAAAAAAATCACCGTAGCGTCTCATTGTTGAGACTAGGCGTTGACGAACTTGCAAATAAAGGATTTCTTAACATCCTAGTTAAATTGAGAAGCCAATCTTTGATTACGTAGAGCGTGTCATCATATGTCGTTGAATTACTTGAGCCTCTACCACACAATTCGCTGTTTTCACAACCCATGAAAAACTTTTAACTGGCTACCAGCAATATCTTCTTTTCCCACGATGTTTTCTACTATATCAAACACAAATTCCATTTCATTGGCCAAATTGAATTCGTTGTCTGTAAATGCTTTGAATTTGGACAAGTCTATTTTTTAGCTCACCTGAGCACAAAGTGCTCAAGGTGAGCTTTTGTGATCGTTCTGTGTCCGACATCCGTCGTGCGTCTTCAAATCTTACCTTGTGTATGCCCTAGAGGCCACATTTTTGGTCAGAATCTTTGTCTTAATGATATCTCGGACGAGTTCGAAAATGGGTCATGTCGGGTCGAAAACTAGGTCACTAGGTCAAATCTTAGAAAAACCTTGTGTACGCTCTAGAGGCCACGTTTTATTCCAAAACTCTTAAAAGTTGATCAGAATGTTTGTCTTGATAATATCTCTTACGAGTTCGAAAATGGGTTATGTCGGGTCAGAAACTAGGTCACTAGGTCAAATCTTAGAAAAACCTTGTGTACGCTCTAAAGGCAACATCTTCTGTCCAAAAGTCTTGAAATTTGGTCAGAATATTTGTCTTGATAATATCTCAAATGATTTCGAAAATGGGTCATGTCGGGTCAAAAAACTAGTTCACTAAGTAAAATCTTAGAAAAACCTTGTTTACCCTCAAGAGGCCACATTTTCAGTAAAAAAACTCTTGAAAGTTGGTCAGAATGTTTGTCGTGATGATATCTCGGTCGAGTTTGAAAATGGGTCATGTCGGGTCAAAAATTAGGTCACTGGGTCAAATCTTACAAAAAACCTTGTGTACCCTCTAGAGGCCACATTTTTAGTCAAATACTCACGAAAGTTGGTGAGAATCTATGTCATAATGAAATCTTGAATGAGTCTGAAAATGGGCCATGTCGGGTAAAAAACTTGGTCATCGGGTCAAATCTTTAAAATAGCCTGAGTAGCTTTAGAGTCATCATTTTCTGTCCAATACTTATGAAAATTCGTCAGAATGTTTGTCTTGATGATCAGTATGATGAAATGGAAAATGGGTTACATTGGCCTAAAAAACTAGGTCGTCATGTCAGATCTTGGAAAAAAACCTTGTGTGCACCCTAGAGGCCACATTTTCTGTCCAATATATGAAAAGTGGTCAGAATCTTTGTTTTGATAATATCTACAATGGGAAAATTGGGCTATGTTTAGCTAAAAAATAGGTCACTGAGAGAAATTCTAGAAAAAGCTTGTGTATAAGCTAGAGGCCAGATTTTTAGTCCAATTATTATGAAAGCTTAGTAGAATGTTTATCATAATATCTCGAAAGAGATTGAAAATGGGACATGTTTGGTCAAAAGACTCAGGTGAGCGACTTCAGGGCCATGATGGCCCTCTTGTTTAGATTAGAGTTAAACGTTTACAAAATCTAGAAAGAAATATGGTATTTCTCTTAATCTAGCTACAGTTTAGCAATTACATGTACACAACTTATTGCTGACATAAAGTTAATTTTTTTTTTCAAATTCAGATTTTCGGTTTATAAAACTATTTTTTAATTTAGATACAGTTTAGCAATTACATTATACAATTTATTGCTCACATGAAGTTAATATTTTTTTTTTAAATTTAGATATTCGGTTTATAAACCTATTTCCGATGAACGCTCTGTCTCTCGTTTGTTTGACAAATTATCAAGAAACTAGAGCTATCACTGAACATGATCATACCCCCACCAGGTCCTTGTCACAAAACAGCTCTTTGTCACAGAATGCAGAATGGTTTAGTACAAAAGAAAGAGTAAAAAAAAAAAACAAACTTCCGACAAAGGGTTTGCATTCGTTAACGGGTAAAGCGATATAATTTAGCAAAAGTTGCAAAGTTCAAGAGGATATATTTCTGCAAACACATCGCAGCAGAGTCATGAAAATTGCACATGTACAACTTCATATCTCGTATATAGGAACACTGTGTGTGAATTTGAGTTCAGTACCTCAAAAACTGTACGAGTATTTCGGCGGACAAATTTGTGTCTAAGGACAGACGGACGGATGGACAGATTATATTAAACACGGAATTCACAGTAAGAAACACATTATTAATTAGTTTTGTACATTAAGAATTCTAGGGGTATAACACTTGACAAATTGTGAATTAAAGCAATATAATATAGCAAAAATTGCAAAGTTCAAGGGGAGATAATTCTGCAACACATCGCAGCAGGGTCATGAACATTGCACATGCACAACTTCATATATATAGGAACACTGTGTGTAAATTTGAGTTCAGTACCTGAAAAACTGTATTTCGTATTTGTGTCAACGGACAGACGAACGGACGGACAGACAGCCATGGCGATTCCAGTACACCCCCTCCACTTCGTTGTGGGGGCTATAATTACAGAAGCAGGTTATCGAAGGTAATCTATCCATAAAACAGACTTGACAGCTCAAAACACGTCCAGTTTCAGTTTACGACAAAATATATTTAAATGAGGGCAATCAGTGTTATATCTGATGGCTTGCTGTACGGAAGACTGACATCCCTTTTTTTAAAATGTGAAATTTATCAAGAATGCCATAGTAAGATCGCTCTGTTACATGCGGCGTGGATATTTGGGTCGCAAACTATGCTGTTGATTTTATTGTGGGGCTGAGTGCTTCATTATTGAGCAATGACATAATAGTTTAATGGTAAATGTGCTTTTATCGCGTATGCATAAAGATCGGCCGTATCAAGACTTTTTTCCTGTACGAGATTTAGTTGTAATATTTATACTCTGAAATTTATCTTCATTGTTCACCTTTAACACAGTTGTCTGCAGCGAATGCGCTTCAGAATGTACATAATTTACTGGTTAAACGAGTCATCATTATTTAAAAAAAATCCCCAGATTAATCCCCGAGAATACAATTATTAAGATGTGGCCCCTGTGGCACATAGGACAACTTTTCCATTGACAATCAATTTAATAGGTCAACAATGCATTTAAAGGTGTCGTTTATCTTCTGACGCCTGCTGGTTCACGCAAACACGAGAAATTTTCCCGTGGGGTTAAATCTAATAGTTTTGTTTTTATATCACAGCAAAGCATTAGTTTTCTTGAACAGTTGCTTGTAGACATCTGATTATTTGTGCAGAGTGCGCCTTGAATAGGTATTACGGTTGAGAAAAGAACGAGAGATAATTTAATACAACTTGACAATCAAAGGCTCCCAGAAAATACACCAGTTATTATTGATATCATAAGAATCGTCAGTGGTTTTCTATAGACAGAAAGGCAACGATAAGTCATTCTTTTAGCACAGTAGCATAATTTTATTTGCCATTTGCATTGTTTTCAACAGTTTTTCTTGATCGAACTAAACCAGGGCATTGGATTTGAAAGAGTGGCCCTTAATCACCACGGATCTTCTAATCGAGATGTTGTGAGTTAGACTCCAAACTACGTAAACTGTTCAAAAATGTTTTTCCGGGTATTGATGGAAATCTTTCCAATATGATTCATTCCTCACTGAACACTTTTTCATTTTTGATATCTGGTAAAATACCGAATGGCATGTTAAAACTGTTTTCATAGGTAAAACAAAATTCTAAAAGTGAATACATATGTGCACCGACCGCCTAGTTATACAAGAAAAAAAAGTTGGAAACTGTGAACAAAGCAAACAAACCAAGCAAGCATCATTTACCTAAAAAGAAAAGTGCTTTCATCGTAAATTTCTAGATAAGCCTACATGATTTGTCAGAACCATTCACATAGCACATTAAGGCTGCAGTATATAATTACAGGAACATTTGCAGGAACGGAAACTCTTTTCCGAAAATAGTGTAGGTGATGGCTGAAGCAAGTAACTAGAAAAGCTGCTACACTTGTTATAAAATTACTAAAACTTGTGTGATTTCTAAGGCAATATTCCAAGGCATTTTATTTTTTAACATATTCACTGATGCACGAATTAAACAGCCTTTAGCAAAATCCCGAATACTGCAATTTCAAATTTGTTTTCTGTGGGAAAAAGCCTCTCCGTGTGATCGGATAGTGTACATGTAGATCCAAGATAAGACTTCTCTTTCTGTAAGTTTGGGTTAATGCTATTTCATTTGATTCATATGGAAGATTAGGGGCGAAGACGACGCAATTCCAACATTTGATGTCAAATTCTTTAATTTATACATAAACAATCGTGACTTTTCAAAACACGTTTCATTTCATCTGGAGAAAAAAGTTCTTTTGAAATGATGGCAATCAGCTTTTAACCTGATTGTTTGATGCCTACCGGGGTGATATTGTGATCGCTGTTTTTATTGTGATGTAAACCGTTAAAATGTACAGCTGCTTATCTACAGTGTAAAGCACATCATAAAAGACTTGCATACCTTGATGTTGGAAATAATAAGCAATAACTTTCATCTCGGTTTTTGGCAACGACTTTTTTATTTTTATTTATTCATTTACTTACTTATATTGGTTTGAAACTTTCAAAGCGACTGAGGATATCTTCTTCTCGAAACCTATGTAAATGCATGAGCTATCTTTAATTCCGGAATGGGTGCGAACAGATCTGACGGCAAAATTTAGAAAGGTAGACGACAAATCAAATGTAGCTCAAATATTTAGAACTTGTATTTGAAAGTGTATAAAATACTGATGCAATGAAATTTTAGGCGAAACAACCGTAGGCGTAGTCCTTCTGCAGTATATAGGACGTCGACCAGTTTACCTATCCATGCAATTCCGTAGTGTTATTTCTAGTGCTTAGTACATTCTCTCAATGTCACAGACCTATACCGACTCGAAACATTGATTTAGTGAAAAAGGAATGGATCCTGTCCAAACTAGTTCATCAGTCACGAGAAAAACCTTCACTCGTGCTAAAAGTCAAACTCGCAGTCCCCAAAACAATACTTCTGTCCGCTACCGCAGAGTAAACAGCAATCGACTCGATGGTTCTAGTCTATAACATTGCCAAATCCCCCCTCCCGCCAGATTGGACCCAATTGAAGACTTTTTAGACCCTCATTTCTGTCGGTGCTCCGAGTACGGTTTCAAATTGGCATATTCAGCGACATACAATTATTTGTGTAAGTATTTATTATGACAAATTTGTATAACACTTTACTAAACGATAAAATTTTGGACTCAACCAAATTGTAAGCATTTGAAGAGACAAATGAAGCTTGACTGCCGATTTCTGTCTCTGATAGTTTAGAGAACATTGTGGACAAAGAAGAAAATGCTGGTTAATAGTATTCTCTCCATATTTACCACAAAGTTTTCAAAATCCTTCTCTTGTAGGATCATTAAAACAACGGGTTGTGGGGTAAAAGTTTAAATATGAGGCATGATCTGTAAGAAATAGAGGATAATCAACTGGTTGTGTGTAATATTAAAAATCTGTCACTAGAATGGCGGTTGAAAAAAAAAACGAGTCCGAAGGACTGACGTTGGTCGAAAGATTTTCCTCTTCATCAGTTTTCTGCATCTGAAACGACGGTTTACATGCTGATTCAGTTTACCTGCTGATACAGTTGGTTCTTGGACAAAATCGACACGCATCAAGAACACCGTGATGACTTGCTTGGCAACCGCATCATGGAAATGCACTAAACTCCCGCTTCCTACAGTGTCGCTCATATATTTAAGTTTGCTAGAATTCTGAACAGATCATTCTTTGATGCTGCGAAAAGACGAAGAAAATCAAATTACTCTAATCTGTTGGAGACATCTGATTTGGGAGACATCGGTTCCCTACGGTGTTGATAAATATCTTAACGACAACAGTTGTCAAAATGCAAGAGAACATCTCACTTTGTATCAAATACTTCCACAATAAGATTGCCATCAGTTTTGGTGATTGACAAATTTCTAGATTTCATTTTCCAAGCGCCATTTGTAGATTCCGTATTATGAATCTTTCCTCGTGTAACCTTCCTTCTAAAAAACATCACTGTGTGACTCACTTTGGCTGAAGGAGAAATTTCGTGTAATGGACTGATGTACTAGATCAGTTATGTTTTGGAATATCCGTATTTTGTTAGGTTGTTTTCGAAATCGAACACTGCAAATGTTTGAAGAGATAATGAGTGAATACGTCACCTTTGTATCTTTTAAATATATGCGTTTTTATAATCCAGAGATATATTCATACAATAAAGTATAATTGTTTCAATAAAACTGTATAACTACGTCTTTTGGTGAACTAGAATTATCGATCCTTTAGAAAGCTCATGTTCTTGGATTTAATTAATATCAAATGTTAATTTTACCAAATGTTTTTACACTGGCCGTTCAAAGCTCTAGGTACAGGTATTGTCCGATACCCTAGAGCTATGCTTTGTGAGAAGGGGGCTGAATGCATCTGCAAAAAGTATCGACTCATGTCAGCCAGCGTGGACTGCCCAGGCTGACATGGGTCGAAACTCTTTGCTATTTGTTAATTTTTTGCATGTCCAAGGACTAAACTACCCTAGGATTCAGCCGGATGTTAAACAAAATTGATTTTATGGATCCATAATTGACTTGCCTGGTATATTCCATGACAGAGATGCATTGAGGCCCTTTATGTCAGATACACTTATTTATACTTGTATAGAATTGGTGACCTTAGATCTAGGGCATGCAGTTAGCATACTCTCACATCATCTGATTAAACAACATTGTTACATTCCTATAAGTGAATTACTGGGATTTCTCTGTGTATTATTTTTTCAGTTTTTCACAGTGAATGACATCACTAGCGATGATATGGTATCATCACTAGTGATGATATAGTTTTAGAATGTTTGCCGGAAATACTTTTTTACCTATATTTCTCAGTCTAATGTTTCTTTCTCTGCTTCAAATACCTTTAGTAAACAATAGCACAGTAAAAAGATTTTCGGTAGTCTTTCCAAACAACCCTGAATTAACGACCTTGTGGGAGAAATCTTTTGAAAACATTTCGACAAAAGAAGATAGCTTTTGTGGGAGAAAGCTTTTGGAAAATGTGGAAAAACGAGAAAATACTACCAACAGGAATTTTCTCCTTTTTCCATAATGTTTTCTATCCTATCTTTTGTACCAATTTAGTATTTGTCATTTAGAGATGTTTTCAATTTGGTAAAGTCTTAAACTTGTCATGTGGGAAAAGGTTAACTGTTTCTTCTTCTAATTTCATATGGCGGGTTTTAAATAAAATTGTAGAGGTGCAAAACAATGTATGCCTTCAAATGGAGAGATAGATGACGTAACATATCCTCGAGCGTTACGTCGTGTGTTGCGTCAGCTGCTTCTGCCAAAAATGGATGATGTGTTTGTATAGAAAAGTCCTATTAGTTATACATGTATACCTACCATTCTTGATAATTATTAGCAAACAAAGGGAGAATTAGGAATATAATAAATAGAAAAATCAACTGGTAGTGTGTGATATTAAAAATCTGTCACTCGAATGGGGTTTGATACGGTTAAAAAACTCGTCCTTCGGACTCGTTTTTCAACCGCATCACACCCCATTCGAGTGACAGATTTTTAATATCACACACCACTAGTTGATTATCCTCTATTTAATTAGTCCCTTAGGTATGAAATAATTAGCTGATACTATTATGAAACAGACGAAGAGCCTCTGCAGCATAACTGATTTAATGGAAAAATAATTAAAGAATTGCAAGGCTTTATTTATTTTTTTGCTGATAACCTTACCTAATGGTATTGTAGCACAATTTTAACAAATGTGCCACATATGCCACTAGATCCTATAATGACCCTCTATTTAAAGACTTCCTTGTTTGTAAGCGCAAGTCCAAAAACGATTAGGTTTTGTATTGAGTATCACCCTTTGGTTGAAAAGCATCTTATTCCTGGGATACTAACAAATATTCTCGTCCTAAATCATAAAGCCTATATTTTTTGTTTGCTACATACAGAAAACATTGACCTTTAACAAAGAGATCCTAACACGGGGGTACAATTTTGTTACAAAGAGGAACAGCGAAACTTGTATTTGACTGATATATGTTAAAAGAAATGTTATTTTTAAGTACACGTATATTCTTAATGACGCGTTTGTTTGCCCTTAACGGAATTAATTAGAGGAATTAATCATTTTACATGTTGTCACAGGAACTCAAGCTCAATACCTAAAATGTGAGTGGACAACTCTGCTGACTAAGCAACCTATCAGACACTTAAATGTTTAAGTGCGTTAACCCTTTACCAAACAATCTCGGGTTTTCACGAACCTGAGAAAGAAGTCTTTTGAAAACATTGTGAGAAAAGCAGAAAATGCTGGTAACCAGCATTTTCTCCTTTTCCCACAATGTTTTGTACCCTTCTCTAAAACAAATTTCAGTTTGCCATATTAATTTTGTTTCCTGAAAACTCTTTCAATTTGGACGAGTCTAAAATTTTGTCATTTGATAAAGAGTTAAAGAAAAACCATCTCTATACGAGCAACTTGATACACGAGAGCAGGTTCTCTTTGATCATTGGAAAAAGAAATTTTAAAGTAACAAACGAAAAAGTGCATATATCGTGCTTTCTACATGTATTCTCTGTCCATATCGTAGTTTTACGCGTGTCTTTGGAGGTAAATGAATATAATATGAGCTTGTACAAAAAACTAATTCAATGAAATTCAGTAAAACATATCTCTCTTCGTCTGGAACAAAAAAGGCCCGGGGCTACAAAATGTGGTGTTTATGATGGAGCTCTGCCAAGATATTTGACTCTATAATTATGGAGTGAAAATATGGCCTTGTCCTAGAGAAAGATTTTTGGCTAGGGGCCAACGGCGCCTAGCCTTAGTAACCACGTTTCAAACTTTTGCACAAAAGCTGCAACCACTCTGAACATCATGTATAAATGCGCACTACTCGCTGTCTCTGATTTGCTGTAGCTCCAACTGCCGTTTCTGATTGGCTTGAAAAGACACAACTTCAAAACCGCCTTACACATGACGAGTTATTCATCCGTGTTGTAAAATAGAAACGGAAAGGGGGTGGTAGATGCCTATATATTCCGAGAGAGTGCTAAAGAAAATATTTTCAGAGCAAAAATTTTTCACGGTGTTTGTTTACATGATAATTCCTAAATGAGAAGCTTAAAACAGTAAAAAATTATCCCGTTAATTTCGCCAAACACTCATGCAGAACATGCCGCAACCAACATCCTCGTTTACCTTGGGTCGTCGATGTATGGATGCAGATGGGCCGTGGCAAAGTTGACATTGAAGATTGATTAGCGGTTACATGGTGTGTATCCGTGTATCGTGTGTAAATAGACAGAACCGTTTACCTTATCAGCCGTACTACATGTACAAGTAGGGCAGTAGAAGAGTTTGTGTATTCCCGGTGCATGGAATTACCGAAATGGACCGGAACTGACCGGAAGGGACCGTAATTGACTTACAGATACGATGTAAACTCTTGTAGCAACACTTCATTCATTTCACAATAGAATACCTGAAAGCCTGAGCATACTCATGTGAGGGAAAAGAGGAACTTGCAAGATATAGGTCTAAAAGGAATGGACCTCCATCTTAAAGGAAAATTTTTTTTCATGTAGAACAATTATGCTTATTTCGGAGGAGTCAAATGTATGATTTATCTTTTGGTCAAGTGTTATACATGTTTATCTAACTTTATTGTTTTACATTTTTTGATCCGTCAATTGATTAAAGGGAAAAGGAGAAATGTAGGTAACCATCATTTCTCCTTCTCTGATAGCGTTTTCTATCCTTTCAAAGGCAAAATAATATCATTTGAATAAGATTAAATTCAGCTAATGGTTTTATTTTGAACAGGTCTAGTATGTTGTTGGTTGGTGAAGATTTAAAAGAAGTCCTTGATATTCATTTTGGGCTGTAGGAGTTAAAAAAATCATACTGATATGGTCTGTTTTATTTATGTAGTAAAAACCATTTTGATACATAACACCGAAATGATAAATCAAATTCTTGTTTGTTAGTTGCTAATCCCATTATGATGATAGACTTTTGATGATTTTTTTTTTTTATGAAAAGTCTTGTGTTTGTCCAAACAAATTTTACGTTAAAAACACACGTGAAGAACCTTTAAGTTACAAATGATTCTCATAGCCACTATAAACTGTCCTCGGGTACAAGTTACAGTGAAAAATTGTCACAGAACACAGTGGCAATTACTACCTTTGTATTAAGTCACTAGTATTAAATATGCAACAATGTATTATTGTATGAATAAAATTTAGAAAAAGTAAATATTTTTCTTGTCAAAGGAAAAACTGCTTCTCCTGTGCAATTTTCTGTTCCCTATTGTGTTTCATCCATATTGCATATTGTTTGAGAAAGAAACCAATGATAGTCTAATAACTTACGTTTTAGCCCGGCTGTTTTCCAGGAAACCATTGAGACATTTTCATAGCGTCATCTGTGTCATCTGGGTTGTCGTGCAAAAACTTTGACATTTTATAATATCCCTGTCATTACTGAAGACATTTACTTCAAACTTGGAGTAGTTGCTAACTGTTACATTTACTTCGAACTTGGGCTAGTTGGTAAATATCATCAGGGGAATCCATACAACAGGGGCAGGTAACCATCTCAATATATTTGACACAGAAATCCCGGGTTTTTTGACATACAATTTTCACTAAAAGCAACTGCAGCCGAGCATTGACATCCACATGTGGTGCTCTAGTCTTTTTCCTCTTTTTAAAAAGATAGAAAAGAAAAAGAAAATAACTAGAATGCCATGGAGAGTAAAAAAAGAAAAAAAAAAACAAAAAACTTTTGACACACCAAACTTAAACAATAGAAAATAAATATTAATAGTGATACATAAAACTGATAAAAACAGTTTTATTTTATTTTTTATTTTTTTCAATCACACAGAATTGTGTTTTCTGTTTAACATAAAATGTCTTGCAAACCTACCTCAGTTTTGTTTTTTTCAATTCACCGTTTTGAAGTGATGAAAATCATTGCAACTAGTTTTTCAACAGTTATATGTACCTCTATGGCCTTGGACTATATAAAATGCACTTGGCGCTTGGAAAGAACGGTACATGTATGCTTGTTCTTGTTTGAATTTTCGCAACATGTTGATGCACCATGTGGGTGCATCCACTCACTACTCCTCAGCATTTGGATATGCATGAAAAATAAAGAAAAGTGCAGCAGTACACAAAACTATTATTATTACTATTATATTATTATTATTTTCTGAACTTTTCAAATGGACAGTTAATGGTTAAACACAAATTGCTCTACGCATATATGCACTTTCCATTTGCCCCTAGCCATCAGTGCTTTCAGCGCTTTGATTAAATCGAGTTATAAAAACACTTGACTTAGAACAGTGAGCCTCTTTAATATATATTGTGCATGTAGTATCGTGTAATGAATTGAGGTTTTTAAAACGTTGTGTAATAAAAAGGCCCCATGTCAGACGTTTATCTAAGAGTTAGGGAAAAAACAACAACCCTTTTTCCCCACTAATCCGCAAGACTTACAAGCAATACATAAAGATTCATTCAAACTTATCTCTTGTTCCTCTTACCCCTAATTCAGTTTTCATTTTTTTTGTAGAATTCTATTTCCTATTTTTTGGTCGATTTTTCATAAATTTTCAAAAGTCGCACTTTTCTATGAAAGGTCTTTCTTCAGTCTTTCAAAAAGACAGTCTTGACAGTTTAAAATGCCTTTAATTTAGCTGGAGACGGAAGATATGTTCAAATGATGGCAATCAGTTTTTATCAGACAGCTTCCTGTTTAAAAGATTGACGTACTTCTATTTAACTGTAACATCTATGAAGATGCAATAGTAAGATAGATTCATTACATGTCGCGATGATTTTGAGTTGAAAAACGATGTTGTTGCGTTTGTACCAAGGTCGACAGTTATATTTTTAGCAACGAGGTAAAAGTACAATGTTAAAAGTACGTTAGTCTCCTTTGCATATCTGCAGCATCATAAATGTAGAAAACGTCAAGAAATACACACTGATGTTTTTTCTTTGAAACAGTAAGAACCGAATGCACTGTAAAGTATGTATTATTCGCAACCATATTTTGCTATGTACGAATGCATTTTTCATTGTAAAAGTAATGAATTGATCTATAATACTGTGTTTAACGCCATTTTTCAACATTATTTCAGTTATATTGCGACGGCAATGCACCTATCCATGCCTTCCTGGAGTTTCGTTTTACAAGTGCTTCGCACTTTGGCTAAAATTATGGAATAAGTCTTTGACGGGGAAAAAAACATTGTTGGAAGCGGAGAAAATACAGGCTACCAGCATTTCCCATAATGTATTCGTAGCACCTTCTTCCTCATGGTCGCTGAAACTCGTTATTGTGTGGTAAATGGTTAAAATCATCTGCTTTGATCTGACTTGAGAAATTTAGGGTGGCTATTGGAATGATTTTTAAAGGGGCCTTTAGCAGTGTTTCAATCATGTAACGGTTATAGCTTTTTATACGTCACTCAAGGATTTCAAACTCAATGGTTCGTGCCCCGCAGCGAATGCGCCAGGGACATCCCAACGTGACCTGCATCAGAAGTGGAGATTGGCCAGTTTTTAGACTAGGAAGCTAGTCTATAGGCATCCAGGTTGACCCAGATGCAATGTGTAACAAAAAACCCACAGTTGCCAAATACTGCCTCATAGAAAAATACATTTTCTGTTAGAAATCTTAATTCTTTTATACATGACAATTTTGACAAAACCCACAAAATCTCTACCATCCTGATTTGAACATGCCTACAAAAAACTTACACCCGGACCATGGATAAAAGGATAAAGTAATATCCCTGGAAGCCGCACCTCACGCTATAGAAAGTGTGTCTATAAAAGTCCTTAATGCATGTATACCGGTATGTTAACGTAATGGGTTATACTAAATAGTATTGAAAAGCAAAGACCCAGACCTGCTTGCGTGTCCGCTCAGCCCGGTCTTGGTCCCCGCCAGTTGCTATTTACTGAGCAAAATTTGTCAAATTCTACCAAGAGCAGACGACAGACGACACAGCTCTACTAGAACTTAGCTATTCAAGGCAACTCCAAACAAAAAGAAAAGGAAAAATAAAAACAAAATTAATGAATTAAAAATAAAAATGCAAATTAACGTTTAGAAATCGGTTGAGAAATGATGAAATTGTGCCCAAAGTCAGCATTAAAAGGTATTTTATTTTTCTGTAGTGAAAGTTCACAACAAAAAGGAGAGGCCAACCTGTGATTTCAGTCAACAGTTGGCCGAGTTGAATGTTTGTGATCATTGGGCATTTTTTATAAGAAATGCTTTGTCATTATCGACCTATACTTCAAATATTACCCCAATAAACGTATAAGCAGTCATTAGGTTTGCATTAATACTTTATTCAATTTCCATTTGATACGATGGCTTATCTTTTTCTATGTCCCCAGTGTATGAGGACCAACCACCGGAAGATGATTCATTTTCAGCAAGAGTACACAACAGAAATGCAATAAAACTTTAAATATCGATTTCATTTCTTTGTGTCCATCATGTGGGTCAATGTAAACAAGATTTTGTTGTAAATTGACGAAAATCCTTTTATAAGAACGAAATAAATTTTAAAACCATTTCAAGTCACAGTACAAGGTCGTCTCAGGTGACCGTACATATCTAAAACATTGATTCTCCATGTGGCTGTACAAATTTCTTTTCTCAACGTGCCATTTCAAACGAAGAATAGGGAATATTAAAGTCGTCTTTGTTACCAAACCTTGAAATGTTTTCACAAAAATATGAATAAAGGAACTGTTTAAAATTTTTTCAATTCAGAAAACAGGTTTTAATACCGAGTAATGGAATAAAATAGGGCAAAATCATGTGTATTTTTAGCATGGTCAAATGATCATGGCAAGGATTGATTGATTGATTGTATGGTGTTTAACGCCGTTTTCAACATTATTTCAGTTATATCGCGGCGGCCAGTGCACCTATCCATGCTTTCATGGTCTTTTAAAATGACCTTACCAACTCTCACAATAAAAATTAGAATTTTTCTTCTGCAAGAAAGAACATTTTACCTATTCCATTAATGTTAAATTTTTGCTCTGAAGCTTAACATTCTCCGTCGGTTTGGCACAGTGACTAGAACAGCAAGCATAACTGGACAAATGCATGACTTCAGTACCTCAATTCAGTTAAATATGAGGCCCTGAAATTGTTTTTTTTTTGTACAAATAATATAGTTCTATACTTTACCATAGATATAGCTCTCGTCACTTTCATTCAAACTTTGAAGTCTTAAATGATTTGTCCATTGTTTTCTTATTTGGTGTCTGTTCTCCAATATTTGATTAATTTTTTTTTCGGCATGGCCTCAAGTTTTTATACCAATTCTGTTGAGATACGTGTTCAAAACCACCTGACACTTAGACTTTCATTGTTTGTTTTGGTTTGTTTTTCGCTAAGATTTTTTCAGTTCGCCTAAAATTAGCTCAATTGTGTTATTGTCACAATCATAGGGTGGTAGTCTTAAAGACACTATGTCCCTTTGACCGTACAAAATTTATCTACAACAATACTTTAGAGTTTGTTTATGGAACTTAACCACTTCATGCAATGCACTCTTCTTCATTTTATTGTTGTGTGCTATACCACATGATGTGAGCCGGAGTTTGACAGGGTTTCGGAAAAAAAAAAAACATCTATGGTTGGGTGTGGAAAAGAAAACAATGTGTAAACAAGAGTGTGCAAGTAGCCAATATTGAATCATTAAAATAAAACCCAAATAAAAAACGAGATCAGGGCCTCAAAAGTTGAAGTTTTTACTATTCAACAAATAGACGACCACAGTTACTGTACTTACATGAGAATTGTTTTCATAAACAGGTAAAGCCTTTACTCGGAATAGCCTTCAACCCTCCCACCGTTTTAAGCTGTTTTGTTCATACTTTTTAACATTGCGTTGAATGCAAAAAAGTCAAACTAAGCTATCAAAAATTCTGAAAATTTCACCCAGAGTTGGTAAAGGTAATATTATTAACTATGCAAATATTCAGTGCAATAGCTAAAGCATTTTTTAACATATTTCAAAATTCAGGGGGTCCCTAGGAACCTCAAACTACCTATACATGTATCCATCACATTTTAAGTGTAGCCAAAACATGTTATGTATTTAGGTAGACATTGATCTTGAACGATACCTGTAATATTCTGTGTTGTACACTAGTAGCGACCTCAATGACGCCAAAGTGTAGGACCGGAAGTATGCATTGTATGTAATTTGGGATTCTGTACAGTGACAGTCTGTCACTTGGGTAAAATTGTAAGCTTGACTTACCCTGTGAACACAATTTTCAACATCCAAGACAGACCGTCACCGTACAAAATCCCAAGTCAAAATGCATACTTCCGGTCCTACACTGTGGACGCCATTGGTTTACAAAACATCAGTCTCTTTGAAGACGAGTATTTGCCCAACTTTCAACAAATTTAATTTTCGATCCGTAGGATATTGGAGAGATTTTATCATTATATCACCACTTTATTAACCATATCGGCCCTAGATATTTTTAGCATAAGATCTGCAGGCTTATCGTGAAGGGATATAACTCTAACGATCTTTGGGTACTCTATACTTGTTCGAAATCTTCATTTTATATTTTACCAAGCGACAAACATTCTTAGAAATTTATTCATCAGACGGTTGACATTTTCTTCTAAGACTGATAGCATTACTTTATTACTATTTTCAATAAAACTGCGTATCTAAGTGTTTTGCATGCGATTTTTTGGTTTTAGGAAAGGGGCTGTGGGTTGTAGTAAAAGATTTGGGGTGTCTTTGGAATGGTTTGGGGGTGAGTTGGAGTGTTTCTCTTGCTTATTTATCCGTGATTTAGACTATATAAACTAGGCCACGTAAAAGCTGCAAAACGAGGCCAATGTCAAATCCTATGACATATAATTCTGAAGTTCCTTGTTTGTGTAATTGTCTTGCACAGTTTCTTTTAGTCCGAATGGTATCTTCACATATCAAATGATACAGAGCGTGTGTTCATTGATCTATGAGGACCTGTTTTTCTTGAAACAGAGGAGTGATTCGTCGTTACAGGATTTTAGTTTGACGGTTGACATAAGAATGTGAGACCTGAAAGGTCATCACCCTCTAAAAATGAAAACTTACTATAGGTTGGACTAGACAGAGAGCGAAAAAATCCATGTCTATAGTCCTGATAGATTAACAGTCGAAGAGGGTCCCTAACAACATCCTCAATGACTTTTTTTCGATTGCACAAGAAAGAAAATAAGTATACCTTGTTCCGTATTCACCAACCAATCTGCAGTTTAAGTCTCTTTCTAAAATTAGAAAGTAACGCGGATTTTGATTGGCTAAACCAAATATATCTGGCCAATCAGAAATCGCGATACTAGAAAATGCTTGAAAATCAAACTAGATATGCAGTTTAAAGTGGTTGCTACAGACGGGCCCATAATATCTCGCTTCAAAGTTGAGTATTTTGTACGAACTGGTTGGGAATATGTTTTACATATTTGAGCGAGCAAGTACTTATATAGTTATACTTTGAATAATTCAGTCATTGTAGATTTGAATGAAATATATCCCGCTGAGTATTTTCCCAGCGCTTGAACGATTTCTTTCTTACCTCAATATCTCGAAATGTGGTCCGCTGTAAGACGAAAATGATGTGATATGAAAAGATACGAAAATAACTTTTTGTTATTGGTAAAACCTTCACCTTTAAGGCAATTGTTTGCCACAATATATCAACATACGTATAAAAGAAATCAGACATGTTCTATGAAAAGGGCTTTAACACATCTTTTTAATGCACTATACCAAACAAGTTATTGCTTAAGATGTGGCAATTTTAGCTTAAAAGCTAAGATGATATAGAAAATTTTGCAGAAAATTTACCAATTGCAAAAAAAAGTTTCGAACAAGGTCAGCCTGCACAGGCTAGCAGTAAGAGAATTTTCTTGGATTCGATTTATCTTTTAAATTCTTTCCATTTTTTTTAGCTCATCCTATCCCCAATATTCGTTCTAAGTTTCTTCTGTTGTCGTTGTATTTTCTAAATCCCTCCTATAGTCGTATTATTTGTTGTATTTTCTAATTCGCTCTATTTTCTCAGCTCTGCCTATCCTTCCAAATTTGTTTCGTTTTTTCTATGTCTGTAATGTATACTGAACCAAAAAAGAAACTTCCCCTGTGTTTGTTTAAGTGCAAATGCAATGTTATAAAAAAAAAAATGTCAGATGACCTACATATATTCGGGCGAACGATTATGTGTCCGATAAAACAAATTTTAACTCGATTGAAAGCATTTTGCAGAAGAAACCCGCTGAAAGCGATTTTCACGTGCATGCACGGACCAGTATAATTCGTGTATATTTTTTGAAACCTTTCAGTCTAATTTTATAGACTTTTATGTCAATAAGAAAAAGACGTTAAAAAAAATTAAATTCTTTTTAGTTTACTTTATTTTTGATATCCCTAGAATTCCGCAAAATTTACGCGAACGTGCCATTGGCATGCTTAATGCTGGTATGACGATGAATGCTGTTGCTATGAATATTGGATGTTCTACTCGTGCTATTCGACACCTTAGGCAACGTTTTCAAGCAACAGGGCGTACGGAAGATCGACCACGTAGTGGACGTCCTCGCGTCACGACGCGCGGCCAAGACCGCTACATTCGGAACACCCACCTGCGCAATCGCTTCCAAACTGCCACAGCCACTGCTGCTAACACCCCTGGTACACATAACAACCGTATATCTGCCCAAACTGTGCGCAATCGCTTGCGCGAGGGTGGGCTACGTGCACGTCGTCCATACGTTGGTTGTGTTTTGACGCGACGTCACCGCGTAAATCGTGTTAATTGGGCACGTACACACCAACGCTGGCTTAGACAACAATGGAATAGCGTTCTTTTCTCTGACGAGTCGAGGTTTTCCATTCATCGAGGTGATAGCAGGGTTCGAGTATACCGTAGGAGAAATGAACGTTATGCAGACTGTTGCGTAGTAGAACGAGATCGTTTTGGGGGTGGGGGTTCTGTCTTTGTCTGGGCGGGCATTGCACATGGCTTTCGCACTAATCTCGTCGTTATCGAAGGGAATTCGAATGCCCAACGCTACCGAGATGAAATTCTTGCGAGGCACGTTATCCCACTGTTTCAAAATAATGCCAATATCACTCTTTTTCAGCATGATAATGCCACAAGCCATACAGCTAGGGACAATGTGAATTTCCTCAGGGCGAACAACATTGCATTTATTAATGACTGGCCTGCCAAAAGCCCTGATCTGAATCCCATTGAACACCTTTGGGTTATTTGGACCAGCCTGTTAGACGTCGCCCTATTCCACCGTCAAACGTCATTCAGCTAAGACAAGCCTTAATTCAGGAATGGAACAACATTCCACAAGCCGAAATCAATACACTTATCCGTTCTATGCGCCAACGATGCCAGGCAGTCCTTCATGCTGAAGGTGGTCATACCCGGTATTAATTTGTGATTTTGGTGAGCGACCCCTTCCGCATTTTAACTACCATTTCACTACTTTTGGATAAACCCTCAGCAATAATTTTTTTCGCACAAAGTCGCAATAAAATACTCTTTCAATGCATATAAATCTAGTTTAATCCTGATTTTCACATTTGTGTATATCTGCACTTAAACACAGGGGAAGTTTCTTTTTTGGTTCAGTATATATGCTAAATTCCTGCCATATTGTTTCTCAAACTGGATGTTTATTCTTGATTGGAAACTTTTCAGTAAACTGCCTTTGTCTTTTTTGTACTCATTTTGCAAAGATTTAGTTTTTCTTTTACATACACGAACTGACAACGTGTTTCTTGGCTGTGAAAATAAGAAAGTTAAAGTACTTACTGGTTCAAACTTACCCCTATCACAACCTAAAATTTCGTTCCCAAAATAGTGTCTCGGTCAATCAGAAGGCTTGTCTTTTGAACTTATAGCCAGAAATTAGTGAAGAATGCTGGATGGATATGGTTCTTAAAATTAGTCTGGAGGAGTGATCTTTCAAGCAGGCCTGGTATTTTGCTTCAACGTCATACGATTTACAAAAAATAAAATAATTAAAAATGTTTCACGATTGCTTGGCCAAGCTTGTTTTCGCATAAGGCATCTTTTCAATGAAAAAAAAAAAAACAAAAACATATTCTATTCTAATTAGAATTTTAGGATAACATTAATGAGTTCCAAAACAGCGTCTTTCACAGATCATTTCTCCTATAACTAGGTGCAATTAAAATTCGTGACAGTTTCAGCACTTCAATTGCCCAAGGACTGTTTCGAGAATAAGAATCGAATTAATGGTTCGAGTTCTTCCCATTACCACTGGGCCAAGCAGGAATCAAACTCTTGGCTCGTGACTGTCAACATGATATATTTTGCGGAAATTTATGGTAGGACTTCTTGGAGAACAAGGTATAAGAATTTAGCCTGTGGCCTCAAGGGTTCCATTTCTTTGCTTTACCACTGATCCACACATGAGCTAAACTCTTGGCTAGTTGTTGTTAACATGAGGTATTTTGCGGACACTGTGGTAGATCATGTTAGGAAAGAACAGTGCAAGCAGTATGGGTCTGTGTTCACCAACCATTTTACCTTTCATTCTTATTCTAGTTCTCACGATTTTTTTTTTAAATTGCAAAGGAACGCGTTTTTTTATTGGCTTAGCAAAATGATTTTGACAGTCAGTTTTTATATTACTTTCTAAGTTCGGAACTGGATTTAGAATGCAATATATATATGGACCATTATGCTGTAGTGACTTTCCTGGTGCTTGTATTCACTTCGAGCAGCGTGAGAAAATTTGATATCGCGCGAGACCGAAGGTTGAGCGAGATGCCAAAATTTTCTGACGCAGCGAGAAGTAAATACAAGCACGAGGAAAGTCACTACAGCATACTATTCCTTTTATTATATACCTACCCCTTTTCAACGACAAAATATTGAAATTACTGACATTTTATTCGAAAACGGTATGCAAAATAAAACAAATAATGGTGTAGTAGCCAGTAACTTCGTTTTTATGAATGGCGGATGAATATTACAGCGTAAAATTTTGACCAATGAACTTGCAGATGAATACAAGCGTATACCACGCGTGAGTTACGTCATTATGACGTCATCATACCATATTTGGAACCGTATTTCACAGTGTGTACATACGGATTTTTTTTCTGTCCTGTGTGATATTTTATCCACGTGCGACGCATGTATTTTCTCCGGGAGAACTTTCAGGTATATGATAAAGAATAGTCCGTGAATACGGACTCTGGTTTTGGACCTATAGTGTTCAGTATTACCTAAGAAAAGTGAGTAAAGACAGTTTCAAAAGTACTGTTTTTGCTAGCTGTTGTCGAACAGGGTGGACTGAAGTTGCTGATGCATGATTGTTGTACGATTTTTATAACGACAACACACGGAACTTGTACCAGAACAATATGTGATTTGTTGTTCTGCTATGTGTTTCCGACAGAATAAAGTCGTTTGAAACAAAGGCATAAGCATGTGTGTCATTGATTTCTCGCGATACTAGAGATGTTCAAACTCATGTATAAATTGCATAAGTTTGTTTTCGAACAATACTCAAAGATGTCCCGCGTGGAACAAAACCATAGATGAAAGGGTGTTGTGCGCGGCTACACAGAGAGGACATGTTTCGGTGGAATTGTATGGAAAATTTGCTTACTTTGATCGGCCTGAACGGACCTAACTCTCTGGACACATGTGCAGAACGTATTCAACTGTAGGAGATTTGCTGATACTGCCAAACTCCTCTGTACAATCACTTCCGTATAAAGACCTACGCCTAATCTGGGTGTAACAGATATATTTGATATGACACACCTGTTGAATACGTCTAAAATCCAAATTTCAATAATCACAGACTATCAAAAACGGTTACAAAATAAACAAAAGGTCAATCTGATATGACATGCGTGTGTAACTTATCAAATGAGACAGTTCAAATACTCCTGGAGTGCTATTTTGAATTCCAAGAAATACCGAGTAAACCTTCGAGCACTTCACGTTCACAAAAGTTGGGTGCTTATTATGTTGTTTCAAAAAGAAACGGCAGGTCGATTTCTTTCACTCTGACATTCTATACAGATCATAATTTCAGAAAAGAACAAAAGGGCCATGATGGCCCTGAAGTCGCTCACCTGAGCCTTTTGACTAAACATGAACTCTTCCGAAATATAATGAGAAACATTTAACAAACTTTCATGAGTATTGGGCTGAAAATTTGGACTCTAGACTTTACACAAGGTTGTCTATGATTTGAACTAGTTTTTGACCCTGAGTGATCCATTTTCAAACTCGTCCGAAACATCATTAATTAAGACAAACATTCTTTTTATAGACTTCTCAAAGACTTTGTCTCAATGACCTACGTTTTAGCCAAGCATAGCCCATTTTCAACCTTGTTGTAGACATTATCAAAACAAACATGCTGACCACCTTTACTGAGTATTTGACCAAAGAAAAAAAAAAAAAAAAAAAAGAATGCGGTTTCTAAAGAGTACAGAAGATTTTTCTAAGATTTGACCTGGTGGCCTAGTTTTTGACCCGATGTGACCAATTTTCAATTTTGTATGAGTTATCATCAAGACATACATTCTGACCAACTTTCATAAGTATTGAACAGAAAATGCGGCCTCTAAAGTGTACTCAAGGTTTTTCAAAGTTTTGACTTGGTGACGTAGCTTTTGACCCGACGTGACCCCAATTTTAAGTTCAACTGAGATCATAAGAAGACAAACATTCTGAACAACTTACATGAGTATTGAACTGAAATTGTGGCCTTTAAAGTGTACATAAGGTTTTTCTATCTTCAGAAAATGAGAAACTGGCGATCAAAGAATTAGAAAATTGTGCTTTAACCATTGATAACTGGATGAAACATAACAAACTCAAAATGAACTCTGCGAAAAGAGAATTCATCATTTTCGGTAGTAGACAACAATGTGAAAAGCGTACAGCCAAAGAAATAGACATCGCTGGTGATAAAGCTAAATCTGTCAAATGCATTAGGTACTTGGGCGCCTTCCTAGATGAACAATTAAATTTTAACGACCATGTCCAAAGAAAATGTCAGATTGCAATGTTCAATTATCTAAGGATTAAAAACATCAGAAAATATCTCTCTAATGATGCAACCGAAACTCTGTTACTATTCCTCGTCATTTCGCATCTGGATTATTGTAACGGGATTCTTTATGGTATTTACCAAAGTGACATACGAAAAATGCAGAGAATACAAAATATGTGTGCCAAGCTCGTTCTGACACAAAACAAGTACAGCAGTCCTAAACAAGCTCTTTTTCAACTGCACTGGCTTCCTATAAAAGCACGAATCGAATTCAAAATCTTGACTGTTATGTTCAGTTGTTCAAAAGGCCATGCACCGGCCTACCTGACTGAACTATCTACAGAACTGGTGCGAAAACGTAGGTTGAGGTCTTCTGACACCATGGCAGGTTGCTACAACATACCTTTCAATAAATGTAAGACTTTCGGCGACAGAGGTTTTAAGACAGTAGGCCCAAGGTTATGGAATAGACTACCGCTAAACTTGAGAAACTGTGATTCAGTAGAAGCATTCAAGAAAGGTCTTAAAACATTGTTTTTCAGAGACTTTCATTCATGGTTCCGATCAACCTTAGTGTAATTTATTTGTTGTATTTTATATCATGTCATAAATATACTTTAGACTTAAATGTTGTACAACGCCAGTGAATATGCTTTGCGTAAAATTAGGCGTTTAATCAAGTTAATCAGCTTCAGTTTCAGTTTCTATCATTGACTCAGTGACCTAGACTAGTTTTTGACTCCACATGACCCATTTTTGAACGTGTCGGAGAGATCATCAGACATTTCAACCAACTTTCATGAGTATTGGACTGAAAATGTGACCCCTAGAGTGTACACAAGGTCGTGTATGATTTGAACTAGTGACCTAGTTTTTGACCCCGTGTGACCCATTTTCACACTCGTCCGGAATGTTATTAAAACAGACATTCTGACCAATTTTCATGAGTATTGGATTGAAAATGTTGCCTCAAGAGTGTACACAATGTTTTTTCAAAGATTTGGCCTAGTGACCTAGTTTTTGACCCAACATGACGATCACAGAAGCTCACTTTGAGCATTTCATGCTCAGGTCAGTTAAAAAAAAAATTGAAGCCTATGCCTACATGGCGATTCACAAAAATTTAATATGTTGTCAAATTGTAATGTACATTGACTTTGGCAAAGATTAAGATCAGGCTGCACAGAACATGCTGTCACGAGACTGCACAGAACTTACGATCTTGTCTTTGCTGCGAGCAGGATATTGATTTTACACTTTAAACGAGAAGTCTCTACCTTTTGGGAGGGCACTTTTGTCTATCAAAAGGAATAAATTTACGACTTCTTTCGATAGCTGAAAAGTAATCTATTGAAAGTCGGATTATTTTTTTTTAAATCTTAACAATAAAGGGTAAAGATCGAAGTTCAAACTGCATGTTCTTTGCAGTCTGATCTTGATCTTTGCCGTCCGTAGAAGGTCCTGATTTAGCTTTTAGCGCTGAGGGTTAAATACGGCGGCTGAGCACTAAAAGAGCACGCTATATGCCTTTCCTTCATTACACGCACAGACCATTTCACTATATTAGAACTGACACTGAGGATCAGAAAATGACTTAGAGAAAACCGTAATCGGGATATATCGCTAATGGATAATAGGTTGTTAAAGACTGATAAGTTGTTTTTCTGTCAACAGGTTCATTGCCCATTTTGACAATGACAAAGTTTTATTTATAGTAACTTTGGCCGAAATACATTAAGACGTATTCATACGCGTAGACCTAGAATTACATTATACATAGTTCAGGACAACATCTCCCTTTTTCTTTTCATTTCGCTGGCATGAATCTCCCTTGTGACGAGAACATCATACTCTAAAGAGGGAAGGATATATAGCAAGAAAGAAGCGATTTGTTTCAAAGAGATCTGAGTGCAAACCGGCTTTGAAATCAAAGGACCTGAAGACCTGAAAAGCGGGTTTGTGGTGGGTTATGAATCAAGTCGGATGTAGTTATGCTATGGAGGAATTGAAAAGTTTTTAATCATATGTTAAACATTTTAATAAAACCTGGTGTATTTAGACCTTTATGAAACAAAGGCAAGGGAATCCCAGAAGTAGACAGGTGCATGTACGCGCAGTGTCAAACGCAGGTTGTGTGTTGATTGAATGATTGTATGGTATAGACTGTATGGTGTTTAACTCCGTTTTTAACATTATTTCAGTTATATCGCGGCGGTCAGTGCACCTATCCATGCTTTCCTGGAGTCTATTTTACCAGTACTCCACACAATATTCTTTCCAAGCCACTGGCTGCTTTCCCACATAATCATCGTCGAAACAATGGTCAGCGGTGAGAGAGGAATGAATCCTGTCGCAATGACAATCATCAATCCTCGGAAAGAAATTGGCCGAGCCAGGAATCGAACCCACCACCCCCTGTTCTCAAGTCCTGCACGCTACCGACTGAGCTACCGGGGCTCGGCAGGTTGTGTGTTGAACACAACCACGATGGTATTTGAGAACAAAACAAGAATGCACAAGAAACTACATGTAAATGCAGGAGGAAGTCCATGCAATAGTATAACACTGTATACACATGCTGCAAATACTCAAATGATGTCTAACATTTGCAAGCTGGATAAAGGCTACAGCCATATTGTGTGAGGGGGTCGATGAATGATTTCACGTTTAAGCATATATCTGGTGTATTACGCTTATCAGACATCGCCTATCAGCTCCCGGTGTGGAAAAGTAAGAGGCGTATGTTCATATTTTTTTACATTTTCCAATATTTTCCTCCTTCTGGAGGTACCTGGTTCGAGCCTCAGTTGATCCGCTGGGTTTTTGTGGGAGTGTCCTTGGTTAAGACACTTCTGAGCCCCAGCCCTAGCGAGCTGTCGCCGTGATATGACTGAAATAATGTTGAAAGCGGCGTAAAACAATTCAATCATTCAATCAATAGAAGCTTTTGGACCTATATTTCAAATATATTTTTAGAATATTAGTAGTACTTGGATATGAAGTTAAGATAAGAATTATACCAGTAAAAATGATTCCTTTTCCATTCATGTGTCAGCTCATTAATGAATATTTTGTATTTGCTTGTGCGTTTTGTACGAGTTCAAATGTTTTAGCCACTGAATGAAGCGTGTTTTAGGTGTATTAGGTAAGAATGGGTCGAGCACATGTGGAAGTGTTTGGTTCCGGTCAGACCAATCAAAGTAGGTGGATTCGCAACGCAAATCCGATGACAGGGGAGGGGACATTTGACATGACTTGCTAGTCAGCATGATAACCCAATAGCTATTGCATAAAAAAAAAAAACCGGAAGTGACTTTCTTTACATTTAATGGAACTGTAAAGAACCATCTTTAAATATTAACATACATAAGTCAACCCTGTGACGAAAGTCTTTGTTGAAAACATTTGCAGATGACACATTAAATGTAGCTTAAATGATGAAATTTGCCTTTTAAAATAACAGAAATAATTTTGAACATGAAGAATATGCTGTTCACCGGCATTTGCTTCTTTTTCAAAATTGTTTAAATCTAGCGTTATTCAGGGTTTGTAAAACCGCAGAATGGCGAGATCGTGTTTTAAACAGCCTGGTTTAGTTTCGAACTCGAAACCCTGTGGAAAACAAGTTAAAGCAAAATTGTGATATTGTGATTACCGTGATACATCATAGCCCTTCTTATTAAGTCAAGACACTAATTGACCATTCTTAAGTATGTGCGTTATTGTGTTATCTGAAAGACTTTAGCTGCCAAGTTCGATTATGGTTATCACTCGCTCAGTCTTTTGTCCAGCCCAAAAACCTACTCAAGACGTATTCTACGTATATAATAAGGTGTCTTATTATTAGCATTTGTCCGAGACTACAATATTGCTTTGCTGTGAAGAGGGTTTTTCTATTGGAATTAACGCTACGTGAAAGTATCGTCCACTCCTGTAACGCAACAGGCTTAAGTCCTGTTATTCCCATTGGTATAAATCAATAAATGAAGGTATACGACGCTTTTTGAAAGCTCGATCCACAGTTTTCGGGAATTGATCTAGGATAAAAATCAAAATTAAAGGAACATAGCAACAGTTCCGGCACAACCAGTAAATCCCATCCTATCTGAGACAGATTTGCAGCAGATAACCTAATGAAATAGAGATACACAATATGAGTTATATAGCTCAATGTCTGTATGTGGACGAAAATATTTTAGTTCGAAGAGACATGGCTTCTTCCGAAATTGGGTCGAGATATTTTTTAAACAAAGGATAAAAAAGATCATATTATTATTATTATCAAACCTTGCCATATTTTCACAAAAAAAAAACAAATAACAAAAACTATTTATACATTTTCCGTTGAGAAAACAGGTTTTTAACGCTGAGTAATCGGAAAAACACGGCATTGGTTATGGAAAAAACCATAAGGATTTTTAGCACAGTCAACTGATCAAGGCATCCCAATTGCTCTAAGGAAGGTTCACAACGCACATACGTGTTCCTGATATGGTCTATACATAACAAACAAGTAACTGGGTATAACTATTCTATGATAACTATCAACAATCAAGTAACTGGGTATGACTATTCTTTAATAACTATCAAAATAAATGAAAAATCACCAGCTTGCCTTACCGTGTGAACACAATTTTTAACATCCAAGTGACAGACCCTCACTGTACAAAATCCCAAGTCACAATGCATACTTCCGGTCCTACACTGTGGACGCCATGGATGTACAAAACATCAGTCTCTTTGAAGACGAGTGTTTGCTCAACTTTTAATAAATTCAATTTTCGATCCGTAGGATATTCAACAGTTTTTTTCATTATATCATCACTTTATTAACCATATCGGCCCTAGATAATTTTTTAATAAAATCTGCAGGCTTATTGTGAAGGGAGATAACTCTAACGATCTTTGGGTACTCTGTACTTGTTTGAAATCTTCGTTTTATATTTTACCATGCGACAAAAATTCTGAGAATCTTTCATGGGTACTGGACTAAGTGTGCATACAAGATCTGCCTAAAAATAGGTCCCAGTGACCTGCTCTTTTCCCTGACAAGACCCTGTTCCAAAGTCTTTTGAGATATCATCCAGACGAATACTCTTACCAACTTTCGTTAGTATTCGACTGAAAATGAGGTCTCTAGAGTGCACACAAGGGTTTGTTACAAGATTTTACCAGTGGTCTACTTTTTGACAAGATGTGACAAATTTTCTAAATCGTCCAACGTACCGTTATGATGAACATTCTGAAATTTACTGTGCATCGGACCAGAGGAGTTGCCTCTAGGGCGCACACAAGGTTTATGTTAGATTCGTCCCAATGACCTACATGTACCTTTTGACCCAATGGCACCCATTTTCAAGATTATTAGAGATGATACCAAGCCAAACTGTCTAACCAACTTCTAGGATGCATACAGTGTTTTTTTTTCTCCAGTGATTTATACAAGTACAGTGTTGTTCCTAGGCCGAAAAAACTGGGGGACACCAGTGCCCCCCTGGGTAAAATCTTAGGGGACATTTTGTAAAAAAGAGGGACAAAGACCACTTCAAATAAATTTGACTTCATGCATATAAAGTATACTTGTATGCATATTACTACACCCGGGTCCCCTCGATGAAAACAAATGGTTCGAACGTTCAAAGCAGACTCGCAACAAACCTGACAGGTACCCATCGGAATCATTTACACGTAACCGCGTGAACTGTCCCGGCTAGTCCCGAAATTTCCTGTTTTTTCTGTTTGGAATTAAAGCAAGATTTATTTTGAGAGCTCTACTTTCGTAATTATTGTTGATGTCGGTCACATTTGCCCACTTACTTTCCTAACTTGGAAAATTCGTAGCTGACGATGTTTACACGCTAAATGCATATAGACTGCTTAACAAAATATTGTCATCTGCTACACGACAAGAATTTGGAAAGATCGAAACGCAGTCTTGTAATTTTACATATCTCTTCAGACTGGTCACTAATATTGTGCTCAACAGTAGGCGACAACTGGCAGTAAAAAACTGAGACACAGTCTACGATACGTGCACGCTCTCCAGTATAGAACAGAACAGAATTGAGTTATGGACTCCATGATATCGGACAAAGCGGTGAGAAAATCGAGAACTTGAGCGCGTCCGGTCTGAGGCTTACGGCCCGCGCTACTGTAATTTTTGGGGGGACATGTTAAAAAATATTGCGGGAATCCCGCGATGGCGCGGCCTAGGCACAACACTGCAAGTAGTCTATATTTCTCCTCACATGACCGTTTTTTAAAGTCGTCCGAGATTTCATAAAGACAGACATTTTGACTAATTTTCATGAGTATTGCACTGAAAATGTGGCTATAGAGTGCACTCAAGGTTTTCCTGTGATTTGTGCCAGTCACCTACTTTTTTGATCCGAAGGGACCCATTTTCCAGCACATCTGAGATATTATCAAGACAAAGGCTCTAACCAGGTTTCATGTATATTGGACACAAAATGTGGCATGTAGATTGAACGCAAGAATTTTTCAGGAGTTGTCCCAGTGACCTCTTTTGACTTGACCTGACGCATTAACGAACTCATGACGAAAAATGTACTAAGTATTGTAAAGACAAGTATGAAGGACATTTTCGATAGTTTTGCGCATCTAGGAACAGTCTTTTTCGTCCTTGGGGTTGTTTGCCGGGGCTTATTCGTTCGAGCTTGTTTGTTCGGCCTTGTTTGTCCGGCCTTGTTTGTCCTTTTAAATGGTTTAACTTCTTTTCGAACCAAATCTGAAGTACCAAGAAGGCTTATTGGTATAAACAGGGATCGTATACAGTATATATATATATGCTCCCTGGTATGAAGAAAGATATATACCGAAACACGGTTTCGCCGCCATATTGACCTACATCTGATTGAAGTATTTATTAAACAAAACACCACGAGTTAAAAAGGAAAGTTGATAATTAGAAATGGCTTTGCAAGTAAATCGACATCCCTGCTGATAAACATATATAAAACTGCCGCATAACGAACCAGTTTTGCAATATCTATTAAAATGTAAGTAAAATAGGATATTTCTATAAGGTAGGCGGGGTCTCTACCATCACAATAGCATATTGTCGAGATGAAATAGGTGTGTACGGAATAAATATGTCACCTTTACGTTTCAAAAACAGTAAATGAAGCAATGGAACTGCAAAGCTACCTTTTTTACTTTCTTTTTCATTCAGTTTCATTTCAGTTTTCCCCCATTTCACTGAGAATTTAATCCTTTAACTGTCTCTAAATTACCCTTCTTCTCTTTTCATTGTGTATGTGTGGTGTGTAGTGTGTGTGTTTGCTTTTATCAGACAACTGATAGGTTGTGTTGAAATTGCTGATCAGTGAAGGAAGAAAAATATAAAAATGTTCAACAGCCATTTTAGAATGTAGAATTTCGTAACTATGGCACTGAAGCATCAATGACTTTAAAAGCAACGATGGCATAAATTTAGAAAGCACAAAAGAGTTTCCTTCACATCTTCTCTATTTTACTTGTTTAAGATTTTATCTTTTAATAGTGGCTAGCAGAAGCTTTCATAAAATAGAGAAAGGGTAGAGAAATGCTACAGAACATACAGGATGCATAAGGATGGTAAAGAAAGAAAAAAAAACCCATTAAGTACTGTCTTCATGAGGCTTTAGTCTGCCAGAATGTTTGCTCTTAAAAATGCAGGACAAGAAAGCTCACCATTTTTGTCAAGCAAACAAAAATTAAACTAGAATTAAAAATTTATATTTTATTCATAATGATTTTTTTGAAGATATTTATACACCCTCAAAAAAATTCAGGGGGCATACTTTGCAGAAATGTCAACCTCATAACGATAATGTTTCATGTGCAAATATTTCCATAGGTCAAAGGTCAAATTCATAGCAACGCCAGGAGTGTTTGTAGGAGCTGTGTCCATAGTCAATGTGTAAGCTTACAGGAACGTCTTATATATACATGTATTAACTTTTGATGCATCAGTCACTTCTGGGTGACATTGTCTATTTTTTTTAATAGGATTCCATATTTAATTCAACTCTTTACCACATAATCCCATGTATTTAAAGACACCGAGGGAAAGAACTTATTAACATTGCGGAAAAAGGAGATATTACTAATAAGCGATATTTTCAATTTTTCCTGCAGTTTTCCATCACTTAAAATATGACCCCCTTCCTTTGAGCAACAATATGGTGTTGTCTAAAATTGCTTCAATCTAGGCATGTTCAAAGTTTTATCATCTGGTAACGAGTGAAGGCCTTGTAGATAAATTAGAATAATCCTGAACCAAATAATCCTGAGCTTTAACAACCCTAAAGAGGTAGGCTCTGGAAGACATTGATAGAAAAGAATAAAATGCTGGTAACCAGCATTTCCTCCATTTCCCACAACTTTTCCTCACTTCAAAGGAGAAATTTAAGATTTTTTGAGACACATATGTCACCTGCAAATACTTTCTATTTGGACAGGTCTAAAATTTCGTCCTGTGATAAAGAGTAAAGGACCATCACAAGATCCTCATTACCAACCACCAGTATTAAAAAACTAGAGGCCCTTGAGGGCCTCAAATCGCTCTACTGGCAGTGATTTTGCTTTTTTGCTAGCATATATTATGAATTCATGATGCAAAAAAAAAATGTGTTCTTGCAATTGGGCTTGAACCCACCAAGACCGCATAAGTAGGCATGGTGAATTGAATAAACAGTGAAAAAAAATTGAAGTGCAATTTCTCAAAAGTATTTGATTGGAATCCAGCCAAATTTGATAGGGTTTCAGTACGCCTTGTATTAAACAATCCTAACAAATTTCAAAGAAATGTGACCAATAATGTGGACTTTGTTGAGTAAACGATACTAAGTCATCAAATGACTGCTTTTCCTGAACGGTTTACTACATTTTCTTCACTTTCAATAGAGTTCAATCCCTTGATGAATCTAATTATAATCTTTGCAAGTTTCAAAAGAATTGAATCAACACTGTGGACTTAATTGCCTGAACAAGAAATGGAAATTTTCAACTTTGAATTGCTACTTTTCCCATACTGATTGTCAGATTTTTTTCAAAATCCATAGGGTTCAAGCTGATACAAAGCAACTGTGCAGGTTTCATGAAAATCCGACCACAAATGCTGACTTCATCGCGTAAATAAGAAATGGAAATTTTCAATGTGAAATGGCTACTTTCCCCATACTATTTTTTGTATTTTTTTCAAAATCAATAAGGTTGAAGCTATTGATAAGATAAACAAACTGTGCAAGTTTCACGAAGGTCCGACAAAAAATGCAGACTTTATCGCGTAAACAAGAAATGGAAATTTTCAACTTAAAATGGCTACTTTTCCCATCCTGTTTGATGGATTTCTTTCAAAATCAATAAGGTTCAAGCTGTTGATAAGATAAACAAACTGTGTAAGTTTTACGGAAATCTGACCACAAATGCAGACTTTATTGCGTAAACAAGAAAAAGACTAACGGACGGACGGACAGACAGACGGACGGACGACGGAAATCACGCCATGACATAATGTCTGCTGGCTTTCAGCTAGTAGAGCTAAAAACACATGCCATTTTGTATCTGGTAAGCTGAAAATAGGATGAGATTGTAAATCGATTGTATATGTATTTATTGACTGTCAAATAGCCAAAATTAAACAATGATGTTATTTAAATGCATAAATTTAAATCATACTATTCAGAAGTATGGCAAGAATGGTGAAGATTACAATCTATTATTGTACTGTCTGTTAAAGTGTTAACAGCTGGCAGAAAAAGAAGGTAACATGTGAACCATAGATAGAGCAATCTGTAAATTTTGAACTTAGTTTAAAAATTCATTTTTCTGCCAGCTGTTAACATATGGACCGTGAGTACAACAAAATATTGAAACCTTTACAATGAGTTACAGTTTTTTAAAACAATATGATCTAAATTAAGTACAGGTTAACACTACTTTTGGACGATTCTGGGCCTTTTATTATGTTCAGCTTGCATTCTGGTAAAAAAGAAATAAAAATAGATTAAAACACTCATTTCAATATGGTTTGTTATTGTTTTGATTTCGTACTCATGTGGCCGTTCATCAAATGATCCTTCTGTCTCACGGACAAAAACTCTTAAATTTAGACTACCATCCATAAATCGATCATACTTCGAACGCCTCTAAAGCCATTTTTTCTAGGTTCATGGAAATCGCATCAACGAAGGGTGTAGACCGCTTGATGAAGGAAAAACAAATGGATTTGACATTCCTTTCTCCATGCTTTGTATGGGAAAAATGTATCCGCTTGCTCCTAAATAGGTCAGCGCCTCGCTTAAGCGTGACCTTCACCTTCCAAAAGTTACTAAATTTAGCAAACTGTGTTTCGGTGTATTTGATTCTTCATGAAGGAAAAAATTTTAAGTAGTACTCAGATAGTTTCACCATATGGCGAAAATCATAAACAGAGTAAATATTTTACGAGGATATCTAAGTTAGACTATATTTTAAGGGTTCAGTCTGCATTTCCAAGAAATGACAAGGAATACCGACTGCATACAACTAGCGAGGCAGGAAAACGAAGGTCACCGTGAGTTCCCCACCCAATCTTTCTTATGCAAAACATACAGAAACGCATTCTCGCGATGAGCTATCTACATCGTTGAACGATGTAGATAGCTCATCGCGAGAATGCGTTTCTGTACGTTTTGCATAAGGTTGTCGATTTATTCAGTTACGTTATTATTATAAGCCTACAGATTTGACTAAACAAGCGGTTGGTATCAATCCAAGATCAGACTGCAAATCCTGCGCAGTCTGATCTTAATTTATGCTAGAGCCCATGTTTTCGCCCATGGCTATGAAAGTGGTATTTCATATCTAGAGTTATACCACCTAATGTTAAGTAATGCATATTATAACCAGCTTACATACATACATACTCTGAAACATTTTATGCCTCATTTAAAATAAATGAAAATTCACCATACATGTTCTAATCGGTCTTCACTTATTGGTGGTCTTCGATAATAGCTGATCTGTCACTTAAATTTGAACTATCAACTGTTTTATTCTGTTTACTAATACATGGCCATGCTTGTATGTTTTCAACAGAATACTGCGTCGTCAGTTTTAGGTACAACTAGGCATTTTTGTGAAAAAAAATGTGTTATGGCTGCCATGGAAAAATTAATTTTGTAAAAATGTGAACACGTTAACCTATTCCTTTAAAAATATATATAGAAAATACTTCAAGGATTCTATACAGAAAAATGGACAAAATCAATGAATATCTATATCAATGGGTATTTTTGATGACTCACTTTTACTTGCAGAACTCTCATTTTTTTTCTGTCTTTTTGTAAATACAAACTTCCGTAAAAATGAACCCTTTTACAAAAATGTGAATGAAGTTCCAATTTTCTGATGTTAGATAAAGATATACAAATATTTAGGTCTGATTTTATATAATACATGTATATGAAACCAAACCTGTAAGAGAATGTTGTCATCATTTACAGGCAAAAGTAAAATAATTTAGAATTTGAGGGTATGCTGTTACCATGGAAACAGGCGTTTAACAATAAAACGAATTCGTCAATATGTAACTTTCTCTTTACTCATTATCTCCCGCTAGATGGCATTCTACAAATATACATCTATCAAATTTGGGCATTCTGGGTACAGAACCGGACTATTTTTCAAACGACAACCGTTACTTCGAATTTCAAAATGAAATAAACGTTTACCCATTAAAACGATACCTGGTATGAATCATTCAGCATGATCTGCTAGCATGAAACCTATGTACCGACCATTTATTAAAACAGCCCCTACAGGCTTGGGCAATAGCTTCGGTATAAGCCCTACTTTTCCCAAGTATACGGGGATGGGTGATGCGTCATAGCAGACAGGTCGATCGAATCTTCGAAGAATGTGACATGCGCAGACAACGTCTCTTTACTTTTTTACTCAGCATAAAATTTTACGTAAGACATGAGAAAACAGTAAATTTCTGTTGAAGAATTAAAACTATAGAAAACGTCATTAAGACAAATTTTCATGAGTATTGGCAGGAAAAATGTGTCCGCACACAAATCGTTTTCTGAGATTTTTGTCAATGCCCTTTGACCCCTCGTGACCAATCTGTCGTCTGAGAATTTAAGAAATCACCTAGAGAAAAAAAAATCCTGACTAATTTTAACGAGAGTCGGACCGAAAATGTGGACTCAGGGTGCACACAGGATAATTTTTTCACACTCGAATCATGCACGACTTTTACAGCACGATCACAAAACCTCACCCTGGGGATAACCAGTCGAGCTAAAAACAGAACCAAAATAATGCTGCTTGGTCTAGGGAAAATGAAACAACACACTTCTCTCTTCATTTTCAAAACAGTTTTCATATTTATTTTTGTGGATTAATTCTGACATTTGTTTGCACATTTACACAAAAGAATTAGCTAAATCATTCTATTTTCAGGGAATAGAGTTTTAAGAAGTCGAATTTATTATCCCCCTTCGAAGGCGTTGTCCGTCCGTCCGTCCGTATGTCCGTCCGTCCGGACAGATATCTTCTAAATGTTAGTCAGTTAATCGTACTTTTTCTTGCTTTTTCGGCGTATCTGTATGATCTCACTTTTGACCTACTTTCAGTACTAGGAGGTAATTAATGGTTACACATTTTGTGATTGGCCAAATATAGGTAAACTACGCAAAAAAATAAAGGTCACAGTACAAATTTACCGACATTGGACAAAAGTGTTCATGACTAGAAAATTACGTAATGATCACATTTACCTGTGTAAAGATGTACTTTTTGGCCACGCAGATGTTAAACTCTAGCTAAACATCCAACATCTAAATTATATGGATAAACTAATAGCAATGAGTATTGGCGAGTTTTCTATTTTGGTTAGTGTAAGAGATTTGGTACCCGTTTTTCCTCGCGTAAAACCGAATACAAATTGCTAGAGCAGGCTACCGCTCTATTGTCTTACACGAAAACGGGTTGTGAAACAACTGATTTCGTTTCTTGTCACAATGAAAAAAGATGTTATGTTGTTACGAGCCAAGCGTAACGAAAAAGAAAACCAGCAACAAGCCTTTAACAATTAACAATATTTATTAATGAATAAAGACAAAATAGTACAATAAGAGTTAAGACTGAATGAAATTTGACAATTTTTAATCTTAGAACAAGAAATAGAATAACTCCCTTAAAATTAAGAATTAGGTTTAGATTACAAAAAGAATGAAATTTCTGGTTCCTAAAACCTAAATTAACAATAGTTTAACTTGTAAGTACCTGTATATATGAGCAACCTGTTTAAATAAAAGATAATTCCAACTTACAGATGTATATCCCAAGTTAAATCCAACACTTTTCACTAATTCTGTATCCACAAAGCCACAAGTCTAACTTCAAAATCCAAATCACCAAGTTAGTCTCTCCTATTTATATCAGCTTGGAAAATTCTAGATTAGTCTTTTCCATAGGGGTCCGTAGTTTGATTCCTGGCACCCATAGACTATATATTATAAACAAGGGATTTAACTGTATGCAGTCCGTTACTCGCCCCCGGTTACAAAAAACAACGTATCTTTTCTACCCCATCAGTTATTCTCCTATTTTTTTCTACAGCTGAGAGCTAAAACATTTTTTTACCAGAAAAACACAACTGTTTGTCAGTGGCTAATGCAGTCTGGCTGATACATTCGCTCGAACTTGTAAACTCGCTCAAAAATCTCAAAATGTTTTAGCTCTCAGCTGTAGAAAAAATTAGGAGAATAACTGATGGGGTAGAAAAGATACGTTGTATTTTTGTAACCGGGGGCGAGTAACGGGCCGCATACAGTTAAATCCCTTGTTTTAGTCTATGGGTGACAGGAGTCAAACTACGGACCCCTATGGTCTTTTCTACAAAGATGACAAGAAGCTATTTATAGAAATGGATTGATAAACAACCTGTTTACTAACAATCCTGTTTCTAAAAATAACCACAATAAAAAACCAATGAATGTTCTTTATGTATCTCGAATATTCTGTATTCAGAGTGATAATGAAAACAGGTTACATGTATATCGTATTACATAACAATGTCTTGAATTTGGTGATTTAATTCGAAACGTAAATAACAATGCCTACCTGGGGGAACAATCGATTTTATTGCGTTGTTAGCGAAGAAACTGGGTTTCTACTAAATTACTAAGTAGGTGGGTGTGGTCAAGCATTGAGAGGGGTGATAAAACCCCGCCTTCTGATAACGACAAATAGTCGATGTTTGAAAGGTGCTTCATTTTTGTACAAAAACATGCAAATCTACTTTGTTTTCTTTTTAAAGATTTCATCGTATGGTCTAAACAGACCTTTATTTAAACATGATTCATTAATAAAAATCAGAACAAACGATATATTCCGAAACATGGCAGAATGTCGACTCTCATTTTACGTTAAACATGAGAATTAATGTATTGCTCAATAACGCTCATTACGAGTGCTTCCACATTCTTAAATCTTTTTGAAAATTCTGCTTTCAACCGTATGCAAAACAATTTAAAAGAGGCTACTTTCATAACTGTTTTCAACATTTCTCTTCATATTATACTACAAACGAATTTGAATATTCATATCCCAGTGCCTCTTACGCCGTCTGTCTTTTTTATAAGATATTTCTTGTTTGATTTAATGTCGTGTCACGGAAAAAGGGGGCATGATGTATATTTTCATTATGGACCAATATCTTTTCAACTACTGGACAAAATTTTATAAAACTTCATATTTATATTGGTTTTCAACAGCCACAGACAATTATCATTTATTTTTATTTGTCACATAAAACCTCCACCGGCAGTGTATTAAACCCATGACTTATTTTTGATAATACACTGGTGTATTATCGTTTTTTGGGTCTCGATTCTAATCAATTTTCAGTCATGAGCGCGTGAAAATTGAGAAACCAACCACAGTAAATGCCGGAACTTTTGTACTTTACGCCGTTTCGCGGAAATATGACGTCATTGTTGGTAAGGCGTATACGCGTGGACAGTTTTTGGTTTTCATGTGTAATAAAAAGCAAGAAATACAGCGAAAGCTTTCCAAACACAACAAAATTGCTGAATTCGTTGCACTTACCCCCTATAGAAAGTGTTTTAATGTACTTTCGGTGAAGATGTCATGGACCTATCTACTTGTGTATGTACACATTTGAAACCGAATTACAACTGCAAACATGGACTCGTGAACAGTATATAGGCAAAACGTGATGATGCAGGATATTTTTTGTCTGTCATTCGTTTTATGTGATCTCACATTCGTGTTTATGTATTATCATTTTTATCGAACTCGTTGACTAAAATGTATTTGATGCTCGCCAAGGCTCGCGTCATACAATTTTAGTCAACTGGTTTGATAAAAAATGATAATACATGTATAAACACTCATGTAAGATCCTCTATTTAATGAAATGCCATGTCATGGAAAAAGGGGGTTTAATGCTTGATTTCTTTATGGACCAATAACAAAAAGGCCACGTGTACATGCCAAAATTCAACACTTATTTTAATGTTTCTATAAAAAAAAGGCCTTTTTCGGCAGGGGATATCATTTCAACGAAATAACTTATTTTGCGCCCAAATGATTGAGAAAGTCGAAACAGTTTATTTTCCGAAATGGTGGAGAAATACTGCCGTCAGAAATGAAACTATTTATAATAGGCCTCGGTCCAGCAAACTTTTTACGAACAAAATGAAAACTTGGTTACGAACCCATAATGGTACGAAACGTGGAAGAACGAAACTGCCATCGTCAATATTTAACTTTCTACTTCCTTTTAAAACTCCAAACTTCGGAATATTTATCCTTTATCTTTTTTAGTCAAGACAATTGTAAGAATTTTATCATCACTGGTATGTTGCTTTTGTGTGTTTTTTCTTTTTTGTCAGTTATAATTTTCAGCACAATAGATTTATTGCTGTTAGGAAACAAATGCAAAACATGGACCTACATAACAATTAGATTAGATCCACTTTCGGTTTTAAACTTGGCGTGTATGAGAGAGTAGGCTTGCATTAAAATCCAAAACTTTTATTTTCTCCGTATAGTCTAAGCAGCTCTGGTGACTACTTTCGGGCATTGTGACAATTTTTGCACAAAAAAGCTTTTCTTCCCGTGAATTTGAAAGCACCAAATAGATCTTTCTGCATTACCAGGCTGTTATTCTCAATACTGAGACGTTTACAACGCTTCTTTTCATTTTTTGACGTTTATTGTGCATTGTAACGTCTCAATTACATCGTAAGTTTTCCATGCAAAATACTATTGACTTTCTGTTTTCTATTAATCTGTATCAATTTTTAGAGACACAAATGACCAAGAACAAATTATTAAACGTTTCATTGTCTGAAGCGTTTTTAGAAGTCGTTTATAACCTATAAATCTCGAAAAAGAAAGTAACGAAATACTGCAGTAGTAACGTGTATTGCAGTCACTTTGTTACATGACTCAACATGTGATTAACATAAAGTAGAAATAATCCGGAATTTTTCCACTATATGCTAGCTCTACACGTATTATTTCAATAGCGAATGATTTGAGTGAAGTATACACGCATACAACTATATTTTATTGAAATTTTTGTTTACATGAATAGATCACCTGAATAGTTAAAGTGGTTTTATGTGCATTTATTCAGAAACACTTTAGAATGACAATGTTGGTTTGTGTATCGGGAAAAGGGAGGAGATGGGTGGGCGGGATGGGCGCAAAAGAAGCGTTAATCGAATGACTTTTTCCTAACGTTTCTCCTTGTTTTGACTTTGATTTTTCTATATACGTGTACATGAAAGAACCCTGTCACCTAGTAAAAAGTCAAAGTCACAGGTCTCGGTTGACTCCGTGAGTTATCTCCCATAGTTTAACACCTTGAAGCATTTTCATTGTACTGCATCAAACTGTACAGGATATCAAGTTGGTACGTCGGGTACAAAAAAGACAACACTGGCTCTTTTTTAAAATTATCTCCCATGGTTGTTAAACTTTCTTAATTTCAAAACTGTTCTACCAAATGAGCTGCTTTTGGTGATGATGAATAGGGATGCCTAGGACATAAAGAGGGAGAGAAGCATTTAAGAATAATAACTCTGGCTTACTTCATTTTATTTTCAGTAATCTCCCCTGATGATAAAATCTTGTGCAGGCCATAACTCCATAGCCAGTGGAGTAATTCTAATGGAAATTAGTAGAGCTGCTAAGAACATGAAATAGGGGTGTCACGATCTACAAAGATAATTCTGACCTGAGTGTTGGAGTTATCTCGCTGACCTATATTTCGGATGCAGATTATCAACTGTGCATGCAGCAGGCCGTAATTTGTCATGATTTTTGGATTCTTTGTTGAAAATCACCCTCTAGCTAACACAAAATTGAGTTTCTCGGACTTCCGCTTCGAGAGTTGTTATCTTTGCAGGCAATTACCCTTACTATGCCCTCGCCATAAAATGCAGATGGGCATATAGTGTTACCCTTGTCTGTTTTTTTGGAAAAGGTGGTGTTCATGTCAGGCCCTTTACTTTGATTTACATCTTTTGATTTAAGAATAACTTGGCACAAATGATTACCATGAACAGACATGTTTCGAGCAATACCGTGTTGCTAGCTCAAACGTCAACGTCACATTACTTGGCGAAACTTTCGCGCGCGCGCACGCACACACAAGCGTACACACATATAGTGTATGTGAGTGTTAAAACGATTTTGTCAATAAATACGGCTATAGGTCATTGTTTGAGTTTGGTACTATACCATGACTGTGACCTTTTTTATGTTGCTGGGGCATCCGTGTCGGTGACAATTTTTGCTTTCTTGTGTTAAGCGTTTTATTTTGAAAATATTTGTATTTGAAACAAGGATTTTTGAAAACACATTCCCTTGCCATAAAATGGCAGATGGGCATTTAAGTGTTTCCTCTTTGTGCGTGCGTGTGTGATCTTAGAAAATGTAATGTTCATGTCCGACCCTTTACTTCATTGGGTATTGTTTTATGTAAAAATAATTTGGCACAAACGATTGCCATGAACAGACAACATGTGACGAGCAAAAGTGTGTTGCCAGGTCAAACGTCAAGGTCACAGTGCAAGGCGAAAAAAAAAAAAAAAATCGCATATACAGTGTGGGTGTGTGTTAAATTGATTGGTCAATAAATATGGCTATAGGTCCTTTGAATTTAGCGTTTTAATTGAAAATAATTGCACTCATAATATAAATCGTTTTTTTGATTGGTCGAAACCGAGTCATGTGATGAAAAAAACGTCGTGCCATTTTTCGATGAACGCAATGGGACTATTTTCGGTTTTTCCAAGTTGTCGTGTTTATCTATTTTAGATTTTACGCAATCTACATCTATGCTATTTTTAGATCTCCACCGCTGAATCAGTCCGATGCAGACAAATTGTTTTCTTTTGCTTGAAAATTTGAAATAAACGAATAAACCTGAACAAAAATATTTTTTATCTTTATTTGCACCCAAAACATAGAAAATACACAGAATATCCACAATATTTCCATCCGAATAAACATGTCGTCTGCTAAGCCTCAAGTTTCGGCTCCGGGACCGTTCGTAATGGACGAATACGTCAACTTTGAGCTGAATTTCCCCCTTTTTGAGGGCATTATAGGCGAGGAATCCAATTTGTTTTGCGAGATAGATCCTTCAGTATTTGACGAACCATATTTGCCAGAAGTTCAACTAGATAATGTTCTAACAAAGGTGAAAGAAGATATAAAAAAAGAGGGTGGCCCTGACCCAGCCCAAGCGAAACCGTTTAAAAGTATGTACGATGAAGAACTACATGGAATGGCTGAGTCTAGGTATTCAGAGTCAACAAAAAGGAACTCGAAGTGGGGTTTCAGTACATTTTCAGAATTGTTGAAATCTTAAATGGTCTTAGTTCCCTTTCTATGACCTACTTTTCCCACAATGTTTCAAAATATACTTTTGCAGTGGCAAAATTAAAACACAAAATTCCTTGGTGAAAGGTTGAAAACTCATCCTCATATGCATGACTTTTGAAAACATCGTGGTACAGGTAAAAATGCTTTAAATGACTTTCTCCTTTTCCCACTATGCTTTCTGATCTTAAAAAGTATGTAGATTATGGCAATGTAAATTGCTGTAAATATAAAGAGTAGACAAAAATTCAGATGAAAGTTATCCTTTTGAGTTTTTATGCATTTTTGTCCCATTTAACTTTTATGCATTATAACACATGTCCAGCAGTATTTATGTATTGATAAAGAGCAAAATTTTCCCTTTTTTTCCACTAATTTTGTACCACATAAGGTTAAAGTTAACACTCTGCCTCATAGTAACTGTATTTTGTCATCTGTAGAAAATATGCTTTTGATTTGAAAGTCTCTCAGTTCTTTGTTAGACAATGGGTTAATTAGCCCTGGTGCTTTTTCCCACAATACTTTCAGATATAATCAAATGTAGAAAAAAAACGCTGTTACTCTTAATGAAGAAAAGTATTACATAAAATTCGACCCAGTAGCGACCAAAAGTATATAATGCAGGTGTTAAAATACAATTTAATCATGCCGTTTAAAAGTACGGAAATTATTGTGAAGAAGAAAAACTGCTATTTTACGGAAGGTCCAAGTGTAAGTTGCTAGCAGAGAAATCAAATTTAAAACTATACAAAAAGTGAATAAAAGAGTAACCTGGCAACTTTTGACCTAGTTTTAAAAATCCATTTATCTGCCAGTGAATAATACTTGGATCAACCATATAAGAACATATTGTCATCTACACAATAATTTTAACACTCTGAAGTGGTATGATATCAATATCAGTTTTTTCTAATTTTTCCTCCTCAGAATGGTGTCAAGAGAAAAATGTGAGTGTCAACCTGAAAACAGTCATTCCAGAGGAACTAAATGAACATCTAACAAGATTTTATGCCGAAATTGCTCCGAAACCAAGTAAACTAAGACAAACAGACGAGTATCACAAAAATTCATTAAAAACCTTAGAAATCTACAGGTGGACTGTAATAGGCAATGTAATATAGTTTTAGATTCTACTTTCAAAAAAGCAAATGAAATGCGTAATGGAAAGTTGAAATTTAACAAAAAAAACAAGAGCGGCAAATTGTCGCAAGATACGCCCGTCCCACCGCCAGTTGTCGAGGGGGAATAATAATCGCAAAGGGCAGGTAGAGGAAAATAGTAGTGCAGCAGAAATCAAGTAAGTGATTGAAATAGGCATGAATGTCTAATGTTAAGGAAACATGCATATAAAGTTTCAGGTCATTCCAACATGAAAAGACAAAGTTATATTGTAGAGAAGCATGAAAAGCTGTTAAAAAAAATAATGACTAGGGAATAATTCCAAAAGGGCATTAGGTAAGGTTAGGGCTCCAGTGCATTGCACTTTTCATAATTGCAACAAACATGTTTACCAAGTCTCAAGTCAATTTGACTTGAGGTGACAAAGTTCCCTTCCGGACAAGCAAGAAATACTGTAAAAATGACGATCAAAGTGGAATTACTCAAAATCCACGCTAGGTAGAGATTGTTCTTGCGCACTGTACTCCGTAATATTGCAACAAACATGCATACCAAGTCTGAAGTCGTTCTGACTTGAGATGACAAAGTTATATTCTAGACAAGCATTAAATGCTGTAAAAATGACGATCAAAGGGAAATAACTCAAAGACAGCACGAGGTAGTTACAATTCTTGCGCACTGCACTTCCAAATATTGCAACAAATAAGCATACCATATTTCAAGTCATTCCTACTTAACAGGCAAGAAATGCTGTAAAAAATGAAGATCTAAGGGGAATAACTCAAAATTCGTGCTAGGAAGAGTTATGATTCTTGTGCACTGCACTCCGTAATTTTTCAACAATCATGCATACCAAATTTAAAGATGTTCAGACTAAAAATGACAAAGTTATATTCCGGACAAGCAGAAGATGCTGTAAAAATGACAATCAAAGGGAAAAAACTGAAATACAGCACGAGGTAGAGTTATGGTTCTTTCGCACTGCACTTCGTATTATTGCAACAAACACAAATGCCAAGTTTCAAGTCAATCGGACTGGAAATGACAAAGTTAAGCTCCGGACAAAAAACTGGACTGTAAAAATGAAGATCAAAGTGAAATTACTCAAAATCTGCGCTAGGTAGAGTTATTGTTCTTGCGCACTGTACTCCGTAATATTGCAACAAACATGCATACCAAAATTGAAGTCGTTCTGACTTGAGATGACAAAGTTATATTCCGGACAAGCACTAAATGCTGTAAAAATGACGATCAAAGGGAAATAACTCAAAGACAGCAAGAGGTAGAGTTACAATTCTTGCGCACTGCACTTCCAATTATTGCAACAAATAAGCATACAATATTTCAAGTCATTCTTACTTAAGATGACAAAGTTATGCTCCGGACAAGCAAAAAATGCTATAAAAATGAAGATCTAAGGGGGAATAACTCAAAATTCGTGCTAGGAAGAGTTATGGTTCTTGTGCACTGCACTCCGTAATTTTTCAACAATCATGCATACCGAATTTGAAGATGTTCAGACTAAAAATGACAAAGTTATATTCCGGACAAGCAGAAAATGCTGTTTAAAAATGACGATCAAAGGGAAATAACTCAAAGACAGCATGAGGTAGAGTTATGGTTCTTTCGCACTGCACTCCGTATTATTGCAACAAACACAAATGCCATGTTTCAAGTCAATCGGACTGGAGATGAGAAAGTTATGCTCCGGACAAGCAGAAAATGCTGTAAAAATGACGATCAAAGGGAAATAACTCAAAGATAGCACGAGGTAGAGTTATGGTTCTTTCGCACTGCACTCCGTATTATCGCAACAAACACAATTGCCAAGTTTCAAGTCAATCGGACTGGAGATGACAAAGGCTACAAAGAACTGGACGCTGCCCGCCCGCCCGCCCGCCCGTACGCTTTTGGTGATCCCATAATACGGCCCGTCTTCGACGGGCGTATAAAAATGGCTTATCGGCACTGACAAAGCAAAAAAATGTCATCCCCAAGAGTCATATGATAAAGATAAATGAATACATTATGAATGATAATCCTGTATGTCTAAGATACAGGGTTTGGATGCATCTTGGAATTCATTTTGTAGCTCGAGGACTAGAGTTTCACAGTCAGTCAAGTCCACAAAGCTTCAAATTCTTATTTGATGAAACTGGTTTAGAGTCTGTGTCTCTTGTCCACAATACACAGCAAAAAAACCATCAAGGAGATTTGTTGTCGGATGATGAAAATCCAGATAAACGAATGTGTGCCACTGATGATGGTTTATGCCCAGTGAAATCATTAAATCAATTCATAGAACGCGCTAATCCACTTGCAACATCCCTCTTTAACCACTTGGAAAAAGATCCTGTAAAAAGCTCGTACTGGTATGGTATTAAACCTGTCGGGAAAAGACAGTTTTCTAACTTCATGCCAGACATCTGTAAAAATGTAGGTCTTGATGTGCGTTAAACCGCTCACTGTCTGCGTGCAACAGCTATTAGTGCTATGACAGATGAAAATCTGCCTGGTCGACACATAATGTCACTATCTGACAATGCAAATTAATCTTCCTTGGTTCATTATGCACGTCCAAGTTCCATTCATAAACAGAAAATGAGTAAAATTCTGTCAAACATGTTCAATGAGTCTGCTCTACCATCAGGTCAATCTTCATCCTGTTCAAGCAAAAAAGTGTGTGGTAATAGTGTAAGTCACACAGCTTTAAATTAACATACTGAACCTGCTTCAGAGACAAATCCATTCCTCAAAGGTTTTCTGGCAGACTCAATCTGTACATTTAACAACTGTTTATTTAATATCACACAAAAGTAACTTAACATTTTGCGGTGTTTTCTCTAGATAAAGGCAATCTGTTAAAAAAAAAAGTTTCTCTTTTGAAAACAGTTTGTTCATGTTATTGTTAAAAGACCAAAATAAAGGTCACTATTATTTTGTTATTTATTCATAAGCACTATAACAGTTGAAATAGTCAAAATTAAGATCAAAATATAGTCAAAATTAAGATCAAAATAGATCTAGCTCTACTAGTAAGTAGTGAAATCATATGAACTGCACCATTTACAAAAAAGGAGTCTGTGGACAGTAAAGATATCAATCAGCCTGCACATATGCAGCCTGATCAAGATCTTCATTTTACAAACAAGTTTATTTTAATATATCATACATAAACATAAGTATCTTATTTGCCAAGGACAATGTGCAGACTGCAGGTTTAATATTAACTCTGTACCACACAGAAAAATTTAAGACTGGTCAAAACTGAAAGCATTTGCAGACAGCAAATTAAACAAGGCTCAAATGAAGCATTTTTTCCCTTAATTCTTTACCAAATGGCAAAATTTTAAAGTTGTGTATATTAAAAGCATTGGCTAACTACAAGGTAAATGTTGCTCAGACGAATTTTTTTCCTTTTCTTTGAAAAGGTAGAAACATTGTGGGAAAAGGAGAAAATGTTGGTCATCAGTATTTTCTCCTATTTGCCTAGTATTTTCAAAAACCTTCTCTTCCTAAGGGTCGTTAAAACTGGGATTGTATGGTAAAGGGTTAAAAGGGTAGAAAACATTGTGGAAAAGGGAGGAAATGCTGGTTTTTGCTGCAATGTTGTAAAAGCCTAAGTTATTGTTTGAATTAACATAAAAGGGGTGCATTATAAATGCAAACCAATGACTTATTACAATGTGTCACTTATTCGTTACGTTTACGTGTAAACCAATATCAGATATTACAAAACTGTTGAATAAAATCAATCAGATTCAAATATTTCTTTCTTTATCATGTGATTCCACTGAAAATTGAAATTTGACTTGCCTACCTGGATAATGAACCCTGATGGCTGATGGTCGATTCTTGCTATAATTCGTCATAGGGGCCTTTCCTCTTGCATCTGAAATTTCCCTATGTGCCCCTGTAGATAGTTGACAAGATATGCCACCAAGAGTATCGAAAATTTTGATACCGGTTTAAAATTCATTCCGAGCTCGGCAAAATGGCCGTCTCCAACTGAAAACATGCTGCAAGGCTATAAATAGATTGTGTATTCATACGCGCGCCACCAAGTATCCGCCAAGAACATTAACTCGTGTTTACTGTCGTATTTGTCCGTGTTTTTTCTCTCTAAAAGAAAAATGCAATTGCCTTATTACACGGCTTAACATAACGCCCTTCGGGCGTTATTTGCCATGTAATAAGGAAATTGCATTTTATTTCTCGATGACAACACAAAATATGCACTCAACCCTTAAATATTTGTATTTGAAAGAAGGTTTATTGAATACGCAAGCAATAGGTATGTTCAGGATCTAGTTTCGTCGCGAATAATGTAAAAAACACGGAGGGTATTTGAACGTGAGAGCAAAATCTGTGCGGAGAGTTCTCCTATCTTTTGACGATCGTCTCTGTACTCGGATGCGGCCCGTAAAAAGCTTAAATCGCAATCGAGGACAGCTGTGAGTACTACAGGCTGAACACATTACGTCCGAAAAATTCACATAAAACTAGTAAGAGTTCAACCAAAATCAGGCACCCCGTTCTGTGCGATCTTATAATCAAGAACCTCTAATCTCTGGCTTCATCTCACAACCCAATGAACGGGAAAAGGAGCTAGCGCAACTTTCAAGATGGAGAAAAAGACAATACATGAGCTCCAAAGGGAATCAAAATAAGCCTGTGTGCCGATATTTGTACATAAAACACACTTGCAGAAACAGAAATTAGGACTGAAATTTAAAAGCAAGTCAGGCTAGTAACTCAACAATTTTCAATAGCCTGAATAAAAATTTACTGGCCTAATTTAAAGTCTGTTTTATGTTACAAGAGTTAGTAAGCCTGTATATTGTAACATCCTAGGGGCGATGAAAAACGATGTTTTTTCCCCCGATTCCAAACACTAGTCTCAAAACATGGTGTAAGAAGAGAACAATCTGGAATATATTTCAGTGACAGTTTTTGCGCCTTGCGTGTCCTCGATTGTTTCAAACGGTGTAGGTATGCTTGAGCCGATCACGAACTTGAGATATTTCAGGTTTGAATTTCGTTTTTTTAAATCCACTGGCAAATTTTTGGTAGTATCTTTTTTTTTCACTGATAAAATAAGTATAGGACTGGCATTGTTTTTAGAACCCTTTCAGACGCACATTTTGTTTTTCACATTTCTCTCTATATCATTTATTTTTGGTTAAAATTTTAAAACCAGTTAAAGAAATGAATCCCATCAAGTACAAAACAGCTTTTTACCTGTATAGTTTATTAAATACTTTAATCTTGAGTGTCAAAATTTAGCAATAAATATTAAACCCCCCCCCCCCGTCTTATTTGTAGGTTGTTCAATATTTTCATTTCATAAAATCATCCAACTTTTTCCTTATTATTAGACAGAGATTTAGCAACCAATTATTTTCATAAAGTCATACATCTGTGTAAAGTTACTACTAAGAGTCACTATTAAAGCTGAAAAGACGGTCTAAAGTGCCTCTGATCGGACAATGTCAAACTGACATTTTGTTGTATCATGGGTGTTCGCGTTTTTAGCAGCGATCTATCTTCATGTCAGATAATTTTTGGATAGATATTTTCGCATGATTTTTCATAAATTTGTCAATAGGGGTAGCAGGTAACTTTAAGTCTGTCATTTTACACAAAATAAGCGGGTTAACATCATTGTTTAAGTTTTTCATTAATGGCAAGCCAACATGTTTTGCTGTGATAACAGTGACACGTGTGTCCTTCACACTTGACACAGATTGTTTATGTCGGAGATCTTTAAAAAATCATTTACAGGTAACGATGCTTCTTTGGCCTTCCTTTTTTCATTTGGACACAAATGTTGTAAAAAAGAATCGCTAATCATTTCTGGCCTGATGATCAATGTCTGATTCATCCGCAGTTGCTAGGCGATTACATGGTTCTCAATTTTAGAAGCTTTACATTCAGTTGTCTGGAGCCGAGAACCAGTTTACATTTCTTTTAAATTCCCGGAAAATTTATAATTAACCGTTGAAAAGTTTTCTCAGTGTGACATTAACCCTGTGTAGAACGAAAAGAATTTACACGTCCAGTTTATGAAATTGCGTAACTGACCTTCCATAGAGTGCACTCGCATTTTTTCGAGTGCTTGAAAATTTAGCTCTCATTTTCCAGTTTTGACTCGCACATGATTAACAATTTCTTGAATTCGCTGAAAATTATTTGCACGTGATACACCCTCGCAATCAACCACGCATCCAGTTCTCAGCTAGCTGGCTAATCTAAAAGAAAACACTTGCTGTTAACCCGCCAAAATCGGCGTACACCGAATTGCATATCGAGTTTACCCCTTGGCTCAGCTGATGTCATTTTAGTGTAGAACTTCATGTGAATTTCGGAAATCATAATCCCGCGTGGTTACTGCAACACGCTAAACAAAATTGACGATCCATGACAAGTTTAGGATACAGATTGAATGACATTAGGGGCTCAAATTACAAAGTGAAAATGAAGTAGAATCATTTTTCAACGATCTGCATTTTACAAGCCTGTCGGGCTAGTATGTTAGGAATTTTTACAAGCCCGAGAGAAAAATCTCCTTTTTTTTGCTGTCGGGCTTGCGCTCATTTCGACCACTGCACTTGATGTTTGGTTCTAAAAGTAGGACAGTTTGATATACATAGAAAGCCCATGACTTTTTCCTTGAAGCATTTGTTTTCAACAAATTTTATTATGATCCATTAGATGAAAATACATGCCGTTGGAGGCAGGGTTTATGCTGAGAAGTAATTAAGAAGATTGCAAAATTTGGACAATATACGAATCCAGGGCTATATAAATTGAATAATTTTGGTCTGTTTGTTTGTTTGTTTGTATTGGAGTTTAAGGCCATTTAAACAGCTTATCATGGCGGTCAGTGACGCGTCCATGTGTTTCCTGGCTTTCTCAGACCAGTACTGACACAACTTTCTTTCCAAAGCCAATGACTACTTTTCTCACATGCATCAGAGGTGACAGGCGAAATATCGCCGGAATGAAAGTTTGCCGCAACCGGGTATCGAACCCACAACCTCCAGGTCACAAGTCAGCTACGCTTACCACTGAGCTACCCGCCCGGGCGGAATAATTTTGGTAGAATCAGACTAGATAATAGCATATATCTCTTATAAGCCCGTGTAAAACTTGTGATCCCCAATCCCCCGGGGAGAGGTCCGTTTTGACCCCAAGGCTATGATTTGAACATTCTTGATAGAGCTCTTCTAGATGAAGCTACATGTCAAGTTTGGTAGCCCTAGGCTTTTTTAGCTATGAACAAGAAATTTAGTTTTCACTCTACAAGCCCATATAAAACTTGGGACCCCGCCCATAGGGCCAATTTTTACTCCAGGGCTATGTTGTGAGCAATCTTGATAAAGGTCCATTAGATGAAGCTGCACATGCTAAATTTGGTAGCCCTAGGCCTTATAGTGTCGGACATTATTTTCAAGCATTGTTGTAATAGCATCCAGAGTTTTTACCAGAATTTAATTCTTTGAAGGAAGTCAGAAGAGGACTACGGCAGGATCATTTCCATGAAGTTCGGTCAAATTTGAATCACTAGTTTCAGAGAAGAATATTTTTTAGAGATATCGCACTCACGCACGGACAGACGGACACAGGGGCATGACACAACCTTGCTGGCATTTTGTCAGTTGAGCTCAAAAGTTGTTCTTTGTTAAAATCAAGAGTAATCATGTACCTGAAATTATCCCTTTTGCCAAGGTCTTATTTTCTTAATTTAGAATAGGGAACATTCATATCTTGAGTCAAAAACCCTTTAAGATGCAACGTTTGGTTAGAAATAAAAATGGAACATGCATGTACAGTAGCTAAACTAACGAATTTTGTATGAATCTCTTCCAATCAATGAAAGAATAAATTTGAGAACTGACCGAAAGCTTTGAGTAAAAACATATCACAAATCGGTCATGGTTCCAAATTCTACATTTCAGTAAAAACGGAGTGCCATAAGACAGAGTTCAAAAGAAGGCTTTTAATTTACTGACCGGCCCAACATGATATACCGTCATTACCATTTAGCGTGAAAAGTGGTGGCCAATGACAAATTTTTAAAGGAAAAAAAAAAACATCTGGGTGTGGTCTCCTACTCTCATTTATCACTGGAAAACCACAGAAAAAAAACGCCTGATTTTCAAATGACATGTCAAATCATCGACTAATATGCTTCAGATTGAACATAAAATCCGGAAAATTCACACTAATAGCATATTTCATTTACCATCTGGAAATTTCCTTTTCAGTTAAGCATTCTGATGGGCCAACCTCTTTTTGTTTATGTACTGTTCTTTGCACATAATTTCATAAATATATAGAAATATACATGTAAATATATTTGCTCGCATGTACAACATGCCCAGCCACAAACATGTACACACATGAAGATTAGTATGATACTTCATTACTTATTCTGGACGGACGATTACTTCGTTTCAGCCATGTTGGTATAGGTTATCTGACCGTTGTGATTTAATTAAGTACTAATGGACTCACATATGCACATGTATTATAAGACATATTATTTCTTTATTTCAGACTTCCTGCAAGTGAATTTGTAGAATTTACATCTAGTAGCAATGTCTGAGGAAGAAAAACCAGAGTATTTTTACAGACTCATATATCTTGTGGTTGATATAGGAACAGAGACGCTATGTGAGGTATTAAAGAAAGATATACCTGGACAAGACATCCAAAATTTCCTTAAAAGCCAAAAGGAAAAAATTGAAAAAATGAAGTTTTTAAATACTATGCAGTTAAGCATTCTTACTGCTAACCCCCCTGAAGTATCTAAATTAGATATTTCGTTGCTGGTGGTCTTGATTCGGAATTTGACAGGCATACAACCACCCAATCGAGGTTGGAAAATTGATTACCCCGAATCATCTGATAACTCACCAGGAGCACAACTGGTCAGACTTAGATCTGTAAGAAATGGAGTCATAGCACACAAGTCAAAGGGTAGACTGACGCAATTAGAGTTTGAGAAGCGTTGGGGAGAAACTGAAAATGTTTTATTGAAACTTGCTGGGTATGTAAGTGAAACAAAGAAAGACGAGATGAAACAAAAAATTGATGAAGCAAAAACTAAACAACTGATAGATCAACCACATATTGCAGAGCTATTGGAGAAGCTTGCCAAATGGCACATGGAAGAAATCGAAAAAGATCACCAAGAAACGAAGAGACGCCTCAAGGAGCTAGAGAATAAAGTAAGAAAGTAATTGCCGTATCAAACTGTCCCAAAAGCTTCGTTAAGATTAAAGAGATCGAACGTTTAACCCTTAAGTTGCTGAATAAATGAAACGAAAATTACCACTCAATTAAAGAAAAAAAGTTAAGAATTGCCTTTTTCAAAGTTGATTTCACGAGGAAAAAAATCGGTATAGGACAGTGTAGATCCGAGATCAGACCACACGTTTTGTGCAGTTTGATCTTGCATCTAAACTGTCTGCAAAAGCGCCCAGAGTCTTGTTTACCAGCCTAGGGGTAAAGCACTTGACATCGTGAATTCAGGCTAATATTACTGTTTTCTTTGCTATGGAATTTTTCTCAATACTAAAATTTTCTTGAGATATTGAACTCCTATGACAAAAAGCCAGAATAGTTTATATCATTGCATGGGTTCTGTCGTCCGTCTGTCCGTTAGTCTTGTTCTTTAAGCGATAAAGTACGCATTTTTCCCATTATTTGTTTATCTGAGCCTGCTCAAAAAGCGCTTCGTCAAACAAAGCTGAACCAAATATGGTCAGAAGGTTTGTAATAATATCATTGATGACTCTGTATTTAAGATACTCCGGTCAAAAAGCTAGCTACACAAATATTTCTGAAACTTGGTTAGAATTTCTTTCACAGATGAGATGAATAACGGTTATCCTTGGTAAAAATCTTGTTACTTTACTCCAATATAGGCAACTCTTTTTGTCCATACTTATTATCCAGTGTAAATGAAACAAGAGACGAAGGTTCATTTTGATAGTGTCTCACTCGATTATCTACTTTTTCGGCTTTGTGCTTTTAGAAAGGATCCACCTTTGATTTTTTTTTCATTTTATAAACCATTAGAAAAAAGGTCAAAGTTCAACCTTTGCTAATCATTTGAAGAAACTCTTTAGTACTCCTGATAATGATTATCCATGCCAAGTTTGAATTCCAACTGACCTCCAGTTCTCGAGTAGAAGAATTCATCGAGTTATTTAATGATACAGGCCATCTTAGTCACATGACCAGACTTACTGGTAAATTTTCAATTTGAATGTAACACAACTTTTAATCGGCCACTTAATGTTAATTAACCACTTCAGAACATTCTTAGTCTTATTCTCCAAGATTTTCTAAATGTGAAAGAAACACAATTTCTGATTGGCTGAACCTTTTTATTAGTAATTTAATTAACTCCTAACCAGGAAAAAACCCTTTGTATAAAAGCATTAAATTTTGCAGACGGCAAATTAAACATTACTCAAAACATGAAATTTGTCCTTGTGCAAGCATAGAAAACATTGTGGGATAAGGAGAAATTGCTGGTTACCTGCGTTTTCTCCTTTTCCCTCAGTGTTATACAAAGCATTCTTACAAAGCAAACTTAGGATTGTGCGTTAACGGGTTAATGTCATAGTACTGCACAGTAATGATGATGGTATGTTTTAGGTTGAATGGCTCTTGTTTTTAGATGTGAAATATTTTACAACATGTTTCAGGAATATTTTGTTTTGTGTTTTTTTTAAAGGTTACCAAGCATGAAGGACAGCAAGAGGAAATAAATTCCTTGAAAGCATGCATTAGAGAAATGCAAAGACAGCTAAAGTTGGTAGGCCTGGAGGTAGGCGTCAAAATTACTCTTTTAAGCAGGAGATGACTTTCATTAGGTCATCGTATTATATGAATAATACACATAAAACAAGATTAAATAATGAACATATATTAGAGCTCTGCGGCAAAAGAAGAAATTGCTATAAATTTGTTTCGAAAGGCAATGAGTTAAATTTTATTTAGTTAACACATAAAGATTATCGCTGTAAGAAAATTCTAACGGGCAGATATATCTACCTGCATTATTGGTTTTACAGAATAAGTACGAGTAGTTAGTAAGTTGGACGAATAAAGTCTAAAAGGTACTTAAATGGACCTTAAGATTAGTATTGGATAGTCATAAAACCCATTACCATGAAAAGTGGGTATCAATAAGCACTACAAGTACAAAGTATAGGAGACTCTTTTTAAAAAACTCTTCATGACCAATCTGTCTCTTAGGCAGAAATTTAATGGGTGTTCAGTTCATATTTTCAGGAAAAACAACATTAATGAATTGCTCAATTTTCAAATTATTTCTGGAATAGACAATTACTCAAAATTTTGAAAGATTCGCTTTTATTTCGCGTGCTAATATAAGGATAAGTTCGAGCTGATAGCAATGCACCACCAGGAGTTGGCAGACTCCCTGGTATCATCTACTAGCTTTTGTAGGCTCGTGGCGTGATCCTTCGCTGAATAAGTTGCTTGTAGAAAGGAGAGAATTCTCCCTTTTTACATTTTGACAGTTATACCTTTCTTGATTAGGCAGGTCCAATGTCAGCTGACTATGGTGCACAGTCAACTTCAGAGACAGATGGTATGAACAGCGACCTTGATCAAATTGGAAACCTCGTACATCAAGTCCTGACGACGACTGGAGTGAAATGTAAGGAGAGAAAGACACCTTTACTGCTTTATTATAAATTTAACTATCTCGAGTTTCGTACTCTTTTTTTTTTTGTAAGTTCCATCGGGATAAAAAAAAAAAACATACGACTGCATGTGTGAGTGGGATTTCTATCAGTTTTGTTTTATTGTGGTTGAAGAATTCAATCTACAATCATTCAATACCTTAGAGACCGCTTTTAATAATTCCAGTACATCACTGTTAAAAATTCAAAACCCTGATAAGCGGATTTGCGAAGCCATATTTAGCAATAATATGGAGAAAGGAAAAATAAGCACATGTTATACTAGGGCATCTTTATTGAATTACTGGATGCAATAAGCATAGGCAATGCAAACCAGAGTTGGTCAGCCCTTCGGGCTAACTGATTTTATTGCATAGCAGCCTCAGTATGCTCCTCAGTAGTTAAATGATTCAGTTTCCGGTTCCGGTTATGGAAGATTAGCATTGTTTTTGTTTTGTGATCTGTTCAACGCTGTTTTTGGTGAAACTACTGTGAATTACGGACTATAGATGTACTAGTAACTAGATTAACATTCATATTTTGCAAGAAAAAAGTATTGAGGTGTATTTTGTGTTGCATTTGTGATTAATTTGACAATTTACGTATAAATTTTTGTCACACTTCACGCTTCAGTTACCCCTTTACTTTTTCTATCCAAACTGTGATTGGCTAAGGGGCACGGTCAATTTTTTTTCGAGTATACTGTTCAAATTTAATAAGGAACCATGAGCGCCAATAAGTCAACTCCCCAAACCAATCCGAAGAAGAAGCGGCCCCTATCTTCTCCAGCGGATCAGACAGAACTGAAGAAGACCAAGCCTGTGAGTGAGAAGGAGGGCACGGGTTTTACGATCCCAGAGGAAGCTGAAGCTAATATTTCGGCAACGCAGATCACCCTCAGTGAGGACAACTTGGCGCAGATAAGCGTCTATTTGAGGAGCTCATTCGAGAACGAGCTACCATCTCTCGTCTCTAGCATTGTTGAAGGTGTTGTCAGCAGTTTAAGCGAAAAGATAAGGTTACTTTCCGAAGAAAATGCCCAACTTAAGCGCCGTGTTGTAGAGCTTGAAATGAAAGTTGATCGGACAGAACAGTACAGTATGAGTAATTGTCTCCGGGTTGCTGGCATTCCTGAAACTGACGGAGAGTCCGTCGATGAGAAGGTGTTAGAGATGGCAACAGCAGTGGAGGTTGACATTTCAATAAATGATATTGATCGCAGTCATCGGTTGGGCAAGCCTAGACGAACAAGCGGACAGAGTGCAAAACCGAGAGATATTATCATTAAGTTTACAAGTTACAGAGCAAGACAAAAACTACTGAAAAACAAGTCAAAGTTGAGATCTAAAGGTTTTAACAATGTGTATGTGAACGAGAACTTAACCGCCCTCAGAGACAACATTTTCTATGAAACCTGAAAACTTGCAAGGGATAGACTTATTACCAGTACCTGGACCAGTGATGGTACCATTATTTTTAAAGACAAACATTTAAAACTTCATCGTTTGGAATCACATCAGGATATGGAGCGGCTTAAGTCTTCTGTCAGCAGTTCTTAACTTTCTGTAGCAGAATTTATCTGTAGCAGAATTTATAATTAGTGTTTAACTTGACTCTGTCAGGATTCAGTCACATATAGATTATTATTTCATTACATGTATCCCCTGGGTATTTTTGGTCCAGAGATGTCATTGTCATAAATCTAATGATAACTGCTTCATAGCGGAAAGTGTGGATTGTGATCAGGTTGCATATAACATGCAGTTTGATGTTGGATCTACACTGTCCATCTCTTTACTGGTGATGTTTTTTGCTGTTGTTTATGGAAAGCATGTGGAGAGATGCAGTTCATGAACATTGCGGATCGGGGAATATAAGCCCATTTTTGAGCTGATGGTCCTTTTGTCGCATTGTTTACTGAACATGTTTATATAACATTCGGTTGAACTGTGGTCCATGTAGCACGCTTACTTTTTTTTGTACAGTATACATAACAGGTTTATTCCTCGTTGAAGGAAGAAAGGAAATGCATGAATGCGCTGTTTGAAAGGAAGGAATGCGAGTGTTTAGATGATCCACCCTAAAGTCTGTACTAAAACACAACGTTTTAGATTTGTCCAAATTCAAACATGTTGCAGACCACAAATTACACTGTATATCTGGCTCATTTGACGATTTGACGAAATTTGCCTTTGAGGTGGCAGGAGACATTGTGGTGAGGGAGAGAATTCTGGATACCAGCATGTTCTTCTTTTCCCTCAATATTTTCAAAAGCATTTTCTTTCCGGATCGTTAAAAAGTCGGAATAGTGTGGTAAGGGGTTAAGGCGCTTTGTATTAGTTTTCGTTACTTTACAGCGGCGTGGATCTCGATCGGACTGCACACAAGTGCGGTCTGATCTTTGATCTGCTCTGTGGTTTGACGATTAACCCTTTTCGGCCCGTGCACTGCTTTCGTTGTGATTCTGCACATCGTTAGTAGAGTTCGGACGGCAATGAATTGCAGTTTGACCTTTGAGTAGTACGTAATAATTTTTTTGTGTTTATTATTTGTACATGTTTATGTACTGTTGCTCTTTGTATTCGTTCATTAGTCAGTCCGTCTGTCTGCGTCTCTCTCTCTCTCTCCGTCATTCGATCGGTCGGCTGAATTTTGAACCGTCTACCTGCTTCTTTTTTGTGTTGTTTTCTAATCTAAAAATGTTGGATGGTAAATATTTCATTTCATTGTCCAACATAGTGTTGTAGCTCTCTTCCTGCAACCCTATATCTGTCTGTCACTGTCTGTTAGTCTGTTCGTCAAAGCGTCTGGCTTTACAGTTTTGACGACAGTTTGTATTGTCCCTGTTGTAAACTATACATATACTGAACCAAAAAAGAAACTTCCCCTGTGTTTAAGTGCAGATATACACAAATATGAAAATCAGGATTAAACTAGATTTATATGCATTGAAAGAGTATTTTATTGCGACTTTGTGTGAAAAAAATTATTGCTGAGGGTTTATCCAAAAGTAGTGAAATGGTAGTTAAAATGCGGAAGGGGTCGCTCACCAAAATCACAAATTAATACCAGGTATGACCACCTTCAGCATGAAGGACTGCCTGGCATCGTTGGCGCATAGAACGGATAAGTGTATTGATTTCGGCTTGTGGAATGTTGTTCCATTCCTGAATTAAGGCTTGTCTTAGCCGAATGACGTTTGACGGTGGAATAGGGCGACGTCTAACACGCTGGTCCAAATTATCCCAAAGGTGTTCAATGGGATTCAGATCAGGGCTTTTGGCAGGCCAGTCATTAATAAATGCAATGTTATTCGCCCTGAGGAAATTCACATTGTCCCTAGCTGTATGGCTTGTGGCATTATCATGCTGAAAAAGAGTGATATTGGCATTATTTTGAAACAGTGGGATAACGTGCCTCGCAAGAATTTCATCTCGGTAGCGTTGGGCATTCAAATTCCCTTCGATAACGACGAGATTAGTGCGAAAGCCATGTGCAATGCCCGCCCAGACCAAGACAGAACCCCCACCCCCAAAACGATCTCGTTCAAGTACGCAACAGTCGGCATAACGTTCATTTCTCCTACGGTATACTCGAACCCTGCCATCACCTCGATGAATGGAAAACCTGGACTCGTCAGAGAAAAGAACGCTATTCCATTGTTGTCTAAGCCAGCGTTGGTGTGCACGTGCCCGATTAACACGATTTACGCGGTGACGTCGCGTCAAAACACAACCAACGTATGGACGACGTGCACGTAGCCCACCCTCGCGCAAGCGATTGCGCACAGTTTGGGCAGATATACGGTTGTTATGTGTACCAGGGGTGTTAGCAGCAGTGGCTGTGGCAGTTTGAAAGCGATTGCGCAGGTTGGTGTTCCGAATATAGCAGTCTTGGCCGCGCGTCGTGACGCGAGGACGTGCACTACGTGGTCGATCTTCCGTACGCCCTGTTGCTTGAAAACGTTGCCTAAGGTGTCGAATAGCACGAGTAGAACATCCAATATTCATAGCAACAGCATTCATCGTCATACCAGCATTAAGCATGCCAATGGCACGTTCGCGTAAATTTTGCGGAATTCTAGGCATATCAAAAATAAAGAAAACTAAAAAGAATTTAATTTTTTTCAACGTCTTTTTCTTATTGACATGAAAATCTATAAAATTAGACTGAAAGGTTTCAAAAAATATACACGAATTATACTGGTCCGTGCATGCACGTGAAAATCGCTTTCAGCGGGTTTCTTCTGCAAAATGCTTTCAATCGAGTTAAAATTTGTTTTATCGGACACATAATCGTTCCCCCGTATATAAGTAGGTCATCTGATATTTTGATTTTTTTTAAATAACATTGCATTTGCACTTAAGCACAGGGGAAGTTTCTTTTTTGGTTCAGTATATGTTTATTTTTATCTGTTTGATTTTCTTCGACCATCATTATTCTATAGTCAAGGTCATAATTCGGGTCAAGATGCTTTTACATTTGGTAATGAGTCGAAATCGAATTTTCTTATTATTACGTAAAGTAGTTATCCTGTACTTGTACATACAGTCATCTGTTGAAATGCTGACTTTTAACAGTTGTATGGTTTTGTGCTTTGCATTGAAGTTAAAAATTTAGAAGTACAGTCTTACTATGAAGTTTAAATGCTGGAAACTACATATACTTATCTGTCACGATGTTTGCTTGTAATTTTTTGGCTTACAGTGATGACACTGATTATGTTCGATGTCTTGTTCTTTTAATTGTTTTATTTACTGTAGATATTGCGAATAACTGATTCATATGTACATGTATTTTACCTTTGACCACACAGTTTGATTTTTTAGATCCATGTATTGTGTACTTTTCATTCTTTCTTTCTATTTTTTTCTTGTTTTTTGTGGTTTCTTTTTCACATCTTTATTCCTTTATCTAACTAGTGTGGAGTGTAACCCGATTTTGATTGGTTTGACTTATAGTAAAGCTGTGGGGTACGATGAATTTTGTAGACTTGGTCACGTGTTGTACTGCTACATGTTGTTCCTATACTTATTATGTTCGGTAACATGATTTGTAGATTCTACAGGTATATATGTAGCCAGCCAACACATTGTCAAAAACTTCATTTCCACTTGACTGTCACTCTACTTTTTATGCTCCCAATTCTTAATGCTGTCTTCCAATCATATTCACTTCTAATTTATATAAGACAGTCAGGATTACGGTCAAAAGATATCGAACATCACAATAAAAGAAGGTTATTGATAACCGAACGCTTTGAGGACAACGTTAAATTTTGCAGATTGATATTTCACTTCATTTTTTACAACTCATTTCTTTTGTCATCAGTGATTCTTTTATTAATTTTACGGGCAGGCGATGTTCACCCGAACCCGGGTCCGCAATCTAACGAGTCTTCTTGTAGTGTTTCGACTACATCTGATATTTACAATTTTCTAAATCTCCCCAATCACTTGTCCACCGTCCATTACAACGTACAAAGTATAGCGAATAAGCTTGATACTTTGATTGCAGAGTTTTCGTTCTTTGATATCCTGTAATTCTCTGAGACTTGGTTGCATAATGAACTCTCATCAAACGAGCTGATTTTCCCTTCATTTCACCCACCTGAACGGAAAGATAGAATTGATGACAGATATGGACGTGTTATTTTATATGTTAAAAATACCCTGTCATATATCCGTAGACATGATCTTGAACCTAACAGACTTCAGTGTATTTGGATACAAATCAAGTCTTGCAATAACAGGAATATTTTATACGGTGTATTCTATAGACCACCAAACTCTGACTCGGCATATAATTCACTTATTGAGGATTCCATTGGCCTTGCCATGGATTCGGGTATTTCTGATGTCATCATTACAGGTGATTTCAATCTGAATATAATGAAGGAAAACCATTTCCGTAAGGTTGAATCCCTATGTAATGAATTTAACATGATTCAATGTATTGACGAACCCACTCATTTCACAGAAAATTCCATATCTACTATTGATCTTCTCTTCGTTACCAATAAAGAATCAATCCTAACAACTGGCGTTGGGGAACCCTGTCTCGGCCTTACACTGCGTTATCATTGCCCTGTTTTTGGCGTTTTTAATTTTCTAAAACCTAAGTTTAAAAATATCAAACGAACAATCTGGAAATATGACCAAGGAAATTATAATGAGCTCAGAACTAGTCTTACACATTTTGATTGGGGCTCTATACATGATAGTAACATAAATACTTATGCTGAAAAAATTGCGGGTGTCATCACTGACAGCGCAAGTAGGTTCATTCCCTAGAAGACGGTTATTATTAATCCACAAGAACCACCCTGGATGAAATGTACCATTAAAAAGGAAATTCGTCGTAGTAAAAGATTATATAGAACAGCAAAACTATCAAACAATATCGATCACTGGTCAAAATTCAAATCTGTTAGAAACAATGTGATCTCTTTAATTCGACAGAGCAAATCAAATTATTAAGAACAATTGTCTTTGAAACTAAAATCTGGTTCCCTGTCTCCGCGTGACTGGTGGAGAACCCTCAAGTCAATGATGTCTTCACAATCTTCAATATCTATTCCTCCTCTTTTTGATATCTCTAAAGATTCGCTTATTACCGACGAACACGAGAAAGCAAATACATTGAATAATTACTTTGCTAATCAGTCATGTATAGATGATTCATTCAGTACCCTCCCCGACGAACGTTTTCGAGTCATACACGAAACTTTAGATTCAATTCATGTCATGCCGTCTGAAGTGCAGGATGTCCTTAAAACACTTAAAACGGGCAAAGCCTCTGGCCCTGACGGCATAAATAACAGGATTCTTATCGAAGCAGCCGGTCAGCTGGCACCGCATTTATGCGATCTATTTAATTACTCTCTAATTACCAGTTCCGTTCCATCATCATGGAAAATATCCAATGTATGTCCTATATTTAAGTCTGGTGATCCTTCTCTTCCATCTAACTACACACCTGTTTCATTATTAAATAATATTGAAAAAGTCTTAGAACGAATCATATTCAAGCGTGTCTACAACTATCTAAAGGACACCAATTTCTTTACTCCTTGCCAGTCAGGTTTTATGCCACTGATTCCACTGTTAATCAAGTAACATTATAATAATATATGTAAAGCATTAGATGATGGATTGGAATTTAGAGCAATATTCTTTGATATAAGCAAAGCATTTGATAAAGTCTGGCATAAAGATTTGTTGTTCAAGTTGCGTAGAGCAGGTATTAGAGGTAAATTGTTGTCCTGGTTTTCTGATTATCTTTCTGATCGTTTTCAACGAGTTATTATACCAGGTGGTATCTCAAACTTATGTCATATACAGGCAGGTGTACTCCAAGGATCTATATTAGGACCTCTGTTGTTTTTAATATATATTAATGATATTGTTGATGACATTCAGGCAAACATTAATCTCTTTGCAGATGATACCAGTCTATCAATGGTTGTATCTGATCCAGCTGCCGCTGGAACTGTATTAAAAACAGATATCGATAAAATTACTCGTTGGGCGCAGAAGTGGTTGGTCAAGTTCAATCCAACAAAATCTGAATCCTTAGTTATATTTCGTAAACGTATTATGACTAACCATCCGGTTCTTTTTATGTCAAATATTGAAATTCCTTCTGTTACCAGTCATAAACATTTAGGTATAATTCTTTCTAATGACGGGTCTTGGGACTTTCACATTGGTAAATCTATCGAAAAGACATGGAAAAGAATTGCAGTTTTGCGACTTCTGAAAACCCGTCTTGATCGCCTTTCACTTCAAGTAATTTATTTCTCTTTTATCAGACCTATTCTTGAATATGGTGATGTTATATGGGACAATTTTTCTCAAGGGCTGAAAGATCAACTGGATAAAGTGCAAAATGAGGCTGCCCGAATTGTTACCGGTTGTACTAAACTAGTTGCCATCGCTGATCTATATCAAGAATCCGGGTGGGAAACTTTAAGCCAACGACGGCGTAAGCACAAGCTTATTCTTTTCTATAAAACGGTTAATGAACTTTCCCCAAACTATCTTAATACTCTTGTTCCACCTACCGTTGGAAGTTCTTCCTCTTATAACTTACGCAGACCAAACAATTTGAGAAACATTGCTTGTAGAACTAGATTGTACAGCACTTCATTTTTGCCAGCTGTGATTAATGAATGGAATTCTCTGCCAGATGAAATTAAGAATGCAGAATCATTGTCAGTCTTTAAATACCGTTTAAACGTAGATAAACATTGTCCGCGTAGGCTTTACTTTTTTGGCTACAGGAAAATTCAAATTATACATGCAAGATTACGCACCAGATGCAGCTCTCTCAATGAGCACCTGTACTTAAAAAAATTAGTTCAGTCGCCACTTTGTAGATGCGGTACAGTAGAATCGACCCAACACTACTTTTTAGAATGTCCTTTTTATAATAACCAAAGAACTAGTCTAAGCCTATTTATTAGTGGTATAACAAGATTTACACTACAAATCATTCTATTTGGAGATGAAAATCTAAACCTCATTGATAACCAAAGTATATTTGCTGCCGTGCATACATATATCCGTGAAGAGTAGAAGATTTACCATGTAATATCTTATTCCTGTGTCTTCTTGGTAATAGCTGAATCTGTATATCAAGTCAATCTATTTAAGCCATTTCTTTCAAAGGTGACTGACATCTCATTACCATTAAGTTGGTTTTTTTTTTAAATGTAAACAACCACTTGTTTAATCAATTGTGATGGTCCAGTTGGAAGGTTCTTCAGCCATTGAATAGGCGTTTCTTCAATTTAAATTATAACCAAAAACACTTCACACCTCTCTGTTCTTTTGTTATTTTCCCCCTACCTTTTTTGTTTTACTAAATTGACTTATGTTTTCTGTAGTTAGTAATGATATGATCATTAACCGTTAACCGATATTTAGAGAAGAACTTTATAAGTCTAAGCTTTCGTTCTTATCCTTTTCTTCAGTATATTTGTATTATGATTGTATTATATATTCTCTTGTAAACTTGTATATATTACTGTCGAAAAAAATATGTTTAAACTAAATGATTCAGCGGTCTGATAAGCAACCACATCGTTCTGACGCGGTTTTTTCCTGGTATTTGATCTAGGACTATGCGTACTGTATAGACGTCTAAAGTATATATCAGGCCATGGGTTAAAGAGATATGGAGAGGGCACGATTTATGATCATTTGACCCTTGACCCCCCCCTGCTTTGACCTTGACCTTTGAGCCGGGCGTCTGAAACCTCCATCCGATACATTGTCTTATCAAGGCGCACACAATGTGTGAAAGATTTAAAAATCAAGCCAGGGGTAAAAGGGATCTTGAGTGAACAAAATTTATGAGCATCCAACCCTTGACGCCCCCAATTTCCCTGCTGTGGCCTTGACCTTGGCGCCTGGCGTATAAAACCTTCGCTCTGCACATCCTCTCATCATGGTGAACGAATGTGTGAAATGTATTTCAATTAGGGCAGGGGTTTAGGAGATATGGAGCGGACAAAATGTGTCACGGACGGACAGACGGACGAAGGCCATTTCTTTAACTTCAAATCGCAAGGAATTTACAAATGCATGTCGACTGCACTAGTTTTTAGTTGGAGAGGAAAATAATAGTTCGTGAGAGAAAATGGAATGTAAATAATTATGCAGACCGAGGATTATTATAAGATGAGTTTTTATTCTTCTCGAGAAGTAGATGGCCTACTCTACAGAAATATAAAGGCTATCTTTCCCAGATGTTATTAGATAACATCATCCAGATTTTTACTTTATATACTGCTTTAAGATCTACAAGTTTTACGCCTGTTAGCATACCTGCAATTTTTATGCCAACCTGTTTTAATTTCTGAATATCATTTGTCTGTCTTAGTACTTCTCTGTCGTGGAGCAGAATCCAGTGTACAGCCAGAACTTCCAAAGCCCCCTATCGACAATCCGAATGCTTTATCAGATGAAGAAATTGAGAAGTACTCCAAAAAACTGGGTAGGTAAACTTTTAAATGTACAGGGAGAATCTCACATTTGTTTATTCCCTAAAAATCTTTTTCAAAAGAACGGACCAAAAATATTTGACGCAAGCGTCATTAGTTGGTCGGTTGCGTAACAAAAGTTTATATAAGACTGGATAAAGGTCTAACCCAGGTCTTGGTAGTATAGGATTTGAAGCCAGTTTGCATATAACAAGTTTAAAGCGCGAATCAGTCCAGCGGTAACCCCAGTCTATCCAGACTGTCTGTGTGGTAGGACTAAATGTTGGGTAGATTTTGTTCAGCACACCGCTGTTGTCTAGGCAACAACACACTTTTGCACATGAATATACATGACTGAGCCTCAGCCGACATTAGGACTTTAATGGGCTGCTATCCAGAGCAATCTGCTGCTTGTAAATCAACAAGAAGTTCCTTTACGTGTTTTTCTTTATTTTGGACTTGATTACTACTGTATTATAATTCTTGTATAATTAAGAGTATATAGAAAATGAGAATGTAGAAAGAGGTTATGCAAGGTCAGACAACATAGATATACTGATTGATCTTTTAGTACAATGTCCGTTTAAAATTAAACTCTATGATGATACAAATCAGTAGAAGACTTCTAAATGGAACATGAGTCTCGGTCTACAAGACGACAAAATTTTGACCTCGTCTAAATTGAAAACATCTGCAGGGGTAACTGTGGCTCATATGATGGATTTTGTCTTTGGATTTGTTGAGCTTTTCCAAGAATAATACTGGTATAAAGGTAACCTAGAGTTTAAACTCGAGTTTTACGCACTTAAATCGCATAAACATTGATTAAGCTACCATGACCCGGGCTTAAAGTTAAACAATTGAAGGGCGAAGCGCCCAATTATACACTATACGCACGTGCGTATAACAAAATTTCCGCGACCAAAGTTGTAAATCCAAATATCATATATGGCCTGCAACACGCGAAAAGGGGCATTCGGGCATTTGCGTAAGGTGTTGTCTCGGATCAGCCTGCACAATCCGCGCAGGCTGATGCGAGATGACACTTTACCACTACATTCGATTTTGTCCTACAGTAGACTTGCGCGAAACAGAAACTTACTTAAAAACGGAAGATGTCGTCTCGGATTAGCCTGGGCGGACTGCGCAGGCTGATCCGAGACAACACTTTACGCAAATGTCTGAAAGCCCCTTTTCACGTGTTGCAGGCCATATATGGAATGATTTTTTCTTTAGATTTGCGCGCCTTTTAAAGCGGAGTAGGCTACGCCTATGCAAGGCCTACCAGGTCTGGGTAGAAAAGGACTTTAAGCCGGATTGCATAAACTTAGTTTAGAATGAGTCTACCTAGCCGCAGTCTATCAAGACTGGAGTCAAGCTAGTGTAGCTATCCGCGTGGTAGGGCCAAATGATGGGTAGATTTTGCTAAACGCACCGCTGTTGTCTGGGCAACAACACACTAGAACTGCATGTAATTATACACGACGAAGCCCATTTGTATGCACTGACTTGAACGCACTGCCCAGTAAGATCTGCTGCTGGTTGATTGATAAGGAGTGGCTTTACGTATTTTTTTTTTTGTATTTTTGACCAGATCATTATCATTTCTTTAGAATCACAGAAAACAGATAATGCGAAAAAAAGTTGACCAAGATCAGGCAGCACATAGTGATCATTCTTTTAGTACGATGTCAGTTTAGAAGTAAACTCCATGATAAGACAAAAGAGAGGCAGACTTCTATATGGAATATGACTTTAACTCTTCACCAGACAACTAAATTTTGATCTCGTCCACATTGAAAACATTTGCAGACGTCAATATATGTGTTGTTCAAATGATAGATTTTTGTCTCTGGAAGAGTTGTAAACACTACTGTAGAAAATGCTGGGTACGAGTAGTTTTTCTTTTTCCACAATGTTTTCAAAATCATTGTTTTCCAGTCATAAAAACCAGGGCTTATATAAAGCGTTCAAGAAGCGTGTCTGTCCAAAATAATCAACCCTCAAAGCCTTTCATGACATTGCAATACATCAGTAGAATTTGCGTGAGGCCTAGATTCAGATTAGATTACATAGTAGTTTTATACTGGTACTGCACTATAGTGTCTTCATTTTGATTGTGAAAGAATTACATGAAGGCTCTCGATCTGCATTGGAAATTTATTTTAAACCTTTGATTTATAAACTCCTATCCTGCGCCCTCAAAAAAGGAAGAGTTCAGTTATTCTCTTCATCCCGAATCTATCTAAAAAAAAAAATGCTTAAGGAGCGGAAGGTATGGACTTAGATGTGTAGGCTGATGGTTGTCTATACTGTCCCCGTGAACGTAAGGATAAAGGTTATTCTAACATTAGACGTGAATTCGGCTCTATAAACACAGTGCAACGACAGCGTGGTAAAATCTACGTCATTCTATACAGGGTGACGTCATTCTGTATGAAGTAAGTAAGTAAATTATTCAATAGAATATAATCTGCATCCGCGTTTTTACTCCAAGTATGAACTTGTTTTCCTTTCATCAAGAGTTGTTCATGTTAGAATCGAAATAATATTATTTCTATCGTGGTTTATCGTTCAATAAACCACGTTGTGAGTTATGAGGCGCAATGAATAAATCACTCACTCGGGCTATCGCCCTCGTGCATTATTTATTGTGCCTCATAACTCACAACTGTGGTTTATTGAACGATAAACCACGATAGAAAGAAGATTATTTCTTAAACAATGCTCAGTTTAATAGTGTTTTTTGGTCATTGTTCATCTCGTTTAATCATTTTACGTCCCGGATGCAGATAAGAATGATTTTATGATGTCTTCTTTGGGTGTAGGACAATTTGGTCAGATAAATATTGTGGCTAGTTATCCTAACCAGATTAGATTGAGACATCTATCCATTGTCAAAAGCATTATTGGGACTATATAATCCATTTGTTTTGGCACGGCGTTTTTGGAAGTATTTAGACGGAAAAAGAAAACTTTATGAGAAAAGGTGAACTTCCTCATTACGAGTAATGTCTCCTTTTTCCATAACATCTTCAACATATTTTTTATTTAAAATGAATTTTTAAACGAAGCAAGAAGGCAGTCTGAAGGACAGCTATATTCCAAGCCGCAGAATGACACTCACAGTGGTGGGACCTTTGGTTGTAAAAGCGACGGGGCGGCCAAGCGATTAGTGCTCCCAGCTTTGGATCACGAAGTCCCGGGTTTGATTCCCTCTGGATTTAAACAGCACTTTATTGCACTAGGCCTTGTATAATCAACCTTCTTTCGTTGTTTCATGACTGAAGTACTGAAGTACGTAGCCATCCATCCATCCATAACTGGTTGCATTGATGAATTCAAAGAAAACCGGTAAACTGATATAATTTCATGATGGTATACTGATGGAAAAAAGTTTAGCAAGTTCAGAACGGATTGACTTCTGGGGAAAGGGTAGGTACGAAATCATAAAATCAAATACATTTTCAGATATTTGATTCTTATCACCATTGACTCGCATCAATGTTATTCCATAATTTTGCGGCGTTTAGTCTCCGGCGTACGTGAGATGAACTAGGGGGTCAGGCGTAAAAATTCGGACACGGCTCAATACCTAGTGTGCCCACCATTCGCAGCCAAGACTGCCAGACAACGACGTCTCATGCTGCAAATCAGTTTTCTAATGACCTGCAATGAGATCCTGACCCATTCAGTTTGCAAGGCACGTTTAAGATCACGGATGTTGTTGACATCATGGCGCTCTCTCACCTGACGACCTAAGTGGTCCCATAAGTGCTCAATGGGAGAGAGATCCGGTGATCTTGCAGGCCACTGCAACACATTGACGTTATGGATGCGTAAAATGTTCTGGGTATGCCTCGCAGTGTGTGGACGGGCATTATCATGTTGGAAAATCCCAACGATATGTTGTTGCAAATACGGTACAACAACAGGCTCGATGATTCCGTCACAGTACCTTTGAGCAGTGAGATTATCAGGCACTATGACGAGATCTGTCTTCCTATCATGATGTATGCCCGCCCAAACCATCACGCTACCACCCCCATAACGGTCACGTTCGACGACATTATCTTGGTCCAGCCTCTCTCCTCGTCTCCTCCAAGTTCGAACCCTGCCATCAGCAAATGACACGTTAAACCTGGATTCGTCCGAAAACAGAACGTTGCGCCATTGCCTGCGAGTCCAGCCCTGATGAACCCTGGCCCATTGGCGTCTTGTTTCACGGTGTCGCAACGTCAGCGGAATGCCAACGTAGGGACGGCACGCTTTCAATCGAGCGGTGTGTAGCCTATTCCTGACCATCCTGTCGCAAACTCCTGTGCCAGTAGCATTCCTCAGCAAACGACCTAACTTTCGACTAGAAAGAAATCTATTGCGTCGAGATGAAGTCGTGAGAAAACGGTCTTCCCGCGGCATGGTTTTACGCGGTCTGCCTGATCTGGGTCGGTCCGCAACTTTCCCAGTTTGCTGAAATCTGTTCAGCAGTCGACTTATTGTTGATTCGTGGCGTTGGAAGTGCCGAGCAACGTCTCTTGCCGACATGCCAGCGGTAAGCATACCGATGGCTCTCTCACGTTGCTCAAACGTCATTCCAGGTCGACGTCCCATCATTGATTTTCAAAGATTTTTTCCAGTTTTTGTGCTTACGATAAGAAAGCTCTCGAACTGTGTACTGTGTGACCCGCGGAGGATCATCCGTTTTGCTGTGCACATACTGCACGTGACTTTCGTGAAAGTTAAGATTTACGATTACATAATGGCGTAGTGTACAAAAACAAGTGAAATCATGCTGTCAATGGATGGGCACAATTGTTCAATACGGAAACGTTTCAGTGACATTGATTTATAGACGAAAACCAAATGCGTAAAAAACTTGCTAAACTTTTTTCTCTCAGTATATATCTACAAACATGAAATTCACAAACACAAAAATCTGCAAACACGAAAGCTGCAAACACATAAGCCAAACTTCAAATCAGATCCATGACTTGGACCTATGGATGGCTAGGTGTTTTATGTCCGTCAGAAGTATTTCAAGAGGCCTCTTGGCGGGGGATTAATAAACTTCAATAACTATGAAAGTTGTGAGGACAGAGTTATGATTCCTATTAACTGCACTTGTCCTCAACATGATCTATTTGTATATGAAGTTTGAAACAAATAGCTCTTACGGTTTGGGGGTTATGCTACGGAAAAAATTTCAGTTTGTGAAATAAATATGAACAATAACCCCCAAAATAATGAAGACAGATTTATGGATGTTGTGCAGTGCATTTTTCCTCAATGTGATCTATCTGCATATGAAGTTTGTAGTCAAAAGCTTTTGTACTTTTGAAGTTACGCTCTTGACAAAAATCCAATTTGTAAAATAACAAAATGGCAAAAACTCTAAAAATAGTCAAGACATGGTTACGGAACTTGTGCACTGCACTTGTCCTCAACATGATCTATATGTTTATGAAGTTTGAAGTCGATAGCTTTCATACTTTAGAAGTTATGCTTCAGAAAAAAAAAAAAAAAAAAAAAATTGTTAAATAACTATGGGCAATGACTCCAAAAATAATGGAAATAGAGATGAAGATTTTATGCAATGCACTTGGTCTCAATACGATCTAGCTGCATATGAAAATTGATGTAAATAGCTTTTATGCTTTTGAAGTTATGCTCCGAAAAATATCCAATATGTAAAAAAAAAAGTGCATTGACTCCAAAACAATGAAGAGAGAGTTATAGATCTTGTGCACTGCACTTGTACTCAACTTGATCTAATTATATATGAAGTTTGAAACCAATAGCTCTTATACGTTCGATGTTATGCTCCGAACAAAAATCTAACTTGTAAAATAACTAAGGGCAATAACCCAAAAAATAATGACATAGTTAGGGATCTTATGCACTGCACTTGTGCTTAATGTGATCCATGTGCATTTAAGTTTGAAGTCAATAACTTTTATAATTTGAAAGTTATGCCCCTGACAAAAAATCAAATTTGTAAAATAACAAAAGACAAAAAGTCCAAAAGTAATACAGACAACGTCATGGATCTTTTGCACCGCACTTGTCCTCAATGTGATCTATTTGCATCTGAAGTTTGAAGTTGATAGCTTTTATACTTTGGAAGTTATGCCCAAGACAAAAATCAAATTTGTAAAATAACAAAAGGCAATAACTCCAAAAATAATGGAGACAGAGATATGGATCTTGTGCACCGCACTTCTTCTTAATGTGATCTATTTGCATATGAAGTTTGAACCTGATAGCTTTTATAATTCAAAAGTAATGCTCCGTCCAAAAATCAAATTTGTAAAATAACTAAAGGCAATAGCTCCAAATATAATGATGACAGAGTTATGGATCTTGTACACTGGACTTCTCAGTTTGATTTATCTGCATATGAACTTTGAAGTTGATAGCTTTTATACTTCGGAAGTATTGCCCAGGACAAAAAAAAAAAAAAAAGTAAGAATACAAAAGACAGTTACTCCAAAAGTACTGAAGACATAGTCATGCATCTTGTGCACCGCACTTGTTCTCAACATAATCTATTTGTATATCAAGTTTGAAACAAATAGTTGATATACTTTAGGAGTTACGCTTCGAACAAACACAACTTCGTAAAATGACTAAGACCAATGACTCCAAAAGTAATTGAGACATAGTAATGCAGTTGTCCTCAATGTGATCTATCTTCATATAAAGTTTGAAGTTTGAAGTCAATAGCTTCTATACTTTGGAAGTTATGCTCAGGACAAAAATTCCTAATTGTAAAATAACAAAGGGCAATAACTCAAATAAAGAAGACAGAGTTTGGGGTCTTGGGTTCTGGACACTGTCTCACTGAGATGAACATTTGACCAAAGTTTAATGTAAATCTTTCAAAGGGTTCAAGAGATTTCGAGTGGACAGGAAACTGTTACGGACGGACAGATGGACGGACGGACAGACGGACGGAAAGACGAAGACCATTCCTATAATTCCATCGCGCTTCGCAGCCAGGGGTTAAAAACCGGTGTTTTGGGGCTCACATTCTTATATACGTGACTGATCTTTATTGTTTGCAGGATTGGATGTTGTTTTAAGCCGTTTTCAACAGCATTTCATATAACCCTTGTATTCATGTCATCGGTCTACAAGCACTAGGCTAGGGCTCTAAAGTGTCTTTCCTAAGGACAATCCCACGAAAAACCTCGTGGTTTCACTTTACCGCTGAGCAACGGAGGACCCCCGATTGAGCATTAAAAAAGAAAAGTTAACGGAAACAAAACTTAAGAACTAGTTCACATAATAATCTGACCAAATTGTACCAAAATATTTATCGTGGAATAAATCATCCTGAGCCCAATTGTCCAAGTCCCCCGGCACAGGATAGTCGTATTCTGGCATATTGGACCTAAAATAGAATGTTGCCTGCCATTTTCTCTTTCGACAGTGAAATAACTTACGGTTTTTAACTTTAACCTATGCTAAAACCTGCCTGTATACAGGTTTAGATTTAACGTGTTACAGGATGATCTAAGCTTGCGGTTAAGAAAAGCTATAATAAAGAAAATTTGAGGTTTAACTTTTAGTCCTGGTCTTACCAAACTATTTTCATCATCATGGAATAGAACAGCGTAAAACAGCGTAAAACTCGATTTTAAATCGATGTTATCTTTAAACGTCTAAATATTATGCAACCGGCTCTTTGTGTTTTAAGGCTTGTTAAGAAACATGTACTCATGAAGTCACTAGAAGGACATCTATGATTTGACATATTCTTCTAAAATGCATTAAATAGAACGATCTAAACTTATCTTTAGCCACTTTGGCATGGAAGAATGATGCTTATTTGTAAGACCATGATATATATAAATTTCTCCTGTAACCGGGGCTAACCAAAGAAAACTCGGTTGTGGTCAAATTCAGTACTTTTATTCCACGAATAAAAGGGAATATTACAAACAACCTGAAAAATGGGGAAAAAATAGCGGGCAGGCTAAAGAAAATAAAATTTATATACAAAAATAAGGTAGATACAAGACAAAGGGAGGAGTAAAACTTACCAAGGAAGAAAGAAGAGTTCTATTAAACTTGAGAAAGATTATAGATAGATTCTACGCTGCATGCTGCATTATAAGACTGCGCGGGAATGCGGCAGAAGAAAGGAATATACTTATGCGCACGCACACAGTGCTTACAAAATGTAAAGCAGATTTAAACACCGGCAAGTGTCGGTTATTTCCGCAACGGTCTCCGTATGATGATATACGAAGCGCGGCATACGAAAAGTAAACCTGCTTTACATTCCTGTTCACAAAAGTTTACGTGTGTCGCGTTTCTACATATATTGTTCAGACTGGCAATGCGTTCATCTAATCAGTGAAAACCTATCTAGGTTGGTGTAGCGCCTCTACAAACAATCATCATGTATTTTTGCAACTGTTGAATACTCCATACACTTTTATTTATGGGAAGTTAATCGCTTTGTTTATAAAAGGTATTTTTTTTTATCAATGTCAGCTTAAAAAAAAATTTTTTTTTTAATTGTTCTGTAGGTAGGGATTGGAAGGATTTTGGCATATACTTGGGATACAAACAAGCCCAGATAGACGAACTAGAATTCACATACCCAAGGCAGGTGAGATTAGATTTTGTTGAATGAATCTTGAAAAAACTGTTATTCAGCGAGACTGAACTCTTTTGATAAAGTTTCATCTCAAAGGTATTTTGTTTATCCAAAAGCGATGCTTGGCAAAGTTTATTAAAAAGTCAATCATATATATCCAGTAAACATTGAATTCATTGATTGACTGAATGGTGTTTCAGGCCGCTTTCAACACTGTTCCAGTCATATCACGGCGACAGATCACATATTCATATATGCCTTGGTGTGTTCGACTAGGGCTCTGAAGTATCTTGCCCAAGGGCACTCCCGCGGAGAGTCCAGTGCTTTCAGTGAGGCTTGGAGCTGTAGCCTCCGGGTGATGTGTCCTACACTTTACCACTGACCCATGCAGGACCCGACCGGTAAACAAGTTTTTAACTGGAAGTAGAACAGTAGAGAGGTGCAGAAACTGAATGTTGCTTTTTGATAGGAGTACCTTGCCAAAGCATTTGTATTCAAGCACAGTTTCTTTTTGGTTAAACGCTTTGACTCCGACATTTGGTAAGATCCTGAAATAATAATAATAATAAATGAATAAAAAATCCCCCAATACTAATTTAACAAATACGTGTGCGACAGAAATTTGGGCTGAATAGAATTGTGGTAATTTTCTTTATTGGTCTGTTGAAATATTATTACCTTAAGAAAAGCAACTTGTAGATGTATCTCGGACAATTACCACATGCTAATGTTTTTCCTGTCGTTTTCTGTAACATTGCCATCTTAGGTTTAATGTAGTTTACTGTTCCAGATGAGAAAAATGCTCCATGAAATGCTAAAGGAATGGCACAATGTCGTGGCACGGTGTGACGAGAATCCCAGGGAGCTTCTGGCTCATGCATTCACACGTATTGGTGACAACAGAACTGCGGGGAAAATTCTAGGAAGAAAAGAACTAGTAGAAGGCATGTATTGTAATAACACCTGTCAAGCTATGTTATAGCTCATCAAGCAGCTGATCTTGCATTGCATCTGATAGAAGAATGGAAACTCAACTGTAGTTCCACTTCAGATTTGCTGTATGTTTGGCAATCGAAAACGCATTACTATTGGCTTTTCTTGATAGGATACCTTTTATCAAGTTGTTTTTTTTCCGACTATTGACTATAAATAGCCATTTTTACGTTTTTTGGCTACTAATTGTTAAAGTTGTATATTTTGGCTTAGGTAAGTTTACACATAAAATGAAAAAAATTAAGATAACATCGTTGTCTCGTATGTATGTACATGGGCCGCAAGTTTGAATCTTGGCATAAAACGTTTATGAGCAGGAATTTTCCAAGTTAACGTTAAAATTGTTTATTTCAGTGGTACGAAGTAAATGTTAATGCATCGATAAAAGATTTTCTTCCAATGAATTAAGACAACGAAAATGAAGTCAATGGCATCAATAATTTACGTGTTAAGTCCCGGCGTATTCAAAAAAGCGAGATTTTAAACACTGAAACATCTACAGATCTATAGATACGTTTAGCTACAAACTGCATGTTGTACATTTTATATGTATTTGCCGGACGATTTCCCGAAAGTGAAGTTCAAGTTGAAAAGGAGATCCAAACATTTTGGACATGAAAGCGGCGTATTGTCGCGAATTCCATTAAAAATTGCATGCACATGAACATGTACTTTATAAAGGAAAACTCGTTAATATTGCTGGTATAGTTGTGCGAATAAATCGCACAAAGGTATTTCGATTATAATCAAATTTCGGAACTTTCTTAAAAAAGAAAGAATCTAAAGAATACAGACAGTTCATACACCTTTGTTTCGTGGTCATACCCATACGAGTTTAACCCAGTGTTCAATGCACAACATTTAGGGTGATGATTTTTTAATTCTTGACAAAAAAAAAAAAAAAAAAATGTAAAATGAAAAAAAAAAAAAACTTTTCAAACTTTTCTCGACATTTCGGCGCATAACGCATCAAGTAACAATTACCGTTCAAAACACAAAAACATATGATTGATTGACTGAATGGTGTTTTACGCCGCTTTCAACATTATTTCAGTCATATCACGGCGACAGCTCACATATTCATGTTTTCCTGGGTTTCACCAGTACTAGGCTTGGCTCTGAAGTGTCTTGCCCAAGGACACTCCTGTGAAAAACACAGTGGGGCCAGTGCGGCTCGAACCCGGGGCCTCCAGGTCACGAGTCCTACACCTTACCACTGAGCCACACGGGACCCACAAAAACATATGAACCGTTCTAAGTGAAAAGAGGATTTAATGCATGAGCAAAAAGTATCGACCAGGCCAGCCTGCGCAGTTCGCGCCGGCTGACGTGGGTCGAAGCGTTTTGCTTTTCGTCAATTTTCTGCATATCAAAGAACCAGTGTATCTCATGATTCAGTTGCTATACAGCCTGAAATTTATAGATCCATTATTATATGATGTTGCATATTTTCATACATTACGGAGATGCACTAAGCCACCTTATGCTAGAGCACGCCTATAATAAACATCAGAGTTGTATAACATACAACCAGGGTATTGTACACCTAAGAACGGCAAAGACAAAGCAGCATTTTCTCTGCGGCCTGGTCTTGATCTACACTGTTCGCAAAAGTAATTTGTCACCGACAATCTATCGATTTATTAGCCGTTTGTATTGACTGCATTATCTTCGTGGTACTATAGCCTGACGGCGAGAATGATGCAAAATATATCTAATGATAATATGTAAGGTTTTTGTAAGGCAATTTTCACCACTTCCAATAATATTTGCAAATATCTATTTTTTAACTACTTTTCTTATCCTTAACATTTTTTAAAAAATTTATAACGATTTTCATCAAATCTGCGTAAATGTATTCATTATTTTTAAAATGCTTTAAAACGTTTTGCACTTCACAATTTCAGACAAGGGTTTATCAAAATACAATAAAGACCTAGTTTGTATAAATTGTACCTCTGCTAGAAATAGATAACGAGAAGGAAAGTGCAAACCTGTGCAAATTGTGGGTAAAGGCATTCAAAGAAAGAGACAACTTTTATTGTAGTATTATTGGTCTCTTCTTATACAATCTTAAATATTATACACCATATGCCTTACCTAAAGATCCTAATAGTGAAAATGACGTGATACAAGCCTTAAAGAGAGAGGTATATTTTGTTACATATATCTTCTGAGAGAGAGAGAGGTATCACGTAGGACTTATTGTAAATGACTATGTACACAATAGATAATTAATTCATTGATTCATTCACCAACCATTTTTCCCACCGGGGTACGGAAAAAAGCACACAAGGTTAAAAGCCCACTGGACAAAAGTCCACTAGGTGAAAAGCCTCTAGGTAAAAAACCCAAGAAGTGGAAAGCTTCCTATGGTAAATATCAAAACACTTTTAAGAAAAAAGAAATCAAATCACAGGACTTCTATGACACAAGACTGTGGGAAAAGTGGGAATTGCTGGTTAGTGGCATATCACAATCTTTCCAAACCTTATTTCCAGGGTCCTAAAAACTTTGTAAAGCAGAGAAAACTTTTCCATTTTCTACTAACTTTTGAAGTCACGAGTTTTCAACCGTATGCTCCGTCCTATGCCCTGTAGATGCTCTGCTAAAGTCTTCCTATCGGTATCAAAGTCTAAGCAGAGGTTTCTCAGTCGTGTCTGTAAGTCCTTAGTCATTTTTTTTTCACCCTTTTCCTTTTTGGATTCTCCATTTGAGTTTTGATGAATTGCTGTCGACAATGAGGCTTATCTTGCCGAATACTATCTACAACTGTCCATACAGATGAGTTATGGTGACCGTTCAGTTTCTGGAAGCCAAAGCTCAAACTTTCACAAATATTGTTCGTTCTCGTTAACATAACTCTTGCAAATGAAAGCTCGTGTATTGGTACATTCCCATGTAGTTTTTGTTTTGTTGGCGTTTCTTTTTTGTGCGCATGTGTCCATCATAACAAAGTTTAAGCCTGTCTTTGTTATTCCTAGTGAATTCCGTGGTTCACACAAGTCACCATATAAAATCCAGTTAAAGTGTATCGAGTGTAATGTCGTGAAAGTCACAGACTTATTTCCAAATTAAAACAAATCGTACTTATATATCACTAAAATACAAAACCAAAACGTTGAAAAACCAGAGGAAGTATATCCATTAACAAAATTATATCCAAATTATAGCTAATGGAATCTTTAAGCCAGTATGTCCAAAATAAAAAAAAATACAGTGTAACATGAGCATTGGGCTGGACATTTCATATCCAAAGTTATATAATTTCACGGTTGATAGCGCTTTAAATAAAAAATAAACACATATAACATGCAAACAATAAGTAATTATTCATTGAGAAATCTTTGATTTATGGAATAAATCCAGCTTAAAAGACAATTAAACCATTTACCTTTAATTGCCTTTAATTGGTTTAGATTCTGAAAGTGTGGAGGTAATCTTCATGGTATGCAGACTAATAATTTGCATACATTCAACATGGAAGCAAAACTACGCTTTCTCATTAAATAATCATTGACTTTAATTGGTGCATTCTTCTGTCTTTAGATCTTTCTTTTCTTTTGTTTTAAATGTATTGCATTTCAATTTTCATCATCATCAATAAAATTTGCAAATTGCATACAAAAGAAAGTCATATTAACATCCCCCCCCCCACACACACACCCACACACACACACAATCAAAAAGTTAAAACAAGGAACAGACCCTTTTTATATTAAATATATTAGTTATAAACTACTATTAATAATGAACCTAATAAATTTATTTACTCACAAAAATGCTTCATAAAGTCACTATTTCAAAATCATTACATGCGTACTCGCAATGTTGCATGAACAGAACAGATTTTAAAATCACAAATTCATTTAAACATAAGATATATTAATTTCGTAGTTGTGGTTGGCTTTTGTACACTTTTCATTGTATGGTAGTGGGCTTTTCACATGGGGCATTTTTACCTAATGGGCTTTTCACCTGGCGGGCTTTACCCACACTATTCCAACTAAACCCATCCACACACCGATTCACTCACTCACTCACTAACCCATTCATTCATAATATGGCGATGGGTCTCATTAGGTAACGCCCCTTTACCAATTTGGCCATTTTGTAGATAAATAAATGTTTTTTAGTAATTCAAAGAATAGAAAGTTATTCCAATGTTAAGGGTGTTTTTGTCAGAAGAATGTGGATCTAAGATCGGACTTCACATATAGCGGTTATACTCTTCGGTATTTTGTGATAGGATTTTAGCAAAAAGGCCTTGAAACTGCGATATAATTATGCTGGTTCTCTGTGTCCGTTTTCATGTATTTTTTGTCACATACAGTGACAGGGTAAAAGGTTATTCATCCTCTCACAACGGGGCAAGATATAACCGGAGTAGGCAGAAGGACCCAGTGTTTATTGTTGATTAGGAATATATTCTATGTAAATTAAATCCTTATTACCCTATATATTTGCTGTCTGTCTTTCGGTTTGTCTGTCGGTTTGTCGGCCGGTCGATCGGTCAAAATGCTAGTCGATACTCTTAGGTTTCTAGATTGTAAATAGTAATATAAGTTGCCGGTGCAATGGAATTTGAAACAGAAGATCAACACGCGTCATTCAAAGTAAAATACAAAGTTAACTAAGTCTTTCGAGAAGAATGCAGATTGTTTGCCATAGCTGTTGCCGTGGTTTCATTTCTGCGACACTTATACAAAGATAACGTAATGGCAGACTAAAATGAGAATTTTTTTTTACTAGTTATGGTTGGAATTTTCGAATATTCCGTGCCCATTCTGTTATTCAACGAAGAAGAAGAATAAGAAAAAGAAGAGATATGTGGCGTTTTGAAGAAAAAAGATTTTGTGTTTGTAAGGGGCTGTATGACAGTAAAATGATGACTGTTTTCAGTGTTGTAAATGGTTCATCAGTTATGAGATAAACAGATGACAAAATATCTATTAAAATCCAGTTTCATTTAAAGTCCATACAAAAGACTATATTATCGAAACCAGACGAATTTTGCATAAAAGATTCCAAACTATACAAGCAACTAGTATCAGTTGCTGCTTTTGCAGCTTTATAGTATCATTCACACCAGCATCAGGCTGCAAAACACTCGTGGTCTGATTTTGGATGTACATGTATGCTATTTGATACTTTGAGAGGCGGTCTAATCTGAATCAGGGTTGTCTACAAGAACGACTTCGGTTGTGCTTAGCGCTTCAAGAGTTAATATTGAATGAAACTTACAATGTTCTTCTAATGCAGAGATTGTTGGCCATTGTCTCCTCGAAGATAAAAGGACGCTGTAGGGTGCTTTTTCTTTTGGTTTAGCTGCGAGAGTTAGTCTAAAGTGCATTTTTCTCGCTTGTCTTTAGACTGTCCACGTTTTCTTTAAGATTGATGAGACGGTGCTGTGCACTGCACTCATCATTCTTTTTTGCACGAAACGCAAGAAGTCGTAAAAACCAACGATTTGCCACCCCAACGCTAAGATAGTGTTCGATTTGTAAAATATTTATATACATAGCTACTTTAAAATGTATTCGTATTTGTTATGAAATATATTTGCTCGATTTCTATATGTGCTTTGAAAGTAAAACAAAACAAAGAATCAGTCCTCGATGCTCCTATTAAGCCGGAAAAATAGTCTCTCTTTGTAAATCTAATTCTCAAAAACAAGTTGAAATTGCAGCTCAAATTTTATTTTACAATATCTTAATCCATTTTAGCTATATTAGCCCCAAAACGTAAAACCGGCTACTTACAGTTGACTGTCAAAAGGAATATGCAGACTGATATACTTTTTGGACTAATGCATTAGTCTTTGTGAGATTGCCATTTACTAGTATACTACCAGTATACTCAAAACACAGTAGACAGTTATTGCCATAACGTTCATGGTTACCGAAATAGCGGTATCGTACTCTTTCAGCAAGCTCATGAAATTGAAAACAGAACCCTAAATAAGTAATGAAGGGCCCTTATAGTCGTCATGTCACTCAGTAATAAGTGTTTGATTAGTTCATATATATGCCACAAACGCTTATTTGTGAACCGTAATGTACACACACACACACACACACACACACACACACACACACACACACACACACACACACACACACACACACACACATATATATATATATATATATATATATATATATATATATATATATATATATATATATATATATATACACACACACACACACACACACACACACACACACACACACACACACACACACACACACACACACACACACACACACATATATATACATATATATATAAAAAGACGAGCTGTTGAGAAAAAGCGTGTTTTTATATAAACTAGAACGTTTGTTTTTTTTGTCTCGTGATTGGTCAATTTTTCTTAGTGCTCGTTGAAGTTAGACAGAATTTGATCAAATTTTTTCTGTTTCTTTACATGCTGTGTTGCAGGAGTGAAAAAACTCAAGCAGAAGACCGAAACTGATAGGAAAATCCAGGAAATAAAATTTCAAGCTTCTTCAGCAACTACAAGATCTGGTGTCTCATTCCATGTCCACGGTGATGTTTACATTCAGACTCCGAAAAACCAGTAAAGACATCATGAATAATGTGAGTATATCAGGTTTTAAACTCTTTGCTGGTCTCCATGGTTATACATTGTTTTGGCATCTGTACTATATGTCTCTTGATCGCCTGGTGAAACAGGAAATATCTTTAGAAAAGATAGACGGCGTAAGGGAACTTGGAAAATGAATATTGAAACTTTCTTGTGTGGCTTGATATGTATGATAAAGTAAAAAATAACCTCGATAGCAATTGCCTCTTTTTGTTTACAGTTTTTAAATTTGTTGAAATGTGGAATTTTTTAATTAGACAACTTTATATATTTCAAGAGTACAAGTTAATTCGAATCATCGTTGAAAAAGGGACTATAGAATTGTTTTAGGATACACTGCAGTAATGCATCACAATTTGGTCACTCATCGAAATATTAACCATAGTCCACGTCGCATATTATTATCAGAGAGCCACACATCACATCATGCCGCTGTGACAGCTACAACATAATAATTTGATAACCGCTCTCCATGACGCATACACGCATAAATCATTCGGTTGATTCCGAAATCTAAGGAGGTTGGTCGAATTGTACTCGTGTAGACGTGATAGTATTAGGTTATTGGGTAAAACTTTGAAAAATATTAGATTACCAAATAGTAGAAGAAAGGGAACACCCGCTACCAAGTTAGTTTGATATGGTGCGAATAAAGGCCCTAGGGTGTCGATTAGCGGTACCAATGGATGTATATTAGCGTCATAAATGTGCGAGCAACTAACTAAGCCAACAGGGACCCGCTGAATAAACATAAACACATTTTTGACCAATCGCAGATCAAAATCTATTACTTTATCTTTCTTGCGTTAAAACAAACATTTTTATAGCAAATACAAATCATATATGATAGAAGCGTTTTATAAGGGAAAAAATGACATAAATTGCTATACACTTTGATAAACTTCTCAAAAGCTTACTGTAATAAGTAAAGTTTGACAAATCGTAAAACTTTTTTGGTGATTTTACAGACAAAAGATTGGAGAATTTCTAAATTGTCCGCCAAACATAATGAATTATCTGAGCCAGGCATTTCACCCGCGAAAGCAAAGGTAGAAACAGTCAAAAACGCTCGCAAACTACAAAACTCGAGCGAGGTAAGAAGTTTTCTAGGTCTCGCAAACTATAATGGAAGATACATACCATATTTTGCAACAATACCTGCACCTCTGCGCGACTTGACAAAGAAAATAAAAACCCACAAAATTTACATGGGGAACTGTGTTATTCAAAAACTAATATACAAGTTGTCGAATCGCTAGTGGTTTGCTACGCAAGTAGGAGCTTTTAAAAGTGATGTCCAACGCAGAATGATATTTGCAGACAGAACGCAAAGCCCTGGCCGTTGTGTGGGAACTATATAGAAAGCTACAATGCTTACTTTTATGGAATAGATTTTGATCGGTATAACGGTCAGAAATGTTAAAGCACATTTACTCAAAGAAATCAAAATCATCCGCACATATTTAAAGATGGGTTTTGAGATAACAACCCTACTCGTTCACCCTCAGGTAGTTGAAAGGTTCAAATAATATTGCAGACTCTATCAATATTAACCCTTAGGCTGCTAAGCACGACTCAATTAACTATTGCAGAGAGTATAGATCAAGACAGACAGCACAGAACTGATACTGGATATACACTGTCCGAGCTGGAGATCTATATTTTTCTCTATAAAGTAACTTTGAAAGAGCAGAATTAGGGTTTTGATAATAGGCTTGAAAGTTTCATTTCACTTATTCAGCAGGTCCATGGTTAAATATTGCCCCCTACGGGTATGGCTTAATTTCAAGAGCCATTAGATGGTACAGATGAAATTAAAATGATAGCTTCAGAATCTACATGACCTCTGTGTCAACTAAGGATAAAAATTCTTTTTATCAATTAAGCATGAATCATGTGCAATATATGCCTTGGTACAAAGGGGTACACGAGTTGTCATGCCGACAAATTCGAGAAATCAGATTTTAGAAGTGATTCATTTGGGGCACCCATGAATATTTGCTATGAAACCAAGTTTTAGAACAATAGTTTGGTGGCCAGGAGTTGATAAGGATGCAGAAAATTTATGTAAAACTTACGGATGTCAATTAGTTTCCAATCCTTTACAGCCAGAAGCAATGAGTAGGACAGAATTCCCTTAAGGTTCTTGCAAGATTTAGCTTTAGATTTGATGGGACCACTATCATCAGGAGATTATTTTTTTTGTATTGATTGATAATTATTCCAGATTCTTTGAGTTCAAAGTAACAAAATCCGTAACTTCAGAAAACATGACTAAAGTTCTAGTCACGTTCTTTGATACAAATAGCTTACTTCTAACTCTCAGGACAGACAATGCTAGAAATTTTATCATTTCAATTTTTACAATTTTCTGAAAAATCATTGAAAAGAACAACTCCATTATACCCACATGCCAATGGTGAAGTAGAACGGTCACTCGTAAGAAGAATCAAAATTTCTCAAGCAAAAAACAGTAACTGGAAATCTTGTTAATTAAGAAGACCATTTGTATATGTATAGGAGTACACCTCGTTCAGTTACATGTGAAAAGGTCCATTAGACCAGTTTGAACAGTTTTACCTGAATTAACAAGTCACAAATTGGATTCAGATTTACCGATAAAGGACCAAGATTCTGAAGAAAAAGGGATGGGGAAAGGATATGCCGATAGGTAGAAGACAGGCATCTTAACTTAAGGAGACCCATTTACTCATTTTACCAATTCCGTTGACATTTTATCAAAATGTAGTCATTCTTGTGGCTTCATGACAAATATTACACCTGGCGGTTCCGAGATTGCACAGATTACGACGGATAGAAAATGTAACTTTGGACTTGGCTTCTATCCACACGTTAAATCGAGGATACTGCATGATGCTTGTCACGTGACTGCGTACGACCTTCGCCTTGCATATTTATGTAGCTGGCAAGAAAGATGAGTGAGATACACTATACAGGTCTACTGTTGCAACAATCTATGTCACAAGAACCCCAGAACTATTTACTCGAGGATGTCGGAATTTTATATCGAGAGTGCAGCGGAATGATTTTAAAGACAGTAGAAATGTAAACTTTGTATGTGCGCATTGATATTTAGCGTTTTTGGATTGCTGAAAAAAGGGGAAAAGACGTGATCGTACAAATAGACGACTGTGCTATTTCCCGTGTTGAATCAAGTAGCCTAGCTTTCCGTATTTTTAGATGGGGGGGGGGGGGTTTAAGCAAGTGATACACTCCCCCATTGTTTACAATTTTGACCGGACATGATTTTATCCTGACCAAGATTCATTTTAAATAACGAATCTGAAACTTCTTTTCATTCTTTGGGGCCATAGATATTACTAATTTATTGATTTAAACACATTTCTACATTTAGCTAAAATGAGTAGATGGGTGACTTTAAGGGTAAAAGGGTCCTGCGTGGCCTCGGGTTCGCTCTCCACTCGAATCGCAGTGCTTTTCCTGGGAGTGTGCATGAGTAAGACACTTCAGAACCCTGGCCTAGTTCTGGTGAAACCAAGAATACGAATGAATAAGATATCTGTCGCCAGGAAATAAAGTGGAAAGCGGCATAAAATACCAATCATTCATAGCTAAAGGGCAAATTACTGTTAAATTACTGTTAAACAACAACAGTTCAGATTGTTGCACTATTATTATTGTATACTTCATTTAACCTGATCTTGACCTTTATGCTGAATATATTAAGTAGGCATATAAATAGAACTCCCGACTATTATTCGGGAAGTTATTTATACATACAGGGTGTCCCAGAATATATGTCCCAGTTTCAAAGTTCAATTTTGTTACTGAATATTTAACATAACTAGATGGCTCTTCATAATGTGATTGAAAACACCTTAAATTTTGTATAAACAGTAAATTTAAGGATTAGTTTACCTTTATTCCATCATAACACATGCTTTACATGTCCACCCAATTTCTGGTTGCACGAGTCTTAACACGACGTCAAAAATTGTTTTTGACAGATGTCATACATTTTATTGTTGATGATTCCTAGTAGAAAAAAAATCTAATAGGTGTAAAGCTGGCGAGTGAGGTGGCCATTCCTCTGTGGTCTTAAATGAAATCAACTGGCTTCCAAAAGTACCATTCAGAAAGTTAATAGCAGCTCTACTTGCCACCCCATCTTGTTGGAACAAAGAATCATTTAATGAGAAATATCTTTTTTAATGTTCAGGCATAAACCTATTCGTTGAAATATGAAAGTAGCGATCAGAGATGACAGTGACAGTCTTTCTCCATTTTCCTGAAAGCAATAAGGCCAAATGACATTTTACTGCTTAAAGCAACCCAACTGTGACTTTTTTGCCATGCAGAGGTGTATGACAAGGTGTTATGGTTATAGATGAACATGTTTAATTCAGAACTGCTATTCGTAGAGAAATATGGAAGATGACAGAGGGCATCTGCCAAAACGTCATTTACAACGTTTGAAGTCATTTCAGACTCATATGTAGAGCAGAAAACTGATGGACATGTAGAGCATGTGCTATGATGGAATGGGGGCAAACAAATCCTTAGAATTACTGTTTATACAAAATTTTAGATGTTTTTAATAATATTACAATGAGCCATCTAGTTATGTTAAATATTTAGTAGCAAAATTGAACTTTGAAACTGAGACATATATTTTGGGACACCCTGTACACGGGAAGGTACTAAAATACACAGATAAGCAATTTCATTCGGTCAATGCGTACGAAATATTTTCGTGACCATTTGGGACATATGCCGAATGCAGCTCCGTGCGAATTTAATTTATGTAAATGATGTTGACCTGGGTCAGGTTAAATGAAGTAGGTAACATATAAATAGAATGACCCTTTTACACACTACGTACCAGACAGTACCGTTCAAGATCATGCTCCACGTGTTTTCTTGATTTTCAGACTAGGTGGAGTTGGGCTGATTAAATTTGTACATTCATCAGACGACAGTGACTGGAATACATCACCTGAAAGAGCTGCAAGATTTGTATACTGAAAACAATTCACAGACTGTTTTTACTCTCGCTTTGGACGAGAAACTTCTTAGAGATGTATTTGGAGACGATTAATTGATACTGAACGCTGGTACTCAGTTGTGATTTTAACGGATATCCACGTGAGTGTGTAATCGAGAGGCGTTCACTAAAATTGTGGCAATGTCGTCTACTGCATATTTATTTACGAGATGATGAGATAAAACGTTTCAGTTTATTGATATTTCAAATTTGCTGCGGTGCCGGACAGGGAATATTTTAGATTGTTTTGGTATATATCTTTTGATGAGCTGGCATTTCAATAGGAAATAATATTCGGGTTCGGAATCGTTCATTTTACCGTTTCCTTACTATATTAACCCTTGATCAAACATTTCCTAGTTTGAACGACTGTGAAGAAGGCTTTCGAAAACATAGTGGTTAAAAAAAAGAAAATAGAAAATCCTTGTTTCCAGTATTTTTTCCATATCCCGTCGAGCCCCGGTAGCTCAGTCGGTAGCGTGCAGGACCTAAGAACAGGGGGTCGTGGGTTCGATCTCTGGCTCGGCCAATTTCTTTCCGAGGATTGATGATAGTCATTGCGACAGGATTCATTCCTCTCCCACTGCTGACCATTGTCTCGACGATGGTTATGTGGGAAAGCAGCCAGTGGCTTGGAAAGAAAATTGTGCGAAGTACTGGTGAAAGAGACTCCAGGAAAGAATGGAAAGGTGCACTGGCCGCCGCGATATAACAGAAATAATGTTGAAAACGGCGTTAATCACATACCATACAATCAATCAATTTCTCCTTTTCCCACTTTGTTTTGTACCCATTAAAAAAATTCCTCTCATTTTAATCATATTTATTTTGTCGTCTGCAAATGTTTTCGAACTAGACAATTCAAAGGCGTTATCTTTTTGAAAAGAGTTAAATGTATGTATGGAAAATATTATAGGAAATAGAAATCTGGTTTACAAATAGAATGAAACAGATTATATTTTTGAAAATTATACAGAAGAATGAAAAAAAAAAAAATGTCTGGATAAAATGAATATAGATCTACATGTATTACTATTCCTCATTATACCGTCGTCTCGCGGAGTAATTAAAAAGCGCATCATCTACATAAAACCTTTGAATATGAACCCATTCCATTTAGGATAGTCAGTTGTTTTGTAGTTAGACATATCGATCAACTTAGTAAGCAACTAATTCAGATGTTCATCCCGAAAGGTGTTTAAAAAATCCGGATGGTTTAGAATAAAATCAGATTGAGCACAACAAGCAGTCTAACCTTGATTCGTTGTGTGCACTTAAAGGGGACTATTTACATTTTATTATCATAGCAAATTTCAAAAATGGCTTTATCGCTGATGTAAGGGAATAAGGTAAAAACATCGATGAATTGAAAAAAAGAAGCTTGAGAATAAATAGGCCCCTTCAAAGATGTTTCCAGTTGCGTTACCCCAACAGGATCTGTAATTGCAAAATTTACTTTCCTAAGCAGTCTTGACAATCTTGAAAAAATAAAGTTCTTGTTATGTAAATGGCATGCGTTACCACATGCACTTTAAAAGCAAATTATGATCCTTCTGTAAAGAAAACTTAGAATACAATGTATGACGATTATATTGATCTAGTATGAACTATTTGTTATTCTATGAGTAAACCACCTATAAAACCACAGGGAAAGCCACTGCAGAGCCTGTAGAACTTGAGCCACAAATAGGCCCCTCCCCTCCAGGGGAAATTTTCGGCACTATTTTTTTCTGAAACCCAAATGTCTCCTGAGTACTTTTTCAAAGTTTGCCGCCTGGCGAATCTGGCGTTTTCGAGTTTTAGAGGTCAAAGGTCATCAAGTGCACTTTTGCATACAAGGCAATTGCCATTCATGTTACATCTTTGTCACAATTTTTACATTTAATAGGCTAGAAGCATTTTCAGATGGGTTAACACACTTATATCTATTCTCTTAATAAATATTTTACAGAAAAATAAACAATTTTGTTTGACTCAGAGTATTAACAGTGCCAAATATTGAACTTTTTTGGAAATCTTATGACCTTTGCGGGAATTAAAGATAGTGTTTTGCTGTTGACCTATAAGATTTCATTGTAGTCAGGGTTGAGATTTTCACTTCTTTCTTCATTAGTGAGTACATTACCGCATAGACTGGTATTGTATTAAACCCAGTGAATGGAGTTTTATAGATCGTTTTCTTTATGGTGGGCCTTCATAGAGTTTGAGACTAAAATGAGGGTGCCTTTTATTGAAATGATAACAATGATGCTTAAGACAGATTATTCTACACTATATGAGAGTCTTTCTATTATTACTCTTATCCTTATTAATCACATTCATGAAGTCAACATTGTTATCGTCCTCCTTATAGCTTGGTTAGAATATAGTTCACTATATTAACTAAATTATTGCTATGAGTTATACTCTATAAAATATTAAATTTGATAATTGCTTATAAAACATTATATTTGGTAATTGCTTAATGAGTTAATGAGTATTCAAACAAAAGTTTTCTATATAATATCACATACATGTACTGCATGTGTATGACCGAGGAAATACTCGGTAAATACTGCAAAAATGAAATAAAGTTTCTGTTCTGTTCCAAATATGACAATTTTATTAAAACTAAAAAGTATCAAAACGTACACAAAGAGGGCTTGCATAAAACAATTTTGAAATGCTCTGGATTTGAGCATATTGCCAAACAAGACTTAATTTTGTCGAGCTACAGGGACTTCCCTTTACAGCATAGAGTTTATGAATAAGAAAGTATGTTAGCAAAGAAGGAACTGTCTTCCACAAGATTACTTAACATTTCTCCCTACCTACAGATGGGCAGTTATTGGTGTTTCAGTCAAATGGAATAGTACAGTAAAATGCACCCTATCATTTGTAATGTGGGAAACAACATCCTGGAAATAACAATAAGCCCATGATCTTGATATCAAACTAAAAAAAAGTTAATCTGTTAATGCACAATAATGCAATTATGCTAATATTAAATGAGGAGAAGCTTAACACAGTCATAGTATATTGCAACAGGCATTTCCATTTTGAAATATGACAGGTACCTTCATACGCATGTACTGTATGATAAAGAGAGAGAAAAACACAATCCTTGCTCAGGCCTTTTGCCCATAGTAGAAATTAGAAGCCTCACAACATATCTATCAAACAAGCTTAATCTAACCTTTACAACACAAAATATAATAATGACAGAAAAACGCACAGTACATGGCAACACACAAAAAGGCCTTTATTTCAACCTCAACATAAAAGGACAACAAAATGAATAAAGAATTATAATAATAATAAAAATCTTCATTCCATATTTCAAGACTTGAGCAGTACATATATCAAACCCGAAGCATCTTAATTCCACCATTTATAATTGGCATTGTTTTAAAATCGTAGCATGATACTTCCTATTATTTTCTTGTTTTATGAAGCCAGGCAGTTAACCTGACCTATTTCTAAATAGGTAACAATGAAAAAACAACATCTGCAGTTTCCATTGGTGACGTGCATGAGAATGATAATTATTTTATGCGCAAAAGTAATATGAGATCTCTTTCCCTACGTCACTATGGTGGCAAACAAAATTAAATGTGCCATAAGCGGTGCATCTGGCCTGTCAAATATCAAATTCAAAGGAGGAATTCAACTCATCTTGGTAACACACATAGCTAGTTAGTCACCGAATTACTTAACTGATGTGTATAAAAAAGTTGAGCTTATCACAAAATTAACTATGAATATTATATATCTGATTTTGGGCAGTTATAGCTATGCACATGTATCATGCATTTAGTCAAAAATGTACATGTTACGACAGATTGAATTTTTTGCTTTGCTGTTTTGTCATAGCCCTGTCTTCGACGTGCAAAACTTTGACTTCTTATAATAATATCTCTGTCATTGCTCAAGATATTTACTTCAAACTAGGACAAGTTGTTAACTATCATAAGGGGAACCAATTTGGGACAGGTAACCAGCAAAATATTTTGACCGTTATGCCCCTTTTCCTACTAAGAATTTTCACTGAAAATCAATCTATTTATAAAAGCAACTGCAGCTGAGGGTTGGCACGCGCACGCGGTGCTCTTGTTAGTAATTTGATTTCATTGACTGATAGAAGTAAAATGATAAATGAAGAAGAGCAGGCACTGTAGCTAACATATGCAATGTATTAAAATCAAGATACATTTTATTTCCAAAATTTTATTTACCATTCTTAAATGCAAAGGTTTAATGGTACATAATGTATCAGTGATTTCAGTACTTTGATTTACACTGAACGCTTCTGATTACTAAAACAAATATATTAAGACCATGACATTAGGCACATATTAATGAATCTTAGATCATTTTATAATCTAAAATAAAGAAACTAACTAGATAACCTTTGAATTCTCAGCAACTGATGTATAACATTCAAATGTATACTTACTGAACTTTGGTTAGTAGTGCTTTCCTTTTACTCATGGCTCATGGATATGACAAATTGATATATGATAAATCTTAACATACCATATGGCTTTCTTCTAGGTTGCATTTAAGGCATTTTTGATCATGAAAATGTGTTTTATCTTGAAAATATCTCTATAGTTTTTCATTTTATCATCTTTTAGGTGCTTAAAAAAAATCAGTGCTTTCAGTGCTTTGATTTGCACTAAACGCTCTTGTACTTCGTAAACTATGTACAAAAATATTTAAATACAAGCTCATTACATCACATGAGATCTTTTGGGACTAACACAAGGACCAAGATTACCAAAGAACTCGTAATTACTAACCAACTGATGACGTACGGTAAGAAATGCACCTGATGACCTTTGACCTCTGTAACTTGCAAAAGCCCCACTCGCCAACTGGCAAACTTTAGAAATATGCTCATGAGACATTGGGTTTTAAGAAAATAATAGTTCCAAAAACTCCCCCGGGAGGTGGGGGGTGGTTGGGTGGGGAAGGAAATACCCTGCTGGCCCATAGTCTACGGATAAAATAAGAAAGAACTTGAGAATGTGAGCTGTCGCCGTTGTTTTGTTTGAATACTGTTTAAACCGGCCCATCAAGCCACAGTTCTTACTTGAAGGAGTTTTCAAGAGAATAAAATTGTATTATAGAAACACGTGATCTCTATTTAGCCGTATGAAATTAAGTTTTCCTGAATTCTTTATAAATGGACAGCGCTTTGGCAAAAAGGACATCACGGAGATGCATTATACCAAACAAGTCATCACATTCACGTAATTGTAGTTCCATAAATTCCATTTGGTTTAACGACCAGCTAATTTATGAGGTAGTCTGGTCCTTGGACAAAAGGACGGTTAACCAGTAGCAAAAAGTATCGACCCAGGTCACCGTGCGCGGAGTGTGCAGGTTGAACTGGGTCGATACTTCTCGCAGATGCATTAAAACTGCTTTTCACAAAGCGTGGCTCAAATATTTTGTACCTTAATTATTTCAATTAAAGGAAAATATGCCATCATACTGTTATGTTATGACTATGTCGTGCTGAAAGGTGTGACAGACCCCGGTAACTCAGTCAGTTATGTGCAGGGTTTGAAACCTAGGGGTCATTGATTTAATGACTACCTCGGCCAAAATCTTTTAGATGATTGATGATAGTTATAGCGACAGGAGTCGTTCCTCTCTTACCGGTAAATATTCTTTTGACCCTGTTTCCTAGTGGCTTGAAAAGAAAGTTGTCCAAGGTCAGAGAAATTACAGGAAAACATTAATGAGTTCACTGTTTGTTGCCGAGGAAAGCTACCAGTTGCTTGAAAAGAATGTTGTCCAAGGTAAGCCTACTGGTGAGAGAAATTACAGGAAAGCATTCATGAGTTCACTGTTTGTAAAACTGAACTTATGTTAAAATCGGCGTTTGACCCACCTGACGGGAAAAATGCCGAAAAGATGTGCTATTGCGATCTGCCCGTCGTCCTTTCCTCTTGCGTCACTTCTCAAATTTTCGCTTTGAACGATTTCTTCAAAATTGTTACACGGACTTTGAAATAGTGAGAAATTAGTTTTTTTCTTCGATGACCCTCAAAATTACTCGAATGGTTCCGCTTCGCTAAAGAAAATGTATGTCAGAGGCACAAATAGGCATACCTTTAACCCTTTAGTACACAATTCCGACTATGATAGAGGAGACTTTTTAATTTTAAGACATCATGAGGAAAAGAGCAAATGCTGGTTATCAGTTTTTCGGCGATGACATTGTACCGAAATTGCTCAAATGGTTCCACTCTGCTAAAGCTGGTGGCTCCCAGAGCTACGAAAAGGCAAACCTTTAACACATTACCACAAATTTCCGAGTCTTAATGACCCTGACGGTGAAAACTTTCGAAAATCTTCGATAAAAAAGAGAAAATGCTGATAACCGGTTTTTCTCCTATGACCTTGTACCAAAAATACTTAAATGGTTCCGCTCCGCTGAAAAAGGTGGCTCCCAGACCCACGAACAGGCAAACCTCTAATTCTTTTATCACACGATTCGGAATCTTAAAGACCCTGATGGAGACGACTTTTGAAAACATCGTGAGAAAAGGAGAAAATGCTGGTAACCAGCATTTTCTCCTTTTCCCACAATGTTTTGTACCCTTTTAAAGGCATATCTCATTACATGAGCATAATTCAATTTTTCGTCTGCAAATGCTTTCATTTTGACGAGTTCTTTTTTGTCGTATTGTAGCAGAGTTTAACGACCCCCCCCCCCACCCATACACACACAAGTCGATGTATTCTTAAAATGATAATATAAAATTTAATGGAGTTGTTCGATAACCATGCTGAAATTCTTTGTACCGGCGGATGGGTGTCAATAAAACCACAACATACGGGTGCCGCTGAGGTTACCGCACACAAAATACCAGAATTTCTCACATCATATTTTGAAATATATAACATCATTGTCAGTCCATTCTGCCCTTCTAATTTCTTTAATGATACAGAATGCGTTGTGAAAAAAAAAAAAAAAACAACCATACATTTCTGCCTACGTTCAACGGCTGTATAGTGTAGCGGAGTGTGATGTCATGTACTTCGAGCTGATTTAACCTTTTTAGCGCTGAACCCGGAATTATTTGTTTATTCAGACAGTGTAGATCAGACTTTACAAAATGTGCAGTCTTATCTTGGATTTAAACTGTCAGCTTCTTTGCACCGTATTCTGACTAAAGTGGCTTTTAAATTGCACTATCTGCATCTAAAGCACTAACAGAGAATGTCATTTTCCTGAATTGAGCACTCTGTGTTTTAATTCTTTGGCAGACTCGCCCATATTGACGGTATTTGCAAAAAAAAAACAAAAAACAACAAAAAAAAAACAAAACATAAAATATGTCTCAAATGCTATGAATTGTCTTTGAAAGGCTGAAAACATTGTAGAACAAGAGCGGCAAATGGTCGCAAGATACGATACGCCCGTCCCACCGCCAGTTGTCAAGGGGGTATAATAATCGTAAAGGGCAGGTAATGCAACAAACATGTTTACCAAGTCTCAAGTCAATTTGACTTGAGGTGACAAAGTTCCGTTCCAGACAAGCAAGAAATACTGTAAAAATGAAGATCAAAGTGGAATTACTCGAAATCCGCACTAGGTAGAGTTATTGTTCTTTCGCACTGTACTCCGTAATATTGCACCAAACATGCATACCAAGTTTCAAGTCAATCGGACTGGAGATGACAAAATTATGCTCCAGACAAGTAGAAAATGCTGTAAAAATGACGATCAAAGGGAAATAACTCAAAGACAGCACGAGGTAGAGTTATTGTTCTTTTGCACTGCAATCCGTATTATTGCAACTAACACACATGCCAAGTTTCAAGTCAATCGGACTGGAGATGACAGAGTTATGCTCCGGACAAGCAGAAAATGCTGTAAAAATGACGATCAAAGGGAAATAACTCAAGGACAGCACGACGAAGAGTTATGGTTCTTTTGCACTGCACTCCGTATTATTGCAACAAACACACATGCCAAGTTTCAAGTCAATCGGACTGGAGATGACAAAGTTATACTCCAGACAAGCAGAAAATGCTGTAAAAATGACGATCAAAGGGAAATAACTCAAGGACAGCACGAGGTAGAGTTATGGTTCTTTTGCACTGCAATCCGTATTATTGCAACTAAAACACATGCCAAGTTTCAAGTCAATCGGACTGGAGATGACAAAGTTATGCTCCGGACAAGCAGAAAATGCTGTAAAAGGGAAATAACTCAAAGACAGCATGAGGTAGAGTTATGGTTCTTCTGCACTGCACTCCGTATTATTGCAACAAACACACATGCCAAATTTCAAGTCAATCGGACTGGAGATGACAAAGTTATGCTCCGGACAAGCAGAAAATGCTGTAAAAATGACGATCAAAGGAAAATAACTCAAAGACAGCACGAGGTAGAGTTATGGTTCTTTCGCACTGCAATCCGTATTATTGCAACAAACACACATGCCAAGTTTCAAGTCAATCGGACTGGAGATGACAAAGTTATGCTCCAGACAAAAACTGGACGCCGCCTGCCAACCCACCCGCCCGCCCTCCATGGGTGATCCCATAATACGTCCTGTCTTCGACGGGCGTATAATAACTCAAAAATTAAGCAACCAAGAGTTATGATTCATTTGCACTGCACTCCCCCTTAATGAGATCTATCCACCCATGAAGTTTTATAACCGTAGCTAGCATAGTTTTGGAGATATGCTTTGGACAAAATTCAAGTATGAATATAAACAAAGGGAAATAACTCAAAAATTAAGTAAGCAAGAGTTATGATTCCTGTGCACTGCACCCCCCCCCCCTTTGATAAGATCTATCTACCCATGAAGTTTCATAACCTTAGCTAGTATAGTCTTGGAGATATGCTCCGGACAAAATTCAAGTATAAAAAACAACAAAGGGCAATAACTCAGAAATTAAGGAAGCAAGAGTTTATGATTCCTGTGCACTGCACTCCCCCTTGATGAGATCTATCCACCCATGAAGTTTCATAACCGTAGCTAGTATAGTTTTGGAGATATGCTCCTTACAAAATTTAAGTATGAAAAACAACAAAGGGCAATAACTCAAAAATTAAGCAAGCGAGAGTTATGATTCCTGTGCACTGCACTCCGCCTTGATGAGATCTATCCACCCATGAAATTTCGTAACCGTAGCTAGCATAGTTTTGGAGATATGCTCCGGACAAAGAATGGGGACGCCGCCCGCCCGTCCGCCCGCCCGCCACGGGTGATCCCATAATACGTCCCGTCTTCGACGGGCGTATAAAAAGGAGAAAATACTAGTAAACGGCATTTTTTCCGTTTCCCAGGACATTTTCAAAAGTCTCTTCACGGATTGTTGCGTTAAAATTTAACATACCGAGTTACCCTCAAATCAGTTCTTTTGTTGTTTCCTCTGGCCTCTTTAGCCCAAAATTCTTTGACTTTGTTTCTGCTCAACTACTGTTATTGTAACTTCCCATAAAATGAGGGTAAAAGGTCCCCTTTGGGATGCTTAGGGCGACAGACGTGTTTTTGCGAACAATGTAGAGTAAGATGCTGCACAAATCACGCAATTATTTATTTGTAGGCAAAACGATAACACGTTTGTATATTTACTAAATAAGACCAACACCAGAAATCGTTCATCAGAAAAGTATACCTGAAATTGTGGGGGGAAAGAATCGACGCACTTACGTCCATTATATTAAACTGTTTCTGTGCTTGGGAACATTCAGGTAAATGTCAATCTATGAAGGGGCTAATGATTCCTCAGGTATTCTACGAAGGGGATTTTGTCCGCCATCATACAATACTGAAAGGGCATTTGTCCGCCTTGCTAATTTCAGGGGTAGGGAATAATGTCTGGAGGGCCTGTACAAAAACCGATATCGTTTATTCCTCTCCATCTCTTCCTTTCATCATAATCTATATATTTTCATATCTTTCCCCTGTCTTTCAATCTCTCTTCATCTCTACAGATCTCTCCTGTTTCCTCAGTAATTCCAAACATACTTGAAAAAAGTTATGTCTTTGTGACTGAATATCTTTATCGTGGACAAAGACCGAAAATCTTTAAGAAGTCGGATTACCTTGCGGCAGTTTAACAATCAGGTAAATTATACTGACCTTTAACTTTGGAAGGATTAGTACTGGATGAACTGTTGGAATAATCCTTACTTCAGTTTTAGCTTTATTTGGCTTTCCTACTTATTTGATGTCAATGACTGAGAACACAGTAGCAAATAAAGACCGTTTTGCAACCATTTTCTCCATTTGTCCCGTTGCATACAATGATACATGCATGTATTGGTACAGTCAAGAAAACATGTAGAGTCCCAATTTAGCGAGAAGAAAGAGTTAAGCTTATGTTCTGTAAACATCGTAGATGAAGAGATTGCAAACCAGCCAAAATTAACAAACTGCAAGATGACATTTTTCATACTTCGAGCATTGCTACTCAGAAAACTACTCTGAAGAAAGACTTTGCCAGTACTGAGCTAGGTAGATTATTTACTTTTTCACTGTAAATTTAACCTAAACTCAAGCTGATAGTCCAGATTTTACAAGCATCTTTTCAAAGTCGCCTGCTGCATACCTGTTTCAGAAATTAAATAGAGTTAACAGTGTTGATGGTACAGTCATCATTTAAACTTCTACCAAAATGGTCCTTTGTTTTTTAAGACACTGGAGAAGAATGCTTTTGAAAACATTATGGGAGATAGATGAAAATGCTTGTTACGGTATATTCTTCTTTTCTGACAATGTTCTCTGCCCTAGCAAGGATAAGTCCTATCTTTTGAGCGGCATTTTTTTTCTCTGTAAAAGCTTCCAACATGGGAAGTTTAAACTTTGTCATCTAGTAAGAGTAGCCCTCTTTCATTAAAAAAAAGGTGTCTTTGTATGCCCTTGAAGCAGAAGGAGTTCATTAGGAATGGAGTACGAGCAACTGCTACTTTTTTATCACATTTCTTACATATCCATGAACGAAGACATTTTCTTTCTATGCAAGATTTCTCCAATTTTTTGGAGAAGTAAGTGGTATGACTGAAATTAAAGAGTGGTAATTAGTGAACTTGAATATGATTTTGAATGAAATGCTTTAGAAATTGATGCACGCCTTTCATGCTCACTTCTTGATTTCTTACAAATTTAACCCATTACCAAATGTTTTCCTTTTTAATGAGCTCTTTGTAAAAGCCATTGAGTAGAATATGCTAGTGACAAGTATTTATTTCTATTCCTTCAATGTATGTTACCCTTTTAAAGAAGTTTCCCATCGTTTGTAACACTTCTGATTTCTGTCTGTTCATGCTTTTAACTAATGTGATTAGGTATAAATTTTTGTTGTCAGGATTCATTAGAAAAAAAAGTTGATATTTAACGTATAAGAGCATAGGCAAATATTATTGTGGGTTTTGGAATTCAAACTATTCGAGAAGTGAATGCATATGTACACCGACCGCCTAGTTATACAAGAAAAAAAAAAAAGTTGAAAACCGTGTACAAAGCAAACAAATCAAGCACGTATCATTTACTTAACAGATATTTTCTTTCATTGCACATTTTCTAGATACGCCTTGTGAGAGGCCTACATGATTTATCAGAACCATTCACATAGCACATTAAGGCTGCAGTATGTAATTACTGGATCATTTGCAGGAACGGAAACTCTTTTCCGAAAATAGTGTAGGTAATGGCTGAAGCGAGTAGCCGGAAAAGCTGCTACACTATGTAATAAAATTACTTAAACTTGTGTGATTACTAAGGCAATATTCTAAGGCATTTTACTCTTTAACCCATAATTTGCTGCGCGAATTAAACTAACAGCCTTTGACAAAATCCCGAATACTGCAATTTCAATTCTGTTTTCTGTAGGAAAAAAAGCCTCTTCATATGATCGGATAGTGTACATGTAAACCAAGATAAGATTGCTCGTTCTGTAAGTTTGCTATTTCATTTGAATCATTCGGAAGTTTAGGGTTGAAGACGACGCAATTCGAACATTTGATGTTCTTTAATCTACACATAAGCAATCGTGACTTTTCAAAACACGTCTTTTCATCTGGAGACAAAAGTTCCTTTCAAATGATGGCAATCAATTTTTAACCTGACTGTTTGATGCCTACCAGGGTGTATTGGAGTCGCTGTTTTTATTGTGAAGTAAGCTGTTAATATGTACAGCTGCTTATCTACAGTGTAAAACACATTAAAAAAGACTTGCATACGTTAATGTTGGAAATGATAAGCGATAACGTTTGGTAACGATTTGTTTATTCATTCATTTACTTACTTACATGTATATTGGTTTGAACCTTTCAAAGCGACTGAGGATATCGTCTCCTTGAAAGCTATGTAAATGCATCAGGTATCTTCAATTCCGGAAAAGGTGCGAACATGTCTGACGGCAAAATTTAGACAGGTAGACAACAAATCAAATGTAGCTCAAATATTTAGAACTTGTATTTGAAAGTGTACGTATGAAATACTGATGTAATGATTTTTCAGGCGAAATAATCGTAGGTGTAGTCCTTCTGCAGTACATAGGATGTCGACCAGTTTACCTATCCATGCAATCCCGTAGTGTTATTTCCAGTGCTTAGCACAACATTCTCTCAATGTCACAGACCTATACCAACTCGAAACATTGATTTGGTGAAAAAGGAATAAATCCTGTCCAAATGCGTTCCTCAGTCACGACAAAAAACTTCATCCGTGCCAAAATTCGAACTCACAGCCCCCAAAACAATAGTTCTGTGCGCTACCACTGAGTCAACAGCGATCGACTCGATGGTTCTAGTCGATGAAATTGTCAAATCCCCCCTCCCGCCAGATCTGACCCGATCGAAGACTTTTCAGACCCTCATTTCTGTCGATGCTCCAAGTAAGGTTTCAAATTGGCATATTCAGCGACATACAATTATTTGTGTAAGTATTTACTAAGATAAATTTGTTTAACACTTTACCAAACGATAAAACTTTGGACTCAACCAAATTGAAAGCATTTGCAGAGACAAATTAAGTGAAGCTCTAATGCCGATTTCTGTCTTTGATAGTTTATAGAACATTGTGGAAAAAGAAGAAAATGCTGGTTAATAGCATTTTCTCCATTCTTTATAGAATGCAAAATCCTTCTCTTACAGGGTCGTTAAAACAACGGATCGTGGGGTAAAGGTTTAAATACGAGTTATAATCTGTGAGAATGGGGTGTAATATATCTGCAAAAAGTATCGACTATTTCAGCCCACGCAGTCCGCGCACGCTGACGTTGGCCGAAAGATTTTTCTCTTCATCAATTTTCTGCATCTGAAAGGACGGTTTACCTGCTGAGTCAGTTTACTTGCTGATTCAGTTGGTTGTTGGACAAAATGGACATGCATCAAGAATTATGTGATGACTTGCTTGGTATACCGCACCATGGAAACGCATTAAACCCACACTTCCTACAGTGTCGCTCATATATTTAAGTTTGTTAGAATTCTGAGCAGATAGTTCTTTGATGCTGCAAAAAGACGAGGAAAATCAAATTACTCTAATCTGTTGGAGACATCTGATTTTGGAGACATCGGTTCCCTACGGTGTTGATAAATATCTTAACGACAACAGTTGTCAAAATGTAAGAGAACATTTCACTTTGTATCAACACAAATACTTCCACAATAAAATTGTCATCGGTTGTGGTGATCGATAAATTTCTAGATTTCATTTTCCAAACGCTATTTGTTGATTTTATTATGAATCCTTACTCGTGCAACCTTCGTTTGGTAACATCTAAAAAGCTTCCCTATCTGTAACTGTATTTTTTCATAGTTTTATTCACTAGTTACCAACAACGTGTTTTCATCTTATAAATATCCAAACATTTTGAACACATTTTGGCTTAAGGAGAAATTTCTTGTAATGGACTAATGTATTAGACCTAAAATGGTTTTGAATATCCGGTTTTTTTTTTTCAGGCTGTTTTCGAAATCGCCCACTGCAAATGTTTGAAGAGATAATGTGTAAATACATCAATTTTGTATCTTTTAAATATATGCTACGTTATAATCCAGAGATATATGCATACAATGCAATTGCATCCTTTAAACTACATCGCTACAACGTCCTTTCGTTGACTAGAATAATCGATCTTTAAGCAAACTCATGTTCTTGGATTTAATTATCAAATGTTTTAACACTGGCCGTTGAAAGCTCTAGGTACAGGTATTGTCAGACACACATGAGCCATGCTCTGTGAAAAGGAGGCTGAATGCATCTGCAAAAAGTATCGACCCCACTCGTCAGAAGTCGGCCGATTCCGTACCTACATCTAACCTCGTCTGTATATCGGTCGTTTCCATTTTAACTGCCAATCACGTGATCTTATACATGGCGGCGCCACTGTCAGTCGTTTAGCAACGATATAAACAACTTCAATGAAGTTATTCACATCTGTCTATCTGTCAGTGAAAATTTCAATCGGAGTTGATAAACCATGCTAAAAAATGAATGTACGAACTGCTTGTCAACTGAAATAAAGTTAGAAAGATTTCGACAGAAAATTGAGACTCAATTTTTCATTTTTTACGAGGAGACTTACAATTTTCAGAACGGTAAACCGGCGTATTTCCGGCGATGAAATGTACCGTGTAGGTGCATATCAAGCTACCAGATACAGCCGAGGGACTTGATGGCTCCCATCACCCGAGGTATGCCGAATGGTATCGACCCATGTCAGCCTGCGCAATCTGCGTTTGTACCGAGGTCGACAGTTATATTTTTAGCAACGACGAAAAAGTACAATTTTAAAAGTACGTTAGTCTCCTTTGCATATCTGCAGCATCATAAATGTAGAAAACGTAAAGAAATACACACTGATGTTTTTCTTTGAACCAATAAGAACCGAATGCACTGTAAAGTTTGTATTATCGCAACCATATTTTGCTATGCACGAATGTTTTTTTTCCACTGTAAAAGTAATGAATTTAACGCCATGTTTCAACATTATTTCAGTTATATCGCAAAGGCAAGTACACCTATCCATGCCTTCCTGGAGTTTCTTTTTACAAGTGCTTCGCACAATATTCTTCCCAAGCGACTGGCTGCATTTCAACATAGCCATCGAAACAACGATCAGCGGTGAGAGATTAATGAATTATGTCGCCTATTCATGAAAGAATAGTAAGCTTACCTTGTGAACCTGGTCTTAGCATACTCTACATCAACCATTTTAACTCTTTACTACGCGTCAAACTTTTGGACTCTTCCAAATCAAAAGCACTTTCAGACGATAAATTACATTTGGCTAAAGTGATGGAACATGTCTTTGATGGGGAAGAAAACACTGTGGGAAACGGAGAAAATACAGGATACCAGCATTTCCCATAATGTATTCGAAGCACATTCTTTCTAATGGTCGCTGAAACTCGTGATTGTGTGGTAAATGATTAAAATCATCTGCTGTGATCTAACTTGAGGAATTTAGGGTGGCTATTGGAGTGATTTTTAAAAGGGCCTTTAGCAGTGTTTCAGTCATGTAACGGTAATAGCTTTTAATACGTCACTCAAGGATTTCAAATGCAAGTGGTTCGTGGCCCGCAGCGAATGCGTCAGGGACACCCCCACGTGACCTGCGCCAGAAGTGGAGATTGGGCCAGTTTTTAGACTCGCGAAGCTTGTCAATAGGCATCCAGATTTACCCAGATGCAATGTAAACAAAAAAAAAAAAAAAAAAACCCACAGTTGCGAAATACTGCCTCAGAGAAAAAATAATTCTTTCTTTTAGAAATCTTAATTCTGTTATATATGACAATTTTGACAAAACTCACAAGTTCCTTACCATCCTGATTTGAACATGTCTACTTACAAAGTAATAGACTGAACAATATGTCATTGATAAGGTACAAGATGTTTGCTTATATGTAAATTAAGTGACCTATGCAAATCAGGCTTATACATTCATTCCTACACCACAGTAACATTATCAATGAATTTCAAAAAATAGATACACCTAGGTAACTTGTAACAAATCCCAGCTACATGTACATTAACCCTCAATTGACAGGGAAACCTTGTTATTCCTTCAGTCATTCATTATTTAGATCATTGTGTTCTGTGAAACTGATATGTTTAACTGTTATTTTACGTCTTGTATATTAACACTTTACCACGCAATCCCGAGTTTTAACGAAACTGGGGAAGATGCCGTTTGAAAGCATTGTGGGAAAAGAAGAAAATGCTGGTGACCAGTATTTTCTCCTTTTCCCATATTGCTTTCTGCCCTTTTAGAATCAGGTTTCATCAATTGAGGCTCATTTAACTTTATGGTCTGAAACAGCTTCGAATGAATTTTTTTTCATTTTGTAGAGTTATATAGATTACTACACTATTACATCTTGAGCTATTTTTTAACATATAATCCAGTTTAAGTTTAACCCTTAATCTGCCAAACAAAAAGTTAAATTCAACTTTCAAGCTGATGGTAAAAACCTGAATATTGCTCCCCTTATCGGACAGTTTATATCCAAGATCAGACTGTAGTCTGCGCACTGTCCGTTCGTCCGTCCAGACAGATATATTCTAAAATCCTTGTTGAAAATTGATGAAACTTCATACATGTGTTCCTTATAATAGTGCACCGATATGATTATTTTTTCATTTAATGCGTGTCACGGAAAAAGGGGGCTTGATGTATATTTCCTTTATGGACCAATATCTCTTTAACTACTATACAAAATTTTATGAAACTTTGTTCATCATAAGCCACAGACAATCATCATTTGTTTTCATTTAAAGAAATGCCGTGTTATGGAAAAAGGGGGGCTTAATGTAAAATTTCATTATGGACCAATAACAAAAAGGCCACGTGTACATGCAAAAAACAATACCTCTTGTATGTTTCTATCAGAATGGTCTTTTTCGGCGGAGTTATCATTTCAACGTAATAACTTGTTTCCAGTTGAAAGTTAATAAACAGAAATTTTTCATGGCATTTCTTACTTTGCCAAGTAAGTAGTCAAGAGCGTTTGGTAAAGTCAATGGACTGAACTGGATCAAGATTGGACCAGATTGGACTTAATAACCAGAATGAGCCGGTGGAACGGGAATGGACTCAATAACCAAATTTTACAGTTTTTCTTCAATCTTGTCGAAAACCAACCAGGTTTTATCCTTACCATAGCCACTTATTTCAAATTCGCTAGTCTGTCAGTACTTTCAGTACTTTGATTTCTGTTTGTACGCTTGGCCAGGGAGAATCCCAAATTTGGTGATAAAAAAGATGATGACGCCAACTTTCAAGATTTCTCCAAATTCAACTGATACAAGAATATGTATTTCATGTCAAATACCATCCTGTATCGGGTCTTAACGATGAAACTGTCATATCTCGACCCAATTTCGGTAGAAGCCATGTCTCTTCGAACTAAAACATTTCGTCCACATACAGACATTGAACTATAACTCATATTGTGTATCTCTATTCCAAAAGGTTATCTGCTTCAAGTCTGTCTCAGATACAAAGGGATTTACTGGTTGTGTGCCGGAACTGTTGCTGTTTTCCGTGAACGATACTTTCACGTAGCGTTAATTCTAATAGAAAAATCCTCTTCACAGCAAACCAATATTGTATTCTCGGACAAATGCTAATAATAAGACACCTTATTATATACGCAGAATACGTCTTGAGTAGGTTTTGGGCTGGACAAAAGAATGAGCGAGCGATAACCATAATCGAACTTGGAAGCTAAAGTCTTTCAGGTAATACAATAACACACATACTCAAGAATGGTCGATTGGTTTCTTGACTTAATAAGAAGGTCTATGATGTGTCATTTTAATCACAACATCACAATTTTTCATAAACTTGTTTTCCACAGGGTTTCGAGTTCGAAACTAAACCAGGATATTTAAAAAACGATCTCGTCATTCTGCGGTTTTACAAACCCTGAATAACGATTTACGGTTTTTAAACATTTTGAAGTACATAATTTCAATCTCTGAATCCATTTCTGAAATGCGTCACGGTACGCTGATTTAGGTAGACTTCTGAGGCACTGACTGATGGCTAGATCTGGAGAGAATGGTGGGTGTGGCAAGACGGTAACCTTCTCCGACTTCAAAAATTGCTTCACAAGCTCAGATGTATGTGATGGAGCATTATCATGAAGTAGACGAACATGCCTAAATCCTGACACAGGGCGTCGTTTAAGATAATATTTCTTGACCTTTTTTAGTATAACATCTCGGTAATACCGACCTGTAACACTTTGCCCTTCGGCACCGGAATTTGTACGGCTATACCATCACATGAGAAGAATATGCAATAACGAACCTTCTTTGTGCTTATGCTTCTTTTGGCAACTACAGGCCTTCTACCTTTTTTAGTTAGCCATATTTTGTTTCCAATTTTTCTTACTGGTTCGAAATAGTGAACCCATGTTTCGTCACCGGTAACAATGTTTGCAAATTGTCTTTGATTGAATTTGGGAAACATTTTGAGCAATTGCTTAGCGGTTTGTACTCGTACCCGTTTTTGGTCATCTGTCAATATATGCAGTATCCATCTGGCAGAAATCTTTCGTACTTTCAAAATACGCTTCAAAATGAAATGCACCCGCGATAGCGATATGCCAACAGCGTTGGCAACATCACGAATGGTGTATCTGCCATCACTTTCAATTATTTCCCTGACTTTTGAGACATTTGCCTTGCCTTTAAAGTCACAGGTCGACCAGATTTTGCTACATCTTTGACGGACTCTGTGCCAGTCAGAAATTTCTTTCTCCAACTACGAACTGTCTCATAAGATACATTATCAGAGCCATAAACTTTCCCTAATTCAGTAAAAATCTGCATTACCGAATGACCGAGTTTTGTGCGAACTTTTATATATATAAGCTCTAATTTCTTCAATATTCTTAATCCGTTTCCCAACCATTTTTACAACAGTGGTCAACGACTAGCTCTATTGAAATGACTATAAGTTTAAAACTATGTGGAGCTGAAGGCTCGTGTTTATACCGTTGGAAAGGTATTGAATAGAGCTATTCAAGCGTATCATCATCCACGAAATCGTGCAAAGCGTTATCGCGCTGTGGTACAATACACATTACATATCGAACAGCCCTCGTAATATTCTAAAAAACATATTTTGAAATACATGAGCAAAAGCTTGAATTAATTGAATGATTGAATTGTTTTACGCCGCTTTCAACATTATTTCAATCATATCACGGAGACAGCTTGCATATTTATGTATTTCCTTGGTTTCACCAATACTAGGCTAGGGCTCAGAAGTGTCTTAACCGAGGACGCTCCCACAAAAAACCTAGCGGATCAAGTAAGGCTCGAACTAGGTACCTCCAGATGGAGGAAAACATTGGAAAATGTAAAAGAAAAATATAAACATACGTCTCTTACTTTTGCCACACAGAGAAAACGTCTGTGATGGAGCAGCTAGGCGATGTCTGATAAAGGTAATAAACCAGATATGTGGTTAAACGTGAAATCATTCATCGCCCCTCACACAGTATGGCTGTAGCCTTTATCCAGCTTGCAACTGTTAGTAGACATTTAAGTATTTGCACCATGTACATACAGTGTTATACTATTGCATGGACTTCCTCCTGCATTTACATGTAGTTTCTTATGCATTCTTGTTTTGTTCTCAAATACCATCCTGGTTGTGTTCAACACACAACCTGCGTTTGACTCAGTACGCGTGCATGTACCTGTCTACTTCTGGGATTCCCTTGGCTTTGTTTGATAAAGCTATAAATATACCAGATTTTATCAAAAATGTTTAATATATGATTAAAAACTTTTTAATCCTCCGTAGCATAACTACATCCTACATGATTCATAATCCAGCACAAACCTGCAATTCAGGACTTTAAGTCCTTTGATTTCAAAGCCGGTTTGCACTCAGATCTTTTTGAAACAAATCGCTTCTTTCTTGCTATGTATCCTTCCCTCTCTAGTTTATGGTTTTCTCGTCATAAGGGAGATTCATTTCTGCATAATGAAAGGAAAAAGGGAGATGTTGTCCTGAACTATGTATAATGTACGTCTTGGTCTACGCGTATGAATACGTCTTTATGTATTTCGATCGGTGGCCGAAGTGCTATAAATAAAACTTTTCCATTGTCAAAATGGGTAGTGGACCTGTTGACAGCAAAACAACTTATCAGTCTTTAACAGCCAAATATCCATTAGCAATATATACCGATTACGGTTTTCTCTGAGTCATTTTCTGATCCTCACTGTCAGTTTTGATATAGTGAAATGATCTGTGTGTGGTACGAAGGAAATGCATAGCGTATTCTTTTAGTGCTCAGCTGCCGCATTTAACCCTCAGCGCTAAAAGCTAAACCAGGACCTTTTACTTAATTAAATTAAATTTATTTAAATGCAACAAATTCCTGCTTATAAAGTCATAACTCCTTCTGTTGGGGTTGCATAGGTTGTAATTATTTGTCTCCGAGTTCTCATCATACATTTATTAAAACAAACTTAAAGACAATTAAGAACAATATGCCGCCCTGTATGTACCCACGCAATCTTTTCTCTTTTATTTTTTAGCTAACCTGAGGATGAAATGCTTAAGGTGAGCTTCTGTGATCGTACTGTGTCCATCGTGCGTCTTCAGCTTTTACTTTGTGTACGCTCTAGAGGCCTCATTTTTAGCCCGATACTCATGGAACTTGGTCAGAATCTTTGGCTTGATGATATCTCTGGCAAATTTGAAAATGGGTCATGTTGGGTCAAAAACTAGGTCATTAGGCAAAATCTGTGAAAAAAAAAAAAAAAAAAAAACTTGTGTAGGCTCTTGAGGCCACATCTTCAATCCAATACTCATGAAAATTGGTCAGAATGTCTGTTTTAATAATACTTCGGACGAGTGTGAAAATGAATCACACGGGGCCAAAAACTAGATCACTAGTTCAATTCATACACAACCTTGTGTAGATTCTAGGGGCCACATTTTTAGTCCAGTACTCATGAAAGTTGGTCGGAATGTCTTTCTTGATGATCTCTCCGACAATTTCAAAAATGGGTCATGTGGGGTCAAAAACTAGGTCACTGGGTCAAATGATAGAAAAAACTTATATACACTTTATGGCCACAATTTCAGTCCAATACTCGTGAAAGTCGGTCAGAATGTTTGTCGTATTATTATCTCAGTTGAACATAAAATTGGGGTCACGTCGGGTCAAAAACTACGTAACCAGGTCAAATCTTTGAAAAATCTTGTGTACACTTTAGAGGCCAAATTTTCTGTTCAGTACTAGTGAAAGTTGGTCAGAATGTACGTCTTGATGATAACTCGTATGAAATTGAAAATTGTTCACATCGGGTCAAAAACTAGGTCACCAGATCAAATCTTAGAAAATTCTTTTTTACACTTTAGAAACCACATTTTTTTTTGGTCCAATACTCATTAAAGGAGGTCAGCATGTTTGTTTTGATAATGTCTACAAAAAGACTGAAAATGGGCTATGTTGGGCTAAAACGTAAGTCACTGAGACAAATTCTATAAAAAGCCACATTTTCAGTCCAATACTCATGAAAATTGGTCAGAATGGTTGTCTTAATATTATTTCAGACGAGTCTGAAAATGCGTCACACAGGGTCAAAAACTAATTCAAGTGATAGCCAACCTTATGTACACTCTAGAGGCCAAATTTTCAGTTCAATACTCATGAAAGTTTGTTAAAATGTTTGTCATTATATCTCGGAAGAGTTCATGTTTAGTCAAAAGGCTCAGCTGAGCGACTTCATGGCCTTCGTGGCCCTATTGTTCTTTAAGCTTTTCTGAAATTATGATCTGTATAGAATGTCAGAGTGAAAGAAATCGACCTGTCGTCCATTTGAATCAACATAATAAGCAGCCAACTTTTGTGAACCGTGAAGTGCTCAAAGGTGTACGCGGTTTTTCTTTGATTTCAAAATGGCACTCCAGGAGTGTTTGAACTGTCTCAGTTGTTAAGTTACACACGCGTGTCATATCAAATTGACCTTTTGTTTATTTTGTAAACGTTTTTGATAGTCTGTGGTTATTGAAATTTCGATTTTAGACGTATTCGACGGGTGTATCATATGAATGTAGGACGTTTTGGCCACGGACGTTTTGACCAGCTGAAATTAAAAAGTAGGACGTTTTGGCCAAATGTCATTTGCAAGATTTGTGAATTTGAGCCCTATAAACCATGATTAAAAACATTACAGGGAAAGGAGACATCGCTATATTTGACATATATGGAGTAATGGGTTATTTGATGATTTTTTCAATTTATTAGAGTTTCAAATAGTTAACTTTTTTCATTTTTGTTAAATTGATTGGTGTTACAAATAGTAAGTTTCAAGTGTTATTTCGCTTTCATACTCTTTGAAGGACAAAACTATGTGTTTGTGATTGCTATTACTGTCAGTTATCATTATTGTCATATAATGGTGATTGAACAATAACTTGAAATTTCGGTTTGCAACAGTAGTTTGGAACAAAGTATGAAAAATCTCATTAGTCTCCAATAAGAGAATGCAAAACAAAGTATGCTTTCGCCAAATATCATTTTAAAAAAAGGTGCATGAAACAGACTTTATAATGCTTTTTGTTTTCTTAGACTGTAACTTTACACCATAGAAAGTTCATGTATTGCATTTTTCTGTTTTAAAAATCATTTGGCCAAAACGTCCTTCTTTGCACTTTCATCTGGACAAAATGTCCGTGGCCAAAACGTCCGTGGCCAAAACGTCCGTCCACCGTATCATATCAACTACATCTGTTCCACCCGGATTAGGTGTAGGTCTTTATACGGAAGTGATTGTAAAGAGGAGTTTGGTAGTTTCAGCAAATCTCCTACAGTAGAATGCGTTCTGCACATGTTTTCAGAGAGTTAGGTCCGTTCAGGCCGATCAAAGTAATCGAATTTTCCATACAATTCTCCAGTATCGCGAGAAATCAATGACACACATATTTATGCCTTTCACGGTTTCAAAAGACTTTATTCTTTATTCTGCAGAAAAACAAATCGCATATTGTTCTGGTACAAGTTCCGTTTATTGTCGCTATTAATCTCGTACAACAATCACGCATCATCAATTTCAGTCCACCCTGTCCGACAATAGCTGGCAAAAACAGTACTCTTGAAACTGTCTTTGCTCACTTTTCTAACGAAATATTGCACACTATAGGTCCAAATCCAGAGTCCGTATTCACGGACTATTCTATATTGCAATTTAAATCCAGCTCCGAATTTAGAAAGTGATACAAAACTGACTTGAAAAATAATTTCGTTAAGCCAATCAAAAACCGCATTCCTTTACAATATAAAATATCGAGAGAAGTAGAATAAGAATGAAAGTTAAACTAGTTGGTAAACATATACCCAGACTGCTCGATTGTGCTTTCCTATCTTGCTGTACCACAGTGTCCGCAAAATACCTCATGTTAATAACCATAAACCATGAGTTTGGCTCCTACGTGGCTCAGTGGTAAAGCGAAGAACTGGGGCCTTGAGACCACGGGTTCAATTCTTTTTCCTTTTTCTCGAAAAGCAGTCCTACCACAAATGACCGCGAAATACCTCGTGTTGACAGTCACAAGCCAAGAGTTTGGCTCCTGAGTGGCTCAGTGGTAATGGGAAGAACTCGAACCATTAAGCCATGGGTTCGATTGTTATTCTAGAAACAGTCCTTGGACAAATATCTCTTCAAAACTCTATCCTAGTACCACTGCAACCCAAGATATACATGAAAAAGCCAGCTGTTGCAGTGATATGACTGAAATGATAATGACAGCGGCGTAAAACACCATTCAATGAATCAAAGAACAACTCAAAAGTTAATTTTCCAAAAGGCAGTGTTTAATCGACATAGCACAGACGTTTCGCTTTGTTACAGACGGCCTTGACAGTTTTCGTCTGCTCTTATAACGCTTCCAACACATTCATCTAGAAGTAAGCGTTCTTTTGAAGTTTTCAACAGAAGGAAGATCAACTTTGTTAATGAAATATAGTGTTCGTTTGTTTGTGTGTGTGTTTTTTTGTTTGTTTGTTTCTCTTCCTTCTTTCATCCTCTCCGTCCTTGAAGTGCTGAAACTCGGACGAATTTTCTTTGCGCCTAGTTATGTGAGAAATGATCTGTGAAAGACGCTATTTTGAAACACATTAATGCTATCCTAGTGATAAAATTCTAATTAGACCAGAAAATGTCTTTTCTTTTTACATTAAACAGATGCCTTTTGCGAAAACAATCTTCTCCGTGCAGTCGTTAAACTCTTTATTTACATATTTTTAATTATTTTATTTTGTAAATCTGATGACGTTGAAGCAAAATACAAAGGCTGCTTAAAAGATCACTCCTCCGGACTGATTTGACGACCGTATCCATCTAGCATTCTTCACTCATTTCCGACTCTAAATTCAAAAACTTTCTGATCGGCTGAGACATTATTTTGGGGACGAAATTTTAGGTCGTGATATGGGTAAATATAAACCAGTAAAGGACTTGAATTTTCTTACTTTCACAGCTAAGGAATACGTTTTTTGTACATGAATGTTAAAGAAAAAATACATCTTGGCAAATTGAGTACAAAAAGGCCAAGACAATTTACTGATAAGTTTCAAATCAAGAATATACATCCAGTTCCAGAAACAATACGGTATGAATTTAGCAAATACAACAGAAATATGGAACAACGAAACGAATTTAGAAGGATAAGCAGAGCAGAGAAAATAAAACGAATTAGAAAATACAACAAATAATACGACTACAGGAGGGATTTAGAAAATACAACGACATCAGAAAGGACCAAAAACGAATATGGGAGGATAGGAAGAGCTTAGAAAGAAAAAGAAAACGAAATTGGAGAGAACTGAAAAGATTAAACGATTACAGGACAGACAAGGAAAATCGCTTCAGTGGCAGTTACTGACCTATGTAAAATAAGTTAAAACTAACCACAAAAAAGAAAAATTTCCTATATGCCATCCGTTCAAATTAATGGACATTCTCTTCTATTAGAGTTCAGACAGTCAAGCTTAAGCAACCGTCCTGTCACAAGGGACTTAAACCGTGTGAAATAGGAAATTTTGAAAAGGAAAAGGAAGGAACTTAGAAAATAAAATTTGTGTAATACGAACTTGGGAAATGAAGAGAAATAAGGAAGCGACTAGGAATTTAAAACGGGTATGGCAGGAACCTAGAGATTAAAAGGAATGAAGGCCTTAGAAATTAAAACATATACAGTAGGAGCTTAGAAAATGAATAAGGAAGAGACACAACATCCTTAGGAAATAAAACTCATTACGGAGGAGCCGAGGAAATAAAACTAATAGAAAAGGTATTTAGTAGTTAAAACGATTACGGAAGGCACTTGGAAAATGAAGATAATTCACGGAGAAACGTAGTGTATGTGTACTTCATTAACGTTGAACAGTCCTCGACTTTTGTAAACTATCTTTACAACCTTGGGGTTCGTTCTTATTGATGGGAAGGGGCTTTTCGTGTCGTTTAATTTTAAGCTGCAATAGCAGTGAGAAGACCTACATGTGTGCCTTTATTTATCCTTTACCAGAAAGCCATTTTTCAAACCTGTCCAAAATAGGCTGAAATAATGGAATTTGTCTTCAAAGAGTAGCAAGTATTGTGATAAAAGGAGTAAATACTGGTTACCAATTGTGTTTTTAAAAGCCACCTTTTTCATGGTCGTTAAAACACAGGATCGTTTGGAACAGGGTCTCTTCAACCTGCTATACCTAAACATGATTTTCAGGCCTCGAGGGAAAAGCTGCAATTCTTTCTAACAATCTCCTTTTCCCACAATATGTGCCTTTTCTTTCATCACTTAAAGGTTTTTTTTTCTTTGTACGTCAAACTGTCCCAGTCAGATGTGCGCGAGAAGCTCCTGGGTTAAATCCGCAGCCACCCGACCCAGTTGCTCAGTGGTAAAATGCAGAGCTACAGTTTGTTTTTCGGACCGTTTCATTGTTCTCTTTAGCTATAACTATCTTCTCTGGCGCAAAAAATCATTTCCACTTGTTTGTGTTGGAACGCAACCTTGCCTTGGAAAGAGTGTTGTACGTTTTATGGGTAAAACAATAAGTCTTCTCAATCATAACACAATAACACAACAAATACAGATAACTTAAATAAAAACATATCTTATGCAGGTGCCAACGCTTAGCTGCGTCTACTTATTCAGACATTTTTTTTCAATTCTAAATGAGCCATGCTCTGTGAAAAAGGGGGCTTTATGCATTTCCGGATCCATGGTACCAAGCAAGCCATCACATAATCATTGAATTATAATATCCACTTTTTTAACAACCTAACTGAATCATGAGGTAGAATAGCCCTTGAACATACAAAAAGTTGACCAATTTAGCGAAAAGTTTGGGCCAGGGTCAGCCTGAACGGATTGCGCTGGCTGACGTAGGTCGATACTTTTCGCAAATGCATTAAGCCCCTTTTTTTACAAAGCATGACTCATTAATCGAAAAAAGGGATATAACTATTTCAAAATGTTTTGGGTGCTACCTGCCCTTCTGGTATGAGTTCCGATTTTCTGATAGTTAAAAGTTATATTTAATGGTGTCTAACTCCGTTTTCCACATTACTTTAGGTACGTCGCGGCATGCTTCCCTAGAGTTTTATTTACCCATACCTTGCAAAATATTCTTTCCAAGCCATTGACTGCTTTTTCACATTACCATCAGCAAAACAATGATCAGCAGTGAGAGAAGAGTGAATCCTGTCGCAATGACAATCATCAATCCCAGGAAAGACATTGCCCGAGCTGGGGATTCGAACCAGCAATCAACTACTCTCAAGTTCGTTACACTACCGACTGCGCTACCAGGGTTAAATGAGTTAAAGGCACAATAACTGCCAAATATAAATGCTAAATGCTAACAATTCGGTGGTCAAAATGCAAAAATCTAGATCAACACTGTCAGGTTTATTTGAGCAATGCCCCGTGAAAACGAGTCTTAACATATCCGCAAAAGTATCGACCAACTTTAGCCTGTTAAGGTTGACCTTGTTCGAAACTTTTTGCTATTGGTAATTTTTCTGCAATGTTTTCTACTACATTCTCTCTCGTGGTTAAGGCGGTTTTAAGTTTAAAATGGGCATAATTTATGCGTCAACTTGGTTGGTATAGTGCGTTAGAAAGAGGCATTAAACTCCTTTCCATTGAGCATGTCTCATTTCTTTTAAACGTATGTTGATATATTGTGGCAAAAAATAATGTTTGCACCGTTTTACTGATCACAAAAGAAGTTATTTTCATTCCTTTTCATATCACATCAGTACCTCCTGACAACAAGTGTCGTCTTGCAGCGGACCACATTTCGAGGTATTGAGGTAAGAAAGAATTTGTTCGAGTGCTAGGAAAAATATTTAGCGAGGTATTTTTCATTCCAACATACAATGATTGTAGAAATTCAAAGAATAGCAGCAGATATGCTTGCTCAAATATGTTAACTATATTTCCAACTATTTCGTACAAAATACTCAACTTCAAATTGGAAAATTATGGGTCTGTCTTTTGTAAACATTTTAAACTGCATATCTAGTCTAATTTTCAACAGCTTTCAAGATTTCAAGGTATCATGTTTTTTGAATGGCTATACATATTTGCTTTAGCCAATCAGAAATTGTGTTACTTTATTATTTAAAAAAGAGACTTAGGCTGCAGTTCAGATTGGTGAATACGGACCGAGGTATACTAACTTCTTTTTCTTGTTCAATCGACAAAAAGTTATTGAGGATATTGTTCGGAACCTTCTGTGATTGTTAATCTATCGCTCTCTGTCTAGTCTAACTTATATAAGTTTTCATTTATAGAGGGTGATAACCTTTCAGGTCACACCTTCTTATGTCAACCGTCAGACTGAAATCCTGTAACGACGAATCACTCCTCTGTTAAACCCCCCCCCCCGTTCTTATAGATCAATGGACGGAAGCGCCTGTGTCATTTTAAAATGTGAAAATAACATGCAGATTAAAAAAAAAATTATAAATGAATTAAAGGCCCAGTAAAGGCCAAAATATGAAAGCAGGTGTCATAACACATTTAAATTTGAATCATACCATTTAATATTCTGGAAACGAAAGTCTGTTATCGTGTGGTCGGACCATATGTTAGTCGCTGGCAGAAAAAAAAAAGAAAAATTAAAATCAGGCAAAAAGTAAACAAAAGACACAGCTACCTGGCAGGTTTTAACCTAGTTTTGAAATTAATTTCTCTGTCAGCGACTAACACTTAGACCGATCGTACAGACAGATTGTCATCTTCACAATAATTTCAATACTTTTAAATGGTATGATATAAATTCAAATGTATTTAAACACCCGCTTTGTTACATTTTGGCCTTTATTGTCACTTTAAGTATGTGACCTATCTCAAAGCAAACTTTCTCCACCTCGTGTTTTACGCGGGTGTCGTAGGTCCCGTCTAACTACGAGTTGAACGTCAAGAAAGGGAAACAGCATAAAAAGTTCATCTAAAAATGGACTCTTCGAGGGACGTCCATTTAATTGTGTCACTGGGTGTCTATGAGACGCATTATATCAAATGCATATATTTCGTTCATTTCATCCCTTCAAAATAGTCTCCCTTGATAGAAACACATTTTTCAAGTCTGGAAATCCAGTCTGTGAAGGCTGCAAAATAGGCTTTTCTGGGAATACCCAGCAGACACAGAAAAATGGCACTTCCCAAGACACTTCTAGAGCCATATCGACGTCTAGAGAGAGTTTTCTTCAATAAAAGAAAGAGAAAAAAGTTACATGGGCTGAGGTCGGGAAAATAGGGTGGATGGGAAAGCTGTACCACCTTTTCCGTTTCGATGAAATTCTGAAAAGCTGCAGACTTGTGAGCATCTGCATTGTCATGAATAAGGCACATACCCCTTAATCCTGTTCTAGGTCGCCGTTTTTCAGAGTGTTTCTTCACTTTTGAAAGAACATTGTTCTTGTAAAACTTGCCTGTAACCGTTCGGCCGTTCGGTACAGAAATTTGAGCAATTGGGCCGTCTGAATTAAAAAATATGGCATATAAAACCTTTCCCGCGCTTTTCATTCTTTTTGCTATAATCGGCCTAGCTCGGTCTTTGCACAGCCACTGTTTATTATTGAACCGTCTCCGGGGGTCAAAATAATAAATCCAGGTTTCATCACCTGTGAACAGTTCTGATATTCTGCGTTTCTTACAATTTTTGTATTTTTTAAGAAGAATTTTGGCCATTTTTACACGAGTAGCCTTTTGTTCATCTGTCAAGAGGTGGGGACCCATCGAGCGCAAATCTTATGAGTTTTAATTCCTTGGTCAAAATCTTATGAACTGACCCCAATGATATGTCAACTCTCTTAGCTATTTCTTTAACTGTAAGCCTGGCATCCTGCTTAATTAAATCTGCCACAGCAACAACATTTGCTTTGGAAGTGCGGTTTAGGTTGACCAGGACGGGGGCATCTTTTAAGTAAGTTCTACCATCTTTAAATTCTTTATACCATCTGAAAACCGACCGTTTTGATACCGCAGAAGCCCCATGTATCTGACATAATTCACTAAATATTTGTGATGCTGAAATAATTAGACTAACGCGACTTTTAATATAGGCCCTAATTTCAAGCTTTGCTTTTGGGTTCATTGTACATTCAGTAATATAGCCATATGTATATGACTGCACCTACTTTATTTTTCAATAACTTTTGACAGAATGAACCTATCAAAACAGAATTTCGTGCCAGTATTCAAAACGACCTGTTTGTGGAAATACCGTTATTTCCATGTGATATATATAGTCATGTGGTATGGAGGCTTATTAGTAACACAGTTAAATGAACGACCCTCTTAGAAAGTATTCAAATTCAAAATCATTTTAATTGATATGTAATTTATTTATTCTCTTTCTTTAGAGATCAATAAATAGAATCTTTGACGGTAATTCCTGGTGTGACAGGTAAATAGCTATGAGCGGTGGTAGGTCACCGTATAGAACCGGATAATAACTTAATAACGGATTTGACCATTTTTCTTCAACCTTGTCTGGACCAACCAAGTTTTATCTTTATCAAGGCCGCTTTCTCATCATTCGCTAGTCTGTCGGTACCTCAGTACTTTGATAAAATTATAGGCAGCCCGATTGCCCGTAATCAATAAGCTCTGTGCTCATTTGTGAATTAGCACATTTTTTTTTTTTTCGAGATTGTATCTACTGGTTTACAGGGCCTTTTTTGAATGCTGCTATAATGGAGCAAGACAGTTCGCACTCTCATTTCGACCGATAGGTCGAGGTGAAATCATGTATTCTTACGTCGTTGGGACCCTTGGCATTACATAACACAGCCAACACAGATGTGGCTGATTTTACAGACTGCTGGTTCGGAATGATAACCCGCAAAATAATTAGATATTAAGTTTCAAAAACACGAAAACGAATTAACACCGTGTTGTCCTCGACCCCAGAAAACATTTTTTCCTTAATTAACACGGTGGTCCGCAGACGTGCAGAAAAAGAAATTAAATTGAAAAAAAAAGATTGTCTTTGAAAAGCCAAGAACCGACAAACCTTTTACGAACTAAATAGTTTTTAGAGGAAGTGCCCTTGGGCAAAAAAAAAGAGCTCTAGCCTAATACTGGTGAAACCCAGGACATATAAGAGTAAGCAAGCTGTCTCCATAATAAATGTTGAAGGAAGCGTGAAACACCATTCAACAACGAGCAAAGTGAGAGATTGGAACCTTACGAACCCACACTGGTACGAAACGTGAGAAGAACGAAACTGCGATTGTTCATAATTAACGTCCTCTTTCGTTTTCAAACTGTACTGTAGATTTAAATCTTTGGGGTTTTTTTTGTTCAATAGGCCATTTTCTTGTCTGGAAAGGATAAAGGAATTGTTTATCATCTTTGGTTAGTTGCTTTTGTGTGCACTTTTTTACGTTCATAATTTTCAGCACAATAGATTTATTGCTCTTAGCAAACAAACAAAGAAAACAAAAAATTAAGTAAGAGTAAAACAAGTACGAATTTGTATCCACTTTCGATTTTGAAATTAGCTTAATAAGAGTAAAGTGAGTCAATAAAATCTCAAGCTTTACTTCTCTCGTAATTTCCAAACAGTGTAGAGAATAATTTTGTGCATTTATTTTGACGTCTTTGCACACATAATCATTGGATCTATTACCCGTGAATCTGATCATCATTCGCTAGTCTGTCGGTACCTCAGTACTTTGATAAAATTATAGGCAGCCCGATTGCCCGTAATCAATAAGCTCTGTGCTCATTTGTGAATTAGCACATTTTTTTTTTTTCGAGATTGTATCTACTGGTTTACAGGGCCTTTTTTGAATGCTGCTATAATGGAGCAAGACAGTTCGCACTCTCATTTCGACCGATAGGTCGAGGTGAAATCATGTATTCTTACGTCGTTGGGACCCTTGGCATTACATAACACAGCCAACACAGATGTGGCTGATTTTACAGACTGCTGGTTCGGAATGATAACCCGCAAAATAATTAGATATTAAGTTTCAAAAACACGAAAACGAATTAACACCGTGTTGTCCTCGACCCCAGAAAACATTTTTTCCTTAATTAACACGGTGGTCCGCAGACGTGCAGAAAAAGAAATTAAATTGAAAAAAAAAGATTGTCTTTGAAAAGCCAAGAACCGACAAACCTTTTACGAACTAAATAGTTTTTAGAGGAAGTGCCCTTGGGCAAAAAAAAAGAGCTCTAGCCTAATACTGGTGAAACCCAGGACATATAAGAGTAAGCAAGCTGTCTCCATAATAAATGTTGAAGGAAGCGTGAAACACCATTCAACAACGAGCAAAGTGAGAGATTGGAACCTTACGAACCCACACTGGTACGAAACGTGAGAAGAACGAAACTGCGATTGTTCATAATTAACGTCCTCTTTCGTTTTCAAACTGTACTGTAGATTTAAATCTTTGGGGTTTTTTTTGTTCAATAGGCCATTTTCTTGTCTGGAAAGGATAAAGGAATTGTTTATCATCTTTGGTTAGTTGCTTTTGTGTGCACTTTTTTACGTTCATAATTTTCAGCACAATAGATTTATTGCTCTTAGCAAACAAACAAAGAAAACAAAAAATTAAGTAAGAGTAAAACAAGTACGAATTTGTATCCACTTTCGATTTTGAAATTAGCTTAATAAGAGTAAAGTGAGTCAATAAAATCTCAAGCTTTACTTCTCTCGTAATTTCCAAACAGTGTAGAGAATAATTTTGTGCATTTATTTTGACGTCTTTGCACACATAATCATTGGATCTATTACCCGTGAATCTGATCATCATTCGCTAGTCTGTCGGTACCTCAGTACTTTGATAAAATTATAGGCAGCCCGATTGCCCGTAATCAATAAGCTCTGTGCTCATTTGTGAATTAGCACATTTTTTTTTTTTCGAGATTGTATCTACTGGTTTACAGGGCCTTTTTTGAATGCTGCTATAATGGAGCAAGACAGTTCGCACTCTCATTTCGACCGATAGGTCGAGGTGAAATCATGTATTCTTACGTCGTTGGGACCCTTGGCATTACATAACACAGCCAACACAGATGTGGCTGATTTTACAGACTGCTGGTTCGGAATGATAACCCGCAAAATAATTAGATATTAAGTTTCAAAAACACGAAAACGAATTAACACCGTGTTGTCCTCGACCCCAGAAAACATTTTTTCCTTAATTAACACGGTGGTCCGCAGACGTGCAGAAAAAGAAATTAAATTGAAAAAAAAAAGATTGTCTTTGAAAAGCCAAGAACCGACAAACCTTTTACGAACTAAATAGTTTTTAGAGGAAGTGCCCTTGGGCAAAAAAAAAGAGCTCTAGCCTAATACTGGTGAAACCCAGGACATATAAGAGTAAGCAAGCTGTCTCCATAATAAATGTTGAAGGAAGCGTGAAACACCATTCAACAACGAGCAAAGTGAGAGATTGGAACCTTACGAACCCACACTGGTACGAAACGTGAGAAGAACGAAACTGCGATTGTTCATAATTAACGTCCTCTTTCGTTTTCAAACTGTACTGTAGATTTAAATCTTTGGGGTTTTTTTTGTTCAATAGTCCATTTTCTTGTCTGGAAAGGATAAAGGAATTGTTTATCATCTTTGGTTAGTTGCTTTTGTGTGCACTTTTTTACGTTCATAATTTTCAGCACAATAGATTTATTGCTCTTAGCAAACAAACGAAGAAAACAAAAAATTAAGTAAGAGTAAAACAAGTACGAATTTGTATCCACTTTCGATTTTGAAATTAGCTTAATAAGAGTAAAGTGAGTCAATAAAATCTCAAGCTTTACTTCTCTCGTAATTTCCAAACAGTGTAGAGAATAATTTTGTGCATTTATTTTGACGTCTTTGCACACATAATCATTGGATCTATTACCCGTGAATCTGAGATCGCCGACTGAATGTGACAATATAGGGTACATCGGCATGACGTCACATTCCCTAGCAACGAGCGGCCGCCATTTTCGGAGGTGAAATTGATAACATGGCAACCATATATTTTAGTGCTGTTCGCAATTTTTATCGTTGAGAAAAACTACGTTTTTTACGAATGAGGGCTATTGACAGTTAAGATAACTGTTAGAAATATACTTTAGAATACGTATGACAAGTTGGGCCTACCACAAATAGACCTACCATTTAAATATACAGTGGGTCTAGACCCTTCAGACATGAAATGAACTCAATTTATGTACCTGTTTTTTTTGTCTATTTCATGTCCGAGCGTAAAAAAAGGTGTAATCTACATTATGTTGTTCATCAGATTAAAAGAAAGGTCGGAGAATTCTATGGTTCCCGAGGATTTCTCTCTCTCTCTCTCTCTCTCTGACCAAAGCGATTTCCTGAATTTTCAAAGGCTGATAAGCTATTAAAACCTCTCAAGTATCGTCATAAAAAATTACTATACCTGTAAAATATCTTAGTACATGTATTTGATGGTGATCATTTTAATAGTCTAATATTTGAGCCAAAAAAAGAATAGTCTGATAAAACTTTTTCAACATTGCCCCGAGACAAAATTAATTAGATCTAGCCCAGTGAAAAAAAAAAATCAAGGGTTTTTCCGACCATGAAGAGAAAGAATTTCGAAAATATTGCAGTGAAAGGAAAATACTAATCAGCATCCTTTCTTTTTTCCTCAATGTTTGCTACTCTTTCAAAGACAAATATCGCTTTGGTATGTCTCGTTCGAAAACTTTCTAATTTTGATAAACATGTTAGTTTGAAGAATGAACTTACCCTCTGCAACCTGCGAAAAATTCCAAATCCTAATCACAAACGATCAACATAAGGAAAAATTAAGATCAGTAACAGACAAACAGAGTCAGTGTAATGTGACACGTGTGCGTTAATTTTTATTTCTACCAAGCAATTACATTACAGCTCTTGGGTCGCCCACCCTGCAGTGCGATACCGAGATCAAAGGAACACGGAGTTAAACCCTTCACCCATTTTGTGAAAATTCATATGACACGTACAAAGTATTTCTTAAAAACTTTTGAAAACTTTAAGCTGGAATATAAATATTTTGTGAATGGGGATGGAAGATTAAAAATTTGAACTGAAGCTACATTTCTTATGTCATGAAATTGACTCTATTACACTTATTCGTCTTTAGAAACATGAGTAAATTATGCGCAACATAAAAAGTTCGGTATCTTTTTTTAGATCGGAATTTTCTTAATATTCAAAGTATGCTTGTAGTACTGTAATTTCAGTAAATGGACTGTCCCTGTCTCTTTGAAGACATTGGAAAGCTTCTTAACCCTTTGCTTGCAGGTGCTTGAAAAAAAAGGAAAAATGTAAAAGGAGGAAATGCTTGGAACCAGCATTTTCTCCTTTTCCCACGATATTTTCTACTTTTACAAAAACCATTTCAACAATTTGACCCACATCTAAACTGTCGGCTTCAAATGCTATGGATTTTGATAGGTCCTAAGTTTTGCAGTTTACTAAAATTTTTAGTCAAATAAGCCATCACTCTCATTGTTCAAATCCTTTTAGCAAACATTTAAAATCCCGACTTTTAAAGACCCTGATAAAAAAAGCTTTTGAAAACATTGTGGGAAAAACAGAAAATTCTAGTTACAAACATTGTCTCCTTTTACAATGTTTTCTACCCTTTTTAAACGAAATTCCATTTTTGAGTCACACTTAGTTTTGTTGTCCTCAAATGCTTTTAACTTATACAAGTCAAAATTTTGTCGTTCTGTAAAGAATAAATTTATAAAAATTGCATAGGTGGTCTGATTGTTCAACACATGTCAGACATTACCAAGTTGGTAAAGTACAAGGCTTGAAACCCGGGGATCGCTGGTTCGATTTATTTAAACTATTAGCCTTTTACCACACAATCCCGAGTTAAAAAAAAAAAAAACTTTTGAAAACATTGTGGGAAGGAGAAACTGCTGGTTACCAGCATTTTCTCCTTTTCCCTTGATGTTTTCTATTCAGTTTTACTTGATATGAAATTGAAGTCTGCAAATGTTTTCAACTTGGAGAAGTCTTTTTTTTTTGTAAAGGATTAGAGTGGTGATAAATTTTTGTAATAAGAAAAAAGAGATTTGTTGTGTGCAAAAAGACACCGACAGATTATTTCTTGAAAGCTGGAACACCATAAAGTTTGAGTTTCTTGAGAAAATTCTGGCCAAAGAAAATAGTTTCATTTTTTTACACCCCTCTTAATCGATGACTATCGTAACGACGAAGGTCGGTTCAAATTTTAAACCTTCCATTCCCTATAAAAATGGTAGTTCAAGTTTCATTTTTAGGAGAGAAATATGTGCTAAAACTTTTCATTATAAAGCTGGTAAAGGGTTAGCCGGGTGTTCCTTTGATCTCGGTATATCACTGCCATAGTGGGTGACACATAGTCTTTGCTAAACACAGACTAACACACACGTGTCATAAAAATGTGTCTGCCCTGTTCAATTTTCAGTTGATCATTTGTAAATACAGTAAATAGGATTTGGAATTATCAATTTTTTTACATAGGGTAAGTCCATTCTCATTTTTGAGTTCAAAAGATGCATAAGCTTGTATGTCCGAACATTTTTTTTTTTCAAATGCATTATTACGGAGCCCTGATTTAACTGCAGCTTGCAATTCATTAATTATTTTTAATTGTTGTCTTTTAAATTTAAGGCAGTTTGCTAGAAATTAATTATTTCTTTCTCGGGTGTTAATAATGTAGTCTGCATACGAAAGTTTTTATCAAAACCAAAAGGAGACAGCGCTTGTGTTACATGTATAACTCTTTTTTCTGTAGGATACCGGAAAATTGATAAATTGACAGTTTTTGCCTTTTCTAAAGTGATAATTGATACACTAACGGCACGGCCGATTTTTGGCATATTTATCGTTTTTACGGTGAATTTCATTTCTGAAATGTCACCAAATTACCATACGGATATATTCAAGATGGCGTTTGTTTTCACCTCGGCCCTTGTTGCTATCACGTAATCACCGAAAATGCCCGGATGTCCGACGTTATCTATCAATTTAAAAGCTCGATAAGGAGAAAATGATGTATGCGACACAATACATTCATAACTTCTAGTACATACTTTCTTATACTTGGATATCTTAAATAAAATGTTATCAGTCTTAGATATCTTAATAAAAGTGTTGTCTATCACATTTTATAGCTTAAAAAAAAAAAATTGAAGTATTTGGTAGATATTTGTTCTTGAAAGATATTCGTATTCTGTGTTGTACAACTCCTAGTTCCTTTGAATAAACGAGAATTAGCGCTTATACACATATGCGTATGGCGTCAATGAGATTGAGAAACTGAATATGGCTATCTTTCAAGATAAAGTTTCTACCAAAATGCATATTTTTTTCTTTTAGCTATATTTCCAAAAATTTTATTAACATCTACTATATCCTCTTCACCTCAATTATCGTGCATGTAAGGAGACTGGAGTTCTGTGTATTTCAGAATCCATCTTTTGATATGATGTCATATATTTTATAAATTGGACAGACCTTATTTTATCTTTGAATGAAATTTGGTCCAATTCTGTTGTTCATATCAACAGCATTTTTCAAGAAATGTTGCCATGTTGACCTTTGTAAAATTTTGGACTACTTCTTATATTATCGTGCATGCAATCAAAGTTTGATAACACTAGTGAGCAAAAAAGCTGCAAAATCAATTATTTGTAGCGTAACATTTAATGAGGTTCACTTATTCTAACTGTAAAAATAAAAACCCTTGATTCTGCAGAATATCTTTATTCATTCATTAATTACATTTTAGATAGAAAAAAAAGTCAAAAGTTATTGCTTGAAAACATGTTCCTGTTTTTGCAGCTTTTTTGCTCACAAGTGTAAATTTTGCATTGTCATGTAAGTCACGTGACCTGTTCAGACACTGTAACCAAAACATTCGGCAAAAAATCACCTGTTTTAATACCTGTATGGAAGACATTTCATTGCACGATAATTGAGGTATGCACGATAATTGAGATTTGGCAATATATAATTTTCATGAGTATTGAACTCAAGATGTGGCTGTCGAGTGCACTCAAGATATTCCAGAGATTTGTCCCAACGACTTACGTTGGACCAAGTTTCATGCATATTGGATGCAGAATGTTCCATGTGGAGTGCACACAAGGATTTTTCGGAAGTTGTCACAGCGTCTTCCTTTTTGACTTGACTTGACCCATTGAGTGTTTTGTGAGATTTGTTTCAACGACCTTTGAACCCTCTTGACCGATCAGTCATCTTGGAAATCATCAAGAAAAATCCTGACTAACTTCCATGAGTATCGGACTGAAAATGTGGACCCAGGGATTTCTGAACAATATGGTACAAATGATCACCATGGGTAGACAATGTGTATCGTGCAATTTAAATCGTTTTGCTAGCTGAAAGGTAAAGGTCACAGTGTTCAGTTGAATTTTGTCAGTATTTGCTACACTTATATAGTAATCATGGTTGTTTGTGTCCAGCCCACTTGGTTCGATTTCGAAATCATTTGGCACGAAATATTACCATGGACAGACGATGTCTCGAATGCAAGAAACATATGATCACCAGGTTAAAAGTCAAGGTCACAGTTCTCAGTTGCCTCCGTGAGTTATCTTCCATAGTTTAGCACGTTGGTACATTTTCATTTTACTTCATCAAACTGTAAAGGTAATTAAGTAGGTACCGTCGTGTACAAGAAAAGAAAACTCTGACTCTTTTTTTGAGTTATCTTGACTATTTTTCTGAGTTATTTCCGATGGTTGATAAACTTTCTTAAGTTCAAAACTTCTCTATCAATTGAGTTGTTTTGGTGACGAGGAATAGGCATGCCTAGAAAAAGGGGACAATCAAGAATTATAACTCTGGCTTACTTCATCTATTTTCAGTGATTTCCCCTGATGATAAGATCTCGTGAGGGCCATAACTCTTTAACCAGGAGTCATTTTTATGGTTTTTAGTAGAGCTGCTTAGAACATGAAATAGGAATGTCACGATATATAAGGATAACTCTGACCTGAGTGTTGGAATTATCTCCCTTGCTTATGATACAGATTATCAGCAGTGCGTGCGTATCTTTCTCATGATTTCTTTGTTGAAAAAGCACCCACTAGCCAACACAAAATTGAGTTGGTCAGACTTACACTTAGAGAGTTGTTATCTTTGTAGGCAAATGACCTTACTATGCCCTCACCATAAAATGCAGATGGGCATATAGTGTTAACCCAGTCTGTGTGTTGGTATTCTTGTCCGGCCCTAAATTTAATTCGCACTATTTGATTTAAAAATTTGGCACAAATGGTTGCCCTGAACAGACAACATATTGTGAGTAAAACTGCCAGCTCAAATGTCAAGGTCCAATGCTTGGCCAAAATATTCGCCCGCACTCGCAAACAGGCACGCGCACAGACATATTCTGCGTGTGTTAAACGAGTTTTTCAATAAATACGGCTATAGGTCCTTCTTTGACTTTGGAACTATAGCATGATTGTTACCTTTTTCATGTTTCGGGGGCATGCGTATCGGTGACACATTTTGTTGTCTCCCGTTAAGCGTTTTGTTTAGAAATATTTGTATTTGAAACAAGGATTATTGAATACGCGTTCCCCCGCCACAAAAAAAGCAGATGGCATAAAGTGTTACCCCTGTGAGTGTGTGCGTGTGTGTGTGTGTGTGTTCTTGAAAAGGTGGTGTTCATAACCGGCCCTTTACTTTGATTTGCATAGTTTGATATGAAAATAATTTGTCACAAATGATTGCAATGAACAGACAACATGTCACAAGCAAAACCGTACTGCCAGCTCAAATGTCAAAGTTACGGTGCACGGCGGAAATTTTCGCATATACAGTGTGTGTGTTAAAATGATTTTGTCAGTAAATATGGCTATAGATCCTTGTTTGAGTTTAACATTTTAAATGAAAATATTTGTATTTGAAAGACGGTTTATTGAATACGCAAGCAACAGGTATATTCAAGACCTGTTGCTTGCGTATCCATGTGTAACTTGAACATACCTTTTACTTGCGTATTCAATAATCCTTCTTTCAAATACATTTTCAATTAAAGTACTAAACATTTATAAGATTATGTGTTATCGTCTATTTGTGAAAACACTGAGTATTTTTAAACGTGCGCGCAAAATCTGTGCGGAGATTTCTTCCATTTTTCGTCGATTGTCTCTGTACTCGGCTGCTGCATGTAAACAGCTTTAATCGTATTCGAGGTCAGTTGTTTGTGCTCCAGGCTGTCACGTCCGAAAAATTCACTTAAAGTTGGTAAGAATTCAACCAAAATAAGGCTTCCCGTTCTGTTTGATCTAATATTCAAGGCCTGTAATCTCTGGCTTCATCTAACAAACAATAAAACATGGGCTCAAAAGTGAATCAAAATAACCCCGTTTGCCGATATTTGTACGCAAAACACACTTAATGTTTTGTTATAAAAGTAGGGAGAGTTTGACGTACATAAATTGCCCATGACTTCTAAGCATATGTAGTCATCCATATGAAAAGCAATAGTGTTACTTAACGTAAAGATGAACCAAAGTTGTGACACAGATTTTGTCTAAAAAGTAAGGGCTCACACTTTGATTATCTAATTTTCAGACGGTATCCCGATGGTGCGCATAAGTTATGTTTATCTATCATCGGAGTCTTATCAAGTATTTTGAAGAGCACTTCCTTCTTGAAGCACTTGTTATGTTAGTTTTTTAACAAACATGGTGGTGATCCGTTAGATGAAAATGCAGGCAAAATTTGTTGGCAGTAGGATTTATGGTTGGGAGCAAGAAGATTACAAAAGTTTTGATAATGTACGCGTAGGTTAAATTTGCGACCCCTTTGTGTGAGGCAATTTTTGGACCAAGGGCTATTAATTGAATAACTTACATAGAAGCATACTAGATGATAATACATATGAAAGATTACAGCTCTAGCTCTAGCTTTGACTGTTAGATTTTTTAAGTTTTCACTTAAGGTAGTAGACCCCTAACGCTTCTAGTGCAACACGGAATAAAATTTCTTGTTAGTTGATAAATAAGGATTTGTACCGATATAATTCTTTTGCACATTTTTAACCGATCAGAAATTCCTTTGATGTCTATCTTGAAATTATTTGTTGATACTTTTGTTAGTTTCCTGAAATTATTATCTCCCTTTGTAATGAGAATATAGTGGTTTTAGATTTATAAATGATAATTCTAAGAAGGAAAAAAAAAGGAAAAAGTGGCTCGGTTAAAGTAGTACAATAATACTCATTTTTAATCATAGCAAATTTTGTAGGATAATATTATTGTGGAAATAGCTGTTTTCTATTGGGGGTCTACTACCTTAATAAGCGGCAAGCCCATGTAAAACTTGTGATCTCTGCGGAAAGGTCAGTTTTAACCCTAATGCTATGATTTGAACAACCTTACTAGAGCTCTTCTAGATGAAGCTACATGCCAAATTTGGTAGCCCTATGCTTTTTGGATATGAACAAGATTTTTTCAGTTTTCAGTTTTCACTACATAAGCCCATTTAAAACTTGTGAACCCTCCGATAGGGCCACTTTTTTCCCCTATGGCTATCATCTGAACAATGTTGGTCCATTAGATGAAGCTGTGCATGCTAAATTCGGTAGCTCTTATAGTTTCGGACATGTTTCAGTTCTGTTGTAATGGCAACCAGAGCTTTTATTGAAATTTAATTCTTTGAAAGACTTCTGAGGAGGACTGGCAGGATCATTTTCAAGACGTTTGGTCAAATTTGGATCGCTGGTTTTAGAAAGAAATATTCTAAAATTTAAATTAACGCAAGCACGGACAGACGGACGGACGCCCGACGGGCACAGGGCCATGGCACAACCTCGCCGATATTCAGTCACAGGAGTTCAAGTTTGGTTCTCTGTGAAAATCAAGAGTAATCATGTACCTGAAATTATCCCTTATGTCAAGGTCCTATTTTCCTAAATTTAGAATTGGGAATATTCGAATCTTTAGTCAAAAACGCTTAAGATGCAACATTTGCTTAAAAATAAGAATGGAACATGCATGTATAGTAGCTAAACTAATGAATTTAGTATGAACCTCTTGAAAATAAAAAATGGAGCATGCGTGTATAGTAGCTAAACTAATGAATTTGGTATGAATCTCTTCCAACGAATTAAGGGTATTAATCGGAAAACTGACCAAAAGCTTTGCGTAAAAACATATCACAAAGCGATTATGGCTCCAAAGTCTATAGTTCAGTAAAAATGGAGTTGCCGTATGAAAGAGTTCAAAAGCAGGCCTTTAAATTACCAACCGGCCCAAAAATGATTTACCATCGTTACCATTTAGTGTGAAAAGTGTTCATCTATGATCAAGTCTTTTAAGGAAAATAAAAAAAAAATCTAGTTGTGGTCGCCAACTCTCACCTACTGATCAGTGGGAAAAAAATAGAACACCCCCCCCCACTTTCAAATGAGAACTTTGACATGTCAAATCATCGACTAATATACATCGGATTGAACCCAAAGTCTTGAAAATTCACAATAATAGCATATTTTATTTACCTTCTGGAAATTTGCATTTCATTTAAGCATTCTGATAGCAAACCTCTTTTTGTTTTTGCACTGTGTTTTGCAAATAATGTCATTAATTTGTGTCAGTTTGCTGGCATGTACAACACCCCCACGCCACAAACACATACAATAAAAGTAAGATTAGTGTTAGTATAGGTTATCTGACCGTTGTGATTTTGATAAGTATTATTGAACTCATATATGCATGTTAATTATAAGACATTTTATTTCTCTATTTCAGAGTTCCTGTGAGTGAATTTGTAGAATATACTTCTAGTAGTAATGGCTGAGGAAGAAATACCAGAGTATTTTTATAGACTCATATATCTCGTGGTTGACCTAGGAACAGAGGGCCTATATAAAGTATTCGAAAAGCATATACCTGAGGAACAGAACATCGAAAGTTACCTTAAAAGCAAAAAGTCATACATAGAAAAAAAAAAGAAATCTTTCAATCATATGCAGTATAGAATTATTACCGCCGATCCCCCTAAAGTATCAGAATTAGATATTTCCTTGCTATTTGTCTTGATTAAAGAACTGACAAACATAGAATCACCCAATGGTGGTTGGCAGATTGATTACCCTTTACCATATGATAAGTCACTTGGGGCATACTTGGTCAAACTGAAATCAATAAGAAATGAAGTCATAGCACACAGGTCAAGGGGTAGACTGACGAAATCGGCGTTTGACAAGCATAGGGAAGAAGCTGAAAATATTTTATTGGAACTTGCTGGGTATGTAAGTGACACAGAGAAGGACACGGTCAAACGAAAACTTGATGAAGCAAAAACTAAACACGGGATAGATCAAAGACAGATTGAAGAGAGCTTGGAGAAGCTTCTGAAATGGTACATCGAAGACATCGACAAAAATTACCAAGAAATGAAGATGCGCCTTGAGAAGGTAGAGAATAAGGTAAGAAATTAATTGCCGTATCATACTCCTCCCAAATCTCGATCAAAATCGAAAAGATCGAACGTTGAAGCGCTTGACTTCGTGAATCCAGGTTATTATCATTACTGTTATTACTGTTTTTTTCTTTAGACTAAGATTTCCAACATACTTTTTTACGCGATGAAGTCCGCATTTGTCCTTTCCGTTTCCTCATCCTCGCCTAGAGCAGTTTTTCAAGCAAGACAAAATCGAGCTTGATCAGAATGTTTGTAATAGTAAATCTTTGATGACTGTAATCCGATCAGAAGGCGATTTTACCAGTCATATCCTTGAAAAAAATTCTCAATGCCAAAGGACTGGAAATCATACTGCGGCACAAAACTTAATGAAACTTGGCTAAGATTTCTGTCTCAGATGAGGCGAATACGGGTTATCCAAAGTCAAAACCGTAATACTTTAGTCCAATGTAAGCAAAAGCTTTGGTCAGTACTTATGCCCAAGTCTTAAGGAAACAAGATCAGAAAGTTAATTTGATTCTGTTTCACTCGATTACCTACTTTTGGCTTTTATATTTTACACAAGACGATCTCTGTAATTTTTCACTTAGACGTCATTAGAAAATAGAAGCCCGAAGTTCGATCTGCATAACAGAGTTCAGAGTTCAACATACTCTAATCATTTGAACAAACTCTGTAGTACTCCTACTAATGATTATCCATGCCAAGTTTGAGTTCCATCTGACCTCTGGATGGAACTCAACAGATCTTTGGCGACTGTACAACTGCTTACAAGTGACTGTACGAAATTCTTTTCACAACGTCCCATTTTAAACGAAGGATAACGAAGATTGTAGTCGACTTTGTTACCAAACCTTGACAGGTATTCACACCCCCCACAGGGTTTTTAACACTGAATAATCGAATAAGACGGCATTGTTTTGGGACAAAATCATCTGTATTTTTATCACGCTCAACTGATCAAGACATCACCATTGCGCTAAGGAAGGCTCACAGCGTACATACGTATTCCTTATATAATCCATACATAGCAAACAAATAACTGGATATAAATATTTTATAATAACTATCAAAATGAATGAAAAACACTAGCTTGACTTACCATGTGAACACAACTTTTAACACAGTGACAGACTGTCACTTTACAGAATCTCAAGTCACATATAATCCCAAACATTGTACACTTCGGTAGTACACCGTGATTCAACTCCACGTATAACATATAATTACTAGTTAAGGCAGGGTCATCTTTGACTTTTAGAACACTTTGGATTCTTGTTTAATATGCTTGTTTTATACTATCTATAACTTGAAAACTATTGAAGAAATCGGACAATCAGTTAGGGAAAAGTAGACATTGAAGTTGAAAATTTATATTCTTTGTTCACTAACTTTCACAAATTTGTATCACAACAGGCTCAAGCCTTTTGAAAATTAAAGACACAAAATCATTAGAGTAGGATAGGGATGCATTTGTTGACTGATTCTTGTTTACACATGACAGTCCAAACAATTGGTCCCATTTATTTGAATATTGCAGGGTTGTTTATCACAAGGAGTACCAAAGCCACTATTTACCCTATCTAATAAGATAGGTTTTTACACACCCGCCATAAGATGGGGAGCACATTGTGTTACCCCTGTCCGTGTGTTTGTGCTTGTATGTTCTGTTAATAGTGAAGTTCGTGTCCGACCAATAATTTACAGGTACATGATCCCATTCTATAATAGTTTGGCACAAATTATAGCCATTTATGGATAGCGTGTCGCGTGCGACAATCGTGTCGCCAGCTCCAAGGTAAAAGTCACAGTGCTTGGTTGAACTTCGTCTATAATTGCTACCATTATTGTGATGCCATGTGTTCCTATCTGGCCAGTAACTTCTAGGTGCATGGTCCGATTCGAAAATAATTTGGCCAAAAAGATCAAAAGGGATAGACCTGTCGCGTGCAACAAACGTGTTGCCACCACAAAGGTCAGGGTCAGTGCGCTTGGTTACACTTCGTCAATATTTGCTACAATTATAGTGATTACGTGTGTTCCTGTCCATCCCATAGATGTGACATGTATCGTTGGATTTCTGAATGATATGGTACAAATGATCAGCATGGGTGGTTGATGTGTTGGGCACTAAAAGCTTTTCTTCAGCTGAAAGGTCAAAGTCATAGTGCTCAGTTGAACTTTTTCAAATTTTGCTACATTTATAGTAGTGATGGTTGTCTGTGTCTAGCCCGCTTGTTTGGGTTTCGAAATTATTGGGCACAAAAATCACCATGGAAAAGTCATAGTTCTCAGTTGAATCCGTGAGTTATCTTCCATACTGGTTAAAATGTGTGCAGGCCATAAACCTTTAAACCGTTGATATATTTTCTTGATACTTCATCTAGCTGTAAAGGTTAAAAGTAGGTATGTCACATACAAGAAAGTCAACTCTGACTCTGTTTTTGAGTTATATATCATGGTTGTTAATTTTTTAAGGTCAGAATTCCTCTACTAATTAAGATGTCTTGGTGATGATAAATAGGATTGTTAGGACATCACGAAGAAGAGGTGCATGTAAGAATTATAACTTTGGCTTACTCCATCTATTTTCAGTGATCTCTCCTAGTGGTAAAATCTTGTGCAGGCCATAACTCCTTAACGCGTTGAGTCATTAAAATAGTGATTAGTAGAAATGCCAAGAACATAAAATAAGAGTGTCACGATATATATGATGACTCTGACCCGAGTGTTGGAGTTATCTCTCTTATAAATACTTTTTCAGTTTTGCTACCATAAATTATGAATTCATGATGCAAAAGGGAAAAAGACAAACACACACACACACACACACACAACCAGAGAGGGAGGTGTTCTTGCAACTGGGCTTGAACCAACTAGGACAGCATAGGCATGGTGAATGAACTAAAAGTGAAAAAAACTGAAGTACAATTTCTCGAATTGTTTGGAATCCAGCCAAATTTGATCGGGTCTCAACATGCATGGTATTCAACAATCGTAGCAAATTTCAAAGAAATGTGAATAATAATGTTGAGTAAACAATACTAAGTCATGAAATGGCTGCTTTTCCTAAATTGATTACTAGATAATCTTCACTTTTAACAGAGTTTAAATCCCTTGATGAATCAATTTTTTTCAAGTTTCAAAAGAATAGGATAAAAAATGCGGACTTCACTTTGTATATAAAAAAATGGTAATTTTCAACTTTAAATGGCTACTTTTCCCATACTGATTGTCGGATTGTTTTTCAAAATCAATAGGGTTATAGCTGTTGATGATACAAAGCAACTGTGTAAGTTTCAAGAAAATCCAACCACAAATGCAGACTTTATCGCGTAAACAAGAAATGGAAATTTTCAACTTCAAGTGGCTACTTTTCCCATACTGACTGTTAGATTTTCTTTCAAAATCAATAGGGTTTAAACTATTGATAAGGTAGAAAAAAAAACTCTGCAAGTTTCACGAAAATCTGACCACAAATGCAGACTTTATCGCGTAAACAAGAAATAGAAATTTTCAACTTCAAATGGCTACTTTTCGCATACCGATTGTAATATTTTTTTTTCATAATCGATAGGGTTCAAGCTATTGATGAAGTAAACAATCTGTGCAAGTTTCACGAAAAGCAGACTACAAATGCAGACTTTATCGCGTAAACAAGAAAAAGACTAACGGACGGACGGCGGAAACCGCACCATGACATAAGTTCTGCTGGCTTTCGGCCAGTTGAGCTAAAAACCGGTATTCTCTCTCGATTGATACAAAAGAACGTAATCACTCGCTCTGCCTTGGTGCCAGTGAAACTGTCCAATCCTTTAAATTACTTTTACGGGTATACAGGACTCAGATGCGTCCAGTCAGAAGGATATATCCTATTTTTGATTCCGCCACAGTTTGCTCACTCGGTGAACGTTCAGAAGACACAATTTGATAGTTCCGACGCTGACATTTGTCACAAAAAAAAAATCTGTCTTTTTCAAATTCACATAATGTCGAGGAAAGAAATTATCCAAAGGAAAATGGGCACAATAAACCTGCACTTGAAATATAGACTGACCTGAAAAATTCTTATTGACGTTTTCGAAAGACATGCTTTACAAGGCAGATTTCCGTGTTTGATCCTCACTCGAGATTCTTACATCCTGTACGAATGTCAAATCATGAAAAGAATACCATCTGTCTTGTATCTGTTTAAGCGACTCCAAAACAAAAATAAAGATAGCTGCACACCAAAATGACTCGCGATTTTAGAGGATTCTACGACCCGAGTGCCTTTTGATGCTTTTGCCGTTAGAATCTTTTGAAAGTATTGTATAAACATACCAATACTTCCAATTGGGTAGTTTCACTGTTTGCAACGAGGGTTTTTTTTTTTACATCAAGTAATATCTGGAAAGTTAAGGTTGATATTTAGTCAATCATAAGCCATTTAATTTACTCTTTACAAGATAAAATAAAATTTATGCTTTGTCCAAATTTAAAGCATTTGCAGATGACAATTAAATATAACACTAAACGTGAAATATGTAATTCAAAAGCTAGAAAAAAAATTGTTGGAAAAAAAAGCTAGTTACTAGAATTTTCTCCTTTTCCGACAGAGTGTTACAAGGCTTTCTTCTGTAAGCTCGTTAAAACTCTGGATTATGTGGTAAAGGGTTAATGGCAAAATACTGAATAGTTATTCTGAAAGTATTCTTTAAGTTGAATGGCTGTCTTTTGGAGATGTGAAGTATTTACTACATATTTCAAGAACGTTTTTGTTTGGATTCTTTTTAAGGTTAGCACACAGGAGAAACAGAAAGAAGAAATAAATTCCTTGAAATCATCCATTAGAGAAATTCTAGGACAGCTACAATTGGTAGGACTGGAGGTAGGCGTTAAAATTAATCTCTTAATTCTTCAGTTAATCAGTCCTCTTCTATGGCAGTTAGCAGGAGATAACTTTTACCAGGTTATCATATCATTTGAAGAATCGACATGAAACGAATTCAAATCTTAAATAGATGTTAGAGCACTGTCGTACTGTTGCTACAAACTTGCTTCAGAAGGTACATGTTATGAGTTAAATCTTTGATAAAAGATATTGTCATGATAAGAAAGTTCTTTTGAGAAGATACATGTATATCTACCTGCAATATTAGTTTGGATGAATACGTAGCCCAAGAAAATGTATTAGTTACTTGAATGGACCTCTGAAGCAGTGTTGGATATTCATATACCCATTACTATGAAAAAGAGAATCAACAAGCACTGCAACAAATACTGCAACAAATACGAAGTATAATTCACTCTTTTTCGAAAAGTCATCGTTATAAATCTGACTTTTGGACAGGATTGTAGTTGTGTTTAGGATGAAAACTTATTCAAAATTTTGATTTTTTTTGTCCTGTACTACTTTATGGATGTGATCGAGTTGACAGCAGTGCTCCAACAACAGTGAACAGATTCACCCCGGTATGAATTTTGTAGCCTTTCAAGGCTCGTGGGGTGACCCCTCGGAAAATTAATAGGTTCCAGATAGTTCTCCCTATTTGAATTGTGACAGTTCTGCCTTTCTTGGTCAGGCAAGATCAACGTCAGCTTATCATGGTGGACAGTCAACTTCAGAGACAGATGGTATGAACAGGGATCTGGAGCAAATTGGAGGCTTCTTACATAAGTACATGACAGCGCCTGGAAGTATATGTAAGTAAAGAGAGAAGGCTTAACTCAACATTTACAATAACATTTCTTTTCATACTTCTATTCCTTGACCTCAGTGGTCATTGTAGAGTAGCTGTATCATAAATTTAGCTACCTCGAGTTTTGTATTGTCTGACTGGTGTTGGTTTATAAATTTCTATGGGGATAAAACATACAACTACATATGTGAATAACATTTCAACCAGTGTTGTTCTATTGTGGGTAAAGAATAAATCTACAACCATTTCAAACCTAAGAACCCCAATCGACAACTCCAGTGCTTCGACAGATAAGAATTCAAGTGTGTCAAAGTCTTGAAAACCGGGTTTGCCAAGCGGTATTTGCGCAAGGTTCTCGTGTGCAGCACTGTTTAGTTACCCGATAAACCCTTTGGTGTAAAAAAAAAAAAAATAGATTCTCCCCACATCATTCCTTTATGTCATCATCATTCTTGTACCAAAGGCTAAGAGTCTTTGGAAGAAGAAAGAAAAATCTTCATTCATTCGAATGTTATAATGGATTTTGTGTTTTTACCATACTGTGATGTAACACTGGTAACTACGCATGAAAATTGTGAAAGAAATCTAGTGGGAAGACTCTTTGTGGAAAAAGTAGAAAACATATATTACTTTTTTAACCAACTGATTTAAAGTAATATTGTTAGCTCAACTGAGCACAAAGTTCTCAAGGTGAGCTTTTGTGCTGTGTCCGGCGTCCGTCGTCAACTTTTACATTGTGTACGCTCTAGAAGCCACATTTTCAGTCCGATACTCGTGAAACTTGGTCAGAATGTTTGTCTTGATGATATCTCGGATGAGTATGAAAATGGGTTATGTCAGGTAAAAAACTAGGTCACTAGGGCAAATCTTAGAAAAATATTGTGTATGCTCTAGAGGCCACATTTTCAGCCAAAAACTCTTGAAAATTGGTCAGAATGTTTGTCTTGATGATTTCTCGAATGAGTTCGAAAATGGGTCATATCGGGTGAAAATCTAGGTCACTAGGTCAAATCTTACAAGAACCTTGTGTACACTCTAGAGACCACATTATCAGATCAGTCAAATACTCATGAAAGTTGGTCAGAATGTTTTTCATTCTTGAATGAGTTTGAAAATGGGTCATATTGAGTAAAAAACTAGGTCACCAGGTCAAATCTTTAAAATAGCTTGTGTAGCTCTAGAGTCATCATTTTCTGTCCAGTACTTATGAAAATTAGTCAAAATGTTTGTCTTGATGATCAATATGATGAAATTGAAAATGGATCACACTGGGTTAAAAACTAGGTTGCTATGTCAAATCTAAGAAAAACACTGTGTATACTCTAGAGGCCACATTTTCTGTCCAATACTTATGAAAGGTAGTCAGATTCTTTGTGTTGATATTATCTACAATGGCAAAAACGGGATATGTTTGGCTAAAAAGTAGGTCACTGACAGAAATTCTAGAAAGAAGCTTGTGTACAAGCTAGAGGCCAAATTTTCAGTCGAATGATCATGAAAGTTTGGTAGAATGTTTGTCATAAAATCTCGAAAGAGATTGAAAATGGGTCATGTTTGATAAAAACACGCAGGTGAGCGACTTCAGGGCCATCTTGGCCCTCTTGTTATATGTATAAAATGAGAACAATGTGGAAATGATATTTCAATTTTGCAGAATTCGATGTCAACCAGAGCATAAGATTTAAAAGCCTAAGTCATCGACATTTATGTCCTATTTTTTTTTATAGCTCACCTGAGCACAAACTTCTTAGGATGAGCTTTTGGGATTGTGCTTTTTGGGACGTCAGAAAGGTTGTCTTGATATTATCTCGGACAAGTTTGAAATTAGATGATGTTGGATCAAAAAGTAGGTCACTGGGCCACTTTGGAAAACCTTGTATGCACTCTTGAAGCCTCATTATTCAGACGGTTATTTAAGAAAAATGGTCGAAAAGTTTGTCTCGATGATAAATCAGACAACAAATCTTAGAAAAGCTTCATGTGCATGCTAAATTGCAACATTTTCAGTCTGATACTCATGAAACATGGTCAGCATGACTGGATGATATCGCTGACAAGTCCTAAATTAGGTCACGTCGGTCAAAAAGTAAGTCACTAACACTAATGTGTTTTATATCATCACAACCATGATCTCTTCAACTTTATCAATCCTAGATGACTTTACTCAGGCAAGTGCTTTAGGGCCAATGGCCCTCTTGTTGTCCTTATTAAAGCAGAAGTAAGTTTGAAAGAAAGAATGCCGTTTGATAAATCTGATGATGTCACAGGAGACGCAGTGTCAGTAAAATGATCTTTGACAAACTTTGGCAACCACGCAGCTTCATAAAACCGAAGATTTCACTAGAATTTTGAAACCAGATATTCCAAGATGTTACTATAGACAAGTTTCAGTTAATTATATAAAAAAAAGAAAAACTGGTTACATACACATGAACTCATTATATTCGGGGCTAAAACTAAAGACGTGACATGGAAATTAAATTTGCGAGAGAAATCTGTTGTCAATGTTACATCGTTTACTATTAATTGATTTTTCTTAGTAAATTCCATCATCTCCATGTCAGCATTGCAGAAAGTACACAATTTACTCCTACTTGTCACACTAGATCAATTACAAAAATGCTTGCTACATCCGCTGGCTGCTATCGAGTCATATTGTACAAAATCTTAAGGATACCACAGTCACATAACGATAAATTATTAACACTGTGCATTAATGAAAAGAAACAGCCTGACAAGATTATCAAACGTTTTTGATCATTGTATCTCATGCAAAGGTGTTGATTATCTTAGAATATTTGTTAAAAGTCTGCGCAACAAATATCACGACGTAACTTCCAATCTCAACTCAATCTGCGTGATTTTTCTGCGCCTTGTACAAAACATCTGCGTTGAAAAGGCGCGTTTCATCGTATACATAATGCACAAAATAAAAGAAATATATTATAATCAGCCGTCCATCAATATCAATCATAGACAAAATCATCACGGATGTAGAGCAGCATATAAAACAAGATCGCCGAGATACTGTCAGGAAAATAGCTGACACATTTAGTATTTCATCTAAAAGTGCCAAGGAGATTTTGACTGACAATCTTGGAATGTCGCGTGTTTGCACAAGGTGGGTACCTCGACTATTGATGCCCGAGCCAGTTGGTGTTAGGGTCGAAATCTGTTAAGAAATTTCAGAACGCATTACGGTAGAGGGGTCAAACTTTACTGATCGTACTGTAACATGCGATGAATTATAGGTACACTTTAACGAGACTGAAACTAAACAACAAAGCAGTGTACAGAAACATTTAACATCACCTTCCGCCGTTAAAGCCAAACTTTCTAAGTCATTCGGTAAAGTTATATGGATCATAATTTTCTGTTCTCCTTTTTTCTTCTAAATCATGTTGTATCTATACATACTACAGTGAATGCTTAGTTTTATGCCTATATAGAAGCACTAGCCAACCCTCCCAATAATTCAGTCCTGACCCCTTGTGACCTATGGCTAGTTCATGTTTTGAAAGACTCCCTACGTGGCACGCACTACGAGAGCAGAGAGGAAGTGACCCTCAAGTCTTTGAGAGTAATGTCACGTGACGCGCTCGCGCACGTGTTTCACGCATGGGAATCAAGAACAAATAAGTGCATAGAATTCGAAGGAGGTTATTTTCAAAAAAAGTAGACATTCCATGTTGTTTTTTATAACAATATTCCAATACAGGCACTGGTCCACGTTCTTCCTGATCACCCCTCGTAACTTAAAGGGGAAAAAAAAAAAACAACAACAACAACTCTTAGTTTAAGTTAGTGTCACCAATGTTTGACAGGGCTAGCCAATATTTGACGTATGACACATCTTTGTCATGCAAATTCATTTCTCGATTCTTATAATATTCATCCCAAATGCTAGACAGGTAGACATACGCTAACCTACCCTTTTGTTCAGTTAGCAAGCGACTCACCAGCAAGCAATTTCACAATTAACGATTCTTCAGACGAGATTTTAACCTATTCAAACGGCGCTTTGTGAGTTATTATCCCTCTGGAGAAGAAGATGACCGGTATATGTAAAAACGCTTATCTCTAGAAAGACAAAATATCGTTTGCAAAGGGTATCAGGGAACATAATCCAGATTTTGTCTACCTTGACTTCTTTGAGATATACTACTTTTATACGTGTTAGATTGCCTGTAACTTTTCTTATATATGACTATCATTTTTAGGGGTGATCTATCATAAAGCAGTATCCAGTGTACAGCCAGATCAACATCCAGAGCCTCCAATTGATAATCCCAATGCTTTAACAGATGAAGATATAAAGAAGTACTCCAAAGAAGTGGGTAAGGAAAACTTTGAACCTATGCGGAGTGTCTTCGTTATAAGTTTCAAAAGAACCTATATAGTGTAAGTGGGTGATGAAGTCAACGCGTGACAGATGATGGACTTTTACCTACATGATTTCCATATCCATATCTTCCTAGGATGTCAAATTGTTGGTAATTGAGGGACTTTTACCTACATGATTTCCATATCTTCCTAGGATGTCAAATTGTTGGTAATTAATATTATCTAATGCATAAAAGCACCCAAAGATTTGTAAATTCATGTTTCAATAAATATTTTTTTTTGTTTTGAACATGGTTTAGACCGTATACCTTGAAATAAACTAGTTTCAGATATTTCTAAGTCAAGAGTTTGCTATTTTTTGACTAGACATACGAGGGCTGTTCGATATGTAATGTGTATTGTACCACAGCGCGATAACGCTTTGCACGATTTCGTGGATGATGATACGCTTGAATAGCTCTATTCAATACCTTTCCAACGGACGGTATAAACACGAGCCTTCAGCTCCACGTAGTTTTAAACTTATAGTCATTTCAGTAGAGCTAGTCGTTGACCACTGTTGTAAAAATGGTTGGGAAACGGATTAAGAATATTGAAGAAATTAGAGCTTATGTAAAAGTTCGCACAAATCTCGGTCATTCGGTAATGCAGATTTTTACTGAATTGGGGGAAGTTTATGGCTCTGATAAGGTATCTTATGAGACAGTTCGTAGTTGGAGAAAGAAATTTCTGACTGGCACAGAGTCCGTCAAAGATGCAGCAAAATCTGGCCGACCTGTGACTTTAACAGGCAAGGCAAATGTCTCAAAAGTCAGGGAAATAATTGAAAGTGATGGCAGATACACGATTCGTGATATTGCCAACGCTGTTGGCATATCGCTATCGCGGGTGCATTTCATTTTGAAGCGTATTTTGAAAGTACGAAAGATTTCTGCCAGATGGATACTGCATATATTGACAGATGACCAAAAACGGGTACGAGTACAAACCGCTAAGCAATTGCTCAAAATGTTTCCCAAATTCAATCAAAGACAATTTGCAAACATTGTTACTGGTGACGAAACATGGGTTCACTATTTCGAACCAGTAAGAAAAACTGGAAACAAAATATGGCTAACTAAACACGGTAGAAGGCCTGTAGTTGCCAAAAGAAGCATAAGCACAAAGAAGGTTCTTTATTGCATATTCTTCTCATGTGATGGTATAGCCGTACAAATTCCGGTGCCGAAGGGCAAAAGTGTTACAGGTCGGTATTACCGAGATGTTATACTAAAAAAAGTCAAGAAATATTATCTTAAACGACGCCCTGTGTCAGGATTTAGGCATGTTCGTCTACTTCATGATAATGCTCCATCACATACATCCGAGCTTGTGAAGCAATTTTTGAAGTCGGAGAAGGTTACCGTCTTGCCACACCCACCATACTCTCCAGATTTAGCCCCATGCGACTTTTTCCTTTTTCCAAAACTTAAAAAGTTCTTATCTGGTCGTCGTTACAAGTCCCGACAAGCCCTTGGCTTAGCCACCAGTCAGTGCCTCAGAGGTCTACTAAATCAGCGTACCGTGACGTATTTCAGAAATGGATTCAGAGATTGAAATTATGTATTTCAAACCGCGAAGAATACTTTGAAGGGATGTAATGTTCATTTCACTATTTGAGTCGAATGCTTTTGAGATATCGTACAATACACATTACATATCGAACAACCCTCGTATATCAAGGTATGATTCTATGCCTTCGTTTGAACACTGAGTTAAAAAAAAATTCTTTTTGCCTTTTTTGATGAATTTAATGCTGAAATTGCTTTCTCTACCCACAAAAGTTTTTGTGTTCACTTGACCTTTTTAGCTATAAATGAAAAAACTATTTCTTATCAAAATTTAATGTATTCGTAAAGTACTCAATAAATTTTTTTTCAATTAAAACATTATTTCCAGAAAGAATGGGCCTATAAAATGTGGTGTGTCTTTCAAACATTTTGTTGCACTTGGGACAACTTATAATCTTAGATGTTATTTATCATCCAGCACTTGTTCCAACTATTTTGCTTCTGACAACCAATTACCTTGAAAAACATTAAACAATAACCATAAGAAAAAGGATTAAAATGAAAATTGTCTTTTAAAGAATAAGTTGTCTTTTAATGGATACGAGGGCTGTTCGAAAATTATTGAGACAACGCTTATAATATGAGAATGATAAGACTTACAAACAACATATCTCATCACAGATGACATATACTTTATACGTGCCAAATATCAGGCGACTGGGTCTTCTGTATAAGTGTCGGGGCCTGTCGGAAATATACCACCTCGCTCTGCCTGGAGCACAACGGCGTTTTGAACGTAACGTAACGTCCCATCAACATTACTGCGCGTTTACACTATTGCATGTCATCTAACTTCATATGTCGCTTCACCCATTTGTCGTGTAGTTTTACATCATTCACTATCTAATTCCCTCACTACATTTAGTGCCGCAGTCTTCAATTCACCGAATTATTGAACTTTATACCTCTCAACTCGAACTTGACATGTAGAAAGACGTTGATGATCGTCGGTCACCACCTCCTTTTGTGATGTACGAAGATGATGCATCTTTCACAAACCGATTGTGCCACTGATAAACAAGACCCGAGACACGCCTCTTCCTCCCCGTGTCATGTCTAACATTTTTTTATGCTCCCCGAAAGGGGAGCATATAGTCGCCGCTTCGTCCGTCTGTCCGTCCTTCCTTCCGTCCGTCCAAAGCCATTTCTCCACAACCCCTGGTCCAAATTGGATGAAACTTCATATATGAACTCCTTAGGATATTGGGCCGATGTAGTTTTCCCGGTTTTTCAATTTGACGCTGTGTCTTGGAAAAAAGGGGTTTCTTGTAAAATTCCAATTTTTACTAATACTGTATCTCCTTCAGTTTTCGTCAAAATTTCATGAAACTTCACATTTATATTATTAAAAGTTTCATTATGTGCCCTTGTTTTTTTTAATCTATGTAAAACCATGTTACGGGAAAAGGGTGCTTAATATCATAACTCTGAAATTAAACATTTCCCAGTTTCTTCAAGACTATTCAACATATATGTTGCTGATCAAAAGCCCCAGACCATGATTTCATTCTTTCCTATTTATACTAAGGTGTGTTATAGAAAAAGAGGGCTTAATGACAAACTCAAACACGAAGTTTATAAATGTTTAATCTGATTTTTTTTCAGAAAATTTTGCCATTACTATAATAGTAATATTTGATTTACAGATTGTTCACATTGACAGGAAGTTTTACTGCACTGTTCCAAGAGTTATGCCCCTTCTTTATTTAATTATTTGAACATTGGCGAATGCAGTTTGGCAGACGGGACCAAACACAAGTAGCCTGTTTCACCCCCACCCTCCTCTCCTGTGACCAACCATTTACCGACAGCCTTCACTTTCCTAAAAAGAGACCTGTTCGGGGAGCATAATCCGTCTACGACGGCTCTTGTTTTGATTCAGTAAGAGTTTTTCCAAGTTCGATGCAAAACTTTATGTAAGCTCGCTGCTCCGCCTTTACGTCGTTATCCATTTTGTCGCTCTTTCTTTGATAACACAAACTTCCGGAAAATGGTCAAAAGTTGTTTATCTATTACATGAACTTTATGAATCTTTACCTGGAATTCGACAGAATAAGGTAGTGTATATGACATCATTTTAATTGACTTTTTCCCGCTATTTTGATCTCATTCAAGCTTTTATTCAAGTGCGATTTGTTTGAACAAACTCATTTTTACGGTGAGCTCCGGTTATTCACGGCTCTTGTTGATTTTAAATGATATACAAATATAACGTGTAACTAATGCAGATTTCATTTCATTCTTTCAATTTATTAAAGATTACTTCACGTTTATGGAAAATTTTGTGTACATACGTCAAGTTTTTCTCTCAAAACATACATTGTCTCAATAATTCCCGAACAGTGCTCGTAGTTTAAGCATTTTTGCTGTTAAAAAAAAGAGAATTAATGATACAGTTCATTGTAGTGATGGTCAGCCATTTTGTTCTATAGAGTAAATCAAGACAAATCAGTTTTAATCATTTTGAGGCAAAGGGGTTTCCAGTTATTGTTTATTAAATGTAAATATGTGAAATAGATTGTTTCACTTGGGACAAAATATGCCCTGCATTTCTGTTCTTTGAACAAAAGTTTAAAATCAGTTTCAGAAACTGACATCATTCGTAACCACAACCAGTGATGTTAAAAATCAGAAAGTCAAGTAGACAAATGGAAGTTCAAAACAACACGAGTTATCTGAGGTTTTTGCATCATGAAATATATATACAATTTAAAACATTTATATTAAAAAAATATATTTCTTGCCGTTGTTTCCTGATTTTTGACAAAAAAATATTTCAAGCTCAAAGCTGCAAAAAAAAAAAAAAAAAAAAAAAATTGTCCTGTTTGCATCAATTTTAAGAATAATAGAACTCTAGTAAAAATGATACACAATAACAAATTTCAGGCTGAATGAAAACTATTACTTTAGTCGTGTTTGAAGCTTTTGTGTTTGCGTTTTTTTTTTGTGTGTGTTTGTAGACATATTATCAACAAATTATACTGGTATACCGGTTTCTTTCAATTCACCGATGCAACCAAAGATATGGATGGATGGCTGGCTGGGTGTCTTATGGCCGTCAAGAGTATTTCAGTCATGATACGACGACGGTTCAAAGGGTGATTATAAAAGGCTCAGTACAATGAACTGCTGTTTAGGTCCAGCAGACATCAAACCCGGGATCCCGTGATCCAAAGTTGGGAACACTAATCACTTGGCTACCCGGTCGCTTCTTCAACTAAAGGTGTCACCACTCTGCATGTCATTTTGCGACTGGAAATATAGTTATCAGTTAGACTGCCTTCTTGTTATATTAGGAAAGTAAATATTTTGTTAAAAGGTATTATTTTATTATTTACAAATGTCAGATATGAAAAACACTTTTCATTACTTTTTCAGGAGTTCAGAAATGGAATGATTTTGGCATATGTTTGGGATACAAGCAACAACAGTTAGAACTGCTACATTTCACATACCCAAGAAAGGTGAGGCATTTGACTGAAGTGTCCGATGACATTAGATTTTGTTGAACGAATCTGAAAAATATTCGAAATAACCCACATCATTTCTCCATTCAACCCAAAGTTAATGTGAAAAAAGTAAGTTATCTTCGTTGTCCGTACTGTATTTAAAGAACTTGAATAAATCATATGAACTCTAGTTTGAATGGGACAACGGTAGCTCTGTTTAACAAGTTTTCAAAGAGTTCCTTTAAACTGCAATTCGTATTTGTTAAAAAACTAAGTTTCAAATTTAATGGGACCTTTCTTAAACTTAAATACAGGGAAACCTACCCAACACTATCCATGGTAATCCTGGCTAGGATAAAAAAGCTGTCTAGTCGGAGCACAACTGTTGTATGATAACTTGAATAAAATTTAGATCTTATGAAAAAAACTAGACTACAGTTTATGTGTTTGCAAAACAGATTAGATGGCCATCTTTTTTCAAGTTTTCACAACTATTTCTTGAAGATAGATACATCTTTGCTTTTAATATTGACGGCTAAGGTGGTTTTGTCAGGAAAAAATACTATCAGTATTTTTATTTCTACAGCAGTTAGAAAATTCCGCCTACCCCGCATGGTTAGTAAAATTAAATTTCACTTATAAAAGTTATCTAGGAATGGTTTCTTTTCTGTTTGTATTTTTTCCTGTGTATTTTATGACTGATTGACATGCAAATTTGTATCTAACTGATTAATTGTTTTTAACAAATTCATTATTTTTAACTTAAAAATAGATTTTGAAAAATGTTTACATGTTTCAAACGGGGATGGAGTATAATAATGAAAGTGGTTTGTCAATGACTGTTTATCACAGAAACTGAAATCTTCCACCATCAAAAAAAGATTTTACGAGAAAAAAGTCGCAATTATGTTTCTGTGAGGTATTTCTAGAACTTGAAACAAAAATTCATTTTAGTTTGCCTTTTAAATACGGTCGAACGATTAGACTTTTGATGTGACAGCGATGCTCGCTATAAAATAATTTAATCTATAGATTTGTTTGTTTGAATGGTGTTTTACGCCGCTTTCAACATTATGTCAGTCATATCACGGCGACAGCTCACATATTAATGTTTTCCTGGGTTTCACCAGTACTAGGCTGGGCTCTGAAGTGTCTTGCCCAAGGACACTCCTGAGAAAAACCCAGTGGAGCCAGTGAGGCTCGAACCTGGGGCCTCCAGGTAACGAGTCCTACGCTCCACCACCGAGCCACACAGGACCCTTTAATCTATAGAATACCGTGTCCAAATGACTTAGTTTGATCGAAAACAAGAGAAATTTGGTGAAATGTATTTTTTAAGATGATGTACCTTACTTGATAGTATTCTTTATTTCACACCTACAATTTAACGCTCAATGAAATCGCTTTAATACCACCACGTGAGTACAGAATATCTTTTTCCATATTGGACGCTGTAGAGTCCAATATGGATTTTTCAGAACGTGGCAAGAGTCCAGTATGGATTTTTCAAAACGAGACTAGAGTCCCGAATATCGATATTTGACCGGAAGAGTAGTCTACCGAAGTCTGTTGTCAAAAAAGCAATTTCAAAACCCTCCAGGGATATGTTTTGATTTTTTTTAAAATTTAAATTGAAATGGCCCTATACTTGTCTTTTACTTTAAAGTCAATACGGAAGTGTGAAATAAAGAGGTCATTTAACATGCTTGGGTACAATACTGAATTCAATTGGATTCGTACACAGCAGAACCAGTCTTATTTTGGACTCGGCTGTCGCCCCGTCCAAACATAGACCGGTTCTGCAGTGTACTCATCCAATAGAATTCAGTATCGTACCCAAGCATGTTAAATAACCTCATAGAATCAAGCCATGTTACACTATAGCGGCAGTTCCAAAACATCGTATGTTATAAAAACGTTAGTACACCGGTAAATCGGAGTAAACTTGCATTTCTAAAAACCCGAAGAGGTTAAGATTTCATAGACTAGCACAAGGGCTAGAAAGCAAACTACGGCGGCTAGTGACCAATCTACTCTTGGGGCCTGTGATTAAATTACAGCTGAACCTAGTGAGAAAATTCAAGTGGGCAAAGCGACTTTTGTGCATGGCTGAGAAGCTGATATAGGTACAAGCAGTACCCCTATGCCATCAATTTATTCATCACTTGGCCAGCATGTTAGTTCACCTGTTCAAGGTGTTTGCTACAGTAAGCCCAGTTTTTTTTTCCAGAACCAGGATTTAATAATATTTTTAGTACGATGTAACCGACTTCTTTTTTTAGCTCACCTGAGCACAAAAGTGCTCATTGTGAGCTTTTGATCGTGCTGTGTCCGTCTTGTGTCGTGCATCGTCAACTTTTTACCTTGTGTACGCTCTACAGGCCACATTTTTTGTCTTCTACTAAAATAACTTGTTCAAATTGTTTGTCCTGATGATATCTCGGACGAGTTCGAAAATAGGTCAAGTTGGGTCAAAAACTAGGTAACCAGTCAAAATCTTAGAAAAACCCTGTATACGCTCTAGAAGCCACATGTTCAGTCCAAACCTCTTGAAAAGTGGTCAGAATGTTTGTCTTGATGATATTTAGGACAAGTTTGAATAGGGGTCATATCGGGTCAAAAACTAGGTCACCAGATCAAATCTTAGAAAAATCTGAAGAAGCCACATTTTCAGTCCAAAACTCTTGAAAGTTGGTCAGAATGTTTGGCTTGATCATATCTCGGACGAGTTTGAAAATGGGTCATGTCGGGCCAAAAACTAGGTCAATAGGTCAAATCTTAGAAAAACCTTGTGTACGTTCTAGAGGCCACATTTTCAGTGCAATTCTCATGAAGCTTGGTCAGAATGTTTGTCTTGACAATATCTTAGACGAGTTTGAAAATGGGTCATTTCTGGTCATAAACTAGGTCACTAAGTAAAATCTTACAAAAACCTTGTGTACCCTCTAGAGGCCACATTTTTAGTCAAATACTCATGAGAGTTGGTCAGAATGTTTGTCATAATGAAATTGGTTACAACGGATCAAAAACTAGGTCACCAGGTCAAATCTTTAAAATAGCTTGTGTAGCTCTAGAGTCATCATTTTCTGTTCAGTACATATCAAAATTAGTGAGAAGGTTTTTCTTAATGATCAATATGATGAAATTGAAAATGGGTCACATTGGGTCAAAAAACTAGGTCGCCATGTCAAATCTTAGAAATCTAAAGGCCACATTTCTGTCCAATACCTAAGACAGGTGGTCAGAATCTTTGTTTTGACAATATCTACAATGGGAAAATGGGCTATGTTTGACTAAAAAGTAGGTTACTGAGAGAAATTCTAGAAAAAGCTTGTGTACAAGCTAGAGGCCAAAATTTTCAGTCCAATAGTTATGAAAGCTTGGTAGAATGTTTGTCATAATATCTCAAAAGAGATTGAAAATGGGTCATGTTTGGTCAAAAGTCTCAGGTGAGCGACTTCAGGGCCATCATGGCCCTCTTGTTTTTCTGTCCCATAATTTGTAGCGTGTCCGACTACAGGCGCTAGATTTCGAACTTGAAATCTACACAATTAAATCGTAATAATTTCAGTTGTGTGCAACATATAACAACAGTGGTATACATGTAAAAGTTGCGTAGACAATGTTGTTTTCTTTAAAACCCTAAAACGCTCAATATATCTACTCATACGGTATATTGTGGTTGTTTTTGTTGTAGCTGATTGACCTGACTGAGCAAATTTTGGCCATTTAGTGTGAAGTTAAAATAACTTTATTTTTTTTTTCAATGTCAACGGACTAGACTTTGCTCAAAACCTTTAGAAAGAGAAGCTGGTGAAAGTCTCTTTCAAAATACGAGGGTCATCCAATAAGTTCTGATAATGGCCTAGTTTACAAACTATAACAAAGAGCAGCATGCCTGCACTATCTTCAACATTGGAAATGCTTTGCAGTTCCTTGGCCACGGCAACTTTCAAGTATTGTAAATCATCAAAACGAATTCCTCGGATCAACATTTTTAATTTGGTGTACAGGTCATAGTCACACGGACTTCAGTCAGGAGATTGAGGTGGGTGTGATGACATTTCCCATTTGAGCCATGCTCTTGCAAAAGGGGGCTTAATGCATCATCGTGATACATGATACCGGCACAAGTCATCACGTAATTATGGATCCGTAAGAGCCACTTTTTTCAAATAACCGACTTAATGATGATGTAAACTGGTCCTTTGACAAGCAGAAAACTGACCGATAGCGAAACGTTTCGGCCCAGGCCAGCCTGCGCGGACTACGCAGGCTGACCTTGGTCAATACTTTTCGCAGATGTATTAAGCCCCCTTTTTACAGAGCACGGCTCATTTATATTCCCGCGTCTGATTTATGCGGCAAGCGTTATCATGAATCAGCATCACTCCTGCATTTAAGAATGCGGGTCGCCTTTCACGTACAGCCAGCCTCAGTTTCTTTTGCAGAAACTTAGCATAATATGTCACGTCAATTGTCAGTCCAAGGGGAACATAATCCGTGGCCAGTGCACCACCATTATCATATGCTTTATTTGCCAGAGGTTTCAGATTTCACTGTTTTCTTCGGAATCAAGCAGGTCTTTGTGACCTAGGAGTGTGCCACTCGAAGGATTGCGATTTCAATTCAAGTTGATAGCTATGTAACCAAATCTCATCTAATGCAACAATACAATTTGACAACCTATGATCTTCATCTTCATATCACTTTCTGCAACGTCTACCCTGTGAGTCATTTGGTCTCGATTCAAGTGATGAGGAACCCACCTCGAAAAATCTCTCCGTTTTTTCAAAAGCCTTGTTAGTATCATGTAAGTTGATCCATTAGAAATATCAACAGCCTCAGCTGACTCCTCACATGTATAAAGTATATCTTTATCCAAAAGTTCCTGTATTTTTTCCAAATAAAACTGGTCTGTGGCCTCTATCGGCCGTCCACTGTGGGATTCATCGGAATTGTCCAAATTTCCTTCGGCGAAACATATTATCCACCTTTAAACTGTATTAAATGATACGGAATATCTACCACAAGCTTATGATAAATTTTCATGGACTTTCTTTCCTGTTTTCTCTCTCAAAAACTCTTTTATGTACGCGTGTTGTTCTGCGCGACCTACCGCGGCCTTGACGCGTAAGTGCTATCTAGATGACGTCATATTATGATGACGTCATACGTTACACATGCATGTATTCAGCGTTAATTAATAGCCTAATACATGTAGTTGATGGTCATGCATGTCAAGTTTAATAACTTTCTGATATATGATGGAAAATATATGGGACCATTATCAGAACTTTTTGGATGACCCTCGTATAATAGGAAAAAAGGGGTCACGGGACTAGCTTTTCTGAAATGAAAAATATTATCCAAGTATTCTTCATTTTGGCAACCAATGTGGGCCATAAACACGGTTCAGACAAAACAACTACCCATTTCATACTACCACTAAAGCAGAAAAAAGGCAGCAAAGCTGTCAGATTAAACATTTAGCCCTATTTCAACATTTTTCCGAAGTTGTTGTTTGCTGATGTTGTTGTTGTTAATAAAACAAGAGGGCCATGATGGCCCTGAAGTCGCTCACCGAGCCTTTTGACCAAACATGACCCCTTTCTAATCTCTTCCGAGATATAATGACAACAATGCTAACAAACTGTCTTGATTATGGACTGAAAATGTGGCCTCTAGAGCGTGCACAAGCTTTTTCTAGAATTAGTCTTAGTGACCTACATTTAAACCAAGCATAAACCATTTTCAAACTTGTGTAGAAATTATCAAGACAAACAGTCTAACCACAGTTCACGATTACTTGATAAGAAATGTGTCCGGCCTCTTGAGTGTAGGTAAGGTTTTTCTAAGATTTGATCTGGTGACCTATTTTTTTTTTACCCAAGATGACCAATTTCACACTTGTCCGAGATATCCAGACAAACATTCTGACAAATTTTCATGGGTGTTTGAACTGAAAATGTTGCTCTAGAGGCTACACAGGGTATTCAAAGTTTTGACCTGGTGATCTAGTTTTTTGCCCAACATGATTTATTTTCAAGGTCATCAGAAATATCATCAAGACAAATATTCTGACCAACTTTCTTGAGTATCAAACTGAAATTGTGGCCATTAGAGTGTACATAAGCCTTTTCTAAGATTAGTTTTTGACCATAACCCATTTTAAAACTCATCCTAGAAATCATCAAGACATTATTCTGATCACTTTTCATGAGTATTGGACTGAAAATGTTGCCTCTAGAGTGTACACAAGCTTTTCTTTTTTCTGAGATATGACCTGGTGACCCAGTTTTTAACCCTACTTGACCCATATTCAATCTCGCCCAAGATATCATCCAGACAAACCTTGTGACTGATTTTCATGATTTTTGGACCGAAATCTGGTCCACTAGAGAGTGCAGAATGTTTTTCAAAGATTTGACGCAGTGACCTCGTTTTTTACCAAACATGACACATTTTCAAACTCATCAAACATCTCATCAAGACAATCATTCTAATGAACTTCCATGTGTATTGAATTCAAAATGTGGCTTCTAAAGCGTCCAAAATGTTTGTCTAGGATGTGACCTAGTGTTTGACCCTAATGACCCATTTTTGAAATCGTCCGAGATACTATCACGACAAACTGTCTGAATAACTCTCCTCAGTATTGGACTAAAATTTGCCAGTAGAGCGTCCACAGTTTTTCTAAAATTCGACATACTGACCAAGTTTTTTTTACCTAAAATGACCCATTTTTGACTCGTCTGAGATATCATCAACACAAACATTCTGAATAACTTTCATAAGTCTTGGGCTAAAATTGGCCTGTAGGGCGTCCACAATAATAAGATTTGACCAAGTGCCTACTTTTGTTTTAAACCCAAAATGACCCTTTTTCAAACTTATCCGAAATATTATCAAGTCATATATTCTGACTAAGTTTTATCGAACTGAAGTTGTGGCTTCTAGAGCATACACAAGGTTTTTCTAAGATCTGACCTAGTGATCTAGTATTTGACCCGACGTGACCACTTTTCAAACTCGTACGAGTTATCATCAAGAAAAACATGCGGATCAAGTTCCATATGTATCAGATTGAAAATGTGGCCCCTAGAACGTTCACAAGGTAAAAGTTAACGGCGGACGACGGACACATCACGATAACAAAATTCACCTCGAGCACTTCGTGCTCAGATGAGCTAAAAAGCTCAAACAAAAGTCTTATAAGCACTCACACTAGCTCCACAGCACAACGTTTGGCGGCGAAATTAGATATATTTCACTAGAACTATTGCCAGCAGATCAATAATCCCCACAGAACAGTGCTATATATCACTGATTTTGTCATTTGTCTTTACAACCTCTATGACCCAATGTCAATTGGGTTGATCCTGAATCAAAAGCCACACTTATGAGAAAATTCTCTGTTCTACGTCATTTCTTTTCTTAAATTTGAGTTCAAAAATCAGATTTTGAACAAAGTTCACAAACTTGAACTGTGTCTCTCATGCGTTCGAAACAATGGGCTTCATACTTGGGTTATATGCAACACTTGTATGAAGTTCAAATGCCCGAGATCACATAGTTCATGAATTTTGAAACGATTAGTTTACAGGTGGTGTAACAGATGAAGGGCCCAACAGGTAGACGCACAAGTCGAAACTAGTGTAGCCCCTTCTACGTCATAGTTGGGGGCAGGGTTATAAAATTTATCTGGTCCCTTGTTTACATGAAGCCGTTTTTTGAACAGTTTCAATATGCCTAATATCAAATAAAGGTAATTCACTTTTCGAATATTAGCGCTAGAAAAACGGTCGACTTCAGGCAAAAGAGTCTTTGAAGTAAACATGAATCACTGGTATGATAAACTAATCGAATGCACTACAGCCTGGGACAGGTCAATAGTTTTAAAACTATGTTTTAACCCCTGTTGAACTCATCCCAGATTTATGTAGATCAAGATCAGACTAATAGTCTACTGGGCTCATGTAGATAACATTGACCTTCAGTTTTGCTTCCCTAGTCCATAAAAATCCATCATCTTAAATGAGCGAAATACGAGTTAAATTTCGGAATCATCCCGGGGTCATTCAGCGCATGTATGTATTGTAAGATGATAGAACATGTATGTATTAAAAGATGACAAAGTCGACATTTTGTATGAAAAAAAAAAAAAAAAAAATGAATATAATGATAAGAGTAAAAAATGTGTTAAATTAAGAAAGATTATGTGTTATCTTGATATGCAAACAAGACATTATTGAGTGACAAGGCAATCCCTGTCTACTTCAAAGTTTTAAATGTAACAGTGTAGATTGTGAGTAGTACTTATTACAAAAAAATGAAAACTTAAAATTAAGAGTTTGTGGCGCCTCCAATGTGATCAAAACACTCCCAGTAAAGAGGTCCCCTCTTGAATGAGATAAGATACGCTGAAGAAAGCGAATCCTCCCATTTAAGAGATACGAACTGAAGATAAAAAGAATTAATATAAGTGGTAGGGATAACAATTATGGGTTTACACAACAGATTAAAAAGGTAAACATGAAAATATCTCTGCTTGTTGTATAGACAAATTTCTTTGATGAAGGTGATATTTAAATCAACGTTGACTGTGTCTGTCAACATCGTGGTATTTCTCACGAACTGGCTGAAAATCAATGTAATCTAAATGAGCATGCTTAATGATATTTAATACATTCAGTTGCGTCTTAGGCTAAAAGCCATGTGCGTTTTAACCGACAATGCCCAAGTTGAAGCCCTGTCATCTCGACGAACGTACCTGTAAGAGGGTTACCATTCGCGAAGGATTGGTTTAACAGAATGAAGTTTGTTTAAATGATCTGCGTCCAACTTGGATTGCCAAAGAGATGAAAGGTAAAAATGGATGCTTTAAAATCTGTGTAAGGTATTTTAAAATGAGATATGGGTAGAGACATTGCTTAATTGGCAAGTTCAACAATCTTTTCATTGCCTCGAATACACGTGTGACTAGGAAGTCAGCAGAATACAAACTTGTTTGTATCAGAGAGGGAGGAAATTCTCTCAAGAACAGCACTAAAAGATGGGTTTTCAATTTTCTGATTATGGAGAGCCTGGCGTGTAGAAAGGGAGTCTTAGAGCGAAAAAAAGCGGTTAAACCTACTTTCCTCTGCTAACCTTAAAGCAAGATTGATTGCCTTCACTTCAGCAGAAAAATATGTATGAAAAACTGGAAGGCGACATTCTGTTTACTTTTACCACCAAATGCTGCTGCTGCAGCACGCCCATCCATCTGTAATTGTGGGTTTATATTAGTTGCACTGTTCTTTGGTTTCCTGATATTGAGTTCGGAAAGCAGGTCTATCTGTGGTTGATTTCTTGTCAAAGCGAAATTCAACAGCCTTTTTCAACCCTTGAGGGGTATCAGGAACTTTGTTTTCACAGATGCATCTATGTCAACATGGACATTGACTAGATGTGGCTCCCTGCGAATACTTGGAAGAATTGCATTTGATTTCCTAGCAAAGAGGGTTGAAAACTATTTTGTGTGTAAGGTGGGATGGGTTTACTTTTAGTTTTTATAAGAGATAGCTTGAGCATTCAGTGAGAGAGAAGGCTCATTGGCCTCTACATACAGGCTGTCAATAGAAGTTGGAAAAGCCCCAAGGGCTAAGCGTTAATCGTGATTGAGGATTGTATGATGTATCTTCAAGTCTGATGTTCGGGCCGAGCCATACCTCATAGAGGCATGGTCAAACTTAGAGTGAACAAGCAATTTCGTTGAATTGATATCCCCCGCCGAAAATTTACTTGACCGCGTAACTTAGAATCGCTCCCAGTCTGCCATTTTTCATCGAATCAAAAAAAGAAAAAAACTATATCGGCGGAATGGGTTATTGTACACACGTATAAAGTTTCACGAAATTCCGTCCAATGGTATTTGAGATATTCTTCCGGACGGACACAAGGACGGAAGGACAGATGGACGGACGGACGGACGGACAACGCTAAAACTATATCCCTACGCCTTCGGCGGGGGATAATAAGGGAGCCATAGAAACGAAGAAGGACATCCCTATCAGCTCCACACTCCGAACGAGCATCTGTTTTGTGAAGATTTAGGGCCTTTTAGTACTTCTTTTTAAGTGCTTTTAAAATCTGAGGCAAGATGGACAATACCCTGTCAAATATGACGCCTAGAAAATTGAAGTCTGGTACAACTTTAATAATTCATGTGTTGTCAAGATGTAATTCTGGGTCTGGAATATGATCTCGTAACTGACAAAAATTTACACACTTTGTTATAGTCGTTCAAAACTTAAAGCGATTTTCATCACACAATATTTGAAGTTTGTTCAAACATTGTTGATGTTGTCCCTCGATCATGGCCATATGACTTGATCTTTGTTTGTTTGTTTGTTTGAATGGTGTTTTAAGCCGCTTTCAACATTATTTCAGTCATATCACGGCGACAGCTCACATATTCATGTTTTCATGGGTTTCACCAGTACTAGGCTGGGTTCTTAAGTGTCTTGCCCAAGGACATGTTTTGATCTGAAATATTACTGAATCGTCCACATATAAGAAACAATCTAAAGCAGGGTTAAAAGCCTTTATTATGCTGTTTATCTTGACACTAAAAAGTATTACAGAGAGAGTACTTCCTTGAAGCACACTAATTTCCTGTTGCATCTGACAAAGTTGTGCCAACCCTCACATGAAATAGGCGATTATGTAAATAGGGAAATATAAAAAGAGGTAAGCGGATTCTGAGAACGCAAATTCTGTATTTCCAAGTAGTATCATAAGCACTATCCAGTTCAAAGATTCTGACACAATATGTCGCTTTTTTTATGACGGCTTCTCGAAGGAAAGTTTCAAAGAGTACACAGTTGTCAACTGTACTGCGCTGACGTCTAAATCCACTTTGAATATCAACAATGGGATTGGTTTTTTTTTTCTCTAAAAGCCAAACAAGCCGAATGTTGGTCATTCGCTCAAAAGTTTAAAAGAGGCAACTTGTGAGAGCAATGGGTCTGTAGCTGTTTGGGTCAGAAGTATCTGTCCCTGGTTTTTGAAATTGGATGACAAAAGGCTTCTTACCAGGAAGAAGACTAATCACCTGATTGTCAATTGTGATTAAAATATCAAGTAAAATTAGTAGGATGGTGTCTAGTAAAGGCTATAGAAATTGATACTGAATTTTTTTCTTGACCTGGAGAGGAATCATGGGCTTTATCTAAAGCAGACATGAGTTCTTTATACGAAAACATTACTTTATTGTAATACTAGAGGTTATTGAATTTGAATTTCAGTCTGTTCTTTTCTTCTGTAGCATTATTTCTTTGGAACTTTTCAGAGTAATTTCAAGAGGATGAATTTTTTGACAAAAGAATTGGTTAAAGTATCTACAATTTCTTTAGAGTTTTTCAATGTAAGTATTATTTGTAGAAAGATGGTTAATTCGTGAAGATACGCTATCCTTAATATTTCTGGTCATATTCAAGACTTTTTTTTTTGTAGAAGTTCTAGCGTTAAGATTGGATACAAAATGCTTCCAAGACTTACGCTTACTACTATAAATTATAGTTTGTCTGGCTTTTGTCCTGAAATTACAGAAACGATCATGGTTTTCCAGAATGGGTCTAAGATTGAACTTCCTGAGAGCCTCTTTCCTTTCTTTTATAGCCGATTTACGTTCATCAGTTAACCACGGCTTGTTTGGATGTTTCGTTTTGTCGAGGTCTGTGGTACTGACTGTTTTGCTGTGTCATTAAGCATCCGAGAAAATAATTCTGCAGGATCAATACAATCTGCAGATTTACTTTTCGTGATCGTCTGCTGACAGAGAACTTGAAAAACGTTCCAATTAGCTTTGGAGAATTTCCATTCAGAAGATGTAATAAATATTGAAAAGTGGTCGCTTCCACAAAGGTTATTTCCCATTTCCCACATAATTTCCCGAAGTAAAAGCTGGCTACATAGAAAAAGGTCAGGGGTAAGTGTAAGACCCATTTGCTGGATGAAAGTATGTTTTTGAATTACTGTCATTCATAATTGACAAAGAGTTAATAGAAACAAAATTACCAACTTGTAAGCCTCTTTGATTATAATGTGACGATTAAAATCTCCTGCCAAAATGGAAGGAGATGCTAGCTATGAAATACGATCATTGAGACAGTTTTCATTGAAAGGAGAACTTGAGGGAAGGTATGTAGAGTAAAGGGGTAATGTTTTTATTAAGAGAAAGGCGAATAGCAATGGCTTGCAAAGTGCATTTTTTACTTTTTTTGCGTATGGGGGTGTTGTGATTCACAATAACAGACACACACCCCTGGGCCTTATCACCCTCTGTTTGAAACAGACACTGTTAGATTCCTACAGAAAAGTTTCCTATAAACAAATTGCTACAAGATTATGGCCATTTGTAAAAAGTGAAATCTCTTCATGATTTGATTCCTTACTTCGACAGTTCCACTGTTAAACAATTTAAGCCAATATGCCCAACAAATAATATAAACATGTTATGTGATTTTATGTAGGTACAGTGAATCTTGTACGTGCGACCACGTCTTTTAAGCGACTTTTGTGCTAAACGACCTGTTTTAAGCCCACCCATGCTATATTTTCTAATTTCATGTTGTATTAAGCGACCTTTGTACTACGTGACCAAGGACCACCAATTTTAAGCCCCAAAAGACCTTTAAATTTCATTAAAGATGCCCGTCTACAGCCGGTGAGCAAAAACGCTGTTAAATTTCAAACAATTTAGAATGGTACAGAAATCAGCCCTTTGTGTAAACATGGATAAATTACTGACATATATGGTGTAATTGAGAAAAAGAAACACGGAGATTTGTATTAGAAACCGAACATTGGTCAGAAGAAAACTGGCTGACGATCGAAGCTGTAAACAATGGCAGTGCGTCACGGAAATTTATCGTTGGTTTCCGCCTAGAATCGGATACGGTGTAATTTGCATATATGCCGCGATCTCCGTCTGAAAATCGAGGCTGCAACAGAGAAGCCTCCATTTTCCTTTGTTTACCTCATTAGACGCAGGGCGAAGGTCAAATACAGTCACGTTACAGAATGCATGATCATCATACGAATCTACCCGAGTGTATAACGGATATATCGAAAATCTTCGATTCAAAAACCGGAAACGACGAGTGTGTTTACATGGAAGGCCGCAACTCAGCGAAATGCATTTTCTATCGTCCGTAATCTAAGCAACCTTGCAACCGTCAGGCGCAATATTTGGCATGAAGATATAAGAATGACTATATTTTGATAAAGACAAAATGAGTTAAAACTGGCTTAAAATGAGTATAAGGGCCTCTTTAAGCGACACATCAAAACTCGTCGTCGTGATAGTGGAACCTAACTGACAGTAAAGTTTGATAACAAACTCTGATTTATCCTAATCAAGACATCACAGCATGTGTCAGATACAGGATTAACACATTTACATGTCAAACTGTTAACTACCCTTTGACAATAGCGTCACCGATGCAGAACCATGTCATAATGACCAACAAAATGCCTTATCAGCTTGCCTGCAGACATGTGAAAAGGGTGGGAAATTATGTTTATATACCCTTGTGGTCTCCCTTAAGGGAACAGAATTTTGTTCGATTGCCACTATAGCAAGTGAAATGCACAGTTTTTGATTAGGTTATAATTAGGCACTACAAATCAAGTGTGTCCTTCACTGACAAATTTTTGGAACGATGTGGATTAAGAAGTTGGACTGAGTACGACGAGTCTTTTAGACAGGCTTATATTCATAATTACACAGTGTTTGTCTATTTCATGAATTTCTTGCCATGTATCCAAGAAACATAGAGTAGTTTTGTTCAAAATATTTGTTATGCAGAGATTTCTTGGTGACTACATGTACCTTGACCTACTTTCGGTTTCTTCTTTCACTTGGTCTTCAAAATGTTTTTTAATTGATAAAGTATATTCTCCATACTTTCTCAATAATGACAACATACTGTTTTAGTAAAGATAAGATCTATGTCTAAAGAATTAATGCGAAAAAAAAAAAAATGATAATAATACTTTGCAACATGCCCCCCTCCCCCGACCTAAGCACCGATTTATTCAGCGACCATTTTATTAGGCGACCATTTTTTTTTAATTGTCCCTAGCATGGTCGTTTAATACAAGATTGACTCTATATCATAAACCCTATTTATTTATATGGACGATGACTCCAATCTCAGGTTTTGAGGTTGACTGGGATTCTATGTCTTTATTCCAATGATTTTGATAGAAAAATTAGTTATGTCAGAAAGGGAGAGTTCTCCCTCCAATTCCTCTTCTTCCATGTTTTCTTCCTGGTCCGTCAGAGGTTCATACCTATTTGAAACAGGTAATGAATCCTAATATTTGGACTTCATGTCACAAGCTGCCCGCAGGTAGTTACAAACAAAATTTTCGTAAGTTTCTGCTTAACTCTAGATAAAATACACTAATCTTTCATGGTACAGTAACCTGTAATTTTTAGCTGTGTCGTATTTAGATAATGTTTTAAATCAGATGTGTTTTTTATCTTTCTAACACTGGGATTACACATGCAGCAGTATTTATTATCTTGAAACAAAATTCAGAATATAGAAATTGATTACATAGTAGCGTTTTGACTGACATATTTACATGTCATATATAAACAAGAGGACCATGATGGTCCTATATCGCTCAACTGAGTACTAAGCAGTAAAGGTCTACAATGAAGATAAACACCAAATATCGAAGTTCAAGGCCAAATGATAATGAAAAAAGAGAAATCTCACAACTGTTATAGAGGTCTAGGCCATTAGGTTACCCAGAAAAAATTTTAATAATTGCCTGACATAAGGCTATGTACAAACATGTGAGACCCGGGGCAGCGCCTGTAATGATCCCAGGCGCGTGTTATGTGCAAAATTTGTAGAGGTCTACAAGGTGATGCTTCATGCAAAGTATCACAGCTCTAGGTCTTCTGAGTTCAGACAAGAAGATTTATAAGTTTGCATCATATAAGCATATGTGCTAATTTGTGAACCACAGGGGGGTGGGGTGCATTTTCTATTTAAAGGACAACAAAGTTGATAAAGTTCTATAATATGATGCTACAAACAGAACTAGAGAAATCATTAAATGTGATCATACCGCCAACGGTTCCTTGTCAAGAAATAGATTTTTTTCTCAGAAATGCACATTGAAATCTGTGCTGTAGTTATTGAGGAATAAAGTGGACAACAAATTTCATCAACGGGGGGTAACTGTGAAAACCCAGTGAACCATGACCAAAATATAATATACACATCTTTGCTTGGTACTAAATATTTGTGAGAAGTTTGAATGATATTTGGTGCTGATTAGTTTTATATTTGTAGATGCTAGAGTGTAAACAAGGTCAAATATAGCAATTTTTCTAATTCAAGGGCAGATAACTCGGGATGTTCTGCTCCGATTAGAACAATAATGGAACTCATCCGAGATCTAATGGTCATATATATTTTGACCAAGTTTGATGCTGATTGGTTTATGTTTGTAGATGCTAGAGTGTAAAAAAAAGTCAAATACAGCAATTTTTCTAATTCAAGGGAAGATAACTCCAGTCGTTCTGGTCTGATTAGACCCATAATCGGACTCATCCGAAATCTTATGGTCATATATATTTTGACCAAGTTTGGTGCTGATTGGTTTATATTTGTAGATGCTAGAGTGTAAACAAAGTCAAATATAGCAATTTTTCTAATTCAAGGGCAGATAACTCCGGTTTTTCTGCTCTGATTAGACCCATAATCGAACACATCTGAAATCTTATAGTCATATATATTTTGACCAAGTTAAGTGCTGATTGGTTAATATTTGTAGATACTAGAGTGTAAACAAAGTCAAATATAGCAATTTTTCTAATTCAAGGACAGATAACTCCAGTCGTTCTGGTCTTATTAGACCCATAATCGAACTCATCCGAGATCTTATTGTCATATACAGTTTGACCAAGTTTGGTGCTGATTGGTTTATATTTGTAGATGCTAGAGTGTAAACAAAAAAATTTGAACGGACGACGGGCGGACGGACGGACGACGGACGACGACGGACGTTGAGTGATCACAATAGCTCATCCTGAGCACTTCGTGCTCAGGTGAGATAAAAAACAAACAATCCCCGGATAAGGTGAAAAGAAAGAAGATGCAAGCGACGGAAAAATGGGCTTCCTTAAAGTATTTCCATATTTACATCGATATTATTACCGAAACAAAGAGATTTTTCTGATATCAAGTCACTTCAACCGCTGTGTGTTCAGTTATAGAAATAATTCCCTTCATAGAGACGCCAACGAGAAATCAAGAGATTCTGACTTATTTACCTCCGATTGGACAGTTACAAAAATTATTTACGAAAATACTCGCGAAAGCTTAGTAAAACGGACGTAAGAATTTTGTAACTTTGAAAAGATACGAAAGTTCTTTCGCATATCTTAGTAAAAAAGGGCCCTAGGAGAGCTGGAAGCTTTAGACTTCTGTGCTCTAGATGTCTTTTTCTGTGGTGATTTTGACTTCAGTTTTGCTTCGGTCTTTGGGTGGAAGAGACAGTTGTTTTTTTCTTTACTGATGTTGATTTGGGTTTTTGGAAGTCAGAAGAGGAGTTTGTTTCTTGCGAACTAGCTTTGTTTTTAATATGGAAAGAGGTAGATGGTGTTTTTGGGTAGAGGAAGGAAGTTTGTTTAGGGTGCGGGTTGTGTCTGTTTGGAGGGTTTGGACGTTTGAATGTCTGGGACTTAGCTTTTCGACTACATGTAATTGGTAATTTCTGAAAACTTTTCAAGAAATTTCTTTGTCAAGAGTTCACAGGTTGAGCAATGTCCCTGGGAAAACTCAGGAGATATTACTTTCGCATAAGTTGCACTGGTCAACACGGTCTCATCATGTCGTTTTGCTACAATTTTTCAGGCTTCCAAAAAGCTAAAGTTGTCTTTGAATTTGATATATAGAATTTCCTTTTCATCCTCTCATACTGAACAGTTTTTGGAGAAAGTTGGAGAGGACTTGCAACTTAAACAGAGCGCTGGACTGCTACAAGTTTTTGGATCGTGATAGAGGCCCTCGAAAGGACATTTTGGGCGAACAGGAGTGTTTCTGCAAACGCTTTCATAGTGGCCATATTGCTGGCATTTAGTACGCGCAGCGGGTTTAGTACAAACACATCGACATTCACCGACTGAAAGCCTACCTTAATGGAAGCAGGTAAAAAATGTGCGGAGAATGTTAAAATGTAAGTGTGGGTATCTCAAAGTACCCCCTCTCTAGAAACTAGGATTCTCTTATTGTAATCTTGACACAGCCTGAGACCGTAGATAAGTCTAAATTTCCTTTACAAAGTCACATCTGATGACTCTTTGGCTCGTATTCAGGAACTTATGAGGGTATATTTTAACATCTAAGTTGTAGCACTATCTATGGCCTAAAAGATTGTTCGCCTTCTGTTGGGTAGAACATTCAACAAGAGGGGTTCATTTTTCATTTTCTTTACTGATTTGGGATTACCGAAGATGGAATAGATTGTTTTTCTATAATAAAAGGTGAGCGTTTTGGTACTTCTTTTGACGTACCAGCTGACTCAATGACAATAAACCTAGAAAAAACTAGAGTGAGAAGTAAAAGAAATATCTGATTCTGAATCTGAGACAACCCGCATGGCATTTTTGGGAGTTGCCATGATAGTTGTTATTTATTCATCACCGATGCTCCCCACCGCCTCAGAGCTATGGGGACACGATCTGATCAATGCAAGCACAGATCATGACAATGATACATCAGTGATATACTCAAAGTGAAAGGGATAGACTGGACAAATGTAAGCCCGTAATGTCACACCAAACATAGATTATCTTTGAGCAGTTTTAAGTGTCGATCAAACACCAACTTTCACCCAATTAGCCCATGAGCCACCGCCTTCTTGGGCCACTGATTTGTATCTATGACAGAGAGGGAAAAATGATTTGAATTTTTTCCTGGGAATACCTTTGTATGATAAAACAACACGCAGTAAGAAAACTGCCAAAGGCTTACCTGACCAGCCGATTGATCAGGACGGGTCCTCCTGACCTTTCGTTTAGTTTAACTCGATGCCAAAGTGGTTTGTCGTGAAAACGGAGTGATTTAAGGGCTTTACTCTGATGTCACTCAACTACCAGGATCCTATCATCAAACGACACGAGTTGCAGCCCATGGCAAACGGGCGAGCAGGTCGCCAGCTGGGCTATTCCTATAACCCCGCCCAGCTGGGGAAATAACACTTCTGACAATTTCGTCTTGCACATCAAGTTTCTTTAAGTTTTCCATAAGATCACATACAATTGGAATTTCAAGCTTTCTGACAAAAACTTTTTTACTGTTGCGGTTTAAGAAGTTGACCAATCTTTTATCTGCAGTAATCAAGTTATAGACTCTTTGGAAGAAGGAAAGCATCCAAGTGCAGAAACTGAAGATTGCTTTGATTGGAGTACCTTGCTAATGCTTGAGCAATTTGTATTCAAACAATATCGGAAAAGGTCTATTTTATTCAGATATTTGGTTAGATTCTGAAAGAATCATTATAATTAGTAATGATATATATAAAAACTATACTAATGTAACAATGTGCAATATCGTTTTGGACTGTATAGAAATGTAACGATTTGCTTTGTTTGTTGTAATTTTATCATTTTTTTCAGAATGAAAAGCATATCATAGATGAAAATCGGACAATTACCAAAAATGCTGGTGTTTTTTCCTGACTTAATATAATGGCCTTTTCGGTCTTAAGAATAAGGTTGCTTTCTTTTCCAGATAGGAAAAGTGCTCTATGAAATGTTAAACGAATGGCACAATGTCGTCGCACGGTGCGACGAGAATCCCAAGGAACTTTTAGCTGCTGCATTCACAGGTATCCGTGACAATAGAACTGCTGCGAAAATTCTTGGAGGAAGAGAACTAGTAGAAGGTAGTATACATGTATTTACACTTTTAAAGCTTTGTGATTACTTATCAGTCAGCTGATCTTGCATTTCATCTGGTAGAAGAAATGGAATGCTACTATTGTCTCGCTTTTTCAGATTTGCTGACTGTTTAGCAATTGTTTCCATTCAGATGTTGAAATAAAAAAGGTATTTTTCATGTAAACTTAAAAGTTTTTTTTTTTATCTGTAGATTGCTCATTTTTACTAGGGTTCATTTAAATTTGACAGAATTTTGATGAAGATTTTTATGTTTCTTTAAATGCTGTGTTGCAGGAGTGAAAAAACTCAAACCGAAGCCCGAAACTGAGAGAAAAATCCTGGAAATAGAATTTCAAGCTTCTTCAGCAGCTACCAGTCTCGATATCTCACTCCGTGTCCATGGTGATCTTTGCATTCAGACTCCGAAAAATCAGTTAAAACACCTTGAATAGTGTAAGTATATCAGAGTTTCAACTGCATGCTTCTTTTCATTGTTATTCATAGTTTTGGCACACATACTTAATGCCTTATTATCCCATGGTTAAACATTACAAAAGATAGATAAACTGGAGAAATTATATTTAAACTTTTTTGTGGCTCGATTTGAAGAAAATAGTAAAAAAAAAACATGGACAGTAGTTGTCTCTTTTTACTCACTGTTTTCATTTTTTTTTTTTTTTTCATCAAAAGTGGAATTTTTAATTAGCTAGATATTTCAAGATTACAAGTTAATCCCAATCGTCGTTGAAAAGGGGGATGAAAATAGAACGTAGGATATACTGCAGTAATGCGTCAATATGTGGTCACCCATGCAAGCACTAACCAAAGTGAAAATTGCATAACTTTATCAGAGAGCCCATTACACAATACCACTGTGACAGCTACTTTACCATTAATTATGCTTTACGTGATGATATAGATAATAGCTCATCCTGACGGATAAATTCATTAATTCGGTCAATACAGATATCTAACGACGTAGGTCGAATTACACTCGTATTTAAGTAATAGTATTTGGTTACTGGGTAAGAGTTTGAAAAAATAAATTAGATTGCCAAAAAGTAAAAGAAAAAGATCATCCGCCATCATGTCAGTTTGGTATGGTGAGAATAAAGGCCGAAGCGTATTACTTGGCGGTACTTACGCTTGTTTATAAGTGTCATACATGTTCGAGCAAATAGGCTAGCAGGGTCCCGTCGAATAAACATGTGCTTATTTTGACCAAATTGCATGTTACCGTCCATTCATTCGATTTCATTATATCAAGAAGTAAGTCAAAAGTCAGCGCACTCATTTACGCCAAAACTGGATAAATTTCGGGTACTGATCGACTCCATTTGATTCTTCCGTTACAAAGGGTGAGCAGTTTCTTTTGACATATATCTGTCCTGTGGTATAAAGCCCAGAAGTCAGTAGGCATAATTATCATCAGGAATATTACACAGATTGTCGGAATGGCTTTTGTCTTATTTTTTGACAGGCTAAATTTTAGCCCACAAGGCATTACATTGATAGAAAGGAAAGTTTTGATGCATAAGGTATCTTTGACATTTTGTATGTACCACCGCTATGGTCGTTCTTAATCAAAGTCGTTTCAAAACCAGTAATTGCACAAGGGGTTACGGTACACACATATAGCAAAACTTTGACTCGTTTTCATTTCTGAAACTGTAAGGCCCATGCGCTCTTATATATTTTGGCTTGACAATGTAGTCTTTCATCAAAGTTGGTCAAAAAATGTTTTCTATAGGTAACGGATGGCTCTGCCAATGTAAAAACTGCATGTAAACCGTATTCCCGTCTGAAACTGTATCCCTTGTATTAGAGCAATGCTCTATAAAAAAGGGCTTAATGCATCTGCACCAGGCTGACCTGTGTCCAAACGTTTTGCTTTTCGATCGTAAATTTTCTGTATGTCTAAAGACCATCTTTTTCACATGATTCAGTCAATTGTTACGCAAATTGGATTTTACGGATCCACAGCTATGTGATTACTTGCTTGGTATAATGCATCACGGAGATTCATTAGAGCCCCTTTTGCTAGAGTATGGCTCATTTTTCTTTTTTGGGTTCAATTTTTAAACCAGTGATCTGATAGGTGATGTTAAAATTTTACTGATCCAACGTGAGTTCATGAAAATAAAGGCGATCGCTAGTAAAGTGTTAGTTTTTTTTTAGTGTGGATCAGGATGAAACTGTATATTTGGTCCTTGATCTGTTAGGAAATGTAGTGCGAAAAATTACACCGATGCATTCCTATTTTCTACTTCATTTCAATATCTTTTATTGATTTTAGTATAATTATTTAAATCATTATTGTACAAGCTTATTTAAATAAGAATATTGAATCGCTCAAACTTGTGAGCTTGTTTTAAAGGGATATCGTTGACTGTGCAAAGCATTCGATGTAACTTACACTCAGAATTCAAAATGTAAAATTGATTACCTTTGCATGCATTAGTGATTAGGGTCAAACTGAATAGAAATGATGTTTGATACTTGATCTATATCAGTAAATATTTCGATGTTTTTCCGAGATTTACCGCAGAGCTGTTTCAAAGTTCTTTTGTACATTTCACTATTGTCTGTTCCTCGGATGCGTTGTCATCTGTACGTGTGTATTTTAATAATTTTATGCATCATTGTATATGCAAATGTTAATCCAAGCGGAGATCGTTAATACGAGTGGTACATAGTAAAAATAATTGACATTTGAGACCTAAAATACCTTCCCTTATTTGAGCCGTGCTCTGACAAGAGGGGGCTCAATGCATCTCCGTGATGCATTATACCAAGCAAGTTATCACATAGTTATAACCCCCCTTAAACCCCTTTTGCTTCACAGCCGACTGATTTAGGCAGTAGACTGGTCTTTTGACAAACAGAAAATTTAAAGACAGCAGAATTTTCGATCAGTGTCAGCCTGCGCAGTCCGCGCAGGCTGATACGGGTCGATACTTTTTGCAGATGCATTAAGCCCCCTTTTCAAAGAGCATGGTCCATTTGTTTCTCTGCTAGTTTAAAAGATGTAGTGGTCCTGCGGGGCTGAATGCTGAGGTGTAGGATTTGTAACCCAGAGGCCTTGGGCTCGCTCCCCACTAGGATCGCTGTGCTTTTTGTGCCCGAGTGTCCTTGAGTAAGACACTCCAGAGCCCTGGTTTAGAACTGGTAAAACCAAGGAAACAAATGCATAAGTTATCTTTCACTGGATCACCAATCATTCATACTAAATGGGTAAATTACTGTTAAACAACCACAGTTTGGATTGTTACACTATTATTTAAACACAATGACCCCTTTCCAACCTAACAGACAGTGTAGTTCTGTGAAGTCTGGTCTTGATCTACACTATCTGAAAAACCATTTCATTTTGCTTGTATCATTCTAAAATTTAAGTTAGTCTATTCTGAAAGGTGGTTAAGTCATTTGAAGATTGTCATTGACAGACCTAGGGAAAATTTCTCCTATTTCAAGGTTGTAAGATTGGTAAAAGCGCTTGTTTTTCTTGATTTTCAGGAGAGATCGAGTAATCAACTTTGTACATTCATCAGACAACAGTGACTGAAAACATCATTTATAACAGCTGGGAAGAGCAGCAAACGAGACCACGCAATAGAGCGGGGGCAATGAAACTGCTATTTTTTGTGTATGTAAAAAATAAGTACAGGAATATTTTATTGACTTACACTAAAGATTTTTGTCATCAAAAAGAAAGTCAAACCTACATCTATAACCGTATAGGCCAGTGACAAAAATACACAATTTTAAAGTGTAGACAACATAGCTGCTGTAGTAATTTTTACAATGGGGGGAGGGGGGGGGGGGGTGGGAAGGAAGAACAGAGAAGGATATGGGGAAAAATGAATTTATTGAAAAAAGTACCGTGAAGACAAGGGAAAAAGTACGATAATAGGAGGAAGAACACAATGTTATCTTGGGGAATGAAAATAAAAATAATATTTAAGTGAGAGATTTTCTGAACTTAAAGGACTCATCTGCATAACCGACTAATTTCATCTGGACAAGGGTATCAGTACTGCTCATCAGACAGACAAGTTTGTAAACACATGTCCTGACGGAATAAAATTTGCTAATATAGTTCTTCATTATGTCTATGTACACTGAACAAATTAGTAAAAAATGATATCTATCGAGCAAATCTTGGGAATTACATAACTATTCTTTAAAGCTCTAATCATAGACCATTTTTATTTTTGTGTTGGACGACTAACTTTGTAGCGATATATTGGAATACCATTTATTCATCTTGAAAACTCTTACTCATTTGAAATTTTAATGGATGACTACGTCATTGTGCCAGAGGCCTTGTTAGTCGACTTCGTTTGCCGAATGAATCAGTTATAGTCCGTAACAAAATAACTGCAGACGACTTAAGTCTTTTATCACAGCAACCTGCAAAATAACTATGGAAAATCAACATGAACTAAGGTTAACTAAAATATGACAAAGTATGTTTCTAATTTCGTCTGCTGCTAATTTGTTTTGGGAGATGAAGACTTAAAATGTTTGAAATTACTGATATTTCAAATTTGTGTAGTTTCGGGTAGTGCTTATTTAAGATTGTTTTGGTATATTTCTTAAAAAGATGAAAATAAACTGACACCTTCAATAGAAATTACTATACATGTGCGGGATTGCTCAATTTATTTCATCTTCTTTGCATTATCCTTGATCGAACAGATTTGGTCTTTTGAATAAATACCTGTGCAAAAGATAGGTTTGTTTTGCAGTAGACGTCGTCCTCAACTTAATTAGTAACTAATTAAGATATCCCCAATCCCCTTTAAGATGTTTCAGAAAAATAAAGAGCCTTTTTCGGAAGATCAAGATTAAAATCAGACTGAGCAAGAGAAGCAGTCCAGCTTTCTATCCATAAGTGCACGTAAAGAGGGGTCATTTACGTTTTCATTATTATACAACATTTGAATCAAAGCGCTGAAAGGACTAGTGTGGCATTTGTCAAAGGACCCATTGTGTGGAATTAGTTATTAAATATTAATAATAATAATAATAATATTCGCTTAAAAGTCAGCTCACTAATCAAATCGATACCTTTATCGATACCTTTATCAGATAGATGTTGTAAATACTGTTAGCTCTTATCCTGCTTATCATGACCTAGGGTGTCCTTTTTGACGAATGGAGACCAAAATAAGACTGTGAAGTCTTATCTATATCTGCACTGTTCGCTTATAATTTATAACTTCAGGCCAAAAACCATGTTGTGTATTACAGAGGAATTGTCAGGAATAAATTGGTAGGTGTACTTACTGTCGCAAAAAACTGAAATGCTGTTGAGAATAGCATTTGACCCATATTAATCGATCTTCTTGTATCAAGATACTTCAGGTTAAATAAAACACATTGTTTTGTATCAACACACCCACATGTAGGTTGTATGATTTGTGGCTTCGATGAGTGAAAAGACATGTAAGAAAAAGAAATGTTTTTTTTTAGCATAACTCGAGCTGAATCAACTTCACAGCTGGATAGTTGTCTCGGAGGAGGAGTGCATTACACAAGAATGATAACTCTATCTTCCATAATTTTATTTATTGCTCTTTGTTGTTTTTCAGATTTTTTTCTGTCTGATTTCATATGTGTTTACACTTGACAGCTATATAAGAAAAGTGTACCTCGTTGAATTTTATTCTATTGTACTTTGTATTTAGCATTTCCAGAAATAATTCTTAAATCTAGCTGTTATAGCTTTTAGACCAACCTACAAGTAGACAAACATTTTCTATTGAGCAAGCATTCGGCGGGGGATGGCCATGTCAACATGGCTCTTGTATTCTTCTGAAAAGAAAACTTAGAATTATGAATACAATGTTTGACGATTATATTGGTTCAGTATGAACTGCTTGTTATTCTATTTGTACACCATCTTTAAAACAAGAGGGTAGGCCACTGCAGAGCCTGACGAACATAGAAATCACTTGCGTATTTAAGCTGTCGCTGTTGTATTGTTTGAATACTGTTAAAGCCGGCCCATCATGCTACAGTTATTACTTAAGGTAATTTCTGAGAAATTAAAATAGTAACATAGATAGGTGTGATCTCTGTTTAGCCATCCTACGGTTAAATTGAAATGTCCTGAATCGTTTATAAATGAGCGGCGCTCTGGCAAAAGGGGTTTAATGCATCTCCGTGATGCATTATAAAAGAAAAGTCATCACATACATGTATATGCGGTTCCATAAAATCCATTTGGTCTATCAATCGGCTGATTTATGTGGTAGACTGGTTCCTGGACATGCAGACAATTGACCAGGGGAAAAAAAAAAAAAAAAAATCAACCCAAGTCCACCTGCGCGGATTCCGCAGGCGGACCTGGTTCGTTACTTTTTGCAGATGCATTAAACCCGCTTTTCACAGAGCATGACTGTAATATATTGTAACTTGACCATTTCAATTAAAGGAAAGTATATCATCTTACTGTTATGTTGTGAATATAACATGCTGAAAGGTGGGATAGAGCCCGGTAACTAAGTCAGATATGTACAGGATCGTTGACTTGATGACTACCTCGGCAACAATCTTGTAGATGATTGATGATAGTTGTAGCGACAGAGTCGTTCCTCTCTTACCGGTAAATATTCTTTTGGCTCTGTTTACCAGTGGCCTGAAAAGAATGTTGTCCAAGGTAAGCCTACTGGTGAGAGAAATTACAGGAAAACATTGATGAGTTCACTGTTTGTTGCGATTAGCTGAAGTTATGTTAAAATCGGCGTTTGACCCCCTTGAGGGGAAAAATGTCAAAAAGGTGCGGTATTGTGATCTGTTTGTCGTCCGTTACCCACAGGTCCCTTCTCATATATTCGCTTTGAACGATTTCTTCAAAACTGTTACACGGACTTTGAAATAGTAAGAAATTAGTTTTTTTCTTCTATTACCCTCAAAATTACTCGAATGGTTCAGCTTCGCTAAAGAAAACGGCTGTCAGAGCTACAAATAGATATACCTTTAACCCTTCACTACACAATTCCGACTATGAGAGAGGAGACTTTTTAAAACACCGTGAGGAAAGGAGAAAATGCTGATTACCAGTTTTTCGGCGATGACATTGTACCAAAATTGCTCAAATGGTTCCGCTCTGCTGAAACAGGTGGCTCGCAGAGCTACGAAAAGGCAAACCTTTAACACTTCACCACACATTTCTGAGTCTTAATGACAATGATAAAAAACCTTCGATAAAACGGAGAAAATGCTGATTACCACTTTTTTTTCGATGACCTTGAACCAAAATTGCTCAAATGGTTCCGCTCCACTGAAAAAGGTGGCTTCGAGACCTACGAACAGGCAAACCTCTAACCTTTCATCACACCATTCGGAATCTTAAAGACACTGATGGAGATACTTTTGAAAACATCGTGAGAAAAGGAGAAAATACTGGTAACCAGCATTTTCTCCCTTTCCCACAATGTTTTGTACCTTTTTAAAGGCACGTCTCATTACCTGAGCATAATTCAATTTTTCTTCTGCAAATGTTTTCAATTTTTGACGAGTTTTTTTTTTTTGTCGTCGTGTAGTAGAGTTTAACGACCCCCCCCCATAAAAAAAAACCCAGTGGATGTGTTTTTAAAATGGTAATATAAATGGAGTTGTTCGATAAATTTGCTGAAGTACTCTGTACCGGTAGATGGGTGTCAAAAAACAAAACACATGGGTGCCGCTGAGATCACCATATACATAATAACAAAATTTCTCAAAATGTTTTGAAATAAATAACATCATTGTCAATCTGCTCTGCCCTTCTAATTTCCTTAATGATACAGAATGCGTTGTGAAAAAAAAAATGCATTGTTAATAACAACCGTTCATTTCTGCCTCCGTTCAATGGCTGTATAGTGTAGCGGAGTATGATGTCATACATGTTCTTTGAGCAGATTTAACCTTTTTAGCGCTTAACCCGGAATTATTATGCTTATGCAGTGCAGATCAGACTATACAAAATGTGCATTCTTATCTTGGATCTAGACTGTCAGCTTCTTGAAATTGCAATATCTACAGCTCAAGCACTGACAGAGAATGTCATTTTCCTGAATTGAGCACTCTGTGTCTTAATTCTTTAGCAGACTCGCCCATATTGACGGTATTTGCAGAAAAAAACATAAAATATGTCTCAAATGCTATGAGTTGCCTTGAAAGGCTGAAAACATCGTAGAAAGAGGAGAAAATACTAGTAAACAGCATTTTCTCGTTTCACAGGATATTTTCACAGTCTCTTTAGGGTCTTAAAAACACAGTATTGTATTAAGATTTAACATACCGAGTTACCCTCAAACAATTACTTTTGTTGTTTCTTCTGGCCTCTTTAGCTCAAAATTCTTTCCTTTGACTTTGTTTCTGCTCAACAACTGTTATTTCAACATCCCATAAAATGAGGGTAAACGGTCCCCCTTGGGATGCTTAGGGCGACAGACGGTACTTTTGTGAACAATGTCGATTAATATCATGCTGCACAGACGTTGCTGCACAGATTACGCAATTATTTATTTGTAGGCAAAACGATTACACGTTTGTTTGTTCATCAAATAAGACCAACACCAGAAATCGTTCATCAGTAAAGTATACCTGAAACTGTGGGGGAAAAGAATTGACGTATTTACGTCTATTATATTAAACGGTTTCTGTGCTAGGGAACATTCAGGCAAATGTCAATAAATGAAGGGGCTAATGTACGCCTCTGGTATTCTACGAAGGGGCTTTTGTCCGCCATCATAGAATATTGGAGGGGCATTTATCCGCCTTGCTAATTTCAGGCGTAGGGCATTTGTCCCGTACAAAACCCGACATCGTTTATTCCTCTCCATCTCTTTTCATCATCAGTGTCTTTTCATATCTTTCCCCTGTCTTTCAACCTGTCTTTATCTCTACAGATCTCTGCCTGTTTCCTCAGTTAGCCCAAATACACTTAAAAAAAGTTATAGACCCCGTTTTTGTGCTTGAATATCTTTATCGTGGACAAAGACTGAAAATCTTTAAGAAGCCGGGTTACCTTGCGGCAGTTTAACAATCAGGTATATTATACTGACCGGATGACCCGTTGGAATAATCCTTACTTCAGTTTCAGCTTTATGTGGCTTTCCTACTTACTTCATGTCAATGACTGAGAACACAGTAGCAAATAAAGACCTTTTTGCAACCATTTTCTCAAATTGTCCCGTTGCATACAATGATACATGCATGTATTGGTACAGTCAAGCAAACATGTAGAGTCCCAGGTTAGCTAGAAGAAAGGGTTAAGCCTATGTTCTGTAAACATCGTAGATAAAGAGATTGCAAACCAGCCAAAATTAACAAACTGCAAATGACGTTTTTCGTAATTCGAGCATTACTACTCAGAAAACTACTTTGACGAAGGTAGACTTTGCCAGTATTGAGCTAGGTACATTGTTCACTCTTTCATTGTAAATTTAATCTAAACTCAAGCTGATAGTCCAAATTTTACAAGTATCTTTTCAAAGTCGCCTGCTGCAAACCTGTTTCAGAAAGTAATTAGAGTTAACAGTGTTGATGGTACAGTCATCATTTAAACTTCTACCAAAATGGTCCTTTGATTTTAAGAAACTGGAGAAGAATGCTTTTGAAAACATTATGGGAGATAGATAAAAATGCTTGTTACGGTATATTCTTCTTTTCTGACAATGTTCTATGCCCTAGCAAGGATAAGTCCTATCTTTGAGCGGCATTTTTTTTCTCTGTAAAAGCTTCCAACATGGGAAGTTTAAACTTTGTCATCTAGTAAGAGTAGCCCTCTTTCATAAAAAAAAAAGGTGGCTTTGTATGCCCTTGAAGCAGGAGTTCAGTAGGAATGGAGTATGAGCAACTGCTACTTTTTTTATCACATTTCTTACATATCCATGAACGAAGACATTTTCTTTCTATGCAAGATTTCTCCATTTTTTTGTAGAAGTAAGTGGTATGACTGAAATTAAAGCATGGTAATTAGTGAACTTGAATATGATTTTGAATGAAATGCTTTAGAAATTGATGCACGCCTTTCATGCTCACTTCTTCATTTCTTACAAATTTAACCCTTTACCAAATGTTTTCCTTTTTAATGAGCTCTTTGTAAAAGCCATTGAGTAGAAAATGCTAGTGACAAGTATTAATTTCTATTCCTTAGATGTATGTTACCCTTTTAAAGAAATTTCCCATCGTTTGTAACACTTCTGATTTCTGTCTGTTCATGCTTTGAACTAATGTGATCAGGTATAAATTTTTGTCGTCAGGATTCATTAGAAAAAAAAGTTGATATTTAACGTTTAAGAGCATAGGCAAATATTATTGTGGGTTTTGGAATTCAAACTATTCGAGAAGTGAATGCATATGTACACCGACCGCCTAGTTATACAAAAAAAAAAAAAAAAAGTTGAAAACCGTGAACAAAGCAAGCAAATCAAGCACGTATCATTTACTTAACAGATATTTTCTTTCATTGCACATTTTCTAGATACGCCTTGTGAGAGGCCTACATGATTTATCAGAACCATTCACATAGCACATTAAAGCTGCAGTATGTAATTACTGGAACATTTGCAGGAACGGAAACTCTTTTCCGAAAACAGTGTAGGTGATGGCTGAAGCGAGTAACCGGAAAAGCTGCTACACTATGTAATAAAAATTACTTAAACTTGTGTGATTACCAAGGCAATATTCTAAGGCTTTTTACTCTTTAACCCATAATTTGCTGCGCGAATTAAACTAACAGCCTTTGGCAAAATCCCGAATACTGCAATTTCAATTTTGTTTTCTGTAGGAAAAAAAAGCCTCTTCGTATGATCGGATAGTGTACAAGGTAAACCAAGATAAGATTGCTCGTTCTGTAAGTTTGCTATTTCATTTGAATCATTCGGAAGTTTAGGGCTGAAGACGACGCAATCCGAACATTTGATGTCAAGTTCTTTAATCTACACATAAGCAATCGTGACTTTTCAAAACATGTCTTTTCATCTGGAGACAAAAGTTCCTTTCAAATGATGGCAATCAACTTTTAACCTGACTGTTTGATGCCTACCAGGGTGTATTGGGGTCGCTGTTTAAATTGTGAAGTAAACTGTTAATATGTACAGCTGCTTATCTACAGTGTAAAACACATTATAAAAGACTTGCATACGTTGATGTTAGAAATGATAAGCGATAACTTTCACCTCTGTTTTTAGTAACGATTTCTTTCTTTCTTTATTTATTCATTTATGCATGTATATTGGTTTGAACCTTTCAAAGCGACTGAGGATATCGTCTCCTCGAAAGCTATGTAAATGTATCAGGTTATCTTCAATTCCGGAAAAGGTGCGAACATGTCTGACGGTAAATTTAGACAGGTAGACGACAAATCAAATGTAGCTCAAATATTTAGAACTTGTATTTGAAAGTATATGAAATACTGATGTAATGATTTTTCAGGCGAAATAATCGTAGGCGTAGTCCTTCTGCAGTACATATGATGTCGACCAGTTTACCTATCCATGCAATCCCGTAGTGTTATTTCCAGTGCTTAGCACAACATTCTCTCAATGTCACAGACCTATACGGACTCGAAACATTGATTTGGTTAAAAAGGAATAAATCCTGTCGAAACAAGTTCCTCAGTCACGACAAAAAACTTCATCCGTGCCAAAATTCGAACTCACAGCCCCCCAAACAATAGTTCTGTGCGCTACCACTAAGTCAACAGCGATCGACTCGATGATTCTAGTCAATAAAATTGTCAAATTCCCTCCTCCCGCCAGATCTGACCCGATCGAAGACTTTTCAGACCCTCATTTCTGTCGATGCTCCAAGTAAGGTTCAAATTGGCATATTCAGCGACTTACAATTATTTGTGTAAGTATTTATCAAGATAAATTTGTTTAACACTTTACCACTTTACCTGGTAAATAGCATTTTCTCCACTTTTACTACAACGTTTTCACAATCCTTCTCTTACAGGATCGTTACATCAACGGATTGTGGGGTAAAGGTTTAAATACGAGTTATGATCTGTGAGAATGGGGTATAATATATCTGCAAAAATTATCGACTATTTCAGCCCACGCAGTCCGCGCACGCTGACGTTGGCCGAAAGAATTTTCTCTTCATCAATTTTCTGCATCTGAAAGGACGGTTTACCTGCTGTTTCAGTTTACTTGCTGATTCAGTTGGTTGTTGGACAAAATGGACATGCATGAAGAATTATGTGATGACTTGCTTGGTATACCGCACCATGGAAACGCATTAAACCCACACTTCCTACAGTGTCGCTCATATATTTAAGTTTGTTAGAATTCTGAGCAGATCGTTCTTTGATGCTGCAAATCAAATTACTCTAATCTGTTGGAGACATCTGATTTTGCAGACATCGGTTCCCTACGGTGTTGATAAATATCTTAACGACAACAGTTGTCAAAATGTAAGAGAACATTTCACTTTGTATCAACACAAATACTTCCACAATAAAATTGTCATCGGCTGTGGTGATCGATAAATTTCTAGATTTCATTTTCCAAACGCTATTTGTTGATTTTATTATGAATCCTTACTCGTGCAACCTTCGTTTGGTAACATCTAAAAAGCTTCCCTATCTGTACCTGTATTTTTTCATAGTTTTATTCACTAGTTACCAACAACGTGTTTTCATCTTATAAATATCCAAACATTTTGAACACATTTTGGTTTAAGGAGAAATTTCTTGTAATGGACTAATGTATTAGACATAAAATGGTTTTGAATATCCGTTTTTTTGTTTGTTTTTTTGTTTTAGGCTGTTTTCGAAATCGCCCACTGCAAATGTTTGAAGAGATAATGTGTAAATACATCAATTTTGTATCTTTTAAATATATGCTACGTTATAATCCAGAGATATATGCATACAATGCAATTGCATCCTTTAAACTACATCGCTAGAACGTCCTTTCGTTGACTAGAATAATCGATCTTTAAGCAAACTCATGTTCTTGGATTTAATTATCAAATGTTTTAACACTGGCCGTTGAAAGCTCTATGTACAGGTATTGTCAGACACACATGAGCCATGCTCTGTGAAACGGAGGCTGAATGCATCTGCAAAAAGTATCGACCCCACTCGTCAGAACTCGGCCGATTCCGTACCTACATCTAACCTCGTCTGTATATCGGTCGTTTCCATTTTAACTGCCAATCACGTGATCTTATACATGGCGGCGCCACTGTCAGTCGTTTAGCAACGATATAAACAACCTCAATGAAGTTACTCACATCTGTCTATCTGTCAGTGAAAATTTCATCGGAGTTGATAAACCATGCTAAAAAATGAATGTACGAACTGCTTGTCAACTGAAATAAAGTTAGAAAGATTTCGACAGAAAATTGAGACTCAATTTTTCATTTTTTACGAGGAGACTTACAATTTTCAGAACGGTAAACCGGCGTATTTCCGGCGATGAAATGTACCGTGTAGGTGCATATCAAGCTACCAGATACAGCCGAGGGACTTGATGGCTCCCATCACCCGAGGTATGCCGAATGGTATCGACCCATGTCAGCCTGCGCAATCTGCGTTTGTACCGAGGTCGACAGTTATATTTTTAGCAACGACGAAAAAGTACAATTTTAAAAGTACGTTAGTCTCCTTTGCATATCTGCAGCATCATAAATGTAGAAAACGTCAAGAAATACACACTGATGTTTTCTTTGAACCAATAAGAACCGAATGCACTGTAAAATTTGTATTATCGCAACCATATTTTGCTATGCACGAATGTATTTTTCACTGTAAAAGTAATGAATTTAACGCCATGTTTCAACATTATTTCAGTTATATCGCGACGGCAAGTACACCTATCCATGCCTTCCTGGAGTTTCTTTTTACAAGTGCTTCGCACAACATTCTTCCCAAGCGACTGGCTGCATTTCAACATAACCATCGAAACAACGATCAGCGGTGAGAGATTAATGAATTATGTCGCCTATTCATGAAAGAATGGTAAGCTTACCTTGTGAACCTGGTCTTAGCATACTCTACATCAACCATTTTAACTCTTTACTACGCGTCAAACTTTTGGACTCTTCCAAATCAAAAGCACTTTCAGACGACAAATTACATTTGGCTAAAGTGATGGAACATGTCTTTGATGGGGAAGAAAACACTGTGGGAAACGGAGAAAATACAGGATACCAGCATTTCCCATAATGTATTCGAAGCACATTCTTTCTAATGGTCGCTGAAACTCGTGATTGTGTGGTAAATGATTAAAAATCATCTGCTGTGATCTAACTTGAGGAATTTAGGGTGGCTATTGGAGTGATTTTCAAAAAGGCCTTTAGCAGTTTTTCAGTCATGTAACGGTAATAGCTTTTAATACGTCACTCAAGGATTTCAAATGCAAGTGGTTCGTGGCCCGCAGCGAATGCGTCAGGGACACCCCCACGTGACCTGCGCCAGAAGTGGAGATTGGGCCAGTTTTTAGACTAGTGAAGCTTGTCAATAGGCATCCAGATTTACCCTGATGCAATGTAAACAAAAAAAAAAACCCACAGTTGCGAAATACTGCCTCAGAGAAAAAATAATTCTTTCTTTTAGAAATCTTAATTCTGTTACATATGACAATTTTGTCAAAACTCACAAGTTCCTTACCATCCTGATTTGAACATGTCTACTTACAAAGTAATAGACTGAACAATATGTCATTGATAAGGTACAAGATGTTTGCTTATATGTAAATTAAGTGACCTATGCAAATCAGGCTTATACATTCATTCCTACACCACAGTAACATTATCAATGAATTTCAAAAAATAGATACACCTAGGTAACTTGTAACAAATCCCAGCTACATGTACATTAACCCTCACTTGACAGGGAACCCTTGTTATTCCTTCAGTCATTCATTATTTAGATCATTGTGTTCTGTGAAACTGATATGTTAAACTGTTATTTTAAGTCTTGTATATTAACACTTTACCACGCAATCCCGAGTTTTAACGAAACTGGGGAAGATGCCCTTTGAAAACATTGCGGGAAAAGAAGAAAATGCTGGTGACCAGCATTTTCTCCTTTTCCCATATTGCTTTCTGCCCTTTTAGAATCAGGTTTCATCAATTGAGGCTCATTTAACTTTATGGTCTGAAACAGCTTCGAATGAATTTTTTTTCATTTTGTAGAGTTATTTAGATTACTACACTATTACATCTTGAGCTATTTTTTAACATATAATCCAGTTTAAGTTTAACCCTTAATCTGCCAAACAAAAAAAGTTAAATTCAACTTTCAAGCTGATGGTAAAAACCTGAATATTGCTCCCCTTATCGGACAGTTTATATCCAAGATCAGACTGTAGTCTGCGCACTGTCCGTTCGTCCGTCCACACAGATATATTCTAAAATCCTTGTTGAAAATTGATGAAACTTCATACATGTGTTCCTTATAATAGTGCACCGATATGATTATTTTTTCATTTAATGCGTGTCACGGAAAAAGGGGGCTTGATGTATATTTCCTTTATGGACCAATATCTCTTTAACTACCATACAAAATTTTATGAAACTTTGTTCATCATAAGCCACAGACAATCATCATTTGTTTTCATTTAAAGAAATGCCGTGTTATGGAAAAAGGGGGGCTTAATGTAAAATTTCATTATGGACCAATAACAAAAAGGCCACGTGTACATGCAAAAAACAATACCTCTTGTATGTTTCTATCAGAATGGTCTTTTTCGGCGGAGTTATCATTTCAACGTAATAACTTGTTTCCAGTTGAAAGTTAATAAACAGAAATTTTTCATGGCATTTCTTACTTTGCCAAGTAAGTAGTCAAGAGCGTTTGGTAAAGTCAATGGACTGAACTGGATCAAGATTGGACCAGATTGGACTTAATAACCAGAATGAGCCGGTGGAACGGGAATGGACTCAATAACCAAATTTTACAGTTTTTCTTCAATCTTGTCGAAAACCAACCAGGTTTTATCCTTACCATAGCCACTTATTTCAAATTCGCTAGTCTGTCAGTACTTTCAGTACTTTGATTTCTGTTTGTACGCTTGGCCAGACAGAATCCCAAATTTGGTGATAAAAAAGATGATGACGCCAACTTTCAAGATTTCTCCAAATTCAACTGATACAAGAATATGTATTTCATGTCAAATACCATCCTGTATCGGGTCTAAACGATGAAACTGTCATATCTCGACCCAATTTCGGTAGAAGCCATGTCTCTTCGAACTAAAACATTTCGTCCACATACAGACATTGAACTATAACTCATATTGTGTATCTCTATTCCAAAAGGTTATCTGCTTCAAGACTGTCTCAGATACAAAGGGATTTACTGGTTGTGTGCCGGAACTGTTGCTGTTTTCCGTGGACGATACTTTCACGTAGCGTTAATTCTAATAGAAAAATCCTCTTCACAGCAAACCAATATTGTATTCTCGGACAAATGCTAATAATAAGACACCTTATTATATACGCAGAATACGTCTTGAGTAGGTTTTGGGCTGGACAAAAGAATGAGCGAGCGATAACCATAATCGAACTTGGAAGCTAAAGTCTTTCAGGTAATACAATAACGCACATACTCAAGAATGGTCGATTGGTTTCTTGACTTAATAAGAAGGTCTATGATGTGTCATTTTAATCACAATATCACAATTTTGCATAAACTTGTTTTCCACAGGGTTTCGAGTTCGAAACTAAACCAGGATATTTAAAAAACGATCTCGTCATTCTGCGGTTTTACAAACCCTGAATAACGATTTACGGTTTTTAAACATTTTGAAATACATAATTTCAATCTCTGAATCCATTTCTGAAATGCGTCACGGTACGCTGATTTAGGTAGACTTCTGAGGCACTGACTGATGGCTAGATCTGGAGAGAATGGTGGGTGTGGCAAGACGGTAACCTTCTCCGACTTCAAAAATTGCTTCACAAGCTCAGATGTATGTGACGGAGCATTATCATGAAGTAGACGAACATGCCTAAATCCTGACACAGGGCGTCGTTTAAGATAATATTTCTTGACCTTTTTTAGTATAACATCTCGGTAATACCGACCTGTAACACTTTGCCCTTCGGCACCGGAATTTGTACGGCTATACCATCACATGAGAAGAATATGCAATAACGAACCTTCTTTGTGCTTATGCTTCTTTTGGCAACTACAGGCCTTCTACCTTTTTTAGTTAGCCATATTTTGTTTCCAAATTTTCTTACTGGTTCGAAATAGTGAACCCATGTTTCGTCACCGGTAACAATGTTTGCAAATTGTCTTTGATTGAATTTGGGAAACATTTTGAGCAATTGCTTAGCGGTTTGTACTCGTACCCGTTTTTGGTCATCTGTCAATATATGCAGTATCCATCTGGCAGAAATCTCTCGTACTTTCAAAATACGCTTCAAAATGAAATGCACCCGCGATAGCGATATGCCAACAGCGTTGGCAACATCACGAATGGTGTATCTGCCATCACTTTCAATTATTTCCCTGACTTTTGAGACATTTGCCTTGCCTTTAAAGTCACAGGTCGACCAGATTTTGCTACATCTTTGACGGACTCTGTGCCAGTCAGAAATTTCTTTCTCCAACTACGAACTGTCTCATAAGATACATTATCAGAGCCATAAACTTCCCCTAATTCAGTAAAAATCTGCATTACCGAATGACCGAGTTTTGTGCGAACTTTTATATATATAAGCTCTAATTTCTTCAATATTCTTAATCCGATTCCCAACCATTTTTACAACAGTGGTCAACGACTAGCTCTATTGAAATGACTATAAGTTTAAGACTATGTGGAGCTGAAGGCTCGTGTTTATACCGTTGGAAAGGTATTGAATAGAGCTATTCAAGCGTATCATCATCCACGAAATCGTGCAAAGCGTTATCGCGCTGTGGTACAATACACATTACATATCGAACAGCCCTCGTAATATTCTAAAAAACATTTTGAAATACATGAGCAAAAGCTTGAATTGATTGAATGATTGAATTGTTTTACGCCGCTTTCAACATTATTTCAATCATATCACGGAGACAGCTTGCATATTTATGTATTTCCTTGGTTTCACCAATACTAGGCTAGGGCTCAGAAGTGTCTTAACCGAGGACGCTCCCACAAAAAACCTAGCGGATCAAGTAAGGCTCGAACTAGGTACCTCCAGATGGAGGAAAACATTGGAAAATGTAAAAGAAAAATATAAACATACGTCTCTTACTTTTGCCACACAGAGAAAAAGTCTGTGATGGAGCAGCTAGGCGATGTCTGATAAAGGTAATAAACCAGATATGTGGTTAAACGTGAAATCATTCATCGCCCCTCACACAGTATGGCTGTAGCCTTTATCCAGCTTGCAACTGTTAGTAGACATTTAAGTATTTGCACCATGTACATACAGTGTTATACTATTGCATGGACTTCCTTCTGCATTTACATGTAGTTTCTTATGCATTCTTGTTTTGTTCTCAAATACCATCCTGGTTGTGTTCAACACACAACCTGCGTTTGACTCAGTACGCGTGCATGTACCTGTCTACTTCTGGGATTCCCTTGGCTTTGTTTGATAAAGCTATAAATATACCAGATTTTATCAAAAATGTTTAATATATGATTAAAAACTTTTTAATCCTCCGTAGCATAACTACATCCTACATGATTCATAATCCAGCACAAACCTGCAATTCAGGACTTTAAGTCCTTTGATTTCAAAGCCGGTTTGCACTCAGATCTTTTTGAAACAAATCGCTTCTTTCTTGCTATGTATCCTTCCCTCTCTAGTTTATGGTTTTCTCGTCATAAGGGAGATTCATTTCTGCATAATGAAAGGAAAAAGGGAGATGTTGTCCTGAACTATGTATAATGTACGTCTTGGTCTACGCGTATGAATACGTCTTTATGTATTTCGATCGGTGGCCGAAGTGCTATAAATAAAACTTTTCCATTGTCAAAATGGGTAGTGGACCTGTTGACAGCAAAACAACTTATCAGTCTTTAACAGCCAAATATCCATTAGCAATATATACCGATTACGGTTTTCTCTGAGTCATTTTCTGATCCTCACTGTCAGTTTTGATATAGTGAAATGATCTGTGTGTGGTACGAAGGAAATGCATAGCGTATTCTTTTAGTGCTCAGCTGCCGCATTTAACCCTCAGCGCTAAAAGCTAAACCAGGACCTTTTACTTAATTAAATTAAATTTATTTAAATGCAACAAATTCCTGCTTATAAAGTTATAACTCCTTCTGTTGGGGTTGCATAGGTTGTAATTATTTGTCTCCGAGTTCTCATCATACATTTATTAAAACAAACTTAAAGACAATTAAGAACAATATGTCGCCCTGTATGTACCCACGCAATCTTTTCTCTTTTATTTTTTAGCTAACCTGAGGATGAAATGCTTAAGGTGAGCTTCTGTGATCGTACTGTGTCCATCGTGCGTCTTCAGCTTTTACTTTGTGTACGCTCTAGAGGCCTCATTTTTAGCCCGATACTCATGGAACTTGGTCAGAATCTTTGGCTTGATGATATCTCTGGCAAATTTGAAAATGGGTCATGTTGGGTCAAAAACTAGGTCATTAGGCAAAATCTGTGAAAAAAAAAAAAAAAAAAACTTGTGTAGGCTCTTGAGGCCACATCTTCAATCCAATACTCATGAAAATTGGTCAGAATGTCTGTTTTAATAATACTTCGGACGAGTGTGAAAATGAATCACACGGGGCCAAAAACTAGATCACTAGTTCAATTCATACACAACCTTGTGTAGATTCTAGGGGCCACATTTTTAGTCCAGTACTCATGAAAGTTGGTCGGAATGTCTTTCTTGATGATCTCTCCGACAATTTCAAAAATGGGTCATGTGGGGTCAAAAACTAGGTCACTGGGTCAAATGATAGAAAAAACTTATATACACTTTAAGGCCACAATTTCAGTCCAATACTCGTGAAAGTCGGTCAGAATGTTTATCGTCTTATTATCTCAGTTGAACATAAAATTGGGGTCACGTCGGGTCAAAAACTACGTAACCAGGTCAAATCTTTGAAAAATCTTGTGTACACTTTAGAGGCCAAATTTTCTGTTCAATACTAGTGAAAGTTGGTCAGAATGTACGTCTTGATGATAACTCGTATGAAATTGAAAATTGTTCACATCGGGTCAAAAACTAGGTCACCAGGTCAAATCTTAGAAAATTCTTTTTTACACTTTAGAAACCACATTTTTTTTTTGGTTCAATACTCGTGAAAGTTTGTTAAAATGTTTGTCATTATATCTCGGAAGAGTTCATGTTTAGTCAAAAGGCTCAGCTGAGCGACTTCAGGGCCTTCATGGCCCTTTTGTTCTTTAAGCTTTTCTGAAATTATGATCTGTATAGAATGTCAGAGTGAAAGAAATCGACCTGTCGTCCATTTGAATCAACATAATAAGCAGCCAACTTTTGTGAACCGTGAAGTGCTCAAAGGTGTACGCGGTTTTTCTTTGATTTCAAAATGGCACTCAGGAGTGTTTGAACTGTTTCAGTTGTTAAGTTACACACGCGTGTCATATCAAATTGACCTTTTGTTTATTTTGTAAACGTTTTTGATAGTCTGTGGTTATTGAAATTTCGATTTTAGACGTATTCGACGGGTGTATCATATGAATGTAGGACGTTTTGGCCACGGACGTTTTGACCAGCTGAAATTAAAAAGTAGGACGTTTTGGCCAAATGTCATTTGCAAGATTTGTGAATTTGAGCCCTATAAACCATGATTAAAAACATTACAGGGAAAGGAGACATCGCTATATTTGACATATATGGAGTAATGGGTTATTTGATGATTTTTTCAATTTATTAGAGTTTCAAATAGTTAACTTTTTTTCATTTTTGTTAAATTGATTGGTGTTACAAATAGTAAGTTTCAAGTGTTATTTCGCTTTCATACTCTTTGAAGGACAAAACTATGTGTTTGTGATTGCTATTACTGTCAGTTATCATTATTGTCATATAATGGTGATTGAACAATAACTTGAAATTTCGGTTTGCAACAGTAGTTTGGAACAAAGTATGAAAAATCTCATTAGTCTCCAATAAGAGAATGCAAAACAAAGTATGCTTTCGCCAAATATCATTTTAAAAAAAGGTGCATGAAACAGACTTTATAATGCTTTTTGTTTTCTTAGACTGTAACTTTAAACCATAGAAAGTTCATGTATTGCATTTTTCTGTTTTAAAAATCATTTGGCCAAAACGTCCTTCTTTGCACTTTTATCTGGACAAAATGTCCGTGGCCAAAACGTCCGTGGCCAAAACGTCCGTCCACCGTATCATATCAACTACATCTGTTCCACCCGGATTAGGTGTAGGTCTTTATACGGAAGTGATTGTAAAGAGGAGTTTGGTAGTTTCAGCAAATCTCCTACAGTAGAATGCGTTCTGCACATGTTTTCAGAGAGTTAGGTCCGTTCAGGCCGATCAAAGTAATCGAATTTTCCATACAATTCTCCAGTATCGCGAGAAATCAATGACACACATATTTATGCCTTTCACGGTTTCAAAAGACTTTATTCTTTATTCTGCAGAAAAACAAATCGCATATTGTTCTGGTACAAGTTCCGTTTATTGTCGCTATTAATCTCGTACAACAATCACGCATCACCAATTTCAGTCCACCCTGTCCGACAATAGCTGGCAAAAACAGTACTCTTGAAACTGTCTTTGCTCACTTTTCTAACGAAATATTGCACACTATAGGTCCAAAACCAGAGTCCGTATTCACGGACTATTCTATATTGCAATTTAAATCCAGCTCCGAATTTAGAAAGTGATACAAAACTGACTTGAAAAATCATTTCGTTATGCCTATCAAAAACCGCATTCCTTTACAATATATAAATATCGAGAGAAGTAGAATAAGAATGAAAGTTAAACTGGTTGGTAAACATATAACCAGACTGCTCGATTGTGCTTTCCTATCTTGCTGTACCACAGTGTCCGCAAAATACCTCATGTAAATAACTATAAACCATGAGTTTGGCTCCTACGTGGCTCAGTGGTAAAGCGAAGAACTGGGGCCTTGAGGCCACGGGTTCAATTCTTTTTCCTTTTTCTCGAAAAGCAGTCCTACCACAAATGACCGCGAAATACCTCATGTTGACAGTCACAAGCCAAGAGTTTGGCTCCTGAGTGGCTCAGTGGTAAAGGGAAGAACTCGAACCATTAAGCCATGGGTTCGATTGTTATTCTAGAAACAGTCCTTGGACAAATATCTCTTCAAAACTCTATCCTAGTACCACTGCAACCCAAGATATACATGAAAAAGCCAGCTGTTGCAGTGATATGACTGAAATGATAATGACAGCGGCGTAAAACACCATTCAATGAATCAATCAAAGAACAACCCAAAAGTTAATTTTCCAAAAGGCAGTGTTTAATCGACATAACACAGACGCTTCGCTTTGTTACAGACGGCCTTGACAGTTTTCGTCTGCTCTTATAACGCTTCCAACACATTCATCTAGAAGTAAGCGTTCTTTTGAAGTTTTCAACAGAAGGAAGATCAACTTTGTTAATGAAATATAGTGTTCGTTTGTTTGTGTGTGTGTTTTTTTTTGTTTGTTTCTCTTCCTTCTTTCATCCTCTCCGTCCTTGAAGTGCTGAAACTCGGACGAATTTTCTTTGCGCCTAGTTATGTGAGAAATGATCTGTGAAAGACGCTATTTTGAAACACATTAATGCTATCCTAGTGATAAAATTCTAATTAGACCAGAAAATGTCTTTTCTTTTTACATTAAACAGATGCCTTTTGCGAAAACAATCTTCTCCGTGCAGTCGTTAAACTCTTTATTTACATATTTTTAATTATTTTATTTTGTAAATCTGATGACGTTGAAGCAAAATACAAAGGCTGCTTAAAAGATCACTCCTCCGGACTGATTTGACGACCGTATCCATCTAGCATTCTTCACTCATTTCCGACTCTAAATTCAAAAACTTTCTGATCGGCTGAGACATTATTTTGGGGACGAAATTTTAGGTCGTGATATGGGTAAGTATAAACCAGTAAAGGACTTGAATTTTCTTACTTTCACAGCTAAGGAATACGTTTTTTGTACATGAATGTTAAAGAAAAAATACATCTTGGCAAATTGAGTACAAAAAGGCCAAGACAATTTACTGATAAGTTTCAAATCAAGAATATACATCCAGTTCCAGAAACAATACGGTATGAATTTAGCAAATACAACAGAAATATGGAACAACGAAACGAATTTAGAAGGATAAGCAGAGCAGAGAAAATAAAACGAATTAGAAAATACAACAAATAATACGACTACAGGAGGGATTTAGAAAATACAACGACATCAGAAAGGACCAAAAACGAATATGGGAGGATAGGAAGAGCTTAGAAAGAAAAAGAAAACGAAATTGGAGAGAACTGAAAAGATTAAACGATTACAGGACAGACAAGGAAAATCGCTTCAGTGGCAGTTACTGACTTATGTAAAATAAGTTAAAACTAACCACAAAAAAGAAAAATTTCCTATATGCCATCCGTTCAAATTAATGGACATTCTCTTCTATTAGAGTTCAGACAGTCAAGCTTAAGCAACCGTCCTGTCACAAGGGACTTAAACCGTGTGAAATAGGAAATTTTGAAAAGGAAAAGGAAGGAACTTAGAAAATAAAATTTGTGTAATACGAACTTGGGAAATGAAGAGAAATAAGGAAGCGACTAGGAATTTAAAACGGGTATGGCAGGAACCTAGAGATTAAAAGGAATGAAGGCCTTAGAAATTAAAACATATACAGTAGGAGCTTAGAAAATGAATAAGGAAGAGACACAACATCCTTAGGAAATAAAACTCATTACGGAGGAGCCGAGGAAATAAAACTAATAGAAAAGGTATTTAGTAGTTAAAACGATTACGGAAGGCACTTGGAAAATGAAGATAATTCACGGAGAAACGTAGTGTATGTGTACTTCATTAACGTTGAACAGTCCTCGACTTTTGTAAACTATCTTTACAACCTTGGGGTTCGTTCTTATTGATGGGAAGGGGCTTTTCGTGTCGTTTAATTTTAAGCTGCAATAGCAGTGAGAAGACCTACATGTGTGCCTTTATTTATCCTTTACCAGAAAGCCATTTTTCAAACCTGTCCAAAAAAGGCTGAAATAATGGAATTTGTCTTCAAAGAGTAGCAAGTATTGTGATAAAAGGAGTAAATACTGGTTACCAATTGTGTTTTCAAAAGCCACCTTTTTCATGGTCGTTAAAACACAGGATCGTTTGGAACAGGGTCTCTTCAACCTGCTATACCTAAACATGATTTTCAGGCCTCGAGGGAAAAGCTGCAATTCTTTCTAACAATCTCCTTTTCCCACAATATGTGCCTTTTCTTTCATCACTTAAAAGTTTTTTTTTTCTTTGTACGTCAAACTGTCCCAGTCAGATGTGCGCGAGAAGCTCCTGGGTTAAATCCGCAGCCACCCGACCCAGTTGCTCAGTGGTAAAATGCAGAGCTACAGTTTGTTTTTCGGACCGTTTCATTGTTCTCTTTAGCTATAACTATCTTCTCTGGCGCAAAAAATCATTTCCACTTGTTTGTGTTGGAACGCAACCTTGCCTTGGAAAGAGTGTTGTACGTTTTATGGGTAAAACAATAAGTCTTCTCAATCATAACACAATAACACAACAAATACAGATAACTTAAATAAAAACATATCTTATGCAGGTGCCAACGCTTAGCTGCGTCTACTTATTCAGACATTTTTTTTCAATTCTAAATGAGCCATGCTCTGTGAAAAAGGGGGCTTTATGCATTTCCGGATCCATGGTACCAAGCAAGCCATCACATAATCATTGAATTATAATATCCACTTTTTTAACAACCTAACTGAATCATGAGGTAGAATAGCCCTTGAACATACAAAAAGTTGACCAATTTAGCGAAAAGTTTGGGCCAAGGTCAGCCTGAACGGATTGCGCTGGCTGACCTAGGTCGATACTTTTCGCAAATGCATTAAGCCCCTTTTTTTACAAAGCATGACTCATTAATCGAAAAAAGGGATATAACTATTTCAAAATGTTTTGGGTGCTACCTGCCCTTCTGGTATGAGTTCCGATTTTCTGATAGTTAAAAGTTATATTTAATGGTGTCTAACCCCGTTTTCCACATTACTTCAGGTACGTCGCGGCATGCTTCCCTAGAGTTTTATTTACCCATACCTTGCAAAATATTCTTTCCAAGCCATTGACTGCTTTTTCACATTACCATCAGCAAAACAATGATCAGCAGTGAGAGAAGAGTGAATCCTGTCGCAATGACAATCATCAATCCCAGGAAAGACATTGCCCGAACTGGGGATTCGAACCAGCAATCAACTACTCTCAAGTTCGTTACACTAGCGACTGCGCTACCAGGGTTAAATGAGTTAAAGGCACAATAACTGCCAAATATAAATGCTAAATGCTAACTATTCGGTGGTCAAAATGCAAAAATCTAGATCAACACTGTCAGGTTTATTTGAGCAATGCCCCGTGAAAACGAGTCTTAACATATCCGCAAAAGTATCGACCAACTTTAGCCTGTTAAGGTTGACCTTGTTCGAAACTTTTTGCTATTGGTAATTTTTCTGCAATGTTTTCTACTACATTCTCTCTCGTGGTTAAGGCGGTTTTAAGTTTAAAATGGGCATAATTTATGCGTCAACTTGGTTGGTATAGTGCGTTAGAAAGAGGCATTAAACTCCTTTCCATTGAGCATGTCTCATTTCTTTTATACGTATGTTGATATATTGTGGCAAAAAATAATGTTTGCACCGTTTTACTGATCACAAAAGAAGTTATTTTCATTCCTTTTCATATCACATCAGTACCTCCTGACAACAAGTGTCGTCTTGCAGCGGACCACATTTCGAGGTATTGAGGTAAGAAAGAATTTGTTCGAGTGCTAGGAAAAATATTTAGCGAGGTATTTTTCATTCCAACATACAATGATTGTAGAAATTCAAAGAATAGCAGCAGATATGCTTGCTCAAATATGTTAACTATATTTCCAACTATTTCGTACAAAATACTCAACTTCAAATTGGAAAATTATGGGTCTGTCTTTTGTAAACATTTTAAACTGCATATCTAGTCTAATTTTCAACAGCTTTCAAGATTTCAAGGTATCATGTTTTTTGATTGGCTATACATATTTGCTTTAGCCAATCAGAAATTGTGTTACTTTATTATTTAAAAAAGAGACTTAGGCTGCAGTTCAGATTGGTGAATACGGACCGAGGTATACTAACTTCTTTTTCTTGTTCAATCGACAAAAAGTTATTGAGGATATTGTTCGGAACCTTCTGTGATTGTTAATCTATCGCTCTCTGTCTAGTCTAACTTATATAAGTTTTCATTTATAGAGGGTGATAACCTTTCAGGTCACACCTTCTTATGTCAACCGTCAGACTGAAATCCTGTAACGACGAATCACTCCTCTGTTAACCCCCCCCCCCCGGTTCTTATAGATCAATGGACGGAAGCGCCTGTGTCATTTTAAAATGTGAAAATAACATGCAGATTAAAAAAAAAATTATAAATGAATTAAAGGCCCAGTAAAGGCCAAAATATCAAAGCAGGTGTCATAACACATTTAAATTTGAATCATACCATTTAATATTCTGGAAACGAAAGTCTGTTATCGTGTGGTCGGACCATATGTTAGTCGCTGGCAGAAAAAAAAAAATTAAAATCAGGCAAAAAGTAAACAAAAGACACAGCTACCTGGCAGGTTTTAACCTAATTTTGAAATTAATTTCTCTGTCAGCGACTAACACTTAGACCGATCGTACAGACAGATTGTCATCTTCACAATAATTTCAATACTTTTAAATGGTAGGATATAAATTCAAATGTATTTAAACACCCGCTTTGTTACATTTTGGCCTTTATTGTCACTTTAAGTATGTGACCTATCTCAAAGCAAACTTTCTCCACCTCGTGTTTTACGCGGGTGTCGTAGGTCCCGTCTAACTACGAGTTGAACGTCAAGAAAGGGAAACAGCATAAAAAGTTCATCTAAAAATGGACTCTTCGAGGGACGTCCATTTAATTGTGTCACTGGGTGTCTATGAGACGCATTATATCAAATGCATATATTTCGTTCATTTCATCCCTTCAAAATAGTCTCCCTTGATAGAAACACATTTTTCAAGTCTGGAAATCCAGTCTGTGAAGGCTGCAAAATAGGCTTTTCTGGGAATACCCAGCAGACACAGAAAAATGGCACTTCCCAAGACACTTCTAGAGCCATATCGACGTCTAGAGAGAGTTTTCTTCAATAAAAGAAAGAGAAAAAAGTTACATGGGCTGAGGTCGGGAAAATAGGGTGGATGGGAAAGCTGTACCACCTTTTCCGTTTCGATGAAATTCTGAACAGCTGCAGACTTGTGAGCAGCTGCATTGTCATGAATAAGGCACATACCCCTTAATCCTGTTCTAGGTCGCCGTTTTTCAGAGTGTTTCTTCACTTTTGAAAGAACATTGTTCTTGTAAAACTTGCCTGTAACCGTTCGGCCGTTCGGTACAGAAATTTGAGCAATTGGGCCGTCTGAATTAAAAAATATGGCATATAAAACCTTTCCCGCGCTTTTCATTCTTTTTGCTATAATCGGCCTAGCTCGGTCTTTGCACAGCCACTGTTTATTATTGAACCGTCTCCGGGGGTCAAAATAATAAATCCAGGTTTCATCACCTGTGAACAGTTCTGATATTCTGCGTTTCTTACAATTTTTGTATTTTTTAAGAAGAATTTTGGCCATTTTTACACGAGTAGCCTTTTGTTCATCTGTCAAGAGGTGGGGACCCATCGAGCGCAAATCTTATGAAGTTTTAATTCCTTGGTCAACTCTCTTAGCTATTTCTTTAACTGTAAGCCTGGCATCCTGCTTAATTAAATCTGCCACAGCAACAACATTTGCTTTGGAAGTGCGGTTTAGGTTGACCAGGACGGGGGGCATCTTTTAAGTAAGTTCTACCATCTTTAAATTCTTTATACCATCTGAAAACCGACCGTTTTGATACCGCAGAAGCCCCATGTATCTGACATAATTCACTAAATATTTGTGATGCTGAAATAATTAGACTAACGCGACTTTTAATAGAGGCCCTAATTTCAAGCTTTGCTTTTGGGTTCATTGTACATTCAGTAATATAGCCATATGTATATGACTGCACCTACTTTATTTTTCAATAACTTTTGACAGAATGAACCTATCAAAACAGAATTTCGTGCCAGTATTCAAAACGACCTGTTTGTGGAAATACCGTTATTTCCATGTGATATATATAGTCATGTGGTATGGAGGCTTATTAGTAACACAGTTAAATGAACGACCCTCTTAGAAAGTATTCAAATTCAAAATCATTTTAATTGATATGTAATTTATTTATTCTCTTTCTTTAGAGATCAATAAATAGAATCTTTGACGGTAATTCCTGGTGTGACAGGTAAATAGCTATGAGCGGTGGTAGGTCACCGTATAGAACCGGATAACAACTTAATAACGGATTTGACCATTTTTCTTCAACCTTGTCTGGACCAACCAAGTTTTATCTTTATCAAGGCCGCTTTCTCATCATTCGCTAGTCTGTCGGTACCTCAGTACTTTGATAAAATTATAGGCAGCCCGATTGCCCGTAATCAATAAGCTCTGTGCTCATTTGTGAATTAGCACATTTTTTTTTTTCGAGATTGTATCTACTGGTTTACAGGGCCTTTTTTGAATGCTGCTATAATGGAGCAAGACAGTTCGCACTCTCATTTCGACCGATAGGTCGAGGTGAAATCATGTATTCTTACGTCGTTGGGACCCTTGGCATTACATAACACAGCCAACACAGATGTGGCTGATTTTACAGACTGCTGGTTCGGAATGATAACCCGCAAAATAATTAGATATTAAGTTTCAAAAACACGAAAACGAATTAACACCGTGTTGTCCTCGACCCCAGAAAACATTTTTTCCTTAATTAACACGGTGGTCCGCAGACGTGCAGAAAAAGAAATTAAATTGAAAAAAAAAAGATTGTCTTTGAAAAGCCAAGAACCGACAAACCTTTTACGAACTAAATAGTTTTTAGAGGAAGTGCCCTTGGGCAAAAAAAAAGAGCTCTAGCCTAATACTGGTGAAACCCAGGACATATAAGAGTAAGCAAGCTGTCTCCATAATAAATGTTGAAGGAAGCGTGAAACACCATTCAACAACGAGCAAAGTGAGAGATTGGAACCTTACGAACCCACACTGGTACGAAACGTGAGAAGAACGAAACTGCGATTGTTCGTAATTAACGTCCTCTTTCGTTTTCAAACTGTACTGTAGATTTAAATCTTTGGGGTTTTTTTTGTTCAATGGGCCATTTTCTTGTCTGGAAAGGATAAAGGAATTGTTTATCATCTCTGGTTAGTTGCTTTTGTGTGCACTTTTTTACGTTCATAATTTTCAGCACAATAGATTTATTGCTCTTAGCAAACAAACGAAGAAAACAAAAAATTAAGTAAGAGTAAAACAAGTACGAATTTGTATCCACTCTCGATTTTGAAATTAGCTTAATAAGAGTAAAGTGAGTCAATAAAATCTCAAGCTTTACTTCTCTCGTAATTTCCAAACAGTGTAGAGAATAATTTTGTGCATTTATTTTGACGTCTTTGCACACATAATCATTGGATCTATTACCCGTGAATCTGAGATCGCCGACTGAATGTGACAATATAGGGTACATCGGCATGACGTCACATTCCCTAGCAACGAGCGGCCGCCATTTTCGGAGGTGAAATTGATAACATGGCAACCATATATTTTAGTGCTGTTCGCAATTTTTATCGTTGAGAAAAACTACGTTTTTTACGAATGAGGGCTATTGACAGTTAAGATAACTGTTAGAAATATACTTTAGAATACGTATGACAAGTTGTCAATTCTTCTTTTAGACGATTTTCATTAAATGGGCCTACCACAAATAGACCTACCATTTAAATATACAGTGGGTCTAGACCCTTCAGACATGAAATGAACTCAATTTATGTACCTGTTTTTTTTGTCTATTTCATGTCCGAGCGTTAAAAAAGGTGTAATCTACATTATGTTGTTCATCAGATTAAAAGAAAGGTCGGAGAATTCTATGGTTCCCGAGGATTTTTTTTTCTCTCTCTCTCTCTCTGACCAAAGCGATTTCCTGAATTTTCAAAGGCTGATAAGCTATTAAAACCTCTCAAGTATCGTCATAAAAAATTACTATACCTGTAAAATATCTTAGTACATGTATTTGATGGTGATCATTTTAATAGTCTAATATTTGAGCCAAAAAAAGAATAGTCTGATAAAACTTTTTCAACATTGCCCCGAGACAAAATTAATTAGATCTAGCCTAGTGAAAAAAAAAATCAAGGGTTTTTCCGACCATGAAGAGAAAGAATTTCGAAAATATTGCAGTGAAAGGAAAATACTAATCAGCATCCTTTCTTTTTTCCTCAATGTTTGCTACTCTTTCAAAGACAAATATCGCTTTGGTATGTCTCGTTCGAAAACTTTCTAATTTTGATAAACATGTTAGTTTGAAGAATGAACTTACCCTCTGCAACCTGCGAAAAATTCAAAATCCTAATCACAAACGATCAACATAAGGAAAAATTAAGATCAGTAACAGACAAACAGAGTCAGTGTAATGTGACACGTGTGCGTTAATTTTTATTTCTACCAAGCAATTACATTACAGCTCTTGGGTCGCCCACCCTGCAGTGCGATACCGAGATCAAAGGAACACGGAGTTAAACCCTTCACCCATTTTGTGAAAATTCATATGACACGTACAAAGTATTTCTTAAAAACTTTTGAAAACTTTAAGCTGGAATATAAATATTTTGTGAATGGGGATGGAAGATTAAAAATTTGAACTGAAGCTACATTTCTTATGTCATGAAATTGACTCTATTACACTTATTCGTCTTTAGAAACATGACTAAATTATGCGCAACATAAAAAGTTCGGTATCTTTTTTTAGATCGGAATTTTCTTAATATTCAAAGTATGCTTGTAGTACTGTAATTTCAGTAAATGGACTGTCCCTGTCTCTTTGAAGACATTGGAAAGCTTCTTAACCCTTTGCTTGCAGGTGCTTGAAAAAAAAGGAAAAATGTAAAAGGAGGAAATGCTTGGAACCAGCATTTTCTCCTTTTCCCACGATATTTTCTACTTTTACAAAAACCATTTCAACAATTTGACCCACATCTAAACTGTCGGCTTCAAATGCTATGGATTTTGATAGGTCCTAAGTTTTGCAGTTTACTAAAATTTTTAGTCAAATAAGCCATCACTCTCATTGTTCAAATCCTTTTAGCAAACATTTAAAATCCCGACTTTTAAAGACCCTGATAAAAAAAGCTTTTGAAAACATTGTGGGAAAAACAGAAAATTCTAGTTACAAACATTGTCTCCTTTTACAATGTTTTCTACCCTTTTTAAACGAAATTCCATTTTTGAGTCACACTTAGTTTTGTTGTCCTCAAATGCTTTTAACTTATACAAGTCAAAATTTTGTCGTTCTGTAAAGAATAAATTTATAAAAATTGCATAGGTGGTCTAATTGTTCAACACATGTCAGACATTACCAAGTTGGTAAAGTACAAGGCTTGAAACCCGGGGATCGCTGGTTCGATTTATTTAAACTATTAGCCTTTTACCACACAATCCCGAGTTAAAAAAAAAAAAACTTTTGAAAACATTGTGGGAAGGAGAAAGTGCTGGTTACCAGCATTTTCTCCTTTTCCCTTGATGTTTTCTATTCAGTTTTACTTGATATGAAATTGAAGTCTGCAAATGTTTTCAACTTGGAGAAGTCTTTTTTTTTTTGTAAAGGATTAGAGTGGTGATAAATTTTTGTAATAAGAAAAAAGAGATTTGTTGTGTGCAAAAAGACACCGACAGATTATTTCTTGAAAGCTGGAACACCATAAAGTTTGAGTTTCTTGAGAAAATTCTGGCCAAAGAAAATAGTTTCATTTTTTTACACCCCTCTTAATCGATGACTATCGTAACGACGAAGGTCGGTTCAAATTTTAAACCTTCCATTCCCTATAAAAATGGTAGTTCAAGTTTCATTTTTAGGAGAGAAATATGTGCTAAAACTGTTTTCATTATAAAGCTGGTAAAGGGTTAGCCGGGTGTTCCTTTGATCTCGGTATATCACTGCCGTAGTGGGTGACACATAGTCTTTGCTAAACACAGACTAACACACACGTGCCATAAAAATGTGTCTGCCCTGTTCAATTTTCAGTTGATCATTTGTAAATACAGTAAATAGGATTTGGAATTATCAATTTTTTTACATAGGGTAAGTCCATTCTCATTTTTGAGTTCAAAAGATGCATAAGCTTGTATGTGCGAACATTTTCTTTTTTTTCAAATGCATTATTACGGAGCCCTGATTCAACTGCAGCTTGCAATTCATTAATTATTTTTAATTGTCTTTTAAATTTAAGGCAGTTTGCTAGAAATTAATTATTTCTTTCTCGGGTGTTAATACTGTAGTCTGCATACGAAAGTTTTTATCAAAACCAAAAGGAGACAGCGCTTGTGTTACATGTATAACTCTTTTTTCTGTAGGATACCGGAAAATTGATAAATTGACAGTTTTTGCCTTTTCTAAAGTGATAATTGATACACTAACGCAGGGATCGTATATACACATGTATATAAGATCCCTGACTAACGGCACGGCCGATTTTTGGCATATTTATCGTTTTTACGGTGAATTTCATTTCTGAAATGTCACCAAATAACTATACGGATATATTCAAGATGGCGTTTGTTTTCACCTCGGCCCTTGTTGCTATCACGTAATCACCGAAAATGCCCGGATGTCCGACGTTATCTATCAATTTAAAAGCTCGATAAGGAGAAAATGATGTATGCGCCACAATACATTCATAACTTCTAGTACATACTTTCTTATACTTGGATATCTTAAATAAAGTGTTATCAGTCTTAGATATCTTAATAAAAGTGTTGTCTATCACATTTTATAGCTTAAAAAAAAATTGAAGTATTTGGTAGATATTTGTTCTTGAAAGATATTCGTATTCTGTGTTGTACAACTCCTAGTTCCTTTGAATAAACGGGAATTAGCGCTTATACACATATGCGTATGGCGTCAATGAGATTGAGAAACTGAATATGGCTATCTTTCAAGATAAAGTTTCTACCAAAATGCATATTTTTTTCTTTTAGCTATATTTCCAAAAATTTTATTAACATCTATTATATCCTCTTCACCTCAATTATCGTGCATGTAAGGAGACTGGAGTTCTGTGTATTTCAGAATCCATCTTTTGATATGATGTCATATATTTTATAAATTGGACAGACCTTATTTTATCTTTGAATGAAATTTGGTCCAATTCTGTTGTTCATATCAACAGCATTTTTCAAGAAATGTTGCCACGTTGACCTTTGTAAAATTTTGGACTACTTCTTATATTATCGTGCATGCAATCAAAGTTTGATAACACTAGTGAGCAAAAAAGCTGCAAAATCAATTATTTGTAGCGTAACATTTAATGAGGTTCACTTATTCTAACTGTAAAAATAAAAACCCTTGATTCTGCAGAATACCTTTATTCATTCATTAATTACATTTTAGATATAAAAAAAAGTCAAAAGTTATTGCTTGAAAACATGTTCCTGTTTTTGCAGCTTTTTTGCTCACAAGTGTAAATTTTGCATTGTCATGTAAGTGACGTGACCTGTTCAGACACTGTAACCAAAACATTCGGCAAAAAATCACCTGTTTTAATACCTGTATGGAAGACATTTCATTGCACGATAATTGAGGTATGCACGATAATTGAGATTTGGCAATATATAATTTTCATGAGTATTGAACTCAAGATGTGGCTGTCGAGTGCACTCAAGATATTCCTGAGATTTGTCCCAACGACTTACGTTGAACCTTTTCTTTGACCCATTTCCTAGAAAATTTGAGATATCATCAAGACTAAGGGTTGGACCAAGTTTCATGCATATTGGATGCAGAATGTTCCATGTGGAGTGTACACAAGGATTTTTCGGAAGTTGTCACAGCGACTTCCTTTTTGACTTGACTTGACCCATTGAGTGTTTTGTGAGATTTGTTACAACGACCTTTGAACCCTCTTGACCGATCAGTCATCTTGGAAATCATCAAGAAAAATCCTGACTAACTTCCTTGAGTATCGGACTGAAAATGTGGACCCAGGGATTTCTGAACAATATGGTACAAATGACCACCATGGGTAGACAATGTGTATCGTGCAATTTAAATCGTTTTGCTAGCTGAAAGGTAAAGGTCACAGTGTTCAGTTGAATTTTGTCAGTATTTGCTACACTTATATAGTAATCATGGTTGTTTGTGTCCAGCCCACTTGGTTCGATTTCGAAATCATTTGGCACGAAATATTACCATGGACAGACGATGTCTCGAATGCAAGAAACATATGATCACCAGGTTAAAAGTCAAGGTCACAGTTCTCAGTTGCCTCCGTGAGTTATCTTCCATAGTTTAGCACGTTGGTACATTTTCATTTTACTTCATCAAACTGTAAAGGTAATTAAGTAGGTACCGTCGTGTACAAGAAAAAAAAAAAAAAAAAACTCTGACTCTTTTTTTGAGTTATCTTGACTATTTTTCTGAGTTATTTCCGATGGTTGATAAACTTTCTTAAGTTCAAAACTTCTCTATCAATTGAGTTGTTTTGGTGACGAGGAATAGGCATGCCTAGAAAAAGGGGACATTCAAGAATTATAACTCTGGCTTACTTCATCTATTTTCAGTGATTTCCCCTGATGATAAGATCTCGTGAGGGCCATAACTCTTTAACCAGGAGTCATTTTTATGGTTTTTAGTAGAGCTGCTTAGAACATGAAATAGGAGTGTCACGATATATAAGGATAACTCTGACCTGAGTGTTGGAATTATCTCCCTTGCTTATGATACAGATTATCAGCAGTGCGTGCGTATCTTTCTCATGATTTCTTTGTTGAAAAAGCACCCACTAGCCAACACAAAATTGAGTTGGTCAGACTTACACTTAGAGAGTTGTTATCTTTGTAGGCAAATGACCTTACTATGCCCTCACCATAAAATGCAGATGGGCATATAGTGTTAACCCAGTCTGTGTGTTGGTATTCTTGTCCGGCCCTAAATTTAATTCGCACTATTTGATTTAAAAATTTGGCACAAATGGTTGCCCTGAACAGACAACATATTGTGAGTAAAACTGCCAGCTCAAATGTCAAGGTCCAATGCTTGGCCAAAATATTCGCCCGCACTCGCAAACAGGCACGCGCACAGACATATTCTGCGTGTGTTAAACGAGTTTTTCAATAAATACGGCTATAGGTCCTTCTTTGACTTTGGAACTATAGCATGATTGTTACCTTTTTCATGTTTCGGGGGCATGCGTATCGGTGACACATTTTGTTGTCTCCCGTTAAGCGTTTTGTTTAGAAATATTTGTATTTGAAACAAGGATTATTGAATACGCGTTCCCCCGCCATAAAAAAGCAGATGGCATAAAGTGTTACCCCTGTGAGTGTGTGCGTGTGTGTGTGTGTGTGTGTTTGTGTGTTTGTGTTCTTGAAAAGGTGGTGTTCATAACCGGCCCTTTACTTTGATTTGCATAGTTTGATATGAAAATAATTTGTCACAAATGATTGCAATGAACAGACAACATGTCACAAGCAAAACCGTACTGCCAGCTCAAATGTCAAGGTTACGGTGCACGGCGGAAATTTTCGCATATACAGTGTGTGTGTTAAAATGATTTTGTCAGTAAATATGGCTATAGATCCTTGTTTGAGTTTAACATTTTAAATGAAAATATTTGTATTTGAAAGACGGTTTATTGAATACGCAAGCAACAGGTATATTCAAGACCTGTTGCTTGCGTATCCATGTGTAACTTGAACATACCTTTTACTTGCGTATTCAATAATCCTTCTTTCAAATACATTTTCAATTAAAGTACTAAAAATTTATAAGATTATGTGTTATCGTCTATTTGTGAAAACACTGAGTATTTTTAAACGTGCGCGCAGAATCTGTGCGGAGATTTCTTCCATTTTTCGTCGATTGTCTCTGTACTCGGCTGCTGCATGTAAACAGCTTTAATCATATTCGAGGTCAGTTGTTTGTGCTCCAGGCTGTCACGTCCGAAAAATTCACTTAAAGTTGGTAAGAATTCAACCAAAATAAGGCTTCCCGTTCTGTTTGATCTAATATTCAAGGCCTGTAATCTCTGGCTTCATCTAACAAACAATAAAACATGGGCTCAAAAGTGAATCAAAATAACCCCGTGTGCCGATATTTGTACGCAAAACACACTTAATGTTTTGTTATAAAAGTAGGGAGAGTTTGACGTACATAAATTGCCCATGACTTCTAAGCATATGTAGTCATCCATATGAAAAGCAATAGTGTTACTTAACGTAAAGATGAACCAAAGTTGTGACACAGATTTTGTCTAAAAAGTAAGGGCTCACACTTTGATTATCTAATTTTCAGACGGTATCCCGATGGTGCGCATAAGTTATGTTTATCTATCATCGGAGTCTTATCAAGTATTTTGAAGAGCACTTCCTTCTTGAAGCACTTGTTATGTTAGTTTTTTAACAAACATGGTGGTGATCCGTTAGATGAAAATGCAGGCAAAATTTGTTGACAGTAGGATTTATGGTTGGGAGCAAGAAGATTACAAAAGTTTTGATAATGTACGCATAGGTTAAACTTGCGATCCCTTTGTGTGAGGCAATTTTTGGACCAAGGGCTATTAATTGAATAACTTACATAGAAGCATACTAGATGATAATACATATGAAAGATTACAGCTCTAGCTCTAGCTTTGACTGTTAGATTTTTTAAGTTTTCACTTAAGGTAGTAGACCCCTAACGCTTCTAGTGCAACATGGAATAAAATTTCTTGTTAGTTGATAAATAAGGATTTGTACCGATATAATTCTTTTGCACATTTTTAACCGATCAGAAATTCCTTTGATGTCTATCTTGAAATTATTTGTTGATACTTTTGTTAGTTTCCTGAAATTATTATCTTCCTTTGTTATGAGAATATAGTGGTTTTAGATTTATAAATGATAATTCTAAGAAGGAAAAAAAAGGAAAAAAGTGGCTCGGTTAAAGTAGTACAATAATACTCATTTTTAATCATAGCAAATTTTGTAGGATAATATTATTGTGGAAATAGCTGTTTTCTACTGGGGGTCTACTACCTTAATAAGCGGCAAGCCCATGTAAAACTTGTGATCTCTGCGGAAAGGTCAGTTTTAACCCTAATGCTATGATTTGAACAACCTTGCTAGAGCTCTTCTAGATGAAGCTACATGCCAAATTTGGTAGCCCTATGCTTTTTGGATATGAACAAGATTTTTTCAGTTTTCAGTTTTCACTACATAAGCCCATTTAAAACTTGTGAACCCTCCGATAGGGCCACTTTTTTCCCCTATGGCTATGCTGTGAACAATCTTGAAAGCTACATACAAAATTTGGTAGGCCTAGACATTAACGTTAGGAACAAAAAGAACTTGTTTTAATCATATAATGTAAAACCTGTGACATCTGAGGAGTCAATTTGACACCATGGCTATCATCTGAACAATGTTGGAAAAGGTCCATTAGATGAAGCTGTGCATGCTAAATTCGGTAGCTCTTATAGTTTCGGACATGTTTCAGTTCTGTTGTAATGGCAACCAGAGCTTTTATTGAAATTTAATTCTTTGAAGGACTTCTGAGGAGGACTGGCAGGATCATTTTCAAGACGTTTGGTCAAATTTGGATCGCTGGTTTTAGAAAGAAATATTCTAAAATTTAAATTAACGCAAGCACGGACAGACGGACGGACGCCCGACGGGCACAGGGCCATGGCACAACCTCGCCGATATTCAGTCACAGGAGTTCAAGTTTGGTTCTCTGTGAAAATCAAGAGTAATCATGTACCTGAAATTATCCCTTATGTCAAGGTCCTATTTTCCTAAATTTAGAATTGGGAATATTCGAATCTTTAGTCAAAAACGCTTAAGATGCAACATTTGCTTAAAAATAAGAATGGAACATGCATGTATAGTAGCTAAACTAATGAATTTAGTATGAACCTCTTGAAAATAAAAAATGGAGCATGCGTGTATAGTAGCTAAACTAATGAATTTGGTATGAATCTCTTCCAACGAATTAAGGGTATTAATCGGAAAACTGACCAAAAGCTTTGCGTAAAAACATATCACAAAGCGGTTATGGCTCCAAAGTCTATAGTTCAGTAAAAATGGAGTTGCCGTATGAAAGAGTTCAAAAGCAGGCCTTTAAATTACCACCGGCCCAAAAATGATTTACCATCGTTACCATTTAGTGTGAAAAGTGTTCATCTATGACCAAGTCTTTTAAGGAAAATAAAAAAAAAAATCTAGTTGTGGTCGCCAACTCTCACCTACTGATCAGTGGGAAAAAATAGAACCCCCCCCCACTTTCAAATGAGAACTTTGACATGTCAAATCATCGACTAGTATGCATCGGATTGAACCCAAAGTCTTGAAAATTTACAATAATAGCATATTTTATTTACCTTCTGGAAATTTGCATTTCATTTAAGCATTCTGATAGCAAACCTCTTTTTGTTTTTGCACTGTGTTTTGCAAATAATGTCATTAATTTGTGTCAGTTTGCTGGCATGTACAACACCCCCACGCCACAAACACATACAATAAAAGTAAGATTAGTGTTATATTTCATTACTTATTCTGGACGGACTATTACTTGGTTTCATCCATGTTAGTATAGGTTATCTGACCGTTGTGATTTTGATAAGTATTATTGAACTCATATATGCATGTTAATTATAAGACATTTTATTTCTCTATTTCAGAGTTCCTGTGAGTGAATTTGTAGAATATACTTCTAGTAGTAATGGCTGAGGAAGAAATACCAGAGTATTTTTATAGACTCATATATCTCGTGGTTGACCTAGGAACAGAGGGCCTATATAAAGTATTCGAAAAGCATATACCTGAGGAACAGAACATCGAAAGTTACCTTAAAAGCAAAAAGTCATACATAGAAAAAAAAAAGAAATCTTTCAATCATATGCAGTATAGAATTATTACCGCCGATCCCCCTAAAGTATCAGAATTAGATATTTCCTTGCTATTTGTCTTGATTAAAGAACTGACAAACATAGAATCACCCAATGGTGGTTGGCAGATTGATTACCCTTTACCATATGATAAGTCACTTGGGGCATACTTGGTCAAACTGAAATCAATAAGAAATGAAGTCATAGCACACAGGTCAAGGGGTAGACTGACGAAATCGGCGTTTGACAAGCATAGGGAAGAAGCTGAAAATATTTTATTGGAACTTGCTGGGTATGTAAGTGACACAGAGAAGGACACGGTCAAACGAAAACTTGATGAAGCAAAAACTAAACACGGGATAGATCAAAGACAGATTGAAGAGAGCTTGGAGAAGCTTCTGAAATGGTACATCGAAGACATCGACAAAAATTACCAAGAAATGAAGATGCGCCTTGAGAAGGTAGAGAATAAGGTAAGAAATTAATTGCCGTATCATACTCCTCCCAAATCTCGATCAAAATCGAAAAGATCGAACGTTGAAGCGCTTGACTTCGTGAATCCAGGTTATTATCATTACTGTTATTACTGTTTTTTTCTTTAGACTAAGATTTCCAACATACTTTTTTACGCGATGAAGTCCGCATTTGTCCTTTCCGTTTCCTCATCCTCGCCTAGAGCAGTTTTTCAAGCAAGACAAAATCGAGCTTGATCAGAATGTTTGTAATAGTAAATCTTTGATGACTGTAATCCGATCAGAAGGCGATTTTACCAGTCATATCCTTGAAAAAAATTCTCAATGCCAAAGGACTGGAAATCATACTGCGGCACAAAACTTAATGAAACTTGGCTAAGATTTCTGTCCTGAAACCTAAATTAACAATAGTTTTAACTTGCAAATAGATATGACCAACCTGTTTAAGAAATAAATAATTCCAACTTACAGATCTATATTCCAATTTAAATCCAACACTTTTCACTAATTCTGTATCCTCAAAGCCACAAGTCTAAGTTCAAAATCCAAATCCACCAAGTAAGTCACTCCTATTTACATCAGCTTAGTCTAGATTAGTCTTTCTAGAAAGATGACAACAAGTTGTTTATTGACATGGATTGGTAAACAACTTGTTTACTAACAAACTGTTTCTAAAAATAACCACAATGGAAAAACCAATGAATGTTCTTTATGTTTCCAGAATATTCTGTATATAGAGTGAAAGTGATAATGAAAACAGGTTACATGTATATCCTATTTACATAACATTTTAACAAAAAAAAAAAAAAAAAAATCATCAATGGTTTAAGGTGAGACCTTTTCTTATAGCAATGTTCATTTATAAACCCATTTAATCGCGAAAAAGGCGCCCTGTGCTCCTGCAGTTCAGAGCCTTTGAAAACATAAAGACAAAAGATGACAATATTCGATAGGAAACATGGTAGTGTACAAGCGAACAACAATGTTTGTTATCATTAAACCCATATTTGTGGGAATGAACTGTCTACCAGTATTCCTTCTAGTTGAAGCTTTTGAATTTATTGTTAAAGTGACAACCGTCTATTTGCAGCATGCAACAGTTCCTTCTCCCAAAATGTTTCAAAAATAATAAGAGGATGTATATGATGAGGATGATATTACATCCATTGGTTAACACGAAATATCAATGATGCTAGGCTTTAAACCCACTATTACATGAAATTCCACCATTTATGCCCCCGGCAATTTATATATTTTCAAAACATTGTGACACATGAAAAATACAAAGGATAACAAACGAGCCTATCAACAAATAACAATGTTTTCATTTCTTTTTCATTAATAATACCCCTTACTTTGTAGATACGACATTTATGCTCCTACCTTTGAAAACATATGAATTAATAGTTTATGCCTGGGGTTAAGAGACCACAACTACCATCCCAGTGTGTCTAAAAAGAAGCTCTTTCTATGAAGGCAATTGTAAGATAACGTGCGAAACAGCAAACATATTTTTCATTTTCACATCTCATTATATTGTAAAAACAAGTTTTTGTTGGTAAAAGGTTTGACTATATTCCTGGAAAACATATTTTGCATATGTTTTCATATAATGGACATACGAGGGTTGTTCGATATGTAATGTGTATTGTACGATATCTCAAAAGCATTCGACTCAAATAGTGAAATGAACATTACATCCCTTCAAAGTATTCTCCGCGGTTTGAAATACATAATTTCAATTTCTGAATCCATTTCTGAAATGCGTCACGGTACGCTGATTTAGGTAGACCTCTGAGGCACTGACTGGTGGCTGAGCCAAGGGCTTGTCGGGACTTGTAACGACGACCAGATAAGAACTTTTTAAGTTTTGGAAAAAGGAAAAAGTCGGATGGGGCTAGATCTGGAGAGTATGGTGGGTGTGGCAAGACGGTAACCTTCTCCGACTTCAAAAATTGCTTCACAAACTCAGATGTATGTGATGGAGCATTATCATGAAGTAGACGAACATGCCTAAATCCTGACACAGGGCGTCGTTTAAGACAATATTTCTTGACCTTTTTTAGTATAACATCTCGGTAATACCGACCTGTAACACGTTTGCCCTTCGGCACCGGAATTTATACGGCTATACCATCACATGAGAAGAATATGCAATAAAGAACCTTCTTTGTGCTTGTGCTTCTTTTGGCAACTACAGGCCTTCTACCGTGTTTAGTTAGCCATATTTTGTTTCCAATTTTTCTTACTGGTTCGAAATAGTGAACCCATGTTTCATCACCAGTAACAATGTTTGCAAATTGTCTTTGATTGAATTTGGGAAACATTTTGAGCAATTGCTTAGCGCTTTGTACTCGTACCCGTTTTTGGTCATCTGTCAATATATGCGGTATCCATCTGGCAGAAATCTTTCGTACTTTCAAAATACGCTTCAAAATGAAATGCACCCGCGATAGCGATATGCCAACAGCGTTGGCAATATCACGAATCGTGTATCTGCCATCACTTTCAATTATTTCCCTGACTTTTGAGACATTTGTCTTGCCTGTTAAAGTCACAGGTCGACCAGATTTTGCTACATCTTTGACGGACTATGTGCCAGTCAGAAATTTCTTTCTCCACCTACGAACTGTCTCATAAGATACCTTATCAGACTCATAAACTTCCCCCAATTCAGTAAAAATCTGCATTACCGAATGACCGAGTTTTGTGCGAACTTTTACATAAGCTCTAATTTCTTCAATATTCTTAATCCGTTTCCCAACCATTTTTACAACAGTGGTCAACGACTAGCTCTAATGAAATGACTATAAGTTTAAAACTATGTGGAGCTAAAGGCTCGTGTTTATACCGTTGGAAAGGTATTGGATAGAGCTATTCAAGCGTATCATCATCCACGAAATCGTGCAAAGCGTTATCGCGCTGTGGTACAATACACATTACATATCGAACAGCCCTCGTACGAGGACGAAATGAAAGTCTTCTTCGATTGTGTAACCGTTGCTTTTTAGACAAAATTTACAAATTCGAAATTTTTTATCATTTGATTCATGTCGTTCTGCTTCTATTGCAAGTGTATGATCACAGCACCTAAAGCTTTCTGTCAGAAATAATCTGTAAGGAACAGGCAGTACCGCATGTTGTATATAGTTTGTCCATCAGTGTGAGTACCAGGAGTACTTTGATCATTTGATTCTTTGGTACTATTTTTGGATACGTTTCTCTTTTTGAATAAATCATAGATTTTAATTTCAATCAGTGTTTATGCTGTATTAAATAATACTCATTTTTGTTTTGTTGTATTCTGCAATAGGTACATTGTAATTTCACGTTTAAAGTCTTGGTAGATTATCGAGGTCAAGAAATCATGACACTTTTAGAAACACACTATTCTGACGCTGTTTAGTCGACTTATAATTGATATATATATATATAAAGTGCCAAACTGCACTGTAGTCCACGCTGGTTTAACAATACGCTGTGACAGCATAATTTCTTCGCAATCCATTACAGTAAAACCACTCTTCTCACGCTGCGGATAAAGGCGAGACAGGGTTGAGCAGATCGACTAGCAAAGAGCAAAATCGACAGTGGCTCAACATTCATCTTCAATCTCAGTGCTGAGGAGTGAGCGACGCTCGTATGCGTTCCGAAGGGACCAGCCTCAAACAGACTAGCTTCAGAGAGCTTCAGGTTCATTCCAAACACGACAGGCTGACTCGGGGAGCTGCTTCAACGCGTCCTATACAGACCAGGCACCAAACGGCCCTAATCCAAGCAGTTTGAAGCTCAGAAGTATTGTCTTACAGTTCGAGCCTAGACAGTGAGGGTTGAACAGATCAGTCTGAAACACAGACCGACAGCGGTTCGGCACAACACCGTTTCTCGCGAGCTTCAGACAGACTTGAAGTGCTTCAAAGGGTCTTGTTTGAAATCGTTTGAAGCCGAACAAGAGTGAGAGGGTGTTTGAAGTCAAGTCACGAACGACGGTTTGAGGCAACGTTCATTCTCCGTCTGTTTTAAACCAAAGACAGATGTTTGAGCTTGGCACTTTGTCTCGATAGACTGTATAAGACAGTCGTTTGGCGTCCGACGGATAGTCTATCAAGACATTAGTTTGATGCTTTTTGTGATTTTTTTAGTTTCAAATCAATTGAGGCCAGATAGCCTGAGGAAAATTCTATATATCGCCTGAACTGTACACATTCCCTGGTCAGACACTGTCACCTGAGAAACAAACCCATTTATCGTCATCAGATCTCCTGACACTTTCCAATGTTCGTTTGTGAACAAAAGACATGTCAATTCAGAGGTATTTTTCAGTTTCTAAGAGATATAAATTCCTTGTAATATATTGATTTTGATGACGTAGAAATTTTTGAATACCACCCTTGTAAAGATACATCTATAAGTCTCTTTTTAAATGACTCTAGAAATATTTTGCAGTTTCTAATTTCGTTTGATATCCTGGCATAACCAAATCCATGTTCAAATAGGAGTGACTTATCGTTTGAAGCCCATGTTTTTCGTCCAGATCCGTCAAGTGCACGAAGCATGTAATAGCACTAATATAAGTTTGGTCCAGAATTTGATGCACTGGGTCATGTAATATATCGCTAGCGGATATCTCCCACATTCCTCCAACACAAGAAATTCCGGGGTATTTTGATGCAAATGAAATAATCAGTAACAAAATTGTACTTGAATTTTTTCTACATAATTGCAGTATTGGTGCCCCCCAGACATCTGCCCCAAAAAGATATTAACCATTTTAACTATGCTATCGAATAATTTAAATGAGTCTTTTGGTTTAAAAAATCCAAATTTAAATTGGTACCTGTAAATACAAAAACATGCTTTGGGGGCTTGACTGGCTCGGTTTTCATGGGTTTTCGTCCAACAGAGCCAACTACTAAATTAAGATCCTAGGCATTTATAATACGATACAATTTCGATGTCATTACCTTTAAAATTCCCTTCCTCTTTTTTGCTTATCATACCACCATTTCTAAAAACAACTATTTTTGTCTTATCTAAATTGATTTCCATACCTGTACAATCACATATTTTTTGTAAAATGTTGATTTGTTTCTGCAAGCCATAGGCCGTATCTGAAACAGATGCTGTGTCATCCGGAAAAATAAAGATAAAATGTCATCTACATTGCTGGTAACAAATATTCCATCTCCAAGTAAATATAACAAATATTCCATCTCCATTATAAGTAATTCAATTAAGTCAATATACAGCCCTGTCTTGTTCCAACTTTGCACAAGATTTATACGGTTGTAATTCTGATTTTACTGAGTTTGATTGAAGGTTTTAATTGTTCATACATAGATTTCAGATATCTAGAAAGTTTCAACTTTTTCCTTTGCTCATGAATGAATTCCACAACTTTTTGTGTTTGACGCTGTCAAAGGCCTTCTTAAAATAGATAAATAAGTAATAAAAGCGACCCTTTCTTCTTTAAACATATTTTTGTACCAGGGACTGAAGAATAAATGTAAATATCACTAGATTTTTCTGAAGCCTGTCAGAAATTCATGAACTATTTTATATTGATCAATCCAGAGTGTTAATCTTTCAATTAAATTCCATTAAAAACTTTGCGTAAAATATTAATAAATGATATAGCGCGGTAGTTTCCTGGGTCACTTAAAGTTCCTTTTCTGTATATTGGGACAATTATACTTGTGCTCCGAGAACTCGCAAATCTATGGCTACTAAAGATAACATTGAACAGCTTTGTTAGAAATGATGATGTAATATACATGTATAACGTATATTTGAACATTTATGTGCATAAGCCATCAGGGCCAGCAGACTCATTCGAGCTATTTCTATGTAGGGATCGAATAATTTCTTCTTCAGTTATCGTCTCCTTTAATTCGGAAGAGTCGTGTATATCTAAGATATTATCCTACAGATAATAATCATTATTACTATTGTTATTATTATCATTGTAGAGACTGTTGAGCATTGCCAGCCATTAATAACCACTTATATAGATATGTTCAGATACTTGTGTTTGTTTGACTATATTCAATTGTTTTCGAAATCAACTTAGCATTTTTTCGATAAGTTACAGGTTTTCTTCTATTCATTTCTTCATACTGTTTACGATTTCTTTTATGTCTGGCTTTAAACTCATTTCTAGCGGATCTGTATTTAAAATAATCCTTCACGTTATTTGTGCGTCTGTAAACTTGAAGCACAACCATTTTGAACCATTTTAATTGCTGACAGTCTGTATCCCACCGGTCCGGTTGTATTTGCTTTTTTAGCTCACCTGAGCACAAAGTGCTCAAGGTGAGCCTCTGTGTCCGTCGTCAACTTTTACCTTGTGCACGCTCCAAGGGCCACATTTTCAGTCCGAAACTCATGAAACTTGGTCAGAATGTTTGTCTTGATGATATCTCGGACGAGTTTGAGAATGGGTCATGTCGGGTCAAAAACTAAGTCATTAGGTCAAATCTTAGAAAAACCTTGTGTACGCTCTAGAGGCCACATTTTCAATCCAAAACTCTTGAAATTGGCCAGAATATTTGTCCTGATAATATCTCGGACAACTTTGAAAATGGGACATGTTAGGTCAAAAACTAGGTCACTAGGTTAAATCTTAGAAAAACCTTATGTACGCTCTAGAGGTCACATTTTCAATCCAAAAACTCTTGAAAGTTGGTCAGAATGTTTGTCCTGATGATATCTCGGACGAGTTTGAAAAAAGGTCAGGTCGGGTCAAAAACTAGGTCACTAGGTCAAATCTTAGAAAAACTTGTTTATGCTCAAGAGGCCACATTTTCAGTCCAAAACTCTTGAAAGTTGGTCAGAATGTTTGTCTTGATGATACCTCAAACGACTTGGAAAATTAGTCATTTTGGGTCAAAAACTAGATCACTAGGTCAAATCTAAGAAAAACCTTGTGTACGCTCTAGAGGCCACATATTCAGTCCAAACTCTTGAAAGTTGGTCAGAATGTTTGTCTTGATTATATCTCGGACGAGTTCGAAAATGGGTCACATTGGGTCGAAAAATAGGTCACTAGGTGAAATCTTACAAAAACCTTATGTACGCTCTAGAGGCGGTATTTTCAGTTGAATGCTCATGAAACTTGGTCAGAATGTTTGTCTTGATGATTTCTTGGACAAGTTTGCAAATGGGTCATGTCGGGTCAAAAACTAGGTCACAGGTTCAAATCTTACAAAAACCTTGTGTAGAGGCTTCATTTTCAGTCAAATACTCATGAAAGTTGGTCAGAATGTTTGTCATAATGATATCTTGAATGAGTTTGAAAATGGGTCACATCGGGTCAAAAACTAGGTCACCAGGTCAAATCTTTAAAATAGCTTGAGTAGCTTTAGAGTCATCATTTTCTGTCCAATACTTACGAAAATTAGTCAGAATGTTTGTCTTGATGATCAATATAATGAAACTGAAAATGGATCACATTGGGTAAAAAACTAGGTCGCCATGTCAAATCTTGGAAAAACCTTGTGTACACTCAGAGGCCACATTTTCTGTCCAATACTTATGAAAGGTGATCATAACCTTTGTTTTGATAATGTCTACGATGGGAAAATGGACTATGTTTGGCTAAAAAGTAGGTCACTGAGGGAAATTCTAGAAAAAGCTTGTGTGCAAGCTAGAGGCCAAATTTTCAGTCCAATAATCATGCAAGCTTGATAGAATGTTTGTCATAATATCTCGAAAGAGATTGAAAATGGGTCATGTTTGGTCAAAAGACTCAGTTGAGCGACTTCAGGGCTAGATGGTTAGAAAAGTCCTCTACATCAACACAAAAACTATTTATGTACGGAAAAAGATAACTTGATAAAATGAAATAGTCTACAATACTTTTTACCATATTAGCAGTGCATGCAAATTCACCATTAAAGTCACCACAACATCAACCATTAGCAATACATATCAAATGATTTACAAATTTCGACAAGTGATATACCAGAGTTATTTATTTCATATTTCTTTTTTGCTTTCTCTAAATGAAATTAATCTGATAGATAGTCAAGTATGTCATCCTTTTGTAAACAGTGGTTGATCTCATCATCTTCAATATAATCAAATATTTTACCAGCTCTTGCATTAAGATCGCCAGCTACAATATTTCTAGCATTTGGATATAATGTAGATATACGGAAAATACTTTTATTAATAATATCAATACCATTTAAACATACATCTTCACTCGTTTTCATCCAGATTTTTAACCTTTTTTTTTCTTTATTTCATGAAACTATAATCACTCTTGTATCTTCATGCCAAATATTGCCCCTGGTGGTTACAAGGTTGCACAGATTACGGCAAATAGAAGATGCATTTCATTCTATTGCAACCACAATTTCCGGGTTAAATCAAAGGCAAATCCCTACAGTTTCTTTACCCTATACACCTTATATTGATTTTTTTATCTACTTTTATACAGCTGACTAGATTATAACACCGTCAAGTTTTAACAGCGTTTGTTTACTCTCTGGCTGTAAAGATGTCTCTTTAAGGCTCTGTCATAGATAGGCGAGAATTCTGCTGCAACATATGTAAAATACATGATAATATTGAAATCTAGTTAAAAAAAAAAAAATAATAATAATAATACAACACTTTCTAACATATCACTGCATATTTGTTGGACACTTATGTTATAAGTAAAACGTTCCGTGACCAGTATTAGTACCCCACCATAACCTCTTACAGACCTTTCCTTTCTCTGCCTTGGAGAACTGAAAGCAGTGTAAGCATTTATTAAAATTTGTTCCTTCTTCTGGAAATTTCCATGTTCCATTGAATGAAGTGATATCAAATTTTTTACAGTATTTCATAAGATGTACATTATTTTCAAGTTTGCTTAAACCCCTTATATTTAAATTACATATTTGTAAAGCATTGTTTGATATATTCCATATTTCCATTAAGATATCTTTTGACGCTTTACCGTTGGGTGAATTTTTTCTTTAGAGGACAGCACCGAGAAAATGTTGTATACTTGCATTTTCTCCGTTTCCCACAATGTTATCCAAGGATTTCGTGCATAAGGTCGTTAAAACTTGAGATGTGAAATATTTTAGAACATATTTTAAGAATATTCTTGATTCCGATTTTATAGCTCACCTAAGCACGCAGTGCACAAGATGAGCTTTCGTGATCTTGCTGTGTCTGTCGTTCGTCGTGTGTCATGCGTCATCTGTCGGCAACGTGCGTCATCACCTTGTACCTTACTCTCTAGAGACTCTGTCTGATACTAATGAAACTTGGCCAGAATGCTTGTCTTGATAGTATCTCAGATGAGTTTGAAAATGGGTCACATCTGGTCAAAAAACTAGGTCACCAGGTCAAATCTTTGTAAAGCATTGTGTACGCTTTCAAGGCCACAGTTTCAGTGCAATACTGATGAAAATTAGTCAGGATCTTTGCCTTGATAACGTCTCAGCCGTGTTTGAACATGGCCCACGTCAGGTCAAAAAGTAGATCAACATGTCAAAACATCATATACACTCTTGAGGCCACTTTTTCTCTCCAGTACTCACGAGTGTTTGTCAGAATGTTTGTTTTGATGATATCTCGGACTAGTTGCAAAGTGCCTCATGTTGGGTCAAAAACAAGGTCACCAGGTCAAACTTTTGAAAACCTTATGTACTCTCTAGGAGCATGTACGTTCCAATACTCATGTTAATTTGTGAGAATGCTTGTCTTCATGATATCTGGGACGATTTTAAAAAAAGGTCACATGATGTCAAAATGAAGGTCACCTTGTTAAACTTTTGAAAAACTTTGGGTATGTCGTCGAGGCCACAAATTTTAGTAAAAATACCGATAGATACTGGCGGGAATGTTCGTGTTGATGACGAGTTGAAAAATGGATCACGTCAGGTCAAAAACTAAGTCAACAGGTAAAATCTTTGAAAAACATATTGAACACTCTGGAGGCCACATTTTCTTGCAATACTATTAAAAGTTAATCAGAATGTTTGTCATGATGATTTCTCAGACAAGTTTGAAAATATGTCACATCAGGTCGGAAACTAAGTCAAAAGGTCAATTTTTTTAAAAGTCCTATACACATCCTAGAGGCCAAATTCCAGCCCAAAACTGATGAAAGTTTGTCAGAATCTTTGGCTTTATAATATCTCGAACCAGTTAGAAAATTGGTCATGTTGGGTTGAAAACTAATTAACCAGGTCAACTCTTTAAAATAAAACCTCGTGTACCCTCTAAGGGCTATATCTTCAGTCTTATAGTCATGGAAGTTGCTCATACTATTTGTCTAGATATAAATAGAATGTGTGCAAAAAGGGTCATGTTGGGTAAAAAAATAGGTCCATAGGGCAAATTTTGGAAAAAGCTTGTGTATACTCTACAGGCCACATTTTCAATCCAATACTTAAAAAAATTAGTCAGTCTTGGAGATATCTCGGGTAGGTTCGAAAATAAATCAATCAGGTAACAAAAAGTAGGTCATTGGGACAAAGTTTACTAAAACTTTGTGCACACGCTGGAGGTCACAGTTTTAGTCCAAATTACAAAAATTTGCTCAGAATGTTCGTCTCGATGATATCTACAATGAGTGTGGAAATGGATGATACTAGTTCAATGTCGATCACTGAGAAAACATCTAGGAAAAGCTTGTGTACACTCTAGAGGCCACTTTTTCAATCCGATACTCATTAAAATTTGTTAGAAAGGTTTTCTTGATATCTCGGAAGAGAATGGAAATAGGCCATATTAGGTCAAAAGGCTCAGGAGGTGAGCGACTTAGGGCCATTTTGACCCTCTTGTTTAAAGGTTACCACTTGTCAGACGACAAAGTTTTGCTTTGACCAAAGTGCAAACATTTGCAGACGTACATATTAAATGTTACTCAAAAAATGTTTTTTTTCCATTCAAAGCACTGGAAACATTGTGGGAGAAGGAGAATATGCTGATTAGTGGTTACCAGCGTTTTCTCCTTTTCCCACAAGATTTTCAACGGCTCTCTTCCGTAAAGCCATTCAAACTGTGGATTTTGTAGTAAAGTTTTAATGTCAAAGTACTTAATAGTAATTATGAAGTACGAGTATATGTTAGGCTGAATGAATGACTACTCGAATTGTGAAATATTTTACAACATAAGAAAATTTTTGTTTTTGACAGCAAGAGGAAATGGAATCCTTGAAGGCATCCATTGGAGAAATTAAAGCACAGCTAAAGTTGGTAGGACTGGAGGTAGGCTTCATAATTGATCCCACTACTTCTCAAATTAAGTCATTCCACCTCCAAGCAAGTTAGCGAGACATGACTGAGTAGATCATCATGTCATATGAATGATGTACACCAAACAAGGTTAAATAATGAAGGTAAATGAAAGTTCTATCGCAAAGGCGGAAATTGCTATACATTTCTTTCGGAAGGTATTGAGTTAAACGTTTGTTTATTTTACTCATAAGAGTAAGAAAACTCATAAGGGCAGATATATCTGTCTGCAGTATTAGTTTTACAGTGAGAGTACGAGGGCTGTTCGATATGTAATGTGTATTGTACCACAGCGCTATAAAGCTTTGCACGATTTCGTGGATGATGATACGCTTGAATAGCTCTATTCAGTACCTTTCCAACGGTATAAACACGAGCCTTTAGCTCCACATTGTTTTAAACTTATAGTCATTTCAATAGAGCTAGTCGTTGACCACTGTTGTAAAAATGGTTGGGAAACGGATTAAGAATATTGAAGAAATTAGAGCTTATGTAAAATTTCGCACAAAACTCGGTCATTCGGTAATGCAGATTTTTACTGAATTGGGGGAAGTTTATGGGTCTGATAACGTATCTTATGAGACAGTTCGTAGGTGGAGAAAGAAATTTCTGACTGGCACATAGTCCGTCAAAGATGTAGCAAAATCTGGTCGACCTGTGACTTTAACAGGCAAGGCAAATGTCTCAAAAGTCAGGGAAATAATTGAAAGTGATGGCAGATACACGATTCGTGATATTGCCAACGCTGTTGGCATATCGCTATCGCGGGTGCATTTCATTTTGAAGCGTATTTTGAAAGTACGAAAGATTTCTGCCAGATGGATACCACATATATTGACAGATGACCAAAAACGGGTACAAGTACAAACCGCTAAGCAGTTGTTCAAAATGTTTCCCAAATTCAATCAAAGACAATTTGCAAACATTGTTACTGGTGACGAAACATGGGTTCACTATTTCGAACCAGTAAGAAAAATTGGAAACAAAATATGGCTAACTAAACACGGTAGAAGGCCTGTAGTTGCCAAAAGAAGCATAAGCACAAAGAAGGTTCTTTATTGCATATTCTTCTCATGTGATGGTATAGTCGTACAAATTCCGGTGCCGAAGGGCAAAAGTGTTACAGGTCGGTATTACCGAGATGTTATACTAAAGAAGGTCAAGAAATATTATCTTAAACGACGCCCTGTGTCAGGATTTAGGCATGTTCGTCTACTTCATGATAATGCTCCATCACATACATCTGAGCTTGTGAAGCAATTTTTGAAGTCGGAGAAGGTTACCGTCTTGCCACACCCACCATACTCTCCAGATCTAGCCCCATGCGACTTTTTCCTTTTTCCAAAACTTAAAAAGTTCTTATCTGGTCGTCGTTACAAGTCCCGACAAGCCCTTGGCTCAACCATCATTCAGTGCCTCAGAGGTCTACCTAAATCAGCGTACCGTGACGCATTTCAGAAATGAATTCAGAGATTGAAATTATGTATTTCAAACCGCGGAGAATACTTTGAAGGGATATAATGTTCATTTCACTATTTGAGTCGAATGCTTTTGAGATATCGTACAATACACATTACATATCGAACAACCCTCGTAGTTAACAAGTTGGACGAAGATAGTCTAAAAGTTACTTAGATGGACCTTTCAAGTAGTATTGGATATCCATAAAACCCATTACCCATAGGACTGCAACAAAGAAAAAAGTAGAAAAAAAAAACTTATTTTCGAACGATATTATCTATAGGTCTTAAAAACAGAAATGTAATTGGTGTTAAGCTCTTATTTTCAGGGAAAACAACGTACTAATAAAAACTGCTTTTTCAAAACCCTCATAGGATGATCACTTACTCAAAATTTTGTTAGAGTAAGATTTCATTTCCTATTTCAATGTAAGGAAGTGCTCAAAAGCATTACTCCACGGAGTTGAGCAGACGCCCCTTCTGTATTACCTATGTAGTTTTTAAAGACTCTTGACGTGACCTCTGGCTGAAGTAATTGATTGTAGAAAGAAGAAAGCTCTCTTTATTTGAATTTTGGCATATCTGCCTTTCTTGATCAGGCAGGACCAACGTCATCTGGTTATGGTGGATCTTCAACTTCAGAGACAGATGGTATGAACAGAGACCTTGATCAAATTGGAAACTTCTTACGTAAATATATGATAGCGCCTGGAAGTACATGTAAGTAAAGAGCGAAACATTTACTCATATTAATTTACGAAAACATCTTGATTTTCCTTTTCATTTTACGACTTAAATGACTTCAGAGGTCATTGTTAAGCTGTATTATGATTTAAGCTACCTCAAATTTGTATTGTCTATCTCTATCTTTAAAAAAAAAAAAAAACTTTAATCGAGATATAATAGATACTCATGAACTCTTTTGAACAAGTTTTATTACAACTGGCTACTAGATGTAAAGGCTTTACTTGCTCTTAGCTTGTACTGTAGACTTTTTTCTCTCCTTTTTGTACAAGTCTACAACTTGATGGCTTTTTTTGTTAAAAAGTATTCGTTTCTACTACACTCATAGAAATAAGACTATCCAACTTCTCAGATTTGATGGTACTTCTGTATTGCTTCTCAATGCGATTTTGCGCAACAAACTTCTTCCACATTCATCCATCTTGCGCAACATTTTAATGTCTGTGAGATCCTGATAACAGTATAATGATTGTTCTGCAAAGTTTTTAAAAGACAGATTTTTGTAACAGGTATGCGTATTTTATACCTTTCAGCCTTGGCTATTCTTTCGTTAATTTATTTTTGTCCAAAAATTTTGCACATCTTTTTTCTTCTTCTTTTGTTCCAGTTGTTAGATCACCGTGAACTATCTTAACCACTGCAGTTTCTTCATACAGTGAATTTATAGCTTCAATGATACTTTCTAAATCTTTTTTATTTGCTACAGTGACCGCAGATGGCTCAAGAATTTGATTTAAATCCTTGAATACCCGACTATTATTCTTTTTAAATCTATACTTTATATTTCTTTAGTAGCTTTCCAAAATAATCCACTTTCAGAGCAGCAAATTTACTGTCACTGTGCTCTTCAAATCTTAAAAGAAACGACTTGTGTACACTCAAGAGGCAGCTTTTTTTTCTTCAAATACTACTGAAAGTTCTTCACAATGTTTGTCATAATAATATCTCAGATGAGTGTGAAAATAGGTTTTGTTGGGTCAAAAACTAGGTCACCAGATCAAATCTATGAAAAGCCGTGTGTAGGCTCTAGAGGCCACATTTTCTGTCCCATACTCTAAAACTTGAATGTTTGTGTTGATGGTATCTTGGAAGATTTGAAAATGGGTCACTTGGAGTCAAAAACTAGGCGACCTGGTCAAATCTTGGAAAAACCTTACTTACACGCTAGAGACCAAATTTTCTGTTAAATACTCATAATACTTCGTCAAAATGTTTGTATTGATAATATATTTGACGTTTGTCTCGAGGATGACTTGAAAATGGGTCACATGGATTTAAAAAAAGCAAAAAAAAAAAAAAAAAAAGTCACTAGGTCCAACCTTAGAAAAACCGTATTTACACTTCAGAGGCCCTGATTTCTGTCCAATACTCTTGAAATTTGGTGAGAATATTGTCTTGGTGATATCTATGATGAGTTTGAAAATGTGTCATGTTGGGTTTTCAGGTCAAATATTCCAAAAACCTTGTGAATGCTCTATAGGCCAGATTTTCGATTCGATACACATGATTCTTTGTCAGAATGTTTGTCCTGGTGATATCCAAAATGAGAATAAGAATGGATCACATCTGGTAAAAAAACTAGGTTACTAGGTCATTATCTTGGAAAAAGACCTTCTTTACATTTTGGAGGCCACATTTTCAATCCAATTTTCTTGAAAGGTGGTCAGAATGTTTACCTTGATGATATCTTAGATTTGCTTGAAAAGGGGTCATGTAAGATCAAAAACAATGTCACCAGGTAAAGCCTTTTAAAAACCTTGTGTACGCTGTGGAGACCACATTTACAGCCGAACAATAATCATGAAACTTCGTTAGAATGTTTGACTTGATAATGGCTTGAATTAGTTTTAAAATGAGTCATGTGGGCGGGAAACTAGGTCACTAGGTCAAATCTTAGGAAAACCTCGTGTACACTCCAGAGGCCACATTTTCAGTGCAATACTCTTGAAAGTTGGTCTGAATGTGTGCCTTGATGGTATCTTTGATGAGCGTGAAAGTGGGTCACATAGGGTTATAAACTAAGTCACCATGTCAAAATTTAAAAAAGGAAAAAAAAAAAAAACTTGTGTACACTGTAGAGGCCACGTTTTCTTTTAAATAGTTATAAACGTTGTCAGGATGTTCGTCTCGATAATTTCTACCAACAAGTTTGGGAATGGGCCATGTTGAGCTTAAAATTCTAGAATTCTAGGAAAAGCTTGTGTATAACCCAGGGGCCAAAATGTTTGTCCAATACTAATGAAAGCTAGTCATAATGTTTGTTATAATATATTAGAAGAAATTGAAAATGGGTCATGTTTGGTGAAAAGGCTAAGGTGAGCGACTTGAGGGCCATCATTCTTTATAGAGTCAACTTACACTAAGGTCAAGTTTGTGTGCAATACAATGTGATTGTAGCATGAATGGGGAAACTTTAGATTTTTAACAGCTGGACTGTCACCCTTGTCTATTTATGTCTCATTATCCGTTCCCCATTAGTTGGTCAGTCACTTATACTCTCTTTATTTCCAAGAAATTGGTCTAAGAATCTTCCATTTTAACCAACCGAACATATACAGGAAAAATATTCAAAACTTTCGGATCATTGCTTTCATTTTAAAAGTATAGTACAAAAAACTTCGGTTTGAAAATATCCGAGACAATTTCCTTCTGAAAAATTATATGGATAAAACGTTGGTTCTCAGAAATGTTATCCCAGCTTTGGTTTCTGTGCATAATACTTGTTTCATTGAAGCTCTGTAACTCAAAGTAAGCTATGAATTTTACTAGATGGCAATTGTTTTTTTACATAGAGCACAGCAAACTGTACAAAACAATTTCACATTATCTCTATCTACTGTCTCATGGTCAAATTCCAAAGGAATTTATTCAACACAGGGTGCTGATGTCCTCTCCTTCTCCTCTGCCTCCCTATGCTCAGCTCAATGATCAACTGGTAAATCCTTTTGAATTGATCTTGATCCACCACAAGCCTATACACTTGCCACTCTGTATTCCGTGCAAAACTTAAACTTCAGACGCGTATTATCATTGCTATTTTCAACTTTCATCCATCAAAATATGGACTTCTATGAATCAATTACTTTTTCGGCGGGGCTGCGGTGTTTCAGGGTTTCAGGTTATAGCCGAAACCGATCCCACAATGCATGTTACGATATTGTCGTCGAGCAAATCTCTTGCTAATGTATCAGCTGTTTCCTCTTTCCGAACAAAGTAACCTGCGATACAAGTTACTTTTTTTCACTCACCTAGGTTTGGATGTCATTTGTGGTATATCGTCAAGCAAATTATGATAACTTCAGGATAATCGGTCACTACTGTTCTGTTTTATTGTCCGAGATAATGAGAAACAAGAAATATCTTTAAAAAAGATAGACGGCGTAAATTTGCCAGCAAAATTTGCAGGAAACCGAAAAATAAACATATCTACATTTTTGACCAATCACAAATTTCTATTTATTAATTTGTTATCAGCAATAAAAAGTAGGTCAAAAGCCAGCACATTCAGCTTCGCCGAAAAATGAGACAACAGAATTATACTTAGGGGTAGTCTTATAGCTACGCGGCGTTCGCGTAATATTTTTACGAACATTTTTAGTTCGGCTGTTTTCCGAGAAAACGACGAGTTATTGTCATAGCCTTGGCGTTGTCGTGGTGCAAAAACTTTGACATATTGCAATTCCTCTGCTATTACTGAGTATATTAACTTCGAAATTGCACAGGTTGTCCACTATCAAAACGGGAACCTATAAAATAAAGGTAGGTAACTATCAAAGTATTTAGACAAGGTTATGCCCATTTTTTCGACATAAAGTTTTCACTGAAAATCAAGCACTTGCGGTCGAACGTTGGCACCCTCATGCGGTGCTCTTGTTATCACTGTAAACACTGCTCTTTCAATTTCTTTTATTAAAAAAATCGTTGTCTTGAATTAGTTTTTCGTTTTTATACGACGAAATTTATTTTCAAATCGTTTTTCTTGCAAATCAACTAGGAAAAAATGAAGAAAGCAAGGCTAGTATGTAGCTCTGCCTTTAGTGGCGAAATTAGATGGCTCAAATAAAAAGAAAACTTGATTACTAGCTTGTATTACGTGATCCCTCCTGCTTATAAAAATGTGCTCTAACTTGAGTTTGAAATCAAAGAAACCTGTACAACGGTTTACGTATTCCAAAATTTCAAGCTTCTGGCTGATTTAATACACTACCAAATTGGCAGTCGATCTCTGTATAGTCTATCAGACGGTTATAGGAGAAACACCGGGTACCAGTTTAGTTCACCACGCGCTGGAGAAGATCCTGTGTGACTTTGATAGTAGACCTGTGTTCTGTCAGAAGAAATTATCTTTTTTTATCCATGTTATTTGGAGTCCCTGCCAATTATTAAATTTCCTCATTTTTTTTCTTTGTTTACAGAATGAACTCTTGGACAACACCTACTTATGTTTCCAAAAGTTGAAACATTTTGAGCAATTTCTGCTAACAAGCGTTTTCCCTCCGGTTTCGTAAACAATATTTGGTGGAGAAGTTTCATCAAATACGCCACCCTGGACTATCAAAATAGTTGTTGCCTTTTGAAATTACGTAACGCTGAATGGAATTTCAGTCTTTTTAGCTACTATCTTACATGATACAGGGTCGATTTAGCTCCTGTTTCATTTACCTTCTAGACAAGCATTCCATGGTATATTGGAGACACTACATAACAGATAATCTCTACTTGCTGAAAATGCAGCTCAATAATGAGCTGGAAATGCTCTACTAAATCAGGCTAGCTTTCCCTGTTTGAAGTTCCTTATTTTCAGTAAAAGTCTGTCTGTTTCGTACAAATGCGTAAAACCAATCTTCCCGTGGAATAGCATCAATGCCTTCCAGTAAGAGCACGCTGTTAGTTCATTGACTCATCACCTCAAGTACAGTAGTCATATCTTAAACAATCACCCTTCCACCCGAATGTGCTGAGAAAGTTCATGTTCCTCTTTGCTCTTTGCTCTACTGAATAAAGTTGGGTGACCTACAATTTTTCTTTTAAAGGGAGCTATTCTGTTTTTATACTGTAAATCAAAATTTCATGCAAAATACTGACAAATAAAACTAGAAATTTTTGTTGTTTACAATCATATTGATTAATCTAACATAAGTTGGCGGTTGACATGAAATTTAATCAAATGAGATAATAAAACTATAATAAGAGAATCTTAGGCGAGCTTAATAAAATTTTTCCGAGTTAACATTTTGTCGCAATAGCCAACCAAACAACACATATTTTCATCACATAACTGTATCTTACGAATATATGTTGCATGTGTAATGATTTGATGAATGTGAAATCGGCATGTTTATAAATGGGACCAAGCTAGTTAGTACACCTGAGCACGAAGTGCTCAAGGTGAACTTTTGTAATCGTGCTGTATAAGGCGTCCGTCAAGCGTTAGTCAACATTTACTTGTGTACACTCTAGAGGCCACATTTTCCAGTCAGATTCTCATGAAACTTGGCCAGAATCTTTGTCTTGATAAAATCTCAGACCAGTTCGAAATGGGGTCATGCCGGGTCATTAAAGTAGGTCATTGGGCCAAATCTTAGAAAAACCTTTTGTGCACCATAGAGGCTACATTTTCAGCCTATAACTCATCAATCTAGGTCAGAGTATTTGTCTTGATGGCATGTCAGACGTATATGAAATTATGTCTGGTCGGTCAAAAGGTAGGCCACTAGGTCAAATCTTAGAAAAACCTTGTTTGTCGGATACTCATCAAACGGGGTCTGAGTGCTTGTCTTCATTAAAATATCGGACAACTTCTAATTTAGGCTTTTTCTGGTGATAGAGTAGGTCACTGGGCCAAATCTAAGAAACACCTTGTGTGCAGTCTAGAGACCATATTTTCAGCCTGTTACTCTTAAAACTTGGTCAGATTTTTTTCTTTTCTTAAAATCTCAATACAGTGCAAAATTGGGTCATGTCGAGTCACTGGGTCAAGTAGGTCACTGGGCAAAGTTTTAGTAAAATGTGTGAAGTCTAGAGGCCACACTTTCAGCAAGATACTCAGCAATGTAGGTCAAAGTATTTGTCTTGATGATATCTCGGACATGTATGAAATTGGGTCATCTCGAGTGAAAAAGTAAATCACTGGGCCAAATCTTATTAAAAAAAGACTTTCTGCACTCTAGATGCCACATTTTCAGCCTGATAATTTGGTCAGAAAATTTGTATTTATTATATTTCAGACAAATTTGAAATTGGGTCATGTTGGGTCAAAAAGTAGGTTTCTTGGCCCAAATCTTAGAAAAAACTTTGTGTGCACTCTAGAGGCCACATTTTCATTCTGAAATTCTTAAAACTTTGTCAAAATATTTGTCTCGATGATCTCTTCGACGAATTTGGAATTCCATTGAGTCAGGTCAAAAAGTAGGTCAATGGGCCAAATCTTAGAAAAACCCTGTGTACACTATAGAGGCCTCATTTTGAGCCAGATACATGTACTCATAAACTTAGGTCACTGTGTTTGTTTTGATGATATCTCAGTTTTAAAAATGGGTCACGCTAGGTCAAAAAGCACGTCACTAGGCCCAATTTTAGAAAACCTTTTTGCGCACTCTAGAGACTACATTTTCAGCCTGATACTCAGGAAACTAGGTGAAAAAGGTTGTCTTGATGATAACTCTGACAAGTGTGAAATTGCGTCACAACAGATAAAAAAAAGGGGGTCGTGTGGCCAAATCTGAGAAAAACTTGTGTGCAGTCTAGATGCCACATTTTCAATCTGATATTCATGAAACATTATCAGAGTGTTTGTCTTGATGATATCTCTGACAAGTTCAAAATTTTGTCAGGTCGGTCAAAAAGCAGGTCACTTAAAACCCATGTGTTTTACATCATTAAAAATCAGGATCTATTCAGCTTTTTCAACCAAAGATGATTTTACCGAGCGCTTTAGGGACAATGGCCCTCTTGTTACAGTGTACGTGCAGGACAGTAACAGATACAAGGAAACTGACTGATGACTTTTTGGTTATAAATCTATGTATAGAATATACCCCGGCTTTACTACGGTCATCTGTTTTGACAGGTTAACTGACCACAAAATTTGTGTTCGACATAGTTCAGAAAAAGTGGTCAGAAATATGTTTTTCTTAATAATGACGACACATAATGATCCTGTGACATTACAAAACCTTACCTCAAATGTGCGTAAGATAAGACAATTTGTAACTGTTTTATCACACTAAAAAAGGGGAGGTTATGTGACAAATTACGCCTCGATTCTTCCGGATAAGCAAATTACCGATACTTGTTGAACTCATGTCCACAGAAAAAAAAACCTTGTATGCAAACGGTGTGAGTTAATATCATCCATATCTTGACTTCCTTGCCTAACTTTAGATAGACAAGTTTAAAACCTGTTAGCATGACTGTAATTTTATGTCAGTATCATTTGTCTCTCTTAGGTGTGATCTATCGAAGAGCAGATTTCAATGAACAGCCTTCAAAGCTCCCTACTGATAACCCCAATGCTTTAACAGGGGAAGATATTGAGGAATACGCTGGAAGATTGAATAAAGGTAACAGAAGGATTTGACTAAAATAAAGAAAGTAACATGAATGGTTTTACTCAATCATTTGTTTTAATCGCACCGACCAAAATATACCATGACTGTTCAGAAATGTGCGAAAAAGTGTTATATCTTTTTTCTTAAATAATGAATCCTGACGTTTTCACAGAAAGTGGTTTTATATAATCCACATTAGTGCGCAAAGTACTCTGAACTGTATGACGTGAGCGTGACCCTTGGCGAGCGTGAGGTGTCTATTGGTCAATGAGTCAAACAAACATGATAACAACAAAACACTAAAGTGAAAACATTTACCTATTTACCGAGTGTAGACTAAATTAATTTGCATACCTCTATTTGAAATGTGTACATACACAAGGGATCGAATGAAAGTCTCTTTGAGGTTGAAATGTAGAAAGAAAGCCCCGATTAATCTATAACAGCCTGCTGATTTAGGGAAATTAACGTAGTGCTCAGTGCTTGTAATCTTTAAACAAATCACTCTTAAACATGTATTCGCGAACTTTTTGAGCGTTTTTGATGGTGCTGTGTCCGGCATCTGTCGTGCCTCGTCCGTCGTCGACTCTTACCTTGTATACCCCCTCGTGGCCACATTTTTAATCTTATATTTTTGACGGGTATGAAAATGGGTAACGTGGGGTCAAAAACAAGGTCACCAAGTCAAATTTTAGGAACACCTTGAGGACACATTTTATTTTCAATGCTCAGGAACGTTTGTCAGAATATTTATTTGATAAAATCACAGACGATTAGGGGTCAAATCTCTCAAAAACTTTTTATACGCTCCAGAGGCCACATTTTATGCCCAACAGTCATGAAAGTTGGTTAGAAAGTTTGTTTTGATAGTATCTCGGCCATGTTTGAAAATGGGTCACATAGCGTCAGGAACTAGGTGACCAGGTTAAATCTCAGAAAAATATTGTGTATGCTCCAGAGGCAACAATTTCAGTCTAATACTCATTAAACTTGGTCAGAATGTTTTTTGTTTTTTTTCTTGATATCTAAAAAGATACTGAAAATAATTTACAGCAGGTAAAAAAGTAGGTCATCAGGTTAAATCTTTGAAAAGCCTTAAGTACATTCTACATTCTAGAGGCCACATTTTGTGTCCAATACTCATGAAACTTTGTCAAAATATTGCCTTAAAAATACCTCGGACGAGCTGAAAAATGGGTTACATGGGGTAAAAACCTAGGTCACCAGATCCAATTATACAGAAACCTTTTAAAAACTTTAGAGGCCACATTTTCAGTCCAATACTCATGAAATTTGGTCAGAATATTTGTATAAATAATATTTTGAACAAGTCTGAAAATCGGTTACGTGGAGTAAAAAACTAAGTCACCAGGTCAAATCTTCAGAAAACCTTGTGTACAGTCTAGATGCCACATTTTCGGTCCAATACTCTGAAAAGTTTGTCAAAATGTTTGTTTTGATTAAAAAAAAAAAAGAGTCACGTTGGGTCAAAAATCGGGTAACAGAGACAAATCCTAAGGAACGCTTGTGTAGACCCTAGATTGTTTGTTTGTTTGTATTGGAGTTTAACGCCATTTTAACAGCTTATGTCATATCATGGCGATCAGTGACGCACCCATGTGTTTCCTGGCTTTCTCACACCTGTACTGACACAACTGTCTTTCCAAAGCCACTGACTACTTTTCTCAGATGCATCAGAGGTGAGAGGCGAAAATCGCCGGAAAGAAAGTTCGCCGCCAACCGGGTATCGAACCCCCAACCTCCAGGTCACGAGTCAGATACGCGAACCACTGAGCTACCCGACCGGGTGTGTAGACTCTAGAGACCATATTTTCAGTCCACAACTCATGAACGTTGCTTAAAACGTTGTAAATATCTCGGAAGAAATTAGAAAGTGGTCATTTTGAGAAGGCTTAGGTGTGCGACCTCTGGGCCTTCATGGCCCTTCTTATTCATTGGGTAAGGCAGAGTTTCCAATATGTGAAACATTCAAAGCTTCTCTACTTGAGCCCTTCGAAGAAGCTGGTAGATCGATGACCTACAGCACTACCGGAATCTAAGCGGCGTCCTGCAAGCATTTCATTCAATCGAGGAAAATACATAAGGTCACACGAAGAGAGGTCTAGTTGAGGTGATGTCCTGAAACATCCAGCCCAAGTTCCTTCGTCAACTAGTTTACCTTTAATGTGCCGGTTGTCATGCAATAACTTGATGTCCTGTAAGCTGTTGCGTGACTGCAATTTGTGTGATAACGTTTCGGATTTAAAGCTTTCGAGTCACGAAACTTGGAATCTGAGGAACAGGATTTTTTAAGTCAAGGCAAATTGCATATAAAATTCGTTTTGAACTCTAACTTCAGCAAGCAATTTCAGTGAATGGTCCAATGAAAACAGATTTAATATGTCTAAGATGAAAATCTAAGATGGTGTCCATATAGAATTTATTCGAAAATTCAATTTTAGGGTCCTTAGCTGACTCTTAGCCCCCGTTTATTCCTTACATTAGTTACTTGAGCAATGAATACCATAGGGCTTTCAACCCTTTACATGTGGTTTCTAGTAAGCCAGAACAGCAGACCGACAGGTCTTGTTGACGTTTTAAAGGTTATCAAAATGACCTAAACAGCCAGCACGTCATTCATGTTCATAATCAAGGCTTGCGGGACCCTGTGTGGCTACGTTGTAAAGTGTCGGATTCGTAACCCGGAGGCCGGGTTTGAGCCTCACTGAAAGCACCGAGTTTTTAACGGAAGTATTTTTTTGGCAAGACACTTCAAAACCCTAGCCTTGTGCTGGTGAAACCCAGGACATACTTGGTTGTCGCCGTTATATGATTGATCAAGGCTTCCGGCCAACAAAATTTCCCAAAACATAAGTTCATTGGAGTACTCTTTAAAATCCCCGAAAATCGTACTCAAAAAGCTGTTTTGATCCACTTAACACTATGCCTTTGTAAAGAAAGAACGGATTTTATCTCCATTTAGTCTGCTTTGCGAAACTGATATTCAAAGTTTTTTACATTGATCTAGTTGTTATTTCGGAACACAAAATTTCGGACTTCGATTATGGATTTTAATAGTCAAAATTTGTGACAGAATTTGAGATAATAAGCAAGAGGATTGTGCTTTGACTTGCAATATGCCAGGGTACTATTTTTCAGGAAAATACACTTGCGAAGACTATAAAAAGAAAATAGTTTGGCTATTTTAATGCCACCTACGCATGACAGGGCGAGTCATTATTATTGTCATTATCATTGAATTATGAGACACCGTCATGCATATTTACAATCCAAGTCCTTACAACTTATTTTAGATCCCGTGATTTAAATCACGTTGCTGCTAGGAACTAGGTAGCTCGCGACTCACCGGCCGGCGGACGTCGACGTATATTACGTCCAAATTTTGAGAAAAAACGTCGGCATTTTGAAAGTCGGACGTTTTTTTTACGTCCAGATTTTGACAAAAACGTCCCGAGAATTTCAACCCGGACGATATAGTCTATTCAATGTCAGGAAGGCGCTTTACAAAGAGTCTCTAATCATGTTAAAGCGTTTTGGTGATCCGGATTACGGTGTAGAGATGACAATTACACATGCGATTGTTTATTGGAGAGGTCATCAGACCTCTCCAACAGTGGTGAGTTTAAAAGGCAGACTGCCACAGAATTTGCTGTCTAAGTCCATTTTTCTTGCGAAATTGTTCTGATACACAGTCCGTTTCGTCATGGTTTTGTAAATAAAGCGAAATCAAAAAACCGAAACAGGAAATAGACGTGGTTTATTTTTATATGACGAATTTCAGAAAAAAATAGTTATTATATTAATTTGCCATGGCTGCAAATGACCCCTCAAATAATTGTAATTTTTCACTTAGCAAATAAATCTAAGCAGAAGAAAAAATAAGAAGAATTTCGTTAAAAAAGAGAAAGAAGACTGCTGGACAAGATCATGCGACTTGAAAACGCGACAAGAAGGTCAAATGACCGTCATGTAAAGCATATGAGGTTTCTACGCGGCGGCTTTTTTACTTGTTTGTTTACATGTAACAAAATGTATTGAAATTGAAAGCCAACTATTTGGAAATATTGATGCTGACCTCTCCTGGCTTCTTTTGTAAAGAAGCCAACTTGTCCAATTATGACCGGATTATGGTAAGTGTTTAATTGGTAGGTCAATTATGATCGGTACGTAATCAACCGTCTTTAATTTGACTGCAGCTGTAGAAATTAACGGATAATTGCAATTAATAAGACACGCAATCGAAGATCGGGGAATGTTGTTTGTTTCCAACATGAAAGAAATTGAAATAATCGAGTAATATCAATTATTTGTCCAACTCTTTAAAAATCGGCAGATTATTTTTTCGATACGCGTTTCTTTTGGGAATTATGCAGGGCACTTTGACAAATTTCTTTAAAAAATCATCGTGCGACGTGACCGTCGTTACGAAGGAAACCACGTCTATCCGAAGGAAACCACGCCTATCCGAGATACATCTCTTCCAAAATCCACTAAGAAACTGAAAGAAAATCATGCACATCAAAAAATTCAAGATAGATGGTTTAGCATGTTCACTTTGTTTGAAACAAATGACGAAAGAAATTATTTATTCTTAATTTAAAGTACCATGGTCCATCATTGCCAGCCAATCACAAATCATAATCAGTGTTACTGATATATTTGCATTTCTAACCCTATTATATGGTTATTCTAAGGACATGTCTTTCTGGATAAAACTTTAGAGTAATCAAAACATAGGGTTTGAAATTAGGATTGGACATTCCGCAACACAATCAAAATAAATCCAAGCCTATGACCACACTGACCGATGCGGGAAAAAAAATTCCTGATTTTTGTAAAAAAATTCCTAAAATTTGAACATGGAATTACAAAAATTCCTGAAATGGGACCTTATTGAGAGCACCGGGCGGCCGGCCTATTCAAAATTAACAACTGTCCTCAAGGAATCTGGACCTTCGACCTCTCGCTCAAGGGGCGGATACCTTAAACGTTTAGCTAGTCGAATATATAGTGATCTGATAAATATGCTTATATAATTTCAACGAATTATCTTTGTCTACTGCCGCTGTTATAGAATATGCTACTGTATTTGGTTTTGAATCTACGTTTCTTTCTCTATGTTGGTTTCTTTTCCAAGGTAAATACATTTATGCCTGGATCTTGAACGGAAGTAATGTATTGTTATACGCGTGTGTGTGTGTGTGTGAAGTTTTTGTTGCAAGATGCATGCATACATCTCATATGCCATATGCTACATCATTTAAATATAATTAAAGAGTCACCTATAGCATGTAATTTCACTGTTTAAAATTACTTCTGTGTAGGTTTACAATGTACAGCGTGTTTTGGCTATTTAGGTTGGTTTAGAAATAATTACGACGTAACAAGATTGACATCTTGAATTAGACGTATTCTTGCAAAAATAATTCCAGTATAAACTTTTACTTTGATATTGTCTCTATATATTTGAATGGGGCGAGAGTGTACAGTATTGTTCATACTGCATACTTCAAATTGCATAGTTTGTTTACGTGCCGCTAAGATTGGAACAACCTTAGAACGCGCCACTGTCCAACTATCAAAGTAAGATAATCTCTGTTATTGCAAAATCCTTGTTGAGATGTCGTGTTTTAAAAGCTTAGCTAGACAGAATGCTTAAACGCAACTATCAGAAATAAACAGCCCATTCGTTTGAAATCTAAACAAAGTTACTAGACAAAATAAAAGTGTGTGGAAACCAACTACTTTTGCCCATTGACAGTGGAACCTTCATGTGAGAAAAAGGACGCTTGGCATCTTGATAGTTTATATCCCTTTGGCAATGATGACGTCATCATTGACCGATATAAAAAACTCCGGGAGAGGACGCTGAATCGACACAATGAGTTGCTTTTCCCTTTTAAAATGAAAAGGGAAGTACGAAATTAGTCCTAATGAAATAATCCTAACCTTCAGAAAAGGTAGATAGATCTGTTAGCCATCTTGCTAATATCAGATACTAACTACGTTTAATTACTTGTTCTGCAGATCCATGTAGGGATTGGGAGATTTTTGGCGTATATCTGGGGTATAAACAAACGCAGTTAGATGAGCTACAAAAAACATACGGAAATGAGGTGAGACATCTGACCTTAGTTACAGTTTATATTATATTTTGTTTAAAAAATGTGTCTAAAAATATTTCATTACGAACCTAGTCCCATGCTTAATTTTATCGATGAATCCACGCATATTGCATCGCTTGGTCCGGAATCAGTAATAGAGCTTCATGCACCATAATGGTGACATAAAAACTCACATCCTATGCAAACATCCAGACATAAAACTTAAAATTTCGATACTCGCTTTAAATATCATGACAGGATGTTTGTAAAGAGTGCAAATTTTTATGCTACCGTTATAGATCTAGTATCATTAAATTTGGCGTGGGAACGTTTGAATAAAAGGGAGGCAGGTTTATTGAGGCTTTGACAAACAAACCAAATAAAGATGGCTTTAGGAAACATTTTGAACATACCTTTGAAAAACCTTGTATACAGTGTAGAGGTCACATTTTCAGTCTGATACTCATTAAACGTCCTCAGAATGTTTGTCTTGATAATAAATCTGACAAGTTCAAAAGTGGGTCAAGTCGGTCAAAAAGTAGGTCAATTACACTCACGTGTTTTACATCATTAAAACCAGGATTTCTTCAGCTTTATCAATCGTAGATAACTGTACTCGGGTGAGCGCTTAAGGTCGAACGAACATCTTATTGAACTTGGCACACTTTCAAACACAAAAAACCAACTTCAAACCTGTTGGTCTCGACCAGGTAAATACTTAAATCTATCGCTAGCTATCGGACTGAAAGTGCTGGTGTTTTTCCTGACAAAAAATGTAATGTCGATATCTTTCACTTTGCGATCTTGGGGTTGCTGTTGTTTTGTGTTCCAGATGCAAACAGGCTTTCGTGTAATGCTACAAAGATGGCACAGTGCCGTGATAGACTGTCGCGAGAATCCCAAGGAACTTCTTGCTGCTGCCTTCATAGGTATTCATGATGACAGAACAGCGGAAAAAATTCTATTAGAACTAAAAGGTATTGTCATAAAACTTAAAAAGCAGACTGATTGCTGATCAGTTGGTTTGTTTTTCTTGTATGGTGTTTAAATAACGCTGTTTTCAAGATTATCTCAGTTATATCGCGGGGTCAGTGCACCTATTCCTGCTTTCCTGGAGCTTCTCTTGTCAGTGTTTTGTCCAATATTCTTCCACAGCCAGTGGCTATGTAACCTTCATGAAAACAGTGATCAGTGATGAGTGAGGAATAAATCCTATCACAATGACTACAATCAATCCTCGTAAAGAGATTAGCCGAGCTGAAGATTTGAACCAGCAACCCTCTGGTTTCAAGCCCTATGCGTTAACGACTGAGCTAGCTGGCCAAATGATTAATTATCAAGTAATTTATTTTGCATTGCATCTGGCAGAAGAGAGGGAATTCAACTATTTTCCTAAGTCCATACATTTGCCGTATGTATTGCAATCGTTTCCATATGTAAACTCCAAAATGCATTGCTGTTAGCAGTTCCTGAAAGAATCTTAATAACCTATCGTTAGTTTTTCAGCTTACGTTGACACGAAAAGTTCAGTGTAAGCTTTTGTGATCTTACTGTGTCTGTCGTACGTCTTCCGTCAGCAACTTTTATATTGTGTACGCTCTAGAGGCTACATTTTTATCCCAATACTCATACAACTTGGTCAGAATGTTTGTCTTGATAATATCTCGAACTTGAAAATAATTGATTACGTCAGGTCAGTAAGTCGGTCATCATGTCAAATCTTAAGGAAAACTTTGTGTGCACACTGGAGGCCATATTTACCGTCCAATTCTCATGAATGTTCGTCGGAACATTTTCTTGACGATATCTCAGACAAGTTTTAAAATGGGTCACGGCAGGTAAAAAAAAAGTTGGTCAACCTGGTAAAATCCAAGAAAAAGGTTGTGTACACTCTAGTGGACACATTATTAGTCAGTCTAATACTCATGAAACTTGTCAGAATCTTTTTCTTGATAATACCTCAAAAGAGTTTGCAAAATGGGTCACGTGTGGTTAAAAAAAAGTGGGTCACCCTGTCAAATCTAAGAAAAGCATGTATACACTCTTGACGACACATATTATGTCTAATACTCATGAAACTTGTCAGAATCTTTGTCTTGATAATATCTCAAAAGAGTTTGAAAACTGGTCACGTTGGGTCAAAAACTAGGTCAGCAAATCAAATGTTTGAAAAACCTTGTATATACTCTAGAGGACACATTACAGTCCAATACTCATGAAATTTTGTCAGAATGTTTGTCTTAATAGTGTCTCGGTCTAGTAGCAAAAATTAGGTAACTAGATAAAAAAAAAAAAAACGTGTGGCTAATTTTCCGTCAAAAACTGATGGAAGTTAGCCACAATGATTGTCCAGGTTATACCTTGGATATGTTAGAGGATGGGCCATGTTAGGTCTAAAGGTACAAGGATTGTCCTTTTAGTATGTAGACCTTCCTTATAACTTCGGATTTTTTCAATATTTCAGAACGAAATTTCGGTGAGTATAACTTTACTGTTCATTGAGGTGTGGTTCAAATTTGTTTAAATACAAAGATTCTACCCGGTGCATGGCATTACATTTCTTAACATCACGTTAACGTCGTGTGAAACGTTCATCTGAAAACTTTTCTACGTAGTCACGGCCCATGCAAACACATTTCCTTTGACGGCGAACCCGTTTATCGCAGACGTCTATGTAGAATTGCTCACCGAAAGATGAACCGATCTTCATTCATTCTGTCACCAAATCTTGCGTGCTTCCGAATCTCCGACCGCGTAAATGTGACTTAACCTCCGAAAACACTCAGAAATCCATTTTGGCCAAGTAAGGGCTGTAAGGGGGATGTCTCAAACGTTGAAATCCGGGCATGTCTATTTCTAATTGTGTCGAGGAAGCCGTGTGTGGATATGCATTGTCCTGGTGAAGTACAAACTCGCACAAGTCGATATCTGGGCGTTTCGCTTGTAGTGCGTGTGCGAGATTTTTTGCGTAGTTGCTGAAATGGTACGTCATGTCTAAAAAGTGGAAATATTGAGGTTTTTATACGCCCGTCGAAGACGGCACGTATTATGGGATCACCCATGGCGTACGGGCGTCCGGGCGGGCATCCGGGCGGGCGGCGTCCAGTTCTTTGTGCGGAGCATAACTTTGTCATCTCCAGTCCGATTGACTTGAAACTTGGCATTTGTGTTTGTTGCAATAATACGGACTGCAGTGCGAAAGAACCATAACTCTACCTCGTGCTGTCTGAGTTATTTCCCTTTGATCGTCATTTTTACAGCATTTTAACTTGTCCGGAATATAACTTTGTCATATCTAGTCTGAACATCTTCAAATTTGGTATGCATGATTGTTGAAAAATTACGGAGTGCAGTGCACAAGAACCATAACTCTTCCTAGCACGAGTTTTGAGTTATTCCCCCTTTGGTCTTCATTTTTATAGCATTTCTTGCTTGTCCGGAGCATAACTTTGTCATCTGAAGTAGGAATGACTTGAAATATGGTATGCTTATTTGTTGCAATATTTGGAAGTGCAGTGCGCAAGAATTGTAACTCTACCTCGTGCTGTCTTTGGGTTATTTCCCTTTGATCGTCATTTTTACAGCATTTAGTGCTTGTCCGGAATAGAACTTTGTCATCTCAAGTCAGAACGAGTTCAAACTTGGTATGCATGTTTGTTGCAATATTACGGAATACAGTGCGCAAGAACAATAACTCTACCTAGCGCGGATTTTGAGTAATTCCACTTTGATCTTCATTTTTACAGTATTTCTTGCTTGTCCGGAACGGAACTTTGAAGTCTCAAGTCAAATTGACTTGAGAGTTGGTAAACATGTTTGTTGCAGTTACGAAAAGTGCAATGCACTGGAGCCGTAACCTTACCTAATGCCCTTTTGGAATTATTCCCTATTCATTATTTTTTTAAAACCTTTTATGCTTCTCTACAGTATAACTTTGTCTTTTCATGTTGGAATGACCTGAAACTTTATATGCATGTTTCCTTAACATTAGAGGAGACATTCATGCTTATTTCAATCACTTACATGATTTCTGCTGCACTACTATTTTCCTCTACCTGCCCTTTACGATTATTATCCCCCCTCGACAACTGGCGGTGGGACGGGCGTATCTTGCGACAATTTGCCGCTCTTGTTCTTGTTTGATCCTTTGCAGGTATATGTAGGAATACTTACTTTGAAAAATTAAACATCACTTTCAGATGACTGAATGAAAAAAACAGCCAAGTTAAAAAATTATTGGATTTGCCCTTTAATGTTTTTTACCTGCAAGCAAACACATAATTTTTCCACGTTTAGTAATAATTTACCCTCTCTGTATACCTTGATTGTGTGTATCAAACAGTAGTTGATATACACAGAGTGTGATTTGACGATGCATTTCAAAAGTTTGTTACCATACTTAAGAATGAATAAAAAAGAAACTGTAATCGCGAATTGATTTAATGTTGAAATAAATCGATCAGCCGTGCCACTGGCTCGATTCCAGAAAATTATAAAGTTTCAAGTATATCAAAAGTCTAGATGCGCTTAACTGTATGACGCTGCTTCCGTATTAAGCAACTATGGCTCACTTGTATCATCATCATAAAGTTACTTAACAAATGAGATCCAGTACTAGTTATTATTCTGATATTTAGCAATTTAAACCAAACTTCTAAAAGACCCTACTGTTTTAGTCATATATTTTTATTCTTATGAACATTAACATGCATGCATGTCAACGCCGAGCCCCGGTAGCTCAGTCCGTAGCGTACAAGACTTAAGAACAAGGGTCGATGGTTCGATCCTCGGCTCGGTCAATTTCTTTCCGGGGATTGATGATAGTCATTAGGACAGGATTCATTCCTCTCGTGCCGCTGACCAATGTTTTGACGATGGTTATGTGGGAAAGCAGCCAGTCACTTGGAAAGAATATAGTGTAGAGTACTGGTAAATGAAATTCCAGGAAAGCATGGGTAGGTGCACTGGTCGCCGCGATTTAACTCAATGTTGAAACCGGCGTTAAACACCATACAATGGAAGTTTTAAATACTGTATACATGGATATATACACGTGTCGATAAATTTGCGAATTACTGATTACGGAAATATTTGTGAATTCAAACCACTTATTATTTGTTATTATTTGTTACTTGTGGTAAAATACACAAACAGAAAAGTTTGCAAATTTTTTCAAATTAGCAAAATCACAAAAATTTCCACATCGATGATCGCAATAATTTCAACTTATACAGTATCAGTAATGCCCCATATATAGTCAATTTGTCACATATTCATGCGACTGCTCATTTAATCATACATGTTAGTACACATGACGCATATCAATTTCTTTCAACTTTTATCCCCATTCTAAGTTTATGAACACATCTTCTGCTGTTGGTAATGGATATTCTGCTGTATCAAATACAGGACTTTGAAATCTCCTTAAATTCTAACTGTATTGTCAGGTTTTAATACTCAGGCCTCTGCCCACACTCAGAATTTGAGGAGAAGTTACTTCTCCCTAGCCTGAGAATTAGGAGGAGTTTTTCAAAATGGGAAGAAGTGGTCAGACTTTGAGGAGAAGTTTAGACAGACATTAAAAACAGGATGTGAGCTGAGTTATACAAGGAAATAATACTATTTTAACAATTTAACAGTTTAATTAAATAGAAAACCATGCCAATACATGAAATTATATAATGCTTTCTATCTTTTTAATCAATATCCTTATTCCTATAAGAAACCACTTAAATCTTTGCTACACAACAAACTTTTAGACCAGTCCGAAATTGAAAGCATTTGCAGACAACAAATAAAATGTAGCACAAATGTTGAATAATGGTTTCTCTTAGCACATTTTTTTTTTCTTTTTTCTTAAATACATGTAATCCAAACACTATTATTTCCAACATCCTGAACAGAGTTTATTGCTGAAAATCATTCTCTTTGCCAGGTAAGAAAATTTCTGACTGCCAAATTGGAAGTATTTGCAGCAGACAAATATAGATCACGACTCAAAGGATTTAAATAATGTAAAAAAAAATGTGACAATATTTTTTCAAAAGGAGAAAAACTTACTACCAGCATTTTCTCCTATTGCCACAATGTTTTCAACTTTCTCATGGTAGGTAAATTTAAGTAATAAGACTTGTGTCCAAACTGAAGTTTGGCTTTACTAGTGGCAATAGTCATCAAAGGGTTAGCTTGAACATATTGTAAGACAGGAAAATGCTTGCAACCCCCATTTTCTCCTTTTCCCACAATGTTTTTAACTTTCTCATGGTATGTAAACCTCAGATTCAGGAAATTTCAGATTTGTCATGACACAACTTACAAGAATACTTTCCATCAATCTTAATATACCAGTCAAACCTTCTAGTTCAGTGTTTTAGAGAACTTGCGACCTTTCGCAGGGCTGGTCGATATACTGATATCACTGTCTCTACCAACTTTGACAACTTTCGGTTTACTACTTAGTTTACTGAGAGCCCTTCAACCACTCAGCTAGAGACAACGAAGATAAGTTTGTTTGGGGCAATTTTGATGTTACCCATTCAAAGTTTGGACTTTTTCTACTTTCCACTAGTCTTTCTAACTCTGTTTTAATTTTGTTCTCTAGCGCAAACCGTACGGGTCTTGCTTTGCAAAATTTTGGACTGGAGTCAACATTTAATGCCAGTTTTGCTTCAATTCCAGTCATTACTCCAATATTTGTATCAAATAAGGTAGAGTATTTTGACAACAACTGCTCTAGAGAACCAACTGATTGACTTCATTTTATATTCTTCCAATCAAGCTTGAGTTCCACAAACCAACTTCTTCCAAATAGAGAGACCATCTACCCACACAACCATTAATGGTAGACTTTTCTTTTGATGACGATATTTGACAGTCACTTTACCTTGTCTAGAACTATACCTCCTGTGTATATCTTTAGCAACACAAAAGATGGCTCAAGTTTCACATGACTAAAAGTACTTTCATTGAATTTTTCCAAAACAGTAGTCATAGAAGCCCCTGTATCTAATTCCATATCACGATCTTTACCCTCAATCTGCACTGAAACATAGATTTCTGAGCTAGGCGGTGATCTTAGTGTAAAAAGTGGCCATTCTGCCTCATTTTTATTTTCAGACTCTGAAAGTTGATGTTTATTCAGTGAATGAATTTTGGACATTTTTTTATTTATACTTGTCTCGTTTGGACGTAGGCTGTGAATTTTTGTCGGCTTTTTCATAGATTTTTTCGGAGACATCTTGAATATATGACCTGATCTTTACAGCTATGACACTTGGCATTCTTGTTGAAACAATTCTGTCATTATTAGTATAATCACCCCTAAACCACTGTGTGAACACTTTATCATGGGCCCTTAGTTTTGATGCTTCAATGTCCCCCAATTACATACTTATAGCCGCGTCAACTGCCTTTTTCAAAGTTAAGGCTGTCCACCCCTGAAGCTTCTGGTGAACATGGCATAAATTATTTTGTTGTCAGACTATTAAGAATTTATAGTGATTCAATAATTCTAAACAGTTTTAACATTCCAGAATGTCTTGAAATGTCTGTCTAAAAATGGTTTGTTCATACTTCTGTTACTTTTTTTTTATAAGGGGAGGTAATATCCCCTTGAATTGAGGTTATAGTGATTTTAGAATTGTAAACGATAATTCTACGAAGGTGAATCCCCAAAAACTGGCTTGGTTAAGCTGCTACAATAATGATGATTTTTAATGATATCATATTTTCCAGAGTAATTTTATAGTGGAAACAGATGTTCCACTTCAGGGTAGGAATACCTTAATTCCACTTCTGACAATAACTTTCTCTGAATAACAATGTTTCGTAACGCACAGACAAAATAATCACTCAGCACATCTGAAAATGTCCCTTACTCACACGGTTCACTTCGCCAGATCAATTCTGTCAACTACTGGGTTACAGTTTCATTTTCACTTTGCATCTTACAATGAAACATAAATCGTTCGGCAGTGGTGAGGTTTTCAGTTTGTAGGTTATTTTAAATAATGGTTTTCACCTAGATCGAATGTCTTATCATTAACCTTTTGAGGTGCAACAAAATTACAGAATGGGCTGTAAGTCTTAGATCCACAGGGAGATAAAAAATGAATCAGCTATTTTTTATCATTATCATCGATGCTATTTGATATAGTCTAGAAAACCACTCTAGCTATTCCTCGTTCTACACCCAGCTGTCGATGTACTTTACCCAGTGTTTCATATTTTAGGTTATATTTACTGTATGCGGAGGGAATGAAATATCCCTGTCGCCACTGTTTAAGAGCCCGGACAACAGCAATAACCAACATAAATGTCGATTTTTAACTTTATTGATTACAATCCTTCTCTACTTTCGGTTTCTATCCCAGAACGTATGCGCAACTACAATTAATCAAAGTACATTAAATACTTCAACCTAAAGCGGATTAAAGAGCTAAAGAGCGATTGATAGGATTAATTCATGGCTAATTTCCATAAAATCGTGTATCTAAGCGCTTCGCATGCAGTTTTAGATCTCAGGGAAGTTGTTTGAGGTGTAATGACAGTAGTGTTTGCGTAATTTTCGAGTGGTTTTAGGTGTTTTTGGGTATTTCTTTGACAGATTCATCTGCGACGTACGCTTTATAAACTGGGTCATGGCAAAGCTGCGGAACGAGACTAATTTCAAATTTAGAGCGACTTCGACGACATTAACTCTGAAATTCATTGTTTGTGTAACTGGCTTACACTTATTTTTAATCCCTATATTACTTGTAAATATTAAATGACACAGACGCGTCCGTTCATTGATCTATGAGGACCTATTTTTCTTGAAACTGAGGAGTAATATGTCATCACGGAAGTCAGTCTGTCGGTTGGCATAAGCAGCTGATGACGTCATCACCTTCTGAAAAGGGCTAGATACGTTAGATTAAAGCTTGCACATCAAATGTGCTTTAAATACCGATTGCTTCCTCTAGAAAAGAAAATATTCTTAAAGAAAAACGTTCAGAATTTTTCTGACTTTTTCTTCATAAACAACATTCACTGAAGATTGTGAATTTCAGTTTCTGTTAGTAAGATGTGCTGAATTATGATGTAAACTTATACCCAAGCAATGCAACTTTAACCCGAAAACCTCCAGATTATGGACACTGTACGGGATTTTTCAAAATAAAATTGTCAACTCAAAGGATTTTTAAAAGTGTCACTCATTTTTGTCACACTCCTGAAATTTTAAGCCCTTTGATCGATAATGTTTTTTCAACGGAGCGTGCCAGTTTGATGAAACGTTAGAAATTACTGCATAACATAGAAAGACACCTCTTGACAAAAAAAAAAAAAAAAAACCTGCAGTGTGTTTTATGCAATTTGTTGCAGAAAATCAAAACTAGCCATTTATTTTGGAAATAATGAACATCTTGCGTAAGCGTGCGTAACGATTTTACAAACAGGCGAAGTCATGCGAAAATAAACAAGAGGGAGGGGTTTCTAAATAGTTCACACTTTTCCTCGTGTAACTGGATGTATTTTGCATCAATATATCATCTACTATTTACCACTGACTTGTACTACACATCGTCTTACTTTTCAAATCATAAATTCATCGCTTGATTTCTTCTCCCTACAAACAATTAGTCCAGATCGTCATTACGGACTCGCCGACAAGCACAGAAAATATAATTCCTTAAGTTCTATGGGGGCGGTAAGAAGCCAACATTCATTGTGCCTAGATTCAGAACCCCTCCATCGAAAACTGGCGTCATGATTCTGGTATTATTTGTGCTTTTCGCGCTCAATGATGGAAAATCGAAACTAGACTTACGTGTTTCGTTAAAGGTGGCGAAACCTGGTTCGGTATAGCACTGTGCCAAGAGTGAGTCAAGATTTTCTCACAGCCGACGTGATCAGTTTCATCATCATTATTCAGAATGATTGTCTTGATGATATCTCGGGCAAGTTTAAAATTGGATTACGTCAAGTCAAAAAGTTGGTAACTTGGACAAATCTTAGAAAACCTTTTGTGCACTCTGTCTTAATGATTGGGATTCAACAAGCTGTATTTCTATTGTTCGATTCTCATGGCAATTAGTTCGAAAAATTTGCCTTAATGAAATCTCGGACAAGTTTTAAAATGGGTCACGTTGGGCATCAGTCAGATACTCATGAAATGTGGTCAGAATGTTTGAAAAGAAGTCACATCGGGTCAAAAAGGAAGTCAGTGGAAAAAAAAAAAAAATCTTGTGTGCAGTCTACAGGTCATATTTTCAGTCAAATTATCCTAAAAATTGGGGTTGCACTTATGTCAATTAATGTTACACATACACAATTTGATTGAGAGAAAAAAACAAAAAACTTAATTCCAATTATACAGGCTGAATATATTTGATATGTGATTTAAATCATCAGAACAAGGATCTCTTCAATTATATCACTTCCAGATGCATTTTACCCAGGTAAGCTATTTCAAGCCAGTGGCCCTCTTGTTATCTAAAAAAAGCACGTTTTACAGTGACGTCGTGGGAACTTGATCAAGTGTGCATGAAGTTTAATGGCTCAATGAAGTTGAATGATATTTTTAGCTCAGCTGAGCACGAAGTGCTTAGGATGAGCTATTGTGATCACTCACCGTCCGTCGGCGTCCGTCGTCTGTCCGTCCGTCCGTCCGTCGTCCGTCCGTTCACATTTCTTTGTTTACACTCTAGCATCTACAAATATTAACCAATCAGCACCAAATTTGGTAAACATATATATGACCATAAGATCTCCGATGAGTTCGATTATGGGTCTAATCGGACCAGAACGACTGGAGTTATTTGCCCTTGAATTAGAAAAATTGCTATATTTGACTTTGTTTACACTCTAGCATCTACAAATATCAACCAATCAGCACCAAACTTGGTAAAAATATATATGACTATAAGATCTCGGATGAGTTCGATTATGGGTCTAATCGGACCAGAACGACTGGAGTTATTTGCCCTTCAATTAGAAAAATTGCTATATTTGCATTTGTTTACACTCTAGCATCTACAATTTTTAACCAATCAGCACTAAACTTGGTCAAAATATATATGACTATAACATCTTGGATGAGTTCGATTATGGGTCTAATCGGACCAGAACGACTGGAGTTATTTGCCCTTGAATTAGAAAAATTGCTATGGCTTTGTTTACACTCTAGCATCTACAATTATTAACCAATCGGCACCAAACTTGGTCAAAATATATATGACCATAAGATCTTGGATGAGTTTGATTATGGATTATGGGTCTAATCGGACAAGAACAACTGGAGTTATTTGCCCTTGAGTTAGAAAAATTGCTATATTTGACTTTGTTTACAATCTAGCATCTACAACTATCAACCAATCAGCACCAAATTTGGTCAAAATACATGTATATATGACTATAAGATCTCGGATGAGTTTGCCCTTGAATTAGAAAGTTCTTTAGAATAGTTCTTTGTCCGGAGCATAACTTTGTCATCTCCAGTCCGATTGACTTAAAACTTGGTATTTGTGTTTGTTGCAATAATACGGAGTGCAGTGTAAAAGATTCATAACTTTACCTCGTACTGTTTATGAGTTATTTCCCTTTGATCGTCATTTTTACAGCATTTTCTGCTCGTCTGGAATATAACTTTGTCATCTCCAGCCTGAACATCTTTAAATTTGGTATGCATGATTGTTGAAAAATTACGGAGTGCAGTGTACAAGAACCATAACTCTTCCTAGCACGAATTTTGAGTTATTCCCCCTTTGACCTTTATTTTTATAGCATTTCTTGCCTGTCTGGAGCAAAACTTTGTCATCTTAAGAAGGAATGACTTGAAATTTGGTATGCTTATTTGTTGCAATATTTGGAAGTGCAGTGCACAAGAATTGTAACTCTACCTCGTGCTGTCTTTGAGTTATTTCCCTTTGAATGTCATTTTTACAGCATTTAGTGCTTGTCCGGAATATAACTTTGTCATCTCAAGTCAGAACGACTTAAAACATGGTATGCATGTTTGTTGCAATATTACCGAGTACAGTGCGCAAGAACAATAACTCTACCTAGCGCGGATTTTGAGTAATTCCACTTCGATCTTCATTTTTACAGTATTTCTTGCTTGTCCGGAACGGAACTTTGAAGTCTCAAGTCAAATTGACTTGAGAGTTGGTAAACATGTTTGTTGCATTACCTGCCCTTTGCAATTATTATATCTCCTTGACAACTGGCGTTGAGACGGGCATATCTTGCGACAATTTGCTGCTCTTGTTTCATTATCATTTGGCCTTGAACCTCGATATTTGGTATTTATCTTTATTTTAGACCTTTACTGCTTAGTGCTCAGGTGAGCGATATAGGACCATCATGGTCCTCTTGTTTTTTTTTTGTTCTAGCAAAAGAAAGCACTGATCTGTTATTTAATCCATGACAAACATTACAATACAAATTTTCTTCCTTGATAGCATAGCATAGCATAGCATAGCATAGCATAGCATAGCATGGCATTTTATTTTCGACATAAAGCATACAGCTCATTGTCATACAATACAAATCCATTCAATACATACATACATGTACGTGGAAAACAATTAGATTTAAAGACATGAAGTTGTTAGATTGAATCATAAACAAAATAAATGGATGGATAAATTTTAAGTCTTTTCATGTTTCTCTACTATTTCAGATGGATAAATATAATTTCAATAAACGTTAATTCAGATGGTAGATGATCATGAATGTGAGAGTATTTCATACCATTGTAATAAAACGTTTGAAAGGGAAGTACATGAGTATAATGTGCACATTCCCACTAAATTACTCGGTGGGAGGAATGGAAATTCCAGTCAGTACTAGAACAAATAATACAACAATTTTAGAATTACTGCTTCTGTGAGCGGGTAGGGTAGATCAAGGATCAGACTGCAACTTTTGTACCACCTGATCTCCGATCCCCTCTACACGAGACGGAAACTAGATAGATGCATAGCATGTGAAAAATAAAATATAATGTGCATATATCCACTAAAGTACTAGATGGGAGGAAATGAAATTTCCAGTCAGTACTAGAACCAAGAATACGACAATTTTAATATTATTGTTCCGTAAGCGGGCAAGGTAGATCAAGGATCAGACTGCAACTTTTGTGCCACCTGGTCTCCGACCCACTCTACACGAGACGGAAACTACATGGATGCATAACATATGAAAAATGAAATATAATGTGCATATTCCCACAAGAGTACTAGATGGGAGGAAAGGAAATTTCCAGTCAGTACTAGAACAAATAATACAACAATTTTAGAATTACTGTTTCTGTGAGCGGGCAGGGTAGATCAAGGATCAGACTGCAAGTTCTGTGCCACCTGATCTCCAATCCACTCTACACGAGACGGAAACTACATAGATGCATATTAAATAAAAAAATAAAATAGGAAAAAATAAGAAAGGTAATAATGATAGAAAGACGATGGCAGCTACTTGCAGTCGCAGTTTTAACCCTTACCTGCCAAATACATAAGAGAGACTTTAGAGACAATAGTAAAAACACAGATTTTGCTATTTTGAAGCTAATTTATGGGGAAAGGTATTTCATCGTATCGGACAGTGTAGAAAAAGATCAGATCGCAATTTCTGTGCTGTCTGATCTTAATTTACTCCGTCCGTAAAAGGTCGGTGAGTTGCGCTTGGCAGCCTAAGGTCTAAGTATCTGATGAATATTTATTTTTTCTCTTAAGAAATTCCTTGCGAAGAAACAATGATAAATTTGATAGTATTTTCTTATTGCTTGAGTTGAGTAATTCGATAAACTTGTACATACTTGGGTTTTTAATATAGAATCTTGGGATATACTTCAGTCGAAGGTCTTTATAAATGGGGCAAATTAGTGTAAAATGAAATTCGTCTTCAATATCGTTTAGAGAGCATAATTCACAAATTCTGTTCTTTCTGTCGGTTTTATTGTGTCTTCCTGTTTCTATCTTTAGATCATGTGATGATAGCCGGATTTTTGCAATTATATTTCGTTGATGTTTATATTCAAGAATCGATATAAAACTGCAACTTTCGTAACTTGTTTTAAGATTCGTGAACAGCTGCATGGACGAGCTTTGTGAAATGCTGGCTCGCCAGTTACTAATATAAATATCCTTGAGACGTGTTTCAAATAAGGGTAAAATTTTTCTGGAATGGTTGATTCGGGGAAAAGCCATATTTCTTTAAAACCTGTATTTTCTAATAATGTTTTTACTCGATTAGTCCAATAGTTAACAGTAGGGTTAATACGTACTTCAGCAATTTGGTGGTTGAGTAAGGTAGATAATATATACAATTTCCCCTTTTCTCTTGAAACAATTTTAACCAGTATTTTACTATACGGATATGCCTGTTAATAATCAAAGGAAATCGACCAACTTCAGCTAAAAGAGCCTTGGAGTTTGTTGACATTTTTACGTTAAGAATTTGTTTACAGAATTTTCTATAAACTCGTTCCACGTTCTCTGATTGGTTGAACCCCCAAATTTCGCAATTATAACTTAAGATGGAGGCTACGTAGCTGTCAAATAGATTAAACATTATATTTGGTGGTATCTCATATCCTTTTGTTATATTGTATAGACAGCACATAGATCTAAGAGCCTTTCCTACAAGTGTATTTGTGGCTTGTTGAAAAGATCCGCCACTGCTGAATACTACACCCAAAAAGCTTATGTTGACGAACACTTTTACATCCAGAAGAATTCTAAAGACAAAAATTACTTTCAACTTGACACCCTCTTCTCTTTGTAATTTACGTTAACGATCTGTCAGCTGTTATCAAACACAGGTTATTATATGCAGACCACTCTGCCATATTGGTTTATGGTAAACATATTCATGAAATTGAATCATTACTCATTTCTGAATTGGAAACTTTTAGTGAATGGTTAATAAATACCAAACTCTCTTTGCATTTGGCAAAACTGAATCTATATACATTCAGTCTAATATTAATGAAAGTTAGCCAGAATGTTTGCCTCGATGATGTCTAAGTTCACTTTTTTAGAAGGGGTCACATGGGGTAAAACACTAGGTCACCAGGTCAAATCTTTGAAATATCTTGTCTCTATGGGCCACAGTTTTAGTGCAATACTCATTAGGGTTGCTTAGAATGCTTGTCTTGATGACATGTCAGTTGAGTTTGAAAATGGGTCACGTTGGGTTAAAACACTACGTCACCATGTCAAATCTTTGAAAAAATCTTGTGTACACTGTAGAGACCACATTTTCTGTCTAATACTCATGAAAGTTGATCAGAATATATGCCTTGATGATATCTCAGATGAGATCGAAAATGGTTTCATTAGGTCAAAAACTAGATCACCGGCCGGGTCAATTCTTGGATTTTCCTCCCAATACTCATGAAAGGTGGCCAAAATGTTTCTCGATAATTTCTACTGTAAGTTTGAAAATGGGCCATGTTCGGCTAAAAAGGAGGTCAGAGACAAATTTTTTGAAAAAGCTTGTGTACACTGTATAGGCCACATTTTAGTCCAATACTCATAAAAGTTTGTTAGAAAGTTTGTCATCATATATCGAAGAGAGTGGAAATGGATCATGTTTGCTCAAATGAGCGACTTTGGGCCCATCATTTTTATTCCATTACTCAGCGTTAAAACCCTGTTTTCTCAACGGAAAATCTATCAACATTTTTTTTTTAATTAATTTGTGTGTGTGTGTGTGTGTGTGTGTGTGTGTGTGTGTGTGTGAAAACATGTCAAGTTTGGTAACAAAGTAGACTACAATCTTCCTTATCCTTCATTACAATGGCACATTGAGAAAAGAAATTTATACAGTCACTTGTAGGCGATTGTACAGTCGCCTGAGATCTTTTAACCGCTTACAAGGGACTGCACAAATTTCTTTTCTCAACGTGTCGTAAACTGTTTATACATTTTCTGTTGAGAAAACAGGTTCTAAAAACTAAGTTGTCGGGGGAAAAAACGACATTGTTTTGGGACAAAATCGTCTATATTTTTAAAGACGGTCAATTGATATGGCCATTCCCATTGTTCTAAGGAAGGTTCACAGCGCACACATGTGTTACTGATATGGTTTTTACATAACATGCAAATAACTGGATATGAAAATTTTAAAATAACTATCAAAATGAATGAAAAACACTAGCTTGACTTACTATGTGAACACAATTTTAACACCCAAGTGACTGACCGTCACTGTACACATTAAACCCCAAACACTGTATAATTCCGGTCCTACACTATAAAATCCGTAAAAAAGGCGGAGTTAATAATTGCAGTATAGACCCCATTCTAGTTAACCGTAATAAAGCTCATACAAATAGAAACAGAACCTCACATAGGTATTTAAGGGCTCTCATCGCCGTAATGTCAAACGGAACAATAATAGTTTCTGAGAATTCCATTAATTCCACAAACACGTATTTGAGAATCGTAACATACATTTTCATCTCCGCTACACTTTTGAATAAATCGCGGGTGTTGAGAGAGAGAGAGAGAGAGAGAGAGAGACTATTCTTCACGTAAACTATAGTATTTGCGTTTTTGGTCTTATAATTGATCAGTTTTACTCGGAGCTCCACTGAAATTTGATGGAAGTTTGACAAAGATTTTTATCTTTTGTATATCTGTAGCAGAAGTAAAAAAACTCAGACCGATGCCCAAAACTGAGAAAAAAATCCAGGAAATAGAGTTTCAAACTTGCCAAGGTATAGATATATACCAAATTGTTGGTGGGCCCAATAGTATGAATAATTTCGCTGGTTCCAGTCAACATCAAGGGTGACGTTCGCTTTTAGGAACCGTAACATCAGGAAAGGCATCATGAACAATGTGAGTATAACAGCTTTTAATCTCAATTCTTACTAAATATCTTGTATTGTCGTCATGGCTATATAGTCTGGGCATCTTTACTAAATGCATTGCGGATACGTGGTAAAAAGTGGATAAATTATTCATACTGGGCGATTTCATTCGTTTGTAATGTGGCATGAACATGTTTTTTCAAAAAAATTTTCCACCTATGGTACATTGTCTCTTAAAACGTCTCTGTGACCGAAAGTCAGATGGCAGAGTTAATCTGCATTAGGAGTACTACACAGATTTTTCGAAAGATAACCATTAGTTGACATGAGTCCCTTTTTTAGGTTATTTCAAAGTCTAGGCCACTAACTTGTAGATTACAGTAAGGGCCACTTCCTTGGACGCACAAGGGCTAGATCTTTGATATTGTGTACCTAACATCTCTATAGTCGTCCATCATTAAAGTTGTTCAAACTTAATTTGTCAAAGGCTGTCAAACGTTATCAAGAGATCCTCTTGTCTCATTAGTCTTTCAACAAAGTTGTCCAAATGTTTTCAATGGCCCTTAAAAAACTGCATATAAGATGTCTTTTCCATCTGAAACGTATTCGCCCCGTCTTATTTGTGTGCGATATTAAATTCTTAAACCAATTACTCTACATGCCTATGTTGGAATGTTTCTGATCCAACTTGTGAGCTCGTGTCAATAAAAGGATTACACTAGTACTTGTCATAGCTTTAATTACTTTTGCAAAAGCTATGTATCAGGATCAGTCTGCATAGACCGTACGTTTTGATCCTTGATTTGCACTGGTTAACATTTTAATAGAAGTTATGCTGATGCATTTCTATTTTTTTAAACAATCTTTTGTTATTATTATTTTTTTTTCTAGTTTAACTGATTAACCCATGGTTTCATTGTTAAATCGCCCCAAACTGTTTAGCTCATAATCATTGTACATACACATGATAATCTAACCGAAGATCACTTTTAATTATGCAAAGTATAAACAGTGGACATTTCAGGCTTAAAATGCTCCCCCTTATTTTTTTTCTCTGTTAAGACATTAATTGATTGTATAGTGTTTAACGCCGTTTTCAACATTATTTCAGTTATATCAATGCTTTCCTGGAGTTTCTTTTACCAGTACTCCACACAATTTTCTGTCCAAGCCACTGTCGAAACCATCGTCAAAACAATGGTCAGCGGTGAGAGAGGAATGATTCCTGTAATAATGACTATCATTAATCCTCGGAAAGAAATTGGCCGAGCCGGGGATCGAACCAGCGACTCCTGTTCTCAAGTACTGTGCGCTACCGACTAAGCTACCGGGGCTAGGCTGTTAGAGATATAGGCGTCCTTTGTGGCTCAATGGTGCCGGTGTAGGGTTTGTAATCAGTAGGCCTCGGTTTCGCTTCCCATTCGAATCACAGAGGTTTTCGTGCGCGGGTGTCCTTGAGTAACACTTCAGAAACCGTGGTCTAGAACTGGTGAAACCAAGGATACAAATAAGTAAGCTGTTGCCCAGATATGACTGATATGAGGTGGAAATTGGCGTAAAACACCAATCATTCATCATACAAGACAAAATTACTGTTAAATAACAACAGTTTTAGTTGTTGAATTTTTTGTGTTTAAACACAACGACCCCTATACAAACTACCAGAGAGTGTAGATCCAAAATGAGGTTGCACGTTTTGGGCAGTCTGATATTGATTTACACTGAAAAACGACCATATTTTGCTTTTACCAGTCTCAGTGTGTCAGCAAGTCGATCATAAATGGTGGATAATTCATTTGGATATTTTCATACAGCAGAATAAAGATAAAAGGTCCATGTTTAAAGATTTCAATAACAACGTAACAATCTATAACGATTGGTTTTTTTAGTCTGCAAAATGCTTCCTTTTCTTATTTTTCAGACTTGATTGAGTTCAGCTGACTTACTTTGTATATTCATCAGACGACTGTGACTGCAATACATCATTTACATAAATAATAGCTGGCGTAGAGTAGTAGACAAGACCATGCACTAGAATGCAGCTTACAAACTGCTAGATCTGTTTACTAGGAAAACCCACAGACCGTTTTTATTTTCGTTGTGGAAGAAAACTTTTTAGCGATATATTGACAATTAATTCATCTTATAAACTGGTACTTAGTTGAGATTTTAACGTGATTGTGTGATCAAGAGAGGTCGACTTCGTTTGCCGAATGTATCAGTTATAGTCCTGAAACAAAATAACTGCAGACGACTTTTACCAAAGCAATCTACGACATATGGAAAATCAACATAAACTAAGGTTCACCTAAATATGACAAAGTATGTCTCTTAATTCGTCTGCTGCAAATTTGTTTTGGGAGATGAGTGAAAAAGTTTGATTTTTGATAGTTCAAATTTATTTTAAATTTATGTGGTGTTGGACAGGTAATCTTTAACATTGTTTTGGTATATATCTTTAGAAGATCATTATAAGTTTCAAAAAGAAATGATATGCATGTTCGGGATTGTTTATTTTACTATATCTTATTTGTATAATTGATCAAATAATTCCGTGTTTTACGACTATGTAGAAGTCTTTTGAAAACATTGCGGAAAAAGAAGAAAATGCTGGTAACCAGCATTTTCTTCTTTTCCCATAATGATTTCTATCCTCTCGAAGACAAATCCGATTATTTATTTCGTCGTCTGCAAATACTTTGGATAAGTAAAAAATCTTACCATTTGGAAAAGAGTTAACTACATGTTCGTAAGTAAAATAATATTGGAAATAAAAATCTAGAGTACAACTTGTACAAAATCTCAAAAATTATTTGTGGGGTCAAAGACTTGACTTTTGTGAAAATTATACTGGCCAATGTAAACAAGCATTCTGATAGTATTGCATAGCAATACCCAGTCCCCTACCCGCCGTATAGATCGCTGGCACGTATAGTTTGTGAAACTCTGTAGAGGAGAAAGGACATATTTGACCCACTTTCAGAATTACAAGCATTGTGTCTGTCTTTGTATGCAATGCTTTAATGAAAGCCAGATATATAAACATTTTTCCTTGTTAATGTAAGTTCATTGAAGAAGTTTTTTCAGTGAAATTTTCTAAGTCCAAGGCCCGTAATTTCGTCAAAAATCTGTGGACCTGAACGAAACTCGAACTTGATCTGTAACTCATGGTGGTTGACTTACACACCGAAAATCAGCTCAACATCTGCCAGTGTTTAGAAAAAAAGTCCGGAAAACTGTTTTTTCAGTGAAATTTTCTAAGTCCAAAGCCCGTAATTTCGTCAAAAATAAGTGGACCGGAACGAAACTCAAACTTGATCTGTAACTCATGGTCATGGCTCAATATCTGCCAGCGTTTAGAAAAAAAAGTTTGGAAAACTGGCGGACTGACGGACAGACAGACGGACAGAATGACAGACGGACAGACGGACGGAGTGCAAACCTAATGTCCCCTTCGGCTTCGCCGGTAGGGGACAAAAAAAAAAGTCTGGATGAAATGAATATATTACTTTTCCTCATTATAGCGTCGTCCCGCGGAGTTATGAAAAAAGCTTATTATCTACAATAAACCTTTGAATATGAACCCATTCTATTTACGATATTTGGTATTTTGTTTAATTACATATTTATGCAAAAGACAGATTTGTTTTGTATTTCGACATCTTCAGCTTGATGAGCAGTTAAATAACATATTCATCCTGTAAGATGTTTCAAGGAGCTTTTGCAAATGGTCTAGATAAAAAAAATCTACTGAGCACGACAAGCAGTCTAACGTTGATTCCACAGGTGCACTTAAAGGGGGCTTTTTGCATTTTCATTATCAAACCAAATTTCAAATATACTTTATCGCTGATATAAGGCAATATAATACAAAACAGCATTGAATGTAACAAGAAGCGTGAGAAAAGAAATATAACCTCTTCATGTAGGTTTAGTTTTTGCACCAGAATTTTGCAAAGTTTTTTGGGTGTGCCACATGATCAGTCATGAAAACCCGTTATGTGGGATCATACGATCATAGTCAAATAGATACTTTTGCATTGTACGAGGGTCATTCGAAAAGTAATGCAACCTGTTGAATAACATCTAAAGCAATATATCAACAAGATGTCTGTTTGTAAAACAGTCATGCCCCCCTACTGCCACATTGATACAGGAAATGGCACAGTTCATAAACTGATATCAAAAGAATTGATTGGGAAATATCGATGTCACCTTTTGATTTATAGCCCACTTCAATTGTTAAACGTGATAATCTGTCAACAGTTCGCATAATTATACACATCGCCGTGTGTATACATACAAGATTGTAAACAGTCGCAGATACACAGACTGGGTTATCGATTTTCTTTTCGGCACGCGCATTCGACTTCCGCTTTTTCCCAGTTAACTTCGATGCTTACTACGTCCCCGATAATACGGGAATAAAATGATGGAGCCACAAGTTGAGCCACATTTGATGATTTTAATTTTTTTTTTAGCAAATTGCTCAAGTGGCGAATGGCAGCGCGGGCCCTGAATCATCTGGTGGTCACTGTGACCTTGACCTTTCACGGATTAACCTTAAAATCGATAGGGATCATTTACGCTCCAAGATGAATATCTGTACAGAATTTGAAGGACCTAGGTCAATTCTGTGTCTAGTTATCATCTGGACAAGGTTAGGTCTAAATATCATTAAGTTGAAGGCCACTGTGACCTTGACCTTTGATAGATTAATCTCAAAATCAATACGGATCATCTGCACTCCGAGACGAATGTCTGTGCCAAATTTGACGAACCTAGGTCAATTCTGTGTCTAGTTATCATCCGGACAAGGTTTGGTCTATATATCAACATGTTGACGGTCACTGTGACCTTGACCTTTGACTGATTAACCTCAAAATCAATAGGGATCATTTGCACTCCAAGACGCATGTCTGTGCCAAATTTGACAAACCTAGGTCAATTCTGTGTCTAGTTATCATCCGGACAAGGTTTGGTCTATATATCAACATGTTGACGGTCAGGTGACCTTGACCTTTGACCGATTGACCTCAAAATCAATAGGGATCATCTACACTCTGAGACGCATGTCTGTGCCAAATTTGACAAACCTAGGTCAATTCTGTGTCTAGTTATCATCCGGACAAGGTTTGGTCTATATATCAACATGTTGACGGTCACTGTGACCTCGACCTTTGACCGATTGACCTCAAAATCAATAGGGATCATCTACTCTCAGAGACGCATGTCTGTGCCAAATTTGACGAACCTAGGTCAATTCTGTGTCTAGTTATCATCCGGACAAGGTAAGGTCTACCGACCGACCGACCGACGGACCGACCGACATTAGCAAAGCAACATACCCCTACTTCGTTGAAGGGGGGCATAATTACTTTGAAACTTTACATGTAGATACTTCAATCTATATGCAATTAGTATGTGACGTCACATCATCATGACGTCATTTAGAGAAGCGCCAGATGACGTCATTTTACGTCAGTAACAGCGTCATGGCCGCGGTTACGTATCAAGATCAGCGTAGCTACATAAAAATTGAATTTCAGCGTAATAAAACAGCAAAGGAGATATTTGCCGCACTACAAGAAGTTTGCGGCACATCTGCTCTATCGTATTGCCAGGTTACAAGATGGGTCAATGAATTCAAATCGGGCAGGGAAAGCGTTGAAGATGCCTGCCGTGTGGGTCAACCAATGACAGCTACTGATAACTATAATACTGAACAAGTGAAAAAACTGTTGAAGGATGATAGGAGAATTACTTGCGAAGAAATGGCACATGAGTTAGAAATCAGTGTAGGTTCAGTTCATTTCATTCTTCGAAATCGTTTGAAAATGCATAAGGTTAGTGCGCGGTGGCTACCGCATCGTTTGACGCCAGAACAAGCAGAACGTCGTTTAACCATAGCCACCCAACTCCTTTCTCGTTATGATTCGGAAGGACAAGACTTTTTAGAAAGAATTGTTGCCATCGACGAAACCTGGGTAAGATTCTACGAACCGGAAATGAGGAGACAATCGACCGAGTGGCATACACCTAGCTCCCCGAGACCGGCAAAGTACAGACGGACTCAGTCTAAACTTAAGATGTTAATGATCTTCGCATACGATAGACATGGAATTCTGACAAGTCACAGGGTGGAAAGTGGTAAGACTATTAACGGGAAGTACTATGAAGAATACCTTAAAAAAACACTAAGGCAAGCGATCCGTAGGAAAAGACGTGGACTCTTGGCAGCCGGTCCAATAATTTTACATGATAACGCTACACCCCATGGCGCCGTCAACGTAACGTCTTTGCTAGGGCGCTATGAGTGGGAAATATTGGAGCACCCGCCTTATTCCGCGGATACAAGTCCATGTGACTTTGACTTATTTCCAAAGATAAAAGAGGGCATGAGAGGTATTCGTCATAGTGACCTAGACGAGCTTGAAGCTGCCGTGGCCGAAAGGGTGAAAGTAGTGGAACGCAGTTGCCTAGCAACTGGAATAGATGACCTCCCGAAGCGATGGCAGTCCGTCATAGACCACAAGGGATATTACTTCGAAGGAATGTAGTACGGTAATTATCATTACATATTTCTTTCGAAAGTTATTTTATAGGTTGCATTACTTTTTGAATGACCCTCGTATATGGTCTCATAAGAAAAGAAGAGAGTTCCTAACTGCAAAACGCCCATCTTCATAAATAATCGCCAAAAGTGTGCCTTTCGCTGAAAGCAACTCTCAAGTCATTTGAGGCTTGAACCAATAAAAATAAATTGAGCAGTATTTATCAGTGATTTCCAATAAACTCGAAAAATCTAAATAGGTCACGTTAAAGGTATCTTTTCATATGCTTTTACCCAAACCGTATGTCTGACTGCAAAATCTTAATTCCTAAGCAGTCTTAACAATTAAAACTTTAATCAAAAGAGAAGTTTTTCCTTTATAAGTGGCACCCGGTATCACCTGTAACTTTAAAAGCAAATTATGTTCCTTCGGAAAAGAAAACTTAGAATGCAATGTGTGATGACTATATTGGTCTTGTATGAACTGTTATTCTTTGTGTAAACCATCTTTAAAACAACAGGGCAAGCCACTGAAGAGCCTGATAAAACAAGAAAGCACTTGACTGAAACCACGTGCAGGCTGTTGCTGTCGTATTGCTTGAATACTTTTAAAACCTGCTCATCAAGCCACAGTTGTTTTTACTTGAAGAAGAAAGTCAAACTGTCATCTAGGAACATGTGATGTCTATTAAGCCGTCTTATAGTTAAACTTTCCTGAATTTTTTATAAATATATTGTACTATGATTATTTTAATTAAAGGGAAATTATGTCCACTTACTGTTGTGTTATGAATATGACGTGCTGAAAGGTGGGACAGAGCCCGGAAATTCAGTTGGTTATGTACAGGGTTTGAATCGTAGGGTTCGTTAGTTTGATTCCTACCACGGCCAAAATCTTTTAGAGGACTGACGATAGTCAGTGCGACAGAAGTCGTTCCTCTATTTTTGAAAGTTACCAGTGGTTTGAAAAGAATGTTGCCCAGAGTACTGGTAAAAAATCACAAGAAAGCATGTATGAGTTCAGCGGCTGTTGCGATAAAACTGAAGTTATGTTGGAATCGGTGTTAGTCCCACCTGACGGGGAAAATGCCTTAAAAATACACTATTGTCATCTGTCTGTAGTCCCTGCGTCTTAATCTATTTTTTGCTTTGAACAAGTTCTTCAAATCTCTTGTAAATACAGACCTTTAAAAAGTTGCTTTGAATGAGTTTTTCTTCAATGACCTTGTACCAAAAATGCTCGAGTGGTTTCGTTCTGCTGAAGATGGTGGCTGCTAGAGCTACAAAATAGGCAAACCTTTAAACGACTCTATCGCAATAACGTAGAATTAAGAACTGTCAATGATTTAAGTTACACTTTATCAAATGAAAAAACACAATTCCTCGATTGGAGTTATTTAATTTTCAACATGTTTATTACACTTTCTTGGCGGTAATGTGGCAGTCACTTCCATTTCAACTCTTATTTACTACGCACAAAACTTTTTTTTGTAGTCTCAAAGTTGATTTCACTGACGACACTGCAGACCAAAGATTCTGCTCCACGTTCTGTGCAGTTTGATCTTGATGCACTCCACCAGAAAAAGCTATCGTAATCGCGATTGGCAGTGACAGATTTAAGACAGTGACAGTAGCAGTCTAAAGGTCTAGCTAAATGTGTCCGTTATAGAATTGCGTGATCACGCTATCACATCCATATGAATGTCGCTTGATCAGATTCGATTAGCGAGCTTTATGCGTGGTTCGGTAAATAATTTTTCAACCCTTTGCTAAACGAACCCATGCTTTTACGACCTTTAGGAAAAAAGGTTTTGAAAATGTTGTGGGAAAATAACAAATTGTTAGTAATAACTATCCCCGCCTCTTCTCGATTGAATGGTGTTTTACGTCGCTTTCAACACTATTTCAGTCATATCACGGCGACAGCTCACATAATCATGTCTTTCCTGGGTTTCACCTGTACTAGGCTAGGGCACTGAAGTGTATTGCTCAAGGACGCTCCCACGAAAAACCCAGTGGATCAAGTGAGGTTCGGACCCGGGGCCTCCAGGTCACGAGTCCCACACTTTACCACTGTGCCACGCAGGGCCCTGCCTCTTCTCGAAGTGGTTCTTTACCTTCTTTGAGACAATTAGCACCACTTTAGTCAAGTTTTGTTTATTGAGTGCAATCCCTTTCAATTTTGACGAGTGTCAAAATTTTGTCTCCCGATAAATAGGCAAAGTAATTTGTGACTGAGAATATTACGCCATTGTTCATTAATTAACCCTTAACCTTTCCCAAAATCACAATAAATTTAAGACTCTGACTCTTTCAGTTTCATGGCATCTACAGACGACAAATTTGGAATTGCTGCAAATTATCCTAAGTTCCTAAATAGGGTAGAAAACATGATAGGGAAAAGGAGAATATGCTGGTTGCCAGCATTTTGTCCTTCCCTACAATGCTGTCAAAAGCTTCCTTTCTTTAAGGTCGTTCAAACTCGGGGCTGTATTGTAAAGGATTAAACTGACAAATAGATGAAATTGATGATTTAGACATTATTATAAAGTCAGAAGTTCATACAAAATACCGTGAAGACTAGATCAAAGATCAGTCTATTTTTACTATGCAGTCTAATTTCGATCTTCGTTTTACACAAGAGCATGCTTTGCAAGCCTTTCTTTCAATGTCATATGCTAAACAATGGGCCTTCTGCAAACGACTAAGATCAACATCAGACTGCACAGAACGTACAGTCTGATCTTGGATCTATACCATCTGCTTGTCTAGTCAAGCCCGTAAGGTAAGGCGTTTTCAACTGTCGAAAGAGGTTCAGCATATTTATTTGTCGCTGAAAATATTAAATTGTAATATTCTTTATCAAATGTACTTGATAACCTTTACGTTTGATGTCATTCATTTTCTTTAATCTAATTTATTTTGTCCAAGTTTTGTAAGAGACTTCATCTAACCGTGTTCAAGCAATTCGGTTTTCATTTTTACGGGCTTAAGACTAGTTTTTAAACCTTTCACCAGGTGAAATCCGTACGCGTATAACTAATATAATGTAAAAAAAGAGTATAAGAAAACTTATATCAACTTGCATTGACTTCGTTCTTAGGAACAATTGTACTTGAGTTGTTTTCTTACTCGCCTGTTTAGCAATGTGTTTGTTTCTGCCGAGCCCGGTAGCACAGTCCGTAGCATGCAGGAGTTGAGGACAGGGAGTCGTTAGTTCAAATTTCCAGCTCAGCTAATTTCTTTCCGAGGACTGATGATATGCTTGCGACAGGATTTATTTCTCTCTCACCGCTGTTCATTGTATTGACGATGGTAACCACCCTGGAGAGACCTTACGTTCTTGCTCCAGATCAACGTTACTGCTCTTGCCAATTGAACGTACCCGCTCCAGGTAAAAACATGGCCGCGCCCATAAGATTTTGCAAGGTATGCACAAAGACATAATTTTTTGACATGTTAATAAATAGATATGCAGTTGAAGGTTGTCGCACGGAATGTCTGTTGTTCATTTGGTGGTTAATCGTTTGTTGAAGACGTTTAATCCGACAAACTTCCGTCGGCGACAACGATTTCTGGAAAATCAATACTTGGAGTCTCCAAAAACCTTTGTAAAACATTCTGAAGTGTGTACCGTGTCAGATGACCTATATAATGATTATTCCTCACAACTATAAACCGAAAAAAATTACATTGCAATTATAAAGCGATATTTTGCCATTTTTGCATTACAACGTAACATGCTCCTGAATTCAATACGACGATCCAGCTCCTGAGTTGAAACACGGTAAGCGTAAGTCTTCGTGTTACAGTAAACAATTTTGTCATTTTGGTCAAGATTCTATATTAATTATCGTGGTCACAGTCATAATTCGTCATCGTTGATAATAGCAATAATTGTCATTATGAACGACCAACTAGATATTCGAAATCAGCTGAACATCTATAGACATCGGTTTATGTATTAGTTTGCGGCTGAATAATAAATTCTACAGGAATATAATACACCCCAAAAGAACAAGTGCAGTGTTCAACACTGTGGCATAGCCACATCTCTAAGATTACATTGTCATCCTTATTTGGTGTTGTGGTTAGTGAACATGTTTTACACAGCCTACTGTAAGTAGGTTGTAATTTGTCTCATTTGGGCATTGTACTTTTAGATTAAATTATTATAAAATAACCCCAGAATGCCCATACGATTTTGTATGAAAAAATCTATTTCCTCATAATTCTAAAGAAAATAAATTTCATTATCCCACTAACCAACGCATTGATTAACAACGGTGCTCACTAACCAACGCATGAACTAATATATATCATGGCCCCCATGTGTCAACGCAAGATAAGTCTATGCATGAGGGACTAACCTAATTACTATATCCATTTTACATAAATTCAAAAATAAATTAATGGATAAAATTTTTTGAATTTTTTAAATTTTAAGTCATAAAATAATTCAAGATGGAGTCATTAAAGGAGTTAAACTTACATACAAATGAAGTTTTTTATGATGTATTTGATACAATGCCGCCTAAAGCAAAAGTACTAAATTGGCTTACCTCTGATGAATTACAAAACTTAGAAGAGCATATTGAAAATAAATATAATGAAATACCTATTTACAAAATTCCAGGTCAAGAAGGAAGAAAAGTATATTTTCCAAATATTCACCATAATGAGTATCACATCGCTTTGGAAAAAGCAGCAGCTGTTATATATTATTGTTTTAGTAAAGAAATAGAGCAATATACTGAAAATAGGTCATCTATATGGGTTGGTCTTTATGATAATAAAAACGAACAAAGAAAAAGAGTTGGTTCTTACTGGTTTTATATTAGATTAAATAGTGAAAAATTTTTAATTCCTTATCTAAATAAAGTAAGCTCTTGTAGAGAACATGATTTTGAACTTAACCTTGAAATAACAGCAGGATCTAAAAGGAATTTAGAAGATTCCAACCATCTTTCACCTTGTATAGAATTTGGTGATACATTTGATTGTTTATATGGAGACCCTGATGTAAATGAAGCATTAAATGAAATAGATGAATTAATGAAAAATGTAACACTATCTAATTATGATAGAAGTAATAGAGAGGACGCTACACTCGTTAAAATTACTAGCCCATCAGGTAAAATAACTTTTATTAATGGAAGTGACTTTGATAATTCTTTTTTTGTCATAAGAGATAAAGAATATTATAGTATAGATTTCTTAAAACCTAAAAACAAAAAAATATTTCCAGAAAATAAACCTAATATAGCATTTAATTGTGGGCATCTATGTATATGTGAAAAATGTGAAGAAGTGGAATTAGATAAATGCCCTATATGTAGGCAGTAATCTTTTGTTAAAAGAAAAATTTTTTGAATTTAATAATATTTTTATATAAAATAATTAAAAAAATGAACGATCAACCAATAAATATTGATGTTCTAACTAATATAGAAATAAATCCTGTGACTAAACACTATGAGGTAAAAAAAGAATTTCCAATTAGCTCTATACGTAATGTTTTACTAAAATATAAAAGTCTTTTTTACCATGTTTATAGCAAGCATTTACCACTTAATGATTGGGATTATCATGATACAGGCCCGGATAACGCTGTTTCAATGTATATAATAATAAGTACAAATATAAGAAGAATTAACGCGTTTAAGTTTAACATTTATAATGAAGATCATGAATTAGAAGAAAAATTAGATAAAACAATAAATGATATTCAATATTTTACTAATAATGGTGATATAGATCCAAACCAAGAAAAAGTAACTTTAATAGAAATATATGCATATGCAGATTATGTTAGTGCCTCTGATGAGGCTAGAATAGTAAACTCATATATAGATATGGAGGAGTATATAACAAATAGGAGAAGAATAGTTATGGACTTACTAAATAATCATAATGAATCTGATTCTGAACCTGAAGAACAAGAAGAAACTATTACAGTTATAAATAACGCTCCAAAAACATTTTACTCAGAATCTTGCATTGTATGTGGCGAAGTTAAACCTAACGTGTTATATTGTAATTGTGGCCATGTACCAATATGTGAAAACTGTAATAAACTAGCAACTAATTCATGTCCTATGTGTAGAACAGTATCAATAATTAAAAGATTTTTGTAAAAAATATTTAAAAAATGACTAAATAAATATATAATATATTTTTTATAATATATTATATATATTTACAAGTCTAATTCTATTAAAATAGATATGTAACCGTGTGTTACTTCACGATTATCTGTTCTCGAAATAAAGTTTATTATGTCGCATTTATTTACCTCCAACGCCCTTGGAAAAGTCGTACAGCTACAAATTTCACGTTCTTTTTTAATAATAGAGTAATCAACCTGTTCATTTCCGTTTACCGTTATATTAACTTTTACCTCTTCTGGTGCATTACGGTCCCTTTTAACGATTGTTAAACTTCCACTTATAATTCTACCTGGCACATTCATACAATAACCCCCTAAACCGTGTCTTTTACCTGAATTACCATTACCGAATGAAAACTCATAATTACCGTTTAAAATTGATCCCTGTTCTTCAGCCCACACGGTTATAACAGGTTTTGGCTTATATGCTCTGAAGAAACGCTCCATATATTCTCTAGTGACAACATCTTTTTCATTTCTTGGGTCCGCCATATTATATATTCTTAAATTATTCATATCAATATTTTGGTTCACTGATAGTTCTCCATTCGCTTTCATTGAGAAAGATTTATACATAGCACCTTGGCCACCTCTAATATTTTTAACGAGGTCATCAACATAACCTTTAGTGGTAACCGCATCTTGGGATATGGGGCTTGATAATCCAGTAATCTGGTTACCATTCATATCTATTCCACCATCTATTGAATAGGACCCATCTTGTTTTCTCGTTAAAGCTTTTTCACCTGCGGTAGCTGTCTCAATACTAGTATCCACATAAAACTTATTAGAGGCTTGGTCATGTCTCGTGGGGGTTCCGAGATTGTTAATTACTCGTCCTCCCATTGAGATTGCATCATCTGCCTCATACCACCTTCCGTCTTTATAAACAAAAGCTCTATCAACATTATCCACATAATTTTTAGTAGCAGCTTCACCCGGTTCTTTTGGATCCTTAACATTTCTTATCGGATTAAAACCCATATTTAAATATCCAGTAAAGTGGTATCCACCGTTTTCATTTAACAACCCTGAGTTGGCGTCAACATAATCCTTAGTTGCAACATCATGAGAATTTACTGGGTTACTAACCCTCGTTAATGTATTACCGTTCATGTCTATGGAACCGGTAACAACAGTTGTTCCATCTTTACGTAAAAAAACATTATTTATGTAAGCGAGTGACACACCATCACCGCTTGTTTCACCATCATCTTTCATTCTTCCGAATTTGTCAACAGGCATTTTTTATATATACTAAAAAAGTTTATTTAAAACATTTTGAAACTGCTTACCTCTAGATAACTCTTTTAGAATGTATAAACATAAATGACCGCAAAATACTTGCCCAGCTTGTTGTAATTGGTCAGTATTGTATTGTATTGGACTTTTTAAATAATCTCGAATTTCAATAGGCGGTTGTATACCATAACTATCAAAATAAATTTTAGTTTTACCATTTTTATACCAAGCGACCCAATGTGTACCAGGTCCATCACTTTTATCAAAGTTTACTATACCACATTCTTTTTTACTCGGTTTTCTCGGTAGTGAGTCTAGTAAAAAAACTCCTCTAAAATAAGGAATCTTTAATTTTTTAACGACATCCTCTAATTCGAAATTGTTCAACGGTTTATTCGGTAAAATTACGTTTTCAATCGAAATATTTGTCATTTTTTTTATAGTTAAATATTTCTAATATCTTTATTGTCAACCCACGAATTAAATTCATCAGGATAACCTTTCCACTTTACGAGAGATTTCTTGTTTCCTTTTTTAATAACCTTTTCTATCCTATACACCTCTTGACTGGTTTTCTGCAGTTCAGGTTCATAAAAGGTACCTTGTATTTCTTCTCCATTAAAATCTTTAATTTTATATGTTATAGGTGATGTAAGTTTTACTTCAGAAACTGTAAAAACCTCCTCAGTCCATCTTGTTGTATAACCTTTCTCAAAAGTCTTTTTCTTTTTAGTTATCCTTACTTTGTCTCCAACAGAGAAATTAGGATTAGAGTCTCTTATTTCAAGATTATCAGGGTAAAGATTTCTCCAAACTCTCGTTTCATTTTCTTTTTTACTAGCGTCTACCGGAGTCATCTTAATAGATGAATGCCTCGTGTTATTATATTCTTTAACTAAATCCGGTAGCACATTAATGTAAACGTTTGTAGAGTTAGCGGAGAAATACTTCCACATTTTTTCTTTCATTGTTCTAATCCATCTCTCAACCACACTAGATTTTTCCTCATTTTCGGTAGAATATAATTCAACCAAGTCTTTTACATCTTTGTTATAAAACTCTTTACCCTTATCCACCCACATTTTTTCAGGTTTTCTCTCCTTAAAAATACTTTTTAATGCTATAGCAACAGATTTTCCTGTTTTATCTTTTAATGGCACCAGATATCCATATTTAGAAAAGATATCAATGACAGCGAGAAGGTATTTAACACCACGATTAAGCTTAGAAAATGCTTGCATGTCTACTAAATCCGCAGCCCATATCCTATCTATACCGTTTACTCTAACTCTCCTTTTCTTAAAATTTCTTTTTACAGGTTTATGTAATTCTTCAGCTAAATTTTTTTTTTTACTCCCATTCCAAATTTCATTTTCGTCCCAATGAGTCTACTTACCAAACCTCTTTCCATTTTTTCTCTAATACTAGGATTGTAAATACCTTCTAACTCCGTTAACATATTCTTATCACACACTGCGTTTCTTGTAGCAGTATCATTGTGTTGAAGATAGCAAACATCATGATTATAAGCGGCTTTATAAACACGGTTTATTGGTTTACTCCATTCCTTCGGTGTTAAATCTGGATTGAGTCTTTTATTTAGTTTGGTACCTGGTCCTGTAAAGTTGTGCCCTGGTAGATGCATTTCAACGGGTAAATTATTTATAAATTTATTTAATATACTACTCCCGGTGGTTTTTTTTTTATAAATTGTGATTTAGTTATTCCACAAATAACACATTTCCCCTGCATCATATTTCTTCCATTTTTAGAAACAGAATATTTTATATTATTCGTATCTGTATGTTTTTTACATTTAACGCAATACATCTTGTTTTATATATAAAAAATAAAAGTATTTAAATAAAAAATGGATATTATGAACATATCATGGAATGAAGTAGTATCAAAGAGATTTAATCATCCCCTTTTACCGAGGAGTATTAGGGGTTTAATTATAGGTAAATCAGGATGTGGTAAAACTACTTTATTGTTAAACCTTTTACTAAGACCGGAATGGCTTGACTATAACGATTTAAATGTTTTTGGAAAAAGTCTTTTTCAACCGGAATACAAAATACTAAAAAAAGCTTTTGAAGAAAAACTACCAAAAGAATGTATCTTAAGATTGTTTAACATGCGTGATGAGATACAAGAAACAGACGCTTCACCAACAGTTTTAGTTGAAGAATGGGCTAAAACGATTAAAGACAAATCGGATATAAATTGCAACTTCTTTGAAAATGCTAGTGATGTACCTGACCCGAGAGAGTTAAACTCAGGAAATAAAAATTTAATGATTTTCGATGATTTACTTTTAGAAAAGCAAAATAAATGTGAGTGTTACTACATTCGAGGAAGACATAGTAATGTTGACTGCTTTTACCTCTCACAGAATTATTTTAAGCTACCAAGGCAAACTATTAGAGAAAACGCTAATTTTATTTGTATTTTCACACAAGACGGAAAAAGCATTAATCATATTTATAGCGACCATGTAGGTGAAGATATGCCTAAGGATGAGTTTAGAAAGTTTTGTAAAAAGGCATGGGAAAGACCACATGGTTTTTTTATCATTGACTTAACCAGTGGAAAACATAATGGAAAGTATAGAAGTGGTTTTGATGATTTTTACTTACCTGGAATAGTATAAAAAATATTTAAATATTATAAAATGGAAGAACTTTTAGAACAAATTGTAAAAAATACGAGCAACAAAACATCATTTCAAATCATAGTAAGCGACAACAAAACAAGTTTTAGAACAAGGTTTAATCCTCCAATTCAACTGGAAAAGGATAAAGTATACGAAATAGCTATGGTAAACCTTGAAACTTACTACTCTTTTCCAAACATTGATGAAACGAACAACACATTCGTTTATTCTCCAGACAATGGCACCACATGGAATAAAATAAAAATACCTGAAGGAAGTTATGACCTCGTTGACATTAATGATACGATTCGTCAGGAAATGAGAAAAAATGGTCATTACGATAGAGTTAATGAAGAGTATCCTATTAACTTTTCTGCGAACACTAATACCCTAAAGTCTGTTCTTATTATTGATGATGATTATCAAGTAGATTTTAATCAACCAGGTTCCATCGCTAAAGTATTAGGTTTTACTCGAGCTAAATATTCGCAAGGATTTCATGAGTCAGAGAATGTAGTGAACATTCTTAGCATAAATAGTTTGCTCGTTAACATAGATATTATTTCAGGAAGTTACGTTAATGGTTCAACAAAAAATACTATTTACTCTTTTTTCCCAGATGTTGCACCTGGATATAAAATAATTGAGTCACCAGTTAATTTAGTATACTTACCAATAACGCTAGATGAAATACATAACCTAAATGTAAATATTACGGACCAAGATGGTAATTTACTAAATCTTAGAGGCGAAAATTTAACGATTAGGTTTCATATTAGAGAAGCGAGATGAGCTAAATAAAAAAATACTCGTATATAAAATGACAAGTTACACTAATGTTAAAGTAAATATATCTGAAGGGCAAAAGCAAAAACTTCAACATGCTGTTAAAGCTAGTTGCCCAGTAAGTATTCGTTTAGGTCATGAAGATTTACAAGGTAATGATGTTTTAGCAATTACCAATTCACAAGCGAAGAAAATGGCTAAAGCCTATGAGGATGGTGTGGGTATAACTATTAGAATGACTACAAAACAACTTAAACATAACATGAAAATAGAAGGGGGTTTCCTCGGAATGTTAGCGGGGTTGGCTGCTAGAGCTTTACCGATGCTTGCAAAAACCGTTTTACCAGCTTTAGGTGTTGGTGCTCTTTCTGGATTAGCTCAAACAGGTGTTCAAAAAGCTATGGGGTCAGGTCTTTACCTTAAAAAAGGAGGATGTGTTTGTCAAGTTGAAACTGATGGAAGTGGATTATACTTAAAACCATACAAAGGTAAAGGATTAGATTCCGTTGGTGATGGGTTGTATTTAAAGCAAGGAGGAAAAATGTATGATGGAAAAGGACTTTTACTTGGACCTAATAGTCCATTTGCTAATATCCCTATCCTAGGGGCTATATTATAAAAAAAAAATATTAATATAAGAAAATAATAGTAATTAAAAAAAATGTTATGTAAAAGTAGATCTGATTACAAAATAAATGAAAATTTTAAGGAAGTACTATGGCTTCCTTTTAAAAATTTAGAGCATCCACCTATACAAATTACAGATAATTTATGGGAGGTATATTCACAACATGAAATAGTACTAGAACCTAAAAAAACTTTAAGGTTGCAGCTTGGCCTTGGTTATGTTCCAAAATTTTGTAGAGATGTTAAAGTTTTACTTAATAATACTTTAGTTTTACAAGGTGTAATGCACAAGAGTGACCATAACCCTTTAGGGACTGAAGATATATTAGTACTAATGAAAAACAATAATTCTGATAAAAAGATTACTATTGCAAAAAATAAACCATTATTTTACGTTGTATATGATAATGGTTGGTATGATGAAAAGATTGGAGCATTCTAATGTGTAATGTTATAAATAGTAATATTTAAATATTATTTACAACAAATAAAAATGGATATTCATAAATTTGGTATAAAACCTAATATTACTACCCAACATAAAACTATATTTTGGAAACCTCATTTACATGGAGTAAGATATCACCCCTTAAAGCAAGATTCTCTAAAATGGAAAATATACTCACAACTAACTATCAAGATTCCTCCTAATGATGGTATGAGAGTTCTGTTAGGATTTGGTTATATAACTACACGAGGAGTTGTAGTGATATCTATTAGTAATAAATGGAAAGATAGTTTAACCATTTCTAATGGTATACATCTTGATAATGATGTTAATGATATTTTAGTCTACATTTATAATTTCTCACAAAAACCAATCGAAATACCTGAGGGAGAGTTATTCTGCTATCTAAAATATTTATCATAAAAAAAATATTACATTTATAAAATGGCAGATACAAATCAGGAACACCCTAATAAATTATATCCCCCACTACCCAAAGAACGGGTTACCCCTAACGCCCCACCTAATGAAGATATTGAAATGGAAACAATGGATAATGGTCATTCTTATAGGCTTAAAAAAATATCTGTGGTTTTAGATTTTCTCAAAAAGGAAATAACTGAAAGGGAAAGATTGAATAAGAAATATAGTAGGATGGCTAAAGCAGTTGATAATGTTGAAGGTGGATTGGTTGTTGTTTCATTAGCGTTAGGTGGTGTAGGTGTTGTTTTGCTTTCAACTGTTGCAGCGGCACCCGTTGCTGTAGGTTTGGAAGTTGCTGCTGGTGTAATCGGTCTTTCTTCATTGGTTAGTAAAGTATTTGTTAGGAAAACTACTAATAAAGCTGAAAAACATTTGAAAATTCAAACTCTTGCTGCTGCTAAGCTTAATACTATAGCTAATCATGTATCAAAGGCTTTAATGGATAATCATATATCTGATGATGAGTTTAAGCTGATAATGGATGAAATGAATAAATATGAAGAAATGAAGAGTGAAATAAGAACTAGCTTTAAAAAGAAGGTAACACTTGAAGAAAAGGAAAGTTTGATTGAGAAAGGGAGGGAAGAAGCGAGGGATTCCTTTCGGAGGCTCGTTGAGAAAAATCATGGAAAGCTTCCCTTTTAAGTTACCTAAATTACCTAGTTTTAGATGTAAATGCCAATGTGAAATAGGGGATAATGATGATGAATAAATATATAAGAACATTATATATGCTCTTATATATTAAAATCTACGTTAAAAACTATGATAAAAACTACGTTAAAAAAAAATGTTGCTAATTAAAAATGTCATTTCTAAAAATAACTGACCCTGTAAAAAGAGACTTAATTGTAAAAGAGTACCTCGAAACAAAAAAGAATATTCGGGATAATCAACTAGCAGAGAGAACAGGTGAACGAGAATTACAAACTGACCTTTCAAAGTTTTTTAGACCTATTACAGAAACGCAAAAAGCTACAACAAAGGAGATTACAGAGGGGCTTAAACCTATTAAAGAAGGTATCGAACAGTTACCACAGGCTATTACTTTTCCAGCATTTCCATCTATCACAGCTTATGATAAACCAACAGAAGAAGAAGACCCGCTATTTATCGGTGAAATAGCAGAGTCGTATTTAAATAAGCCTAAAGCTGACAAAATCTATGGAATATATGACAGAAAGGGTAAGTTTTATATCGGTAACAAACCAATTGTTATTCGTGACAATAATATTATTGTGGATGATGAAGAATATAATGGTACCCCCGGTCTATGGGAGTTAATCATGTCTAAAGAACCAAATGAAAATATTTATACAGGTGAGGATAAGGTGGAATATTATTATTTAATGGTAAAAACCCACGCTCTTCATCAAAATAACGACCCGGATAATCCACGTCCTAAAAGTTCTAAAAGGAAAAAATGGGTTGAAATTCTTAGGCCTATTTGGTATAATAGGGGAAAGTATGAAGGAAAAGGAATTGTTATCCCATCTGACCCTAACGCATTACTAGAAAGACTAGACCTGTTGATGGCAAGTAAAGAAGCAGGTAATACAGGTGTAAGAAACGAGGTAGTAAGCATTTGTGATGAACTAAAACGACAAGGTGTTATAAATTCACACTCTTATAAAAATTTAATGTCTTTACTATAAAAAAAGATGATAATCACTAAGAAACACGGATTTAAAACAAGGTATTCATACGGGGGTTCCGGAATCTTTGATAGTATTGCTAACTTTTTAGCGAGGCTTTTTACTAGTAGTGCAGCTAAACAAATTGCGTCTTCTGCTCTTGATGTAGGAAAGAGTGTAGCTAAGGAAGGAGCAAAGAAAGCTTTAGAGGTTGGAAAAAGTGCAGCAGTAGAAGCAGGAAAAAAATTAGTTACGAAAGCTTTAACACCAAAATCGAAGCAAATTTTACAAAAATATAATACAGCACCAAAACCTAATGATACTCCTAAAACACAAAGCATTAGCACATTAATAGATGGAAGTGCCATTGCTATTCAAGACTTAGTTAAAAGATTAAACAGTGGAGCGGGTATTAAAACAGTATGAAGAAAAAAATATAGATAAGTTAAGAAAAAATTATATTCATTATAAAAAAGAATGGCTATATTAAATTTTAATCGTGTAGATCATAAAAAATACAATAGTGCTACTATTGAAATAACAGGCGCTTCTTTAAACATAGAAGAAGATTGTGATATCCTCGAACTTAATAAAACGAAGTATAATTATAAAAAAGCTGTTGTGAAGTTATCTCCTGAAAAGGTAATCGAGATGAAAGAGATTGAGGAAAAGGTGAATAAATATTTAAAAAATTTAGGTATACCTGAAATAACACTTGTATACGGGAATAAAGTTTATCCTAAAACTATTCTGGATACCGCAAACAGAATTAAACTTCGAGGTGTGTATGTTAATGGTATTAATAAGTCTTTTCCCCAGCTTTGGTTTAAAATTTAAGTAACACAATTATAATTTTTATCTCATTTAAAAATTATAATCACTTTATAAAATGGACATTTTAAGAATAACTGAACCAATCTTAAAAGATGATAGTATTGTTGAGTATGAACACCATGAGTATGAACCAATCACTGGTACCAATCTCAACAACTCAGGAACAGACATTAGGATTAACATCGAGACTCAAGATATTTTTACTCATCCTAGTGAGAGTTATTTACTTATTGTAGGCGAATTAGTAAGAAGCGATAATGGAGCAGTTTATGATGCTAACACTGATATTTCTTTAACAAACAATGGTCTCATGTATCTTTTTAAAAATATTAAATATCAACTTTCGGGTATGGAGATTGAATCTGTATTGAATCCTGGTCAGGCTACTACAATGCTTGGTTTGTTAAAATATCCGGATGATTTCTCTAAATCACAAGGGCTAAATCAATTGTGGTATAAAGATACAGCAGCTAACGCGGGTGCCGGAAACACTGGTTTTATTGTAAGAAGAAATTATATTATTAATGACCCTCTTCCAAGAGGTACCTTTAGCTTCAGAGTTCCATTAAAACATATATTTGGTTTTTGTGATGATTATGATAAGATATTGTATGGAATGAAGCAAACTCTCACATTAACGAGAAATGATGATAATGATGCAGTCTTTCGAGATGGTGTTGCTCCTGCTGATGGTAGAATTAATTTACTTAAAGTATCTTGGTTTATACCTCATGTGTTACCCTCAGATGAAGAGAAAATGCAACTTTATAAAATTATCGAGAAAAAAGAAAAAATACCAGTTGGATATAGAATGAGACAGTGTGACTCTATTGCGGTTCCCGAGTCAACATCATTTACCTGGAGACTTGCTGTCAAATCATCACCTGAAGTGCCACGTTTTATCATTGTTGGTTTTCAAACTGGTAAAAGCGGTGCCCAACAACAAAATCCAGCTATATTTGACCATATAAACGTTAATAACATTTATGTTACGTTAAATTCTACTAGATATCCCGCTGTTGATTATAATCTCAGTTTTGCCTCAAACCAATTTAGTAGAGTGTATGGAGACGCTTCTCTATTTAGGTCTAAGTTTTATAACATGAATGAAATGGTGTCAAACCCTAACATTACTCCCTCAGATTATAAAGCCCTTTATCCTTTGTTTTTGTTTGATGTTTCCAAACAGAGTGAGAGATTGAAATACTCTGTCAGTGATATCCATATCAACGTGAGTTTTAGAGTCAATGTGCCTGCGAATACAGAGGCATATGCTGTTATTATTAGTGATAGGTTAATTAACTTCCAGTCTGATGGAAATAAAATGAGTGTAGTGTATTAAGATTTTTTCTTTTTATATAAAAAATGATAAAGGTTACAGATTTAAAAAAAATTCTTAAAGAAAATAATATAAATTTCTACTCATACTGGAATAAAAAGCGTTTAGTTGAGTTGGTGAAAGAACATGGATTGTTTCCGAGTGAATCACCTAAAGAAGAAAAAAGTAAAGACTCTAAGTTTGATAGATTAAAAACTATTATGAAAAATCCTAAGAAAGTTAGTTTAGAGGATGTTGAAACTGGAGAAATAAAAACCTTTCCATCAATTTATAAGGCAGGTCAATTTATAGACCGCAGTCCACAAACGATTGAGAATTGGAATGGGAGGGTTTGGAAAGATAAATATAGGATTAACGTTTATTAATTTTCCAAAGATGCCATTGACATTTTCTTATTGTTTTTTTATTTAAATCTGGTTTAATACCATTACTAACAAGTCTTTCAACTAACTCATATTTAACTCGATGTTTCATACCTCTTTCACCATATTTTCTAGGTACCTTGGTTTCACATAATTCTACTAATTCAAGTCTAGTATATCTTCTCATAAATTCTATTTCATCCCACATTTTATATATATTAATAAGATTAATATATATATAATTTCAATAAAAAATTTTTTGATAATATGTTAAGAAAATTATATTTACTTTTATAAAATGCCGTGGCTTAATAGAATTTCTAATATAGCTAGAAGAGCTGCATCAAATGTTGGGAGGGCCGTAACGAATGTTATACCTCAATCAATCCAACGTAGAATCAATAATTTTACTAATTGGTTAGCTGGTAATGTGGAAGAAAACCAATTACCACAAGTTTTTGATGAAATTGTTCAGAATGTTAGAGAGAATTACCCACCAAGACAACCGTTTGAGGTTAGAATAGAGCGCTCAGCATTTAGAGAGTTTGTTAATCAATATGTTATAGATGGTAGAGGAAATTATAACCCACAAAGATTTTTCGCAGAAACGTGGACGTCTCTTATAAATACTCTTCGAAATAATTTACGAACAAAGGTAAAACTTGTACTTAGGTGTAAAATGTGGTTAATGACAGATATTGATCAAGGTCCTGTCGAACGTGCTTTTCATAGTAGTCAACATTTAAATTTAAACAGTGAAGAAATAGAGGATTTATTGAACACAATGATAGATGAAGTTTTAGAAAATTTAGCTAATTTCCAAAGAGAAGGTAGTGGTTGGACTTTTGGGAGTATCGTAAAACTAGAAATACATACAGCTGCTTATGTTCCTTTAAGAGCTAATAGTTGGATACCTTTACCAGAATGGATTGCTAACAAAAAAGCGATTATTAATATGAAAAATAAAGATAATAAATGCTTTTTATGGTGTACTTTAAGAAATATTAATCCAAAAACTAAAGAAGAAGGAGGTCACCCAGAAATAGTTGACAAGGCTTTGAAAGAAAAGGAAAGTAGTTTAAATATGGAGGGAATCGACTACCCTGTTTCGGTTAAAGATATCAGTAAGTTTGAAACACAAAATCCTGAAATTAGTGTAAACGTATATAGTTATGAGGAGAACAAAAAATTCATTTATCCGCTTAGGCTTACAAAATGTGAAAAAAGTAAACATGTTAACCTTCTTTTAATTAAAAATGAGGAAAACATGCACTACGCTTTAATAAAAAACTTAAGTAGATTAGTAAAAAGACAAATAACTACTAATTCTAGGCATATGGAAATTTGTGGACGTTGTTTGAATCATTTTGGTAGTAAAGAACTTTTGGAAAACCACAAACAATATTGTAATGAACATGAACCTATTACTTTAGAGATGCCAAAACCAAATACCTGGGTAGCTTTTAAAAACCATTCTAGAAAACTTGAGGTTCCCTTTGTTGTATACGCTGATTTTGAAAGTGTTTTAGAACCAATACACACATGTCAACCAAACCCAGAAAAAAGTTATACTATGCAATATCAAAAGCATATACCTTGTAGTTTTTACTATATTATAAAATGCTTTGACGATGTTGTGTGTACTCCTATAAAAAGAAGTTATGTTGGAGAAAATGCTGGTGAAGTTTTTATAAACTGGTTGAAAGATGATATACGAGAAATTCATCAAGAATATTACCAAAAACCAAAATCCATCGAAATAACAGAATCAGAGAAAGCAAAGTACCAGAAAGAAACACATTGTTGGATTTGTGGTGGGGAGTTTAATCATGCTAATTATAGAGTAAGAGACCATTGCCATTTTACGGGTAAATATAGAGGTGCCGCACACACTGAATGTAACCTAAATGCTAAAAATCCTAAATTCACACCTGTATACCTTCATAATCTTAGTGGATATGACGCTCATCTTTTTATTAAATGTCTTGGCAAATCTGAAGGGAAAATTGATTGTATTCCAAACAATGAAGAGAAATATATTAGTTTTAGTAAAAATATTTGGGTTGGAAAAAATATAAAACATAAAATTAGATTTCTTGATAGCTTTAAATTTATGAGTTCTAGTTTAGATAAGCTTTCGAGTAACTTAAAAGAAAGCCAATTAAAAATTTTATCGAAATATTTTAATGCTAATGAGTTATCTTTGGTTAGGAGAAAAGGAGTTTTCCCTTATGAGTACTTAGATTCATTTGATAAACTTAAAGATAAAGAATTACCACCTAAAAAAGCATTTTACTCTAGTTTAAACAAAGAAGGAATTAGTGACGAAGATTATGCTCATGCACAAAAGGTTTGGAGAACTTTTAACATGAAAACGTTGAAGGATTACTTAGAACTTTACAATAAAATAGATGTATTGCTTTTAGCGGATGTTTTTGAGAACTTTAGAGATGTTTGTCGTGAAAACTATAATTTAGACCCTAGTTGGTATTATACAGCTCCTGGTTTAGCTTGGGATGCGGCATTAAAAATAACGAAAGTGAACCTAGAGCTTTTAAGTGATTCTGATATGCTTTTAATGGTTGAAAAGGGTATCAGAGGAGGTGTTAGTATGTGTAGTAAAAGATATGCAAAAGCAAATAATAAGTATATGGGTAAATTATATGATTCTAGTAAACCATCAAAATATTTATTATATATAGATGCAAATAGTCTTTATCCTTGGGCAATGAGTCGTCCTCTTCCTACACATGGTTTTAAATGGATGACAAATAAAGAATTAGAAATTTGGCAAAAAATCCCATGTATATTAGAAGTAGATTTAGAATATCCGAGAGAATTACATGATTTACATAACGACTTTCCTTTAGCGCCTGAACGTTTAAAAATAGAAAAAGTAGAAAAACTTATTCCAAACTTAAATAATAAAGAAAATTACATTATTCATCATGAAGCTTTAAAAACATGCGTTGATTTAGGTTTAAAGATTACTAAAATACATCGAGGAATTAAGTTTGTGGAAAGCCCATGGCTTAAATCATATATTGATACAAACATTGAACTAAGAAAAGCGGCTAAAAATAATTTCGAAAAAGATTTTTTTAAATTAATGAATAACTCACTTTTTGGTAAAACTATGGAAAATCTAAGAAACAGAGTAACGATAGAACTGGTTTCTAGTGAAGAGCGTTGTAAAAAATTAGTAGCAAAACCAAACTATAGCCACGCAACAATATTCGATGAAAACCTAACAGCGGTACACATGAAAAACACTAAGTTGGTATATGATAAACCTATTTACTCAGGATTAAGCATCTTAGATATTAGTAAAACACATATGCAAAAAACTTATTATAATTACTTTAAACCTAAGTATGGTGAAAAGGTTAGAATGTGTTATACTGATACAGATAGTTTTATTCTCGAAATAGAAACTGAGGATTTATATAAGGATATTGAAGAAGATGTGGCTGAAATGTTTGATACAAGCAATTATCCAAAAGACCATTTTTTAAAAAATGATTGCAATGCTAGAGTAGTTGGGATGTTTAAAGATGAGTTAGGTGGTAAAATTATGACTGAGTTTGTTGGTCTTGGAGCAAAAATGTATGCTTATAAAACTTTAGATGATATAGAAGATAAAAGATGTAAAGGTGTTAAACAATCAGTTGTTAAGAAAGAGATAACCGTTAATAATTTCAAAGAGTGTTTGTTTACAGAAAAGGACCAGTATAGAGAGATGAGTGTTTTAAGAAGTAGGGAGCATAATATATATACTGAAAAGTTAAATAAAAAAGCGTGAATTAAATTATATTTTAAAACAAAATACTTCTAATTACCTTATTTTCTAGATTATGTATATCTTCTGCATATGTTACGTTATTTCTTCTTATTTTACAAACTTTTGGATGCTTCACTGATTCTCTTTTATCAAACTTTTCAAAAGTTTGTATTACATAGCTATGTATTAATTGGTTTCTAGTTAATTTTTTATCTAATTTAATTCCCAACTGGGAATTAACATCATTTCTTAAATCTTTTTTAGATGTATTTTGTCTCATATGAAGTTGAGAAAAAATTTGTATTTTTAGATCCACATATTGGTTAATTTCAGGATTTATAGAATCAAAAATACTATTTGCATAATTAGCTAGAAGTATAGCAAATCTTGCTAATAGTTCTTTATCCGAAATTAAATTTTTAAATTTATCTTTAACTATTTCCATATTTATTAAATTTTCTTCCATGTTATCTATAGGCTTCATTAAACTTTTATTTTCATCTAAGTTCAACTCTTTTAAGAACTTCTTTAACGGTTCCATCTTGAATTATTTTATGACTTAAAATTTAAAAAATTCAAAAAATTTTATCCATTAATTTATTTTTGAATTTATGTAAAATGGATATAGTAATTAGGTTAGTCCCTCATGCATAGACTTATCTTGCGTTGACACATGGGGGCCATGATATATATTAGTTGATGCGTTGGTTAGTGAGCACCGTTGTTAATCAATGCGTTGGTTAGTGGGATAATGAAATTTATTTTCTTTAGAATTATGAGGAAATAGATTTTTTCATACAAAATCGTATGGGCATTCTGGGGTTATTTTATAATAATTTAATCTAAAAGTACAATGCCCAAATGAGACAAATTACAACCTACTACTGTAAAACCTGTATGTTTTAAAAACCCTTTCAAAATATTTCCTAATTTAAATAAACTGATGTAAAATACTAAGCAAAACATTGGGCATTTTTTCCCTTTTCTCACATTGTATTCTATCCAATGATATAAGTATCTTTCAGTTTTACATTTTAAACTGTTTTCTGCAACTTGATTTTTCGTATTAGAGTACAAAATGTCTTTGGTCGCTTAATAGACATGTGTAACCCGAGGTGGAGATCGCAGTTGAAGTCGGACTTTGTAACTTTATTACGGGTTGTCTCAAAATTGACATATATAATCATTATCTATTTTTGAATGCGACAAAATACCTTTCATTAATACCTAGAAGAAACCAATGATTAAAAAACCCTTTTTTTTTAATCAAGAATAGTGCAGAAATTATTAAAATCAAAGGATTCGATTGCTGTTTAAGGTCCAATGAATAAGAATAAAGACATTAGGTTCTGATTGTGTCGCTGCAGATGCGGCGACAGTATTCTATTTGTCTGGGAATTAAGCCACTCGCCACAACTCGGCCGGTTCTATAACATCATCCAACCGCATCTGTACCAAGAGTTTCCAATAAAAATACTGCCAGTCTCATGATCTTAAAGATGGCGGCACCCATGTAAATCCATTAGCAATGGCAACAACAGCCGCCCCGATAAGCAAGCAACCTGGCACCGAAAATGCCAACAAAATTGATAGACCGAGTAAGAAAATAAATGAACAAATTTTTTGTGATCGGAAATGCATCCAGAAAGATTCCCAAGGAAAACTGTAACTAATGTTTTCTTTTCAAAGTGGAGTGTTGTGATTTTATGAAGAGTAAAACGGTGTATTTCCGGCGAAGCTATGTACCTTGTCGGTGCATATCAAGCTACGTGATACAGCCGAGAGACCTGATGAGCGGATCACCCTAGGTTTGCCGCAAGGAAAAAAGGAGAAAGGAACTATAGGAAAACAAGAGATACAAAACTTAATTCATCAATGAAACATAATCGTAAATATTTAAAATTAGACAAAATTCGCCGTCTCCACTGATAACACAGTACGGGCAGTTTTAGCCTATGTCATCAGGGCTGTAAAGTTTTTCAGGCGATCATTTCGCGGCGACCTTGATGCATCAATGTTTTCTTGGTTTATTATTGACAGATTTGACCGGATTTAAAGACTCGCCTCTACCAACAAAACATTTTAGTCAGAATTGGAACTGCTTATTCCTAGTTCTGTAAGAACATTTGGCAGTTTTTCGTCAATAATACAGTTTATGATTTTCCCATTAAAATAGAAGGAGGGATCTCTTTCTTGTCCGGTCAGGTTTGTGCCTGCGTGGTTCACCAGTATCTTCCTCTGAAGATGGCTAAACAAGGCCTAAGCCCTGAAGTCTGGTGCCTCCTCTACCTGCCACAATTTATCTCGTTGAGCTGATAGACGGACTACCGGTTGAATTGCAGGCACAGCCGCCTGCCGAACTGCTGGTTGAGCCGCCGGTTGCTTACGGCTACTTCTGTTTCGAATCTCTGAAGAGAAGATGGGTGATCCATGCCTGCTGTTTATGCCAAAATTGTGTGCCACACGTAACAATTTCGATTTTCATTGACTTTTTTTTTCTCTTAAAGTCGTGGCAGAACTTAACAGAACTTGATAGCATGAGGGATCTGAAGGGCATGTGAAAAAACGTGATAGCAGATCGTAGCAATCATAAGACAGCTTCAGAGAGCGTGACGAAAATCGTGGCAGAGCTTGACAAGAATTGTTAAAGTTTTGTGAGAAATCGCTAAACTCGTAATTGAACATACCGAAAGCGCATGGAAGCGCTGAAAATTGTAGTAATACAAAAATAATGCAATAAATCGTGGAGTTCCCGCTATGTTTTTTTTTTTAAATCGTGGATATCGTGGACATCGTGACTGACTTTAAACGCAGCATAAGCAGTCCGAGATCTTACAATTGTCCAGGTTGTGGTGGCGAATCTTTATTGAATTGATTGACTGAATGGTTTTTTACGCCGCTTTCAACATTATTTCAGTCATGCCACGGCGACAGATCAAACATTCATGTATTTCCTGGGTTTCACCAGGACTAGGCTAGAACTCTGAAGTATCTTACCCGAGGACACTCCCACGAAAAACCCAGTGGATCCAGTGAGGCTCGAACCCGAGGCCTCCAGGTTACGAATCCTACTATTTACCACTGAGCCACGTAGGACCCGGCGAATCTTCAAATCCGGGTCAACCTGTCAAAAATGAAATGGGAACCAATTTTTTTTTATTCTTATTCATTAGCAGTCGTACCCCTTGATTTTAACGGTTTCTACAGGTTAGAGATACGATAAATTCTCTTAAAAAAGTCATTTTCTCGGATCATTTTCTTGTAGGTATTCATGAAAGGTATTTGACGACATTCGAAAATGGATAATGAAGGTGTATGCCAATTTTGAGACAACCTCTAATAAAGTTACGAAGTCCGATTTCCAACTCGATCTCCACCTCGGGTTACACATGTCTATTAAGCCAAAGATTTGTCTTCTTCCTTTTCCCCATCGTTTTCACACTTTATCTGAAAATAAAACATACATGATTTGTAAGTGAGCGTTTTAAATGTACGAGTATTAACCCTTTAGGTGTCTAAAAAGTCGTCTGTGACATGATTTCTTTCAGTATGAAAATACCTTTAAAAACCTGCCGTAGATAATCACACTGATTCCTTTTTTTACCCCTTATATATAGTAACACTACACACAAATAGTGAAATCTCATAATCAGGCACCGCCAGCTTCTATATAGTGTATTTCACAAAAAATGGCTTGTTAATTTGAAACAAATTCGTCATTCGACATTCGTAAGCTATTTTAAGGTCTAATTAGGGTCTACTGTTTTGCAAAGGTGTGAAAAGTGAAAAAAAAAAAAAAATCTATACATATTTAAATCCTAGTATTAGATATAACTAGATGCTTTTAGGTGTGCAGCTGACAAGGCATATGGTTGGTTGTTCGTTGATGATAATTATTACTCATTTACATTAACAAAGAGGAGTCTTGTGATGACGATATCGAAGATGATAGTTATAAATAGTAGTTATGGATCTTGTGCATGGTAGTTATGATAGTTATGGACCTTATACATGATTCTGTCTGTTATCAAGCTCCTCATATATATAATGATATTTCATTTCAAAAGCATAAAAAATTAGGACAAGAAACCTGACTGACAGAAAGACCGAAAGACGGACAGACAGACAGTTATACATATTGATCAAAAAGACATTTAATGTTTGATTAAACTCGTAGACAATCGCTTATAATATCGTACTCTGTTTCAACTCAGGAGCTAGATCGTTTTACTGAGTTTTGGAGCGTGGAGCGTTGCCTATAAAAAATGACAGACAGTTGCTCGACAATGAACATCTTATATTTTTTCTTTAGAACTGTGGTGAATAAAGCATATATGAATCACTTGGCAGAGCACAAACTTCAGAATATTGTGTTTGTATGTTTAACAAAGCTTTTGCTGACTTCCGCGTGTTGATTTTCAAGAAATCATAGTCGCTGACGGAAGTTTGTCGGATTAAACGTCTTCAACAAACAACTAACCACCAAAAGAACAATACAGAAATATGCACTGATATCCCAGACATTCCGTGCGACAACCGTCTACTGCATATCTATTCATCTGATTGTCAAATAAGTATGTTTTGGTGCTTACCTAGCAAAATTCTAGGGCGCAGCCATGTTTTTGCCTGGAGCGGGTACGTTCAATTGACAGGAGCAGTAACGTTGATCTGGAGCAATAACGTAAGGTCTCTCCAGGGTGGTAAAGAGGATAAACAGCGACTGGCCTGGAAAGAATATTGTGCAGAATACTGGTAAAAGAAAACTCCAGGATAGCATGGATAGCTGCTCTGGCCGCAGCGATATAACTGAAAAATGTTTAAAGGGGCGTTAAACACCAAACTAACTTTTCTTTCTTTCTTTGTTACAATGATATCATATACTGTCTTGAGCAGAACTGTAATTTTTGAGACACAGTTATGTGTGAAAGAGTCCGTCATCCTTTGGCTTTCGAGGTGAGATTTTGTTTAATTTGTAGATAGGAAACGTAATTAGGCTGGCCAGAGGCTCGCAAAATAACATTTTATCTCAACTTCCAATTCATGTCAGATTCTACATGTATATCTCTTACTCAACTCTATGTTTCCCCTATAAAATCCACTTTTTCATGTTAAATACCGAGAACTATATCCAAATATCATTAACAATGTTACCGTGCAATACAAATGTGCCATGCTGTGTGAAAATGGGGCTTGAGGCGTCTGCAAAAAGAATCATTCCAGGTCAGCCTGCACATTCCGCGCAGGCTGACCTGGGTCGAAACTTTTTTCTATCAGTCGACTTTCTGCATGTCAAAGGACAGTGTATCTAATGATTCAATCGATTGCTATACAAAATCTATTTTATGGATGGTATCATGCACCACGAAGATGCATTAAATCCCTTTTGCAAGAGCATGGCTCAAATGTACATGTATGTGAGCTCGATTAAAGTAAAAATGGCGTAGACTTTTAAATATGTGAACGGCATAATATGGGTATGTCTAAATGCGCTTCGTGGGGTGTAATTGGAAAATAACTGTACCTTACAATACAATGAGTATGCATTTGACCATTCCCTATGTAGCATGTAGCAGCCCTTTGAAAGCTCTTAATAGTAAATAATCCTGTGTTTTAACGACCATGAGGTGGAAGGCTCTTGAAAACAGTGAAGGAGTGATTGCTAGTAACCAGTATTTTCTCCTTTCGCCAGCCCAATATAAAGACATTTCATCATAATCCTTCTTTGCCAAACATTCTCGTGTTTCGACGACTTTGAGGAAGAGACCTTTTGTAAACATGACGGGAAAAGGAGAAAATGCTGGTTACAAGCAATTTTTTCCTTTTCCAACTTTGTTTTTTCATCCCAACATATACAAAATGTCATCTTTGAGCCAAATTTAATTAATCGACTTCAAATATTTTAAATATAAGCAAGCCTATGCCGTTTAATAAAGATTTTAGCCTAAAGACAACTTCACGTATATATACGAGTTTTGTTCTTTACCAAAAGACAAAATTTTGGACTTTCCCAAACCGAAAGCATTTACAGATGACGAATTCAATATAGATCAATGATTTGTTTTGGAGGAAGACTTTTGAAAATATTGTTGGAAAAGGAGAAAATGCTGGTTAACAGCTCTCTGCGCGTCACTGTGTTGTAAAGATTTTAGTCATTTTTTAAAAAATTCCATAAGGATTATAATACAACACGAACCGTTTCTAAACGACCCGTCGTTTTAGTTTATACATATTCATTCACCAATTAATTACAAGCATTTAATGACAATAGAATAACAAAAATAACTGACGAAATAATTTGAACAAAAGCAAAGCTTATATGGTTCTTCTCCAAGATCCAGGTACACAGTTAATGGTTAATTATAATGCATAACGTAAGAAAAATAATAATGATAATATGATAGGTGTTGAGGGAAAGCCGTGGAAAAATAGAACAGGAGAAAAAAATAGAGATTGGTGTGGAGTGTTTAACTGGAGGACTAAAACTGGAGGTATTTTTCTAAAGTTAATATTGTCTTCCTCCATGACCATCACAAATCACTAGATGTTGGATGCTATCAATAACAGAACGTGTAGTAACTTTTTGAGATATAAACAGCTCTGTCATTTAGACCGAGTTTTGGAAGCCAGGAATTCACAACCGAAGAAAGAAAACGACATAATTATAACTAAGGAAATCTTATGATTTGGCTAATATAAGTATGAACTGCTGCGAGTATTTTTTCGTTATCAGGTAGATTAAGATCTTCATCACCATATAAAATGACCTGAAGAGTAAATCTTGAAATTGTACTTATACTATTCTTTAAACATATCTTAGATCTCGGTAAAACGGGCATTCAAAGAAGTAATGCTGAGTTGATTCAATGGAGCCGCATCTACAAAAGGGCGACTGGACTATATTTTTCAAATACAAATGCTCATTAAGGCAACTACACTTATTACGTAACCTAGCATGTATGATCTGAGTTTTTCTATCTCCAAAGAAATAAAGCTTGTTTGGGCTCGGTTTATCCATGTTTAAGCGATATTTAAAAGCAGACCACGTTCCGACATTTTTCGTTTCATCTGATAAACTGTTCCAATCATTGATCACTGATGGCAAGAATGAGTTTTTGTACAACCTGGTTCTGCAAGCAATGGTTCGCAAGTTATTTGGTTTTCGACGATTGTAAATTGATGAATCCCCAACTGTCTGAGGAACAAGAACATTAAGATGGTTGGGAGACAGTCTGTTGAACATTTTATAAAAGAGAATCAGTTTGTGTTTTTGCCTCCTTTGGCTTAAAGTTTCCCACCCAGTTTCTTGATGTAAGTCACGGATAGCAACCAGTTTGGTGCAGCCGGTTACTATGCGAGCCGCTTCATTTTGAACTTTATCCAGTTGATCTTTCAGGCCCTGAGAAAAATTGTCCCATACAACATCACCATATTCAAGGATAGGCCTGATAAATGAAAAGTAAATAATTTGGAGAAAAAGACGATAGAGACGTGTTTTTAGATGCCGCATGATTCCAATCTTTTTCCATGCTTTTTCAATAGATTTACTAACATGAATATCCCAAAAACCATCATTGGAGAGAAAGAATCCCAAGTGTTTATGACTAGTAAATGACGGTATTTCTATATTTGACATAAAGATACCTGGATGATTAAGCTTGGAACGTTTACGAGACATTACTAAAGATTCAGACTTAGATGGATTAAACTTGACCAACCACTTCTGAGCCCATTGATTAATTTTGTCGATGTCTGATTGTAAAACTGTCCCTACTTCAATCGGATCACCTACAACCATTGATAAGCTGGTATCGTCTGCAAACAGGTTAATATTAGCCTAAATGTCATCTACTATATCATTTTTATAAACTAAAAATAAGATAGTTCCGAGTATAGAACCTTGAGGGACACCGGCTTGTACACGACCTAAAGTTGAAACACCGCCAAGCAAAATAACCCTTTGAAAACGATTAGAAAGATAATTAGAAAACCAAGATAATAACTTTCCACGAATCCCTGCTCTCTCTAGCTTAAAGAGTAAGCCTTCATGCCAAACTTTGTCAAATGCTTTACTTATATCGAAAAATAAAACTCTGAATTCCAAACCATCATCCAAAGCTTTACAAATGTGATGACAGAGACAAGCAACTTGGTTAACGGTTGAGTCACCTGGCATGAAACCAGATTGCCAAGGTGTAAAGAAATCGATGTCCTTTAGATAGTTGTAAACATGTTTGAATATAATTATTTCTAAAACCTTTTCAGTATTATTCAATAATGAAACAGGCCTGTAGTTAGAAGGAAGAGACGTATCTCCAGATTTAAATATAGGACACACATTGGATATTTTTCATGAGGATGGGACAGAACTAGTATTTAAAGATTGATTAAACAGATCAGGTGAGGTGCTAGCTAACCAGCAGCTTCGATTAGAATCCTGTTATTTATGCCGTCAGGTTCTGAGACCTTACCAAGCTTAAGTGTTTTAAGAACATCTAGTACTTCAGACGGCATGACACTGATTGAATCTAAAGGATTGTGTATAAATTCATGATTTCCATCTGGAATAATACTTAAGGAATCATCTTTGCATGACTGGTTGGCAAAGTAAGAATTGAGTATTTGCTTTCTCGTCTTCTTCGATAATCATAGAGTCGTTGGAAGTATCATACAAAGGAGGGATCCATAGATGTTGAAGAATGAGAACACATGAGCGATTTTAGTGTTTTCCACCAACCACGCGATGACAGAGTTCCAGATTTTAATTGTGAAGACAACTGCTCGAAATGCTGTAACGTACTTTACTTTGTCGGATCATTGCAATTACTTCATTTCTAGCAGACCTTAAATTTGACCAGTGACTGACATTGTTTGATTTCTTTGCTTTTCTGTATAATCTTTTACGGCGGCGTATTTTCTTTTTAATCTCACAGGTCAACCACGGAGGTTCTTTGAGATTGATATTAACATCTTTACTGGGAATGGACTTAACGTGCGTTTTCAGTGATGACATCCGCAAAATTATTAGCATAAATATCACTATTACTATTATGCGTAGATCTCCAATCAAAAATTGCGAGGTTATGTCTGAGCTGATTATAATTGCCTTGGTCATATTTCCAAATTGTTCGCTTTATATTCTTAACCTTTGGTTTTAAAAAAATTAAAGACACCGAAGACAGGACAGTGATACTGCATTGTAAGATCCAGATAAGGTTCACCAACGCCCGTTGTTAGGACTGAGTCTTTATTAGTAACAAAAAGAAGATCAATTATAGAGTGAGAATTTTCTGTGAAATGTGTTGGTTCGTCTATACATTGAGTCATATTAAATTGGTTACAGAGGGCCTCCACCTTACGAAATTGGGTTTGATTCATTGTGTTTAGATTAAAGTTCCCCATAATAATAACAATAGAGATATTTGAATCAATAGCAAGACCAATAGAATTTTCTATAAGTGAGCTGTAAGCTGAGTCAGAGTTTGGTAGTCTGTAGAATACATCGTACAGGGTATTCCTGTTATTACTAGACTTAATCTGAATCCAAATGCACTCAAGGTTATTGAGCTCGAGATCGTGTCTTCGGATATAAGACAAATTATTCTTGACATATAGAATAACTCCCCCATATCTATCATCAGCTTGATCTTTTCGTTCGGGTGGATGGAAAGAAGGAAAAGATAGTTCATTTGAAGAAATTTTATCATGCAACCAAGTCTCGGAAAACGACACAATATCAAAATATGAAAACTCAGCAATCAAAATATCAAGCTTGTTAGATATACTTTGGACATTATAATGGATAGTTGAGAGGTGATTAGGAAGGTTGAGAAAATTATACAGATCAAATGAGCTGGACCAACTGTTTGAGCTCTCGCTAGGTGATGGACCAGGATTCGGATGGACGTCGCCTGATTTTAATATCAAAAGTAGAATCACGACAGACAAAGGTAACAAACAATAAAAAGTGCAGTATAGCATCAGCCTGGAAAATTCTACATTCTCTTTGCAGCGGTTGCTTGCCAATAACCTTTTCCTGTTATAGTGTATAATGTATTCGTTCAAAACTGTTTAATGTTAGTTAAAACTGAATATGAAAGAACAATACTGTCCAATAACGGGAATAGAAAAAATAGTGTAATAGTGACGTGGGAGTGAAGATGTGAACGGTGTGTTGGCTGGCTACATGCAAACCTTTGAAATCTACATCGTATCATGTTACCGCACACACTATGTAGAGGAACAGCATGCAGCAATACAACACATGTCCAAATCCACGTTTCTTACAAGCTCCTACAATCACACTATGTATCAATTCAACAATAATTACCAGACACTCCACACCAATGAAAAGGAAAAATGAAGATATGCAAGAAAAAAATGATAAAAACGGCTGATAAATGTAAGAAAAATGACCAATTACACAAAACGTAAATCTGTCAAACAAACTGGAATCAATCTTCTCGTAATCCACACAAACAAAGCCAGCAAGATAAACCCCTCGTTTTCAGTTATACGATGACGAAGGCTTACATATTGGTTCTAGTATGCAAAAAGAAGCTTTCCTTGTAACAAGTTACTGTTCCTTTTCCCAAGATGTTTTCCATATAGGGACTCTTTCAGAGAGATACGAAATCGAATTTGCTTAGTTCTGGATTCGACAAATTTTCGCTACAAGCGAGGAGAATCCCCACTGGAATAAAAAAAAAATACAAATCCAATGTAGATGAGTTTTCTGTGATACAAAGCTAAAATTAATTGAATTAGTTTAACCCTACCAGCGCCATAGGCGAAAACAAGGGTATTTGCGGACGGCATAGATCAAGATCAGACTGCACAGAAGTGCAGTCCGATCTTGGATCTCTACCTCCCGCTTTTTTCAGTCAAGTCTCTATAATGAGAGTCTTTCTGAGTTTCAGTGGATTGTATTTTAACCCTTCGAAAAGGTCGAGTTAATACATTTGTCGCTGAAGGGATAAATCCTTCAACGGAAAGACAAATAAAATGAAGATTTCCAGCAAACAAAGAGAAACAAGCGGTTTCGTTGAAATGATATCACCCGCCGAAAAAGACCTTTTTTGATACAATCATATTAGAGGTATTGTGTGTTGCATGTACATGTGGCCTTTTTGTTAATTGTCCATGATAAAATTACACTTTAAGCCCACTTTTTCCATGGCACAGCATTTCATTAAATAAAAAATATATAAGTGGCCCATAATGAGATTATACATGAAATCCCCTTTTACCATAACATGGCATTTCATTAAATGAAACAAATAATGAAAATATACATCAAGCCCCCTTTTTCCATGACACATCATTATATATAGAAGAAAATTGTATCAACGGACTATCCTAAGGAAGACATGCATGAAGTTTCATAAATGTTCGTTAAGGACTTTAGAAGATATCTGTCCAGGCGGACGGATGGGCGAACTGACTGTTATTGGTCCATAATGAAATTATACATTTAGCCTCCTTTTTTCATGACATGGCATTTCATGAAATAAAAACATATAACTATTGTCTGTGGATTCATAAAGATGAAGTTTAATTACATTTTGTCCAGTCAAAGAGATATTAGTCCATAATGAAAATATACGTCAAGCCCCCTTTTTCCATGACACGACATTTAATGAAAAAAAGATAAAATAATGATATTGGCGGACTATCATAAGGAACACACGTATGAAGTTTCATCAATTTTCGTCAAGGATTTTGAGTTAGAGATATTGATCCATAATGGAAATATACATGAAGCCCCCTTTTTCTGTGACACCATATTAAATATCAAAAAAGCAAAAAAAAAAAAGTAATATCGGAGGACATCATAAGGAACACCTGTATGAATTTCCATTAGTTTTTGTCTAGGATTTAGAAGATATCTGTCCGGAAAAACGGACAATGAGATGGTCATTGGTCCATGATGAAATTATACATTTAGCCCCCTTTTTTCATGACGTGGCATTTCATGAAATAGAAACAAATAACTATTGTCTGTGGCTTGTAATAAACAATATAAAAGTGAGGTTTCATAACATTTTGTCCTGTAGTTAAAGAGATCCTGGTCCATGATGAAAATATACATCAAGCCCCCTTTTTCAATGACACGGCATTAAAAAAGCGTATATAACTGTGGTGTTGCATGGTCAATCTAGGTGAAAGTTTTTGTCCTGCATTTCCAAATGGTGGTTGATAGATGTGACAAGTTCGATGTAAAAACTCTGTATAGTTTTCAAGATAAGCCTCAAAACATCAAAAATTTACTCTACCGCATAACTTAAAATCGCTCCCAGTCGGCCATTCTACATCGAATCAAAAGAAAAAAGTGTTTCGGCGGAATGGATTATTGAACACACATATAAGTTTCACGAAATTCTGTCCAATGGTATTGGAGATATTCTCCCGGACGGACACACGGACGGACGGACGGACAGACGGACGGACAGACGGAAGGACGAACGGACGGACAACGCTAAAACTATATCCCTCCGCCTTCGGCGGGGGATAAAAAAAACACTTGTAGCAAAGTCAAAGTTCATTTTGCCGGAAACATATCACATCGGAGAGTGTTACCCAAGATCAGACTCTACTTTCTTTGCAGTGTGATATCGATCTTCACTGTGTGCAAAAAAAAAAATGCATCGAATCGTGTTTAGCAGTCTAAGGGTTTAACTTGATAAATCTGGGAAATGTTAATAAACGGTAGACAAAGTCATTGCGAAAAGTTTTGTTGTTGCTCAGTTGACAGTTTTGTCTTTTCAACCCGATTCGCCAAGGGCTTTTTATACGCCCGTCGAAGACGGGACGTATTATGGGATCACCCGTGGCGGGCGGACGGGCGGGCAGCGTCCCCATTCTTTGTCCGGAGCATATCTCCAAAACTATGCTAGCTACGGTTATGAAATTTCATGGGTGGATAGATCTCATCAAGGCGGAGTGCAGTGCACAGAAATCATAACTCTCGCTTGCTTAATTTTTGAGTTATTGCCCTTTGTTGTTTTTCATACTTGAATTTTGTCCGGAGCATATCTCCAAAATTATACTAGCTACGGCTATGAAACTTCATGGGTAGATAGATCTCATCAAGGGGGAGTGCAATGCACAGGAATCATAACTCTTGCTTCCTTAATTTTTGAGTTATTGCCCTTTGTTGTTTTTCATACTTGAATTTTGTCCGGAGCATATCTCCAAGACTATACTAGCTAAGGTTATGAAACTTCATGGGTGGATAGATCTTATCAAGGGGGAGTGCAGTGCACAGGAATCATAACTCTTGCTTACTTAATTTTTGAGTTATTTCCCTTTGTTTATATTCATACTTGAATTTTGTCCAAAGCATATCTCCAAAACTATGCTGGCTACGGTTATGAAACTTCATGGGTGGATAGATCTCATTAAGGGGGAGTGCAGTGCAAATGAATCATAACTCTTGCTTGCTTAATTTCTGAGTTATTATACGCCCGTGGCGGACGGGCGGGCGGGTGGGTTGGCAGGCGGCATCCAGTTTTTGTCCGGAGCATAACTTTGTCATCTCCAGTCCGACTGACTTGAAACTTGGCATGTGTGTTTGTTGCAATAATACGGAGTGCAGTGCGAAAGAGCCATAACTCTACCTCGTGCTGTCTTTGAGTTATTTCCCTTTGATCGTCATTTTTACAGCATTTTCTGCTTGTCCGGAGCATAACTTTGTCATCTCCAGTCCGATTGACTTGAAACTTGGCATGTGTGTTTGTTGCAATAATACGGAGTGCAGTGCAAAAGAACCATAACTCTACCTCGTGCTGTCTGAGTTATTTCCCTTTGATCGTCATTTTTACAGCATTTTCTGCTTGTCCGGAGCATAACTGTCATCTCCAGTCCGATTGACTTGAAACTTGGCATGTGTGTTAGTTGCAATAATACTGTCTTGAGACATATGGAGCCGAAGCTGTTGAAGACGAATACCACGTATTTTTTCTCTGCCACCGATACGATTTTTATAAGAAAATATATATAGGCGAGCCTAGGAATAAAACATACGATTCATTCTTTAGATTTATGTCAAATCCTAATCAATTCAGTCTCCTTAATATTTCAAAGTTCGTACACAAAATTCTACAAATTAGGAACGAAATCACTTAAACAACACATCCTTTATTTACATATTCCAGAACTGTACACTTACAAAAGAGACCGGATTGTAACAAGCTGGCAGTACTTGACATTGCGTGAGATGGAGAAAATGCACGCTAAGGGCATTTTCTCCTTCTCATTCAATGTCAAATATCAAACATGGACGTGTTGAGTTTTAGACAAGGCAAAAAATTTTCACATCTGACAAGTGTTGAACTAAAAGTTTAATTATTGTAAATTTATGCATTTTTTCTGTGTAAGATATTATATCGCAAGGTTTGATCCATGGGCCGATGGCCTATAACTTAGAATAACAAATATTAAACGTAATAAGCTGATAGCACCCGAGCATTGATTGAAATCGAGGATCTGCACCCTATGAGTATTTTCTCCTTTTCCGTCAATGTCAACTTTCGCATGCAGATATTTTTGAATTTGGACAAGTCTAGAACATTCACATTTGGTAAGATAGAAAAACTTAATTATTGTGGACTTATGTATTTTCTAAGTGTATGTCTTAGAATAACCATTTTGAGTGCAACACATTTTTTACACCTGCACATTGTGTGAAATGGAGGAAATGCACATTGGGTGCATCTTCTCCTTTTCAACCAATGTCAACGGTTGACCGTAGATATTTTGTATATAGATAATTAAGACAGTATTATAAAATTTATAAGGGTCTTTGTTTTAGAATAGCCATCTAGATCGTAACAAGTTAAAAGCACCTGAGCATTGCGTGAAACGGAGAAACTGCACGATGGGGGCATTTTCTCCTTTTCAATCAATGTCAAACGCCAACCGCAGACGCTTTTAAATTTGGACAAGGCTAAAATTCTCAAATCGGATAAGTTTATAAGGTCTAATCAGTGTGAACTTAGGCATTTTCTTTTGTAAGATAGGGTTTTGAAAATGTTTGAATCATCGGCCGGTGGACTATTGTTAGAATAGCTATTTTAATGTAACAAGTTGATAACACCTGAACATAGTATGAAAGGGAAGAAACTCACGTTATGAGTTTTTTTCGTTTTCAATCAGTGCCAACCGCCGAGTGTAGCAAATCTGGACTAGACTAGAATTTTTGATGGTAGGTGTCAGTAATATAAACTGTTTGAACTAAAGGCCGACAGCCTTTATTTTAATATTTTAGTATAATAATTTTCAATGTAATAATTTATTACATTTTGAACATTGCGGTAACCCTTTACCACATAATTCCAACTTTTAACGACCCTCCTTGAGGGAGAAGGCTCTGGACAGCATTGTGGGCAAAGGGGAAAACGCTGTAACCAGCGTTTTCTCCTTTTCTCACAATGTTTTGTCTCCTTCCAAGGACTAACTTCATCATCTGAGTCATGCTAAAATTGTCATCTGCATGCGCTTTCAGTTTGAACATACTCGAAACGTTGTCGTTTGGTAAAGAGTTAACCCATTACCACACAATCCCTACTCTGACGACCCTGAGAAAGAAACCTCAAGAGGGCGTTTTGGGAAAAGAAGAAAATGCTGGTAACCTGCGTTTTCTCCCTTTGTTACATTGTTTTCTACCCTTCATAAAACAAATTTTCAATTTTCAGTTACTTAATTTATCGTCTGCAAATGCTTTTGATTTGGACAAGCCTAGGGTGTTGTCGTTTGGTAATAAGTTAAATGGAGGAAATGTACGCTGATGGCATTTTCTCCGTTTCGAGCAATGTCGACTGCAGATGTTTTACTTTTGGACAAGGCTAAAATTTGATAAAGTGCAAAGACGAAAACAGTTTAATAATTGTTAACTTAAGCATCTCTTCTAGGTAACAGATTATATTTTGTGAGGGAATGCATGGTAAAATTGTTTATATATTATGGGCCGGTGGCCTATATATTTGAATAAAATATCTTGAATCTTGATTGCAGTGCAAAAGAACCATAACTCTACCTCGTGCTGTCTTTGAGTTATTTCCCTTTGATCGTCATTTTTACAGCATTTTCTGCTTGTCTGGAGCATAATTTTGTCATCTCCAGTCCGATTGACTTGAAACTTGGTATGCATGTTTGTTGCAATATTACGGAGTACAGTGCGCAAGAACAATAACTCTACCTAGTGCGGATTTCGAGTAATTCCACTTTGATCTTCATTTTTACAGTATTTCTTGCTTGTCTGGAACGGAACTTTGTCACCTCAAGTCAAATTGACTTGAGACTTGGTAAACATGTTTGTTGCATTACCTGCCCTTTACGATTATTATACCCCCTTGACAACTGGCAATGGGACGGGCGTATCTTGCGACAATTTGCCGCTCTTGTTATGTTTTTGGTTTTTACTTTGTATTTTCAACATTATTTCAGTTACATCGCGGAGAGAAGTGCAACTTTTCTTGCTTTGCTTTAGTTTCTTTCACATGATCGTACAATATTCTTTCCAAGCCGATGGTTGCTTTCCCTCAAGAATATCATCGAAACCATGTTCAGCGGTAAGAGAGAAATGAATCCTGTCTGAAATGACTATCGTCAATCTTTCATAAGAATGTGGTAGAGCTTGGAATAAAACCAACGACCCAAGGACTTTAAAGACTGAACGTTATCGATTTAGCAACCGGCCTGAGCCTCTCTAGCTCAGGGCTAGGAAGTAAGAAATAGTAAGACATTTGTTGTGTGTTCTAATCTGCTGAGTGTTGACGCGGGTCAGTACCACAACTTTGTAGGAGCACATTTGTCTCGGAGCACATTTGTCTTACGTAAGACCGATGCGGTCACATTTGTCTCACATGAGACAAATGCGAGCTCAAATGTCTAACAAAAAAAAAAAAAACATTTGTGTGACAAATGTGCTCCGATCAATTATTTTTAAGGGACAGGAAAGCACATTTGTCTCATGTCATTTTTTATGAAGTACAAGCACATTTGTCACATATTTTTCCACAGCAGAAAAAAATCTTAGAATCGAGGTTCGCCGTTTTACCTCATGTCAAATGTAATCACCAATAGGTTTACTAATGCTTTTTTTTTTTTTATAAAATCTTAAACCTAAAAACTGCAGTGGAGCTATTAATTCCAATATCTCTAATTCAAGAAATTTGAGTGGCTGAACCTTAAGGTGTACACTGAAACATACGGAATCCCATTAGCGTCATACGGAATATCGTGACTCTCATCCTTAGAATATCGTGTCTCGCTTCGTTTTTCGCCGGAATCTCGCGTCTCGCTTCGTTACGGGGCCCTATATTCCATAATTATGGCATTACCCGGATTCTTTTGGGAACTCATGCACGTTGTAAGTGCTTTTTCAACGGCGGATCTGAGAGGAGCAGTTCTCGGAAAATGGCGATATTGTTTTTTCATATTTCTGATGGAAACAAAATACGTGTGGGAAGGTCTACTCATTTTCATCCTTAGATCATTTAGGGGCCTCCGTGGCCGAGTGATTAAGGTCGCTGACTTCAAAAAACCACTTGCCCCCAACTGCTGTAGATTTGACCCTCACTCGGGGCTTCGAACTCTTTCATGCGAGGAAGCCTGTCCAGGGTCCAAATGCGGAATACCTATCGCGTGCGCACGAGGTCATGACGCGCAGTTATTGTTTTTGTCATTGGTAATCCTATTAAAGATAATTATCTAAGCCTCAGAAATATTTTTATGTGTAGTAACTGAAAATATGATTATTATTTATTTAGCCTACACAAGTAAAAATACAGTGTTTCCTTCTGAAGGACTGAAAGAACAAGAACATTCAAGTACCCCCCCGGCGATGTACTTTTTTTCAAATTGATTACTAAAATAAAAGAATAAATAAATGATGACTTGATAAGAAAAATGAACTATTCTCTAAAACTAGCATGATAATATACCGAATATGAAGGACTTACAGCGGTTTCTTAATCGTGTAGACTTCAAGTGAAGACACTATTCGATTAAGTGATTTTTAATACATCTCTAAGTATGTCTGTTATCGCAGATAATTTTCAGGTTGTAAATGTGGACAGACAGACGGACAGAGACAGACAGGCAGCCAATTTCTTTACCCGCCTTTTCGGACAATTACAATGTACTAAGCAGAAACAGTTTTCCTTTTAAGTAGAATTTTAGTATAGATAGAATGTGAGACAAATGTGCTTCGAGTGTCCTTCTTATTGTGTGTCAAACACATCTGTCTCATTTCCAATTTGTCGCAAATATGAATGTTTACGAGCACATCGGTCACACCTCGTGAGACAAATGTGCTCCAAGACAAATGTGCTGCTACAAAGCTTTCATCCCTCTGTATAATCGTAAAACATTGTTCCGACCTTGTTGATAAGGGTACAGAGAACAAATATCAATGTATTTTATTTCCTTTTTACTTTTTTCCTTGACATCATAGGCAATTTTTATTGCATTACACCTTCCTCCAGACAACCCCTCCCTTGGATCGATAGGATCCCAATTTGGATACAGGTTTTCAATGAGTTTTTTTGTACTCTTTATCCTTCTTCATCTTAGCAGCGAATTCATGTTCCCATATGAACTCTACGTTATATCCCATTTTTTGGATAGCTCCTAAACGTTCAAAAGTACGTTCGTACAATTCAGACATCGATCTTCCATTGATGGGATTGATCTGTTTTCGATCTGTATAACATACGGGACAGCCATGATACAAATCCCAAAATAATTCATAGACAGTGTTTGATTGACGGTGAAATCCGTCTACACTGTATCTCTCGATTTGAACTTCACCACCATTTTTTGCGTGGCGAATATTGATTCCTTTTTCCATAGCTACGCTCTGGATCCAGCGTATTGCTTTCATGGAAAAGCGACGTCTGGATGAATCTTTACTTGAAATGATAGCTATTTGATTTTCAGGCAAATATTTGTTTCGCCAAACCTTGTTACACACATCGGCAATGGTAACCGCCTCTAGAAATGGGCAAATGCCACCCTGTTCAATAAACACTTTTCTGAATTCACCACAACCTCGTCTTAGAATATCAACATCTGACCTACAGTACATTTCCATCTCTTTTTGAAAATTGAATTCCTCATCCCTTTGAACTTTATCATTATACCAGACTATGAAATTTGACCTGGCCTCTTCAGACATTGAATCGGGCTTGTAATAAGACATGTCCAAGTAGGGACCAATGTAACCCCAGAATTCATCTGTATTTGCCCAGTGAGGGAAGTAACCTTTTTTCATTTCTTGAAGACCAAATGTAGCTGGAAATTTTGCCAAACCAAAGTTCATGAAATTAAAAGAATCGATCAAACGCACTCCATTCAGTTCTAACTTCATAATGTTATTGCCATTCATGATCAAATTTGGAAGTTTTAGCCCAATTTTGATAACATAGTCAAGAATAAACTGTCCGTCATAGCCTTTGAAATTATGCGCAATAGCCGTGACTCCTTTATGATGTTCTGAAAAGAGCCAGTTGCAAAATTGACTCAAAGTTTCCTCACCTTGAAAAATAACTTCTCTTCCTTCTTCAAATTCACTGCATGTGGAACAATAAAAATCAAGTGGTTTATCGATACATTCATCACATGCTCTGTGCGCAATACAGTAATTCGGGATATGTACCCCTGTGTCTTGTTTACATTCAAAATCAAAGAAAATGAACAATGGTTTTTTGACTACAGAAGAACTCGTCTTGTCATCGGTGTTTGTCTTACTTTGGTAAGGTTGAATATAACATCGATGAGAAAAGTCAACAATTTTCTTGCAGATATGACACTTTTTCTTTCCATGGCAGATATGATTTTTCTTTCTGAGATGATATTGTTGACCACATTTTAAACAGAGTTTTACTAATTCACAAATGGATTTCTTTTCTTTACCTTGAACAATTCTATGATTTGCCAAACATGCAGCACTGAAAAATCGTATATGACACCCACTGCAAACATATTCTTTTGATTCTGATGCACATTTTCCTTTGCGAAAACAACCTTTACAGATATTTGAACATGCATGACTTTCCCGTCCCGAGTATCCCACATCACAGAACTCACAATAATATCCACAACTAAGAAAACCTGCAATGGATTTGATGTAATCATAATGGTTTTGATGAAAGTACAAATGTATGATTTTACTATAGTCTTTTACTTCTGGGTGTTCAAATCCTTTTTCCACTTTTGAATGCTGTTGATGAACTTTAATGACATAGCCCTTTTCATGCAAGAACGATTGGATTTTTTTGTATTCGTCAATTCCTACAGACCGGGTTGGCGAAACTCCAGCTTCATTCAACAGTTTCTCAGCTTCAGTCTTTTGAAGTATTCTGTCTGATTTTCTGATGCATAACCATCTTCTATCCCATGCTTTAGTGTTTTCACGTTCACTGTAGCAAATGCCCACCACAACTGCTCTTGCAAAACATAGGTGATTATGATTGTTAATTTGAATAATTGATTTTTTCTTCCGGGCAAAAACCTTTGAATCCAATTCTGATGATCTTTATCTCCCGTTACCACTTGGAGGTATTGTATGTGTAATGTCAAATGTCATGAATCCATCGTTCAAGACGAAATCTGTATTCGATTGTAAAACTCGTTCAATCTCATTTAACATAGTTTCGCCTTTCAGCTGTTCTGTAGGTAGAAAGGGAATATGAATCCCCATATTCAATGAAGGGTGGTTGATACTAATTCTAATCATATCCGTCGGCTCAGCATTTAACTTTTGAATGATTTGATGGGTAACTTCATCAAATAATCCGATCAGTTGATGGGGTGGTAATTCTTCAAATTTCTTAAAAGACGCCATCAACAGATGTGATTCTGTTCTAAATTTCCTCGATTTCTTTTTTCCCTTCTCCGTTAAGTCATACAGACTTTTCATGTCTAAAGTAGTGTTGTTACTTTCTTCTTTTCGGTCCTCAATCAATTTTTTCGAGGAAATATCATCTTCACTTTCACTTTTCATGATCGTTTTTTTCTTAGGTGTTTCATCTTTACCTTCACTTTTCACGTTCATTTTTTTCGAGGAGATATTATCTTCACTGTCACTTTCTACGATCATTTTTACAGGTTTTTTCTTGGGTGAAGAGAAATCGTCTTCACTGTCACTTTCTTCTTTTTTCATTTTTTTTTGTGGTGAAAATGACTCATCGTCACTTTCGCTGTCTGAATAGGGTACTATTCTTTTTCTTTTACCCATCGTTTATGTCTGATTGTAAGACAGTGACACGGTAAGTCAGAAAACTCGGCATTTTTATAGAGCCTTTCAGCTCAATAGTGTATAAATAGAGACGATAGCTACGAAATCTATATCATTCTTCTGATCAACTTCAGACAGTACAGTTGATAAAAAATAATGAGTGAGTTTAAGCTACAAAATACATCGCTGATAGGAAAGATGATTTATCTGTATGTTAACCCATACACCCACGATTACGAGATCAGCAATGTTCTGTCAAAGTATCAACTTCAACATATCGGGAACTACGTGGGATCATTTTTATCCCATCAACATGTAACAGAAAAAGACGTTTACCGTATTACCAGATACAGAGTTTTGGATCAATCAACGATCAAAAAACGATATGAACCGGATGGAAAGAGAAAAGATATTTGTTTTACATGCAACAATCCAGGACACTGGGCTAGAAATTGTCCAGAAAAAGAAAAGCAGACAGAAACAGTCGTTTTTGTCTATGTGAAACCACGCAGTCACGATATCAAAATTTCACCAACAATGGGATTTTGTGGTGGATTTCAGAACATGAAATTCGTTGGTGTTCTGAAATTATTCTGCAACGAAAATAAATGGAAAACAAGCTCACTACAGGCTACAACATCATCGACTGAAAATCAGATCGAAAATATGCAGATCGACAACACGACTATTAGCGATACAGAGATCTGTAAAATAACAGAACAGATAGAGAAAAAAATATCTACAAACGATAATCTAAGAAAACAATCAACTTTGGAACTAAAAAACAACGAACTTTCTTCAGAGGAGACTCTTTCAACCAAAGAGGAGAAAAAGCAAAACAACGAAAAAAGAGAAAGCGGGGAAAAAAAAAAAGTATTTCTTTTGCAAATCAAAAAAACATGGGGATAAAATCTGTCCAGATATGGTATTAAAAAATAATGAAAGGGGAAGAAAACGAAAGAGTGAATGTGAATCTGACATTCCAAAGAAAAAAAGAAAAACACACTGAAAAAAGTTTCAACAAAAAAGTGGTTGTTGAAAAAACTGTTGCAAAATATTGTTTTAAGTTTTTTTTAAAAAATGTTTTAACAAAAAAAAAGGCTGACTTGTTTAAATGTTTTCATTCCAATGTTTTTAACAGATATTGTTTTTTCATTCCATTGTTTTTTCACAGTTCATGACTTGTTTCATTGTACAAAATTGATTGAATAAAAAACATATGAAATAATTCTGGGGCTTGACTTTTTTTCTTCAGACTGTAAGTCTTTTGACTGTAAGTCTTTTGAGAGAAAAATTGACAATTCGAAAGAAAAGCTCTTTCTTGGGGAATGGTAGCCCTGAAAAGGGCTGTTTCTTCTCCATTCACTGGCTGGCTAAAATTAATTCCATACCAGTGAAGGATACAGCTTCTGTAGCTTCCTTTGCCACCCACGATGCTCGGTAGGTGGCATGAAGTCCTTTAGATCGGGGTAAATATTCCCCATCTTGATCTTCGGCGTACGAGTATAAAACTCGTACCCTCGCCTCTCAAAAAAAGCACACAGTGCTTTGAACTTCATCCTCTTTCTTTCTTCTTCTTTTCTTTTCTTCTCCATCTCTATCTGCTCCTCCATCTCTTTCTTTTTCTCCTCCTCAACCTTTGGCTTTCCAAATACCCCACAGAAGAATTTGTTGGCTTTCATTGTGAAATAACCCGATAATAAAAAAAGTTCGTTTTTATACGTTTGCAGGGGGGATTGACCTACTTTGACTCAGAATTAACGTTTGTCCAATCGAATCGTTCGTTATATCATTACACATTTTGATTGGACAACGTTAACCCAACTGCATTTTCCTCTATGCAAAACGCTATTCTCAGTGATCATAGTTAAAATACTTTGTAGTCACTATTTTATAGCTCTGTAGACTATAAAAGACAATCACAAAACACATTCATTCGGAACTCAACTGCTGTAGAGTTAAAACCAAATCAGCACAATGTTTGGACTGACAATTTTACTTACATTGCTGAGCTGGATAGAAGAAAGAGAACGCCTTAGACGTATAAGGCGTGAAGTTGAGCATCTATTCCAAGTAATAAATGCAATGGAAAATAGGAGAATAAAGAGAAGAGGATAAAAAAGTGAACCTGTAAAAACAGCCCTTTTCAGGGCTACCCAACACCACGAAAGAGCTTTTCTTTCGAATTGTCAATTTTTCTCTCAAAAGACTTTCAGTCAAAAGACTTTCAGTCAAAGAGTTACACTCAAAAAGCCTTCTAAATTTCACTTTTGTCTAGGTCGATTGAATGCTTTTCTACTTCATTCAAAACAGATCTGTTCTAAAGAGAATTTCCACATATGTATGCATTAAGCTTTTTTTTCACAGAACTTTGCTCAGGGTGCTTTCGCCCGGGATCGCGCTCTTAATTCTAAGTCAAAGTAGGTCATTCCTACTGCAAACGTATAAAAGTCGTCGAATTTTTCCAAATAATAAATCATTCGACACTCAGCTCTCGAATAGCACTGATAAGTGTTAACGAAAAAAATGGACCAAATGAATCATCGACTTATTGAGGCTCTCCGAGTCTTTCCGATTGGTGGTGATCAAGTACTGATACTAAAGAACAGGATTGAAGAGAACAGAATACAACTAGAACAAATATCACGCACATACGTAGATCTTGGTGAGAAAATAGTCGAACTAGTTCTAGAGACAACACCTGACATTATCTTGGTTGATGTGGAACTCGGGAGACGGATTACTTTTAATAATGGAGCAATGACAATCACGAAAAGAGTCGGAGCATGTCCAATCTGCCATGCAAATTTTGGATGTTGTCATTAAAACTGGAAAACATTCCAACACAGAAAAACAGCCCTTTTCAGGGCTACCCAACACCACGAAAAGATCTTTCTTTTCAAATTGTCAATTTTCAGTCAAAAGACTTTCAGCCAAAGAGTTATACTCAAAAAAGCCTAAGTCCACAGTCCCACTGCAAATTTTTTACTCTAACCAGACAAAAAAGTCTATTCCCAACCTTCTTGACCAGAGACAGTGTGTGTATTAAAATCACACTGTATTCCATATCAAAAAAAAAAAAAAAAGACTAAGTCCAAACTCCTGTGCATAACACGAATCTTCTCCTTCTAGTTTTTTACGCACACAAAGAAATATAACGAAGCTTCTGATTGGTCAACATTAAACCAACGAAGCTTCTGATTGGTCAAAAAACGTTAATTCTGAAAGATTATTCTTTTCAAATTTTGGCATTTCTACCTCTAAAGAGTTACAGTTAATAACACATAGCGTTTAAACCCCTCTTCATCGAGGGTGCTTTCGCCCGGGAACGCGCTCTTAATTCTGAGTCAAAGTAGGTCAATCCTAGTTCTGACGAGAGGATTGACCTACTTTGACATAGAATTAACGGTGTCCAATCGATTCGTTCGTTATATCATTACACATTTTGATTGGTCACCGTTAATTCTGAACCAAAGTAGATCAATCCTCCCACCAGCTTATAAAAGCCGACGATTTTTTTACTATTCAATTGAACGATGGAAGATCTTCGGAAGTCAGTTCAAAACTTAATGAGAGCGGTATCCACCCTCTCATTAAAATTAGGGAGGGTTAACAACCAGCTCAATCAGTCGGTATCACCAGCTAACAAAGAAGAGAAGAAGGAGTTTATCATCCCAGAAACAGAGAGTTGGGATGACGACGATGAGCCGGCGTTTTCACTCCAGTTTGATCTGGACGAGACAGAGTTGAGGAGATTGAGGAGGCGGACAGCAAGCAGCTGTCCAGCCTGCAGAAAAGTTGGAGGTTGTGCCTAAAAAGCACAACCTCCACAAACAGCCCTTTTCAGGGCTACCATTCCACACGAAAGAGTGATCTTTCAAATTGTCAATTTTCAAGACTTTCAGTCAGTACAGCCCCACTCAGGGTAAGAAGAATGGGGCACTCAGGGTAAGTCAGATAGGGACTGTCCAATCTCTGCAACATGTACAGTCTAAGATCAACCGGAAATGGTCTTTGCCCTGTAACCATGACGTCACATGACTTTCCTAAGCCACACCCATCTTTCCCCCCTCTCAGGGTAAGGAGAGTAGGTAACGGAAGGTCACGTCAGCCGGAAGTGACGTCACGTGCCCTATTCTGCTTCCCCGTCAGAAATTTACTGTCAGGGTGAACGGAGTGGGGCACTCAGGGTAAGTCGGATAGGGCAACCGGAAGTGACGTCACAGTGCCCATCTGTTTATCCGTCAGAATTCAAAATGGCGGACTTTTGGCGATATCTACTTCCGGTTTGTCGAAAATTACTTCCGGTTTTGCCCCATTCTGCTACCCCGGGGCCCCATTTACTGTCAGGGTAGCAGAATGGGGCACTCAGGGGTAGTCACATAGGGCACATGGCCTATTTGTGCCCTATGTGACTACCCTATACTACTCACCTCAGTGAAAAAGGGACTTACTGCATCTGCGAAAAGTATCCACCCATGTCAGCCTGCGCAGTCCGCGCAGGCTGACATGGGTCGACACTTTTTACTATTTGTAAATTTTCTGCATGTCCAAGGCTCATTCTACCGCATGATTCAGTCGGTTGTTGAACAAAACGGATCGTATGGATCAATTATATGTCGACTTGCTTGGTATCATGCATCACGGAGATGCATTTAACCCCCTTTAGCCAGAGCATGACTGAAATGCTTAAAGTAATACTTGTGAAGAACGTCTAGGAACGTATGAATAGGTACACTAGCTACCGGCAAATAACTCAAATTGTGTCGAATACGGCGTTTAGCATAAAACAAACCAACAATGCCCCATATCATAATTAGACAGTGCTCTATTTACAACCTAGTTTCCTATTGCTTTCGTATTGCGTGCAATATTGCCAGAACCTACAGTCTTCTGTCAGTACAAAAAGGCAAAACATAAAAAAATAACATTTCTGCACTTGCATGAATGTACCGCCATAACCAACTAGATTTCATCTCTTTAAAGTTTTTTGCACTGTATGCTTGCATAAGTAACGACTTTTGTAACGAGGGTTTTGTATTTTACTATTTCTATCTCAACGTTTCTTTATAATTCAGTTATCATCGTCATTAAACCTTTTTTTTTTATTTCTGCTGTTCGTTTTTTAAAAGATAGTATTACCTATCCTGGCCTTACGTAATTTGAAGAATATTTGACACTAATTTCTTGACAAGGGGGAACAAATCCAATGTTGTGAGCGACATCAACTTTGGCAGCGTTTTCAGAATGAAGCATGCTATCTTTAGTTGAGCTGTTATCTTGAAAAAGGGGGTTAGATATATCTCCGTGAAGCATTGTACCATTGTCCTACAACCGGCTGAACCTGTAGGTAATCCTGGACATGCAGAAAATTTACTAAAAGCGAAAAGTTCCGACACAGGTGAGCCTATGCGGACTGCGCAGGCTGACCTGAATCGATACTTTTTGCAGGTGCATTAAACTCCCTTTTCACGAGGCATGACTCATTTATCTCCTGTTTTCTTAATGTAATCTCTCTCTCTCTCTCTTATTAATTGTTCTTTTCGTAATATCAAATTGCCTTTCTCTTTCATTTTCTTGGAGAAGCCTTTTTATCTTCATGATTTAATTCTAGTTCCAATTTCTTCAGCTTTAGCATGTTACATCTTAAAGAACCAACGAAAAAGTTGTTTCATCAAAATGAACTTCCTTGAACAACTTCTTACCAAACGACTAAATCTAGACTCTACTGAACTGAAATCATTGGCAGACAAGAAATAAGAATTAGCTCAGACTAATTTGGAGCTAATCTTTGAAGGGTTAGAAAACATTGTGGGAAATGTAGAAAATGCTGGTTACCAGCATTTTCTACTTTTTCCCACAATGTTTACAAAAGATTTTTGTCAGGGTCCTACATAAATTGCCAGGATATTTTCGATACAGTGTTTTCCCCTGCAATCATGTATTTGACCTTGATTGTGTCGCCGCCAGAGCGGCTGCAGGAGCGGTTACGCTATTCTTATTCGCTTATGGAATTATGCATTTCTGCGTAACAGTTGTTTTAATTTTTGTTTTAGGATCAAAATATTTAAGCAAAGATTCACACAACTTCACGTGAAAAATAGCTATATCTAGTCAAATTGTGAATAATTCCTGAACGGTCCGTTTGTAAATATCCTTAATAATACCAGTCAATCCGAATCGGTCCGATGGTACATAATTATATATGCCAGTCATGTGATTCCCCCCATTTTTTTAACGAAGCGCGGGGAATTAACTGGTTCTTATTCGTTATTTGAAAATAAAGGAATTGGATAGCGAGTGATCACATGATTTTTAGATATCGATGAAATCAAAGGCAATTGAACATCTACATTTAGACAAAAATGTTCACCATCTTTGTTGGTAACACGATAAGGGCAGTTTTAGGTAATATTCATCCGGACTATGAAGTTGTTCGGCCTTACTATTAGCGGCGACCATGATGCTATACATTGATGTTTTTTTGATACCTATAGTTTTCGGCGTATCTGACTACGCTAGCTTTTGACCTACCTTTTGGTATTGATATGCCTAATGTGTAAGAGAAACTTACTTTTTAGCAGCGGCTGTCACCTTTTTTAACGATGATCTAAAGATAACTCTTGTTTTCTATGCAGTGTTCAAAATCGTCTGCTACAACTTTTGTTTTTAAAGTACCGAGCTTATTTAAACTTTGTGTTGACTCTTAACCAAAACATAAAATTTCAGATTTGCCAAAGTTGAAAGCATTTTCAGACAACATAAATACATAAATGTTGCTCTAACTATAGGAATTGTCTGAGAAAGGGTAGAAACCATTTTGGGAAAAGGAGAAAATGCTGGTTACAATGGCTTAAAAAACTGTTTTCCTTAGGGTCGTTAAAACACAGAAGTTTGGGATAATAGATTAATTTAAAACATTTCTAAGTCATTTTACAGTTCTTTTCTGAAAAGGATAAACCTTTATCCTGAAGGAATAACCCTGAAGGAAGCGGTTTTTTAAAGACATTGTTAGAAAAGGAGAACACGGTTTAATCTCCAATTTTATACTCAGTTCCATAATTAAGTGTGCACTTAATTTTCTTTTATTTCTCGTCGCATGTTTTACTGAAGACCAACAAATTTGGTATCATACTTTAGTTCAGAGTCTGTAAAAAATGCCAGGCTAATCAGATTTTGACTAACAGAAAGTTTTAGTTAGGTTTTTGCAGTTTAAATGAAGGTGGTACTAAAATCAAAGTTGCAAAAGTACTCAAAGACTAGGGTAACATTAAAGTTAGGTTTTGGCCACCGCTCTCGTTCAGGAATGGAATAACATTCCTGATGCAATGATTTTACGTTATGTAAGGTCTATGCGACGTCGAATAATTGCCTGTATCGACAGCAGAGGTGGATATACAAGATATTGATTGAAAAATTACAAGAACTTTAAGAAAAACCTAACTTTAATGTTACCTTAGTCTTTGAGTACTTTTTCAGTTTTCTTTCTCAGTTTCGTTAAAGGTCTGGATTGTGTGGCAAAGGTTTAAAATGCGTCTACATCTAAAAATGTAATAGATTTTAATGACTGGCGTGTTCTCTTATTTCCGGTTATAGAGTAAAACGGTAATTGGATAGCTTTGGGAGGAGAGTCCGTTTATAACCTTATTTTTTGAAACGTTTTCAAGTAGTCCTAACATTTCTCAAAATATCATTTTCTAAAGAGCAATCTCCAGCCCTAAAACCAATTACCGTTTTTTAAAGAGATTAAACATGTCAGAATCAGAAGCAGTGTCTATAATGTTCCATCACGAAACATCAAATATCAGTTCAAGACCAAAGCATTTTCCTCTTTGAAGTTATAAGAATAATACGTTTTAACTATAGGACTGAAAAAAATGGCGTAGACCGACGTGAAATTTTATTAATCCTTCTTTCACTGAATGCGACCACAGATGTATTTTTCGGAGATTGTTGAACAAGATAAGACATCTACGTCTTCATTTTCCGTTGATGTTTCAGTTATATAATCCCCTATTAATATTGCCAGAAAACTTCATCAAAATTATTTCTATAATGGTAAGCCTACACAGTAAAAAATCTTTTAGGGAAAAAAAACCACTCTTGAAAGCCGAAGTTGTACGATAGAAAAGTTTCCCTTTTTGAAAAAGAAGTAGGAATTTCGTATAAAGAAACAATAAATCATTGTGCTTTTGAAAATATGGTAGTATTATGAATAAAGAATTTACATGTACTAGCGGCATTTAGAGTTTACAATCTGTAATAACATCAAGGATTTACATTTTGGGCTTTACAAGCAGTATTTAGAATTTCGGTTTACAATTATTATTTAGAAACAAGGACTAGGAGGCTCTATTCAAACAATCTTGTTTAATGTAGAACGCAGATTCAACATTTATGGTTAGGAAAAAGATTTGATAAATTGAGGGCTGCCTTATGATCTAAGCCGTTTTCAATATAAGAAAATGTAGCAAATACTATTATTCTGAAGAAACTCAGAATTTCAGAATGAACGTGTTTAGAATAGGCCTACAGAATTAAAAATCAGTATTCAGACATAAAAGAAAATTAGGCAGTGTATTTAGAATAACTCATTAATTCAAACACACGATTTACATACGTGTTATAAACGGAAATATTGTCATAATCAATTCACAGCTCTATTCTGAGGATAATGAATAATTGTAAATAATCCCGGTCAGAATAGCGCTAAACGCCCGTTTGATTTAGGATATATTCATAATAAACGTTGACGACTGTTTTTATTCGCCGAAACTCTGTCTCAGCGAATCAGATGGCTAGTCTCAGTAGCCTCAGAATTTAAAGATGCCTCCTTACAGCTAAGACGAAAAAAGAAACCTTGAAAGTAAGTAGAATAGCTCAGCTGTGTAAACGTAAATAAAGAAATAAAGTACAATATATATGATAAAAAAACACAAGGGATTTTTCCTCATTTAAAAACGAAAACAGCAACAGCTATTGCTTTGAAGGCCTCCAAAACATTAAATGTATTTTCTATCCGTCGTGATCTGTGCAATCTTGCATTAATCATGGGCAACATTTGGCATGAAGATACATGAAGGACTTAAGTTTCATAAAGATAAAATGGGTTAAAAACTGGCTGAAAACTGCTTGAAAACGAGTAGATATGTATCTTTAACATTACAATATCACTCTGAATCGTTTCCTGTGTCGACACATAAACATGTAGCAATCCTGTATTCACCAACGGTTCTAAATCACGCCTTTGTCTTACTCTCAAAAGTTTGTAACATCGAAATATCTGGAGAGTATGGTCTAACGAATTAGATCTATATCCGTCAAGATACTGTCGCTCGAGTTTAAACATATTTACTTGATATCGATTGTGAAGCAAGGGTTTATAATCAATCACTGTCGATGATTGCTTCCTGGAGATCTTAAACAGTACTCGCGCCCTATCACGAGATTCAAATCTAGAACCTGTCATGTGAGAGACTACACTCTGCCTCTACACCACTCCCGAGTATGAAAACACAACAGTGTTGTTAATGGTAGATATTCAGATTCTTGGAAAAATTCTGAATGAATTGCAATATTCGAATAACATTTTTTTCTTGGCGAGTTAAATAAAACTTATCACATAAAACCTCCTCCGGCAGTGTATTAAATCCGTGACTTATTTTTGATAATACACTAGTGTATTATCGTTTTATGGGTCCCGGTTCTGATCAGTTTTCAGTCACGAGCGCGTGAAGCGAGAGAAACCAACCACAGTTTGTGCGGGAATTTGTACTGTTACGCCGTTTCGGGGAAAAATTACGTCACTGCTGCTAAGACGTATACGCCTGATAAGTTTTTGATTTTCATGTTTGATTAAGAAATGCAGCGAAAGTCTCTTAAAATCAATATTATTGCGGAAATAGGTGGACTTAACCCCTCTATAAACTATTTCACTCTTCCTTTGGTGTAAATGTCACAGAACTATCTAGTTGTGTAGGTACACATTTGAAACCAAGCTACAACGTAAACATGGACCCGTGAACGGTATAGAGGCTGAAGGTGATGATGCGAGATATTTTTCTGTCTGTCATTCGTTTTATGTGATAAATAGAATCTCACATTCGTGTTTATGTATTATCATTTTTATCAAACTCGTTGACTAAAATGTATTTAACGCTCGCCAAGGCTCGCGTCATACAATTTTAGTCAACTCGTTTGATAAAAATGATAATACATAAACACTCATGTAAGATCCTCTATATCTCAAACGCCAACAAATGTCAGATTTTTTTTCTTTTTTTTTTTTACATTTTTACATGACGATATTTCATAAATTATCACATATTATCTTTTTATCAATATGATGATATTTCACAAATCATAGATTAAAAGATGCAAAGCCATCTATAGATGCACGCGCGGTTATACCTATAAATCCCGTTAATTTCTGTGAAATACGTACAAAATGACGTCAAATATGACTTCATACTCGTACAATTATAATTCAATATTAGTTTTTTTCATGAACATTGGCGATTCTGATTGGCTGAAAAAAAAAATTCATAGCTCCTTGAAAAAAAAAAAATGTCAGCAATGCCGGAACTACTTTTGCAGTCAAACTAATGTAAACAAACATGTATACGGGATTTCATAATGTTTTTCGTTCTGATTTTATATCGAGTCCGAAGTTCAAATTGCCAGCTGAATTTAATATTTCTGAATTAAAAAAAAAAATCCAACAGTAAATTCAAAGAGAGAGCTGAAAACTCATTGTTACTCTGCTGGGTTTAAACAATCTTATTTTCAACTTAATTCTAGCGTATTAAACTTCTAATAATAAATCCACTCAATCTGCAAATGTTCAATACTATAATGACGTCATAATTTACGTCATTTTTACGTCATGAAGGAGCAGTTTTACCGAGCTTTGAAATATCAATGAAAAGGACAGTAAATAAATACGCAATGTTGGATTAACAAAAAAAGAGCATTTAGTATTAATAAAGTGCATATTTTCATACAGTGTGATTAGGTTTTTTTTTTCATACCTCCATGAAAACAAACAAAATTTTCTTCATTCCTTGAGTGATATCAAACGTGTATAAGATAAGAAAACTCGTAATGGGTATAAAACACTGAAAACAAGGTAGGTTATGTGATAAACTTAGATTCGTGGCAAAACTCTGAATAAATTGCAATATTCGAATTGTTTATATTCTTGTCCATGTATTAAGCCTTTCCTTGACAACAAAATTTTGGACTTGTCAAAATTGAAAGTATTTGTAGACGACAAAATAAATGTGACTTAAAAATTGAAATTCGTTTTTCGAAGGGTAAAAAAATTGAGGGAAAAGGAGAAAATGCTAGATACCAGCATTTTCCCCTTTTCCAAACATGTTATCAAAAACCTTTTTCTGCAAGGTCGTCAGAGGTCTGGATTGTGTGATAATGATTGAAGCCACAAGACACAAGCTTACATCTGCTAACTTCTCTGAAAAAAAGTTAAATGCTATCAGAGTTGTATTGAGTACATAAGGAACCTTAAGTAATATGTAATCTTTTAATGTTTTCATATAAAAATCAATTACAAAAAGAATTGTTTTTAAATCTTTCTATGATTCTTTTCGGCACAAGCGGGCTTAATGCGTCTCCGTAATGCATCAAGCAAGCCATCACATAATCATTGATCCATAAAAATACGTTTGTTTAACAACCAATGGAATCATGAGGTAGAGTGGTCTATGGACATACAGAAAATTGACCAAAAGCGAAAAGCTTCGGCCCAGATCAGCTTCCACGGACTGCGCAGGCTGGGTCGATACTTTTCGCAGAAACATTAAGCCCTCTTTTCACAGAGCATGACTGAAGTTGTTCTTGAGGAACAAAAGTATATATAAATACATATTTGATTTATTGCCTCATCATTTAACAACCTATCAACTAACTAGTGAGAGACCGGCATTTACTCCTTTTCTCGCACTGTTGTTGACCCCTTTAGAGACAAATCCCATCGTTTGAGTCATATGGTGTAGGGATACAGTGTCGGCATAGGGTCTGGGTTCGAATCTCACAAGGGGTTAACCTGTAACCTGTGGAACTACCCACTACCCAAGACAGGTCTGAGGTAATCAAAGAAAAGCCATTGAATATATCATGCCTCTCTCAGCGTCATACATTGTTCCGATTTTGTTTGTGTGGGAAAATTAGCCAGTAGCTTGTACCACTGGTATTTTACCTATAAGGGCACTGGCTGCCAAGGTATGACTGGAATACCACTTGAAACGATAGCTGAAAACCATTACACGTGATATAATAAAATTATGTTAAAAAAAAAATTGTACCTTTTTGGAATGATATGGAAAGCGTTGTGGGAAAAAGAAGCAATTTTATATTACAAGCAACAGCTCCGTTTCTCACAATGCTTTTAAAAAACGGTCTATGATATGAGCATTATAAGTGGTACTGGTAAAATAATGGTTAACAGCTGGACAAGAAAGGGAGAAATTAATCAACACACTGTCAGTATAGCTTGGCATTTATTTTTAAGCTTTGATTAATGAACCTGGAAAATATTCCGAGATGTCCAGATAGCGTTTACTAATGTTACTGTGATCCCAAAGTTGAACGACTGAAAATATCTTTACAAAGTGGCCCAGATCCCTATGGATCTCAAAAGATTGAAATAAGAAATGTGTGTCCCTCCGTTGATCATTTTGTCTGTCCGCCCATCTGTTCATCCGTCGTCCTAGATCCAATCGAAACTATAAAGCCTACCCTAATGAAATGCCACCAAGAAATACATAACATTGTATAACAAATGCAAATGATCTACTTTCTTTAAAGAGGCATAACGTTATGTTTTAGCTGGCAGACATCACAAGACACTGATACATATTGCTACATTTGTAATTCCTTTCAAGCACAAAGAAAATAGATAGTTACTTTCAGTAAGAGGGTGTCGTTTTAGCATTTTGATAATGATATGGTAATTTTGCAGTCCGTAACCCCCTTTATTTATATGACTCCAAAACATACATGTAAGATCGTATTTACGAGGGTTGTTCGATATATAATGTGTATTGTAAGATATCTCAAAAGCATTCGACTCAAATAGTGAAATGAACATTACATCCCTTCAAAATATTCTCCGCGGTTTGAAATACATAATTTCAATCTCTGAATCCACTTCTGAAATGCGTCACGGTACGCTGATTTAGGTAGACCTCTGAGGCACTGACTGATGGCTGAGCCAAGGGCTTGTCGGGACTTGTAACGACGACCAGATAAGAACTTTTTAAGTTTTGGAAAAAGAAAAAAGTCGCATGGGGCTAGATCTGGAGAGTATGGTGGGTGTGGCAAGACAGTAACCTTCTCCGACTTCAAAAATTACTTCACAAGCTCAGATGTATGTGATGGAGCATTATCATGAAGTAGACGAACATGCCCAAATCCTGACACAGGGCGTCGTTTAAGATAATATTTCTTGAGCTTTTTTAGTACAACATCTCGGTAATACCGACCTGTAACAATTTTGCCCTTCGGCACCGGGATTTGTACGGCTATACCATCACAAGAGAAGAATATGCAATAATGAACCTTCTTTGTGCTTATGCTTCTTTTGGCAAATACAGGCCTTCTACCGTGTTTAGTTAGCCATATTTTGTTTCCAATTTTTCTTACTGGTTCGAAATAGTGAACCCATGTTTCGTCACCAGTAACAATGTTTGCAAATTGTCTTTGATTGAATTTGGGAAACATTTTGAGCGATTGCTTAGCGGTTTGTACTCGTACCCGTTTTTGGTCATCTGTCAATATATGCGGTATCCATCTGGCAGAAATCTTTCGTACTTTCAAAATACGCTTCAAAATGAAATGCACCCGCGATAGCGATATGCCAACAGCATTTGCAATGTCACGAATCGTGTATCTGCCATCACTTTCAATTATTTCCCTGACTTTTGAGACATTTGCCTTGCCTGTTACAGTCACAGGTCGGCCAGATTTTGCTGCATCTTTGACGGACTCTGTGCCAGTCAGAAATTTCTTTCTCCACCTACGAACTGTCTCATAAGATACCTTATCAGACCCATAAACTTCCCCCAATTCAGTAAAAATCTGCATTACCGAATGACCGAGTTTTGTGCGAACTTTTATATAAGCTCTAATTTCTTCAATATTCTTAATCCGTTTCCCAACCATTTTTACAACAGTGGTCAACGACTAGCTCTAATGAAATGACTATAAGTTTAAAACTATGTGGAGCTAAAGGCTCGTGTTTATACCGTTGGAAAGGTATTGAATAGAGCTATTCAAGCGTAACATCATCCACGAAATCGTTGAAAGCGTTATCGCGCTGTGGTACAATACACATTACATATCGAACAGCCCTCGTATTTGAATACGATCTCTCATAATCGATGTGTATTATTGAGCATATGCCACAAGCCTTTGCGAAAATCCAATGATAGAAATACCATAACTAGAATACTGCACGCTTACAAGTACCAACGCTCGGCTGTACTTGCTTTCAAAAACAGATTGGTTTTCAGTGAAAATTCAAAGTCGAAATAGGGGCATAACTGTGTCTAAATATTTCGATTTTTACCTACCCTTGTTTATGGGTTCCCCTTTTGATAGTTAACAACTAGTCCGATATCGATGTAATTATCTTCATTAATGATAGAGAAATTATAAAATGTCAAAATTTTTGCAAGACAAATTCTAAGCCGAAAAAGGGGATTTACTGTGTCAAAATATTTCGATGGTTACCTGCCGATGTTGTAGAGGTTCCACTTTGGATATGTAACAAAGAGTCCAAGTTTGAAGTAAATATCTTCAGTAATGACAGAAATATTATAAAATGTCAAAGCGTTTGCACGACGACAACGACGATGACGACAACAGGTCTATGATAATACCTTGACGTTTTCTTCGAAAACAGCCGAGCTAAATATTATCTTTTCTCTTACATTCCCCTTTCTTTTTCAGTGTCGATTTGCCGGCTATCACCTTAAAAAATTCAGTAAAAAGCATTTTCTTTTTAAAGTTTGGCGTTTTTATAAAATTCTGAATAAGACAAAAATCAAGGTCAATGTCAAAGTCTCAGTTGCCAAAGATATGAGCCATGCTCTGACAAAAGGGGGCTTAATGCATCTCCGTGATTCATGGTACCAAGCAAGCAATCACATACTTATGGATCCATAATATCCACTTTTTTTAAGAACCAACTTAATCATGAGATAGACTGGTCCCTGGGTATACAGAAAATTGACGAATAGCGAAAAGTTTCGGCCCAGGTCAGCCTGCGCGGACTGCGCAGGCTGACCTGGGTCGATACTTTTCGCAGATGCATTAAGCCCCTTTTGCCAGAGCACGGCTCATATCTATTTACCAGAATAGAACAACATTTTGCTCTGCAAAAGGTCTAGATCGTTTACGAAGGAGATGCTTCTTCGCTGATCTCTACTGTACCCTTTCGCCTTACAGTCTGTATTGGAGTTTAACGCCGTTTTAACAGCTTAGGTTAATACCACGGCGGTCAGTGCGCCTACCCAAGTGTTTCCTGTCTTTCTCACACCAGTACTGACACTTCCAACTCTTTCCAAGTCAATGACTACTTTTCTCACATGCATCAGAGGTGAGAGGCGGAAAATTGCCGGATAGAAAGTTTGTCTCAATCGGGTATCTAACCCCCAACCACCATGTCATGAGTCAGATACGCTTACCACTGAGCTACCTGACCGAGCTACGCTTTACAGAAGAACATCACTTACAATGCTCGCTGTCAATAGGTGTGGTGATGGTTTGAAACGACCCCACATACCAATCGACACGAGAGCTTAAAAAATGCTAAGATGGAAACTCAAATTACAAAACTCAAAACATTCGGAATAATTGACGCCATCGTTGAATGGCAAAACTGTCCCCATTATTTCAGAGAAATTCAAGAAACCCCAACTGTTTCTCATTATACTGAAAAATAGAAAACATTTTTTATAATTGATTAGTTTTCCACGAGAGCCTTTTTTTCCTACAAAATAAGACAGTGACATAAACGCTACAAGTTTAGAAGACGTTTTTGTAAACGGGGAAACATTTTCTATTCCTTTCGCCAAAAATTGGGGAAACGTAGTTTTTCACAAGAACATTGGCTATGACCAACGGTCTCGGTAGCTTTTTCAACATGAATGAATGCCGGCAGTTAAACTGAATTTTACCTACGGGTATGGGAAAAATGGAAAAAAAAAAATCAAATAACGGTAAATAATCGCCACCCCCATTAAAGGTGGCCCTTCAGATTTTGGGACGAAAGTTTTACAAAAATACAAAAAAATCATCCTTATACTCCCAAAGCCTTTTAATTTTCATTCATAAAACCCCAGTAGTCGAAAACCATCCGACAACAAGAGAAATTAGAGATTTACTACGGCCCAGGTCGACACCAACGGGAAACACGGTCTATCTTTACATGAGCAACTCGCTCATTTACATACCGGAAATACACAGACGAAGCTTCAAACATAGCGTCCGAAGAAGACATTATGGAAAAAAATTACATACTTGTTATGGAATTTAAGCGTCATTAGTCACGTGCCAATCACTTGACATTCCCACAATGCTTTTTTGATTTCTGGCGCGAAATCTAAAAATACCTTAAGAGGCTACGTAGCCTTTTACGGGAACACCGTCAAAAAAATTTTTTTTTTTTTGTAATTTTATGATTCTTAATTATTGATAATTTGTATTGTTTTTTCATATAAATTTCAGTGATATATATATTTTTTAAGTTGGTGAGATGTGAAAAATCTAAATACCCACCTTTAAAGTTATGAGAGGGGCGTGGAGCTACCCCCTGCCTTCCCCTACGATAACAGACAGTCACATTTACCAAGATAACCACCCCCTTAAACTGCGATGTTGCATTATACTGGTCAAAAGCAGCTGTCTTTACAAATACCTTGGGTACCGGAGATGCTCTGAGAAGAAATTGGTAACAGTAGCGGGCAGAAGTAAACAAGGGGGGGGGGGCGGTGTTAAAATGCATCTAAATTTAAATCATACCATTTAAAAGTATAGAAATTATAGTGAAGATGACAAACTGTTATTGTGCGGTCGGTCCAACTGTTAGTCGCTGGCAGGGAAATGAATTTTAAAACCAGGTAAAAAAATCAGTAAACAAAAGATAGAGCGACCTGGCAACTTTTTACTAAGTTTTAAAATTCATTTTTTTTGCTAGTGACTAACACCTGCACTGACCGTACAATGACAGATTGTCATATTCACAGTAATTTCCATTCTTTTATATGGTATGATTTAAATCTAATTGCATTTTACCACCCTCATTGTTTACTTGTGGCCGCTATTTAGCCTTTAATATCTTTCCAATGGCAACATATAATTGAAAAAAAAAAAAAAAAAAATGAAAAATAGCCATATTTCGTTTCTATGCTAAATTAATGAAACTTTTTCTTGCAAACTATTAAAAGAGCCCTATCAGTTAATTGCTTTTTTTTTTTAAACAGATACGCTGAAACTACCTTTCAATGTTTTTCTCTTTGTAAACGAAAACAAGATTAATACAAAAGTTAAGTGCAGAGTTGATTCTAGTACAGTTTAAATATGTCTTATTTCTGAATTGGACTGGGGTTAGAAAACCATGTTTTATTAACTAAGACCAAGCACTTCACATACACTGTCATTCATAGCAGTATAACTCCTTACAACATAATTCCCAGTTTTAACGCTCCGATGAAGAAAGCCTATGAAAACTTTGTGAGAAAAGGAGAAAATAGAAAAAAAAAATGTTCTCCTCTTCCAAACAATGCTTTATACCGTGTCATAGGTAAGTCCAATCATTTAAGCTATCTCAATGCTTTCAATATGGGCAAGTCTAAAACTGTCGTTTAGTAAAGAGTAAAACGCTGGCAGCTACTTATACAATAGGTTTCAGCAACAAAAACAATGGAAATGAGAGTTAAGACATGAGATGGTTAAAGAAACATAGTTGTGGTAGAGTAAATAAGCAAAGCTACAACAACCCCTATTAAAATCCACTTTGTGAAAGTTTATGTGTGACACCAGAAAAGAATGCTTCTAGGTCGAAGAGTCATGAGAATTAGTCCAGCAGTTTGATAAAATTTTGATTGAAGTAGTCAAAAGTGGTACCATCTGAAAACTAGATATCAAGCACATCAGCTACATCACTTTATCAGGAAAGAAGGAAAGACAGGTGTGAAAAATGTATTTGGTGTTGATATGATAATTTCTAGGTTGATCTGCAAGGAATTCAAAAAGGACCATTTCCATAAGGAGGTTTTGGTAGTAGTTGAATATTTGAATAATATTTTGTGCACATATAGCCACATAAAGGGGACATGCATTGACGAAAAATTTAAGTCGAACGGACCTTTGGTTTGGTGTTCATTGTGCTTTGAAAGTGGGTGGGGTAATTCTATATCTGTCCTACTCGAGGCAATAAATTGTCAATTTTCAATCTTCCTATAAAAGACTGGCTAAAAGTTTTAACATATTATGCAAGGGCTGTTGTCACATATTAAAGTGATATGAGGTTTTTATATATGCTCTTGAAAAGCACTGAATAATATTACTTTGATTCCAGTTTTTGGATTTAGATATATTTCTATCTACTATCTTTGCGGAAAACATCAACGCTTCTCGACCAAGCAAGAGAATCTTACCATATTTTGGGAAAATATTTGTGAATGGTTTGTCATTGCAGAATTACGGGGATTTATTTATAGATGGTATACGAAAAGAGTTACGTGCCCTTGAATGCAGAAAAATGCGTACAAAATGTGAAAAAATAGCAACATTTTATTTATATATATATGTGCCCAAAATATTATTCAAATATTCAACTACCACCAAAACCTCCTTATGGAAACTGGTCCTTTCTCATTCGTGTCAATGTTTCCGTTGACTGTCTATATATCTATTTACGTATCTGTATTAAGCACAACATGTACAGGTTTTTGCTTCAATGCAGTTTTTTTACCTCTCTTAACAGTGTAATAGTCATAATACAGCGGCAGCTTAAGTATTTAATGCTGTTCTAGAATTTATCGGTACAGTTCTGAGGCAGTGTAATTTCTTTGGCAAGGGAACTCTCCCACGTGACCAATACTACTAGAAGGGGCCGAATAAGGACTTCCTGAATCCAACGCTGTATGTTTCGTAAAAAGCTGATAGATGATCACCTACAAAGGCGTAGCATCCATAACGCGATATACGCAAGCGCGTAATGTAGAAAAAATGGGAACAGACGAAACATTCTTCGGTCACTTTATAGTACAACTCCATCTTCATCTTCATAATTAAGCCTAAAACTGCTTATAAAAATAAGAAAATTCCAGCCGAAAGTAAAAAGCAAAAATATTTCAATATCGTCCAATTTTTTTTCGTTTTAAATCTCACTGTATCGGGCAGTGTAGATCAAGATCCGACTGCATGTTCTGTGCAGTCTGATCTTGATTTACACTGTCCGCAAAAGCGCACTTCGTCGCGCTTAGCAGTCTAAGGATGCAGTAGCAGTCTCGATTCGGAATTTGTAATGATTCTGAACCCCTTGTTACGCCACTGTCCTACAGCATGAAAGGCTGACCACAGTGACAACCTTGAGCATATCTGATATATTCACTGAGAGAAAGAAAATCGTCTTAAATAGCTTCCCCATCAATCTACGGTATCCAGCGATAATTGTTTTCGTCACGGCATTTTTCATTAACCCCTGCGTGTCAGTCGTCAACTTTCTGTTATATATCATTGTATTGTCATAGCTTGACACAAGTTTAGTATTAAGCTATACCTTTACGCAACAAAACAAAATAATGGACTTTCCCGACTAGGAAATTTTCCAGTAGTTTCAGATTATCTTGATTTCACTGTTTGTAAAACACTGACTGCAAAAGTAGTCTGATCTTAATCTGAAAAAGTAGTCTGACCTTACTCTGCATGTTTGCCCCCTTCCACCACCACCCTTAAAAAATCACAGGTGTGCCTTTGACCATAAGTGCTGGGTATTATTTCTTTTCCTCTTATTTTTCCAGACTGTTTTAGAACAAACATACTACAGCAGGAGATAAGTTAGACAACCCCCCTTTTTTTTAATATTGTATTATTGATCTATCTCTACTGTAAAGATTAAAAAGGGGCCTAAAGTAAAAAACACTAGGAGCCAAATTGCAGGCCAGTTTAAGTCATACGATTTAAAAGTATGGATATCAAAAGGCACAATGTGGTTCAGTACGGACCGTCAAAGATTCAGTCGCTGGGAAAAATCTTAAAACTAGAATTAAAGTTGGCATCTTTAATTTTAGTTAAATAGTTCATTTCCAGAATGAAAAAAAAAAAAGAAAAGGATTTTTCATTTTCGGTTGTTACGACAAAGGCATTACTGGCAGAGTTCCTTTTGTCCTCTATTACTATATCCTTGAGGTTTCAAGCATTTTCTTATTTTCCCACAATGTTTCATCCCTTTCAAAGGACAAATCCTATCCTTGACGTGTTGTCCACAAACGATATCAATTTGGACAAAACAAAATTTTTCTCGTGTGATTAGTATTAGATGTTTTTGTAGATTACCTGCATCCAGTGCTCTAACTAGAACTAGATGCTTCATAATGGACTGTTGGTCGCAGGCGTTTGCCACAGGAAGCAAGCACCATGTTCGAGTTAATAATCAGAAATGTGAGATTGGTAAAAATGTGGACAAGTATTCTCCGAGAACACCTGCAGGCTTTTGTGCGGATTTTCGCTGTCTGGCTTTTAAAAAAAATGTCTTGTTAATGTTCATGCGTGTTAAAGGTAGGGTTACTCAGATTTTCGTAAGCACGACCAAACTTAAAAAAACCTTTTTATTTCTAAGGTAAGAGCTGGCAAAGAGTCCATTCTTAAAAAAGAAAAAGATAACGTCTCATAAAAATGGACCGATTGAAAAACGATAATACACTTGTAGGTCAAAAACTATACCTGTTCACTAAACATAACCGCCCAGTTTCTTTACGTTCACTATGAAAAATAGATTTAGTTGTATTTATCAGTATTATACATTTAGTTTGATCTACGGCATAACTCTAAATAATTTTGAAACAAAATTGTGCACAGCTGGAAAAAGTAAACACAATGACCAAAAGATGACAACTTTTACCTCCCATTTTTCCATTTAAATACGTCATGCATTTTTTTTTTCAGTATCTGAAATAAGGATCTATATCACAGGGGTTGATACAGTATACGACTGTTTTACTTGGGAAACCTTTCATGGCATTTCTGATATATTTACTGAGAAAGACAGAAGATAGTCTTTTTGCGTTCCCCATCAATCTTCAGCAGTTATTGTTTTCGTCACGACATATTTCATTAACCCCTGCGTGTCAATCATCAACTTTCTGTTATATATCATCTTTCTGTGAAAGGAGGACATGAGTATTGTATTTACCCTTCACCAAACAATTTCGCATTTTAACTCTCCTCCAAAGAGCAAAAATTTACCCTTGTCAAACTTGGAGACAAACTTCGTATGACTCAAATGGGATTGTATTTTTTGTGTAGTTCTCAAGAACTTTATCAGTTTCGAAGTCACTAAAATTCTGATTGGCTTGGTCTTTGAAGGGACAGAAAACACCGTGGGAAAAAGAGAAAATGCTATTACCAGTATTTTCGCCTTTTCCAACAATGTGTTCAAGACGTCTTTCTTAGAGCCGTGAAAACTCGGAATGGTGTGGCAAAAGTTAACTATCTCAAGTATCCAGAGGGTTTTGAGAATATTGTTTGGAATACATTGCTAGTTGAACCAGCGTCTCTTCTTTTCTCTTTAAGAGGTTTTCCCTTACAAGGAAAAATCCCAGCCTTAGAGCCGCTTTTTCATTGTTGTCTGCTCTTGCTTTCAATATGGACAAGTCCAATATTTGTCGTCTGGTAAAGAGTAAACTCAGTACAGTAGTACTGTTTTTCACTCTTTTACATTATACTCTCCTGAAATGAATCGAAGAGACCATGAGATAGTTTTCTTGTACCATACTGATGAGCAAAATAAAGCATGGTTTCGTGAATGATTACATGTGAAACGATGCAGAAAGAGGAAAAAATACTCGTTACGAGCAATATCGCAGTTTGCCTCATTTCCTTTCCAAAAAAGTTGTATGCTGCCTATATTATGCCTCTCTTTTCGTCTTGGCGTCGTAATGTCTATCTTCAACATTTTTTGGACGTTGCTGTATAAATTTTATTCTAATTACTGCTTGATTTTAGCCTCGAATGAATCAACAGTAATTTGCCATTGGTGTTAAATGTGGACATGTATATTCTGCCGGCACCTGTGGGACTACTTGATGGTCCATTTATGTCACCGGGGCACAGAGAATGCTATCATTAATCCCTATCCTACGGAGCTTATTGACATCTTAGCGAATGGATACAGGATGACCCTTTTTCTTGTACGAAATGGTAATTTGATATATTTTATGAAACCTTATAACCCGTTATTGTACAGTCTACATGCATGTTAAAACTCACAGTTTTTAACATTTAACCCTGAAAATTATACCTAATTGAAAACTACACGTTTCACACTATATGCAAAATTGTGATCATAAAGATGCAATTACTGAGGTGATGACTATTCATTCCTTCTCTTTATATTGAATCATATGAATCTCAATATTCATATTCAATTACATGAACCTCTTCTATCTTTCTTCTAAAATATCTTTCTTGTTTCTGATTCTTTAAAAGGATTTCCGTTTCTTTCCCTCATTACTCGCAAGGAAATTGATCATAAAACCCTGGAGACGTTGAAATAAAATATGAAAGTACTATTAACGACCAAGTTCCAATAAATAACTGGTCTGCCATGTTAATTCTTTGCCAAGCAATCCCCTGTCTTTTTCCCACACTGTTCTCTACCTTTCTTGAAAAAAAAAAAAAAAAAGAAAAATGTCACACTTTTTGTCACATTTAATTTGTCGTCTGTAAGTGCTTCCAATATGGACAATTAAAAATTTTGTCGTCTGGCAAAGAAGTCACCGGCTTTGTTGATTCACACTTTCTGCACTAACGGTATTTCTCTATGGAGCAATGGTCTAGGGTCATAGTTCAAACAACTTGCAGGCAGATTTTGAATCAGCAAATTTCGATTTTTTAAGAACTATTTTTTTGTATCCCTGTACAAAACAGTTTCAAGCTTTAAAATCCACGTGGAAGAAAGCATTTGAAGTCAAAGTGGGAAAAAGAGAAAATGCTGGTATCCAGCATTTCGCAACAGTGTTTTCTGTCCTTCGTAGGACAAATCCCATTTTACGCACATTTTATTTGTTGATCTGCACGTGCTTTTAGTAAAGTTAAAAAATACTTGATACTGGAATATCAAGGTCGTATTTTTCGCTGAATGGGTAATTGTTTATTCTATTTCATTAACTTCGGCATTCAAAGGATAAAATCTTATGCCTTGTTGGTCACAAATTATGATTAACTCTTTCAGCACCAAGAGTATTTACTCCACCTCCTTCGACAGCTGAAATTAAATCCAGATTAGCTCAGATTATTTTTTATTTCATTTTGTAGGCATGACTAGAACAAGCAGACGGTGCAGATCCAAGATCAGACTGCATGTCAAGTGCGGTCTGAGCTTGATCTATGCCCTACGTAAAATCCAATGTTTTCGCCTATCACACTGACATGGTTAATCGTTATCTCAAGGGTAAAAGATTAGGTTTTTTTTCAGGGCTAAATGGTTAATAGCGTTAAATTTCTTCTCTAAAACCTTCGGTATTTTTTTCAAAGAATTGATCAATCCACCACTATCTCCGTATCTTAAACGCAACTAGTATCACATTGAATACTCTAAGGTTATTCAACATGCTTTGGGATAAGTACACTGAAGTAACAGTCTATTTTTGGACGAGACAACAGGCAATATAGGCTGGCTCTGCGCAGCATTGTACAAATCTAGTTGATACAAAGCATGTTAAATTACCTCCTTGTTTCACACTTAACGCACTGACTTGAAACGACAAAATACTTCAATTATTTTAAATCTAATGCGTATTTTTGCGAAGGCTTGAAAATACTTAACTTCCTGATAAGGCAGCATTTTCTTGTGTAGCTTGTGTAGACGATATCTTGAAACCAAGGGGGGGGGGGGGGGGGGGGCTAGTCTACTATACAAACATCGACATCCGAGACTAGAGTCTCGTTCTGATTAAATCTAAGAACTCAATGCAAATTCACAAATTTTGTACACACAGGGTATTGCTCGTTGAAAGTGATTTTATTAGTGATTATAGTGACTAGGTATGGAATAGCTTCTTAAGTTTTAGTAGTTTTATAAAACGTATGCTTCACCAAAGCTTAAAAGAGATTCAGGTTTTTGCGAAAGCAATTTCGTATGGGTGTAACGTAAGCACTAACACCAAAAAGTGTTCCACACGTTAGTATTCATCACCAAAGTCCATTAAATATTTTTTGTACGTCAGAGCTAAGTGTTTGACATTAATGTGACTTGAAGACAATCCAACACGTGAAGTTTTCAAAAGACATGTCCGTCTTCGGATACCATTACATCGGCCATGTCCACATAATCTGATGTTGCTGGATACTTCTCTCGACACATGACCACGTATTGTCCGTCTGTGGCTTGTGACTACACAAAACGTGCAGTCTGATCGTGGATCTACACAATCCGATACGGTTAAGATTTCTTCCGGAGAAAAGAACGTTAAACTCGTTGTACTTGGGTTTCCAGTACTGGCAAGAAAAAAATTGGATCAATTCATCAGGTTAAGGGTTAAGACAGTGATACTATACTGAGAGTTTCCAATCGACATCTGCCTCTTGTTCCATCTAGATTAAATTACGTTGCTAGAAGTTTAGACTGGATTTCTTCGATCCCGGCTGTCACTAACCCTTGGCTAAACAGACCCAAACTTTAAAGACCCTTAAAAAGAAAGCTTATAAATCTTTTGGAAAAAAAATCCAAGATGGTTTCTATTCTTTCAAAAACAGAAATCACCTTTTGAACTGTATTTGGCTTTCGCAATTATTTCAAATTTGTTAGAGTCTAAATTTTGTCATTGGTAAAAGGTCAAATACGTAACGTCCATTGAACTGTATGCCATTGATCTGTCATATACCTATCATTGAACCAGCAGTCATCCATAAGGTACCAAGGCTTTACACAGTTCACTTCACAATCAAGTAATTTTCATTTCTTCTCTCTGTTCTCTTTCGCCTTTCTCTTTGATTTATCCTCTTGGTCTCGTTCTTCCCTACCAGTTCTTCTCTTAGCAAGGTCGCAGTTTTCTTTAATAATGATAATAACACTAACAAAAATACAAGAATGCCTTTCTAAGTCGTCTGCGGCTATAGTATTTTAGGGGTAACAAATTGACCTTTTCGGCTCCTAAGCGCGGCTGGTACTTTTCCACAAAGTGTAAACCAAGATTGTGCAGACTAGTCTAGGATCTTCAACGTCCGATAAGACGAGATTTTTACAGCAAAAAGATGTTCCAAATCGAAATATTTGGATATCTGCTATTGCCTGTAAGCTTTAGTTTGTTAATTCAGCAAATAACTAAACTACAAAATTTTACACTTACCAACACTCAAAGCATTTGCACAGGACATAAAAGATGTTTCTCAAATGATAAGAGTTTGTCTTTGTAAGGGGAGAAAAAAGTGTGGGAAAAGGAGAAAATGCTGGTTACCAGCATTTTCTCCTTTTCACACGATGTTTTCAAAAGCCCTCTGCCAGGGGATCGTTAAACACAGGATTGTCTGGAAAAGGGTTAATGACTTAACATTAACCAGCTCTCGTCCTGTAACCTTTTTTTGAGAGCCTGAATTTCAAAAACCAAATCATCAAGGCACCAGTTAGGAAGAGCTTTCAACCTTCGTTGCTCATCCATCAGATTAATTTCACGCTCATCTTTCATACCGTCGGTCGATTATTTGATACTATATTAGTCGCATTGTGAACAATGCATGGCAGAGGACTGACACTACATCAATAACAAATCTATCAATTTTGCGTTTACAATGCTTAGTGTGCCAACTCATTTGGAACGGGAAAGAAAACAATTTATCAAACTGGAAAAAGTCCAGCGTGACAGTTATCTAAAAAATCCGGTCATGAAGAACTGGTACATTGGCTTAATCTTTCTGCGTCAACTATATGAAGTCAACCTCTTTCGACAGCAGAAATTACGACCCACTGAAACTCGGAAGGACTTTTATCGTACAAGCTTGGCTAAACAAGCCGGCGGTATACATCTAAGATCAGACTGTACAGACTGATCTTGATCTATGTTGTTCGCAGAAAATCCATTACTTTCGACTGTGACTGTGAAATGGTTAAGATAGGAATACCGGTCCAGATCCAAACTGATCTGAAATTGGCAAAGGCAACCATCAGAAACAAATTCAAAAGATTCACGTTCCCCGCTGAAAAGTTGAATGTTGACATTTTGCAGCAATTCAAACAGGCTGCTTTAACGATTATGTTTGCCCGTTTCTTTGTAACGTGTTTAATACCGTTTTCAACATTATATTGCAGCGGCCAGTGCACATACCCATGCTTTCCCTGAAGTTTCTTTTATCAGTACTTCGCACAAAATTCTTCCCAAAGCCATTGGCTGTGAGTCTCACACTGGGACAATTAAACCGCGATATACGTGATACACATTGAGCCAACGTTTCATTTTCATGTAGAAATAAGGTCAAATCGATAGAAATAGTACCTAAGATTTACAAGGAGTTAGTGATTGATTTTAAATGACGCCTCAGTTGTTACTGTCTCAAATGACTTAAAGAGGCCCGAAAAATGGTTTAACGCCGAGTGCAAAGAACGAGGGTTTAAACCAATTTGTGGGCTTTTGCGAATGTTATCGACGGAAAAAACGTGACTTAATGCTATTATTGCATAAAGTAAAAGTATTTTATCAATGATGTGCACAATAGTTCCATAGAAATGCAAATAAGCGGCAAAGAAGTTTTTGTTACGAGCAGTGAAGGGCCATTAGTTCTGTCACCGTTTTCGTCTCGCAGGGTAAATTTCCTTTCTGATGATATTTAATACAAATTGGACTTTTGTGGGATTAACTTGCACAGATTTGGATCGATTATAACTAGGATAAATGAGTGGATATGAATTTCTATCACTGAAAATACTTCAAAGGGATATATCAAGCGAAGGAATTGCCGACAACGTTAAAGAAATAGGTGGGATATAGCTGGTGTGAAGTACATGTCACGATTGATTTTTTTGTTCAGATCTCGATCAGATTGAGATTCTGGGCAAGATTTCGTTTGTGATGTACTAAAATCAATAAAGACAAGGCATAAAAAGGATCTAATATGGTACAAGTTCCTACAGCCTTGTCGGGGATATCACGACCAGAACAAACGTTCATTGTTTACAAGGTAGGCCCTGATCGAGGACATTGAAAGTACAAAGCCGGGTGCGTGAATTTACTGAATAATACACGTTTTCTCCCGTTAACACCCGGTTTTTCACCGTAAATACATGCTTATTATGACCCGAAAGCATACGTTTTATGCAATAATATATTATTATAACACAATATAAGGTTTGATATGTGAATGTTGAAGAAATTGCTATAAAAGGAGACAGTGCTCGTTACAAGCAATTTCTCCTAAGCCACGCATTTTTCAATAATGGTATGCCACGAGACGGAAAAAAAACCAGGCGTCTGGATGAATCAATGCGTTAAATAAGACCATGTTAAAAATGTACAGACAGTATAAGTAATTCGGATACGAAGTCTGACAGATCTGTGCGTTAAATGGCGTGAGGAAACTTATTATTAACGTGTTCCAGTCGAAAAACAAGTGAGCCAGTTTATGTATTGTAATGATCTGACTCTTTGCAGACATTAACAAAAGTATTCAGCCATTTTCCACGGTCACCATTACATGGTTACCTCTCTTTGTATCCTGTCATTTAGTTGACGTATTGCCAGCTTTTATATACCGATACTAACCCTTTGTTAAATAAGGCTTAATCAACTGCAGGTGATTACTATGGGAAGCATACAGGTAAGGGCGAATTGCTTCTTTCGCGAAACAGCTCCCTTTCCAAAATCGCGCACAAAAGTATTCAAAATGCAAATTCATTAACTCTTTACCAGCCGACAAGATTTTTGACTCATCCATATTGAAAGCACTTGCAGACGTCACTTTAAATGTGGCTCAAATAGTGAAGTTGTATATAAAAGGGTAGATGGAGAGTATGCCGCTGCCAGGATTTTCTCCCTTCCCCACAATGTTTTCAAAGACCTCCTTTGTCAAGATCGTTAAACCACTGGATTGTATGATAAGAGATTACTTACACCTGAAAAGTATGTTTCAAAAACTACAAGTTTGTTTTGGAAAAGAAGTAATGCTATATCATTAACCCCTATACTGCTAAATAAGTTAAACGAATCTTTTAAGTCGTTAGAAAAAAACCCAAATAATGTTATTTCAAAGTTAGTTTGAGGAAAAATGTCGCCCTATCGGACCAGTGTAGATTCAAGATCAGACTGCACGTTCCGAGTCGCGCTTAGCTGCCTAGGGTTAACTGTATAACGCATTTTTGACGTTTCCCAAAAAGTGTTCACACTCATACATGTATTAAACATAATTCATGTTGATTATTCTTATATAATACGATTAATTTCACGGACGCCTCCTGCAAATTTCTTTCGGAGAGAGGTGATACAATTTACGACGTATTTATTGTAACGATATAACACTCCTCAGACCTTGACGGTGTTATTCAAAGAAATGTGTTCAGTCATTATTTTCCATCTCCCTCTGCCCCCTTGTTCATACTTTTCTTTGATGTAGCCTATCGGAAAAAGTTACATACTACTTCATGGTCTGTGGAAAACATGAAACCAAATTAAAAAAAAAAAAAATCGGCTTCTCTTTTAGTGTTGTTATTTGTCCCACCTCGAATACAATTAATATTAGCACTCAAATGCATAACTTTTTGAAAACCTTAGCGGAAAAGAGAGAACTGTTTCAAAAGAACTATATATGTGTCGTAGGCCAGATTGGAATATAATATCTTTATTTAGTGAAGGTTAAAACATTAAGACATATTTCAGTCTTTTTTACAATGTTGCCTTCAAGATGAGTGGAACAACGATAGTAACGATGATAATTAGGAGAACAATAATAATAATAATAGTAATAATAATAATAAAATAACAATAATGATGATAATGATAATGATGATGATGATTGGTGATACTGATGATTGTGGTGTTTGAAAATGAAGAAGATGAATTAATGGCAAAATAATGTTGGAATCTGAGTTATACGGACAGACACACGTTTTTCTGTATAGATGTATAATTACGTAACTATAATGAGGATTGTACGTTCAATAAATAATGTTTGAACTGTTTTTTGAAGCTAAGTATTGATTTCGCATCTCTGATGGAAGTAGGAATTTCATTCCACACATCCATGCTGAAATACGAGAATACTCGTTTCTTGTACGATGTATTGAATCTAGCGTTTACGATGTCACTACGAGCAGATGACCTTAAATTATAATTTTGTTACTCGAAAACGAAATAATGTCACTCATATATCTAGGCGATAGGTTATTACGACATCTGTAAATTAAAACGCCGGTGTGATACTTACATCTATTATCGTACGTTAACCAGTTAAGTTGAGAAAAAAGATTTTTCGACGGTGTTCTTGGGGTAACCCCTAGTATAATGCGAGCGACTCTTTTCTGGAGGACGGTTAGCTTAACGGATTTACATTTGGTGTTCTTCCACCATACTGTACAACAGTAGTCAAAGATTGGGAGTATGTAAGAGTTATAAAATAACTGTTTCATTTCAAATGTTAGATACATGGAATCTAGGTAGATCCGGGACCTGCCCAGGGCCAAATTAGAATTCCAGTTTGGCTAGGCTGATACAGGATCATGCCTAGACCAAATTGGAATCCATTTTTTTTTTAGAATCTTTTCAGTGGATATCCATTTTAACACACACACACACACACACACACACACATACACACGAAAAAAACCTTTATCGTTTGAATTTTAATATTTAAACTTTTTACCATAAATGTAATATTAGATAAATACATTTATATAAAGGAAAAAAGAAAAAAAGTTGTAAGTTATGAATTTATCCTTATTCTTCATTTTTTATGCAGTTCCCAACGTAAATCATATTTTGCAGGATGTGTAGACAAAAATCAGCGTGCACATCATTACAGTTTGGTCTTTGGTCTACATTTTCAATTTTTGCTATATATATTTTTTTTTTTTATGATTGGAACATTTATTATTCATGAACAATGTTATTAATTGAAATAAATTATATATATATATATATAAAAGCACACTTAAGTAAATGTGACCCTTCATGTAAAAAAAGGACCACCCTAAAACTGCGATAAGTATCGACACTGGTCAGGCTGCACTGACTGCGTAGGCTGACCAATACTGAAATTTCACTTCCCGTAGATTTTCTGTAGGTTAAATGATTATCTACTTTACTAAACAGCTATTTGAAAACTATTGACCAAGATATACCTACACTGGCTGTGATCTCTTTTATTTTGTTAAGTGGTCCAGATGGTCCCTGTATATCACACATTCACACCTTTATGGCTAACAAATTTGGCAATTAACAATGTTTTGGCCATTACAACTTTCATCAGCCTTCACACATCATTTGTGCAAGGTGGGCAGTTTGACCCTTCACATATTATTAATTATAATTTATTGGAAAACAAATTAAAGAATTTACAGTATTAACAATTTTCCTTTTCCCACAATGCTTTCTACTTGATTTATGGATAGTTTTTCTCATTGATATAATCATATCAATCCTACAAAAAAAAAAAAGGTTTATAACTCTGAGGTAGAATTCTTAGGAAATTAAAGAAGATTCTCCTTTTCCTACAATGCTTACTACTTAATTATTTGACTATTTTCCAGATCTTTTTAATCATATTAATCCACATAAGTTTACAACTGAGAGAGGTATTTTTAATTAAAGCAAATTTCTTTTTTTTTTCACATTTGCTCCATTTCCCACATTTTTTTCCGCTAAAGTGTAACACATTCAAAATTTATTCTTACTCTGAATTTCCGATTGAAACCTCCTTTATTTTGGGGTTTAAATTAAATCAGATAGTTTATATGTAGTCACACTTTATTTAACGACAAAATATTCCAATTTGGTCTAGGCAGATTCTGGACCTGCCTAGCCAAACTAGAATCCTAATCTGGTTTAGGCAGATCTGGAATCTGTCTAGACCAAAGCAGAATTCTAGTTTGGTCCAGACCAAAATAGAATTTCAATTTGGTCTAGGCAGATTCAGGATCTGCCTAGATTCCAGTTTGGACTACGACATACATGCATGCCTTAATTACTAATCCATGAGATTTCATTTATTTCGAAATACATTTTAAGTCTTTTGCTTAAGACCATTAAGTTAAGTATTATGATTATACACTGTAATAATTCGAAACCCCGCAGAGCTTTACAGAAGTAATCAGAAACTATGCAAAGCTACCGTTTAGGGTTATCTCTTTTTTCCTCGTCTTTTTTTTTGACGTACATATATTAGAAACTTTGCCACACGCTCTAGAGTACACTTTAACTCTAAAACGCCTTTTCATACGTATGTTTCTTGAGGTTGTGTGCGGGAAATTTGTTTTGATATGGACTGTAGTAAATTATGTGTTGTAATGAACTAACGCCAGACAAGGTACTCATGCAGTTCCTTCAGTTACCATTGCATGACCTTCTCTTTGAAGCTTTGGACATTGGCCTTTAGACTGTTTAGTAATCCATATCTCCTGCAAATTCAAGGATGCTTTGTTCAGATTTTCTCACAAAATAACGGTCTGTGATATCTGACCTTGATCTACATTTCCCGCAAATACAGTAACTGTTCCTCTAAGCATGCCTACAGTAAAGATGTAGCCTAAGTTGACACGCCTTTGGAAGATGGTGTTTGAAAAGTATATGAAATCTAGTCGTGATTTTGACTTGCTGTTTTTTCCTAACTTGTCTCTGCTCACTTTTCATTTAATTTTCTGACGGCGCGACATTGCCAGGGAAATTTTTAACAAGGTGTTAATAGATTCTTGGTATTTCTCTTTGCCACGATTTAACTCTGTTTTGACACGTAGTTTTTTTTACCGTTTTCCTGGTGTTGTCTAAATCATTGTTGACAAGGTATTTATAATTTTTGTCAATTAAATCAACATTCAATCTTAATCACGTATATCTTTTACAAGAGCGATGCTCTGTGAAGAAGGGGTTAAATGCATCTCCGTGATGCATTATACCAAGCAAGTCGTCATATAAGTATAGATTAAGAAAAACCATTTCGTCTATTAACCGAATGGTATTGAGGTAATATGGTCCTTGGACATGAAGAATATTGACTCACAATATTGACTGCGCAGGCTGACATGGGCTGATACTTTTTGCGAATGCGTTACACCCTCTTTTCACAGAGCATGGCTCAAATATTTTAGTGTCAAACCTTTCTACACAGAATGTAGTTTCACTGAATACAGATACAAGGATAATTTAAAATAGGTCACAAGAACGAAAACATAGAAAAGACCATTTCCATATTTTTTTTTCATTTCATTTCATTCCTTTGAACTGCGGGAACCCTTTGGTTTGGTGAATTATATCCTATCATTTGCACCATCAACCGTAGTATCGTGTTTTCTACAATAATTTTTTATTCATTAGTTTTACAGAATATCTTACTCGCTGTAACCGTCATTATTTACGTAAATATTTTTGTACACCCAATAGGCTTTATGCCAAAGAAATTTTGTCAATAACAAATAAATATTCTGGTATAATCTTGTCTGCTGCTGCCACGGTTCGTAGGAACCTTCTGTATTAATGAAGATAACAAGGTTCCGCACTACAGGGAAAAAGAGGGCGTACAATAAGATGTGATGTATGGTTTGTATCTTGTAACCGAAAGAATTCGAGATTTCGTCAAATGTACGTGACAAAGTGTTTATTATTAACCAACGTGTGTAACCCGAATGAAACACAAAGAGGAGTCATTGACATCAAGGGAGCACCTAACGTGACTAGAAAATAGTTGGAGGGTGTGCTTGGGTTCTTAATGAAGTGAAGGGTGACTGATTTTTTTCACCCTTTTTCCAAAACTTCGGACCACAAACGTACAATTAAGCTCTACAGCTAAAAAATGACTTGACAAAATTTGTGAATAAAAGTGCTGGTATAATTAAACCGAGAATTCATTGGTGTGAATGTCTTACCAACATCAGAGAGTAGATAGAAGTTTGACTGCACGATTCGTTAGTATTGTCTCGTATTCAGCAACCATTGCATTCATAGTCCGATTCGAAATTTAGAATGAAAGAAACACAATTTCGGATTAACTTAACAATTTGCTTTATCCACTCATAATTCGTTTTTTTTTAACTCAGGAAATTCTTAAAAGTTAGATTAAGAATGCTTTTCAGAAAAGCTGGTGAATGAGGCCCCTGCTTCTGATCTGCAACTGTCCGCAAAAGCAGCTAGAATTGTCCTATGCGCGATAAGATTATTAGTGTTGTATAACATCATGTGGTCATCATCTAATACATGCCATCGAAGAATACATCTTTTAAGATAAACATTTTGCCAATGTCTCGGCATCCTAGTGACAAGCCTTGTGACGAAAACACAATAAGTTAAAAAACAATAAAGGAAATGATACAACATGTGATGAGTCAAAGGAGTCACGTGAATTTGGTGTCTTAAAAAGCAAAGTTGTATTATTCATTAGTGTGTATCATGTCAACACAGCACCTGTTGGGTTATCAAAGATTATTTTGGTACCGGGCAATATTCCTTTCCTAAAATGCTGTCCGAGAAGAGTTTAGCCCGCGGTGCTTGAGTAACTACCTGCAGATACGGTCGAAGTACAGTAAATTTTAGTATTATTTACCCTTTACCAGGCGACAAAATTATGTATTTATCCGCCTTGAAAGCGATTGCAGACGACAAATAAATACCGGTCATGATCACAGCTGTCTTTAAAATGGTAAAAAAAACAATACTAAAAGATGAAAATGCTTTTTTCCAGCATTTTGTCCTTTTCCCTATAAAAAATTTCAAAGGCATTTTTTTCTTCAGAATCATAAAAACTCAGGATTGCCAGGCCTAAGACCTAAAGTTCATGTGACTTAATCTACCAATCGAACTTTGTGCCAGATTTTTCATTTGTGATTAAAATTCATCATTTAAAAGGTAAGTCGTTTATAAACACAATATAGACGCTATCAGTTAAGCGTTAAGAAGTTTTTTCTATTTCTTTATTCAGACATTGAGTACTCGTATACTGATTGGAGAGTAGCTAGTTGAAGTTTCTCACTTCTGTGATTGCATGTGATTGTAGAAGAAGATTTTCTATTGCTTTATTTAGACACTAGGAACGGGTGTAATGATTGGAGAATAACTCGTTGAAGTTTCTCCACACGTTTCTATGTACAGAGTCATCGTATGTTTTTATTCAAACGACTAAACACATGTTTTGTTTCTATAACAGACGCTCATTTTTACATGCAAGTTTTCTATATACAATTTCAAATACATGTACATCGTATTACTAATCAAGCGTCTTGACGTGTGCGTTAAGCTATATATTGGTTCTGAATGCGAGCGTATTGTTTGTATAGTAGCTCGTATCAGGGTGTCTACAACAGGCACTTGTATTCTTATTTCAAATGAAAACGTCATCCTTTCGTCACAATTCGGCCCATTACATACCTACATCTAACCTCGTCTGTATCAAGGGGGTTTCCAATTTCAAATACTGCAATTCACGTAAACTTAAAGACGCCCATAAAAATCAATTAGCAACGGCAACAACGGTGATAAGCAATCTGTTGCTAAAAAATACCTACGGAATTGATAGACTAAGTTGGAAAATAAATGTACAAAAAGTTTGTCAACGGAAATGTATTTAGAAAAGTTTTCATAGAAAATTGTAACTAGTGTTTTCTTTTTGCAAGTGGAGTATTACGACTTTAAAACGGTGAAGCCGTGTATTTCCGGCGATGAAATGTACCGTACAGGTGCACATTAAGCTATGTGATAAAGCCGACGGACTTGATCAAAGAATCACCCGAGGTTTGCCTCTATAACATAATGCGTGTCATATATATATACTGAACAAAATAAGTTTAGGAATTTTTGGAAAGATTAGTTGGATTACTTTAAATAATTCTTAAGACTGTCCTTTCTTTTCTAAAATGTCAGTCGATGTCCTTAGACATATATTCTCATTAGCCTATTCGACACGTCATAATGTTTGCGAAATTAAGTGTAGCACGTGATTCACGTTGTCCGTGCCATATAAATGGATGATAACCAATTGTATGTGTTGCAATTCCATCATAACGATAATAACCGGTAAAAAGATATTCAGCATTAAGCAATAGCCCGACGCTCAGGAATGATGTTAGCTGAGAGAGGTTGCTGCACATTTTAACCGCTCTAATTTAACGAGTTGTCGTCTCTGGACCAGAAACTAAAAGACGGGGGGCGGGGGGGGGGTGACTAACAGGACCGCTATGGTTTATGGCTAGTGGGACAATAGCTACTCGTTTGAGGCTGACTACTTGTGTGAGGATTAGTTCCTAACCGTATACCTATTGCTAGAATACTTGGTCGCCGACATTATATTGGTGTCCCTTTGACGTTAAGACACCGTCGATCAAGGGTGAATTGAGTACGCACCCATTGACGATGAACAATGTTCTTTTTACAGTCGAATCAAGATTTAACATGTCTTTCGCTAATGGGAGGCTTCGAGTACGGAAAAAGCAGGGAGACCGGTATGACACTTTAACCGTCATTGCACGTGATCGCAATGACAGCGTCATGGTCGGGGCGGGTATATGTCATAGCAGAAAGACTGTGTTAGTTACTGTTCAGGGAAAAATCACAGCTGTTCGCTTTTGTGATGAAATCATTAAGCCAGTTATTTTGCAATTTTTACAGCAAGGCCATGTGACGGTATTTCAGCATGACAACGCCCGCCCACACTCTGGAGACACATGCAGAATATTCTAAGGCAACAAAATGTTAGAGTACTTGAATGGCCTGCAGATCATCCGACCTCTCGCCGATAGAACACCTATGAGAGTGTCTTGGACGTAAGGTCAGACAACACGGTGACATCAATAACGTTGTTGATCTCGGACACGTTCATAATGAATAATGGGGGAGAATACCTATGGATATTGTTAGAAAGTTGATTACTAGCATGCGGAAACGATGTCAAGCTGTGTAAAACATTCAAGGAAGCCATACAAGATACTGACATGCTTGTTTTTTGTTTTATTGCAACCCCTGTGTTCTTTCATGCAGTTTTGTGCTCACAACTCTGAACGAACTAATCTTGATTTATAAAGAATCACTAAAAATTAGATTATTTTAGAGGTCTGACAATTTGCTCATTCTTACTTGCAATTACATTTGAAAGTGTTACATGTCTTGATTGAAAGGTAATTCTAAACTTATTGTATTCAGTGCGAGTATACTAGGTTATATAGCCGAGCCCCGGTAGCTCAGTCGGTAGCGTAAAGGACTTGAGAACAGGAGGTTGCTGTTTCAATCCCCTCATCAAACAATTTCTTTCCGAGGATTGATGATAGTCATTGCGACAGGATTCATTCCTCTATCACCGCTGACCATTGGTTCGACGATGGTTATATGGGATAGCAGCCAGTGACTTCGAAAAAATATTGTGCGGTAAAAGAAACTCCAGACAAGCATAGATAAGTGCACTGGCCGCCGCGATATAACTGAAAAAAATGTTGAAAACGGCGTTAAACACCATGCAATCAATCAATAATAGGTTATATGGGCAAAGTTTGTCAAGTAAACAAGTGCCTGTGGTCGCTACATTTTTTTTTTCTGCAGCGCCATCGTCATCGTATGGTTTCAATTTAAATTTCTGAAAAGGTAATTTGTTTATATTAGCTGATGATTTATACAGGCACATAATCAGGGGGTTAGACGCTGGATACTTGCGCACTACCTGGTGAGTGCCCCAATAATGTCTATTTTCCGAAGCGCCATCTTGAACTTTATTTTACAGAACAGAACAGAACTTTATTGCTTCAACTTGAACTACATAGCAGTTCATCGTTATATACAAGACAATATAGCATACATGCAACAATGACATAATAAATTTGAAAAAAAAAACTAATGATTTTTAACATGGTTTGTTTTATCTGAAATGTTGGGATTTAATTTAAATTTACTTTAATTTGATTTGATTTGCGGAAGTAACGCAAAAATTAAATCGGAGGTTTTAAAATTCAATTTCCACTTACATATGCATGTCCGTTCACTCTATTCAATGAAAGTTCATGCACATATATAAATGGCGATTATATGAAATTACTTTCCTGTTACTATGAAACAAATATGCAGTAGTCATTATAACTTAATAATTGGTATATGAGAAATACAAACTTGAAAAACTCTAATATGCAGCAGATGGCTTTAAGAAAATTCGTATATGATAAAATAAACCTGAATTGGTGAATAATATCTAAATCATACACACGCATAGACATTATAATATAAACATACACAAACATATACAGTCAACCTAAAGTTGTGTTTGAAATGTATGAAATCATGAAGTATGAATACGGCTCTGAGACTCTATATGTTTTTAGTAAGGCAATTCTGAATTGGGGAATAATACATAATGAAGTATTATGAAACAAAATTACAGCAGGTGGCTTTGGAAACAATTCATATGTACTGAATTTAACATACATTTTTGGTTAATGATTAATTGGCGAGTGAATAAGACAGTTTGTCACAAATTGCGGAGTTAAAACAAATTTGCAGCAGACGATATTAAACTGTCTGTTTATAAAATACAGTCGGCATAAATGAGACAGAATTTGTCGCGAATGGAGAAGCTGCTCACAGCGAACAATTTCTCCACTCAGCCACAATTCTGTAAGTGGAGGTTCATTACTTGACAAGAAAAGAAAAATCGTCAATTGTAAAGCAAGGTCTACAACTTACACATATCACTTTGTTTGTTTGTTTGCTTGAGTTGGAGTTTAATGCCATTTTAACAGCTTGGTCATATCACGACTGTCAATGTCACCTACGCATGTGTTTCATGTCTTTCTCACACCAGTGATGACACAATTTTCTTTTCAAGCTTCTGGTTATTATTCTCACATGTGAGAGGCGAAAAACTGCTGGATAGAAAGTTTGCCCTAACCGGGTACTGAAGGTCACGAGTCAGATATGCTAACAAATGAGCTGCCTGGCTGGGCTACACATATCAAACTCGATGCAAGCCGTCCATATTTACCAACCTTTCTCATGCATATCCTGGGTTTGACCAGTGCTAGGCTAGGGCTTTTAGGTCTCGTGCCATAGAACACTTCCACGAAAACCCCAGTGCTTGCGCTGAGGCTCGAACTCGAACTCGATACCTCCAGTTACGAGTCCGACACTTTACCACTGAGGCATGCAGGACCTTTGACAGACGACAAAAGATTAGAATGCATTGAAAATATGGCTCGATCAATGGAGTTTGACTCGCTGGGTAAAAAAAAAAAACATCAGGATTGGATGGTACTGGGTTAATTCTGTCTTGATATTCACTGCCCATAACACACGTAAAAGTCCTGCAAAAGGCGTTGATAATTCTGGGGGTAAACCGTGGGATGACTAAAAGTTCAACAATTCTATCGTTGTCATTTCATTTACAGCAAGATTTATGAGTTACTGTGGGATAACATGCAGTAAACCGCAATGCATCAATCTTAACTTCATTTTGTTTTGTATTAAGATTGATGTTTCAGACTCCAAATACCTTTGTGGAATTAAAGATCGCCACAAGTCTCTATCTGCGTAGTGCAAAACATAAAATAAAGACGTATGGGAACAGACTTCATCCTGTGGAGTGCAAACCAAAGTGCTATAAATTTCATGATAGGCTCTGTTGGTTGATTCATTGAATAGTGTTCTACGAATAGAACAGAACATTTTATTTTATAAGCCTTGTATAAAGGAGGGACCTACATTGTCATAATACATAATACAAGCATGGAATTTTAGCAGTGTTATGTGATTAACTTTCTACTTTAGAATACTACCCCGCTTTCAACATTATTTATGTCATATCACGGCGACCAGCTCACTTGTTTATATATTTCCTGGGTGTTACCAATACAAGGCTAGGACTGGCTCAAATACTAGTATGAATTGCTTTCAAACTGTAAAAAAAAGCTATGAAACATTACACTCCATTGTTCGATATTTCGGCTATTGCCTTTTTCAAGAGTTCGAAACACTTTTTCCTCTAGAACATTTTGAAGCGTGCAATACTTCAACCATATAGTTTTACAAGAATAAAGTGAAGTTGCGTTACAAAGTTGACGTCACTTCCTCTTTGTTCCCGAGCTTTGTCAAATATCAAGGACGCGCGGTTCCATATAACGTTGATTGATGTTTGATAAAGCGCGGAAACGTTGACGTTGCGTAACAAAGTTGACGTCACTTCCTTCTTTTAAACAATATGCTTGATGTAATGCACAGTTAAAGAATGTGGGTCAGCTGCACTTAAGCGGAGACAAAAATACTGAGAGATATAAATTCTTAAATAAGTACATGATTACTACTGCCGCCCCACACCCCTGCCTATTTCTAAGTTAATAGTTCCATGTTAAATCGAAGTGGTAACAAATAATGCGCAGACGTTATTGACAAAAGAACAAAATGGGCGAAGTGTGTCCACTAAAGTGCATTCTACCTAAAAATGTTCTAGAGGAAAAAAGTGTTTCGAACTTTTGAAAAAGGCAATAGCCAAAATATCGAACAATAGAGGTTTTTTTTTTTTTCATAGTGTTTCATACACTCCCTGACGGATTCATAATTCACTGATTGCTTCTAGGGCCTGTAACAGCTATTCTAAAGAACACTCTTAATCTAATTCAGAAGAATTTTCTGAATTTGAAACTAACAATTTTTTATTGGCTTAACCATTTGGTTTGTCAAATAAAGATTGTGCTACATTCTAAAGCTTGATTTAGACAAAGGATATAATTTAGAATGGTTTGTGAATAGGCTACTTGGCATAGAAATCTTAACCAGTGCTCGCGCCCTGACGTGGGTAGTTTCTAAGGCTGACCCTGTTCATCACGGGACTCGTATCCGGAACCATTGACGTGAAAGGTCGACGCTGTATTCCTAGACTGCTGTCACTTACCAGCACTGTTGTTTGATCTGGAGTAAGCTGAGGGTGGACTTGTATGTCTAGTATTTCAATCAATCAATAAGATTTTGTCAATAATATTTTGTTCATAATCGGCCTTTTTCATCAATAACATGAAAAAGTTGTCATGTTTTTAATTCAGTTTCAGGGGTCCTACGTGGCTCAGTGGTAAAGTGTGGGACTCGTAACCTGGAGGCCCGGGCTCGAGCCGCACTGGATCCACTGGGTTTTTCGTGGGAGTGTCCTTGGGCAAGACACTTCAGAGCCCTAGCCTAGTACCGGTAAAGCCCAGGAAATACATGAATATGCAAACTGTCGCCGTGATATGACTGAAATAATGTTGAAAGCGGAAATCAATCAATCATTAATTCAGTTTCGCCCAAATAAGCTTATCGATATATAATGTAGATTACACGTACATCACTTTTGACTATTTACATTTAGTTCAGCATCAGAATATTCAATTGCGGTGATATAAATCGACAATTTACCACAGGGTGCTAAAATATGCAGTCATTAAAAAAGTCAAGATCTTGTAATTCTATGAATGTTTTGTTTAGTTCAAAGAAAGGTGTATAACACAGGTTAAACTGCACCGTCTGATATTGGGCCTGTCCAAATGCAAGTTTATTATTTAGAACGTGAAAAGTAAGATATACATGTATCGTTTCAAGGTCTTGATAAGAGGTTGCATGCTCCCTGCCAAAATGCGGGAATATTATCTAAAAAGCCGACAGGATGACATACGTGTATCCGACTATCGTTTCGAGGTCTTGATAAAAGGTTAACGCCAAAATGCGCCGGCATGAAATGGGTTACTGATTCACGTTATAAAACATACCAAGAATTCCATAAATATGTTCAAAGTAAAACCCGGAGGCATTTTGTCTCTATCCCTTTACCAAACAATCCAGTGATTGAACGACTTTAAAAAATCGGACTCTTCAAAGGGAGAAAAGGAGATAGTGCTGGTAACCAGCATTTTCTCCTGTTCCCGCAATGTTTTCCTATCCTTTCATCACATATTCTAACGCTTGAGTTTTTGTCGTCTGCAAATGCTTTCAAATTTGACAAGTCTAAAGTTGTGTCGCCTGGCAAAGGGTTAAAACCTTAAAACATTAATCCAACCTCCACGTAAATTGCTTTTCGCGAGTGAAAATTGCAATAAGTGTGGCATTATTGAAAAGAAAATTGCTCTTACTATAATCAAGAAAGAGACACCAAAACTTAACCCTTAACCCGCTGAATAACTAACATGAAATTTTCAATTCGATAGTAAAAACCCAAATATTGTTATTTCAAAGTTATGTTTTGAGGAATGATATCTCCTTATCGGACAGTGTAGATTAAGATCAGACTGCACGTTCTGTGCAGTCTGATCTTGATCTACACTGTCCGCAAAAGGTCAGTGAGTAGCGCTTAGACGCCTAAGGGTTAATAATTCAACTCTATACCAGAAGACAGAAAGTTTAGACTCGTCCGAATCGAAAGCGCATATTGTGTGCAGACATCTACGATATTTGTAGAAATGATTTAACTTCGTCCTTCAAAAGGTAGAAAACATTGCTGGAAAACGGGAAAACGCTCTTAACCTTCGTCTTCTCAATTTCTCATAATGTTTTTTGTCTGCGACGGTGCAGACATCTGCGATATTTGTAGAAATGATTTAACTTCGCCCTTCAAAAAGGCAGAAAACATTGCTGGGAAGCGAGAAAACGCTTTTAACCTTCATCTTCTCAATTTCTCATAATGTTTTCTGTCTGCGACCTATGGGTGAAAACATTAAGACATCGTTTGTAAAAGGGTAACTGGTTCTTCGTCTTTTGTCTAGATCAATCGTTTTTGAAGACTTTCAAGTTAGTCAACTATAATTTTCCAAGCAAGTGATATCGGTGTATAGGTGTATTCAGTTGCAAATACGCAGATTGTGCAATTTATGAACTGCTTAAGTTCAGACTCACTCGTAAATACCGGGCAGTGTAGAATTACTATTACTCTCTGAGCAGTCTAATCTCGATCTGCTATGTTCATAAAAACATTTTAATTCTCCAAAAGCATCATAGTTTTGTTTGAGTCATAATTTAATTCATCAATTAAAACTCTTTTGTCAATATTTCGGTCCAGAGCTTTTTTTCCAAAGTCGGAAAAAGTAATGGAGTTTACCCGTCTTGAAAAAGGTTGCGGGCCGAAATATTGATTAAAAAAAGTGCTTCATTTTGTGCGTAATTGTATTTCAATCCTGCACGTAATTATTTCTCAGCGTGATAAGCCACAATACCTTTCCCTAGCCCACGGGCGTTAAAATTATTTAGTTATTGCACTTCCTCCTAATGCTTAAGTCTAAATGTGCTTTGGAAAGGTACAATTCGCTCAAATTAACATCTCAGTAATTTGAACGCTCTACAAATATAACATTCTGAAGTTCACAGCACAATTCACGCGTGTGAATTTGTTCAAATCTAACTTGCAAGTCCATTCAATGTCCTTTTAATACAAATAATTGAAGTTCATAGCACAGCCGTTCAAGATAATATATTAGCTCACAAAACTCCCCTTTAATACAACGTGATGCGATTGAAATGAATAGCAGAATCTAACTTTAAAAGTTTACAACTGCTAGACAGAACTTCCTGTAAATACATGTAGTACCAGAGGTAACAGAGCATTCGAATAGAAATAGTTCGTTCAAGTTAACATCGATATCACTTAACTTCAAAACAAATAAAGGAATCTGTGTTAAACACATATTGCCTTTTGACCGTTTTAACGCCATAGACGAAATCACGAGGTTTTTGCGGATGGCACAGATCGGTATCAGACTGCACAGAACGTTCAATTTGATTTTGGATCTGTACCTTTCGCCTTTTCAGTCAAATCAAATCCGCGTAGGCTGACCTGCGTCTAAACCTTTTTGCTATTTTTTTTTTAATATTTCTGCATATCAAAGTACCATTCTACCTCAAGATCCAATCTGTTGTTATGGATCCATAATCATGTGATGACTTACTTTTTATAATGCATGACGGAGATACATGTAAAAAAAAGGAGAAAATCCTTCTTTAACTGTTTTTTTTTTTCTACTGTAGTCCTGAACGTAAAACAGTCGTAGGTTAAACTAGATTAGTGAAATAATAAGAGACAGAATTTGAGAAAAGCCACTGACCCATTTTTAAACCGTTTCAGCGCCGAAGGCGAAAACATGGATTGTTGCGGACGGCATAGATCAAGATTAGCCTATATTCCGCTCAATAAATTCTATATTTGACGCTGAAAAAGTTCAAAAGTCAAAAGAAAGACTACTATTAGTTTTCACTTAAGTCTAGTTATGGATTATAAAGCACGACAGAAGGGACAACAATGAAACCACTTACCGGTCTCTTCAGTGTCTGTCGGTACGGCAAACGTGTCCTTCCACAGCCGTAGAGATATCGTGGTATGGGCGAAAAACATAAGACACATCGGCAAATCATACAGACCCACCATCAAAAATATCTGGTAGTTTTTCTGATGTTCAGGTTTCAAATCCATTTTACAGAATTGTAAATGTGGCGTTACGTACTCCGGATACGTATGATGTAAACGTTGGTACAGCAGTTCCGGTAAGGCCGTCAAGATGGAGGATATCCAAATACCAATGATGAAGGCAATCACAGTGGCGGCAGTGAAGCGGGCTTTAAGTGGATGGCAGATGGCGAAATAACGCTCGATGGCAATGGCTCCGAGCGTCAGAACGGATACGGCAACAGAAACCGTCTGAAAAAAAAAAAAAAACGAAAAAATAAACGTGCGGGTGGTTGAATAACGAAACAGACTTCATGCAGATTACGTTTTTCTTCCATTTTACAGCAAAACACTTTTGAATGCATTGTTAATATTGCAAGATAAGTTTCCTTTTGCCAAGATGTTATCAACGGCATTCCTGTATTAGACCATTCATATGAGTTAATTTAGTTCTAACTATATGGTCCTACTAAATAGTCCTAAATGAAAACAGCTCCCCATATTGTTTGAATATGCGTGTTATCAGTAGAGACATTATTGAAAGCTTTACATAGAATTCACGTTTTCCTCGCAGAAAAGGATTTTGCAAACCCTTTTAACATTTCCGTGTATCGATGCCTCCCCGCAGTATTAACGTTTTCTTTGACTTATAAATGCACGTGTTTCACTTGCATACTCATCGAGAATAATACTAATATGATATAAAGATAGAAGGTAAAAGTTAAAATCATTTCAATTTTCTCCAATGGAAATGAAATATCCGCTTCTTATTGTTTACTTATAGGTTTAAAGTTGATGTGTGGAAATCAGCTTTGGTTAGTGTAGAAAGGTTTTAAAGTCTTCTGACACACCAGTAACATAATTACTGACACAACCCTAGCATGTTTGAGGAAAGGGAAAACATCCATTATTTATGACATAGAAAACATACTGAGAAAAAGAACCGCTGCTTTTTATAATTCTAATTCTAGTGCCTGAAAAGGTAATTCGGGGTTAAGGTCTACGATTCAAGAAAAATGAAGGCATTAGCTCATTCAGCACCTTAGGAAACCTATAGCTTTATCAGATGGCATAGATCAAGATCAGGCTGCACAGAACGAGGATTCTGATCTGGGATCTATACCATTTGCAAGTTTAATAAAGCCTATATGATACGTTTTTTATTTCTGTGGATTGAATTTTCAGCTATCGACAGAAGTTGAAGTAATATTGTTGGCAATGGATGTTGTTTTATGGCGCATCGACAGCTTTGGTCATTAAGCGCGCAGATCTGTATAATATCTTTGGCGCTGTCAGAGTTAATGCCCAATAATATTGTTCAATTAGAAAGCTTCAGTGGCTTTTACAGGCTATTTTTGACGCCCAGTTGAAACATCGGAACAATATCCTTGAAGAGTATGCTTCTTAAATAGAGCAAACATTAACCTTCTTCGGTATAAACAAGGGAGGCTGACGTCTGTACAATAAATACGACATTTGCATGAGGAACGCTAATTCACAATTTTTCAATGTCTCAAACAGACAACCATTTATGTAAGTCGCCTAAAACCGTCTACGCTGTTGGAGGTAATGGCAAAAAATAACAAAATAAAAAACTGTTGTTTTTGCCCTCGTAGTCGTCTTTTTACAAAACAAAGCGTGCCCTCATTTTTTTTTCTTTTTTCCAAATTTTCTTAAAGAGGGTAAAGATCACCGAGATAAAGTAAAAAAAAAAGAGAAGGATTCAATAACAGCAAACTGATAACGTCGTGAAAATAGCCCATGCGAAAATTATAACAGAAGGCGGGGATAAGCGGGCGCAAAGTAGGAAGAAGAAAAGGCGTCGGTTTCAAAAAAGGAGTTAACAAACATCAATGAACTGAGCAATGGAAATACTTCTGGGTAAATATACGTTCTGCGTGTACTTCTTTTTTTTTTTTCCCTTTTAGAAATATCAGCAGTATGCAAATTACATCACACCTTATTACCATATTCCGGATCTTGCCTCGGAATACGTAAAAAAGGTTTTCTTTTTCCCCTAATTATCCTATTAATTCAGTGAAGTAGTGAAGCAAGCAACGTTCTCGTGTCTTTTCCGAAACTATTGTCTACCTATTCAAGTGCTTTAATATTTACGCCAACTTCTTTCATCGAAGAAGGCATCGGGTCTTAATAAAGAGAGAGAGTGAGAGAGTGAGAGAGAGAGAGAGAGAGAGTCAGTCATCACAACCAATTTCTTAGACATAAAACTATCAGACTTATTAGTCTATCTATTACACGTCTCGTCTTGATGTTGCCCGCCCGCCCACGTCGAAACCCATTGGAAATTGATTCTTTACGACTGATTGCAGAAGTCATTCAGTGAAGGTCTATATTGGAATGTTATTTAACCTAGTACTGTACGGGCTATTTAAAAAAAAAACACACACACACACACAAACTATTAGAAGTTCTTCAAATGAAATCATTATACGGGAAGAATAATGCCTTTTGTCCAAATGATAAGGAAAAAACTGTGGGAAAAGGAGCACTTGCTTGAAACAAGCAATTGCTTCTCTTCCCACAATATTTTCAAAAGCTATATATGTTACAGTCAATCTGTGAAATCAGCCACTTCATGAAATGGCTAAGTATTTTAGCCTTTTCATGAAATGACCAATTCACTCAGCCATTTCATGAAATGGCTAAATATTTTAGGATTTTCCTGAAATGGCTAAAAAAATGCTCCAGCCATTTCATGAAATGGCTAAATCCCTTCGCCACACAATCCCGAGTCATAACAAACATGAAAACTGGGAAAAGGAGAAAATATTGATAGTCAGATTTCAAACAATTCCAGATTTTAAGAAGCCTGAGGGTGTAGGCTTTTGAAAACGTAGTTGGAAAATGAAAGAAATCTGGTTACCAGCACTTTCTTCTTTTCCCACTATGTTTTCTAATCTTTCATAGAAAATTCCAGTCTCTTAACCACATTTAGTTTGTCGTCTGCAAAAGTTTGAATTTAGACGAGTCTTATGATTTTGTTGCTTGGTAAAGAATTTGGAACAACTAGCATGATAAAAACAAATTTGAAAAACGCAACTTTTTTGTATTTATATAGGAGTGTTGTACTCTGTTTTAGCAACTTGAAAAAACTATGGTCTGAGAATAAACGTTTTTTGGAAGATGATATTTCTCACGCTGGAAATATTTCTGAAACAAAACTTCTCTTAATTTGAGTTCAACTGTTGTCTGATCCATTTTGTATGACTTCAGAAGTCAAAATGTAATGAACATACTTTATACCAACAATGAGTAATTATGTTGCTAAAAACAACCAGATTTGAAAGTATGATTACAGCAGTAATTAAAGATGATTAAGAAAATTAAAAGAATAAATATTGATGACCAAGCAGTTAAATAACACAATGAAAGTTTGCTTTATTTCACTTTGATCAAAGCAATCATTAAATGGAAAAGTAGGTATATACATTTTTTTTTCTTTGAAGTGAACCAAATTATATTAATCCAGTTGATAATGATTATTGGTCTACTTTATAACTATCTTTTAGTCTTGCAAATAGTGAAAGTTTGCTTCACTTTTAAAGAGCTGCGATAAAAGCAATCTCTGAAGATAATTTAGGTGAACTCCCATTCTACAATCCAGTGACTTGCATTAATTGAACATCCATGAAATAACATTGGTTTGCAAAGGCTTAGATTATAATAAATGCATGTTTCTTAGTGCAAAAAATATATCTAGATGAATTCAAACCTAACTTTCATTCAAAGATGTAATTTAAATGAGTAAAACTGAAGATTAACATGCTTTTGTTTTCATTTCATCAACAGCCTATACTTTTTATATCACACTCATTAGAAACCCAAGAGATTATAACAAAGATTGGCTGAATTGTATCAGCCAATCTGTGCAACATTGACTATGAAATTTCAGCCATTTCATGAAAAGCCCGAAATATTTAGCCATTTCATGAAATGGCTAAATTTTTTAGCCATTTCATGAAATGGCTGATTTCACAGACTGACTGTAACATATACATCATAAAGCAGTTAATGTCATCCCATTTATTTGTTTCATATATTTGAAAAAAAAGCATGAGTTTATTTTTAAACTTTGGCAAGAAAAACAACAACAACAACAACAACAACAAAATAATCGGCTCTATACACACAGTGCAAGGAAAGCGCGGTAAAATCTACGTCATTCTATATAGAGTGACGTCATTCTGTATAAAGTACATGTAAGTAGCCTGTGGCTGTTCCATGTCTTCGCCCTCCTATATCTTATCAACGAAAGTCGTTTGATGTAAACAAATCGTCATTTTTCGTTCCTTGACTAAGGGGGAAGGAAAATCCTCAAGGATTTACCGACATTAACTGTTTTTGATAAAAATTGAGAACGATGGAAGTATTTGAAGTGTTATCAGTAAACATATTTAAGCCAAGTGTCTTTTCAAGTTGAAAGTAAAAAGGTACGGTTTTTTATATTGTTTTTGATGCCTAAGGTTTTATTAAAATTTTGATTCTTTTCATATTTACCGACTGGGCAGTCGTTGTCTGCGCATGTCATATTCTTCGAAGGATCTACCTGTCTGCTATGACGCATCACCCATCCCCTGAATATTCGGGAAAAGTAGGGCTCACAGCGAAGCTATTAGCCTATTACCCAAACATGTAGGGGCTGTTTCAATAAATGGCCAATGCATAGGTTACATGCTAGCCGATCACAGCTGAATGTATCGCACCAGGTAGCGTTAATTGAGTAAACGTTTATTTCATTTTGAAATTCAAAGTAACGGTTGTTGTTTTGAAAAGTTGTCCGGTTCTGTACCCATAATGCCAATATTAGATAGATGTGTATTTGTAGAATGCCATCTAGCGGGAGATAATGACTGTTTCATATATTTGGTGAGTAACTGGAACAGCCGTGGTTTATTCAAGGGTATATAATCCGCATCCGCGTTTTTAGCTCACCTGAGCACGAAGTGCTCATGGTGAGCTATTGTGATCGTGCTGTGTCCGGCGTCCGTCGTGCGTCGTCCGTTTTCAACTTTTTACCTTGTGTACGCTCTAGAGGCCACATTTTCAGTCCGATACTCATGCAACTTTGTCAGAATATTTGCCTTGATGATATCTCGGACGAGTTCGAAAATGGGTCATGTCGGGTCAAAAACTAGGTCACTAGGTCAAATCTTAGAAAAACCTTGTGTACGCTCTAGAGGCCACATTTTCAGTCCGATACTTATGAAACTTGGTCAGAATGTTTGCCTTGATGATATCTCGGACGAGTTTGAAAATGGGTCATGTCGGGTCAAAAACTAGGTCACCAGGTCAAGTCTTAGAAAAACATTTTGTACGCTCTACAGGCCACATTTTCAGTCCAATACTCTTGAAAGTTGGTCAGAATGTTTGCCTTGATGATGTCTCGGAAGAATTCGAAAATGGGCCATGTCGGGTCAAAAACTAGGTCACCAGGTCAAATCTTAGAAAAACCTTGTGTACACTCTACAGGCCACATTTTCAGTCCAAAACTCTTGAAAGTTGGTCAGAATGTTTGTCTTGATGATATCTCGGACGAGTTCGAAAATGGGTCATGTCGGGTAAAAAACTAGGTCACCAGGTCAAATCTTAGAAAAACATTGTGTACGCTCTACGGGCCACATTTTCAGTCCAAAACTCTTGAGAGTTAGTCATAACGTTTGTCTTGACGATATCTCTGATAACTTTGAGAACAGGCCATGTTGGGTCAAAAACTAGGTCACTAGGTCAAATCTTAAAAAAACCTTGTGTATGCTCCAGAAGCCACATTTTCTGTCCAATACTCTTGAAATTTGGTCGACTGTTTGTCTTGATAATATCGCAGATGAGTTCGAAAGTGGGCCATGTGGGGTCAAAAACTAGGTCACTAGGTCAAATCTTTGAAAAACCTTGTGTACACTCTAGAAGCCACATTTTCAGTCCAATGCTCTTTAAAGTTGGTCAGAATGTTTGTCATGATGATAGCTTGGATGAGATTGAAAATGGGTCATGTCAGGTCCAAAACTAGGTCACCACGTCAAATCTTAGAAAAACCTTATGTAAGCTGTAGAGGCCACATTTTCAGTCCAATAATCTTGAAATTCGGTCAGAATGTTTGTCTTGATAATTTCTTAGACTAGTATGAAAATGGGTCATGTTGGATAAAAAACTAGGTCACAAGGTCAAATCTAGGAAAAACCTTTTGTACTATAATTACAATCCAATATTCTTTAAACTTTTGTTAGAATGTTTGTCTTGATGATATCTTGCATGAGTTTGAAAATGGGTCACGTGGAATAAAAACTTGGTCACCAAGTTTCATCCTTGAAAAACCGTGTGTACGCTCTAGAGGCCACATTTTCAGTCCAATAATCTTGAAATTTGCTTTGAATGTTTGTCTTGATAATATCTTAGACTAGTATGAATATGGGTCATGTTGGATGAAAAACTAGGTCACTAGGTCAAATCTCGGAAAAACCTTTTGTACTGGCCACATTTTCTCTCAAATACTCATGAAAGTTTGTCGGAATGTATGTCTTGATAATTTCTACATGTCAAGTAGGCCGCTGAGACAAATTCTAGAAAAAGCTTGTTTGCACACTAGAGGCCATATTTGTAAGTCCAATACTAATGAGTGTTTGTCAGAGTGTTTGTCTTAATATCTCTGAAGAGATTGGAAATGGGTCATGTTTGATCAAAAGGCTCAGGTGAGTGTCTTCAGGGCCATCATGGCCCTCTTGTTACACTAACTATGAATTTGTTTTCCTTTGATTAAGAGTTGGTCTTGTTAGAATCGAAATAATCTTCTTTCTACCATGGTTTATCATTCGATAAATCACGTTGTAAGTTATGAGGCGCAATGAATAAACCACTCGGGCTGTCGCCCTCGTGGAATATTTACGATAACAATAGAAAGAAGATTATCTTTAATTCTACCAGACACGTGATTTCGGCTCTTTAAACACAGTGCAACAAAAGCGTGGTAAAATCTACGTCATTCTACATTGTGACGTCATTCTGTATAAAGTAAGTCGCCTGTGGCTGTTCCATGTCTTTGCCCTCCGATATTTTATCAATGAAAGTCACAAATCGTCATTTTCCGCTACTTGACCAAGGGGAAGAAAATTCCTTAAGGATTTATCGATATTAACTGTTTTTGACAACGATGGAACTTTTTGAAATGTTACCAGTAAACATGTGTAAATCAAGTGTCCTTTCAAGTTGAAGGTTAGTTCAAAACTGACCGGTGTTGCATTGGGAACGGGATTGGGAGTGGGTGGAGTAATGTTCAGAGCATTCGAAGCAACCACGACTTTAATGCTTAACAAAATACGTTCATTCTTCTTTGTAATTTGAACGGAAAAAATATAATAGTAAAACAGTGCGGGTTTTTTATGTTGTGTTACTTTCCTAAGGCTTTATTGAAATTATTATTCTTTTCATATTTACCGACTGGGCAGTGGGGTTTTGATTTGGTAAGTAACTGGAGCAGCCGTGGTTTGTTCAAGGGAATATAATCCGCATCCGCGTTTTTATACTAAGTATGAACTTGTTTTCCTTAGATTAATAGATTGATGAAATAACCACTCAGGCTATCGCCCTCGTGCATTATTTATTGTACCCCATAACCGTGGTTTATTGAACGATAAACCACGATAGAAAGAAGATTATTTCCTAACTGAACGAGTCTAGGGAAAATATTAAGCGATCCTTTGGCGAGCTTAATAACATTTTTTCTTGACAAGTTTATTAGAATTTTATTTCAAACGCCAAAGAAGGTCAGATTCTTTTTATCAAATGACGATATTTCACAAATTATACACCAGAAGATGCAAAATCATCTAGAGATGCACACGCTCTAATATCCATAAAACCCATTCACTTTTATGAAAAACGTACAAAATGACGTAAAAATGACGTCACACAATTGTGATATCAAACGTATGTAAGATAAGAAAATTCGTAATGGGTTTATTACACTGAAAACAAGAGAGGTTATGTGATAAATTGCATTTTACAATGGCACCCAAGCAGATTTCGTTTTGAGAAAATCTGAACAAAGGCTGGTCATATTTATTCGCGTGTCAAGATGACTTTACACGTTGCAACCGTCAGGGGTAGTTCCAATAATGATAAGCTAAGGTTATTTTTTTTCATATTTGGACATTAACTGTTCACCGTACCGTCTCGAGTCCATCGTAAACCATCAGGACGAAATCTATCGTGTGTGGCGGCCATTTTGTGTGTTTTCGGCAACGTGAATTACTCGAGTAACATATGAAATGAACTGTTTTTTCTTATATCCAGCGTTTAAATTGAAAATATTTGTATTTCAAATGAAGGATTATTGAATACGCAAGAAACAGGTATGTTCAAATCCTAGTTTTGTGCTCTATTTGTGAAATTATGAGAGTTCAAACTTGTGCACAAAATATGTGCGGATATTTCAACTGTTTTTGTCTTGATCGTCTCTGTACCCAGAGGCGACCAGTCAAAAAGTAACATCGCCTTTGTGGACAGTTATCTGTACTACCGTCAGGGGCAACATTTGGCATGAAGACACAGGAGTAATTACAGTTTGATAAAATTGATTTATTGATTTATCCATTATAAATAACGCTCTTGTGAAATTGTGATGGCATCGCGGGTAATGAAGGGCAACTGATCCTTTTGCCATGATGTTTGCAAGATGTTTTCTTTTTAAGGCCGTTTTGTCTTTTTCGTAAGGTATGGTTGTAAAAGGGCCTTTAAAAATACTAAAAACAAAGCGTATCTGCTTTCAAAATTATATCGCATTCACCCCTGTCGGTCACATATGCAAGTACATTTTTTTTTTGCGGACATTATAGATCAAGATCAGACTACACAGAATGTGCGTTCTGAATTTAGATCTATACCGTCTGCACGTTTCGTCAAGCGGTTTTGATACAGTGCGACATCGATAGTTCGTCATAGGTTTGGTCACACCGAGCTAACGGACGAGTAACGGATAAAAAATCATTTTATCCGTTCGTGTCCGTTCGAATCCGTTTTATGTCCGTTTGTGAATCCGCTACTTGTCCGGCGACGTCCGGTGATGTCCGTTCCGTCCGGTGGGAAGTTTTGAGCATTTTCAAAAATTTCCACCAGACAAAATGGACAGTGACTTGCAAATGACAGACCTTGGATGCATCTGACTATTTATAGCCTCAGCATGTCACATTACCGGTACGTTCCTCGTACGTTGGTGTTCGATACATTTCCGTTCATCGTACGTTGGAAGACCGTTTTGTCCGGTTCTCATGCGTTGCACTTCCGTTTTATCTGGTACAAGTCCGTTACTCGTACGGTGATATCCGTTAATAGACCGTTTATTATCCGGTACATATCCGGTAACGTGCATTTTTTCCGTTACATGTGCGGTACTCGTGCGGTCATTGTGTGGCTTCTTCGCTCCATAGGGGTCCGTAGTTTGATTCCTGGCACCCATAGACTATATATTATAAACAAGGGATTTAACTGTATGCAGCCCGTTACTCGCCCCCGGTTACAAAAAACAACGTATCTTTTCTACCCCATCAGTTATTCTCCTATTTTTTTCTACAGCTGAGAGCTAAAACATTTTTCTGCCAGAAAAACACAACTGTTTGTCAGTGGCTAATGCGGTTTGGCTAATACATTCGCTCGAACTTGTAAACTCGCTCAAAAATCTGCGCCATTGACACGGGTTCGTACATCCGTTTTCAAGATATAAAATGCACTTTAGATCCAATGAAACGCAGCATTAGCGGCACCCATCCTTTAAACATGTTTAAAAATACTACTGACCTATAGTCTTTATCTTCAATAACGACGAAACGCCTCAGAATTCGTTGAATTTGTGATCCACGTTCTTATTTCGAACAGCTGCAGCCATCTTCTGTCATGTGACATTGTTTGGAACGAGAAATTTCATTGGTTGATATGTACTAACAGTCGTGCATTCAACCAATGAAATTTCGTACAGCTGCTCACACCTTTTTGTCACGTGACAGTACGGTGACAGTTTGAAACGAGAAATTTCATTGGTTTATATGCGCGAACGTCCGTATCGAATGTACGAACCCGTGTCAATGGCGAAGATTTTTGAGCGAGTTTACAAGTTCGAGCGAATGTATCAGCCAGACTGCATTAGCCACTGACAAACAGTTGTGTTTTTCTGGTAGAAAAATGTTTTGGCTCTCAGCTGTAGAAAAAATTAGGAGAATAACTGATGGGGTAGAAAAGATACGTTGTTTTTTTGTAACCGGGGGCGAGTAACGGGCTGCATACAGTTAAATCCCTTGTTTTAGTCTATGGGTGATAGGAGTCAAACTACGGACGCCCATGCTTCGCTCCACACACCGATCGCGTGAGCCTCGAGCGGCAGAGGAGATGAATTTTGTCACCGGATAACCATATTCTGCATGTTTTTGTCCGTTTTCCCTCCGTTACATATCCGTTAGCCGGTCTGACCAAGGATTAAACTAAATGGTATTTCAATCGAAATGAATAAATAAAAACTTGAGTAACTCTTGAGAAACGATTAACTTCATTCCAAAATATAGATGTATGGGCGGGTCTCTATAAGGCAAAAGAGAGTTAATAGTATCTTCATGATGCATTATACCATGCAGTACATCACATTAATAATTATGGTTCCATAAAATCAATTTTGTCTAACAACTGACTAAATCATGAGGTAGAATTATCCTTAGATATGCAGAACATTTATAAAATGCAAAACGTTTCGACCGAAGTTAGCCTGGGCGGATTACGCATGCAGGCTGACATTGGTCGATACGTTTTGCAGATACACTAAAACCTGTTTTCACAGAGCACGACTCATATACAATGGTTCCGAAATTCATAATACATGTGGCACTCTGTCAACAGTTAAGTACCATAAATGCCGAAAGTGGTCATGTTAATATACTTGGTGCTTAGAGATTTAAATGGATTAACAGATCGTAATATCTGATGTGACTGTGTTGTGTGCTATTTCTAGCTACATGTATTTCGTTATATAGCTCTAAAGTACCGGTATTTTACACCCTATTTAAAAGAATTATGTCATTATCATTATCGCTAATAGCAAACATAGTAGTTTTCTATTGATAGCTATTGAACGAAAAATAGACGGTGTTTTTGAATTATAAGAGAGAATGGCAGCTGTTACAGCCTGCGTCCATTATAACAAATTGAGGGACGTACCGTTAACGACTTACAAACTTTTGATAAAGCTCGCATACGCGAATAAAGTAGACGGTTCATGTGCGCATCGGGAAAAAGCTTACCGAACTGAAAACGAATTTGAAACGAAACCACAGCGAGTTTATAACTTATGAGTCAATCCAAGTTAACGAACCACAGCGAATGCAAAATGAATATCAACGACTTTCAACGAACAGGTTGTGCGGCTTCTCTGTTAGCTCTCTGCGATTCGCAGTGCGTAATCAAAACTGACTTGTCGACGTAAGTAGTATAGGACGCGTCTTTGTACGTCTGACAGGCCTGGTCAGACGTACAAAGAGACGTCCCTGTAGTCCCTACGCTACCTACCTTACAGAGAGTTTGTCCCCAGTTTGCCTACCCTGAAAGAATTTAATTATATCACTTCTACAAAAAATGCCCAAAAAATACCCAGTTTGCCTACCCTGAGGGAAAATGGGGGGAGGGGAATTTATCCCTACATTGCCGTTTTTTCTGTATCTATGGATGACTTTTTCTCTCTAAAAGCCTGATCACTGAGTTGGACTTAGTTTTTTTCACCCTATGGATGATTTCTCTCTCTAATAGCCTGAACACTGAGTTGGACTTAGTTTTTTCACCTATGAATGATTTTCTCTCTCTAAAAGCCTAACCACTGAGTTGGAGTTAGACTTTTTTCTGCATCTATGAATGATTTTTTCTCTCTAAAAGCCGGAGTACTGAGTTGGACTTAGTTTTTTCTGCATCTAGGTATGATTTTCTCTCTCTAAAAGCCTGAGCACTGAGTTGGACTTAGTCTTTTTCTGCATCTATGAATGATTTCTCTTTCTAAATGCCTGACCATTGAGTTGGACTTAGTTTTTTCATCCTACGAATGATTTTTTCTCTAAAAGCTTGAGCACTGAGTTGGACTTAGTTTTTTTCTTCACCTATGAATGATTTTTTCTCTCTAAAAGCCTGATCACTGAGTTGAACTTAGTTTTTTTCTGCATCTATGGATGATTTCTCTCTCTAAAACCCTGACCACTGAGTTGAACTTAGTTTTTCTACATCTATGAATGATTTCTCTTTCTAAATGTCTGACCATTGAGTTGGACTTAGTTTATCTGCATCTATGAATGATTTCTCTTTCTAAATGCCTGGCCATTGAGTTGAACTTAGTTTTTTCATCCTATGAATGATTTCTCTCTAAAAAGCCTGAGCATTGAGTTGGACTTAGTTTTTTTTTACCCATATGCTATTAGGATTGCTTTATTGTTTACTTCTATCCACTACTTGGCCTTTAAGTGGTTTCTCTCTAAAAAGTCTGACCACTGAGTTGGACTTAGTTTTTTTTCATCCTATGAATGTTTTTTTCTCTAAAAGCTTGAGCACTGAGTCGGACTTAGTTTTTTTCTTTACCTATGGATGATTTTCTCTCTCTAAAAGCCTGAACACTGAGTTGGACTTAGTTTTTTCTGCATCTATGAATGATTTCTCTTTCTAAATGCCTGACCATTGAGTTGGACTTAGTTTTTTTCATCCTATGAATGATTTTTTCTGTAAAAGCTTGAGCACTGAGTTGGACTTAGTTTTTTTCTTCACCTATGTATAATTTTCTCTCTCTAAAAGCCTGAACACTGAGTTGGACTTAGTTTTTTCTGCATCTATGAATGATTTCTCTTTCTAAATGCCTGACCATTGAGTTGGACTTAGTTTTTTCATTCTACGAATGATTTTTTCTCTAAAAGCTTGAGCACTGAGTTGGACTTAGTTTTTTTCTTCACCTATGAATGATTTTTTCTCTCTAAAAGCCTGATCACTGAGTTGAACTTAGTTTTTTTCTGCATCTATGGATGATTTCTCTCTCTAAAACCCTGACCACTGAGTTGAACTTAGTTTTTCTACATCTATGAATGATTTCTCTTTCTAAATGTCTGACCATTGAGTTGGACTTAGTTTTTCTGCATCTATGAATGATTTCTCTTTCTAAATGCCTGGCCATTGAGTTGAACTTAGTTTTTTCATCCTATGAATGATTTCTCTCTAAAAAGCCTGAGCATTGAGTTGGACTTAGTTTTTTTTTACCCATATGCTATTAGGATTGCTTTATTGTTTACTTCTATCCACTACTTGGCCTTTAAGTGGTTTCTCTCTAAAAAGTCTGACCACTGAGTTGGACTTAGTTTTTTTCTTCACCTATGGATGATTTTCTCTCTCTAAAAGCCTGAACACTGAGTTGGACTTATTTTTTTCTGCATCTATGAATGATTTCTCTTTCTAAATGCCTGACCATTGAGTTGGACTTAGTTTTTTGTGGTATTTGTCGAAGACAATACCACTATGAGTTCAATATTTCATCCTACGAATGATTTTTTCTCTAAAAGCTTGAGCACTGTGTTGGACTTAGTTTTTTTCTTCACCTATGAATGATTTTTTCTCTCTAAAAGCCTGATCACTGAGTTGAACTTAGTTTTTTTCTGCATCTATGGATGATTTCTCTCTCTAAAACCCTGACCACTGAGTTGAACTTAGTTTTTCTACATCTATGAATGATTTCTCTTTCTAAATGTCTGACCATTGAGTTGGACTTAGTTTTTCTTCATCTATGAATGATTTCTCTTTCTAAATGCCTGGCCATTGAGTTGAACTTAGTTTTTTCATCCTATGAATGATTTCTCTCTAAAAAGCCTGAGCATTGAGTTGGACTGAGTTTTTTTTAACCCATATGCTATTAGGATTGCTTTATTGTTTACTTCTATCCACTACTTGGCCTTTAAGTGGTTTCTCTCTAAAAGGTCCGACCACTGAGTTGGACTTAGTTTTTTTCATCCTATGAATGATTTTTTCTCTAAAAGCTTGAGCACTGAGTTGGACTTAGTTTTTTTCTTCACCTATGGATGATTTTCTCTCTCTAAAAGCCTGAACACTGAGTTGGACTTAGTTTTTTCTGCATCTATGAATGATTTCTCTTTTCAAATGCCTGACCATTGAGTTGGTCTTAGTTTTTTGTGGTATTTGTCGAAGACAATACCACTATGAGTTCAATATTTCATCCTACGAATGATTTTTTCTCTAAAAGCTTGAGCACTGTGTTGGACTTAGTTTTTTTCTTCACCTATGAATGATTTTTCTCTCTAAAAGCCTGATCACTGAGTTGAACTTAGTTTTTTTCTGCATCTATGGATGATTTCTCTCTCTAAAACCCTGACCACTGAGTTGAACTTAGTTTTTCTACATCTATGAATGATTTCTCTTTCTAAATGTCTGACCATTGAGTTGGACTTAGTTTTTCTGCATCTATGAATGATTTCTCTTTCTAAATGCCTGGCCATTGAGTTGAACTTAGTTTTTTCATCCTATGAATGATTTCTCTTTCTAAAAGCTTGAGCATTGAGTTGGACTTAATTTTTTTTAACCCATATGCTATTAGGATTGCTTTATTGTTTACTTCTATCCACTACTTGGCCTTTAAGTGGTTTCTCTCTAAAAAGTCCGACCACTGAGTTGGACTTAGTTTTTTTCATCCTATGAATGATTTTTTCTGTAAAAGCTTGAGCACTGAGTTGGACTTAGTTTTTTTCTTCACCTATGGATGATTTTCTCTCTCTAAAAGCCTGAACACTGAGTTGGACTTAGTTTTTTCTGCATCTATGAATGATTTCTCTTTCTAAATGCCTGACCATTGAGTTGGACTTAGTTTTTTGTGGTATTTGTCGAAGACAATACCACTATGAGTTCAATATTTCATCCTACGAATGATTTTTTCTCTAAAAGCTTGAGCACTGTGTTGGACTTAGTTTTTTTCTTCACCTATGAATGATTTTTTCTCTCTAAAAGCCTGATCACTGAGTTGAACTTAGTTTTTTTCTGCATCTATGGATGATTTCTCTCTCTAAAACCCTGACCACTGAGTTGAACTTAGTTTTTCTACATCTATGAATGATTTCTCTTTCTAAATGTCTGACCATTGAGTTGGACTTAGTTTTTCTTCATCTATGAATGATTTCTCTTTCTAAATGCCTGGCCATTGAGTTGAACTTAGTTTTTTCATCCTATGAATGATTTCTCTCTAAAAAGCCTGAGCATTGAGTTGGACTGAGTTTTTTTTAACCCATATGCTATTAGGATTGCTTTATTGTTTACTTCTATCCACTACTTGGCCTTTAAGTGGTTTCTCTCTAAAAAGTCCGACCACTGAGTTGGACTTAGTTTTTTTCATCCTATGAATGATTTTTTCTCTAAAAGCTTGAGCACTGAGTTGGACTTAGTTTTTTTCTTCACCTATGGATGATTTTCTCTCTCTAAAAGCCTGAACACTGAGTTGGACTTAGTTTTTTCTGCATCTATGAATGATTTCTCTTTTTAAATGCCTGACCATTGAGTTGGTCTTAGTTTTTTGTGGTATTTGTCGAAGACAATACCACTATGAGTTCAATATTTCATCCTACGAATGATTTTTTCTCTAAAAGCTTGAGCACTGTGTTGGACTTAGTTTTTTTCTTCACCTATGAATGATTTTTCTCTCTAAAAGCCTGATCACTGAGTTGAACTTAGTTTTTTTCTGCATCTATGGATGATTTCTCTCTCTAAAACCCTGACCACTGAGTTGAACTTAGTTTTTCTACATCTATGAATGATTTCTCTTTCTAAATGTCTGACCATTGAGTTGGACTTAGTTTTTCTGCATCTATGAATGATTTCTCTTTCTAAATGCCTGGCCATTGAGTTGAACTTAGTTTTTTCATCCTATGAATGATTTCTCTTTCTAAAAGCTTGAGCATTGAGTTGGACTTAATTTTTTTTAACCCATATGCTATTAGGATTGCTTTATTGTTTACTTCTATCCACTACTTGGCCTTTAAGTGGTTTCTCTCTAAAAAGTCCGACCACTGAGTTGGACTTAGTTTTTTTCATCCTATGAATGATTTTTTCTGTAAAAGCTTGAGCACTGAGTTGGACTTAGTTTTTTTCTTCACCTATGGATGATTTTCTCTCTCTAAAAGCCTGAACACTGAGTTGGACTTAGTTTTTTCTGCATCTATGAATGATTTCTCTTTTTAAATGCCTGACCATTGAGTTGGTCTTAGTTTTTTGTGGTATTTGTCGAAGACAATACCACTATGAGTTCAATATTTCATCCTACGAATGATTTTTTCTCTAAAAGCTTGAGCACTGTGTTGGACTTAGTTTTTTTCTTCACCTATGAATGATTTTTCTCTCTAAAAGCCTGATCACTGAGTTGAACTTAGTTTTTTTCTGCATCTATGGATGATTTCTCTCTCTAAAACCCTGACCACTGAGTTGAACTTAGTTTTTCTACATCTATGAATGATTTCTCTTTCTAAATGTCTGACCATTGAGTTGGACTTAGTTTTTCTGCATCTATGAATGATTTCTCTTTCTAAATGCCTGGCCATTGAGTTGAACTTAGTTTTTTCATCCTATGAATGATTTCTCTTTCTAAAAGCTTGAGCACTGAGTTGGACTTAGTTTTTTTTACCCATATGCTATTAGGATTGCTTTATTGTTTACTTCTATCCACTACTTGGCCTTTAAGTGGTTTCTCTCTAAAAAAGTCTGAGCACTGAGTTGAACTTAATTTTTTTTCACCCTATGGATGATTTCTCTCTCTAAAAGCATAACCATTGAGTTGGACTTAGTTTTTTCATCCTACGAATGATTTTTTCTCTAAAAGCTTGAGCACTGAGTTGGACTTAGTTTTTTTCTTCACCTATGAATGATTTTCTCTCTCTAAAAGTCTGAACACTGAGTTGGACTTAGACTTTTTTCTGAGTTTTTTTACTCTCTGGAGTGTGGCTCTTTGGAGTGTAACTATTTGGAGTGTAACTCTTCTAAAAGAAAGAAGTTTGACAATTTGAAGAAATGACAATTTGAAGAAAGATAGAACTTTCGTGGTAGATGGTTAGTCCTGAAAAGGACTGTTGGGTTAGCTCTGAAAAGAACTGTTGGGTTAGCCCTGAAAAGGACTGTTTTGGAGGCTGTGTTTTTTTCTCTACCGACAGCTTTTATTTGGCTTTTTCGGGATCTTGAAATCAACGTGATTATCAATGTTTTTCCCGTATTTGCCCTGGCCTGCCATTATTGGTGTAGTTGGCTTTTGATCAACTCGCTGTTTCTTGTGGAGATGACTATTGTCTTCCTCAGATTTCCGTTTTGTTGTTTTTCTTGGTTGTTTTTCCTCTGTCTTTGGCTTTTTCGGGATCTTGAAATCAACGTGATTATCAATGTTTTTCCCGTATTTGCCCTGGCCTGTCATTATTGGTGTAGTTGACTTTTGATCAACTCGCTGTTTCTTGTGGAGATGACTATCGTCTTCCTCAGATTTCTGTTTTGTTGTTTTTCTTGGTTGTTTTTTCCTCTGGTTGTTTTTTCTTTGGTTGATTTTTCTTCACAACACTTACGATAGAGTCCACTAACTTGTGAAGATTGGTTTTATCAAAGTCAAACTGCACAGGGATCTTCACAGGAACTGTTGAAATGCACTGACCCTGTTGGCGTAGTACCTCGATATTTTTACTGAGCTGCTCGGTGTTTGTGTTTAAAGTTTTAATTTCCTCCAAATGCCTGTTTAAAGTCTCCAGTTGTTCTAAGATCCGAGTCATCATGGCATCTTGTTTTGAATTTAACTGTTTCATCTCTTCACAAATGTTGTCCAACACCATCGGTGGATTGATAATTGTCGAATTTATAACTGATGAAAGAATGTCTCCATTGTTTTCCACTGGTGGGAAATCGTCCAAGTTGATTTCATCTAAGTTGTGCTTCATATTGAAACTGCTTCCGAATATTGATACTGCTTTCGAAGTGATCGTTAGCTGAGAGTCAAAGAAATGATGATTGTATAAAATAACGCTGGGTTTTATACGTTTAAGGAGGACTGAAATTTTTAAAGAGCGCGGACCTGACGGGAAACACCAGGATTGTACTGTGTGACACTGAGTTAGGAGTGGTAAAAACAGCATGAAACGCCGACGCGGGAAAAACATAGGAAAAAATGACGTCATGAGTCAATCAGTTCAATCCTCCTGTAAAGCTATAAAACCCAGCGATATTTTTACATAAAAACATATTTGTTCCAGTATGGTTCGAATTCTTGTCTGCCCCCACTGCGCAAGCAGATGTCTGATAGAGTGTGGGAAATGTTTTGCCATACTTTTTTACCCTTGTGTTTTGTTGATTTGCAAAAGAAACAGTTCTTTGTTACTCGTTTTTTCTTCTTTTCGTTGTTTTGCTTTTTCTCCTCTTTTAGATCCAAAGTTTGTTGTTTTCTTAGATTATCGCTTGTAGATATTTTTTTCTCTGCCTGTTCTGTTATTTTGCAGATTTTTGAATCGGTGATATCCGTTGTGTCGGACTGCATGTCTACGGTCTGATTTTCAACCGGTGATATTGTAGTCTGTAGTGAACTTGTTTTCCATGTATTTTCGTTGTAGAATGAATTTAGTGTCCCGACGAATTTCGTATGTTGGAGACCGACAACGTTGTAAAACGATGGTGAAATTTCGATGTCATGACTGTGTGGGTTCACGTAGACAAAAAACAAATGTTCCTGTCTGATTTTCTTTTTTGGACAATTTCTGGACCAATGTCCTGCTTCCTTGCACGTAAAACAAATATTTGTTCTCTCACCATTCATCCCATATCGTTTGTCGAGAGTCGCTTGATCTAAAACTCTGTAGCTGATAGTACGGCGTATAGAGCTATTTATAAAGAAAAAGCTTTACTACTGGACGCTGACGTAGTGTACCTCTACCCAATGGTCTATTTATAACAACAGACGCTAACTATTGTGATCTAAGCCCCTGTCACACTAAACGGCGTTTCCACTGAGTTGGCACGGTGTTGTTTAAGTTCCCAGAGTGCCAAGAGATCGCAGGAAAAATGCGAAGCTCCCGTGGTCTATTATCGCGTTCCTGATGTTGATGAAAAAAAGCAAGAAGGAAATCAAGTACATTGATACCTGTTCTCTGTACCCTTATGTTTGTAAACACAAATCCTATCCTGTAGGTCAGCCAGAAATTTTGTCTGCTGAGAATATTGACATGAACAATATTCAACAATATGAGGGCTTAATCAAATGCAAAGTTTTGCCTCCAACTGATTTGTTTCACCCCGTTCTCCCAGTTCACTGTAACAACAAAATGATGTTTCCACTCTGTATGAAATGTGCAGAAGAAAGTTCAAGCATTTGTAGGCATGGTAAAGAAGAGAGGGCTTTGGTCGGAACTTGGGTTACTTTTGAATTATTCAAGGCTCTTGACTGTGGTTATCGATTATTGCAAGTGTATGAAATTTGGCATTTCAATTCTGTATCAGATCAGTTCTTTAAACATTATGTGGACAATTTCTTGAAAATTAAGCAAGAAGCCAGTGGTTATCCAGATTGGTGTCAATCAGACTCAGAAAAAGATCAGTTCGTTTGTGAATATGAGAAGGCGGAAGGTGTTCGTCTTGATCCAAGTTGTATTCAAAGAAATCCTGGGAGAAGATCATTTGCTAAGATTATGTTGAACTGTCTTTGGGGAAAATTAGCTCATCGTGAAAAAATGTCCAAGACGGAATACATCAGTGATCCGTCTAAATATTTTGAATTAGTCACCAATCCCAATTTCATTGTAAAGCATGTAGAAATCTTTGACGAGGACTGTCCATTCATATTGGTTAACTATGAATCAAAGTTGGAACATATTGACACCCATGCTACAGCCAATGTGGTAGTAGGGCCTTACGTAACAGCTTATGCAAGGTTGGAATTGTACAGCGTTCTTGAAAAGTTAAAAGATAGAGTTCTGTATTTCGATACAGATAGTTGTATGTACATTCACGACCCTGAATTATGGAATCCTCCTATTATTAACAGCCGGTTAGGAAAATGGACTGATGAAGAGCCTGCTTGTAAAATTACTCAATTCAGAGGGCTTGGGCCTAAGAATTATGCTTACAAAATGAAAACAAAAGATGGAGAAGAGATAAGCAAATGTAAAGTGAAGGGGATTACTCTGGATTACAATACAAAACAGGTGCTGAATTTCGATACATATTCAAAATGTGCTTTGGATCGCACAATAGAAATCAAAATTCAGTATGATTGTAAAATTAAAAGACACAGAGATAGAACGGTTACCAGTGAACCACAAACAAAAACGTTTCGCTCTGTATACACCAAGAGAGTTATTGTAAATGGTACTGACACTGTACCCTATGGTTATAAAAGTCTGAGAAAATAATTCTATATCATATTGTTGTGTAGCAATCAGTCAAAGTAAGTCGGAAAAAAATATTAGCCGTTGGTCAAAAAATAACAATCATGTTACCGTTACCAATAGAACTACGTGAAAAAATTTATGGAGAATTTGTTCGATAGCATACGCTTGATGAACGAACACAGCTTAACATTAAATTTTTCTGTGTGAAAATTTGGATCGGAAAATTGTTTAAGTGGATTGCAAAAGGAGAAAAATCCTACAAAGTGTATGCTATAATCAACATTATTGCGATGATGGTGGACGATTCGGATTTGGATCTCGTTCTCAAAACTTATTTAGCAGATAGCTGTTTGAAAGACAATGTTATTAGTAAGCTGTTTCGATCCACAAGTCGATGGACATTTTTTATCATAGGAACAACAGAAGAAAGTTTTCTTAACGTTCTGAATATGAAATCAGTTCTATTTGACTTTTACTTACGCTACAAAAAAGGATCTGTTCATGATTCCTACGGAGAATCAAAGGAAACCATGGTAGGGTATATTCTATTTGATAGAGATGTTACAGAAGAAGTAGTATATTCAGCTCTTTCAACAAAAGACGCTTATAGACATGTTGCTCCATTCATAGGACTACGAGATTTCGACGTTATGGACAGTGAGTATACAATGTTTTTGGGGTATGACCAATTGCATAAAGACATTACGGAATATGAAGACAAATGTGAAACTCGTGGTATTTGCGAATTTGCATTGTAAAAAATTCATTGTGAATAATTCATTGTGAATAATTCATTGTGAAAAAATATTTCAGCGTGATTTTTCATTGTCAAGAAAATGTTTTTATGCTGTATTGTAAAAAATATTTCAGTGTGAATTTTTTCATTGTTAAGAAAATGTTTTTTATGCTGTATTGTAAAAAAATGTTTCCTTGTGAATTTTTTCATTGTCAAGAAATTTTTTCATTGTCAAGAAAATTTTTATGATGCATTGCAAAAAATGTTTCATTGTTTAGTTCTGTTCAATAAATAAAAGTTCAAAAACAATAGAGCTCTTCATTCTGTTTTTCCCCCAAGACTTGTTCTGTCTACATTTTTTCCCATACATCGGCTCATAACTTTTTTGCTATATTAGCATGAAACGTAGCATGGAAAAAAATGTATGTGCTTTCTGCCAGGTCCGAGCTCTTTAAAAATTTCAATCCTCCTTAAACGTATAAAGCCCCGCGTTATTTTCATACAATCATCATTTCTTTGACTCTCAGCTAACGATCACTTCGAAAGCAGTATCAATATTCGGAAGCAATATCAATATGGAGGAGATAAATCATCAACTACGTGAGGCTCTCCAAGAATATCTAAATGCAGGTCAACAGTTATTACAACTAAACACTCATTTCGTAGGAGAGGAGGAACAAAACCAACTACAACGTATAACACAGCCATACAAAGATCTCGGCGAAAGATTAGTTCAACTATTTTTAAAGACAACACCGGATGTCATTTTGGTTGATATCGAATTTGGGAGAAAGATTACTTTCGATAATGGAGCAATGGTGATCAGAAAAAGAGTTGAAGCATGCCCCATTTGTCAAGCGAATTTCGGGTGCTGTCATTAGAAGTGGAAAATACAACGTGAGACGAAAAAAACACAGCCTCCAAAACAAAACAGCCCTTTTCAGGGCTACCCATCTACCACGAAAGTTCTATCTTTTTTTCAAATTGTCATTTCTTCAAAATTGTCAAAACTCAAAAGATTTCCAATCAAAAAAAGTCATAGAATAGTCAAACTCTAGTTTTTTTCTAACCCGAACAAGAAAAAATGTAACAAAACCACGGGTTGGTCAACAATAAAACATTTAGTATTAGAAATAAAACTGTGATTCTGATTGGACAACATTAATTTGGAGCCAAAACAGCATGAAACGCCGACGCGGGAAAAACATAGGAGAAAATGACGTCATGGGTCAACTAGTTCAATCCGTCTGAAAAGCTATAAATCTCTGCGATATATTTTCATACATTTCATTTTTCACAATGGCTTCAAGACCATCACTCCTCGTCACTTGGATGGATGCTGAGCGAAAGTTAACAAGAGCAAGGAGGCAAATCGTTTTACTTAAACAACGCTTAGTTGGAGTAAGAAAGCGTTATGAGAGGGCTGAGCTTGCTAATAACAGGGTGTTCTGTTATAACCTTCGGATGAAGGAACTCATTATTGAGGGCATGCTTGAAATGTATTTTCAGTATGTTATTTCAAAAACCGAGCAGGTAGACCGTCTTTTCCGCGAGCAAATCGCCGCTGAAAGGAGTGAGTCAGACAGCGAATCGACTGATGCTGATACTGAATAAACATTTTCAAAAAAATCAGTCCTTCTCTAAAAAACAGCCCTTTTCAGGGCTAACCATTTACCACGAAAGATCTATCTTTCTTCAAATTGTCATTTCTTCCAATTGTCAAACTTCTTTCTTTTAGAAGAGTTACACTCCAAAGACCCACACTCCAAAGACCCACACTCCAAAGAGTAAAAAAAACTCAGAAAAAGACTAAGTCCAACTCAGTATTCAGGCTTTTAGAGAGAGAAAAATCATTCATAGATGCAGAAAAAACTAAGTCCAACTCAGTGGTCAGGCTTTTTAGAAAGAGAAATCATCCATAGATGCAGAAAAAACTAAGTTCAATTCAATGGTCAGACATTTAAAAGAGAAATCATCCATAGATGCAGAAAAACTAAGTTCAACTCAATGGTTAGGCATTTAGAAAGAGAAATCATACATAGGTGAAGAAAAAAACTAAGTCCAACTCAATGCTCAGGCTTTTAGAGAGAAAAAATCATACATAGGTGAAGAAAAAAACTAAGTTCAACTCAGTGTTCAGGCTTTTAGAGAGAGAAAATCATTCATAGGATGAAAAAAACTAAGTCCAACTCAGTGGTCAGACTTTTTAGAGACAGAAACCACTTAAAGACCAAGTAGTGGATAGAAGTAAACAATAAAGCAATCCTAATAGCATATGGGTAAAAAAAAAACTAAGTCCAACTCAATGCTCAGGCTTTTTAGAGAGAAATCATCCATAGATGCAGAAAAAACTAAGTCCAACTCAGTGTTCAGGCTTTTAGAGAGAGAAAATCATCCATAGGTGAAGAAAAAAAACTAAGTCCAACTCAGTGCTCAAGCTTTTTTAGAGAGAAATCATCCATAGATGCAGAAAAACTAAGTTCAACTCAATGCTCAGGCATTTAGAAAGAGAAATCATCCATAGATGCAGAAAAAACTAAGTCCAACTCAGTGTTCAGGCTTTTAGAGAGAGAAAATCATCCATAGGTGAAGAAAAAAAACTAAGTCCAACTCAGTGCTCAAGCTTTTAGAGAAAAAATCATTCATAGGATGAAAAAACTAAGTCCAGCGATATGGGGATAAAATCAAAAAAAGCCTAAAAAAAGTGACCCATTACACATATAAAACAGTAAACTCTTGATTAATTTTTTCTCCTTCACCATTAACTATCGTAAAAGCTGGGTCAGTATCCCACAATGTTTGGATTGACATTTTTTTTCTCTCATTGCTCTTCTGGTTAGAAGAAAGAGAACGCTTCAAATATATCAGGTATGAAATTGAGCATCTGATGCAAATGCTAGATAAAATGGAATCAATCGAAAGAAAGAGGGGAGGATAAAAAAGTGTATTCTGCACAAAAACAGCCCTTTTCAGGGCTAGCTATTTTCAATGAAACATCTTTCTTTTCATTTTGTCAGAAGACTCATAATCAAAAAAGTCATAGGATAGTCAAACTCTAGTTTTTCTAACCCGAACAAGAAAATGTAACAAAACTATAGATTGGTCAACAATAAAACATTTACCATTAGAAAAAAACAACGATAATTCTGATTGGACAACATTAATTTGGAGCCAAAACAGCATGAAACGCCAACGCGGGAAAAAACATAGGAGAAAATGACGTCATGGGTCAACTAGTTCAATCCGTCTGAAAAGCTATAAAACCCAGCGTTATTTCCCGCACATCGTTCATTTTCTTCAAGTCGATATGGAGTGCTCACTTAAAGATATGGACTTTTGGGAACTTGCGCTACTACCCGCCAAGAAGAAAAAGTAGTTTGTTGTGCCGGTGACGGAGGATTGGAACGAGGATAACGAGCCAGCATTTTCGCTGCGCTTTAATCTTGAAGAGCAGCAACTGAAGAGATTGAAGAGGCGGGCGGCGAGTAGCTGCCCAGCCTGCAGAAAGGTTGGAGGTTGTGCTTAAAAGCACAACCTCCAAACCAGGTCCTTTTTAGAACACCCAACAGCCCTTTTCAGGGCTAACCATCTACCACGAAAGTTCTATCTTTCTTCAAATTGTCAGACGTAAGTTTTATCTTTTCTTAAAATTGTCATTTCTTCAAATTGTCAGACGAAAGTTCTATCTTCAAGTTGTCAGACGAAAGTTCTATCTTCAAGTTGTCATTTCTTCAAATTGTCACAGCTCTTTTCAGAGCTAACCCAACAGTCCTTTTCAGGACTAACCATTACCACGAAAGATCTATCTTCAAGATGGCAGACGAAAGTTCTATCTTCAAGTTGTCATTTCTTCAAATTGTCACAGCTCTTTTCAGAGCTAACCCAACAGTCCTTTTCAGGACTAACCATTACCACGAAAGATCTATCTTCAAGATGGCAGACGAAAGTTCTATCTTCAAGTTGTCAGACGAAAGTTCTATCTTCAAGACGGCAGACGAAAGTTCTATCTTCAAGTTGTCATTTCTTCAAATTGTCACAGCTCTTTTCAGAGCTAACCCAACAGTCCTTTTCAGGACTAACCATTTACCACGAAAGTTCTATCTTTTTTCAAATTGTCTTTTCTTCAAATTGTCAAACTTCTTTCTTTTAGAAGAGTTACACTCCAAAGAATTACATTCCAAAGTCACACTCCAGAGAGTAAAAAAAAAAAAAAACTCAGAAAAAGACTAAGTCCAACTCAGTGCTCAGGCTTTTAGAGAGAGAAAATCATACCTAGATGCAGAAAAAACTAAGTCCAACTCAGTACTCCGGCTTTTAGAGAGAAAAAATCATTCATAGATGCAGAAAAAAGTCTAAGTCCAACTCAGTGGTTAGGCTTTTAGAGAGAGAAAATCATTCATAGGTGAAAAAACTAAGTCCAACTCAGTGTTCAGGCTTTTAGAGAGAGAAATCATCCATAGGGTGAAAAAAACTAAGTCCAACTCAGTGATCAGGCTTTTAGAGAGAAAAAATCATCCATAGATACAGAAAAAACGGCAATGTAGGGATAAATTCCCCTCCCCCCATTTTCCCTCAGGGTAGGCAAACTGGGTATTTTTTGGGCATTTTTTGTAGAAGTGATATAATTAAATTCTTTCAGGGTAGGCAAACTGGGGACAAACTCTCTGTAAGGTAGGTAGCGTAGGGACTACAGGGACGTCTCTTTGTACGTCTGACCAGGCCTGTCAGACGTACAAAGAGGCGTCCTATACTACTGACGTAAAGGTATTAAAACCCATTTGATTGGTTTTGAATGATCATAGTGGGTACATGGAGATGGGCCAGAGGAATACGCCAAAAAATCCCCAAAAGACAGAAGCATGGGCAAAAAGGCAGTACCCAGTCGTCTTGCAGCTCACTCCATACATCTCCTAAGTCTTCGAGCTGCTAACCAAAACCATCGAAGAGGCACTAAAGAATGAGATTTTCATTATAATTGGTTGGTTAAAAATGCAATGCAGAAACACGCAAATCGAACGCTAGTGATATGGTATTCGTGCGTTATTGGCGAAAAACAAGGATTTATGCGGACGGCATAGATCAAGATTAGACAGTACAGAACGTGCATTCTGATCTCTAATCTATTGCGTCCGATTGTTTAGTCAACCGTGGAAGATGTAAATCTTACTGAGTTTTCATGAATTGTTTTTTTTCAGCCGTCAAATAAGGTGGAGTTTATACACATAGTTTGGCCCTGAAAGAGTTAAAACAGTAATTGACAACAAAGTGGTTCACCGTAGAGGTAACTTGCCGATATTTTTCTGCAGACTAACAAACGATCGAATTCTGTTCATCAAATAACCAGCTGCGTATTGGCTGTTTGATGGCAATTATCGAAAAAGCTTTGTGCATATGTAAATCGATTTCTTTTTGTCTTATTATCGCAATGAGATACATCTTGAGACTCAATGATGACGACATTAAAGACGGGTCCGACAAGATTAATGGTATAAGTTGAAATGACGTAATTCGAGTCTAAATTCTGATAGTTTTACAGTAACAAGGTAAACGTCCTTCGACTCTAGGGTTTCAGTTGAACATGCCCCTAGTGGTGTTAACCTCGCATATGCCTAGATGAATCAAAAGGCTGCTCCGTACAAACAGAAAAAAGAAACACAATTCATGCTTTGCGTACTTTGGCAAGTGGACCTCTGGTCGCAGAGTTCAACCAGTCTGAACTGCATTCTAATCCAATTCTCAAGAATGTTCTCAATGCAAAATCGAAAATTTCTGATTTGCTAAAACCAAACCTTTTGCTAATCAAAGTTTTTAATATAGACAAGTTAGTAAATATGGGCACAGAAATTGCAAAAGAATATGTTGCAGTTTTTCCAGAATGGTGTTAGACGGTTTGTTCGAAGTAAATGTTTGGCAAATCTGGGGATGCGCAAGGTTAGATCAATTCTGCAATCGTTCAGGGTCCTCAAACGCAGTCTCGCATGGCTGCAAGCACATGACTCTTTCATGGGCGCCGTTACACCACTAAGATAACGTAAGAAAATGGTGTTAAAGTAAATAGCCAATTTATCATTGCTAAAGTATTTACTATCGTCATTTCTGCACCTGGTGACAATTTATTCATTATTGTCTTGAGGGAATTGTGATTTCCGTGGCACTGATTCTTACTGTTGTGAAAATATTTAACTCTCTTGACGGTTATAGATCCTTTTTTCAACAGCATATATCTCTTGACTACCTAGGAGAAAATGATCACAGAAGGGTATAACAGAAAGAAGGAAGACCGTAATAAAGAAATATATGCCGAGATAAATGATATCTCTGTGATTCTATGACAACTGAAGATGTTGTTCGATTTGAGACCTTTTTTCCATCTGTTACAATATTTTTGTCACAATATTTCTAAAGGCTACCTAGAGATTACGAAAATATGTGTGGGAAAAAAAGGGGAAAGGAATCGAAGTCAAACGGACGTTTAGAATCTTATTTTTATCCCAAATGATCTGACATGTTGACACCCTGGTTAGATGATTTAACCCTTCATGGAACAATCCAGTGTTTTAGTTGCGCTACGGCTAAATACTTTTGAACGCACTGTGGGAAAAGAAGAAAACGCATGTTACCATCATTTTCTCCTTTTCCCAGAATGTTTTCTACCCTACCCTGTTTTCTACCACAGAAAAAATTCCTATCATTGAGCTACTTTCAAGTTGCCATCTGCAAATGCTTGCAATTTGGACATGTAGTACATGTCGTAAAGGTTTAACCATGACCTCTTGAAGCAGTCTTCAGCAGACGTCTTTCAAAACGTCCAGTTTAACCCTTATCCTGCTAAGAAAAGTGATATTTTTAAGCCGATAGTAAAAACCCAAAATTTGCTAATTCAAAGGATTTTTTTTTTATTTTGGGGGGGTGGGGGGAGTTTACAAAAAGTTGAAAACACCGGAGCAAAAAGGGATATTTTTTGTTCTATTTTTTTCTTTTTATTTTTTTACAAAAGTAACAATCCTTAAGACGGAAAAAGTAGCCTTCAGTTGGTAGTGTGCGAAAAACTGGAGCGCTAAGAGCAATTTCAGCTTAGTTGAACACAGTGTAGGCGGCTGACTGACTGGCCGATTAACTTATTTATTTGTTTTTTATTTCTCTTTCAACATTATATTACGGCGACAGCGAAGTCAATCATGCCATCCCTAGGGTTGAGACACAAAGAGGCCGAGACCCTGAAGCAAAGGGACACTCCGTGGAATTAATATAGCCATGAAAAGGGATCGAAAGAAGGCCTTTTGAATTTAAACTGCTTAACCCTCTACTACACAATCCCGAGTTTTAACGACATTGAGGGAAAAGGTTTCTGAAAACAATGTGGGAAAAAAGAAGAAAATGCTGGTTACCAGCATTTTCTTCTTTTTCCACAATGTTTTCTTTCCTTTGAAATAGAAATTTCATGTTTTGAATACCAATCAATTTGTCGTCTGCAAATGTTTTCAATTTTGAACTTTCAATTCAAGGCTGAAATGTTGTAAGTTTGGTGAGGAGTTAATATTTCGCGAGTTTATCAAAATAAATAACTACGACTCTGAAGCTTAAATACTAAAAATGTCTTTTTTCTTCATAGCATATTCAGAGGGAAAAATCTTAGTTGTTTATCCGGAAAGTGTAGATTTAGATCAATTTGCAGGAAGCGTCTATCCTGATCTTGGATCCTCGCTAGTTTTTTTTTTAAGGACAATTGGTCAAAACGGCATTGCAATTTTAGTATCTCTTTATTTTACCAACAGAAAATGTCCATCTTTTTTTAATTAACTCTTGAAGGATTAATCCGGAATGATTGATTCATGACTATCGTAACGCCATTGAGAAGCTCTTAGTATTCAGAAGACTAGAGAGCCGTCTATCTTAACCTATTGCGTAGAGCATATACTTTAACACCTTGGCTGCTAAGCGCGACTCACTGACCTTCTGCGGACAGTGTAGATCAAGATCAGACTGCACAGAGCGTGCAGTCTGATCTTTGATCTACACTTTCCGATAAGGAGATATTATTCCCCAAAACATAACTTTAAAATTTCAATAATTAGGTTTTTACTATCGAATTGGAAATTTCATTTCAGTTATTAAGCAGAATAAGGGTTAACTTTTACCAGACGATAGAGTTTTAGACTCGTCCATACAAAAAGTACTTGCAGACGGCAAATAATGTGTGGCTCAACCGATGGATTTTGTTTTGTACGAGTAAAAAACATTGTGCAAAGAAAATGCTGGCTTTCCCCATAATGTTTTCAACAGCATTTTACTTCAGTTCATGAAAATACAGAACTTATTTTGGCAAAGCTCTGCTTCAACACTTTCAGCTGAGACATGACACCACAGAGGTAAGACTATTATAGCTCGTCAATCCGTTAAGTTCGAGTTCGAATCCTAGGTTGCTCGACTGATATTTTTTCTTTAGAAACATAAACGTTGTTGTGACGGAATTCATACTCTGACTGCATACTTTATTTGTAAAATTGCCGGAAATACCAGGAACGCATAAAATTGTGTGCTTGTCTCCGCTATATAATGGACATACTTGATCATCAAACATAGAGACCAAACTATGACTGTTGGTATTTTACCTTTTAAATTCTTTCGAACATCGTTGCAGACTAGAACACAAGTTAAAACCTTGGGGCAAAAGGAGTGGCTGGTTACAAGGTATTTTTCCTATTTCAGCAGTTTCTTAAGTTGTCTGTTACAGAACAAAAAGTCAGCCGCAGACGGTGTTGTTTAACTCTTTACCAGATTAAGAACAATTAAGATGTCTCCTTATTGAAAGTACTTACAGACAATATATTGAATATGCTTCAAAGGATAGAATCTGCTTTCGAAAGGGTTGAAAGAACTGTCACAGTGTAGGTCCGAAAGTATGCACTGTATGTGACTTGGGATTCTGTACAGTGACGGTCTGTCACTTGGGTGTTAAAAATTGTGTTCACACGATAAGTCAAGCTGGTGATTTCATATTCATTTTGATGGTTATTATAAAATGTTCATATCCAGTTATTTGTTTGTTATGTATAGACCATAATTATCAGGAACACTTATGTGCACGGTGAACCTTTATAGATCAGTTGACCGTGCTACAGATGATTTTGTCCCAAAACGATGCCGTTTTTATTTTATTACTCAACTTTAAAAACCTATTTTCTCAACGGAAAATATATAAACAGATTTTTTATTTATACTTTCGTAAAATCATGTCAAAGTTTGGTAACAATCTTCATTATCCTTCATGTAAAATGGCACGTTGAGAAAATTTTGGTTGTACAGTCACCTGAGATCTAGATGTATACGCTTACAAGTGACTGTACAAATTTCATTTCTTCAACGTTCCATTCTAAACGTAGGTTAAGGAATATTGCAGTCGACTTTGTTACTAAACTTTGACATGTTTCAAAAATTATGAATAAAGAAACTGTTTATAGAGTTTTCGTTGAGAAAACAGGTTTTTAACGCAGAGAAACGAGTAAAAACGGCATTGTTTTGGGACAAAAACATCTGTATTTTTTTGCACTATCAAATGGTCATGGCATTCCCATTGCTCTAAGGAAGTCTCACAGCGCACATTTATGTTTTTTATATAGTCTGTAAATAATAAACAAATAACTGGATATAAATTATTTTGTATTCTAACATGACACGTGAATTCGGCTCTATAACACAGTGCAACTAAAGCGTGGTAAAATCTACGTCATTCTATATAGAGTGACGTCATTCTGTATAAAGTAAGTCGCCTGTGGCTGTTCCGTGTCTTCGCCCTCCGATATTTTATCAATGAAAGTCACTTGATGTAAAAAAAAATCGTCATTTTCCGCACCTTGACCAAGGGGGAAGGAAAATCCTCAAGGATTTACGGATATTAACTGTTTTTGATAAAAATTGACGACGATGGAACCATTTAAAATGTTATCTGTAAACATATTTCAGGTGTCTTTTCAAGTTGAAGGTTAGTTCAAAACTTACCAGAGTTGCATTGGAAATCGGACTGGGAGTGGGTGAAGTAATATTCAGAGCTTTCGAAGCAACTGCGACTCTAATGCTTGAAAATACATTAATTCTTCGTTGTCATTTGAAAGGGAGAAAATATAATAGTAAAACGGTTTTTTATGTTGTATTTGATGCCTAAGGTTTTATTGAAATATTGATTCTTTTCATATTTACCGACTGGACAGTGGGGTTTTGTTTTGGTAAGTAACTGGAACAGCCGTGGTTTATTCAAAGGAATATAATCCGCATCCGCGTTTTTACACTAAGAATGAACTTGTTTTCCTTTCATTAAGAGTTGACCATGTTAGAATCGAAATAATCTTCTTTCTATCGTGGTTTTATCGTTCAATAAACAACGTTGTGAGTTATGAGGCGCAATGAATAAACCACTCGGGCTATCGCCCTCGTGAATTATTTATTGTGCCTCATAACTCACAACTGTGGTTTATTGAACTATAAACCACGATTGAAAGAAGATTATTTCTTAAATAACTATCAAAATTAATGAAAAAAACACCAGCTTGACTTACCGTGTGAACACAACTTTTAATACTAAGTGACAAATCGTCACTGTACAGAATCCCAAGTCACATACAATGCATACTTCCGGTCCTACACTGTGAATTGCAGGTTGATCAACAGCTCAACCTGTAAACTTTGTGTATAATGTATACATTTTGTTATGGTAACAATAATTTCAAATTTATCCGTTCGGACTTTGTTTTACATGCTTTAACGAGGCTCAATACAGATTTCTGAACCCTTTTTCTTTTCGGGTGGAGGGTGGTGGGCTGTTTGGTGGAGAAAGGTGATATTTGTGTGGAAAAATCATAAGGACAAGACTATTCACCCAACTTTGGGAAAAAAGCTGAAACGATTGGCTCTGGTAAAACCCGAAGCAATGACCTTTAAAACAGTATTCAGCGACTCTTCCAACTGCGCAATAAGAGCAACACATAGAATATCTTGTTAAAATTGCATTCGCACCTTACTATGCGACAATCAATATATCGTTAACTAACGCCATGGAAAATATTATAGTAAAATCGGAACTCTTAAAGCCATTTTTGTTAAGATATTCTGAATTAAAAGAAGAAAAAATACGAAACGAGATCTGGTTAAAAGTTCCTTTAAAAGTCACATACAATGTACTAGTTAACATTATAAACGCTTACACAGTTTTGTAATTTCCTGTAAATTTAGTCATTTAGCGCCAAAACCGCAAACATCGTGTCATCCTTGTTGCTTGTTCAATTTCAAGACTGACGTCATCTATGACTCTTTTTTTTAAACACGGCGTCTGTGACCACAGGTGTGCGGAAGTGCACATGTATACATATCAAGTATTAAAAAAAAAAAAAAAAATCCTAAGACAGTGCGCATGCTAACCAATTTCTGTGCAAAAGTATTTGAGCCGTGCTTTGTTGAAAGGAGATTTAATGCATCTGTAAAAGGTATCGATCCAGGTCAGCCTTGGGCCGAAACTTTTGCTCTTTGTAAATTTTCTGCATGACAAAAGACCATTCTGCCTAATGATTCAATCTATTGTCGGACTAATTGTACGTATTTAAAGTATACATGATTATAACATGATGACTTGCTTGGCTGATGCATCGCGGAGATGCATTAAGCCCCCTTTTGTCAGAGTGTTGCTCATTTGTTTTCTGTTCATTTAATGTATGATTTAATATGGCAATTTTAAGATAGTTTTGATAACTGGATTGTCAGTTCAACGGATGCCCCATAGAAACAAATCAAATGTTCTTTCGTCACACTACTTTCCAAGATTTCTCTGGTTTTGCTTAGACAAAGGTAGTGTGCAGGCAGTAGTTGTAAGGACAATTTCAGCACCATAAGTAAAATCAGAGGCTCTTGCTGAGGGCATATACCAAGAGCAGACAGCTCAGAACGCGCAGTCTTATCTCTCTCATAGGCTCAGTGGATTTCTTTTTTCAGTCATCGAAAGAAATTGAGTGTATTTGAGCTGAAAAGATTTATCCAAAATATAATCGTACGACGTACAATTCTAGAAGAAAGTGCGTGCGCTAAACAGTTTCTGAAAAGAAGTAATTTCTACTCCACTCTGTCGATGTGGGATTCATTGTCGCAATTATAAGACAGTTTTGGTAAAGAAACTGTCAGCTTGATGGATGCCACAGAGAAACGTAAGCGGGAAGCTTGCGAACTATTTCTTTTATTTAGAATGGAAGTTCGTTGATTTTCTGAGATATCAACTTGTTTATTGTTGCTTTTAAGGTCTTTAAGGCAATGTAAAAGGCAACATTATGTAACAATTACAGAAACAACAACACAGCTAAATTAAAAAAGTCGAAGTTCTGACAGTAATAAAATTAGGGCTTTCTTTCGTTTAATAATGAAACCGTTTGTTTAAATGTTAATTTTTTCCCAATTGCAGCAGTATTTTTGCCCTACCAAAACCACAGCCGACTCTCAAATATACCAAGATTTTTTCGAAGACAATCGAAAAGATACAAGCTAAAGTTTAGCTTAAGTTAACTACGCTTAAAAGGAAAACATATACATGTTTACTGGTGTAGTCTATGTAATACTATAAGATACAAGGAATCCATTGCATGAAGCGTCATACACAGTGTTTATAGCAAAGGGAACAATCATAGAACAGAACAAAGTATTTCCCCGATTCATGCCCATATCCATTCAGGTCACCCTAGATAAAAGCTCTGTTCATTCCTGTATTTGTTAACATTAATGGGCTTCGAACATCACAAACCTGTACTCAAAACTGCATGTGGAAACGTTGAAAAAAATATGTATGGTATTTGAAGGCTACCTTCTATATCAAGGGCAAAAACATTCGTCTGTTGGACGTAATCAGTAGAAGAGTGATTCTCCATATGTGTTTATGCCGAGCCCCGGTAGCTCAGTCGGTAGCGTGCAGGACTCAAGAACAGGGGGTCGTGGGTTCGATTCCTGGCTCGACCAATCTCTTTCCGAGGATTGATGATAGTCATTGCGACAGGATTCATTCCTCTCCCACCGCTGACCATTGTTTCGACAATGGTTATGTGGGAAAGCAGCCAGTGGCTTGGAAAGAATATTGTGCGGCCGGAGTACTGGTAAATGAAACTCCTGGAAAGCATGGATAGGTGCACTGGCCGCCGCGATATAACTGAAATAATGTTGAAAACGGCGTTAAACACCATACAATCAATCAATCAACCATATGTGTTTATCTACTAAGTAACCTACACTGACAGCCCTATTCAACAATCGAGCTTGCTAACATGGTCTGTCAAAAAACAGACACGAAACCACTCTCTAAACTTCCTTTTGGACCTTTGGTAACAATTTCTTTCAGTATGCCCTCGGTAATTTCGTCTTGAAGAACTCTAAATCAGTGTGTGGATAACAGTTCTGGGCTGACGTGTAATGACCGGTTTTCAATCGTTCTATCAATCACCCTCCTCCAGCACAACACTTACTTGGTCTTATTTGTCTATTAACCTTTAAAGCGCCCTCCTCAACTTTAGTTGTATTTGCAGCCGGTGAAGATCAAAATCAGACTGCACAAAACGTGCAGTCTGATCTTTGATCTACACTGTCCGCTTTGCCGAGGCGCTTTGTACAAAAATAAATTTGAAACTGCCAGCATTTTGGTGTTATGTAAAGATTCAAAATGTTTTTTTTATTGGTTTTTTTGGGGTTAAGGGTTTATTAACGGTTAAAAACTGCAGTAAGGCGCGTGTCGCACTTTAATATCGAGATTTATTTTCAACATTGAGACAAACATTTGCTTTTTATAAAATAAGCTGATACATGTGGTGAAAAAGGGAACGTAAAAATAACTTTTTTTTTTCAGTTTCATAAGAATGGAAAATGTACGATACCTAAACAACTGCGATTTTTAGTATCTAAGGGTTTTTGCTGAGGAGAGAACAACTGTTGGATTCCATGTTATGAAATACAGAAGCAAACCTTTTGATATTATTCTATGTTTAAACATTTATTTAAAGGCGTTTCAGCGAGTTATTTCTAGAGCAGAGAATTTTGTGAAATTTGACACAGAGACACTTCAAAGTATATTCTTTCAGTATATGAAGAGATAATCAGACCTAACCAGATGAACAAATAAGTTCTGAGCCCATAAAGAACATAACCCTTCTTTCAAATTACACAAAAACCCAGTTATTGCAGCAAACATCAGAATTTTGTGTGTAAAGTCTATCATTTCAGCAAAATCATGTTCTGTGTGTTTTAAATTCATAAGAAATCGATTGATCCTCTCAACTTAATGAGAAATTAATATTTGTTTCAAATTAATGACCCGCTATCGATGTTTCAATAACATCCATAACCGCCAAAAAGATCATTTTATTATAGAAAGTCAAGACATTATTTGACTTCCAAAAAAATCTAGCGCAGAGATTTTTCTTATTTTTCGCAGATATACACATGGGTATATCCTTTATCAAAAAATGCAAAAAAAAAAATGATAGGTCGCCTAGCTACTTTTCCCATTTTAGGACTCGATTACCTCATTTGAAACAACGAAAATGACACAAATCACCCAAGATTCAAATTAATAAGTAAGATTAATCATTTTCAGCACAAATTAATGTCTTTTTCACAATAAAGATAATATTGCCTTTCCCTGATATATACTCGACTGAACAATGGAATGGGACGGCTTTGGAAAATATTTTGGTAAAAAGAGTAATTGCTCATAACAAGCAATTTTGCCTTTCCCCACAATATTTTTACACAAGCGGCATTTCAACTTGCATTAATACCTTTTTTAAATTTATCATCTGCAGCTTCTTTCAATTTAGAAGTTCCTATTCAATTCATTTAGGAAAGGGTTAATGCGAAATAGTACATTTTTATGGATGGAAAAACAATAAAAGTAGAACTGTCCAGGAATTACTCGAAGGCATAAATTACAGATGAACTTATAGCAAAATGAACCAAGCGATCCCGATTTATATCAATATCCAGGAAAGAGACTTTGAAAACACTGAAAAGGAGAATTGCGTGTAGTTTTCTCTTTTTCTTACACTAAACTTACTATCCGGATAAGTGATGTCCGAAAAATGTACCTGTTCCGTGTCCGCTGTTTCGGAACGGTTTACACTTTCATACATTGATCTTTAAAAAAAACTTGTATCTACCACTACTTCCTCCACGTCTTGCAGCTGAAATCGGCAGTCCGATAATAGTACTAATGTGAGAGAAATTACGCGCAAGGAAAAAAAGAAAGCAGAGAGACATGCGCAGAAATGTTGCGCAATGACAATCCGACGAAATCTCTTTAAGATATTAGACACAGCAGAGGTATGATGATAGGAAGCATTTAAGATAGTTTTAACCAAAATTGTGAAAATATCAAAAACAAATCCACGATTTCAGACGACTCTGAAAGAATAAGTTCAGATTGGTTTGTTGGTTGATTGATTGATCGAATGGTGCTTTAAACTGCTTTTAACATTGTTTGACTCTTTTTCACTGTACCATTGAGCCACGATAGGTTCAGAAATAAGACGAATCAGCCATTTTTACGAGAAATCCCCCGATTTCTTCTACCTCGCGTCGTATGGGAAGAATCTGTATCGGGCACACACACCTGATTTTAACGCACGGGTATACGAATGAAAAACCAACACTACGCCGATACCATCGAAGAGATCCGAAAGTTGTGTCCTTGGTTGTGAGGTAGAGCGTCGGCCTCATAACCATAGGGTTCCGAGTTCGACAAACGGGAGTGGGTGTCAACATTGGGACTGTTCATTGCCCCACACATTCGGCGTAAGTACTAGTGTAGTTTCCAGGAAGCAGAATCGAAAGAGATACGTATAGGTTGCGCGAAATTGTTTCTAAATAGATGTAAGATAAATATGTTTAAACTAAACTAAGGGTTCCGAAAGTGGAACAATGAATGAATAAATAAATGATAAAGTTAGTAAGAAAAAACTGGGGAAAAAAACTGTTGAAGAGCATTACCTTGCAAGACATGCAAAAATATTAATTTCATAAAAAATTCCGAATTACAGAACAGACATAAGAGCATTTTGTGTCATCCAAGTGTGTATAAATACCGGTAAATAGCGATTAAGAGCCCAATCAAAATTTAGTGATAGGTCACAAGTCGAAAACTTAATGGCGGCAAGTAGATTCCGTACAAACACCCTACTTTTGACACAGGTCAGTTGGGGCTATATAATTCTGATTTGGATATCGCATGATAGTGCTATACCACGTCAAACTTCCCTGTTTTCTCCCGTTATTATCTTCCGATGAATATAATTTCCATTATTTTGGTATTGCTTTGCTGCCCTAGTTTTGTTTTCAAAAACTCATGTATCTTTGGGGACAGTTAATCGCATCCAATCACGACATTGTTTTTTCCGATAGGAGTAAATGATTTTTGCTTTTATTCTTGACTGTTAGGCTGCTGAGCGCGACTGTTTGGACCTCCCGCAAACAGTGTAGAGTAAGATCAGGCTACATGTAATGTGCAGCCTAATATTTTGTATACACTGTGCCATATGAATACTTTTATTGCATGAAAAAAGTATCATCATCGGTCTTCCTTTTTGGCATGAAATGCATATTTGATATATTCAGCAGTTGGAGGGTACATTTTTAGAATATGTAGTAAGTAAAATAGATACGAGGAAAGGTACAATGGTTCATAAAACGAGGTATTATGTGCAGCACCAGACCGTATTGTATTATTATTTTTCAATATCATCCCAATTTACCTCAGCGCACTTAGCCTGCCTTTCTTTTATTAGACTGTTTATACCTTTGAAATACAAGAATTCGGTATGGTCCTTAAACCACGTGTATGTGCCAGCCTTGAGTTCATCATCATCAGGTAATCTGGTGCCCCGCAAAAGGAATATCGAATTTAACCCTAAGGCTGCTAAGCGCGACTCAATGACCTTTGGTAGAAAGTGTAGATCAACATCAGACTACACAGAACGTGCAGTCTGATCTTGGATCTACACTGTCCGATAAGGAGATATTATCCCAAAACTTAACTTTGAAATAGCAATATTTGGGGTTTTACTATCGAATTGAAGATTTCATTTTAGTTACCTAGCAGGATAAGGGTTAAAAATAAATCTGGCCAGATCTCGTGGGGGTTGAATAACTTTTTTGAACTTACATTCGCAAATACCAGCCTGTGCAATCCTTGACTTGTGCACGGGAGCATAGTCATAAAGCAGGAATAGACCTTAGCTCGACTTTCCCCGCCTTGTTTCTGTAATGGCAACTCTTAGTTGCTTTGATCTGCAGTATAAGCCCCAGTGATAGAGATTCTAGCAGGCTTATAGTCGATAAAAAATGCCCTTAGTAGCCAAAAACACGCTGGTCATGGCTTTGTGAGCTGATGGTTGGTTTTGAATTTCCTTTGATGGGATGAGCCTGGTTGCCCCCATTGTATGAACACTTTTTTTGGTTTCTGAGTTCAAATGACGAGTTCATGTTTCATAACCAGAGTAGTAAAAGGGAGGAGACCTGGTATTTTGGGGCATGAAAATACCCGGTCTCCTTACCCTGAGTGGGTTTCGTACCCTGTTTGCTTACCCCCGGGTAAGCAAACTGGGTACGAAACGAGAAAAAATCACATTTTTGGCCACCACTTGGCCTTTAATTGCAAATATCCTACTTACTTACCCTGAGTGGGTTTCGTACCCAGGGGGTTCGTACCCATATTGCTATAGTAAGACTATATAGGTTCGCAACGCTAAGAAGGATTGGCCCATAGTTTGTAGTTTAGTCAGCTATTGCTTGAGACCGTGATATGGAATAGGGTAAGATGGAATAGGGTTAGGACTGCTTTATTGTTTACTTTTAACCACTACTTGGGCTTTAAGTGGGTTTAGGGCAAAAAGATCAGGGTTTGACTTAGACTATTTTCATTGATTTGATATGGAAGACAACCTGATCTTTAGTCCTTACCACGCGTCAGAGTAGAGATTAATAGGACTGTGTTGTACTTAGACTAACTTGATGTATGATATTTTTGTAAATGTATCGACTTTTCTTTAGCTTGCAAGGATGGATTAAGCTACTATTGATTCAGAATTAACGTTTTGACCAATCAGAAGCTACGTTGCTTTAACGTTGACCAATCAGAAGCTTCGTTATATTTCTTTTATATGTGTGAGTAAAAAGAAGCTAGAAGGAGAAGATCGTGTTATGGACAGGAGTTGGACTTAGTCTTTCTTTTGGTATGGAATACAGTGTGAATTTTGAGAGAAAACTAGGGGTCTGGACTTAGACTTTTTTGAGTGTAACTCTTAGTAAAATTGACAATTTGAAGAAAGATTGCTCTTTCTTGGTGGTGGGGTAGCCCTGAAAAGGGCTGTTTTTGAGTATTGATTTATTTACCAAGTCTACTGGTCTTCTAAGCGATTTAGTGGAATGATTTCACACCCAGAATATTCGCAGCATACTGTTTTTGGCTGTTGATTTTCCTTTGGTTGTTTTTATTCCCTTACAGTAGTCACGATTGAGTCTGCTAGTTTATGAAGACTGCTTTTATCAAAGTCAAACTCCACTGGAACCTTCACAGCAACAACTGAAATACGCTTTCTCTGTTGGCATAATGTCTCAATGTTTCTGATCAGTTGTTCGGTGTTTGCGTTCAAAGTCTTTTTCTCCTCCAAATGTTTGTTGAAAGTCTTCAGTTCTTCTAAAATCTGAGTCAATACAGAATCTTGTTTTGAATTCAACTGTCTTACTTCTTTAAAAACGCCGTCCATTACTGTCGTTAGGTTGATGAGTGTTGAATTCATCGCTGTCGATGGAATATCCCCATTGTTTTCTTTTGGTAGGAATTCGTCTATGTCGAAACCGTCCAAGTTGATTCCGTCCAAGCTGAAATCCATTTTTCCGTTAGCGCTTATCCGTACTACTCGAGAGCTGAGAGTCGAATGATTCATTATTTGAAAAAATCGCCGGCTTTTATACGTTTGCAGGTGATTGACTTACGAGCGCGAACCTGACAGAAAGCACCCTGAGCAAAGCTCTGAGAAAAAAAGCTTAATGTATGCATATGTGGAAATTCTCTTTAGAGCAGATCTAAGTGCTTGGATCAGATACTCAACTTCATGCCTTATACGTCTAATGCGTTCTCTTTCTTCTGTCCAGTTAACCAATGTGAGGAAAATTGTTAGTCCAAACATTGTGTTGGTTCGACTTTCGGTTAGACGAACTTGATATATGATATTGTATAAATGTATCGACTTTTCTTTAGCTTGCAAGGGTGGATTGAACTAGTTTTGATTCAGAATTAACGTTTTTGACCAATCAGAAGCTTCGTTGCTTTAACGTTGACCAATCAGAAGCTTCGTTATATTTCTTTTTATTTGTGTGAGTAAAAAGAAGCTAGAAGATCGTGTTATGGACAGGAGTTGGACTTAGTCTTTTTTTTGGTATGGAATACAGTCTGAATTTTGAGAGAAAACTAGGGGTCTGGACTTAGACTTTTTTGAGTGTAACTCTTAGTGAAATTGACAATTTGAAGAAAGATTGCTCTTTCTTGGTGTGGGGGTAGCCCTGAAAAGGGCTGTTTTTCTGTGTTGTTGTGTTTTTCCCCTTTACTGACAGCTTTTCTTTGGTTTTTTCGGGATCTTGAAATCATCGAAGTCATCAATCTTTTTTCCGTATCTGCCCTGACCCGTCATTGTCGAGATTGCCCAGTTGTTGAGAACTCCTTGTTTTTTGTGAAGTTGACTTTTGTCTTCCTCTAATTTCCGTTTAGTTGCTTTTGGCTGCTTTTCCTTTGGCTGTTGATTTTCCTTCGAGATAGTGCAGTTATTGAGAACTCCTTGCTTTTTGTGAAGTTGACTTTCGTCTTCCTCTGATTTTCGTTTTGTTGCTCTTGACTGCTTTTCCATTGGTTGTTGGTTTTCCTTTGTCTGTTTTTCTTTCCTTACAACAGTTACGATCGACTCTACTAGTTTGTGAAGACTGCTTTTATCAAACTCAATCTCCACCGGGATTTTCACCGGAATCTCCACAGGAACTGATGAAATACGCTTTCTCTGGTGGCATAATGTCTCAATGTTTTTGCTCAGTTGTTCGGTGTTTGTGTTCAAAGTTTTTATCTTCTCCAAATGTTTGTTGAAAGTGTTCAGTTCTTCTAAAATCTGAGTCAATACAGAATCTTGTTTTGAATTCAACTGTCTTACTTCTTCAAAAATGCTGTCCAATACTGCCGTTGGGTTGATGAGTGTTGTATTTATCGCTGTCGATGGGTTGATGAGTGTTTTATTTATCGCTGACGATAGAATATCCCCATTGTTTTCTTTTTTGTAGGAATTCGTCTATGTCGAAACCGTCCAAGTTGATTCCGTCCAAGTTGAAATCCATTTTTTCTGTTAGCGCTTCTCCGTACTACTCGAGAGCTGAGAGTCGAATGATTCATTATTGGAAAAAAATCGCCGGCTTTTATATGTTTGCAGGGGATTGACTTACGAGCGCGAACCTGGCAGAAAGCACCTGAGCAAAGCTCTGAGAAAGAGATCCAATATGTATTGAATTTCAAAAGTATACAATCACTTTTTTAGTCACTTTCTTCCCAGGATTGTTTTACTTTGTGTCACACAAGTATCGTAACCACGACGAATCCGTTTTGTTTTATATTTTGCTATAATCTGTGAATAGTGACTACAAAATATTTTGCCATAATCTGTGAATAGTGACTACAAAATATTTGAACTAAGTTCACTGAGAAAAAAATCGGAGAATATTGTTTACATAGAGAAAATGCTGTAGGACTTAGTCTTTTTAAGGTATGGAATACAGTGTGATTTTGAGAGAGAAAACTAGGAGTCTACACTTAGACTTTTTGAGTGTATCTCTTAGAGAAAATTGACAATTTTGAAAAGAAAGATCTTTTCGTAGTGTTGGGTAGTCTTGAAAAGGGCTGTTTTGTTTTTTTGAGTCTTTTTGTCTGGCAAGGCTAATCATCGAAAGTGTAAATTACTAGTCTGATCTCTCGCCAGCAATATTCGCACCAAACCCCTGGGTCATCGTCTTTATTATCATAGAACCCCTCATCAGGATTGGGACAGTTGTGCTTTTGTCCAAGATACTGCAGGAGTGTAGCACATTTCCCACACTCAATATCACATGCTTGACAACACAGAGGGCAAAGAGTAATCTGAACCATGATGGAACGATTATGATTTGATGTATAAAACATTGACTTTTTATAGTTTGCTGGGTGGATTGACCTACTTTGACTCAGAATTAACATTTCCCAATCAAAAAGTTCGTTATATCTTTATAAGTTTTGATTGGAGAGATGAGTTTTTTTCTTAGTCAAAATTACTGTTGGACTTAGTCTGAGGAACGATTTTGTTCTTTGGAAAAAGATTTAGCCAGAGAGTTGTCGTCAGAGACCCCTTTTTCTCTGTTTTTAGTTAATGCTAATGGTTAAGGTTACCTTGTCTATCTATGATGGGATATTTTCTCAACCAAAATGGAATTGGACCTAGTCTTTTTTCGGCTGTGTTTTTTAAAAAAATGCCAATTTTTAAAAAAGAAAAGCTTAACCTTTTGGAGGGTTTCTCATTTTTAGAGAAAATTGACAAATTTGAAGAAAGATTGCTCTTTCGTAGTGTTGGATAGCCCTGAAAAGGGCTGTCTTTTGAAGAAATCAACTCGAAATATTCAGAGTCGGATCTATTCGCTGAAAAACTCCCGGTAAAGTTCATCCACCTGCTCACGTTTACAGCGGGTATAGTCGTGGTACATATTGAGTGTTTCTTCAATAACCCAAAATTTTATCCGAAAGTAATAACAGAACAATCTGTTATTTGCACGTTCTGCCAATCCATATTTTTTCTCTACTTCGTCTTGACGATGTTCTAGCAAGTGGATCTGTTTGCAGGCTTCCATAAATTCTCGTTTGACAACATTTATTTTGTGTTGTATCGCGCGTTCACTTGAAGTCAGTTCTCTTGAAAGCACGATGATTCGATTTGGTTATCTAGCTGATAATAATTTTTTACAATTGGACCCAGACTTTATATATTCTTGCATAGGGATTGACCTACTTTGACTCAGAATTAAGAGCGCGTTCCCGGGCGAAAGCACCCTATGAATTAAAAGAGAATTATTGAATCGTATTCCTGAGATATAGACTTTTGGTCAAACTTTTTTTTTAGTTTGCCACAGAATTAACGTTTTTTTAACCAATCAGAAACTTTGTTGCTTTAAACGTTGATCAATCAGAAGCTTCGTTATATTTCTTTATTTGGATAAGTAAAAAAAAGGCTAGAAGGAGAAGATCATGTTATGAGGCAGCCGTTGGACTTAGTCTTTTTTTTGCTATGGAATACAGTGTGATTTTAATGCCCAGACTGTCTTAGATCAGAGGTCTGGGAAAAAGACTTTTTTCGCAGTGATCCAGTAGAAAACAGGACTTGGCTGGACTTAGACTTTTTTGAGTGTAACTCTTTGACAAATTTGAAAGATTGCTCTTTCTTGGTGAATGGTAGCCCTGAAAAGGGCTGTTTTTTTAAGAAGTCAAGTCGAATAATTATTCAGAGTCAAACGAATCGTTGAATAGCTCCCGGTGAAGCTCGATAATCTTATCAGCTTTGGAATAGGCATATTCATTCAAATTGACAAATTTGAAAGAAAAGATCTTTCGTGGTATTGGTTAGCCCTGAAAAGGGCTGTTTTTGAGTATTCATTTATCTACCAAGTCTACAGCTCTTCTAAACGATTTATTGGAGTGATTTCACACCCACAATATTCGCAGCATACTGTTGAGGTTTCATTATCGTCATAGAACCCCTCATCAGGATCGGGACAGTTGTGCTTCTGACCAAGGTAGTCCAGAATAGTAAGACATTTTCCGCACTCTATATAGCATCTGCTACCGCACATCGGGCAGAGACGAATCTGTACAATGATGACTCTATTTTTGTGTAAAAAAACATTGGAATTTTATAGCTTGCAGGGTGGATTGACCTACTTTGACATAGAGTTAACGTTGACCAATCAAAAAATGTGTAATGATATAACGGATGATTCGACTGGACGACGTTAATTCTATGTCAAAGTAGGTCAATCCTCCCGTCAACGTATAAAAACGAACTTTTATTTTATTATCGGATTATTTTCATTTCACAATGAAAGACAACAAAATCATTAGTAGACTGTTTGGGAGGAGAAAGGGTGAGGAGAAGAAAAAGAGAGAAATGGAGGAAAAGATGGAGGAGAAGAAAAGAGAAGAAGCCTATAGAAGAGAACAGGCAAAGAGGTTGAAAGCTCTTTGCGAATTTTTCGAGAGGCGAGGGTACGAGTTTTACACTCGTACCCCAAAGATCAAGATGGGTAACATTTACCCCGACCTGAGGGAATTCATGCCGCCCACTGAACATCGTGGGTGGCAAAAGAAGCTTCACCATCTGCATCCTTCACTGGTATGGAATTAATTTATCCAACCAGTGAATGGAAAAACAGCCCTTTTCAGGGCTACCATTCACCAAGAAAGAGCTTTCTTTCGAATTGTCAATTTTCTCTCAAAGACTTACAGTCAAAGAAAAAAGTCAAGCCCAGAATTATTTTATATGTTTTTATTCAAACTTTTGTACGATGAAACAAGGCATGAACTGTGAAAAAACAATGAAATGAAAAAACAATGGAATGAAAAACAATATCTGTGTAAAAACACTATAGCATAAAACATTTCGTACAATATAACAGAATCATTTTACAATGCAAATTCACACATACCCCGAGTTCTCCATTTTTCTTCATGTTCCGTAATGTCTTTGTGCAATTGGTCATTACCCAAATACAATGGATATTCACTGTCCATCTCACTGAATTCACGCATTCCTTTAAATGGAAAAACATGTTTTGTAACGCCTTTTGTTGAAAGAGATGAATATATAATTTCTTCTGTAACATCTCTATCAAATAAGATATAGCCTTTCATGGTGTCCAATATTTTCTCGTCGTCTTGAATAGATCCTCTTTTATAGCGTAAGTAGAAGTTAAATAAGACTGATTTCATTTTCAGAACGTTCAGAAAACTTTCTTCCGTTCTTCCTATGATAATGAAACACCATCGTCTTGTGATTTGGATTTGTTTAGCAATGCTAACGTCTTTCCACCAACAAGCTGCTAAATGTACTTTGAGAATGTGTTCTAAATCCGAATCGTCTATCATCATCGCAATAAAGTCCTGTATACCATACAATTTGCAGGACAATTCTCCTTTTGCAAAACCTCTGTGCAATTTATCTATCCAAAGGTTCACACAGTAGAATTTAATGTTAGGTTGCGTTTGTTCATCGAGCGTATGCTGTTGAACGAATTCTCCATAAATCTTCTCACGTAGTTCTATTGGTAAAGGTAGCATAATTTTTTTCAGCGTTGACTGATATTTTGCGTCTTACTTTGACCGTTCTGTTCAAAACAATGTAACATGGAATTATTTCCTCGGACTTTTATAACCATAGGGTCATTGAAAAACAATGGAATGAAAAGCAATATCTGTGTTAAAACAATGTTGTATTGATATAACATTTTACAATGCAAATTCACAATGCAAATTCACAAATACCCCGAGTTCTCCATTTTGTTCCGTAATGTCATTGTGCAATTTGTCATTACCCAAATACAATGGATATTCACTGTCCATTTCACTGAATTCACGTGTTCCACTAAATGGAAAAACATGTTTTAAAACGTCTTTTGTTGAAAGAGATGAATATACAATTTCTTCTGTAACATCTCTATCAAATAAGATATAGCCTTCCATAGTATCCACTATTTCCTCAGAGTCTCTTTTGTAGCGTAAGTAGAAGTTAAATAAGACTGATTTCATTTTCAGAACGTTCAGAAAACTTTCTTCGGTTCTTCCTAAGATCATGAAACACCATCGACTTGTGGATCGCATTTGTTTACCATTAGCACCGTCTTTCCACCAGTAAGTTGCTAAAAAAGTTTTGATGATGTGTTTCAAATCTGAATCGTCTACCATCATCCCAATAAAGTGCTGTATACCATACAATTTGCAGGACGATTCTCCTTTTGCAAATCCTCTGTGCAATTTATCTATCCAAAGTTTCACACAGTAGAATTTAATGTTAAGCTGTATTCGTTCATCGAGCGTGTGCTGTTGAACGAATTCTCCATAAATCTTTTCACGTAGTTCTATTGGTAAAGGCAGCATAATTTTTCAGCGATATTTTACGTCTTACTTGGACCGTTCAGTTCAAAACAATGTAACATGGAATTATTTTCTCAGACTTTTATAACCATAGGGTACCGTGTCAGTATCATTTACAATAACCCTCTTGGTGTATACAGAACGAAACGTTTTTGTTTGCGGTTCACTGGTGACCGTTCTATCTCTATGTCTTTTGATTCTACAATCATATCGAATTTTAATTTCTGTAGTGCGATCCAAAGCAAATTTTGAATATGTATCAAAATTCACCACTTGACTTGTATTGTAATCCAAAGTAATCCCCTTAACTTTACATTTGCTTTTCACTTTTCCATCTTTTGTTTTCATTTTGTAAGCATAATTCTTTGGTCCTAGTCCTCTAAAATGAGTGATTTTACATTCAGGCTCTTCATCAGTCAATTTTCCTAGTCTACTGTTAATAATGGGCGGGTTCCATAATTCAGGATCATGAATGTACATACAACTATCTGTATCAAAATACAGAACTCTATCCTTTAACTTTTCAAGAACACTGTACAATTCCAACCTTGCATAAGCTGTTACGTAGGCTCCTACAATAACATTGGCTGTAGCGTGAGTATCAATATGTTCCAACTTTGTTTCGTAGTTAACCAAGATGAATGGACAGTCATCGTCAAAGATTTCTACATGCTTCACAATGAAATTTGGATTGGTGACCAATTCAAAATATTTAGACGGATCTTTGATGTATTCCGTCTGGGTCATTTTTTCACGCTGGGCTAATTTTCCCCAATCTTAGCAAAGGACCTTCTCCCAGGATTTTTTTGAATACAACTTGGATCAAGACGAATACTTTCTGCCTCCTCATATTCACGAATAAACTGTTCTTTTTCTGAGTCTGATTGACACCAGCTAGGGTATCCACTAGCTTCTTGCTTAATTTTCAAGAAATTATCCACATAGCCTTTAAAGAACTGACCCGACATAGAATCGAAATGCCAAATTTCATACACTTGCAATAGCCTATATCGACAGTCAAGAGCCTTGAACAATTCAAAAGTAACCCAAGTTCCTACCAAAGCCCTCTCTTCTTTGCTATGCCTACAAATGTTCGAACTTTCTTCTGCACATTTCATACAGAGTGGAAACATCATTTTGTTGTTACAGTGAACTGGAAGAACGGGATGAAACAAATCAGCTGGGGGTAAAACTTTGCATTTGATTAGTCCTTCATACTGACGAATATTCTTCACGTCAATATTCTCAGCAGTCAAGATTTTTGGTTGACCTACAGGATAGGATTTGTGTTTGCAAACATAAGGGTACAGAGAACAAATATCAATGTAATTGATTTCCTTTTTCCTTGACATCATAGGCAATTTTTATTGCATTACATCTTCCTCCAGACAACCCCTCCCTTGGATCGATGGGGTCACAATTTGGATACAGGTTTTCAATGAGTTTTTTGTACTCTTTATCCTTTTTCATCTTAGCATCAAATTCATGCTCCCATATGAACTCTACGTTATATCCCATTTTTTTGATATCTCTTAAACGTTCAAAAGTATGTTTGTACAATTCAGACATTGATTTTCCAGTGATGGGATTGAGCTGTTTTCGATCTGTATAACATACGGGACAACCATGATACAAATCCCCAAGGAATTCATAGACAGTGTTTGATTGACGGTGAAATCCGTCTACACTGTATTTCCCGATTTGAAATTCACCACCATGTTTTGCGTGGCGAATATTGATTCCTTTTTCCTTAGCCACGCTTTGGATCCAGCGTAAGGCTTTCGTGGAAAAGCGACGTCTGGATGAATCTTTACTTGAAATGATTGCTATTTGATTTTCAGGCAAATACTTACTCCGCCAAACCTTGTTACATGCATCGGCAATGGTAATCGCCTCTAGAAATGGACAAATACCACCCTGTTCAATAAACACTTTTCTGAATTCACCACATCCTCGTCTTAGGATATCAACATCTGATCTACAGTACATGTCCATCTCTTTTTGAAAGTTGAATACCTCGCCCCTTTGAACCTTATCATTATACCAGACTATGAAATTTGACCTGGCCTCTTCAGACATTGAATCGGGTTTGTAATAAGACATGTCCAAGTAGGGACCAATGTAACCCCAGAATTCATCTGTATTTGCCCAGTGAGGGAAATAACCTTTTTTCATTTCTTGAAGACGAAATGTAGCTGGAAATTTTGCCAAACCGAAGTTCATGAAATTAAAAGAATCGATCAAACGCACTCCATTCAGTTCTAACTTCATAATATTGTTTCCATGCATGATCAAATTTGGAAGTTTTAGCCCAACTTTGATAACATAGTCAAGAATGAACTGTCCGTCATAGCCTTTGAAATTATGGGCAATAACCGTGACTCCTTTATGATGCTCTGAAAAGAGCCAGTTACAAAACTGACTCAAAATTTCCTCACCTTGAAAAATAACTTCTCTTCCCTCTTTAAATTCACTGCAGGTGTAACAAAGAAAATCAAGTGGTTTATCGATACATTCATCACATGCCCTGTGCGCAATACAGTAATTCGGGATATGTACTCCTGTGTCTTGTTTGCATTCAAAATCAAAGAAAATGAACAATGGTTTTTTGACTACAGAAGAACTCATCTTGTCATAGGTGTTCGTCTTACTTTGGTAAGACTGAATATAACATCGATGAGAAAAGTCAACAATTTTCTTGCAGATATGACACTTTTTCTTTCCATTGCAGATATGATTTTTCTTTCTGACTTGATATTGTTGACCACATTTTGAACAGAGTTTCACTAATTCACAAATGGATTTCTTTTCTTTACCTTGAACATTTGTGTGATTTGCCAAACATGCAACACTGAAAAATCGTATATGACAATCACTGCAAACATATTCTTTTGATTCTGATGGATATTTTCCTTTGCGATAACGGCCTTTACAGATATTTGAACATACGACTTTCCCGTGCCGAGTATCCCACGTCACAGAACTCACAATAAATCGCACAACTAAGAAATCCTGTGATGGATTTGATGTTATCATAGTGGTTTTGAGGAAAGTACAAATGTATGATTTTACTCTCGCCTTTCACTTCTGGATGTTCAAATACTTTTTCCACTTGTTGGAATGCTGTTGATGAACTTTAATGACATAGTCCTTTCCATACAAAAAAGATTGTATTTTTTTGTATTCGTCAATTCCTACATACTGTGTTGACGAAACTCCGGCTTCATTCAATAATTTCTCAGCTTCAGTCTTCTGGAGAGGTTGGTTTGAATGACGAATACGATTCCATCTCCTATTCCATGCTCCGGTGTTTTCACGTTCACTGCAACAAATACCCACCACAACTGCTCTTGCGAAACATAGGTGGTCATGATTGTTAATTTGAATAATCGATTGTTTCTTCCGAACAAATACCTTTGAATCCAATTCTGATGATCTATATTTTTGTTTTCCGTCACCACTTGGAGGTGATGTATGCGTAATGTCAAATGTCATGAGTCCATCGTTCAAAACGAAATCTGTATTCGACTGTAAAGCTCTTTCAATTTCATTTAACATAGTTTCGCCTTTCAGTTGTTCTGAAGGTAAAAAGGGAATATGAATCCCCATATCCAATGAAGGATGGTTGATACTAATTCTAATCATATCGGTCGGCTCAGCATTTAAATTTTGAATGATTTGATGGGTAACATCGTCAAATAATCCGATCGGTTGATGTGTGGCAAATCTTCAAATTTCTGAAAAGACGCCGTCAACAGATGTGATTCTGTTCTAAATTTCCTCGATTTCTTTTATCCCTTCTCCGTTAAGTCATACAGACTTTTCATGTCTAAAGTAGTGTTGTTACTTTCTTCTTTTCTGTCCTCAATCAATTTTTTCGAGGAGATATAATCTTCACTGTCACTTTCCACGATCATTTTTACAGGCTTTTTCTTGGGTGAAGAAAAATCGTCTTCACTGTCACTTTCTTCTTTTTTCAATTTTTTTGGTGGTGGAAATGACTCATCGTCACTTTCACTGTCTGAATAGGGTACTATTCTTTTTCTTTTTGCCATCGTTTATGTCTGATTGCAAGACAGACAATAATACCGTAAGTGAGAAAACTTGGCATTTTATAGAGCCTTTCAACCCAATAGTGTATAAATAGAGACGTTAGCTACGAAAACTACATCATTCCTCTGATCGACTTCAGACAGTACAGTTGACAAAAAATAATGAGCGAGTTTAAGTTGCAAAGTACATCACTGGTAGGAAAGATGATGTATCTGTATGTTAGCCCATACACCCACGATTATGAGATCAGCAATGTTCCGTCAAAGTATCAAGTTCAACATATCGGGAATTACGTGGGATCATTTTTATCCCATCAACATTTAACAGAAAAAGATGTTTACCGTATTACCAGACACAGAGTTTTGGATCAAGCAACGATCGATAAACGATATGGGGTGGATGGAAAGAGAACAGATATTTGTTTTGCATGCAACAATCCAGGACACTGGGCCAAAAAAATGTCCAGAAAAAGAAAGCAGACAGAAACAGTCGTTTTTGTCTATGTGGATCCATGCAGTCACGATATCAAAATTTCACCAACAATGAAACTGGATGGTGAATTTCACTACATGAAATTCGTTGGTGTTCTAAAATCATTCTGTAACGAAAATAAATGGAAAACATTCCCACCACAGACTAAAACATCATCGATTAAAAATCAGATAAAAAATATGCAGATCGACAACACGACTACCAGCGATGCAGAGATCTGTAAAATAACAGAACAGATAGAGAAAAAAATATCTACAAACGATAATCTAAGAAAACAACAAACTTTGGAACTAAAAAACAACGAACTTTCTTCAGAGGAGGCTCTTTCACCCAAAGAGGAGATATTTTCCTATAGTTTCAACAAAAACTGTTGTAAAAAATGAACTTTGAGTTTTGAAAAAAAAAAACTAAAAAATGTTTCATGAGAACAAAAAGTTTTAAAAACTGTGAAACATTTTCTAACAAAAAATGATTCATCAGACCAGATTGCTTTTAAGAAAAAATGTTTTCACCAAAAAAATGTTTCAACACAATATTGTTTTTACACAGATATTGTTTTTTCATTCCACTGTTTTTCACAGTTCATGCCTTGTTTCATTGTACAAAAGTTTGAACAAAAACATATAAAATAATTCTGGGCTTGACTTTTTTCTTTGACTGTAAGTCTTTGAGAGAAAATAGACAATTCGAAAGAAAGCTCTTTCTTGGTGAATGGTAGCCCTGAAAAGGGCTGTTTTTCCATTCACTGGTTGGATAAATTAATTCCATAACAGTGAAGGATACAGCTTCATCAGCTTCTTTTGCCACCCACGATGTTCAGTAGGCGGCATGAATTCCCTCAGGTCGGGGTAAATGTTACCCATCTTGACCTTTGGGGTACGAGTGTAGAACTCGTACCCCCGCCTCTCGAAAAAAGCACACAGTGCTTTGTACTTTTCTCTCTTTCTATCTTCTCTTCTATAGGCTTCTTCTCTTTTCTTCTCCTCCATCTTTTCCTCCATTTCTCTCTTTTTCTTCTACTCACCCTTTTTCCTCCCAAACAGTCTACTAATGATTTTATTGTCTTTCATTGTGAAATGAAAATAATCCGATAATAAAATAAAAGTTCGTTTTTATACGTTGACGGGAGGATTGACCTACTTTGACATAGAATTAACGTCGTCCAGTCGAATCGTCCGTTATATCATTACACATTTTTTGATTGGTCAACGTTAATTCTATGTCAAAGTAGGTTAATCCTCCCGTCAGGGTATAAAAGCCGGCGATATTTTCCTACAGAGTTGAACAATGGAAGATCTTAGAAAATCCGTCCACAATTTAATGAGAGCGGTATCCACCCTCTCATTGAAATTAGAGAGGGTAAACGGATAAATCCAGAAGCTGATGGCTGAAAAAGAAAGACTACCATCAACACCACTGCCGCCAGTCAACAAGAAGATCGTCATCCCAGTGACGGAGTGCTGGGATGACGACGATGAGCCGGCGTTCACGCTCAATTTTAACCTGGACGAGCAACAGTTGAGAAGACTGAGGAGGCGGGCAGCAAGTAGCTGCCCAGCCTGCAGAAACGTTGGAGGTTGTGCCTAAAAAACACAGCCTCCTAAAAACAAAACAGCCCTTTTCAGGGCTACCAATGACCACGAAAAGATCTTTCTTTTTCAAAAATTGTCAATTTCCCATAAAGAGATACACTCAAAAAGTCTAAGTGCAGACCCCCCTAGTTTTTTCTCTCAAAAATCACACTGTATTCCATACCCCCCGCCCCCCCCCCCCCAAAAAAAAAAAGACTAAGTCCAACCGCATTTTCTCTATGTAAACACTATGCTCAGATGTTTTTTTCTCAGTGAACCTAGTTAAAATACTTTGTAGTCAACAATCGTATCCTTGCAGACTAAAAAAGACAATCACAAAACACATTCAATCCTTCCATTTATCTCATTCGACACTCAACTGCTGTAGAGTTAAGTCAAACCAGCACAATGTTTGGACTAACAATTTTACTCACATTGCTTAACTGGATAGAAGAAAGAGAACGCATTAGACGTATAAGGCATGAAGTTGAGCATCTGATTCAAACACTAAATACAATGGAAAATAGGGAAATAAAAAGAGGAGGTTAAAGAGAGGAGGTTAAAAAGTGAACCTGTACAAACAGCCCTTTTCAGGGCTACCCAACACCCAGAAAGATATATCTTTCTTCAAATTTGTTAATTTCTCAATCAGTTCTGTATTAAAAAGCCTTCTAAATTTCACTTTTTTGTCTAGTTTGATTGAATGCTTTCTACTTCATTCAAATAGATCTGCTCTAAAGAGAATTTCCACATATGCATGCATTAAGCTTTTTTTTTCCTCAGAGCTTTGCTCAGGGTGCTTTCTGCCAAGTTCGCGCTCGTAAGTCAATCCCCCTGCAAACGTATAAAAGCCGGCGAATTTTTCCAATAATGAATCATTCGACACTCAGCTCTCGAGTAGTACGGATAAGCGCTAACGGAAAATGGAGCAAATGAATAATCGACTTATTGAGGCTCTCCGAGTCTTTCTGATTGCTGGTGAACAACTACTGATACTAAAGAACAGGATTGAGGAGAACAGAATACAACTAGAATGAATATCACTCCAATACATAGATCTCGGTGAGAAATTAGTCGAACTATTTCTAGAGACAACGCCTGACATTATCTTGGTTGATGTGGAATTCGGGAGGAGGATTACTTTTAATAATGGAACAATGACAATCACAAAAAGAGTCTGGTCATGTCCAATGTGTCAGGCAAATTTTGGATGTTGTCATTAAAGCTGGAAAACATCCCAAGACGAGGAAACAGGAAAACAGCCCTTTTCAGGGCTACCCCACCACCAAGAAAGAGCAATCTTTCTTCAAATTGTCAATTTTTTCTCTAAGAGTTACACTCAAAAAGTCTAAGTCCAGACCCCTAGTTTTCTCTCAAAATTCACACTGTATTCCATACAAAAAAAAAAAAAAAGTCCAACTCCTGTCCATAACACGATCTTCTCCTTCTAGCTTCTTTTTTTACTCACACAAATAAAAGAAATATAACGAAGCTTCTGATTGGTCAACGTTAAAGCAACGTAGCTTCTGATTGGTCAAAACGTTAATTCTGAATCAACAGTAGCTTAATCCATCCTTGCAAGCTAAAGAAAAGTCAATATATTTACACAATATCATACATCAAGTTCGTCTAAGTAAAAACCCAGTCCTATTGATCTCTACTCTGACGCGTGGTAAGCACTAAAGATCAGGTTGTCTTCCATATCAAATCAGTGAAAAAAGTCAAACCCTGATCTTTTTGCCCTAACCCCACTTAAAGCCCAAGTAGTGGTTAAAAGTAAAAATAAAGCAGTCCTAACCCCATTCCATCTTACCCTATTCCATATCACGGTCTCAAGCAACAGCTAACTAAGCTACAAACTATGTGCCAATCCTTCTTAGCGTAGCGAACCTATATAGTCTTACTATAGCAATATGGGTACGAACCCCCCTCAGGGTAAGTAGAATGGGTATTTGCAATTAAAGGCCAAGTGGTGGCCAAAAAGTTACAAGGGGGGATGAAAAACCGATATTTTTAGAAAATTTTCTCATTTTGTACCCAGTTTGCGTACCCCCGGGGGTACGCAAACTGGGTACAAACCCACTCAGGGTAAGGAGAATGGGTATTTTCATACCCCAGAATACCCAATCTCCTTACCTTATACTACTCACCAGTCGCTAAGCGTATTTAATAAGGAAGCTCTCGTGGCTCTCAGCATAAATACCAAGAAGCTCCCGGCTTGACTTAATTCTTTGAAAGCGATCATGCACGTTGAGTTTCCTGGGGAGCAATCTTGTAGGTACCTTTGACATTCCAAGATGCTCATGGATAATCAAGCAAACACTCTATGTGAAAATCAACTCAATAGCTACGTCGCCTATCTTCATTCGGCAATCATTCATTATGATTGTATCTACAGAAGTGACAATTTCTTTTTTGATGGCATCAGCTGGCCGACCTGACCGTGAATCATCCTCCACCAAGCTGTACCCCTGTTTAAACCAGCAGACCATTTAGCCATCGTTGAACGGTCAGGACAATTGTAAGTTTGTAACCGTATATTTCCGCCATTCGTCAGTGAATTTCTTCAGGATTTGATATCTTCTTTGTGAGTGATTTGCTCTCTACTCAACATTTTGATTTTCCATCATTGCTTGATGGTCTGAAACCAACTTGGAGTGCCTTCTAGAAAAACACAAATATACTTTGACAAGTGAACTTGATAAAGAAATGAAATTTAATGCTGTACGCAAAGAAATTTTGTGTTATATACTTGGCTGCATTCATTGACTCCCTCTCGTATGTTCAGGCAGTGGAAAAACACACGCGCACGCAGCCCCCCCCCCCCCCACACACACAGTGTATTATAATTTCAGTTGTATTATGATATGAAAGTAGATTGTCGTTACATAGATTTTCTGTACATGGTAATTATTTTCAAAGAAAAAAACAATAACAGGATAATTTTCATTTTAAGTTTCCTCGTACAATTCATACAACTCTGCAACCTTAATATGATTCCAGGCAAAGTATCGAAAGGCGAACGCAGTTTCAGAACCAGTCTCTTTTTGCACTAGACCATTACAGGTATATATAACCATATCATATTGGGAAACTATAATAGGCGAGGTGCGACATGATTCGCCACAGCAGTGAACAAGATTCCAAGTCGCCTGCCACCTGACCGTACAACGAATTTATTATACTGCAAAGTTTTACCATTCCAACGTGTATTCAGCGAAATTTCCCCGTTTTATGCTTTAACAAATTGAGTACGCTGATGACATAGACTTTCCCTTCTGAGTGCCCCAATTCATTGAAAACTGACGTCACTTAAAACTGACGTCACTGAAACCTTGGTAAAACGTGCAGTTTGGTGCATAAACTTGATGATGTCACTGTGATAGACATTCAACATATTTTTATTCAAACATGGATTCAAACAACTTGAAGGTAAGTAACTATGCATTTTAATGATTTGTTAGCGAAAGTATACGACCATTAGTTGCCTCAAACTACCATTTGGTTATCCTTTTAACGTTAGAATGTATGAGTTTCGGCACTTCACAGTTTGCTTACCTGATGAAGGGATGGCTCGTTTTAACCCCGTATATTTGTTTTAGAATGACAAAAAATGATAATATATGTAACTATAGTTATTTATTTTCAAAAATAATTATTTTTTTTCCGTTTTAATGATAACTATCAAGGGAAACTAGTAATTATATGGTGGGTGCAGTCTACTCAGTCTATTTGTCTTGTGGGCGGCTCGTATCGGTCAACGTCGCCATTCTGGATGTTGTGTTGAAATTGTAGTCATGTATCCGGGGTTCCAAAAAGGGAAAGTGCTTTTACGTGAATTTTGCCAGTATACATGACTGTGTGTACGGGGCTTATTTTCCAATCAGACTGTGGGAATTTTCTTTGCAGTATAATAAATTTAGTTGTACCTTTTACGCTTGTTTAACTGAATGCCAACTGTCAAATAGTGTAAAATAGCCAGTGTAACTTTCAAATTAAGCGACCTCTTTACAATTTACAGCATGAAAGGCATTACCACTGTGGGTGCCAGCGACTGGCATGTAACCCATCAAACAGACTTACTGCAATTTATCATTAACTTTGGTTTTAAAAACGCCCGAGTTCAAACATGTATGAGCCATGCTCTGTGAAAAGGGGCCTAGTGCCTTTGCAAAAGATATGGTCCTATGTCTCATTAGTCAAAACTTTTTGCTATTACCGTATTATCCGGACAATACGCCGCGGCCTATTCGTTAAACAAAAGGGCCATGATGGCCCTGAAGTCGCTCACCTGAGTCTTTTGACCAAACATGACCCATTTTCAATCTCTTCTGAGATATTCTGACAAACATTCTACCAAGATTTTTATGAGTATTTGACTGAATAAAGTTTTTCAAAGATTTGACTCGGTGACCTAGTTATTGACCTGAAATGACCCACTTGCAAACTGGTCCAAGAAATCATCAAGACAAACATTCTGACCAAGTTTCATGAGTATTGCACTAAAAATGTGGCCTCTAGAAAGTACATAAGGTTTTTCAAAGATTTGACCTAGTGACCTAGTTTCTGACCCGACATGACCCATTTTCAAACTCGTCCGAGGTATCATCAAGACAAATAATCTGACCAAGTCTCAGAAGTTCTGGACAGAAAATGTGGTTTCTAGAGCGTATACAAGGTTTTTCTAAGATTTGATCCAGTGACCTAGTTTTTGACCCGACAGGACCCATTTTCAAACTCGTTCAAGATATCCTCTAGACAAACATTCTGACCATCTTTCAAGAGTTTTGGACTGAAAATGTGGCCTCTAGAGCGTACACAAGGTTTTTCTAAGATTTGACCTAGTGACCTAGTTTTTGATCCGACATGATCCATTATCGAACTCGTCTCAGATATTATCGTCACAAACATTCTGACTAAGTTCCACGAGTATTGGACTTAAAATGTGGCCTCTAGAGCGTACACAAGGTAAAAGTTGACGACGCACGACGGACGCCGGACACAGCACGATCACAAAAGCTCACCATGAGCACTTCGTGCTCAGGTGAGCTAAAAAGTGGAATTTTTCAAGGGTGCGGCCTGTAAGACAAAGCGACTTATATGTTAATTTTATTTTTCTAAATGATCTTTAGGTGCAGCCTGTAAAACTGAAAATAAACCAGGTTACGATTCACCATTTTGGCGTGATTTTCGTTCACGATTCTAAAGTATTTATCGAACACGTATACCTACCTTTACTTAGTAGATAAATTGATATGCTTGCAAACTAACAAATCTGTGAAAACTCGTAACGTACCTTGATTTTCACACCTTTTGATTGATAATGTCGATTGGTACCAATCAATTGATAACTGCGAATGTAATTAAAGGCGTTGTTTGGTGTGTACCGTCAACTAATCAATCAAAGTGACAATTTGACAACGTCGAAATTTCTTAAAACATTCGACAAGGAATGAACGAATGTTAATGGTCTCAAGTCCTCTTAGTGATTTGATCTCCTGAAGGGGAAATCACTCCATTGCAATGAAAAAAAAAAAAAGATAAATTTGTTTCATATGTTTATTCTATTACATATTCCGGGATCTATATAGATGAATTACATTGTGCATTAACCACGCGTATCGGCCGCAGCCTACGTGTCGGTGCGGCCTGTACTATATTTTTTATTTCTAACATGGTTAAAATGAAAGGGTGCGGCTTATAGATACAGTGCAGCAGCTTATTGTCCGGAAAATACGGCAGTCAATTTTCTGCGTGTCCAAGTACCAGTCTGCCCAGGATTCTGACGGTTGTTAAAAAAATAGATTATTTAATGACTTGCTTGGTATGATGCATTACGGAGATACATTAATTCCCCTTTTGCCAGAACATGGCTCCTATATATATTGCTATATTTAGATTGTCTTAGTCTCTAAATCACTTTCTTTGACATGCAATAATATAAAATACTACCGATACGATAAATTTACATTGTTGTATCTTTTGAAAAAAAGATCAGCCCTTTCCTGTGGAGGAAAAAACCTCATCCGTATGTATGATGCTGTTCGTGCGGGAATGTCAGCAATTATTGTGATTATAGGCTGTAAGAATTGACCTGGCACGACCGAGCTATGTTACAGTTCACTGCGTTTTAGATTGAGGTAAAATAGGTAATTCGGAAATCATTGTGAGTAACCGTAAAGGATCGATAAAGTAATATTCTGATTAAGAAATAATCTTCTTTCTATCGTGGTTTATCGTTCAATAAACCACGGTTGTGAGTTATGAGGCACAATAAATAATCCACCAGGATAAATAATCCACAAGTTCATACTTAGTGTAAAAACGCGAATGCGGATTATATTCCATTGAATAAACCACGGCTGTTCTAATTACTTACCTGAACAAAACCCCATTGCCCAGTCAGTAAATACGAGAAGAATCAAAATTTCAATGAAACCTTATGCATGAAACACAACATAAAAACTGCACCGTTTTACTGTTATATTTCATTCCTTTCAACTGACAAAGAAAAATGAATGTATTTTCAAGCATTAGAGTCGTAGTTGCTTGGAATGCTCTGAATATTACTCCACCCACTCCCAATCCCATTTCCAATGCAACACCGGTCAATTTTGAACTAACCTTCAACTTGAAAAGACACTTGATTTACATATGTTTACTGGTACCATTTCAAATAGTTCCATTGTTGTCAATTTTATCAAAACATTTAGTATCGGTAAATCCTTGAGGAATTTCCTTGGTCAAGGAATGGAAAATGACGATTTGTTTACGTCAAGTTAATTGATAAAATATCGAAGGGCGAAGACATGGAACAGTCACAGGCGACTTACTTTATGCAATATGACGTCACACTATATAGAATGACGTAGATTTTACCACGCTTTCGTTAACACTGTGTTTATAGTGCCGAATTCACGTGTCATGTTAGAATTTACGACTAACAATTCCGAACTGGCTTGAGGCCACTAAATTTTAAATAAACTTGTCGACTTATGTCAACGGTTCGCCGCGTCCTGCCAGGTAAATTTTTATACGCCCGTCGAAGACGGGACGTATTATGGGATCACCCATGGCGTACGGGCGGGCGGGCGTCTGTCCGGGCGGGCGGTGTCCAGTTTTTTGTCCGGAGCATAACTTTGTCATCTCCAGTCCGATTGACTTGAAACTTGGCATTTGTGTTTGTTGCGATAATACGGAGTGCAGTGCACAAGAACCATAACTCTACCTCGAGCTGTCTTGGAGTTATTTCCCTTTGATCGTCATTTTTACAGCATTTTCTGCTTGTCCGGAGCATAACTTTGTCATCTCCAGTCCGATTGACTTGAAACTTGGCATTTGTATTTATTGCAATAATACGGAGTGCAGTGCGAAAGAATCATTACTCTACCTTGTGCTGTCTTCGAGTTATTTCCCTTTGATTGTCATTTTCACAGCATTTTCTGCTTCTCCGGAGCATAACTTTGTCATCTCCAGTCCGATTGACTTGAAACTTGGCATTTGTGTTTGTTGCAATAATACGGAGTGCAGTGCGAAAGAACCATAACTCTACCTCGTGTTGTCTTTGAGTTATTTCCCTTTGATCGTCATTTTTACAGCATTTTCTGCTTGTCCGGAGCATAACTTTGTCATCTCAAGTCAGAACGACTTCAAACTTGGTATGCATGTTTGTTGCAATATTACGGAGTACAGTGGGCAAGAACAATAACTCTACCTAGCGCAGATTTTGAGTAATTCCACTTTGGTCTTCATTTTTACAGTCAAGTTTTTTGTCCGGAGCTTAACTTTGTCATCTCCAGTCCGATTGACTTGAAACTTGGCATTTGTGTTTGTTGCAATAATACGGAGTGCAGTGCGAAAGAACCATAACTCTACCTCGTGTTGTCTTCGAGTTATTTCCCTTTGATTGTCATTTTTACAGCATTTTGTGCTTGTCCGGAATACAACTTTGTCATTTTTAGTCTGAACATCTTCAATTTTAGTATGCATGATTGTTGAAAAATTACGGAGTGCCGTGCACAAGAACCATAACTCTTCCTAGCACGAATTTTGAGTTATTCCCCCTTAGATCTTCATTTTTATAGCAGTTCTTGCTTGTCCGGAGCATAACTTTGTCATCTTGAGTAGGAATGACTTGAAATATGGTATGCTTATTTCTTGCAATATTTGGAAGTGCAGTGCACAAGAATTGTAACTCTACCTCGTGCTGTCTTTGAGTTATTTCCCTTTGATCGTCATTTTTACAGCATTTAGTGCTTGTCCAGAATATAACTTTGTCATCTCAAGTCAGAACGACTTCAAACTTGGTATGCATGTTTGTTGCAATATTACGGAGTACAGTGGGCAAGAACAATAACTCTACCTAGCGAGGATTTTGAATAATTCCACTTTGGTTTTCATTTTTACAATGTTTCTTGCTTGTCCGGAACGGAACTTTGTCACCTCAAGTCAAATTGACTTGAGACTTGGTAAACATGTTTGTTGCAGTTACGAAAAGTGCAATGCACTGGAGCCGTAACCTTACCTAATGCCCTTTTGGAATTATTCCCTATTCATTATTATTATTTTTTTTTTTTACAGCTTTTCATGCTTCTCTACAATATAACTTTGTCTTTTCATGTTGGAATGACCTGAAACTTTATATGCATGTTTCCTTAACATTAGAGGAGACATTCATGCCTATGTCAATCACTTACATGATTTCTGCTGCACTACTATTTTCCTCTACCTGCCCTTTACGATTATTATCCCCCCTCCACAAATGGCGGTGGGACGGGCGTATCTTACGACAATTTGCCGCTCTTGTTACAGCATATATCTGCCAGCTAAACGTCAATATCTAGTTGAAAATAGTAATAGGATGTGATATAAGATGGACATACTTTCAGACTGCAATGAAGAAGTCCAGAAAGCTTTTTTATGTCAACGGCAGCGGCTCATTTTCTTTCGTACAATTTCTTCTGCGTTTGTTGTTTGTTTATGATTTGGGGATGGAAATTAGGAATTGGTTATGACAAATAGATTCATCGGCTTGAATAAATACTCATAGATGTAATGTAGCAGACTGATTTATTGAAAGAATGAATGAGAAAAGCACTGATAACATTGAAAAATGTAGTCATCATCATCTGGAACATCTCCGAATTGAAACTTTTCTGTCGATTTATGTTTTCACTGCCACTGTCAAATCGAAATCTGTTAAATACATACGGCGTAGATCAAGGGAACGAACAGTCTAATCTTTGGGTCTATGCCTTCCGCTTCTTCATTTTAAACTACAACCAAAAAGTATGTTAGGTTGGTCTCATATTGTATCAAGTCGTTGATGATGTCGATTTTACTTCTTTGGCAGCGAAAGATTTAAAATACATGCAGATCTAAAATGGCTATTAGTTCAAATTTCTATGATATTAGATCTTCTCTATGGTAATATCGACTGCCAGCAAGGTTTTCCTAAGGAAGAAATGATAGCTGTCAAACTTGCCAGATGCAATGAAGTCATCTTTGACTCTTCGGATTCTCGCGTATCGCGGGAAAAAATATTTGGAGCTTCCAGCATTCATCTGTCAATTTGGTGGACAGGCCGGTCATGTCAGAGAAAAAACGTCATTACATAGCAACTGCGCAATCTAAAATTCTACAACACCCCCCCCCCCCATTTTCAGTAACTTGTATGCTTAGTCATTTTAAACATTTCTTTGTTTGGTGTATCGCCTGATTATTCTGCTCATTGCTCGCCAGCCGGAGAACGCGACAAAACAAATCAGCTTTACGTATATGCACTGTAGTTATGTGGACACTGTTACTACGATAGTATGGTGGCATATTTCTGCCACGAGATACGAGATAGCTATCGTGATAATTTTACAAAACTATCGCGATAAATTAAAGTTTCCTGGAAATTTTATCGAGATAGTGAAAAGTTTCCTGAAAAAAATATCACGATAAACTTAATATTTTAACGCAAAATTTCTCAATCATGCACGAAGCTGACATGCAAGATAAAATTATCGTGATAGTTCTACCTGTTTCTCGATATCTATAAATAGAAAATTTATCATTTGGATGAACTCGGTAGTTTTTGACTTCACAAGATTGCAGTAAGTAAAAGTTCGAATAATTAATAATTGTAGCTTAATTGGTAAATTATGACAAGACTCGAAATGAACAGAAGTCTGAAAAATCACAAAGACGACTCGAAATGCCTCCTACGAACACTTTAAAACTATTCAGGGAAAACGAAGATGTTCCGGAACCGTATCTAATTATAGATACCGTGAATGTCAGTTATGGGCACGAAAGCAAAAAAAATCATGATAACAGGTAGAATTATCGCGATATTTTTACCGTGAAAATTTTTACTATCTAGATAATATTTCCAGGAAACTTTGTTTTATCACGATAGTTTTCTAAAATTATCATGATAGCTATTTTGTATCTCGCGGCAGAAATATGCCACCATACCATAGCTTTTGTCTTGTGAACATTTGACTAAGAATGGGAACAAATAGCAGAATTGCAATTCAAAGTTTTGAAGACAAATTATAAAATCATCCTTGAAATTGAGTTTGCCTGTAGCTAAGCTTGATTTATTTAACAACAGTTTGTAAAGCCGTGCTTATAACTATACTACTGGCTTTATAATACTTTCATACATATAAACTTTTCAGCCAGAAATTTCCGGCCCGCAAACTTAAGTAACGTGATTAAACTTGTCATTCAACATCTGAATTTCATCGTACAAATACGACCTAAGCTAAAAACTAATTTTGTTTCCATTACAAATGCTTAGAGCTGAACTATATAATGTTATTGTTTTCCCAAATCAAACACCGGTAAATAAGACGTTCTGTTGTTAAACCCCTGTCAAGTTGATGAGATAAATAACTATAGTATTATGTACCTAAATTTCCAAACGATTTTTCTACTTTTGCTTTTTGTGTCGTCTTTTTTCCTCCAGCCGTCTGCAGGTGGTATTTATAAAAGCTATTTATTTAGTTAGGCTAAAAATTCCGTTTTGAACCAATTTGAGAGGGCGTTACAGATAAAAACTAGAGCTGTCACTGAATGTGACTTAATACCCCCGCCAGCGCTTTGACAGAAACAGACAATTTAACAAAAAATTGTCTAAGTTCAAGGGGAGATTACCCTTGAATCATAGGGAGTAGATGATTGAAAACTGCGTCTTGCACAACTTCAGTATACCATTAATGTATCAACAAACTTTCAATACAGTAGCAGCAAAACTGTAGGAGTTCGCGACACAAAATTACTAGTATTTTGTACACAGACGGACACACAGACGGACGGACAGACAGGCTGATTCCAGTATGCCCCGAAAACATTCGTTTTGCGGGGTTATAAAAAGGGGGGGGGGGAAAGGCAAAAAACTATGTTATGTTGAAAGCATCTGGATCGAGTTGCATTTGAACATTCGGATTATGTTTTTTCTTTTTACTTAACCATACGGCAAAATTTTAGACTCCTTTATACTGAAAGCGTTAGCAATCGGCATACAGAATGTGCTCAAATGATGGTACGTAATTTTTAAAGGGTAAGAAATTTTGAGAAAAAGAGAAAATGCTGATCTCTTTTTTAAACGACGCTTTAAATAGTATATCTTTCCTTCCGATCGGTTTGGTATATAGTTGAACAGAATGGGGTTTTTTTTTTTTAAACAATCTTAATTTATTTGTTTGTATCGTTTTGCAGTTTACGTCGTATGAATAGTATCTAAGTCATTACTTGATGGCTTTTGTTCACTTTTCCGGTATTTTCAGGAATACGTAAGCTATAAAAACAGGAAAATCAGCAGACCTCTCGTGTTATAGTTTAAAAACCACATGTTAATTAATTCGGTATTGGTGAAAAATAAAGACCAGTGCTCTGATTATGAGCAAACTGGTTAAAGGTGTTGGGCGACCAAAGCGAAACTTGAAAAGGGTTTTGTTTCCTTTCCAGCTTATAGTAAAAAAGCATAATAATGGCTCAAATTTACGAAGACTCCGAGCTACAATGGGTGTTACCCTTTCCAAACAATCCCGACTTTTAACGACTCTGAGAGAGAAGGCTTTTGTAAACATTGTGGGGAAAAGTGGAAAACGCCGGTCACCAGCGTTTTCCACTTTTTCACACGGTGTTTTCTACCTTTTTAGGGACGTATTTCTTCATTTGATTTGCATTTAATACGTCGTCAACAAGTCTGAAATTTTGTTGACTGGTTAAGATTTAGGCAGTTTGAAAAGTAGACTTCTGGGCTCAGGAAGGCAGGTAACCCTTGTTTCTGGTTTAGATACTAGACAAAGTTTATGTCTAGGGCATTCCATCACAAAAGGCTATGGAACTTGGAAATGGTAGCGTAATTAACTTTTCACGACTAGAAAAACTGTCGTACAAAATAAAATAACTTGTATCGTTCAAAGTTTTCAAACAAACACTCGTTTCGCATATTCCATAATGCAATAGTGTAATATCTAGTGGTTTAAAAAAGGATTTTTAAGGAACCCACCTGCAAAAATGGAACTATCTTACACATGACGTCGCCAAGATACCAGGACTCTGTGACATCAGCAAGAACAGACGGTGTCATGCAAATCAAAAGAACCATAAAATCTGCCATCGCTAAGTTCACAATGAAGATATTTATTACTGTACGCATATGTGAAGTTTTCAACACCACTGCTATAACGAGACCATTTCCTACCAAGCCAACACAGAACATTAAGAAATAAACACAGATTATAATCCACTCTGAAAACTCGGGTTTCACGTACAAGTCGATGTACTCCGTGCAGGACGAGATAGGTATACATCCAAATAAGTCTAGGCATTCCTCCATATACAATATACCATCTTTACCTCTCCAGCTTGTATCAGAGGAATTAAGAAGATGGTACGATCCATTGCACACAGATTGATTACCACTAATCATTTCGTTAGGCTTCTCAAATTTATTCCAGTGTTACTTGAAAAGGATACGCACTTTTTTTTTTACAGAAAACATGTGTAATGTCTGTTGAAAATCAAGTCAATCAGTCGTTTTGTACTTATACTAGTGACTATATACACATATACTATATTCTTATTTATTTCCTGATTACAAACATTATGAAACAACACTGAGATGGTAGAATTTCTTATATGTTTACAGTTTATGCACAATACCTCACACAAATTCTGTTTTTGCCAAAGGAGGGATAAATCGCGAAGTCACCCAGCAGTGGGAAATATTAAAATTGAAACCTTTTTTGTTAAAAACATACACTATCACATTTAACTACACACACTACACAAATACCTTTAAGTACTTCGTATTTTTTATCAGAGACCATACAGAGAACAACACAATTTACTAAAGAAAAGAATCCGCCGTAGTTGTATAAGCTGATTTTTTCCACATTATGAAAAAAAAAACAGTGGAACATGTATGAAAACGAACTTTATCCCACAAATTCGTTTGATGTCTAATATAATGCTGTAATATCACGGACCATTAATCAGTATATACCAATTTGTCACGATCGGTGGAATATTTTACTGCTTTCAAATAAATCCCACATACTGTTTGTTTTATTAAAAAAAAAAAAAAAAATGATATCCATAGACATAAATAAAGATTACAATAATTAAGCTTGGTAATCCACATGAAATATGGCTTAAAATATTTTTTAATCGAATCAAATATAGCACATATAAAATGCATATATTAATAATGGCACCAATTTAACTCCATTTGTTTTTGTACTCAGTTTTGAAACGACAAAGTTGGTGAAAAAATACCACTTTCTTCCACCAGCTATTTTCAAAGTCTTCCTTAAAAAATCCAACAAGTAATAAATCTTGCATTAACCGTTTTTTCTGTCTCTCTCTGCAACGCTAGTCCATATAAAGAGTGAGCGAGAATGTCTCCCTATTAGCTCAATGCTATTGGACTTGGCGTCGTGTATCTGTTTTTTTCCAGCTTATTTAGGAAAAGACAATAAGACATGAAGTGGTGCATTGAATGTTAAATAAACTCGATGGACAGTTAATTTCTTCTTGGACTACTTATTTGATCTTTTTGAGATACCTACTTTTTTACCTAAGGATGCACTTGGTTGAAAATTTTCTGTTTCATTCACAGGCAAACATTTACGCATGTAAACTTACATCTAGTTACGTCGGTAAAGATACCAACACTTACGGTATTATGCAAAAGCGATTACGTACGTAAAGTTAAGTACTCCCTTGTACCGGGTCACTCATGACCTTATGTAACGTAGGTCTCAAATTTCGTCAGTTTTTGCATACGCCAAAGTTTTTAAATTTTACTTAAATTTACCCAGCAAAGTTGGAACGTAATGATTATATGGTAATTAGCGCTGTTTTCAACATTACTTCAGTTATATCGCGGCTGCCAGTGCACATATCGTTCGTAGATACCGTTCGTAGTTGAGAACATCATAAGCCGAAATATGGAGGCAGTGTTTGTACTATGTCGTCGAGGAGAAAGACATTAGAGATAAAAAAAAACACCAGATTTGTCTTTACACATATTCGTAGTAATAATTTCATATATTGACAAATTAGTTTTTCTCTACACCTTACCGTATGAATCCGTATTTTAGAAAAGCGGATAACACATGAGACTACGTATTTAGCGCTAGAAATGTAGCTTAAATGCACGCCACGTTTCTCTCCGTTTGATTGGCGCATTGATTGCTTGACTTACAAGTCCGCGCGACCTACTTTTCTTGCCTCCGATTGAGGAGTTTCGGAGATATTTATTCAAGCCAATTCAAATAGTTTCGCAATTATGTAAAACGGTTTTACAAATTTCTTAAAGGTGATAGTATATGTTAATTTATGATTATTCGTATGCAAAAAATAATCCCCAAATTGTAATTAAAACGGTACCCTACAACAAATTGTGGGTAAGATTTTCGGAGGTCATAGAAAAGTACAAAACTTATCTGTGTATATTTACTTCAAACGGCAAAATACGTACATGTGTACGTGAATGGGGCCTGATCCATCGACTTCCTGTGTATGCACCTATAGACACAGTAACCAGTTTTATGCATGGCTTTTTTGGCATTGCTGATTGTGCTGGCTTTTGGCCTAGTTCTTAGTATTGATGTAGATGTACTAAATTAAATCTGTAGTAATTTGGACCTAGTATCTGCTTTAATAAGATTCAATTATTTTTTTTGCGATTATGACCCTGTAATGTTAATCTTATTTTAATATTTTTTCTCTGTGATAAAAGAATGGCAGAGGTGCTTTTTTTGTGTGTGTGTGTGCTCTGCTCTCGTTTTAGTAATGTCTTTTAAATCTTCAGCTCAATACTATGGGAAACAATCATGAATAAAAACCGAATTAAGCGCAAAAACGTAAAGATCATAAGATCGTTACTCCATATTCCGTTGAAATTCGTGAGCTTTGGGCCATTTTTAACAAAACATTTATGATATTTAGTATAATTCTCAAGGATTTTATGGAGTAGACGATAAGATGATACATACATTTTTATTATATTTTTAGTATATGATCTTAATTGGCAGTCTTTCTCGTGTTACTTTTTTCACTGAAAGGGTAAAAATCTCAAAAAGATTGATTAAATGCCATTGGTCGTCTAAAGACAGATTCTATCTTTGTCATTTTGACCACCACTAACTAACACGCGAAAAGGGGCATTCAGACATTTGCGTAAAGTGTCGTCTCGGATCAGCCGGCGCAGTCCGCGCAGGCTGATCCGAAACGACTTTTTCCGTTTTTTTGTAATTTTCTGTTTTGCGCAAGTCTGCTGTAGCACAAAATCTAATGTAGTCGTAAAGTGCCGTCTCGGATTAGCCTGCGCGGAATGCGCAGGCTGATCCGAGCGACACTTTACGCAAATGTCCGAATGTTCCTTTTCGCGTTTTGCAGGCCAAATTAAGGTTTAATTCATACGTGATTGAGCCCTGCTCTGGCAAAAGGGAGTTCAATGCATCTTCGAAGTGCATGATACTAAGCAAGTCATCACATGAATATGCACCCATAGAATCCAATTTGTCTACAACCGGCTGATCCATGAGGTAGAATCGTCCTTCGACATGTGTAACATTTACACATAGCAAACAGTTTCGACTAATGTAAGCGTTCGCAGACTGCTTAGGCTGACACGAGTCGATTCTTTTTGATGATGGATCACAGCCCCTTTCCACAGGGCACGGCTCTATTACATGTGAAAATAGTGTTGCAAGAGGAGAAACTTTTCTGTATGAAATTTTGTTTTAGAAAAAATCTGCTACCAGATGAAAAACGACGTCTGCAAGGAGGTAATAAATCAATCCAATTCCACAACAACTTGTTTTTACTCTTTAACAGACGACAAAATTTTAGACTTGTCTAAAGTCTAAGCATTCGCAGACACAAATTCAAAGTTGCTCAAATGATGTTGTCTTAAGGTTGGTAGAAAACATTGACGTTGAGGAGAAAACGCTTTTCTCCTTATCCTTCAATGTTTTCATAGACCTTTCCCCAGGTGTTAACCATGGAATATTTGGATTAATGGTCAGGTAAAACTTGCGAATAAGTAAAGCCAGGTGACAGAAAGCGGAACTATTTCATACGAGTAAAAAAAAAATTCAGAGGTTACAGGAAATATTTAGGGGAGAAGAAGCTTCCCGGTATAATCGAAAAGCTAATCAATGCCTGCAGGGACTCTAAAACCTGGTTTTTTTTTTATGTTAGATAGGTCAACCCTTTACCAGGCAACACATTTTTAGACTTGTCTGAATTGAAAGTATTCGTAGACCAATCGAATTTGGCTCAAACAATGGGATTTGTCTTGAACAGTTAGAAAATATTGCTGGAAATGTAGTGGCAACCTTCTTGTCCTACAATTACGACGGTGTTTTCAAGAGCCTTCTCCCTCAAGGTCGTTAAAAATCGGGATTGCTTGGTAAACGGTTTAACTTTTTTACTGCGTATTTGTGTCCGAGGGCCAAGTGACTGATTCCCAAGTGTAAACACGTTAACTCGTTAACTTAATCATGCATTATCCTTAAGCTATTTTGAGATTTCTTATCTAAAGATGTGGTAAATCGTTCTGTTATTTGATTGGCATTCTCAAATGCAGTTTTCAACAGAAATTTAGTTATGTAAGTAGTAAAGGAGGAGAGCCTGGCGAACTACCCAGGCCAGGGGTAGTTCGCCAGGCTCTCCTCCCTGAGTGGGCTACATCACCACCCCTGACAAAAATGTGTGCTAGTTTGTCCTCCTGAAAGAATTTTTTTTTTTTTATTTTAGCTAGGCTCTCCTCCCTGAGAGGGATTTAGCATTCAAAATGGCGGCCTTGTGGGTGTTACTCTGGGTCTAAAATTAGCCAGGCTCTCCTCCCTGAGTGGAATTTTTCTGCAAAAAAGGGAAAGGGGGGGAGGGGGACCAAAAATGATACATCTTCGAGTGCTCTATAGGGATCTGTCAGGCCTGATCACTGAGTTGGACTTAGTTTTTTCACCCTATGAATGATTTTTCTCTCTTTCTAAAAGCCTGATCACTGGGTTGGACTTAGTTTTTTTTCTTCGCCTACGTATGATTTTTTCTTTCTAAATACCTGGACAATGAGTTGGACTTAGTTTTTTCACCCTATGATTGATTTTCTCTCTTTCTAAAAGTCTGACCATTGAGTTGGACTTAGTTTTTTCTACACCTATGTATGATTTTTCTTTCTAAATGCTTTGACATTGAGTTGGACTTAGTTTTTTCACCCTATGGATGATTTTTTTCTCTTTCTAAATGCCTGATCAGTGAGATGGACTTAGTTTTTTTACCCTATGGATGATTTTCTCTCTTTCTAAAAGCCTGACCATTGAGTTGGACTTAGACTTTTTTCTTTCTAAATGTCTGAGCACTGAGTTGTACTTAGTTTTTTCTTCACCTATGTATGATTTTTTCTCTTTCTAATTGCCTGACCATTGAGTTGGACTTAGACTTTTTTCTGCATCTCTATGAATGATTTCTCTTTTCTAAAAGGAAATTTATCCTATATCACTGAGTTGGTCTTAGCTTTTTTCCCCTATGAATGATTTTCTCTCTTTCTAAAAGGTTGACCGTTGAGTTGGACTTAGTCTTTTTCCGCAATTATGAATGATTTCTCTAAAAGACTGAGCACTGGGTTGGACTTAGTCTTTTTTCTGAGTTTTTTTACTCTTTGCAGTATAACTCTCTGGAGTATAACTCTTTTGGAGTGCATCTCTTCTAAAAGAAGTTTGACAATTTGAAGAAATGACATTTTTGAAGAAAGATAGAACTTTCGTGGTAGATGGTTAGTCCTGAAAAGGACTGTTGGGTTAGCTCCGAAAAGAGCTGTGACAATTTGAAGAAATGACAACTTGAAGATAGAACTTTCGTCTGATAGCTTGAAGGTAGAACTTTCGTCTGACATCTTGAAGATAGAACTTTCGTGGTAGATGGTTAGTCCTGAAAAGGACTGTTGGGTTAGCTCTGAAAAGAGCTGTGACAATTTGAAGAAATGACAACTTGAAGATAGAACTTTCGTCTGATAGCTTGAAGGTAGAACTTTCGTCTGACAATTTGAAGAAATGACAATTTGAAGAAAAGATAGAACTTACGTCTGACAATTTGAAGAAAGGTAGAACTTTCGTGGTAGATGGTTAGCCCTGAAAAGGGCTGTTGGGGTGTCCCTAAAAGGGACCTGGTTTTGGAGGTTGTGTTTTTAAGCACAACCTCCAACCTTCCTGCACGCCGGACAGCTACTCGCAGCCCGCTTCCTTATCCTTTTTAGTTGCTGCTCGTCCAAGTTGTATTGAAGTGAGAACGGTGGCTCGTTGTCACTATCCCAGCACTCGGTCTGGGGCACGACGAACTCCTTCTTTTTTCCGTCCATCTTCTTTTCTTTTGACGATAGCTGGGCAAGCTCCCAGAAATCCATATCTCGAAGTGCGCATTCCATTATGGCTACAAGTCGAAGAGAATGAATGATGTGCGGGAAAATAACGCTGGGTTTTATAGCTTTACAGGAGGATTGAACTAGTTGACCCATGACGTCATTTTCTCCTATGTTTTTCCCGCGTCAGCGTTTCATGCTGTTTTGGCTCCAAATTAATGTTATCCAATCAGATTCACCGTTGTTTTTCTAATACTAAATGTTTTATTTTTGACCAATCCGTGGGTTTGTTACATTTTCTTGTTCGGGTTAGAAAAAACTAGAGTTTAACTAACCTATGACTTTTTGATTATGAGTCTTCTGACAAAATGAAAAGAAAGATGTTTATTTAAGATAGCTAGCCCTGAAAAGGGTTGCTTTTTTGTGCAGAATGCACTTTTTTATCCCCCTCTCTTTCTTTTGAATGATTCCATTTTATCTAGCATTTGCATCAGATGCTCAATTTCATGTCTGATATATGTGAAAAGTTCTCTTTCTTCTAACCAGAAGAGCAATGAAGAAAAAATGTTAATCCAAACATTGTGCGATACTGGTTCAGGTTTTATGAAAAGTTAATGGTAAATGAGAAAAATAATCAAGAGTTTAGTGTTTTATATGTGTAATGGATCACTTTTTAGTTTTTTCATCCTATGAATGATTTTTTCTCTCTAAATGGAATTTGTCCCTATATCACTGAGTTGAACTTAGATTTTTTTTGCACTATAAATGATTTTTTCTAAATGTCTGCCTGTTGAGTTGGACTTAGTTATTTCTTCGCCTACGTATGATTTTTTCTCTCTAAATGGAATTTGTCCCTATATCACTGAGTTGAACTTAGATTTTTTTGCACTATAAATGATTTTTTCTAAATGTCTGCCTGTTGAGTTGGACTTAGTTATTTCTTCACCTATGTATGATTTTTTTCTTTCTAAATGTCTGAACACTGAGTTTTTTGCATCTCTATGAATGATTTGTCCCTATATCGCTGAATTTGACTTAGCTTTTTTATTCTATGAATGAATTCTCTTTTCTATTTACCTAATCATTGAGTTGAACTTAGTCTTTTTTCTGCAATTATGAATGATTTTTTCTCTAAAAGACTGAGCACTGGGTTGGACTTAGCTTTTTTCATTCTATGAATGAATTCTCTTTTCTATTTGACTAACCATTGAGTTGACCTTAGTCTTTTTTCTGAGTTTTTTACTCTTTGGAGTGTGACTCTTTGGAGTGTGAGTCTTTGGAGTGTAACTCTTCTAAAAGAAATGACAATTTGAAGAAAGATAGAACTTTCGTGGTAGATGGTTAGCCCTGAAAAGGGCTGTTTTGAGAAGAGCTGATTTTTTTGAAAATGTTTATTCAGTATCAGCATCAGTCGATTCGCTGTCTGACTCACTCCTTTCAGCGGCGATTTGCGCGCGGAAAAGACGGGTCACCTGCTCAGTTTTTGAAATAACATACTGAAAATACATCTCAAGCATGCCCTCAATAATGAGTTCCTTCATCCGAAGGTTATAACAGAACACCCTGTTATTAGCAAGCTCAGCCCTCTCGTATCGTCTTCTCACTCCAGCTAAGCGTTGTTTAAGTAAGACGATTTGCATCCTTGCTCTTATTAACTTTCGCTCAGCATCCATCCAAGTACCAAGAAGTGGTGATATCGTAGCCATTGTGAAAATGAAATGTATGGAAAAATAAATCGCCGAGATTTATAGCTTTTCAGACGGATTGAACTAGTTGACCCATGACGTCATTTTCTCCTATGTTTTTCCCGCGTCGGCGTTTCATGCTGTTTTGGCTCCAAATTAATGTTATCCAATCAGATTCACCGTTGTTTTTCTAATACTAAATGTTTTATTGTTGGCCAATCCATGGGTTTGTTACACTTTCTTGTTCGGGGTTAGAAAAAACTAGAGTTTGACTAATCTATGACTTTTTTGATTGTAAATCTTTTGAGTTTTTTTGACAATATTGAGTTTTTGACAATTTGAAAAAAGATAGAACTTTCGTGCTAGATGGGTAGCCCTGAAAAAGGCTGTTTTGTTTTTTGGAGGCTGTGTTTTTTCACTTCTAATGGCAGCACCCGAACTTCGCTTGGCAAATGGGACATGCTGTAATCCTCCTCCCAAATTCGATATCAACCAAAATGATATCCGGTGTTGTCTTTAATAATAGCTGAACTAATCTTTCGCCAAGATCTTTGTATGGCTGTGTTATACGTTGCAGTTGGTTTTGTTCCTCCTCTCCTACGAGATGAGTGGTTAGTTGCAATAACTGCTGCCCGGCATTTAGATACTCTTGGAGAGCCTCACGTAGTTGATGATTTACCTCCTCCATATTGATATTGCTTCCGAATATTGACACTGCTTTCGAAGTGAACGTTAGCTGAGACTCAAAGAAATGGTGATTGTATGAAAATAACGCTGGACTTTATACGTTTACAGAGGATTGAGATTTTTTAAAGAGCTCGGACCGGGTAGAAAGCACATACATTTTTTTCCATGCTACGTTTCATGCTAATATAGCAAAAAAAGTTATGAGACGCTGTATGGAAAAAATGTAGACAGAACAAGTCTTTTGGGGGAAAAACAATGAAGAGCTCTATTGTTTTTTGAACTTTTATTTACTGAACAGAACTAAACAATGAAACATTTTTTTGCAATGCATCATAAAAAATTTTCTTGACAATGAAAAAAATTTCTTGACAATGAAAAAATTCACACTGAAACATTTTTTTGCAAAGCATCATAAAAAATTTCTTGACAATGAAAAAAATCACAAGGAAACATTTTTTTACAATACATTATAAAAAACATTTTCTTAACAATGAAAAAATCGCACTGAAATATTTTTTCACAATGAATTATTCACAACGATTTAATCACAATGAAAAAAACACACTGAATTATTTTTTTCGCAATGAATTATTTACAATGAATTATTCGCAAAACAGTATATAACAAAATTTTTTACAATGCAAATTCGCAAACACCACGAGTTTCACATTTGTTTTCATATTCCGTAATGTCTTTATGCAATTGGTCATACCCCAAAAACATTGTATACTCACTGTCCATATCGTCGAAATCTCGTAGTCCTATGAATGGAGCAACATGTCTATAAGCGTCTTTTGTTGAAAGAGCTGAATTCACTACTTCTTCTGTAACATCTCTATCAAATAGAATATACCCTACCATGGTTTCCTTTGATTCTCCGTAGGAATCATGAACAGATCCTTTTTTATAGCGTAAGTAAAAGTCAAATAGAACTGATTTCATTTTCAGAACGTTAAGAAAACTTTCTTCTGTTGTTCCTATGATAAAAAATGTCCATCGACTTGTGGATCGAAACAGCTTACTAATAACATTGTCTTTCATACAGTTATCTGCTAAATAAGTCTTGAGAACGAGATCCAACCCCGAATCGTCCACCATCATTGCAATAAAGTTGATTATACCATACACTTTGTAGGACTTTTCTCCTTTTGCAATCCACTTAAACAATTTTCCGATCCAAATTTTCACACAGAAAAATTTAATGTTAAGCTGTGTTCGTTCATCAAGCGTATGCTGCTGAACAAATTCTCCATAAATTTTTTCACGTAGTTCTATTGGTAACGGTAACATGATTGTTATTTTTTGACCAACGGCTAATATTTTTCCCCGACTTACTTCGACTGATTGGTACACACCAATGTGATATGAAATTATTTTCTCAAACTTTTATAACCGTAGGGTAAAGTATCAGTACCATTTACAATAACTCTCTTGGTGTATACAGAGCGAAACGTTTTTGTTTGTGGTTCACTGGTAACCGTTCTATCTCTGTATCTTTTAATTCTACAATCATACTGAATTTTGATTTCTATTGTGCGATCCAAAGCACATTTCGAATATGTATCGAAATTTACCACCTGTTTTGTATTGTAATCCAGAGTAATCCCCTTTACTTTACATTTGCTTATCTCTTTTCCATCTTTTGTTTTCATTTTGTAAGCATAATTCTTAGGTCCAAGTCCTCTGAATTGAGTAATTTTACAAGCAGGCTCTTCATCAGTCCATTTTCCTAACCGGCTGTTAATAATAGGGGGATTCCATAATTCAGGGTCGTGAATGTACATACAACTATCTGTATCGAAATACAGAACTCTATCTTTTAACTTTTCAAGAACGCTGTACAATTTCAACCTTGCATAAGCTGTTACGTAAGAACCTACTACCACATTGGCTGTAGCATGGGTGTCAATATGTTCCAACTTTGATTCATAGTTAACCAAGATGAATGAACAGTTCTCATCAAAGATTTCTACATGCTTTACAATGAAATTGGGATTGGTGACTAATTCAAAATATTTAGACGGATCACTGATGTATTCCGTCTGGGTCATTTTTTCACTCTGAGCTAATTTTCCCCAAAGGCAGTTCAACATAATCTTAGCAAATGATCTTCTCCCAGGATTTCTTTGAATACAACTTGGATCAAGACGAACACCTTCTGCCTTCTCATATTCACAAACGAACTGATCTTTTTCTGAGTCTGATTGACAGCAATCTGGATAACCACTGGCTTCTTGCTTAATTTTCAAGAAATTGTCCACATAATGTTTAAAGAACTGATCTGACATAGAATTGAAATGCCAAATTTCATACACTTGCAATAATCGATAACCGCAGTCAAGAGCCTTGAATAATTCAAAAGTAACCCAAGTTCCGACCAAAGCCCTCTCTTCTTTACCATGTCTACAAATGTTTGAGCTTTCTTCTGCACATTTCATACAGAGGGGAAACATCATTTTGTTGTTACAGTGAACTGGAAGAACGGGGTGAAACAAATCAGTTGGAGGTAAAACTTTACACTTGATTAATCCCTCATATTGGCGAATATTGTTCATATCAATATTCTCAGCAGACAAAATTTTTGGCTGACCTACAGGGTAGGATTTGTGTTTACAAACATAAGGGTATAGAGAACAGATATCGATGTACTTGATTTCCTTTTTGCTTTTTTCATCAACATCATATCCAATTTTTATTGCATTACATCTTCCCCCGGACAAACCATCCCTCGGTTCGATAGGGTCCCAATGTGGATATAACTTTTCAATGAGTTTTTTGTACTCTTTATCCTTCATCTTAGCATCAAATTCGTGTTCCCAAATGTACACTACATTATATCCCATTTCTTCGATATCTGCTATACGTTTAAAAGTATGTTCGTACAATTCAGACATGGGTTTTCCATTAATAGGATTGATCTGTTTTCGATCTGTATAGCATACAGGACAACCATGATACAAATCGCCAAGAAATTCATAAACAGTGTTTGATTGATGGTGAAAACCATCTACACTATATTTCCCGATTTGAGCTTCACCACCATTTTTTGCATGCTGAATATTAATACCTTTTTCCTGAGCAACGCTTTGAACCCATCGTATCGCTTTCATAGAAAAGCGACGTCTGGATGAGTCTTTACTTGAAATGATAGCTATTTGATTTTCTGGTAAATATTTGCTTCGCCACACCTTGTTACAGGCATCTGCGATGGTAATCGCCTCTAAAAATGGACAAATACCACCCTGTTCGATAAACAGCTTTCTGAATCCAGCACACCCTCGTCTGAGGATATCAACGTCTGACCTACAGTACATTTCCATCTCCTTCTGAAAATTGAATTCCTCACCATTTCGAACTTTGTCATTATACCAAACTATAAATTTTGACCTAACCTCTTCAGACATTGAGTCGGGTTTGTAATAAGACATATCCAAGTAGGGTCCGATGTAACTCCAAAATTCATCTGTATTCGCCCAGTGAGGAAAGTAACCTTTTTTCATTTCTTGAAGGCCAAAGGTGGATGGAAATTTTGCCAAACCAAAACTCATGAAATTGAAAGAATCGATCAGACGTACACCGTTCAGTTCTAACTTCATAATATTGTTTCCATTCATGATCACTTTTGGAAGTTTTAACCCAACTTTGACAATATAGTCAAGAATGAACTGACCGTCATAGCCTTTGAAATTATGGGCAATAGCCGTAACCCCTTTATGATGTTTTGAAAAGAGCCAGTTGCAAAATTGACTCAAAGTTTCTTCACCTTGAAAAATAACTTCCCTACCCTCTTCAAATTCACTGCATGTAGAACAATGAAAATCAAGTGATTTATCGATACATACATCACACGCTCTGTGTGCGATACAATAATTCGGGATGTGTACGCCTGTGTCTTGTTTGCATTCAAAATCAAAGAAAATAAACTGTGGTTTTTTGACTACAGAAGAACTCGTCTCATCATCGCTGTCATGGTTCAACTTACTTTGGTAAGGTTGAATATAGCATTGATGAGAAAAGTTAACAATTCTCTTACAGATATGACATCTTTTCTTTCCATTGCAAACATGATTTTTCTTCTGACATGATATTGTGCACCGCATTTCGAGCAGAGTTTCACTAATTCACAAATGGATTTCTTTTCTTTACCTTTTACAGTTCTGTGATTTTCAAAGCATTCAGCACTAAAAAATCGTCTACTGCAAACACTGCAAACATATTCTTTTGATTCTGATGGACATTTTCCTTCGCGATAACAACCTTTACAGATATTTGAACAAGTATGACTTTCCCGGTTAGAGTAACCCACATCACAGAACTCACAATAATATCCACAACTAAGAAAACCTTTGATAGATTTGATGTAGTCATAATGGTTTTGATGAAAGTACAAAAGTATGATCTTACTATTGGCTTTCACTTCTGGATGTTTAAATATTTTTTCCACTTTTGAATGCTGTTGGTGAACTTTAATGACATAGCCTTTTTCATACAAGATTGTTTGAATTTTTTTGTATTCATCAATTCCTACAGACTGTGTTGGTGAAACTCCAGCTTCACGTAACAATTTCTCAGCTTCAGTCTTTTGAAGGACGCATTTTGAATGACAAATACGATCCCATTTTCTATTCCATACTTCGGTGTTTTCACGTTCACTGTAGCAAATTCCCACAACAACAGCTCTTGCAAAACATAGTTGGTCATGATTGCCAATTTGAATAATAGATTGCTTCTTCTGGGCAAAAAACTTTGAATCTAATTCTGACGATCTATATTTTGGTTTTCCGCTACCACTTGGTGGTATTGTATGTGTAAGGTCAAATGTCATGAATCCATCGTTCAAGACGAAACTGTATTCGATTGTAAAACTCGTTCAATTTCATTCAGCATAGTTTCACCTTGTAACTGGTCTGCAGCTATAAAAGGAATATGGATTCCTATTTCCAACGAAGGATGATTGATGGTAATTCTAATCATGTCCGTAGGGTTAGCATTTAACTTTCGAATGATTTCACGGGTAACATCGTCAAATAATCCAAGGAATCTCTGAGGTGTTAATTCTTCAAATTTCTTTAAACTCAGCATCAGCACATGTGATTCTGTTTTAAATTTTCTTGACTTCTTATTACCCTTTTCTGTTAAATCATATAGACTTTTCATGTCTAAGTTAGAGTTGATACTTTCATCGTCGCTGTCATTTTCTTCTTTCAACGGTTTAGTTTTTTTCTTTTTTATTGGTGGAAACACCTCATCGTCACTTTCTTCTTTCAATGGTCTAGTTTTTTTTCTTTTTTGTTGGTGGAAACACCTCATCGTCACTTTCACTGTCTGAATAGGTTATCATTCTTTTTCTTTTACCCATCGTTTTAGCTCTGAGTGAAAAGACAATAATGCAGAAGTGAGAAAAAACTAACAATTTATATACCCTCTCCGTTGTAACAGTGTATAAATAAGACGTTAGCTGTGAAAATCTATTCATTCTCCTACTCGATCTCAGACAGTACAGCTGATAAAAAAATATGAGTGAGTTAAAGCTGCAAAATACATCACCACTTAGAAAGAGGGTGTATCTGTATGTTAATCCATACACCCACGATTATGAGATCAGCAATATACCATCAAAGTATGATGTTAAACATATCGGAAACTATGTGGGATCATTTTTATCCCAGCAACATTTAGAAGAAAAAGATGTTTACCGTACTACCAGCTACAGAGTTTTGGATCAAGCGATGATTGACAAACGATATGGTGCGAATGGTGTGAGAACAAATATTTGTTTCACATGCAACGAAGCAGGTCATTGGGCCAAAGAATGTCCAGAAAAAGAAAATCAGCTAGGAACAATTGTTTTTGTCTACGTGAATCCACACAGTCACGACATTGAGATTTTACCATCGTTTTACAACGTTGATGGTCTCAAAGATATAAAATTCGTCGGCACACTAAATTCATTCTGTAGTGAAAATACATGGAAAAAAAGTTCACCACAAGCTACATCCTCATCGGATGAAACTCAGATCGTAGACATGCAGAGCGACACAGCGGCTAACAGCGATTCAGAAATCTGCAAAATAACAGATGATTTAGAGACATCACGAAAAAATCTAAGAAATCAACAAACTTTGGATCTAAGAAAACAACAAACTTTGGATCTAAAAAACGAATTTTCTGCAGAACCGGGTTGCTCGTACGGAAAGGAAAAACAGCAAAACATCGAAAAGAAGAAAAAACGAGTAACAAAGAACTATTTCTTTTACAAATCAACAAAACATGAGGACAAAATCTGTCCAGATGTGGAATTAAAAACCAACGATAGGAAAAGAAAACGTAAAACCAAATGTGAATCTGACATCTCAAAGAAAAAAGAAAAAACATACTGAGTGAAAAAAGATTTCAATACAATATTGAATATAAACAAAAAAGACTAACTTGATTTTTTTCATTCATTTTTTGTCTTTACAGTTCATTCATTTTTTTGTCTTTACAGTTCATGATTTGATTTTTTCATTGTACATAAGTTCTTTTTGAAATAAAAAATATAAAATAATTACTTCTTACTTTTGACTTTTTTCTAGTTATGACTGTAAGTCTTTTTACTTTTGACAATTTGAGAAGAAAGATCTTTCGTGCTATATGGTTAGCCCTGAAAAGGGCTTTTTTTGAAGGATCTCACATTGACATCCAGCTCTACGATTCTTCCGCCCGATCCACTGGGATGATTTCACATCCACAGTGTTCGCAGCAAATCGTCGAACCTTCATCATCATCGTAAAATCCTTCATCTGTATCTGGACAGTTATGCTTCTGGCCAAGATACTCGAGTATGGAAAAACATTTCCCACACTCTATCAGACATCTGTTTGCACAGTGAGGGCATACAAGAATTCGAACCATTCTGGAACAAATATGATTTTATGTAAAATATCACTGGACTTTATAGCTTTACAGGAGGATTGAACTAGATGACTCATGACGTCATTTTCTCCTATGTTTTTTCCCGCGTCGGCGTTTCATTAACATTGCCCAATTAAATCGATGGCTATATCGGTGTTTTTTACCACTCCTAATTCGGTGTCACACAGTACAATACCGGTGTTTTCCGCCAGGTCCGCCCCTCTTTTAAAAATTTCAATCCTCTGTAAACGTATAAAGCTCGGCGTTATTTCATACCAAACACCATTTCTTTGATTCTCAGCTAACGATCACTTCGGAAGCAGTATCAATATTCAGAGTCAGTTTCAATATGAAGCACAACTTAGATGAAATCAACTTGGACGATTTTCCATCAGTGGAAAACAATGGAGACGTACTTTCATCAGTTATGAATTCGACAATCATCAATCCACCACCGGAGTTAAATTCGACAACCATCATTCCAGCGACAGTGTTTGACAACATTTATGAAGAGGTAAAGCAGCTAAATTTGAAACAAGATAGCATGATGATCCGAATCATAGATCAGCTGGAGACTTTAAACAGACATTTGGAGGAAATTAAAACTTTAACCGCAAGTACTGATCAGCTCAGTAGAAATATTGAGGTACTACGTCAACAGGATCAGTGCATTTCAACAACTCCTGTGAAGATTCCTGTGGAGTTCGAGTTTGATAAATCCAATCTTCACAACTTAGTGGACTCTATCGTAAGTGTTGTGAAGAAAAATCAACCAAAGAAAAAACAACCAAAGGAAAAACAACCAAGAAAAACAACAAAGCGGAAATCTGAGGAAGATGCTAACCATCTCCATAAGAAGCAACGAGTTGATCAAAAACCAACTACGCCAATATTGACAGGGCAGGGCAAATACGGGAAAAACATTGACAATCACGTTGATTTCAAGATCCCGAAAAAAACAAAGACAGAACGAAAACAACCAAGAAAAAACAACAAAACGGTAGGAATATGAAAACAAATATGAAACTCGTGGTGTTTGCGAATTTGCATTGCATAAAATTTGTTATATACTGTTTTGCGATTAATTCATTGTAAGTAATTCATTGCGAAAAAATAATTCAGGGTGATTTTTTTCATTGTGATTAAATCGTTGTGAATAATTCATTGTGAAAAAATATTTCAGTGTAATTATTTTCATTGTTAAGAAAATGTTTTTATGCTGTATTGTAAAAAATGTTTTCCTTGTAATTTTTTAGTTGCTAAGAAATTGTTTTTATGCTGTATTGTAAAAAATGTTTCCTTGTGATTTTTTTCATTGTCAAGAAATTTTTTATGATGCTTTGCAAAAAAATGTTTCAGTGTGAATTTTTTCATTGTCAAGAAATTTTTTTCATTGTCAAGAAAATTTTTTATGATGCATTGCAAAAAAATGTTTCATTGTTTAGTTCTGTTCAGTAAATAAAAGTTCAGTAAATAAAAGTTCAAAAAACAATAGAGCTCTTCATTCTGTTTTTCCCCCAAAAGACTTGTTCTGTCTACATTTTTTCCATACAGCGTCTCATAACTTTTTTTGCTATATTAGCATGAAACGTAGCATGGAAAAAAATGTATGTGCTTTCTACCCGGTCCGAGCTCTTTAAAAAATCTCAATCCTCTGTAAACGTATAAAGTCCAGCGTTATTTTCATACAATCACCATTTCTTTGACTCTCAGCTAACGTTCACTTCGAAAGCAGTGTCAATATTCGGAAGCAATATCAATATGGAGGAGGTAAATCATCAACTACGTGAGGCTCTCCAAGAGTATCTAAATGCCGGGCAGCAGTTATTGCAACTAACCACTCATCTCGTAGGAGAGGAGGAACAAAACCAACTGCAACGTATAACACAGCCATACAAAGATCTTGGCGAAAGATTAGTTCAGCTATTATTAAAGACAACACCGGATATCATTTTGGTTGATATCGAATTTGGGAGGAGGATTACAGCATGTCCCATTTGCCAAGCGAATTTCGGGTGCTGCCATTAGAAGTGAAAAAACACAGCCTCCAAAAAACAAAACAGCCATTTTCAGGGCTACCCATCTAGTACGAAAGTTCTATCTTTTTTCAAATTGTCAAAAAAACTCAAAATTGTCAAAAAACTCAAAAGATTCACAATCAAAAAAAGTCATAGATTAGTTAAACTCTAGTTTTTTTCTAACCCCAAACAAGAAAATGTAACAAACCCACGGATTGGCCAACAATAAAAAACCCGAGCAAGAAAATGTAACAAACCCACGGATTGGCAAAAAATAAAACATTTAGTATTAGAAAAACAACGGTGATTCTGATTGGATAACATTAATTTGGAGCCAAAACAGCATGAAACGCCGACGCGGGAAAAACATAGGAGAAAATGACGTCATGGGTCATCTAGTTCAATCCGTCTGAAAAGCTATAAAGCCCTGTGGCATTTCCCGCACATCATTCATTCTCTTCGACTTACAACCATAATGGAGTGTGCTTTGAGAGATATGAGTTTCAGCGAGCTTGCGCAGCTGTCATCCAAAAAAAAGATGGACGGAAAGAAGAAGGAGTCCGTCGTGCCTTCTACTGAAGATTGGAGCAGCGATAAAGAGCCACCATTTTCGCTGAAGTACAACCTGAGTGCACAGCAGCTAAAAAGGCTAAAGAGACGGACTGATAGTAGCTGCCCAGCCTGCGGTAAGGTTGGAGGTTGTGCTTAAAAAACACAACCTCCAAACCAGGTCCTTTTTTTTTAGGACCACCCAACAGCCCTTTTCAGGGCTAACCATCTACCACGGAAGATCTACCTTTCTTCAAATTGTCAGACGTAAGTTCTATCTTTTCTTCAAATTGTCATTTCTTCAAATTGTCAGACGAAAGTTCTACCTTCAAGCTGTTAGACGAAAGTTCTATCTTCAAGTTGTCATTTCTTCAAATTGTCACAGCTCTTTTCAGAGCTAACCCAACAGTCCTTTTCAGGACTAACCATCTACCACGAAAGATCTATCTTCAAGATGTCAGACGAAAGTTCTTTCTTCAAGCTGTCAGACGAAAGTTCTATCTTCAAGTTGTCATTTCTTCAAATTGTCACAACTCTTTTCAGAGCTAACTCAACAGTCCTTTTCAGGACTAACCATTACCACAAAAGATCTATCTTCAAGATGTCAGACGAAAGTTCTACCTTCAGGCTGTCAGACGAAAGTTCTATCTTCAAGTTGTCATTTCTTCAAATTGTCACAGCTCTTTTCAGAGCTAACCCAACAGTCCTTTTTTCAGGACTAACCATCTACCACGAAAGTTCTATCTTTCTTCAAAATTGTCATTTATTCAAATTGTCAAACTTCTTTCTTTTAGAAGAGTTACACTCCAAAGAGTTACACTCCAAAGAGTTACACTCCAAAGAGTAAGAATCATTCATAGATGCAGAAAAAAGACTAAGTTCAACTCAATGTTCTGACATTTAGAAAGAGAGAAAATCATCCATAATTGCAGAAAAAGACTAAGTCCAACTCAGTGATCAGTCATTTAGAAAGAGAGAAAATCATTCATAGGTGAAGAAAAACTAAGTCCAACCCAGTGCTCAGTCTTTTAGAGAGAAACCACTTAAAGGCCAAGTAGTGGATAGAAGTAAACAATAAAAGCAATCCTAATAACATATGGGTAAAAAAACTAAGTCCAACTCAGTGCTCAGTCTTTTAGAGAAATCATTCATAATTGCAGAAAAAGACTAAGTCCAACTCAGTGATCAGACTTTTAGAAAGAAAAAAGTCTAAGTCCAACTCAATGGTCAGGCAATTAGAAAGAGAGAAAATCATCCATAGGGTAAAAAAACTAAGTACAACTCAGTGCTCAGACATTTAGAAAGAAAAAAGTCTAAGTCCAACTCAATGGTCAGGCTTTTAGAAAGAGAGAAAATCATCCATAGGGTAAAAAAACTAAGTCCATCTCACTGATCAGGCATTTAGAAAGAGAAAAAAATCATCCATAGGGTGAAAAAACTAAGTCCAACTCAATGTCAAAGCATTTAGAAAGAAAAATCATACATAGGTGTAGAAAAAACTAAGTCCAACTCAATGGTCAGACTTTTAGAAAGAGAGAAAATCAATCATAGGGTGAAAAAACTAAGTCCAACTCATTGTCCAGGTATTTAGAAAGAAAAAATCATACGTAGGCGAAGAAAAAAAACTAAGTCCAACCCAGTGATCAGGCTTTTAGAAAGAGAGAAAAATCATTCATAGGGTGAAAACACTAAGTCCAACTCAGTGATCAGGCCTGACAGATCCCTATAGAGCACTCGAAGATGTATCATTTTTGGTCCCCCTCCCCCCCTTTCCCTTTTTTGCAGAAAAATTCCACTCAGGGAGGAGAGCCTGGCTAATTTTAGACCCAGAGTAACACCCACAAGGCCGCCATTTTGAATGCTAAATCCCTCTCAGGGAGGACAGCCTAGCTAAAATAAAAAAAAAAATTCTTTCAGGAGGACAAACTAGCACACATTTTTGTCAGGGGTGGTGATGTAGCCCACTCAGGGAGGAGAGCCTGGCGAACTACCCCTGGCCTGGGTAGTTCGCCAGGCTCTCCTCCTTTACTACTTATGTACTACTCGAACAAATTGACATGAAAAAAATGTCCTCTATTACCATACATTACACGCTTAGATTACTATCCAAACTTAGCTTCGGCTATTGTCGTCCGAATGTGGAACTATGTGAACGATTTTCAACTGGCAAAATCTATTGCATAATATTTACCAATATTCTTACCAAGTATATATATTACATATCCTATCATTCCTACCAAACATTCAAGATTATCTTTATTAGCTGCATTAGTCAACACTTACGTCGTAGAGACGGTCAGGTTGTAAGCTTTTTAGTGTCTCTAAAACGTTATATGGTGTATTTTTATGGTTATATGGTGCTATACAAAAATTTGAGAGGGGGATGCAAACAGCACACATACCGATCTTGAGTATTCACATAGTCTACCGTTCAGTTTTAAGCCACTATTGATCCAGTTCCAGCTGAATTGTTGAATTAACCTGAAAATATCCCACAAAAGATGCCAAAATAGGTTTTGAAGCCACGAATTCACATTGTAAGAACTTGTTTCTCTATGGATGTAAAATAAAAATGTTTAGAATAAACAAATAAACCTACAATTTTACAATATTTTACCATTACAGGATATAGATCTAAGGAAGGTTGCACATTCCGTGAAGTCAATTTTCAATGTGTGAGCATCTAAGAGTGAGACAACGAGAGGGCAATGGTGGATATTACAAATGCGATGGCTGAATCATTACGCTCTCCATATTACAACCTAAGGCTGCTAAGCGCGACGCAGTGCGCTTTTGCCGACAATGTAAATCAAGATCAGACGGCACAGAACGCGCAGTCTGATTTTCATCTACACTGTCCGGTACAGTGAAATTTTCCATCATAAGGGAATAGAATGAAATCGCAATATTTGGATTTTTACTGCAAGTTGGAAATTTTCAATCCATTTTAGTATTTTCAGGCTGAATAAGACGGAGTTGTTCTAGACAGCGATAAAAGAATGTTTCGCCTGTTCCCTTTTTTTCTACATTACATTACGCACTTGTTTTGCGTGTTATGGACGCCTCGCTATTCTACTGAATAACATGAAAATCCGGATTTTCGGGATTTACGATAAGTCAATCCAGTAAATTCGAAATATCTGTTGAATAATTGATATAAGTTTATTGGACTCGGGACTGATACGTAATCCCATGTCACCATCAAAACAGTGTGAATAGGGCCTCAGGGTCGACCAACTGAACTCATTATCACTCCTTGCGCTCATTCTGATACTGTCGCTCATTTTTGCATTGATGAATTTGATACTAACAGCACCGTTTAACACTTTACCAAACGACAAAATTTAGTACTGGAGAAAATTGAACATTATTTGCGGACGACAAATTCAGTTTAGTGAAAGTAATTACTTCGTTCTTTGATAGGGTAGGAAAAAATGTGGGAAAAGGAGAAAATGCTGGTTACCAGCATTTTCTCCTTTTCCAACATTTTTTTTTAAAGCCGTCTTCTCCAGGGTCGTTTAATGTTCGGATTGTGTGACAAAGGGTTAAAATAGTTACTTTGGAATGATAATACATATCTAATTTTCCTAACTCATCTCCATGAATCGGGGATGGACTAGCAGAATTTGTTTAACCATAGTATACTTCTACCATGACCGGCTCAAACACGGATGTGAGTACTGCAAGCATGTTTTTAATTATTCATTGAACATAATTTTAAATCAGTGGCTTAGAGTTATTTTGCTTCACACCTTTACTTAAAAAACTTGAGTTCCATGTTAATGTTTATTTTGGGCGTAACTCCCAGCATGTTACAACATAGAGCGAATGAGACAAACCAGGCGAACATGGCGTAGACGCCTAGCAAGGGCATTTAAAACAAATAAATAGATCGAGGCATCCGACGATTCAATAGAAATGACTTCGGCTTCAGCAGACTGACCTGAGTCTAAACTTATGTTTTTTGTCAATTTTCATCGTGGCAAAGGACCAGTCTACCGTATGATTCCGTCGGTTGTGAGTTAAAATAGAGTTTATGGATCCATTATTATGTGATAACTTACTAGGTATAGTTCATCACGGAGATGCTTTAAACACGTTTGATTGATTGAATTTGCGTTTATTTATCGTCGCCACCGGTTGCCCATATGGGCCATGCCCCCTGAAGGCTGTTAGTATTGTTACGGGGGATAGTGCAGATACAGGACGAAACCCATCTTAAGTTACGCCTGGTTCTTTTACGTGTTCGGTGTATAGCACCGTCACACGGGACCTCGGTTTAACGTCTCATCCGAAAGACTAATAGTAATTTTAGATGGCCAGCCGTGGGGATCGAACCCATACCCTCAAGTGACTGGAAATATCACGTTCACGAGTCCTACGCTCTACCTATTGAGCTAAGCGGGCTCGTAAAAAAAGGCCCGATTTGCCAGAGCGAGGCGCATTTATACAAGCACTCCAATACTTAGCCTAGCCTATCTCATTTGCATTCGTTAATGGGAGGTAATTATGCTTGCCATAACAACCCCCCCCCCGTCTTAATTCTATGCCAAACGGCATAATTTAAGACTTGTCCATTGTAAATGCAGTGGCAGACGACAAATTAATAATAACTATAAAAAATGAAATTTGTTTTCGGAAGGGTAGAAAACATAATGGGAAAAGGAGATAATTTTGGTTACCATCATTTTTCTCCTTTTCCCGAATATTTTCAAAAGCTCTTTTCATCAGGGTCGTTAAAAATCAGGATTCTATGCTATAGGGTGAAAAGAAATTATTATGATTATTTTGTTGACATGTAGCCACATTCGACATTATTAAAAAAAAAAGCTCGTTCTTTTTTTGATATGAAACCATTTTGGCCTGAAGGGAGGACAAGGTTTTATTTGACAAACACGAGCTCTTTCTCCCCTTTTTACGTGTAGCAAGTTCAAACGTGACAAATTAGAGAAGTACGGCGACAGGCGCCTGGCTGGTGCTCTTATTACAGTCAGACAAAGCCATCCGTCATTTCAATGGAAAGCTTTTGTTTTGCCCTTGATATCCATACAGGCATGCAAATACTTTGCCTTACCTATCAAATTTTCATTCATGGAAGGGAGGTAATTATGCCAGCAATAACACATTTGGACATTAGTTCTTATCGCAGCTAAAATAAATTATATAAAACAAAAACATTCATATATGTCGATTTTGATATGAAAATTATTTGTTTGCAGCAAACTGTAACATGGATGAAAGAAATGTGATGAATTATCATGGGATTTTAATACTTTTGCAAAGCTCCGCCGACAGCTGCAGATGTCTAACAGTAGTTTCAATAATGACGGAAAAGACAGGCTTATTCGCTACAAAGCTGTAAGTCGAAGTTGATTCATCTGAGCTGGCTTGTCTCTGTGACACACGCTTTTGTCTAAGAAATGCCATAGAAAATGTAAAAAGTTTCTTTGTGATCACCAGTAGTTAAATCTTCCCAAATCTACCCATATCTTTCCCAAATCTTTCCCAAATCTACCCAAATTTTCCCCAAATCTACCCAAATCTTTCCCAAATATTGTCCATCTGTTTAGAAATTATTTTCTATGAATGGTATTTGACAGCGTTAGGTTGTGCACTTTATTAGCATTTGATGAAAAAGATGTAGATTTATTTATGTTTTTTTACGATTTCACGAATATTGGATTTTCATCATACCGAAGAAACTGCTCGCGACAGCATCCGCTTCAAGGAACTTTCTTGGGTGTTGATTTTCAGGGTAAGTGCATAAAGTCAGACAGAATATGTTCTTTGAATATTAATTATAATCTTTAAGCTTGCCACAGTCTTTTAAACCAAACACAATGACCGGCCACTGCATATTGAGTAGGACACGCGTATACAGACTGATATGGTAACATACTGATAATTCAACCTGACTTTAAAGACGTACACAGTATCGACGCTCTGAATTACAACCACGGACACCACCAAACCTTTTCCCATTTTTTAACAAACATAAACATTAGATATGATAGACTTCTCTATTTAATGTGAATTTTGGAAGTTTGTGAATAATCTCTACTTACATGTATAGGCATTACAACGATGTTTAAACTTCTGAAAGTAATAAGATGCCAAGAAAAATTCCTAAAAATATAACTTTACAACTTTTAATCAGATAGTAGTTCGAAATTTAATTACTTTAGTCCATTTCGGAATGGTATTGGTTAAATAAGGGGAGATTTGGGAAGATTTGGGAAAGGTTTGGGTAGATTCGAGAAAGATTTGAGCAGATTTGGGAAGTTCGTGCCGCCCTATCTGGGTATCTCATAAAGAAAGCGTATTGTTGATTTACCAAAATTGCCGATAAAACGATATGTGCCAAAACAAAACTTTCCGTAAATGCGGCTAATTGCAATTCGAGTTGATTAAAAGAGATCACATGAGCCACAAACCTGATATGACAAAGAAATCAGTATGTCGTCTCAAAAGTAAAGGCCCGTATAGGCTTTAGAAATGATGATTGTCTTGCTCAGATATTTCAGGTATTTATTAAGATTGTGTAAATTGTCTCTTCCATCTAATTAATAAAGTGTGTCTTTTAGCAAGAACTTGATCGCATAGTTCTGTGTTCACTTTCAACTACAGACATTTTCTTATTGAGCTAATCATAAGTGCGTTTAATTGTTCAAATATGTAGCTAGCCAAATTCTCATTTTGTGGTTTGAGCAAAGGTAGGCTATCTTTCTATGGTTTTCTTTGAAACGGAGACAAATTGTAGAAATATAGCTGATCTCACAAAGAGTTGTCCTGCTTATATAAATCAAAACATGTGACATAAACTTAGAGCAAAAAAATGGAAGAGAAAACTGCGCTTCCATTTCAGTCGATGGAAACGTTCTAATTCAGCTCTTTTATGTCGTGTTTGCCAATAGATCTTTTGTCTTTCTAAGTAATTTTGAAAAAGAGGAGAGCAGCTGCAAACCACCACTCCCCCCCCCCCCAAAAAAAAAAAAAATCTTCATTAAGTCCAGCCAAATAACATGTTTGTTAAGCTGAGAATCTTACGTGGGTATTCATGTTTCTTTAAATCATACAACTCAATCATGAAAAAAAAAAAGAAAAGTAAAAAGAGACTTCCTGGTTTATATTTGAACGCCTAATTCAATAAATAAACTCAATAAGAACAAAGGGCATCATTAGATTTTATATCCCTATTACAAAGTTTGTAAAGCTTGTTTACTAGAATTCATGAGGACAAAATTGTGTGTTTTATTCGAGTTTAAAATTGTCTTTGAAACACACTTTCCTTGTCCTTATTTATTCCCGACGTGAACTAAATTTTCAATGGTAAATGGTAATACAGTATTGAAAAAAATAATAATAACCTTTCTAGCCTCTGGAAAAAGCTATAATACGACTCAGTCGGGAATTAAAAATTACATTTGCCGTTCTTCAAAGTACAACCTTTTTATTTCATAGATATAAGAGAATGGAAAATTCCATGTTTAGCTTTAAAAAAAAAAAAAAAAAATCGTGTAAACCTCAAAGAATTAGCAGACCTGATCTGATTTTTATTTTTTCGACTGCTAAGAAACATTTTCAGTCTCCAGGATACAATTTCAGACAATGTTAATCCTTGTTGAAAAGTTTTGTCTTAGAGTGAATTTATAGTGGTTAGAATTCAGAATTTCTGTTCAAAACCTAACCTGGAAGTTGCATATGTTATCAGTCATGCTCTGTGAAAAGGAGGTCCATTGCATCTTCAAAAAGTATCTTCATTTGTGAATATTCTGCATGTCCAAGGACCATTCTACCTAATGATTCAGTGGGTGGTTGGACAAAATGGATTTATGAATCCATTAGTGTGATGATTTGTTTGGTTTAATGCATCAAGGGGATGCATCAAACCCCCTTTTCCCGGAACACTGATATATTTTCTTCTTCATCTCGTTTATCAATTTTGTACGTGAAGACAGTGAAAACATAATTGTAAGAAAGGATCAGTTTCTATGTAGGTGCAGCACATGAACATAATATATTCAAGAACATTTTAGTGATATGAGCCATTGCTGGATTTGCAGAGTCGAAAATGTTTGTGTGTTGGAAGTGAGAGGTGGGGTTCAGAATTAGAAGCTCTAGATTCTATCTTTGGCAATTTGCTTGATTTGTCACAGATATCAATGAAGGAAGCGTCGGTGGTTGGGCGTATGTTGTTCACTGTCGACCTGTAGTGACAGAAGAATGGGACCATCGTGTATGTCCATGCAATCTGATCCTATTTAGTATTTTTAGATATCAAAAGATCATACATAGGTATTAGATGCAGTTCCTTGATTTAGCACAATGGAAGCCAAAGTTAGCCTTAAAACAATAAAATATATATATTATTGTCCTTTCCTGTTTGTAAATTGATTTTGCATTGGTTAGGATTTACCTGGCAATAATCCAAAAATTCACCGATTTGAAAACAGTAACCCTTAATTTGTATGAAACATGAGCTTCATAAAACATACATACATCAACTAATATCATGGACTCGTGGACTAAGAGGAGCATTTAATACTGCGACTGCAGATTTATTTGTAATGAAGTATGATGAATATGTGTGCAAAAGAATTAGCTGTGGAACCAGTTAAGTCTGCGTATCTCTCGGCCAGTCCATATAAAAAAGATCAATTTACTATATTATCTGTTTACTACGACAACAGCTGCGCATTCATATATTGACACTATATGTGCCCATTGAAAATTTCCTTATTTTTGCTCGTAGATAAAGATCGAAACCGTAGTCTGATCTTGGACTTGGATCTAATGTTGCCCGCGATGTAGAGTATTAAAAAAAGAAGAAAAAAAAAAAACAGCCTTATTTCTTCTGTCTGATTATGTTTATTTGCCCGCTTGGCAATATATGTGTTCAGTCTTTACCAAACTGGAAAAATTTTAGACTTACCAAAATCAAAAAAAAAAAAAAAAAAAAATGCAGATGATATAGAGATAGTAGAGATGGTCTCTGAAAGGATAGGAAACATTGGTGAAAAAGGAGAAAATGCGGGTTACCAATCCTTACAGAAGCCCCATTTCCTAGATTCGTTAAAACATGCAATTGTTTGTTACAGGGTTAAACCATAATTCATGTCGATTACATATACCATACGAGGAAGTTTTCAAAATCGTCTGCTACAAATTTGTTTCAGGAGGTAATGAGTGGATACGTATTCCAGCGGAGGTGTCACTAATTAACTTAATGAGAAATCACACAAGATTCACTTATTGAATTCAATAGACTAAATTAACTTTTTTTTTTTCAGGATACTAGTTATTCAATATGAAGGTTTGTCATCTAAACCATATATCAATCTATCAATCTTTTTTTTGTTTGTTTGTTTTGTTTTTGTTATCTTAAGCATTTAGACGTTCTAAAATTAATAAGAAAAGTAGGATCACAGTCCCACGGGATATAGGGAGCTGTAATTGACTGCTTAATTTTTATTTAACGTCATTTTCTGAAAAAATAACCCTTCTCAGATAACAACAAACTTTTTTTTTTTTTAAATAAGCAGGATCCCACTCAAAAGATCCTTTAAAAGCTACCGACTGCTTTTCTGTGCATTGTAATATTGTTCTACTATGTCCATAAAAGCGTATTACTTTGTAACTATCAGGGAACATGAAAAATAAAAGGATACCAACGCAATTCGTGGGCCTGTTGTATTACATAAATCGTAACTGAGGTGTGAGAGATGTTTTAGCGGACGGAAATTTTTACTCCTTAGAGACGCAAACAACGACAAGTAATGTGTCATGAGGATATGTTACAGGAGTAAAGTGATCAAAATCTTATAATCTGTATGACTAGTTCTTTTTTTTATCTTAAAAATCTATACAAATATGACAGTGAAGGTTGTTATGATTCTGATGTTGGTAACATGAATTAAAGATTCAGTATTTCTAAAAAATCTGGATGAAAAACTTCACAACTTAATCAAAGGAAAAGAAGTGCCACAAGTCATAAATGAATATTGCAGATGTGCCATCAAAAGCGGACAAAGTATTTATTCATTAGATTGACTGATCATACACCTCTAAAACGATATCCTTACAGAATAAACCCTTCAAAACAAGAACATTTTGTGTTTTTAAATACCATGTATTTATAGATCTAAATTATATTTTTGATCTTATTGAGAAGCATTGAAAACAGCTATCGTTGTCGCTTTATATTGGGAAAAAAAAAAAAGAAAAAAAAAAAAAAAACTGTAGCAAATCTGTACTGACTGAAGGAATGTCATCATTGCTACCAAAACTGCCTCGTGTCATATCCTTATACTTATGTATTGATGGAATTGGAAAGGTCAAAATATTTGTCAAAATATATATTCCTTAAACAAGTTTTGCAAGTTCCTCTCACCGACAGAACTACACAAATATCAGCAATATCTTCACTGGAAGGCTTTTTTCAATATAAAGTGATGCTGTTTGGAAGGAAAATCACATCATCGATATTCTAGCAATTGATACTTTCTTTAGTTTCTAAATTCAAAGGAACTGATGGATACATAAAAGACGTTATCAAACATCACACCAACTAGAAGACCATCTCCACCTTAATGATTTTTGTCGAGCGAGTCAGTGAAGCAAAATTGAAAATCACCGCATCAAAACGTGAATATGAAATGGCTTGTGTTTCCTTTTAGGACATATTGTTGAACAAAGTCAGGTTAAACGGTATGATCCCAGTACGAGGGACTATCCAAAAGTTCGTGGACAAACTGAACAGGTTTTTTTTTTTTTTCATTTTTTATCGCATTTTAACGAAAATTTCACATCTTAAACATTTTTATATTTCGCATCATGATTTAATAAATTAAATAACTTTGAACGGTCAGAGAGAAGTTACAGTCACCATAGTGACGTGTCTGTAAGGATAGTGCCGCACCATAAAATTTCAAACTATGTTATTGGTTTTCATCTTAATTTATTTCTTCAATTTTCTTTAAATTACCCGGGACAGTATTTAGTACTGACGTAACTTCATTTACGGTTGCAAATGTAATTTGAGTGGTTTATAAGGTGCATCGACTGTAATAATAGATAGTTTTGAACCCGTGATTTTACGTAAAAATTGTCGTAGAAGAAGAAAAGTTAAAACAACGTGCAATTACCAATTACTTTGTATTTTTGAATGAAATTTTGAATACGGTTCATAGTGAAATCAAAATATATACTCATAAATTTTCAGCTGAATGCAACGATTTGTGTAAATTTCTTTACGCTTGTCCACGAACTTCTTGATAGCTCCCTCGTGTGTAAAGCAACTAACTGGAACAATCGTAAAGGCAGATGCTTATGCATTTTCTATAATTGAATGCATTCAGTTGAAAAAAAAAAGTTCATGATGATTCTAAACTCTTTCAAACAAGTTTAAATAAGTTTTAGCAAAACATGAGCTGATATCTACAGAGGAAGAAATTGTTACCGACAGCAACAGCTTTTGGAAATTGAAACAATAGATTCTCAGATCGTTGAAGAAGGCTCTATACGTGGGTGATGTATTCTATAAAAAAGAATCGTGATGACTAACTGAGGACGAATAGTCCACTTCCGAGGTTATTAATGATATAATCTCTTTCCGTGAATATAAGTGCCGCTTCATCTCTGGCAAAGGAAGGCATTTTGACGTGAAAGAGCTGCCACATAATGCCTAGATGATAGTGAAAATGGACGGTATGCTGCAAGCAAATATTGTAGATTTACTTCTTGGACATTCAAAAGCGCCATTGAGTTATATGAAACTTTGATTAAAGTCTACTGGCAACACACACACACACACACAAAAAACTACCACTCAATGGAGAAAAGTAACAATTTCTATGGTTTAAAACTGACAATTTGTGGACAAAAGAAAAACAAATTCTAGATTGGTTTTTTTTTTTTGGGGGGGGGGGTTTGGGGTGAACAACTATATATCAGTCCTCTCTCTTTTTTTATCAGTGCATTAATTTTGCTATATAAACATAGACATAAAGTTTGCCTTCGTAAAATGAAAGAAAGGGGTTGAATATTCAATTCCTTGAATTATTGGTGTACAGAATCGTTTATAAAACACTTCCGGCTTGAAAATGATTTAAAAAAAAAAACCCGAGTTTTCCTTGGTGAATATATTGATAATTCATATACTTTACCTTTTCAATTCTGGAAAGAAAAACATGACATCTGTGGATGATTTATACCAGTACCAGAATGCACGTATTTGCAGTCTTTACTGTGACAACCTTTGCTTGCTTCTCATTTTGGGATTTGTGAATAATAACAAACTTATATAAATGCAAGCAGTTACTTCAAAAGCATATTCCAGGCAATTCATTTTCCAAATTAAGCTACGAGTTATGACTGGAGCTCACAGATCAAACAATGAAGCACAACAAGTCGTTTGCTCATTTACAACGTTATATATGGTTTTGTTTAGCTAGTTTCTTTAAGAATCAACGAAATAACTGCGTGTATTTCAAAAATACGGCATTGTGTCCCCAGCGTAACATTTTCAAACTACAAACTATTTTATGTGAATTTTTAGAAAGTAATAATGCAAACTGTGACATCTTTTGTCCATTTCTTTTTTTCGTCTGAGAAACTATCTATATCAATTAAATTTGTAACTGATAAGTTACTTATAACGCATCGAAAAATCACACTTGTGATGTCTAAATGATGTTTTTCAAAGAGATTGTGATTTTTATGTGCAAAGGCAGGATTTATTCCTCAGTTTCCTGCAAAGAAAAATAAATACAGTTTATTTTTAACACTCGGGACAACGCTTTTTACAAACAAGAGGGCCATGATAGCCCTGAAGTCGCTCACCTGAGCCTTTTGACCAAAAATGACCCATTTCCAATCTCTTCCAAGATGAAATGACAAACATTCTGACAAACTTTCATTAGTATTTGACTAAAAATGTGGCCTCTAGAGTGTACACAAGCTTTTTCTTGAATTTGTCTCAGTGACCTACTTTTTAGCTCAACATTGCCTATATTTAAATTCGTGGAAATTATCTAGACAAACATTCTGACAACCTTTCATAAGAATTTGAGGGAAAATGTTGTATATAGAGTGTACACAAGTTTTTTTTTTTAAAGATTTCACCCCCTGACGTAGTTTTTGATCCAGATGATCCATTTTCAAAATCATCCAAGATATCATCATGACAAACATTCTGACAAAGTTTCAGGATCATCGGACTGAAAATGTGGCCTCTAGAGCGTATACAAGGTTTTTCAAAAATTTAAGCTGGTGACCTAGTTTTTGACCCGACATAAAACATTTTCAAACTCGCACAAGATATCATCAAGAGAAACATTCCGACCAGTTTTCAAGAGAATTGTACAGAAAATGTGGCCTCTAAAGTGTAAACAATGCTTCTTTTACAGTTTGACCTAGTGTCCTACTTTTTGACCTGACCTGACCCATTTTCAAACTTGCCCAAGGCATTACAAAAACAAACATTCTGACAAATTTTCGTTGGTATTGGACTGAAAATGTGGCCCCTGGAGCGTACACAAGGTTTTTCTAAGATTTGACCTGGTGACCTAGATTCTGCCCCAATATGATCCATTTTAACATCATTAAAGATATCATCCAGACAATCATTCTGGCCAACTTGCAAAAGTATTGTACAGAAAATGTGGCCTCTATAGTATACTTAAGGTTTTTCTAAGATTTGATCTAGTGACCTAGTTTTTGGTCAGATATGAGCCATTTTCGAACGGGATATAATCAAAACAACCATTCTGACCAAGTTAAATGAGCATCGGACTGAAAATGTGGCCTCTATAGCGTACAAAAGGTAAAGGTTGACGTCGGACGCCGGACACAGCACGATCACAAAAGCTCACTTGTAGCACTTCGTGCAAGAAAAACATTCTGATCAAGTTTTATAAGAATCAGAGCGAAAATGTGGCCTTTCAAGTGTACACAAGGTTTAAGATTTTGACCTGATGACCTAGTTTTTGACCAGACATAACCCATTTTCGAACGCGTCCGGAATATAATCAAAACAACCATTCTGACCAAGTTAAATGAGCATCGGACTGAAAATTTGGCCTCTATAGCGTACAAAAGGTAAAAGTTGACGTCCGACGCCGGACACAGCACGATCACAAAAGCTCACCTTGAGCACTTCGTGCTCAGGTAATCTAAAACGTGATTGTACAACATGTCAACATTTGCATCTTTCCGTAGTCTTTTGAAATGTTAGTCTGAAGAATTACCTTCAATAATAAGATCACATACAAAAACTGAGTCAGTAATTAACATGAACATGCAAACTGTTTCACCCTGACTTTTTCCGGTCACATGGCTTTGTTGATATTTAAACTTACTTTTATTTTTTGTTTTTCTATTAAAACAAGAAAAAATGTTTTTATGTTGTTGTTACCTGTTTTTGTATGTGGCATATGTTTACATACAGCACTATCTTTGAAGTTTTAACATTTTTCTTTGTGCAAAATTTGTTAAGAGTATTCTTGAAAAGTGATACCAAATAACAAATTACAGTCAGAATATGCGGAAAAATAGATTTAAAATTGAAAACAAACCTCTGCAATAAGAAAACAAAATAAGTGACTTATCCGGAAACTTAAGAAAATATTCATGCTTGAGAAAAGAAAAAAGAAAAGAAAAATCGTCAGGCAAAAATTGTAACACGCGTGACATTTTGGATGGGTTTTCCAGCTGTGCTTTTGTAACAAAAGCACAATCAAGGTGAAATTTTAGACCATTTTTAACAACACCAAACGCAACTTTAAGTAAAAAGTAGGATGCAAGTACCATATCACTTTCTTATATCTCGAAAAAAAGAAATATGTTCATTTCTTGAAATTCACCCTGTAGACTGCAGTCGTTCCATGTTGGCCCGTACGCCCTTCTGTACCATCAAGATTTTCCTTAACCAGCATTACGTAAAACTATACCAGTCCCTTCAATGATCCAGATCAGATAGCATAACGGCCTCAAAACCAACTTATGTTCCGAAAGACACTCTAAGGGTTAGCACATAACGGCATATTTAAATTCTAGCAGGGAATCGGTTAAAGGTTACCTCTAGTCGAACACTAATGAATAGGATCGATTTGCTAATGACCTTTTAATGAACCGGATCATTTAAGTTATCAGCTGTTTTCTCCCGTTACCAATCATTAAATAAGGCGTGTGATACATCTGTGAATTCCAACCCTTTTTTATGGGAATGCTTATAAAAATAAAGGGCGTCAACGTTGTCCTAAAATATCTTGCAAAAAAAAGATACCTTGGTGTTTCAATAATAATACATAATACACTCGTGATTAAATTTATCAAACAGACCTAGTTTACATGGTGAATGTGGGGCGTAGAGGAAATAGTTAAATAAACAAGAGGGCCATGATGGCCCCGAAGTCGCTCATCTAAGCCTTTAGACCAAATATGACCCATTTCCAATCTCTTCCGAAGTATTACGACAAACATTCTAACAAGCTTTCATAAGTATTGGACTGAAAATTTTGCCCTTAGCGTGTATACTAGCCTTTTCTGGAATTCGTCTCAGTGACCTACTTTTTAGCCAAACATAGCCCATTTACAACTTGTTGTTGATATTATTAAAATAAAGCTTCTGACCATCTTTTATTGGTATTGAAAGGAAAATGTGGTCTCTAGAGTGTTCACAAGGTTTTTGAAAAATTGGACCTGGTGTCCTAGTTTTTGACCCAATGTGACCCTTATTCCACCTCGTCTTATTTATCATCTAGAAAAACATTCTGACTAATTTTCATTAGTATTGGACAGAAAATGTTGCCTTTAGAGGGCACATAAGCTGTTTTAAAGATTTGACCTGCTGACCTAGTTTTTGACCCGATTTGACCAATATTCATTCCCATGTGAAATATCCCCTGACAAACATTCTGACCAAATTTCATGAGAATTGGACTAAAAGGGTAACCTCTAAAGTGAAGAAAAGGTTTTCCTAAGATTTAACCTAATGACCTAGTTTTAGACCTGAGGAGACTTGTTTTCAAACTCGTCCTTGATATCATCAAGACATACTCTCTGACCAAGTTTCATGAGTATTGGACTCGAAATGTGGCCTCTAGAGTGTACACAAGGTTTTTGTAAGATTTGACCTAGTGACCTAGTTTTTGACACGACATGACCCATTTTCAAATTTGTCTGAGATATCATCAACACAAACATTCTGACCACTTTCAAGGGTTTTTGGACTGAAAATGTGGCCTCTAGATTGTACACAAGGTTTTTCTAAGATTTGACGTAGTGACCTAGTTTTTGACACGATATGACCTATTTTCAAACTAGTCTGAGATACCATCAACACAAACATTCCGACAAACTTCCAAGAGTACCAGGCTGAAAATGTGGCCTCTAGAGCGTACACAAGGTGAAAGTTGGACGACGCACGATGGACGACGAACGAAGGACGACGTACGACGGACACAGCACGATTATAAAAGCTCATCTTGACCACTTTGTGCTCAGGTGAGCCAAAAGCTTAACCAGGTGGACTCAAGACAGATTTGTGAGTTACAAACATGCCAGGACAAAAGTTCCAAACAATGAGAATAGCTACAACGGTGGTTTGAAACCGTCCTTTCAGATAGTGAATGCATTTCCTCATTTAAATATAAGACAAAATAATTGTATGTAAGAGAGCAGATTAGAAAGCTAGGCGAGAAAAAAAGTACTTTAGTTAAAGGATGTCTCAAACTAGTACATGTCGCTGATCAGTCCCCTAGTTTATTTTTGATGCGATTTTAAACACTTGTGGTCAGTTGAGCTAGCAACACTTTCATTTTACGCGGATTTGTATAGCAAATCCGCTTACTGTGATCGTTTTGACCGGAACCAAATACATCATGCGTAACGACGCATGCGCGCTAACTTTCAGTTTTGCATGGCTGATGTATGGGACGAACAACGCAAATCTACAAATGATATTCAGCTCTGACTCTGAACAAATCATAAAAATTAGGTATGATTTCTTTATCGAAATTTCGTTAAAACTAAAAATTTGTCAGTTTAAAATATAAACAAAGTTTGTTCTTTATTTTTTTTTAAATATTGCCATATGCATATGAACATTGTTTACACAGACTGCCCCCGTTTCATTCAAGAAATATTCATTCACAACTTGTGTCGTCCACTGTCAAAATAAACAAGGAGATTAAGCACTAATTTTTTGAAATTACATTTTCAACTATGTATTACATCAAATATCTTTAACTGTTTGATTTATGCAAGATTGCATCGGAAAAGCTTCCAAGAGTTCTCTCCAATTATCGAAGGGACATGAAGAAATCCTTCGTTTACAAACGGCCCCGATCAAGTACGAACCCGTGACATGAATTTATACTGAAGATTTTTTTTATGGGAAATCGTGTCCTTCTCAGTGAACTTAACTTAGCCTAACATCCCGGACTTTAAGCCTCAGAGACTCATAGAGACTTACAATTGTCTTCAAGGTGTAAAAGTCCTTCTAATACGCTTTAATTTTAATTTGTTACGTTTCATGCAACAGAATAATTAAGATTAAGAATGCAGAATTTGCAGATAGATTTACAATAAAGAGTCCACAGGAATGCATCTATACTTCTTACTGTTTGGACATGTAGATTTAAATTCTTTGATATATTTTTGATGCTTGGAATTTGAAGTACATGTACAGAGCAAATTTAAAATATTTACACTTTATTTAATGAAGTAAATTTTTATGATGAACTGATGTTCAACCGAAATTAGAGACTGTGCTTCATGTAAACAGCTAGTAATTCAAACCTTAGAATGAAAGTATGCCTATAGTTTTTAAAGTTTTATAGAGGGACCCAATTCCTGTAACCCTTAAGCTGCTATGTGCTATTCAAGGCAGTGTAGATCAAGATCAGATTGCACAAAACATCCAGTCTGATCTTTGATCTACACTGCCTGGTAAGGAGGTATTTCCCCCCCCCCCCCCAAAAAAAAAAAATAACTTTGAGATAGCAATATTAGGATTTTACTATCGACTTGAAAGTTTCATTTTGGTTATGTAATTTTAAGTCATTTTTTACTTTACTTGGCAAGTTTTTACACTGATCTTGATCCATTCTGGCTGCTATATATATAAATAGTACCTTGAGCTTTACCCAGGGCGGGGATTTACACATAAAAAAAATTTCTGGACTATGTTCTGCCAGGTTATGAGTGATGATTTTATTTATTTTTTTTTTTGGACAATGAAAATGGATTCACTCAAAACTGCATTGGATTGTAATGAATAGCCTTTTGACCAGTGTTAATATTGAATTTCAAGTATCTCACAATGCTACATCAGTTTTTTTGTTTTTTTTTTTGCACATGTCCCTGCAATGGCTCAATTATTTAGTACATGACTGACTGTCAAATTCACAAAGACTTGGCTCAAAACTTCAAAAAGGAATCTAGATCTATATGTAAATGAATAAAACTTACATTATCAGACAAAATTACAAAATCCCATCATACTTTAACTGTATTTTTCAATATATGTGAGACTAAAGTCCACTTTTTACATTGTGCTTATTCACACCTGCATTTTTTTTGATTGAATAGAAATAGACCCAAAAATGTGAAGTCTGAGTTCGCATACTACACGTAGGTCGCTTATGTTTTATGTGATACTCATAAACTGAACTTGAAATTATTAAGTATTAGTGTTTTATGAGTTCTGTGTAAAAGGGCCTATGAAATATTGTAGGAAAACAAGACATCAATATTTCTTTTCTCTTTTTCTTCCAGAATTTTTGTACCCTTTACCAATACAAACCACATAATCTGAGCCATATTTATTGAATTTTTTGTTAATGCTCAAAAAAGGGGGCTATTTAGTTTTTATGCCACAAATCATTTTTTTTGTAAAAGGCCAGTGAATACTGCCAGATAAATATTTCTTTTCATATAAAGTGTACGGTTAAATTAAACAAAATGATGCAATTTTGGGCGTTTTATCACGGAAATGTACCTTAGCAATAGGTCACTCTGTTTATTTTTTATTACACTAGGTATGTTGTCTTGAAACTGATTTGAATATGAATCCTTGTCGATGGCGCATGTTATTGATTATGTACCATTCCCACAACGCTTTCCAAAACTGTGGCATGAAATCTAATAATACCAAAGAGGCTATGTAGCCCATTAAGGAAATACCACTTTTTTCTCTAAATCTTATCTTTCTTCTTTGCTAATGATTTTCCAGCTATAATTTAGTGGTAAGTCATTTTTGAGTCTGGTGAGAGAATGAAAATCTGAATAGTTGGTTTTTTTGGTAGAATCGAAAATGTTGTCCCCTGGTAAAGAGTTCAACAAGAAGGCACAAAAATTTCATATTGCATACATGTGTAAGTAGCAATATCTTGTATTCTTTGATCAAATTTGTTCATGATTACTGAAACTTACTGACAGTTGTAGACCTTAAGACTTTGTTTTTACAGAATTATCATTATATATCATCGTCCTTGAGGCAAAAAATGTACTATTTTGTATAGTTTTTGTAATCTTACTCATCAACAACTGAAGTGTTCAATATATTTGTCAAATAAGTTTCACTTACATAAATCCACCTTGGTTTATTTCAACATGTTTTTACTTTCTAGTATGTTTGCATGTAGCTACGCTACACCATTCTGCTACAAAAAATGTTAAAATTTTGGATTATTTTGAAAGTTTTAGAAAGATCTTAGAATTCTGACGAAAAAAGCAAGTGTAAATAAAAAATGTCTTTTGTGTAGAGCCATAATTACCTCTTAAACTTCCTCATTTTATGCTGATGTTAGCCTTGAAAAATATTTTTTTTTAAGACCGTACAATGCTTTCGGTTTGACCTGAACCAGATACTGTCATGTGTACACGCTTGCGCACTAACCATCTTACTTTAAGTTATAGCTAGTATACCGAGGACAACTTCACTTTTTTTGAAACACTATATACAGTCATACACGTGTTTACAGTCTGAAATATAATACTAGCATAAAAACACGTCAACTTGTTGGATCAAATTACTACTCTAATAAGTAGTAAAATAACAGTTGCTGCACAGCAAACTTGGTAGAACAACTTTGACCCCTATTGTCCTTGCTTACTCTACTTATTACTTACATATTATACATGTATTACATGTGATAATTTTTTTTTTTTAAATTTCATTACATCTAATCATAGCTTAAAACTGTTCAACAAATCCGCTTTTCAGGACTTTCAGTCCTTTGATATTTCATTCCAACCGTCTACCGCTCTATACGCTCGTATATTTAACCCTTGTTTCGGCGTAGCTGAATGATTTCACTTTTGACCTACTTATAGTAAGAGAATGACAATGAATGGTCACTCATTTTTTGATTGGCTAATTAGATGTAAACTGTGCAAAAAAATGTAACGGTCAGAGTATATTTACCGATATTTGAGAAAAGTGTTCATGACTAACCAATCACGTAATTGTGAAATTGATCTATGTAAAATTGTATTGTATGGCAATGCAGATGTTTAACACTGAAAAAAACATCAATAATCAAAATAATATAAATAAGATTATTACTCTGAGTATTTGCCAGTTTTCTATTTCATTCAGTGTAGGAAATTTGGTACCTGCTTTGTCTCTCGTAAAACCAAATACGCAGAGCGAAAGCATGCTATTACTTCATTGTCTTACGAGAAAACGGGTTGTAAACCATTTATTTCGTTTCACGGCATGATGAAAAATGAAACCTATGTCTTGAACTTGGTGATGTTATTCGCACCTTGGGTATTTGTGTTTGCTTTTTTTTTTATGCCAATCCGTTTTATTGAAATGTAAGCGAAGAAACTGGGCTTCTACTAATTTACTCCTAGTGAAAGTAGGTAGGTGTAGTAAAGCATTGAGACGAGGTGAGTAAACCTCGCCTTTTGATGTCGACACATCATTGATGTTAACAGGTTTCATTGTCGTAAAAATTACGTGCACATTTACCTTGTTTTCTTTTAAATATTTCATCTTATGGTCTTAATAGACCTTTAGTTATAAATAACTTATTAATGAAATTAGGATAAATGATGTATCAAGAAACATGGCGGAATATCGGCTCTCAAAATGTAATAGAACGAATTACTTATGAGCGCTCATCATAAGAGATTTCTCATTCCTAAGTCTGAACGAAAATTTCGCTTTTCAACAATATGCAAAACAACGATGTATAAGAGGCAGTTGATGGCTAGGTTACTTTCCATCATTCCTCTTCATATTGAACTAAGAAAGAGTTTAAATAATCATATCCTAGTGTCGCGTACGCTGTCTATCTTTTTTAAAGATATTTCTTGTTTCGACGGTTTTATCACGTCCATAGAACAGATAGGATGTTTGCTGCCAAAGAGAATGGTTCCGTTGCATAAACTTTGCAAGAATTTTAGCTGGGTATTGCTCCAATATGGACTTAAAAGCTCTGAAGACTGCAAACTAAAGCACTGTTGCTGTTGTGAAATGCATCTCTAATGTAGGCTCTAACACTGAAACTTTTAAGTAAGGTATCGTGCAGTAATGAAATGCTCGCTTTAATATGTTTTACAAATGCCTTACAAGCACTTGTTAGATTTACATAATAAATGTTAATTTTTGGTCTAGATCTGACGTTTGTTGGCAGTAACAATTAGTTGAATCTCATTAAAGATTATCGTTTTATAAATAGCGTCAATATGTGTTTGGTGCCATTTTTGGATATCCATGGTTAGGTTTAGGACAAGGTAATAACCTGTTTTTCTTCTTTCATTCAATTTTTGTCTTTTATCAATAATGTGCTTTTCTTTGGTTATATCAATGGTATCTGTTATAATTGTGCTTTAATATATGAAAATAAACTTGCTTTAATTAATTGTTACTCTTTGACATAATTACTGACTAATTGTATTTCAGTTGTACAATATTTAAAAAATTAAGACACCAACCGTTGATATTTTTCTGTACTGAGTATAATCTAAATTTCCATTCACTTTTACACATTATTTTAATTTCATATAGTTTTCATAAACATGTCCGCAATCTTGATTGTAAGGAGTAGAAATAAAGTCTCCGTGGCAAAATTACTAAGTCATCCACCTACGAGATGGACGGTCGAGGACTGAAATCCTGGTAATAGAGGAGGATAGTCCTAACTTGGTCAAATAAAGGTCACCGCATTCTCACCTGGCTGGTGCCCTTTCACAAAAAGGTTAGGACGGGGATGTTAAACGTCTAAGACGAAGGTTTCTTAGTAAGACAATGACATGCACTTTCAAAAGGTATGACACCATGATAAATACACACTATAATTTACTTGTAAATCTACTTATGTTCTTTATGTCACCACCCTTCTATGACAAAAAAAAAAAATTGATTCAACGGCTTTCGTTATAGATACTCTTTCGTAGAGGGTGAAGTAAGAAAACGCATGATAATATTAGATATTTTAGAGGGACCTACCGGGAAAAAGTTCCTGTGCATTTCATAATACCTTGCAAAATATGCTAAACCAACAAAGAAACTTTCGCCAAGTTTGAATGTAGATACTTTTTAACGTTTCAGTAGATTTGGCTGAATTCTTAGTTTATTTTTTCTTTTGTAAAAGAGTGTCTAGCAAATTTTTTGATACTGTCATATTGGATAGAAAGTATCATTTTGTTAGTTTGATTTAGATTAGAATAAATTAAAGAAATAAGGAAGGTGTCAATTTCAAAAGTCAATAATCAGTGGCATGTGTGACCATCACGTACAATGCTGACTGCCTGACAGCGACTTCTTTTGAGAACATAAGCTTGTTAATGTCAGCATGTGAGGATATTATTCCATTCTCCATGCAGTGCTGCTCGAATGTCATTGCCGATGTTTGGCGAGTTTTGATGTCGTAGGACGCGTCGATCATGATTTACCCAATAGATGTTATATTCGGTTCAAGTCCAGGCTTTATTTAGGCCCAGTTGTCGATGAAATCAATGGTATGATTTTGTAAAAACTATATAAATTAACATGGGGTTTGAAATTATTCTGTTGTAACGTCATGGGTTGGAAGCAGATTGAAAACATGGGGGCCTAATATATTTCCACTGTATTTATTGACATTTGAATTTCCCTTAAAAACGACGGGTAGGTTAGTGTAAGCGATACCGCCGCACAATATAACTGACCCCACGCCCAAAACGATCGCATTGCAATGGGTAACAGTCGGCATAACGTTCATTCCTGCGTCGGTACAATCGTGCACCACCATCAGCACGACACAACACAAACCTTGACTTGTCACTAAAAAGAGTTCTCTGCCAACACTGTCTTGTCCAGTTTATGTGTCCCAAGGCCGTTTTCTCTCTATAATTGCGAAAACAGAACCGACATACGGGCGATGTCAGTGCAAACCGTTATCAGCTAAAAGATTTCGCTCTGTCTGGGCCTAAATCCAGTCGCTGAGAGTGGCGGGTGTTAACAGCAGTTGTAGCTCTTGCTGTTCGAAAGCGATCTCGTAGGTTCAAGATAAAGCGGTCTTGGGCTTGAGTTGTAGCGCTTCATGGTTAGTCCTTGTACTCTCGGTCTGCGCAAATCACCGCCAAAGGCTACTGACTGCTTGCACGGATGCACTAACACGAGCTACAAACTGCATAAGAAAGACCAGCCACCAGCATGCCCACGGCTCTCTCTCATAAATTTTCCGGAATATTTGGCATTGAAATTTCTAAACCAATGCTTTAATTTATATCGTGTTTAATTTTTTCTCAGCAGGTATACAATTAAGCAATACTAATATTTTGTTATTGACAAACATCCTACACGTGAACCGGATAAGTACAGACGAAACCCTAACTTTGCGTGAAAAAGCCGACCGGCTTCAGATTCCTAACCTAATACCTGTGAAACACAGGACATACATGATTATGTGAGCTGTCGCCATTGTCTTTTTTTCTGTTAGCTCACCTGAGCACGAAATGCTCAAGGTGAGTTTTTGTGAACCTGTTGTGTTCGGCGTCCGTCGTGCGACGTGCCTCGCCCGTCGTGCGTCGTCAACATTTACATTGCGTGCACTCTAGAGGCCACATTTTCAGCCTGATAGTCATGAAACTAGGCCAGACCGTTTCTGTTGAAGATATCTCGGACAAGCTCGAAAACAGGTTATGTGGGGTCAAAAAGTAGGTCACCGGGCCAAATCTTAGAAAAACCTTGTGTGCACTCTAGAGGCGACATTTTCAGCCTGATAGTCATGAAACTTGGTCAGACTGTTTGTCTTTAAGGTATCTCGGATGACTTTGAAATTGGATTATGTTGGATCTAAAAGTAGGTCGCCGGGCCAAATCTTTAAAAAAACCTTGTTTGCACTCTAGAGGCCATATTATCAATCTGATAGTCATGAAACTTGGTCAGACTTTTTGTCTAAAAAATATCTCGGACAAGATCGATATTGAGTCACGTGGGTTCAAAAAGTAGGTGACCGGGCCAAATCTTAGAAAAAACCTTATGTGCACTTTAGAGTACTTTCAGCCTGATACTCATGAAACTAGGTTAGTGTATTTGTCTCCATAATATCTCTGATATGTTCGAAATAGGGATATGTCAGGTCAAAAAGTAGGTCACTGTGCCGAATCTCAGAAAAACTTTGTGTGCACTATAGAGGCAACATTTTCAGCCTGATAGTCATGGAACTTGGTCAGAAAGATTATCTTGATGATACCTCAGACAAGTTCAAAATTGGGCCACGTGGGGTCAAAAAATAGGTCACTGGGCCAAATTTTTGAAAAACTTTTCGTGCATTCTAGAGAGCACATTTTCAGCCTTATACTCTTGAAACTTGGTCAGAAAGTTTGTCTTGGTAATATCTCGAACAAGTTTGAAAAGTAGGTCACTTACACTCATATGTTTTACATCATTAAAAACATCTGGATCTCTTCAGCTTTTTCCACCCTAGATGACTTTACTCAGGTGAGCTCTTTATGGCCAGTGGCCCTCTTGTTCAATATAGCGTTTTATTTGAATACTGCGCCCTAACCACGATATGAACATGACCCTAAAAACAGACATGCTAAAATTTGCCTCGTTTCCTCTGTGGAACCAAATGCTTGCCTCGCAGACGTAAGTCTTGGAAATGCACATTTCACTCCCGGTCGCTTACTCACTCAGTATTTAGATAATTTTGATCACTTGTAGTCTTTGAGTATCTTTGCATAAGTGAGAAACTAAAAGTGTTTGGATTTTTAATGCATATGAGAGATGCTATGTCAATTCTAAAATGAACCATTGCGTGCTATCAGTATGGAGACGCTACCATAACAGACAGTATTTCAGATGGATTACATTTAGGACGACCCAGTCTGATGTTAAGACATCAATATTGACCAACAGCACCTTAGGTACAGCTTTTAACCCTTAAGCTGCTAAGCGCGACTCGCCTACCTTTTGCGGACAGTGTAGATCAAGATCAGACTGCACAAAACGTGCAATCTGATCATAGATCTACACTGTCCGATAAGGGAATATTATCTCCCCAAATAATAAATTTGAAATAGCAACATTTGGGTTTTTACTACAGGCTTGAAAGTTTCATTTGAGTTATTTAGCAGGTTAAGGGTTAGACAGCGGCATTCACTGCTTTCTGCATTGCTGGTGGATAACGAATCAGGGAACAAACTGTTAGAAGTCAAATGCTTGAACAGGGCATACGCCCGATACGTCCTGTGTTACGTCGTCACCGTCGGGCAACTCATTCGGCGTGGTACAGACAACTTATTCATTTCAGCAGACAAAACCGGGTAGATTTCCTATTTTCCCATGAATCTTGTTTCCATCGTAATAACTACTGTAAGTGTTTTGTATGAAATATATTTTACCATTTTTTTTAAGGAAAAATGATTTATGTATTTCATTATACAACGGACATAAAAGTACAAAATGAAACTCATCCTGGACAGTATCAACATTTCTTTCTAAACAAAAGTTACAAAATCTAAATTGTCTGTCTATGTTTTCATATCTCTCTTTCTCAATTGCAAGATTATAGTTCGAACATCTTGAATTAGCTAGGGTTATTTTGTAGTTATATGGTAACTGATAAATAACTATCAACTTCAAGAAGTGTGTTGAAAATTTGTGGCAAGATGATTTGGGAGATCCTTGAACTTTTCATAACTATTGTTGTAAAGACATATCTTTCATCCTCTGTTTGAATGATCTTAGGATGATATCGGCGTCCTGAATTTCTTGGGGAATCAAAACGTAACCATTAGCCATGTTAAAACAAAAGTGACTTGATAAAAGTTGCCCATCTAATTCTTCTGGATTCATCTAATTTTCTTAACATAGTATAACATTGCTTTAGATATCTATGATAAGGCATGATTTAATACATAGTGAGATATAATGCACAGCTACAGGATATCTACCGCAGTCACCTAGAACAAGACGATCAGGAGTAATTTGGCTAGGGTTACAGAAACGTTTACAGAATTGGATGTGGAGTTGCTCTATTACATTGTTATACCGATATCCCCATAAGTCAGTCCCTAAACATAAGATCGGTTTGGAGATAGGATAGAAAATTTGAAAAGTATATAGCAATAAAATGACCAAAACGATGTTGGAAGTAGAGAATACTCATACAGAATTTTTAAGCTTGAGCAGCTTATGATTCTAAACACTTAGACCAACTAAGCATGCTGCTAAAGAAGGTTCCCATATATCTATAATAACTTGTTACCTCTATCGGCTGTCCGCTATAAAATCATGTTTTGTGTTTAGTCAATACACCCTCGTTTTGAAAAACAATGATTTCAGTTTTGTCCATGTTGATATCCATACCTGTGTTATCACAAAATAGTTCAAGCACCTTCATTTGTTTTTTGTAATCTTGTGTCTGTGACAGTGACTGTGTCTGTCAGGTTGGCAACATCGTCAGCGAAAAAGATACAAAACAAATCTTCAATTTCACTGCCAATAAAGATACCTTGATTATAATGTTTGTAAGAGAGATGCCACGATAATTTCTAGGATCTAAAAGAGATCCTTCTTTTTATCAATAGGTACTATTAGACTATAACTCCATTGGCTTGGAAAACTGTCGCTATCAAAAATACTGTGAAACATATTTGTTAAAAATAATATATAAAATAATTATATATTTCGTATCAATACTCATTTCTTAACATATCCCATCTGGTCCTGGTATCTTATTAGTACTTAGTCTTGAGACGAAGCTTAAAACTTCCACTTGTTTTATGGGTAAATTTAGTTCTGAATCATCACCAGCATTCTTTCGGGCTGCAATTAGATCTTCCTTATCTTTTTTTCGAGCAAAATTAAGTATGGTTTCTTATCGTTTGAAATGTATTGCAATTATTGTCATTGTTTTGTCTTCTAAATTGTCGAAGTGCATGTGGTTTTTAGTTTTTCAATATTTGGAAATGTTTATTCCACCATTCCGGCTGGTTAATGCTGGTCTTCTTACAGGATCTATAATGACCATATATTTTCATGTTTGTATTTTTCCTGCCTTTTTAAAAAATTCTTTAAATTTTAGTAATTCTTAGTAAATGTTGACTGTTTAGACTGTTTGTGAAATGAGTGAACTAAGTTTCGAAACTGACTTTTAAACTGTCTTTTTCGTTTAGGTTTTATCTATATTTACCATATCGTTTGAGTGAGTGCGTTTCCTTGAAAGTTAGATGTGCTGTATTTGTGCACAATGTGAGTATACATTCATAGACTTGTGTGGCTTGCATTTGTTCACCGAAATGGAACGACGTAACTGACGTTTTCCTAATCAACCTGTAACAGTGCTTGAAGTTGGACTTTAGATATGGACTATGCATTAGGCTACACTGACAAACTTGGTGCAATCTGGAATTTATTGCAGAAAACGGCGGACGCGCAACAAACTGATTTGTACTCAGGGCTTTAGCGTCACGTGGTTTTCTCTCACTGGAAATTCTGCTGAACACTCAAGTTGTTCATACGTTAATACATAAATTCAATAAATTGACATCATTCATCCTTTTCCTTAAGGTTTTGTGCGTACTATGCAAAGCACTTTTTAGCTCGTATATTTAAAGTGCACAAAATTTTCTTTTTGAAAATCATGCTATATTGTGTATTCTAAAATTGAGTATCAGACCGTAAGGTATGCCATGTCCAGCCAAAATAATAATTTCACATATTGCCGAAAAATGTGCGAATGCAACAATGGCTTGAATCCTTAATCAAACGCGTTTTAAAAAAACACTAAAGTAGAGGGCTTTTGGAAACATTGTGGAAAAAGGAGAAAATGCTGAAACCAGCATTTTTACCGGGTTTTTTTCCCACAATGTTTTCTAGTCTTTCTGATAAAAAAAAAAAAAAAAAACTATATATCATTTGTGTCATAAATAATTATTATTTAATTATTAAGTTTGTCGTCCTTTCAAATTGGGCCAGTCTAAATTTTGTCGTTTAGTAAGGAGATAAATTTGAGCAAATAAGTGTTGCGTGTGGTATTTGAAAAGAAATGTCAGTGACGCAAGTATACCACTGATAACAATGTTGAACGCTCATCAAGACAAATACGTACTATTCAGACTCAACCTATAGATGAATTGTCGAGGCACAATAATTTGAGCCGTGCTCTGGCAAAAGGGGGCTTAATGCATCTCCGTAATCCATCATACCAAGAAAGCCATCACATACTTATGGATCCATAATAGCCACTTTTTTTAACAACCGACTCAGTCATGAGGTAGACTGATCCTTTGACATGCAGAAAATCGACCAATAGCGAAAAGTTTCGGCCCAGGTCAGCCTGCGCGGACTGCGCAGGCTGACCTGGGTCGAAACTTTTCGCAGATGCATTAAGCCCCCTTTTCACAGAGCGCGGCTCATTTCTGTCATAGTGTATGAAAAATAACTCACTTTTATTCGGCAGCAAAGACAGCTTTTAATTAAGATGCATTGTAACTGCTTTCCTTTGAAATTTCGGGCCCGCTTAGTCATGGGATTGTTGTTATCTCGTTAAAAGATATAAATATGTTTTATGTCTACTGGTATTTAGCGCCATGAATGCGAGGTTTCGACGAATGAGGCGCTAACTTAATTTCTAAGTCGTAAATTCGAATCGCTTTTATGAATTTTTATTTTCGTTCTTATCTATTTCATTTCGTTTTTAAACCTGACAAAACCTACTGGTCACGTCTTAATGATCATTTCTGCCCTTGCCTTTAAAGATGTCGGCATGAGCTCAAGCTTGATTAAATTTTGACTTCGACGTATGATTAAAACAATGTGAGATAGGCAGAAACATAGAAATTAAGATAAAGATATAATTTAAAGAGAAACTAATAATATTAAGTAAAAAAAAAAACTCCTTAAACTAAGAAATTACTCTGAGGTGCATTGATTTGCATTTATATAACTTTGAAATATAATGCTAAACAAATAAAGGAAATAATTTAAAGCGACCGTTTTTTTTTTTTCCGGGACAAGTTTAAAAAATATTATCTCATGGGCAAGTGCATGTCAGATTCGTTCTATGACCCTACTGAATTTAATCTCTTTAAAGGGGACTTTTAGGATTTTTCTTTTTGTGTGTGAGTTTTATTAGTATTTGGTATTTCATATTTGTTCCACGCTTGCAACCTCTGCAAAATGCACTTTTTCCTGCAAACCGCGATATAAAGACATTGGATAGTTATATCCACAAAAAAGGTGTACATTTAGCGTTCAAATAACGGGTTGGTAGATTTGTAATCGGTATCTCACTCTATTTTTTTTTTAATAAAATACGACGCCATCGTACTTGTTTGAATAAGACCCCACATTATCGACGCATGTTATTGATAACGTGGCATTTGAAAAAACCTATGCTAAATTCTGGTGCAAAATGGAAAAATACCTCAATGCGCCTCCTTGCCCTTGAAGGAAATACCACTGAGAAGATTTTATTCTTTTTTTACATTTTTTTCTTATTCACCATTAGTTTGTAAGCTATCGCCCAACTTAAGACGGCGATGAATTATGTTGTGGGATCAAAAAGGTAGCCCCTTTTGAATAAACTGATCATTAAGTATTTCAGTTTCGGATTTTTTTTGCAGATTCTATCCAGAACTATCCCCAAAAATTTGATAGCTTCTTAAAGAATTAGTAGCCGGCATAGCAAAATGCAACGTTTCAAGGCAGATACAGATACCTTTTGGTCAAACTGAATTTCAACTTCCTTTTCCATTTTTTAATTAGCTTCTTCTGATAAGTATAAGTCTAGGGTGGGGAGGGGGGCATTACTGTAGATTTAAAGTTGTTATGGCGATCAAAATGATCTCCCTTTAATGAATGCGTGAAGTAGGCTGGGCAAAGAGTATGAGTGTTGGTTTGGGTATATCAGCTGAGGCTGAACCATTTCTATTGAAAAACCGACTGTTTCAGTCTATCTGTCGGCACTTAGTTCCCTAGCTAGGTTTCTTCTCCATATTTGCTTGGGTTTTCCCAAGTGCTCTTTGTTGCAATGAATCATCGTTATTATCATGACTGACTTTTGCGTATTAACGTTTACAGCCAAAATTCGAAATACCACGAACCAGATTAAGGTTGCATAAACACTTTCAATAGAATGAACGATATTGTGTCATTTGTTTATATGTCATAGAATGAAAGTAAAGATGTATTAAAATTTCAAGAAAATCTTACAGTATTGTTATCTATCGCTGGGCAGCCAATTTGTCATTGAATAGAAGGGACAAGACTACAACAACAACAACAGAAACAGTTTCTTGCTACGTCTGTGTATATGTCAGATGGTTTCTGTATTTATATATAGGTACAAATATGACGCTATGGTGAAGAAAACAACTTGTCCTTTACAAGCAATAATGGCGGGTGACGTGATTGGTACTATCGATAATTGTTTACTGAGTGTTTTTTTTTTTTTTTTTGATTTTGATAAATAAAGAGTAAAACAAACAATAGAACGGTCTTCAAGAAGTAGCTTTGCCAAAATGAAATCAAGTAACTATGGTAATAAAAGGGTTTAGAAACTAAAGATAACAATACTGTGAGATTTATTATCCTTTTAATACATCTTTAGTTTCACTCTATTACATATGCACTTACTATCCAAAACAACTGCACAGAACGGGTATAATATGTTTTGGAATTATACTGTTTACATATTTAGGATTGCACTGTGTCTTGGAAAAGAGTTATTAATGAATTATCATACCCTACCGAAGTGACACACTTTTGCCGTCATACTTTGCCCTTTGGACTTAATGTGTAAACATTTTACGCAACATTTTTTTCTCGCTTTCAGTAAAAAATGAGACAGCTCGTGATTTCCTTCCTGTTGTTGCTGGTTGCCGGCACTATGGCAAAAATATCCGAGATGTGTAAGACCTCCATCATGGATAAACATAATGAATACAGAAAGGAGCAGAGAGCAAGATACATGAACAAACTGGTACGGATAAATACAGAATATTATATTGTTCAAGTAACATACCCGAGGCTTGCATTTGCTTCCAACTGAGTGGGAAAATTTGATATCTCGCGTGAAGGTCTGGCGAGATATCAAATTTTCCACACAGCTCAAAGCAAATACAAGCCTAAGGTATGTTACTGCAACACATTATTTCTATTATCAATATCTACGAATTTGAGCAACTAAATATTATGGGTGGTTGAAACTGTAATTCGAAAACGGCAAGGAATTGAAAAAAAATACTCGTTTAATTCTCAATACCTTCTTTTATAAATGGCGGGTGAATATCACAATGTAACATTTTGAACAATCAAATCAGAAACTAAGCTGAAAGTAGTCCGCACGCAGGTTATGTCATCATACTATATTTGGAACCGCATTGTCAAATACGGATTTTTATTCACATGCTTGAAAATATTTGGTATAATTATTATAATATCATGTGTAGAATTACTTTTGTGTGTGAGCGCTTTTGTGATTAGCTGGGTGTGGAGGTTGGATTAACGTCAACTTAACGTTATTTTTGGAATGAAAAATAAATATTTATCACCATTTGCGGTTTATTATAACTGAAGACCTTTCATCAAAATGAGATGTAATTTGAAATGCTAAATTAATCTGACTATTATCTTGACTTTTATTCTGTTTCTGCTGCATGGGGGAAAAAAACCATGGCTATCAGTACTTTCCGCACTTTGATTTTTGTTGATCACACTCTTTGCCACCCGAAAAAAAAGCATCCTCGTCAAATGGTGTCTCCATCGTTATAGAAGTAGGGCAAAAGCTAGCCTCAGGAGCAGTTTATGTTGTCAGCGATAAAAACTTTTTTTTAAAACGAATTTCTTCCAAGTCCAAAAAAAAAAAAACTATTGAATTTGTTTCGTTTATTTCCATCGTGTGGGTAAAATTCGACAAAATCAGATATTGAGAGTTTTGTGGTGACTGACTATATCTGTAGAACTGTAAACCTGTTACAATAATAGAAGGGCTGTCAGTGTTACTTTCCTCACTGTAAACCGACCAAAAAATGATTTATCCATGTTTTCCCCTCTCTCATTCTTAAGTGTATTTAAATTTTCTTTCATTTACTTAAGTTAAATCTAAAATTTTACTCTTTGACCATAATAAGTGCTTTTTATAGAAATTTGCTTTATGCGTACAAAATTAGATTTCTTTGTAAAGCTGGGGGATAATGATTAATCAACACAATCAAGTAAGTACATTGAGGCCGCGCTCTGGCAAAAGGGGCATTGATGCATCGCCGCGGTGTATTATACAAAGCAAGTCATCATATGGCCTTCAACACGCGAAAATGGGCATTCGGACATTAGCGTAAAGTGCCGTCTCGGATCAGCCTGTGCAGTCCGCACAGGTTAATCCGAAACGACACTCTTCGTTTTTATGTAATTTTCTGTTTTGCGCCAGTCTCCGGGAGCACAAAATCTAATTTAGTCGTAAAGTGCCGTCTCGGATTAGCCTGCGCGGACTGCGCAGGCTGATCCGAGATGACACTTTACGCAAATGTCCGAATGCCCCTTTTCGCGTGTTGCAAGCCATATCATTATAGATCCATAAAATCCAATTTGTCTTAAGACAGACTGAAACTGGAGGTAAATTGGTCCTTTGACATGCAGACAATTAACTAATAGCAAAAGGTTTCGATTCAGGTCAGCCTGCACGGACTGCTTTTTTCAGGTGCATTAAACTCCCTTTTCACAGAATATGGTTCATTACTTTTTAACATAAATTAAGGTTTTCATGCAATTATACTTCACATCGCGAACCGCTGTAATTCAAAGACATTCAATAGCCCCCTCCCCCGTCATGTAAAAACTTATTTATAGTCTCGACACAAATGAAAGTATTTTACACAATATGTCTCAGCCAGCAGTCAGGTGGCTAGTCTTGTAATGAAGAACTGGAAATACATATGAGTCATGCTGTGGCAAAATGGGGTTTAATACGTCTCCGTTATGCATTTTACCATGCGATACATTAAATAATTAAAGGCCCATTAAAATAAATTTTGTGTAACAACCGACTGAATTAAGAGGTAGACTGGTCCTTTGACATGGAAAAAATTGACCAGTGGCAAAAAATATCGACTCATGTCAGCCTGTTCAGTCCGCGAAGGCTGACATGATTCGATAATTTTTGCAGATGCATTAAACCCCTTTTTCACAGAGCATGCTTTAATTATATAATGTTGGTAATTGATTTATTGAATGGTGTATTGCACTGCATCCAACATTAGTTCTCCAAGCCCCGGTAGCGCAGTCAGTAGCGTACAGGACTCGAGAACGGAGGGTCGCAGGTTCGAATCCTCAGCTCGGCCAATTTCATTCCGAGTATTCATATTTTCATTGCGACAGGATTCATTCCTCTCTCATCGCTGATCATTGTTTCGATAATGGCTATGTGGTAAAGCAGCCAGTGGTTTAGGAAGAATAGTGTGCGAAGTACTAGTAACAAAAACTCTAGTAAAAGTATGGATAGCTGCATTAGCCGCCGCGATATGACAGAAATAATGTTGAAAACGGTGCAAAACACCATACAATCAATCAATCAACATTGATTCAATTAGATTACTGCCAGAGCTCAATTATTCCTCTTTTTCTGGGCTTCACTGTACTTGGCTTAGGTTGTAAAATGCCGGACCCAAGGGCATACCACCCAAAAATAGTGTTTCGACTAAGGATCGAAGTCAGGATATCTTGTATATCAGTTTTACACCTTTACAACTTAACCATGCAGGGCCATTCAAAGTTGAGGAAAATGGCCACGTGACCCACAAGTATACGAACTATCGATGTTTTATTGTTTTATCGATGTAACATAACATAACATAACATAACATAACATAACATAACATAATCTTTATTTGGCATAAAATACAAATATATTTATAGCCAATAAGGTTACATAATATTCCTATATCGCTATAGGAATGGGACAACAGGCTCGAAGATCAGGCCGAGTCCTACGTGTCCAACTGTAGATACGAGGGCGGAACAAGAGGCTACAATACTGCCTTTTACAAGTACAGCGACGATCAAGAGCAGTACTGGCACAGAGCCCTATCAGATTGGTACAACGAGAAGAACCACTACGAATTGAGCCCCAGATCCTGCGGCTACAGTTGTAATTTCACACAGGTAACTTTAGTTCTTCACCACACATTCACGTGTTTTAACGACCCTGAAGAAGAAAGTTTCTGAAAACATAGTAGAAAAGGGAAAAAAATGCTGGTAACAAGCATATTTATCCCTTTTTCCATAAGGTTTTCCACCCCTTTGACGATAAATTTCTTTTTTTGAGCCACTTTCAAATTGTGAGTCTGCAAACGCTTTGAAATTTTACAAGTTCAAAATTCTTTCGTTTGGTAAAGACTTAGTATTTTCTTTAAAAGAATTAAAGAATTTTGAATTAGATAATTGTTTCAATAATCATTTAAAGGCCCAATTGCGGCTTAAAATACAGTGCAGGTGCATTAAATGCATTTAAATTTAAATCATACCATTTAAAAGTAGGGAAAATATTGTGAAGATGGCAATTTGTTATTGTGTGGTCGGTCCAAGTGTTAGTCCCGGGGAAAAATTCTTTCTAAAATCAGGCAAAGATTAAAAAAAAGATTGAGGGACCTGGCAACTTTTAACCTAGTTTTGAATTCATTTCTTTGTCAGCGACTAACACTTGGACCGACAGTGCAATAACAGATTGCCATCTTCACAATGGTTTCCATACTTTTAAATGGTGTAATTAGAATCTAAATGCATTTAACACCGGCATTGTTTACATTTTGCAGCTACTGTGCCTTTAAGTATCCTGTTTTACCTATGGTAAAACATGAATTGATAAACATGAATTGAAAAACAAACCTTTTAATTGTGAATCGCAAAATTAGATGAGCCATGGTCTCTGAAAAAAGGTATTTAATGCATCTGCGAAAAGTATTGACCTATGTTAACTTATGTAATCCGCGCAGGCTGACATGGGTCGAAACTTTTTGCTGTTGATCAATTTTGTCACGTTCAAGGACCATTCTACCTCATGATTTAGGCAATTGTTAGACAAAATGAATGTATGGATCCATAATCATTTGATGACTTGCTTGATATAATGGATCACAGAGATACATTAAAGTCCCTATTGCAAAAGCATGGCTCAGATATATGCTCACCTCATTCAGGAAAACATCTACACGCGCATGCGTTCGGTGCCTATTCGCAATACATTTTAATTGTGATATTTTTTTTCCACCCTCAACCTGCTAAATAAGTGAAATGAAACTTTCAAGCCCATTAATAAAAACCCAAACTTTGCTATTTCAAAGTTATTTTTTTCGGGGGAAATATCTTCATAATTTGCACGTTTTGTGCAGTCTGATCTTGATCTTCACTGTCCGCAAAAGGTTAATACTAAGATCAGCTAGCTAATCGAAGAGCTTATCTTGAAGTTCGGGAATTGACAATATCCAGCATTATTTGTGATTAACCCTTTCGGCGACATAGGCGAAAACAGTGACTTTTTCGGACGGCATAAATAAAGATCAGACTGCACAGAACGTGCAGTCTGATCTTTGATCTATACCGTCCGCTTGTTTAGTCAAGCCTATACAATCAAAATCTTTGTAAGTTTCAATGGATTGTATTTATAGCCGTCGAAAGAGGTCGAGTTTATTTGTTTGGAGCTGAATGAGTTAAGGCCCTTTGTTACAGTAACCTCCGGCCTGTTTACTTACGTATATAAAAGATTTAATACATGTATTTTTTGCAACAAAATCATGGAGCACATTTTCATGTACAGTTATCACAGTATTGCATTTTTTTTTTCCAAAATACAGCAACGTTTACATATTCCTATTGCATTTTTATAGATGGTGTGGTACAACACCAAAAAGGTCGGCTGTGCACAGAGACTCTGCGACAAGTTTTACATGAACGGACGAAGTATGAGAGGTTACATGTTCTTTGCCTGTGTCTATAATCCTGTGTAAGTACTTGCTTTGTGTACAGTAACAAAGTTTTTTGTGCACTAACTATCGATGGATTTAAACGCTTTTTCAAGACTACAAAGTGTTACACTTGTCCATCTTGAAGGCATTTGCAGATCACAAAACTGAGTTCCATTGGTAGGATTTCTATATCAAGGGTATGAAATATAGTGGGAATCTACGTGCCTCAGTGGTAAAGTGTGGGACTCGTAACTTGGAGGCCCCAGGTTCGAGCCGCACTGGATCCACTGGGTTTTTCGTGGGATTGTCCTTGGGCAAGACACTTCAGAGGCCTAGCCTAGTACTGGTAAAACCTAGGAAATACATGAATATATGAGCTGTCGCCCGGATATGACTAAAATTATTTTGAACGCGGCGTAAAACACCATTCAATCGTGGGAATCTTTCTCAGGGTCGTAAAACGTGACTGTTCGATGAATGATTACAAATAAAGTGCGGGAAAAGCATCAATTTCTTATTAACAAGAACGTGTTAGATGAAAGAGTAGTTATATGTGTCAGATAAACATCTCCTTTTCGAATAATGTCCCTGCATTATGTTAAGTTTCATTTTCTTGTCTTTCGAATTTTTCGGACTGCGCAAGCTGACGTGCGTCGATACTTTTTAACAGATTCATTAAACCTCCTTTTTACAGAGGATAACTCATATGCATGCACCCTTGAATAAAAGCAAACCCATTAACTCAGACGGTAACGTGCATGGAGTAGGAGTCATTGAGTTCGAGTCACAGCTCGGCGAAAATCTTTTTGTTCGCAGACTGATGTCAGTTGTTGCCACAGAATTTATACCTCTCTCAACGCATAAAACCTATCTCTAAATTATAGGAAAGCAGTCAATAGATTTGAGAAAACGCTTTGCTGAGAACTTATAAAAGACATTCAAAGCAGACATGAGATAGTTTCACTGGCCGCCACGTTAAGGCAAATGGAGTTAGTCACCAAACATACAAACTTTGAAAAGTGGTTGGGTTGTGAAACACCACACAAGCAGCTGCGAGTAGAGAATAAACTCCGCGAAATGTTAATAGATACGTCTAATTATAATAGACCAGATATAATCTTATGCATATCTTTATCAAGTATTGCATGTAACGTTTACGCTGTATATTTTACATATTAGTATGTGCAACTCTGTTTAATGAAATGTCACTGAATTCTTATCTCTGTTTAACTATTATACCGCCTACTATAGTATATCACTACTATAGTATCCTTTGCGTTTAGTGTAGGTCAAGACCAGACTGCACAAAACGTGCAATCTGATCTTGGTCTACTCTGTCCGCTTGGTTGAAACACTTCAGACAAAAAGCAACCACGAAACTGCAATGATCTGGGTCTTATTCTAGATTTAAAATGTCCATTGGGTTTACTTGAAGGGTTAACATTCTTTGTGTTAGTTTTGCTGACTTAGCTAGAAATCTGCAACATTTTGTAAAGGAACTGTATACTGGAATTCTTGTCAGTAATCAGTCTCGTTACCAACCGTTTACTCGATTTCACCATCCTGAGAATGAAAGAAATTTAACCCTTTACCAAACAGTCCCTGGTTTTCACGGCCCTGGGAAAGAAAGCTTTTGAAAACATTGTTGGAAAAGGAGAAAATGCTGGTAACCAGTATTTTCTCCTTTTCCCACAATGTTTTCTACCCTACTAAAGGCCTAAAGCTAATTTGTACCAATTCTGAATTCGTTGTCTATGGATGCTCTCAGTTTGGAAGAGTCTAAAATTTGTCGTTTGGGAAAGGGTTAAACATTGTGGGAAAAGGGAGAAAAGGCTAGTGAGAAGCATCTTCCCCTTTTCCTACAATGTTACATATCCGTTAAATCCCAGGTTCCATCTTTTTGGCTTCTATCACTAAATCATCTGCATTTTTTCAAAATCTTGTCTTAGCTTTTGAAATTCTTTATCTTACGATCCCGTGGTTTTGTAAAGGGTTTTGAAAACTTTTGGGAAAAGCAGAAAATACTGTTATTCCCTTTTCTCTCCTTTAACGCATTACCAGACGACAAAATTTTGGACCTGTCCAAATTAAAAGGATTTGCAGACGAAAAGTTAAAGGAGGCTTAAATGACAGGATTTCTCATTGACTTGGTAGAAAACATTGTGGGAAAAGGAGAAAATGCTGGTTACCAGCATTTTCTCCTTTTCCCACCATGTTTTCAAAGGACTCCTTCTGTAGGGTCCCTAAAACTCGGTTAAAACTCTGGTTACCAGCATTTCTCCTTTTTACCACAATGTTTGAAAAAGAAAACCCTTCTTCAGGGTATTGAAAACCGCGTTTGGTAAAGGCTTATAGACTTATTACCTTGCCTTGCCTATCGTTTTCTGGTTTGTTAGGCTTGTTTCCTATGTCAGTCACTCGGCAAATTATGGAAATCAGATTTAGATGAATGTCGGGTCTTGTCACAACGATTCTCTTCTCGTGATATTCTTTCAGAGGCAATAATTTGGGCGAGGTACCATACTCAAAGAGTCAAACACCTTGTGAAGACTGTGGGACCTGCGAGAACGGACTGTGTGTCGGTATGCAATCCTTCTCTTTATAGTCTTTTTGTAAGGGGCACAATTCTTGCACAACCTATCAAAATATTTAGAACTTTTAGAACGAGTATTTTTTCCTTTCACTCAGTGATATTTCAAAATCTTTTTTACCTCAGAGTCTTTGAACACGATCGCATTTGTTATAGGGTTAAATGAGACTTCACCGCAAAACGCTATTTAAAGCGGGCATCAAACTCAGCCACCTTTCGAATTTAATATATACATTTTTAGAAAAAGATGACCTTTCAACTTCTTATGTCAACCGCCAGACACATATCCTTTCACGACGAATTACTCCTCTGTTCCAAGAAAAGTAGATCCTTATACATCGATGAACAGACGCGTTTGTGTCATTTGATACGTGAAAAGAACATGCAGATTGTAAAACTGTGCAAGCCAAATACACAAACAATGAACTTCATGGTTAAAATTCATAGAATTAGCCCTGAATTTGAAATCGGTCTCGTTTGAAGCTTTGACATGGCCTAGTTTGTTAATTCAATTCTACATCGCGGATGTATAAGTAAAAGAAAGACCCAAAACAGCCCCAAACCACTCGAAAACGTCCCAAACTACTGTCAGTACACCCCAACCATTTTTCTAACACCTAAAACAGCATGCACAACACTTAGATACATGGTTTATGGAAAATAGTCATGGAATAATGCTATCAGCCTTCAAATGAATGAATTTTTAATGAGATGGTCCACTGTAAAAACCTATTCGCTCGCAAGCTTCTACCATGACCTCCTATTAGGACTTTGATTTTACTACGAAAACCGACTATTACAGTTCGACTCGCGAGAAAAAGTACGGTCAGTTTTAATTTGCCAGTAAGGGCTAGGAGTACATTGCTTTAACCTATGACGTAACATGAATTATTGATGCTTATTTCAAACGTGTGTATAATTACAAAAATCGAAAAGACAACAAGCGTTATGTGAACCTTTTGATCTATTTCTGATCTTTTTTATTCCTGTACGTAAAAACAGTTGTACAATCCTTTCATTCCTATTGTTGTTTAATTTGAGTAAGTTAAAACTTCCGTTTTTCTTTTCATTTTAGGTGGACCTAAACGTAAGTAAGTTTTACGATGATGAATTCAGTTGTAATGCAATTAGCCTGATATAGCCACTATTCGAGTTGAACAGCCACAACTGTATTAACCCCTTACAAAACACACCAAAGACAGCTTTTGAAAACATGGCTTGAAAAGGAGAAAACGCTAACCAGTGTAACCAGAACTTCCTCTTGTTTTACCCAATGTTTCTCCAATTTATAGACAATATCCATCATTTTTGCCACGTTAAACTTACCGTTTCAGCTAAAACCTTCTTAATTCCCTAATCGAACTTGATAATAAGAGAGAAATAACGCTTTTTGAAAATTTGATAGACTATCGAATGATTAAGAATTTAGTCAGTTGTGTAAACATAGATAAATTACCGATATACGTATATTGTGTAAGGATAAAGAAACTCAAGAGTTTTGTTCGAGGAACCGAATCTTGGTGAATGGAAAACTCGTTTACGGTCGTAGATGTGAACAACGGCGGGGCGTCGCGGAAATTTATCGCCGGATTCCGCGAAGAGTTTGATGCGATGTAATTTGCAAACAATTTCGTTTTTACACGATTATCTTTTTATCCATTTTTTTGTTTACTTCATTACTCTCAAGGCGAAGGTCAAATTTAGTCACGCTATAGAATTCATACGATATTCCGAGGGTAGCTGCCATAACTGCTAGACTCAGTGAACTTTAGCGAACAGTGAAGATCAAGATCAGACTGTGAAGAACATGCAGTCTGGTCTTAGATCTACGCTCTCCAAAACAGCTTTTCTTTTCCTGCAAAAAGAACTTTGAAACAACTATAATACTTTTTTTTTTTATTTACGACTCTACGTTTAGGCTTTTGCTGTTGGCTACAAATTTTCGTCTAATGTAGCAGAGTTACCCTTCACCAAAAAACACCACCGGTTTAAAAGATCCTGAGGAAGAAAGCTTTTGAAAACATTGTGGGAAAAGGAGGAAATGCTGGTACCAACACTTTCTTCTTTTCCCACACTGTTTCCTACCATTTCCAAGGTAAATTGCATCAGTTGATCCAAGTTTATTTGTCGTCTGCAAGTTCTTTCAATCTGGACAAGTCTGAAAGTTTGTCATTCAGTCATGAGTGAAAAAAAAAAAAGGTTTTGGTCCATTTTTTTCGGAGTTTAGACTATGCTGTTGGCAGCAAATTTTTCATTTAAAGCATCTTTATCCTTTACCAAAAATAAGTTTTACTCTTTCAACGCTAATTAAATAAACTCGACCTCTTTCGACGGTTCTAAATACAATCTATTGAAACTTACAAAGATTTTGACTGTATAGGCTTGACTACACAAGCGAACGGTATAGATCAAAGATCAGACTGCACGTTCTGTGCAGTCTGATCTTGATCTATGCCGTCAGCAAAAGTCACTGTTTTCGCCTATGTCGCCGAAAGGGTAAAACAATCCTGACGAAGTAGGTGTTTGAAAATATCGTTGGGAAAGGGGAAAATACTGGTGACCAGCATTTTCCCCTGTCCCCCACATTGTTTTCTATCTTCTCATAGATAATTCTCATCACTTGAGCTACTTTTTCTTTGTCGTCTGCAGATGCTTTCAACATAGACAGGTCTGAAAATTGTGATCTGTAAAGGTTTTAGGGTTAATTGTATATGGTTTCTTCGGCTCCCGTGGGTTGCTCCTCCGAGACGAGTTTGACGTTTGTTTTCTTACAGACCTTATACAATGAGATAGTTTAGATAGTTGACTCCATACGGACTCCGCTTTTATATTTAGGCATTTTAACTTGTTTGGGCGATTTGATTTATTTTTATGGTGCTGAACGCCGTTTTCAACACTATTTCAGAACGTCACGACCAGTGCACCTATCCATGTGTTTCTTATGGTCTTTTTTCACATTCTTTCTTAAGCCATTGAGTATTAACTATTAGTTTGGAGAAAACACACAAAAAAATTACAGCAAAAATAATTTGCCTACGATGGAATTCGAACCTGCAACCTTCAAGGCGATAAGCATAGGCGAATCGCAGATCTAACCAATAATGGGTGATTTGAACACGTTCTGTGCAGTCTGATCTTGGATCTACATCGTCCGCCAGCTGTTGCTAAATTATGAACATAGTCATATTCAACGGCAGTGGATACTTATTTTAAGACTTGGAAAAGATTGAAATTCATATAGTAACTGATGGTAGCGAAAGACTTAGCCAGAAAGCCGCTTCGCGATTTATTAAGTTTAAAAGGGAGGTAAATCATTGTCTCGCGGCTTGTTAGTCTTCAAATGTTCTGTCCCGTCCAATGCTCTATTTACCAATCAATCGCCTGTCTTTGTGACACGAGGCAAGACATTCATTCATTCATTCGTTCGTTCGTTCGTTCGTTTGATCATTCATTCATTCATTCATTTATTTCAGAATGTTACGACTTTGTTGAAGACTGCCAGAGCAAAAGTAAAGCCTGTAAACAGAGCTATTTTATGAGACGAGCTTGCATGAAGACCTGTGGCTTTTGCTAGATGAGAGATTTTTTACGGCAGAAGGTAAGAATAAGTTCGATAATCTTCTTCTTGTTCTTTTTCTTACAGGTAATCTGCATTTTCTCCTTGTCCACCATGATTTCAGTATCTTTTTAAGCCAATCTGAACCATCTGAGCCAAACTTATAGTGTAGTAAGTTCGTTGATTCATTATAATATGGCCTGCAACACGCGAAAAGGGCCATTCGAACATTTGCGTAAAGTGTCTTTTCGGATTAGCCTGCGCAGTCCGCGCAGGCTAATCCGAAACGACACTTTCCGTTTTTATGTAATTTTCTGTTTTGCGCGAGTCTACTGTAGCACAAAATCTTATGTAGTCGTAAAGTGCCGTCTCGGATTAGCCTGCGCGGAGTGCGCAGGCTGATCCGAAACGACACCTTACGCAAATGTCCGAATGCCCCTTTTCGCGTGTTGCAGGCCATTATTATGCACTTGCCTAAAATTTTGTCGTCTGATAAGGTGTTGTTAATACGAGTGCATGTTTAAAAAAATCGAGAATTCTCTGTGATTCTTCTTCTGACCCTCCTCCTCCTCCTTCTTCTTCTTATTCTTCTGTGTCTTCTTCTTCTTCATCATTATCATCATCATCATCATCAGCAGCAGCAGCAGCAGCATCTTATTATTATTATTATCATTATTATTATCATTATCGTTATTTCAATTTTATTTTCTATGTTAATCTCTTTGTTTTATCTCTTTACAGTTGGATTCATTCACACAGGAGATGAAGAAACGGCGGACTCCTCAATTACATTAAGTCGGATTGTAGATTGAACTCAATTTCTAAGCAGTTCTTCAATTTGTAACTATAAAAATTGTGTACTCAATGAGCTTTATTTATAAGTCAAATAAATAATAAATTGCTACATAACTTTACAGAACTCTTGCACTATCGGTATGCCTCTCATGTAAACAAGAGGTAACAACACAAACTTAACGGAGATTTAGCGATCTTTGCCATATACCAAACAACCTTATGCTTTATCTCTGTTTGGGACGGAGGCTTTTAAAAATGTTTGGGGAAAAGTACCGAACAATAATATATTTTAACGACCCTTGGGACGGAAGCTTTTGAAAACATTGAGGGAAAAGAAGAAAATGCTGGTAACCAGCATTTTCTTCTTTTCTCACAATGTTTTCCATTCTTCCAAAGACAAATAACATCATTAGAGTAAAACTCATCCGTTGGATGCAATTGCTTTCAGGATGTAGAAGTCTAAAATGTTTTCATCTGTAAACGTGTTAAACCATTACAAGAAGAAGTTAGGGTTGAAGACCAAGATGAGACCGCGCTGCACATATGTGCAGGTCGATCTTGTAGGTTTTCTTCAGCAGTATATATTTTTTTTTTCTAAAACCCAGATTAAAGAGATCTTTTCAAAGCCTTATAAACAACGTAGACATCTTCAGTAAGTCAATAGACGAGATGCTACAATTTCCACATTGCGAGGCAACACTTTGTCTGGGTCTGCGTAAATGGCAAACAGTAGATTCGAGGCCAGGTTGAGCGTTCTATACAGTCTGATTTGAATCCTTAGTTAGTAAATACAACTAAAATCTCCTTTATATCTGAAAAAGTTCAACCTTTATTAAAATTAGTCTGTGTTTACGAGCCTGAGGCTGAAGGCTTTTGAAAACATTGTGGAAAAAAGAGTAAAATGCTGGTGACCTGCATTTTTTTCTTCTCCTACAATGTTTTATATCCTTTCCATAACAAATCTGACCCGCATTTAGTTTCTTATTTTCGAAATTTTTAATACGATGAGTCCAAAAATGTACTGTTTTGTCGGAAAATATATTAATCAAAACATCAATATATGATTAATATATAAATAATAAAAAATGATTATGCAAAGTATCGTTTTAATCAATCAGTTAATCAATGCATTTGTCAATCACGATCTAGTTATTTCTTATCGGAATCACTAACAACACGAACTCACGTTGTGAATGTATATGACTTGAAACCTGGGACCCCTGGGTTCGATCCTCACTCGAAGCATGTGGCTGTTCGTGAGAATGTCCTTGCATCCGGGGTCCTAGCCAAGTACTAGTCAAAGCCAGCACAGCAGAACCTATAAATAAGTAAATGTTCGCCATGGTATTACTGAATTTATGTTGACAGCGGCTTAAATGAACGAATGAGTGAATGAATGAATGAATCAGTGAGTCAGTGAGTGAGTGAGTGAGTCAGTCGGTCGGTCGGTCACAATCGGTTACCAAGTCGGCCAGTTAGCCTGTCAGTCAAGAGTACTCTAGGTTTTTCATTCTCGAGGTTTCTTTTTGTCAGTATATCTCACAAAGTATCCGACAGTGTAGATCTTAACTCTTTACCATACAAGCCTGTGTTTTATCAACCCTAAGAAAGATGGCGTTTGAAAACATTGTGATAAAAGGAGAAAATGCATGTTCTCCTTTTACTGCAGTAGTTTCTACCTTTCAAAGCTAAATCTATAACTTGAGCCATATTTTATGTGGCATCTGTGAAAGCTTTGAGTATGGGTGAGTCTAAAATTTTATTGTCTGGCAAAACGTTAATGCTTGCGTTGTCCGCTTAATCCATTACCACGGAATCACGAGTTTTAACGAATCTTAGAAAACTTTGGAAAACATAGCAGGAAAAGGAGAAAACGCTGGTAGCCAGTACTCTCTCCTTTTCGTACCATGCTTTCTTATCTTCCAACGGCAAATCACATCATTTGAATAAGACTGAAGTTGTCCGCTGCAAATGCTTTCAATTTGAACAAATCTAAAATAATGTCGTTTGGTAAGGAATTAATCAAGTCGCCTTTTTAGAGGCAAAAAAAAGGAAAGATTTTCTATTCAAATATGTATGTTTTTCGTCATAGTTTTCGGCCATAGTTTAGCTCCAGGTAGCGGACGGTGAGCATAACCAAGATCAGACTACACGTTCTTTGCAATCTGATCTTGATCTATACCGTTAGCAAAAGCCCTTCAAATCTCCAATGGCAACAAAAAAGTTAAAAAGAACGCAGCCTAAAATAGAAAGAAAAAAAGAAGAAGAAGAAAAACAAACAAACAAAAACAATCACAACACAGTTTGATTCATACTAGTTCTCGAATTCTTTCTCCTTTTAAGAATGGATTTTTTCGGACGAAGTTCCTGTTTTTTAACAGTCGTTTTATCAGAATCTTCGACTTTTTCAACTTTCTTTTCTGGAACAGCGCTGTCACTTTCCGACTTCATTCGTTCAAAATCCTCGGGACCGCCTGTCATTTCACGTAGTATTTGCTGGAATACATCCGATCCATTCGGTAATTCTTCTCTCTCGATATCGAATGATTCTGGGGACGAACTGCCGCTTTCCTCATTGTCTAAAATCTCTTCACAGATACTGCGAAACCGGACACTCCGCCCTGGGCTTTTGGATGGGGTCTCGTGAAGCCTTTTAGCGGAGGTTGGCTTCGAACACTTATTGAACACTTCAACACAAGAGTTTTGAACAGAACCACTGCTCTTTTTGTCAGAAACTTTTCCTCTCGATCGTTGTCGCATAATATGTTCTTTTGTTCTTTCAACCTAATCTCACTGAGTCCAAAGACAGAGCTTTAAATGTGCTTGCAGCTATTTTTTTTGTTCCCTGATTAAACTCTCGTTATCCAAAGAAGTGTTTTGTCAAATATGTTTACTTCTTGTATCTGTTGACCTTTAGAACAAAAAAAGATACATTGAAACCTCGAAAATTCGAATACCAGGACAAATGAGGGGAAAAAATCGAATCAACAATATGTTCGACTCAACGCGTTTTTTCCCGTCGGAAAATAGTGCAGAAACAGTTCTGATTACTTTTATGAGCAATCAGAATTGCTTATCCATTATTTTTCAGAGGTATGTAAGGTGTGACCTATGCTTCGAATTAACCGGTACATTTAGAAGCATATCGTAATCGAGTTATCGAGAATTCACCAATAGCCTTTACCAAGCGATCTTGTTGTTGGTACTTTTGAAAAAGAAATATCGGAGGAAAAAGAGACTACATTTTCTCCTTTTCACGAAGGATCTATTCTACCCACTGTTAGAGACAAATTCAATCAATCGAACCAAATTTAAATTGTCTGCAAATGATTTCAATGTAGAAGATTTTATAATTTCTTCGTCTAGAAATCAGTTAATTCATCAAGCATCTGCTTTGTTTTACTAGCTATTATGGTAGATTAATAACTTTATGTACTTCTTATGTACTTCTTTATGTACGATCCTCTTAGCTTCCTTGACTTTACAAAATATCACGAAGAACAAACCTTAACTTTTTCAGCGCCAAATACATAAACTTGACTTCTTTCGGCGGCTCAAAAAGCACTTACTGGAATTCAAATATAAAATATTTATGGAAAGGACTTGACTAAACTAGTGAACGGTATAGATATAAGATCAGACTGCACGTGCTGTGCAGTCTGATCTTGATCTTTGCCGTTTACAGAAGCACCTGTTTTTGTCCATGGCGCTTAAAGAGCTAAAACAGAAATACAAGTTACAAAACACTGAACCACCTTTCTGTACTGTTTAATTCTACCACAGCTTTAATCAGATTCCAAAATTAAAAGCAATTTCTCAAGTTTTCTAAGTTTTTCTCACCTATACTAATTCTAGTTTTTGGCTGACCTTTCATTAATACAACCACATTTTCACTCGGTTAACAGTTTTTAATTTAAACAGCGTTCCGGGAGTAAAATCTTTAACTGAGCGTGCTATACACAGATTTCGTGATATATACAAATTTCCTCTGTTTGTTTATTCCCTTTTCTTTGCTTTCAATCCTTTCCTCTACCCTTTTGTTAGACACTCTTTAACCTTTTACCAAACAATCCCTTGTTTTAACGACCCTGAAGGAGAAAGCTTTTGAAAACATCATGGGAAGAGAAAATGCTGGTCACCAGCATTTTCTCCTTTTCCCACAATGTTTCTATCCTATCGAGTACAGAAATCATCATTTTAGCAACATTTAATTTGTCGTCTGCAAATGCTTTCAATTTGGTCCAGTCCAAAATTTCATCGTTTGGTAAAGAGTTAAGAAAGCCAACAGTTGAAATTTTATATCAGAAGCATACACACTGCGATGTTTGTCATAATTGAAGAATCTTGCTGTGTTTTAAAATTGAAGCCTTTAATGCCCCCCCCCCCCCCCCCCACAAAAAAAAAAAACGACTTTAGAAGAAAAAAAGTGTAGGAAAAGACGAACATGCTGATAGCCCTTCAACTCCTTACTGAACCACAAAAGTTTTGACTTGTAAAAATCCAAATGCAGACAAATAAAAAGATAATGGGCAAACTTGTGGAAAATTGTCTTCGAAAGGCTGTGTTAACAAAATTGTTGGAAAAGAAGAACGTGATGGTTGCAAGCACTTTGTCCTATTCCAACAATATTTTTAAAGGCATTTTTCCTAAAAGTTGTTAAAACCCGGGACTGTGTGGTAAAGAGTTATCCCTTTAACGAGCCTAAGTGAAAATGCTTTTAAAAAGATCCTAGTGAAAGGAGAAAATGCTGACAACTCTCCCTGCCTTCAACGACACTAGGTAAGGGAGCTTTTTGAAACATTGTCAGAAAGTCGCCAGCTTTATTTCATCAATAAAATTTTCCCAACAATTTCTTACTATATACGTGAAACAACCGCTACCCGGAAATTGAAGAAGAACCTTATCAGACAAGGTATAGTTCTGATCCATTTCTTCAGTTATGACTTAGTTAATTGTTTGTATTATTTTCTTTATTCTGTATCCTGTATTACAAATCAATAAGATATGTTTAGACAAGAATTTTGCACGAAAGCTGCAAGCACTTTTGACATTGTGTATAAATGCGCATAATCACCGTTTCTGATTGGGTAGAAGCCGCAGCCGCCGTTGATTAGCTCAGAACCGCCTTGAAAGTTTTCAATCCGCATTGTTGAATAGGGCGAGTTTACCTTGATACGATTTTTTTTATGCCATATTTGAAAAGTTATGTACAGGACGTTGACTTACTGTAATTAGAAAATTGATAAACTGTTTTGTTTTCAAGCATAATGACTATTTTTGTCTAGTGCGTTTGGAAAGAACAGTGTGTCATGGACTTGTTTCCAGCATTCCGTGCGATGAAACATTCATCATTCAAATCAATACGATAGGGATTGAAATTGATCTCCTCAAAACCGTTTTGCTGCAGTGAGTGATATAAAAAGCTATAAAGGACATGCTGTTGACATCCAGTTCAAACTGCAAACAACGTGCAGTTTGATATTTGATATACACTGTCTGCTATTTGAATCTAAACAGTAACAAAACATTTGTCATTTTAAGGAGATTGCTCTTTTAGCCCTTATAAAAAATCTACGAAATAAAATGTCGTATTGATAAGACTTCGAAGAGAGAGAGATACCACTTTACCAAACAACAAGATCTCAAGCTTGTCGAAGTTAAAGGCAGTTGCAGACGACAAATAAAATATGGCTTCAACTATAGGACCTGTCTATGAAAGAAGGGTAGAAAACATCGTGGGTGAATGAGAAACTGCTGGTTATTCATGTTATGTTGTGGCGGAAAAATGTACGATACATAAAGAAATCCATCCTAAGTTAAGTTTGGTTCTTTAAATTGCTAGTTGTATAGCAACGTTACACAGAACCTAGATTTTAAAGTGTCATCCGAAAGAATACTTGTAGTTTGGACAAGCTGTGAGAATCGAACCCATACCCTCAAGTATCCTGAGGTTACAAACCCGGTACTTACCACTTGAGGTAGTCCCGCCGACTCTAAGCCATGGTGAATTAAACCTTATTGTTTTAGTTCAACAGGGTAAAACTGTTTCATCAATTTGCGGAAAGATGTCAGCATAACGTACTTAACGAATGAATTACCGCCAAGTCTGTTGGGGATGGTGTTTGTAAGCTTGGGGTATTTCGCTGTATTAAGTGCTTAACAGTGTGTTAGAACAAAACAGACAAGGAGAAAACAAAGTCACCTTTCAGGCGATGAGCTAACAAATACATGTAAAAATACCTGTGTGATATATGAAGACATTGTCCATGCTGAGCAAGTTCTGGATTTGTCACAAAGATTTGTTAGTTGTCCTTTACAGATGCATTAAAATACATTTGTACCATGCTCTGTGAAAAGGGGATTTAATGCATCTGCAAAAAGTATCGACTCACGTCATCCTGCGCAGTCCGCGCTGGCTGACCTGTATCGAAACTTTTTGCTGTTTGTAAATTTCATGCGTATGATGAGACTAAATGGATGTGTCTGGATCCGTAATTATGTGATGACCTGGTTGGTACAATGCACCACGGAGATGAATTAAACCCCCTTTTGCCAGATGACCGCTAAACTTATTTATTGTGATGCTATATTCCGGTTTGAAGAAAATGACAAAGGTAGCTAATATTAAGTGTGAGCTTAGGAAATATTTATATAGACAATCCGGCGTATTTCACGACCTTTCGCTAATTGAACTAATCAATGTCGGCTTAAAGTCGATATATTCGCACTTGCTCACTTACATTGTAATGCATATAAATGAAATGAAAATATTCAATCAGCTTATGGGTTTAACTGTTCAGACTCGGTCGTGAATGAACGTTTCTATTGAGATGATATGACTCATGCTCTGTGAAAATGTGGTACAAATACATGAGCCATGCTCTGGCAAAAGGGGGCATAAAGCATCTCCGTGATCCATCATACCAAGAAAATCATCACAGTATTATACATCCCTAAAATCCGTTTTGTATAACAACCTACTGAATCTTGAAGTGCACTGGTCCTTTGACATTCAAAAAATTGACCAATAGCGAAAAGTTTCGGCCCAGGTTAGCCTGCACGGACTGCGCAGGCTGACCTGGGTCGATACTTTTCGAAAATGCATTAAGCCCCCTTTTCACAGAGCATGGCTGACATCTGTGAAAAATACAGCCTGCCCACTCCGCACAGACTGACTTGGTTCAAAAGCTTTTTGCAATATGTATTCATTTTTGCTTTTTCAGACTACAAATGTCTTTCCGTCCGGTAAATTTTCAGCATTTCAAAAAAAAACCACACAATCTAAACCATAATTTTGCTGGTTTTTTTTTTTTTTTTTTAAGACAAAATTGATCCATATCATGCAACAACTGACTTGGTAGAATGCAGTACAAAATTTCCATCTTAAATTCTTAAAGGTGTTGCCCAGCAAATAACGGCCGCGGGTTTGAATCCCTGCGACCTCAAAGTTTATTTTATTTTTCCACTAAGAGTGAGCAGTCTTGCATGAAAGAATAAAGGCAAAATTGTCAAATGTCAAACATTTCATTTTTTTCTGACTTTGATTAGCGCTAGAGTGACTGGTCAAATGATCCTAACTTGTCCTTGGGCAAGGTACTGAAGGGCCCAAGCCTGCCTCTGGTGAAACCCAGGAAAATTATCTAGAAAAGCGGAACTTGTCAATGATTTATTTGTATGTATGTGTGGTGTTGAAGCCATTTTTAAAATTATATCTGTCATATACACGAAGCACAAATATTCATATGCTGTCAGTGTTGTATGGAGTGTACATTTCTAACAAACTTTGAAAGAATACGTTGTCTTTTAATATGATCTCTTATAAGAGTCATTAAATGAAAATGTCTGTAGCTCATTACGGATTCTTAAATCTGTTGTAGCTTTGTTTTGCAGTGGTCTGCACAGACAAGAAGCTATCTAAATCATTAAAAAACAGAATACTTGAATTTTGACAAAAGCAACCAAAATAAGGTCTATTTCTATCGAAAACATTTACAGGGTGTCGATGAGAATGGACCAAGATCAGACTGCACGAATGTTCAGGCTGATCCTGGTATACTCTCTTAGCAAGGTACATAGAAGGTCACGAAACGCATGATATTTGCTAATTTGCTAATAGAAAATTCTGACGCGGTTCCCTAAGAGTACTTCACAAATATTATGAGCATATTCTATACAGTTTCATTACCATCTAACCTTAGTGTACTCGTAACTGTATGTCTTATCTGTGTCATAGCATGACGTTATAATAATTTATAACATCTAATTTGCGCTTGTCAAAAATACACGTGTTTCTGAACTTTGAAGCAATTTGATAAAATCACAAGAGAAAGCTGACGATCAATGAATACTAAACCGAATCCATCGAAGTTTTCGTAAGACGAGAACCGCCTACGTCTTCAAGTTTTCAACTACATATATTGTATACAGAAGATGGCAAAATTTCTATCTTTTATGGCTGGCGGATATATACGTAGGCTTCTATGCAACATTTCAGGAAAAAATTCTGGTGCCCAGTCGAAACTGGTTAAAAGGTTACTGCGACATAAACTTATATAAAAGTGTCGAAATATGTATATTTATGAGGGAAAGGAATAAATTAAGGATGTACAAATTGACCTGCCGTTGTCTTCCTAATGATTTATGCAGAAGGTCTTACCATAAAGTGGAAAACAAACACAAGGTGACCCTACTATTCAAGTGTAAATATAGAACGAGTCATGTCAAAGAGATGTTCTGTGCCGTAAAACATCGATTATACGAGCACGTATTCATTCGAATCGCGTAATCCGTGTCAGTTGATGTTCACTTAAGATCTAGCTAAATATCTGTCTTATAATGGTATAAAACATTGCTGGAAAATGAGCAATGGTATGTTATAAGCAATTGCACCTGTCACGTCAATGATTTTTTATCTCAAAAGAAGACTAGTGCAGAAGAGAGAAATTTCATACATGCATATATTCGTATTAACATGAATTTGTTTAATACCTGAAATATATGTTAGAATAGTATACTGAAATAATTATAAGACAGAATGATAGCTATTAAAGGTAGCTAGCTATTCAGGCTGTTTTTTATTCTCTAAAATGTTCAAAAATGATTTTTCACTAAATTATGTAAATTATGTAAATTATGTAAACCGATAGCTGACAAATCAGATTGGTAAAGAAAAAGACAAACGTAAGATAGAATATTTTCGATGTTATGTCCTTCATGTGCTACACACGGTTGTCTAGATTTCGCGCCAAAATTTCGCGAAGACTTACGGGACTATCACATGACCAATAACACGGATTCATTTCGAGGCTTCTTGTTCCAATCAGTATGATGACGTCATATCTGGTATGATAAAAATTGACTTAGTTACATGTATCAGTTACAAAACGACCATCCTGTTATTTTATCGCCAGAAATAGCACTTATTTTGATTAATTTAATCAAGTTCGTACGATCACAGAGAAAAAAAATATATGAGCCATGCTCTGTGAAAAGGGGCTTAGCGCATCTCCGTGATCTATGGTACTAAGCAAGCCATTACATAGTTATGGATCCATAATAGCCACTTTTTTTAACAACCGACTCAATCCCGAGTTAGACTAGTTCTTGGACATGCAGAAAATTGACCAATAGCGAAAAGTTTCTGTCCAGGTAAGCTTGCTCGGACTGAGCAGGTTGACCTGGGTCGATACTTTTCGCAGATGCATTAAGCCCCCTTTTCACAGAGTATGGCTCAAATGTAGTTGTATTTATCTATAATTTGCAAGAAATTTTGATTTACAGGATAAAAACCATACAGCTTCCTTAAAGGGATACGAGGTGGTGGGTGGGAGTAAAAAGGGAGGGGGAAATTCACTTTGATGAGTCATCAAGAACATCGATCGAAGGTTATCGCCATTATCTCCTTTCCCTACAATGTTTTCAAAATCCTTTTTTATACTCGTAGTCGTCAAAACACGAAATTATTTGGTAAAAGGTTTATTTTAACATGACACGTCTACGAATAATTTTATGAGGCTTTCGACGACAATAAATTCGAAATTGAATATTAATCAAAATTTGAAGCGAAACTGACCCAAATATGCAAAGCAGCTCTAACAGTTCTTACTAAATAGAGAAACTTGTAAAGAAAAAAAGTTAAAATTCTAAATTACGGTTACATCAGGTATCCAAAGCGGTGTACTTTTTTTTCTAATCATTAAATGTGAATATGCAAAACATGGATAATCAACAGATAAAGGGCTTAATAAGGAAACGCTAAGAGATAAATTGCTCATCAGCTGAATTTCTCCTCTTGCCACAATGTTTCAGAATGATATGCTGAAAGACGTTAAAAGTTTTTTGCAGGTTAAATGAGGTAAACTTCAGAAACAGTCGGTGAAATCGTTATGTCGAGTTAACAAATAACTAACAGCCTAAAGTCCATATTCAAAACCATTCTAAGGAAAATTTAAACTCTAACAATTGATTTAGAAAGGAACGCAATTTCTGCTTGGCAACACCATTTGGTCAGAGATAGAGAGACAGACAAACAGGCAGACAGATGCCCAGACAGACAAACAGGCAGACAGATGCACAGACATGCAGGCAGACCGACAGACAGACAGACAGACAGACGGACGGACGGACGGACGGACGGAGACAGAGAGAGAGAGAGAGAGAGAGAGAGAGAGAGAGTGAGAGTGAGAGATTTACAAGAAATAAACATGTAGCTTTAACAACAGAATATTTCAGCCAATTATATAAGTTTTGGAATCCATATAATAAGAACCGACCTTGGAACGCTTTCCATAAGTTTCGTTAGTGTATCACATTGATGTTCACATTGACGTAAATTTATCGGGAAATATTTACATTAAGAGATATGGGCACAATTTCAGATACTCTTTGTGGACATTGTAGATCAAGATCAGACTGTGCAGAACATAAATCTGACGAACACTATTTTGCGAGATAATCAAACCGAAGCAGCCTTGAAGCTGCGACGATTAACTCTCTTCCAAAAGTTTAATTTTAGATTCGGCCGAATTGAAAGCGTTTGTAGAGAAGAAAGTTGTGATTTCTAGCTTTGAAAGGATAGGAAACATTGAGGAAAAAATGAAAAAAATGCTGGTAACCAGCATTTTCTCCTTTTCCTATAATATTTTCAAAAGCCTTCTTCTTCATGATCGTTAAAATAAGGGACAGTTTGGATAAAAGTTAAGTAGTCTGGTTTTTTCTCTGTCTGGAAATAGTCTATTTCATTTATTAAGTGCGCAAAGTGTTTCTAGTCCAAAAAAGTAGGCCAACGCACATATGGGATGATTGTTTATTGTTAATAAAATGTAGGTCTATGCTACAGTCAAACAAAACCTTGTTTTCAGACTGAAGCTGTGTAATGTTTTTTTTCCTAGTAATGGGTGTACTAATTTGTATTGATCATTGGTTTTCAATTTTCTTCGACTTTTGATATTTCAAGGCTTGCTTTCTGAGTAGATGACATAACACGTCTTAGTCAACAAGAAAAGGTCTTCTTCGAATTCAGATATGGCATGCAACACGTGAAAAGAGGCATTTGGACATTTGACTAAAGTGTAGTACTGGATCCGCCTGCACACTCCGTGCTGACTAATCCGAAACGACTTTTCGTTTTTATGTAATTTTCTGTTTTGCGCAAGTCTGCTGTAGGACAAGATCTAATGTAGTTGTAAAGTGCCGTCTCGGATTAGCCTGCGCGGACTGCGCAGGCTGATCCAAGACGAAGCTTTACGAAATGTCCGACTATCCCTTTTTGCGTTTTGCAGACTAGATTATATGAACACCTGGCCATTGTTTGTATGCTGTTTAACGACCTTTTGAACATGATATCAGTTATATCGAGGCGGCCAGTACACCAGTCTTATTAATGCTTTTGGAGTTTCTGTTATAGTTCTTCGCACAATCTTCTTTCCAAGCCATGGACTGCTGTTCCACATTGACATAGCCGAAACAAGCAATAAATAAGAAACTGTCCTGGTTAGATATACGAGGGCTGTCCTTAAAGTTTTGAGACTGTGGCTGAATCTCAAAAGGTATTTAAAATCAATCAATGAAAAACATAAACTGTGAAGGGAGACTTTTTATGAAACAACTGACAAAATGATATTCTCAAAGTTCATACTTAGACAGAAAACAGTTGCCAAGACAACCAGCGTAGGGTTTCACGCAGCACTTTAAAATTGGTCTTTACTAATAATTGATTACACTTAATAAAATGCCTAACTGACGAAATGTTTGCCTCCAAAATGCAATGTAAAAACACATGTAGTTAAAATAAATTCTGTCACTCTTCTGCGTAAAATTTTTATGTCATCTAACGGTAAACAAGTTCGTAATTTTCAACGGAAGTAAACACACTCCAACAAGATGTCTGAAAAAACTCTGACGCTGACGTCGCGCACGGAGCAGTGGTCCGTATTCAAACATTTCGTTCGAATCGGAATGAATCTTATACATACATATACATTTCTTAGTAGGGATAAATCAAGACCAGTGTTCTCCAGGTCGCTGATATTCGCTGGCATAAATGTGTCAGTGATGGACATGAAGATGTGAACGATTTAAAGCAGATCGGCAGTCCATCAGTTGCGAGTGAATGTGACACTAGTTAGATCTGTGTAGGCTATAATGTTGCAAGAGGACTGATAGAGGACAGTGAAAGAAACTGTGAACACTGTTTAGCTAGAATGGATAGTTGTGCATACAACTATGAAAAAAAAAATAAAAAAAAAGTATCGAAAGTAAGCGCCGGAGGGGTTCCCAGGCTCCTCTCGCAAGAGGAAAAGGCAGCTCATGTAATGGCCTCAAAAGCGTTCATCCACAATGTGAACGAGAAGGGCACTGGTTCTCCAATCGGATAATCACCATGGATTAAACCTACTTCAGCCTATATGAGCCAGAGACAAAGTTGGAGTTGGTTTGGACATATTTTTATGCAATTAGTTGAACGCCACCGTAAGTCAGGTTTTTCCCTGAGCACCCGTTTCTTTGAATTTGGACCCCAAAATTTTCTGAAAGTCCACAACAATTACGATGTTAACCTTCTTAAATTTATTTGAAGGGGCTCAAATGACCCACCTGTTACAAAGTCCAGAGAAAACCCTGGTAAGTGCGTACATTCATGCGGAGAATATTTTGAAAAACCGTGAATGACGTGACATCATGAGACATCGGAGTGATCCGTGAGTTGTTACCTGTACTTCTTATGATGTGTATTGTATGTGTCCACTTGGCTCTGTCTTCTTTAAACTTTCAGGAGTTTTCTATAACAGACACACATGTTAGCTGGTAAAATTTCCAATGTATCCTGCAAGCAGTTTGTTTTTTATTCACGCAGTCTCAAAACTTTACGGACAACCCTCGTACTTTTGCCTCTGAATTATACCGCCTTTTATTTCATGCTCTTCGGTAGTTTATCGAGAAATAATAGTGCAATATGTTTTGACATTTCATTGTAACGAACAGTGAAAAATACTGATTTTATATTTTCTGACTCTCCAATTAATGGCGGAAACGGTAGTTCACGAGCACTAGTTACATGTACCTACGTAAACAGTGCGTGCCATTCAACAAGACGGAAATATGACGTAATCTATGGTCATTTACCCTACATTTCTCGCGCTTAACGTGATATTGTGATGCGTTGCTTTGTGGAGTGGCTACGCCATGGGGTATTACCGAAAACAACTGTGCTGGATTTTGATAAAAGATGTTAGGCGACGGGAGAGGAATAAACTATTTCACACTGGTTTTCATCAATTTTCGGGTAGACACGTGACTCGTGATGCAAAAACCTCAACCCGAAAACTGCTGAATAAATTAAAACCAAATGTTCAGCTATTGGTAAAACCCAAAATATTGCGATTTCAAAGACCTTCTTTTTTGTTTCTCTAGAAAAATCTCATGTAGTCGGACAGTCTAGAACAAACATCAGACTGCATGGTCCATGAAGCTGATCTTGATGTACACTTTCCACAAAGGTCAAATTGATTTACGCTCAACTAAACATGTGTATGTTCCGGTATATCATTTCATTAAATATTGTTGCGAAATACTTTTGTACGCTAAAGTAGGACAGGTCTGATTGGGATAGTCTGGGTGTTTTCTTTCTGTATTTATAATTTCAAAATCAGACATTTTTTTAACTCGAAACAGACCTAGATCTACGTGTACGCCCATTTCCGCGTCCTTATTTAACCCTCGGGCGAAAACGGTTTTTTTTTTTTGCATCGAACAAGACCAGATTGCAGATCTTGGATCTATACCGCCCGCTGCCACTCAAGCCTTGACGATGAAAATCTTTCCGATGTTTAGTAGGTTATATTGACAACTGTCTGTAGAAGTCCAGTTAATATATTTGGCCCATACAGAATTAAACATAATGGTAGATCTACAGCTAAAATCTACTAAGTCAATGACAAGATGATCCGCGACGTGGTTGGTTACCGGATTGCGCAGGTGCCCGAATCACAAGTAGGGGTATTTACTGGACCTTACCAAAGTATACCGGGTACATAATCACTACATTAATAGGTCTTTGGATTTTTTCAACAGTTTTTCAGCTTCATGTATATCACGGCTGCAAGTGCACCTACCCATGCATTCCTGGACTTTCTTTGACAGCACTACACAAATTATACTTTCCCAGCCACAAACTGCTCTCCCAGATAGAATGGTTTTCATCAATTTTTGGGAAGAGGTTTGGCCAAGTTGGGATTAGAACTCGCAACAGAAGAGTGTTTTACCTATTTCGCAATCGGATTATTAGCCCAAAGCTTTACCAACAAGTACTTGAGCTTGGCAAATCCTTTAGGAAATGGCTGCAAGTGTCTCACTGGATCTGGGAACCAGAGTTGTATTACTGTTGACGAAAGTCAACACGTGACTCATGAAGCAAAAACCTTAATCCGAAAACTGCTGATTAAAACAAAACCGAATGTCCAGCTAATGGTAAAACCCAAAATATTGCGATTTCAAAGACCTTTTTATATTTTATTTCGCTAGAAAAATTTAATGTAGTCGGACAGGTTAGATCAAAGATCAGACTGCATGGTCCATGAAGTCTAATATTGATCTACACTATCCGCAAAAGTGAATTGATTTACGCTCAACTAAGTATTTGTATGTTCCGGTATTTTATTTCATTAAATGTTGTTGCGAAATACTTTTGTACGCTAAAGTAGGACAGGTCTGATTGGGATAGGTTGAGTGTTTTCTGGTTCTATTCAAGACTTTAAATCAGACAATTTTTGACTGGAAACAGACCTTGATCTATACGTACACCCCCAATTCCGTGCCCGTATTTAACCCTTAAGGCGCTTCAGGCGAAAATGGAAGTTTTTTTTTTGCGGACGGCATAGAGCAAGGTCAGACTGCAGAGAACATTCTGATATTGGATCTATACCGCCCGCTTGTCCACTCAAGCCTTGGCGATGAAAATCTTTCCGAGGTTAAGTAGGTTATATTTTGTACTGTCTGTAGAAGTCGAGGTTATATATTTCGCCCATACAGAGTTAAACATAATGGTATTGCTAAAAACTGCTAAGTCAATGACAAGATGGTGATTCTAATCGTTGTATCATAGCTCATAAATTGAGGTGCCGAGCCGGATAATGTAGTCGTTAATGTGCAGCATTTAGAACCCAGGGGTCGATAGTTCGATTCCGAGCTCATCAAAAGGACTGATGATAGTTATTGCAACAGCATTCATTCCTCTCTCACCGCTTAACATTGTTTTGACGATGGTTTTTGTGGGAAAGTGGTCAGTGTCTTCAAAAGAATGATGGCAACTTATTATAGCTTATGCGGACGGCGTAGATCAAGATCAGACTGGTATACTTGCATCTCGGTAATGGATTACACCCCCTTTTACCAGAACATGGCTCATTTACGGGGTTCATGTATACCATGTGGCATGCAACATGCGAAAAGGGGCATTCGGACATTTGCGTAAAGTGTCGTATCGGATCAGCCTGCGCAGTCCGCGCAGACTAATCCGAAACGATACTTTCCGTTTTTGTGTAATTTTCTATCTTGCGCAAGTCTACTGAAGAACAAAATCTGATGTAGACGTAAAGTGCCGTCTCGGATTAGTCTGTGCGGACTGCGCAGGCTGATCCGAGACGACACTTTACGCAAATGCCCGAATGCCCCTTTTCGCGTGTTGCAAGCCATATATGTATACATTTTGTCAAGTATCCTGCGTGGCTCAGTGGAGAAGGCGTAGGATTCGAAATCCGGAGGACACAGACTTGATCCTCACCAAAAGTTCTGATATTTTCGTGAGAGTGTCCTTGGGCGAAATACTTTCGAGATTTATATCGGTCCGGATGTCAGCTGGATGATTAGTTGAAATATCAATATCATTAATTCACCTTCCTAACTATTAAATATACAACAAACAGTATTATTCTAAAAAATAATATATATTCGTAATATACCAATATTTATATTAGTAAAGAGAGCGTTTATTTCAAATAGGTCTATATATTTATACAATACCACAATCCTGTTTGCTCTTTAGGTACAAGTGTTAACGCAGACATACTTAAGCGGCAAATTTGATAGTTTGGGCGCCAGGGGTCGCCACTGTCTTGACACGATGTTTGCCAGCCATGATTTAGCATTCATTTTTTTACGCTATTACGTGATTTAAGTTGACATTATGGTGGAAACTGCTATGTTTTGTCACTGGACTTGTGGGTGATACTGCACCCTTTTTCAGTTGACACTTTGTGGTTATACTCTTGGGATAGGTAGGAATAAGAACTTTGCTCGCAGGGCCAAGGTCAAGGTAATTTCACCGAAAGCGAGCTGTGCAATATTTTGTTGATCATTGTCCAACTGAACAAACCGACTGGACAAATAAATCATCGAAGTCAACTTATTGAATGGATTCAGGAATGCTGGATCATCAACCAGAGTATGGAGAGAGCATGGTAATATCAGATTGTATGGAGATGCAGGCTGATTTTGGTCCACACTTTTCGAGAAGACCATGATAATATAAAGAAGTAGCGAATCGGTTCGGTTCTCTGAAAGGAATGAGAAAGAAATTTCCCAGGCGTGTAACCTAGGTCAAAATTGAACAAGGGAGGTAAGCGAGTTTAAACAAAACAGTGCGCCATCCAGTAAGCAGAATTAGATTGATGTTCTGCCTTAATCAGTCCACTAGATCAATTTCAGCTGTCCTTCACCAAATTCTGCGAGTAAGCGTAATACGGTTGTAAACAGTAACCATGAGAATGATTTAGCATGGTGAACTGAAATGAATGGAAACCTATGGGCTTTTGACACGGATCTAATTGTCCCAGGAGAACCATGAATGATAGAAAACATGGAATGATCCACAACAGGGGAGTCAGCATTATGCATTTAAACCATCTCAGTATTATCCTAGTCGAAATTATCTCAGAAGAAAATTTCAGTTATTGACAAGAACGCCACTTTTTTTTTTATCTAGCAGACCACTGATAAAAGAATGTGACAAAAAAAAAAAAATGCTTGTAACGAGCAATTTCTCTTTTTGCTACACTTTTCTCATGTTTCCATGCATAGATATTTGGTAACAAGTATACGTTTTTTCTCGTAAACTCTTCCTCACTGTGGTGGTTTACATAACGTCATCCTTGGGAGTCTATGGTTACATAACATAGTGCATCTTTGTGTCAAAACCACAGGCATATTCGAGAGAACTAGTGCTCCAAAGCAGACGCTAAATACTCTTTAACCAGACTACCCCGGACTCTTGTGTTTTATGTTCCTCTAAAAAATGCTTTTTTTTTTCAATTTTGGACCAAGCATTTGTTTACAACGTTGCAAACTCTTCCCTTCGAATCAAAGTTTCATCAATTGGTTAGACTTTTTATAGTTTTTTTTTAACGTACAAAAGGCCTTAGCTACAAAGTTATTAGTACGAAAACAACCTTTTTCTCTGACTAGGGAATTCGTATTTCGAAAGGAGGTTCATACTCAGACAGTTACTGGCTTTGTTCACCAGAAAAGTAGCTTTAAAATAATAATAATAATAATAATAATAATAATAACAATAGTAATAATAATAATAATAAGAATTATGATAAAAAGTCATAAATAAGGTATTGTTGGTGAGGAAAAGCATCCGATTTTTGAGGGGGGGGGGGGTCACAGCGGACGAAATCTTTTTCTGACTTAAACATGCAATAACTTGCTTCGCTGAATGACCATTAGTTTGAATTCAAAAGCACACAGATAATTATGAAATTCAAAAAACCTGTCAACAGAGCATAAAATTACGCCTAGCCTATGCACGAAATGGTATTTATCAGCATTTTCTCCTTTTCCCGCAATGCTTTTAAAAAGCATTCTTCATCAGGGTCGTTTAAACACCACGTCGTTCGTTCATGTATGGTCTAAAATATGGGTCTAGTTCAGTAGGTAAAGTACAGGGCTTGAAACATGGGGGGGGGGGGGGAGCTTGTCCAAATCCCCAGCTTGGCCAATCTCCTTCTCGGGAATGATGATGGTCATTGCGGCAGAATTCATTCCTCTCTTACTACCAGTGGCATAGGAAGAATACTGTGCGAAGGTAAAAGAAACTTCAGAAAAACATGAATAAGAGCATTTGCCGCCTCAATATAACTGAAATAATGTTGAAAAAAGGTCTTAAAACCACAAAATAAATTATTGGGGACGATTTCAAAATTCAGTTCGTACTCTGTCGACAATAAACACAAGGATACTTAGGTACTTCATATTTGTTGACGTGCATTATCATATTTATAACTCCTTTGTTTTATTTTGATACAAAGTGCCCACACAGAAACAATCTGTTTTATGACTGATCTGAAATTTTAGTATTTTAATGGAGAGCTAACAGCTCTACTTGATACCTTTATGCGTAATTTCAGTCAAAGCCCACTCAAGGGCAAACACGCCGAATTCGTCCCTTTACTCGCTCTTAAAAAACACGGTCGGACAAAGAGCAACAGCTTGTAACAAACAGTTGCTCCTTTTCCAAAAAAAAAAAGGTTTTCTGTATCATTCAAAGTAGAATTTTTTTCTTCTCCTTATACTTTCTCTATGTGTACAAGTTGTTACATTGAACGGTGCTCTGGGAAAAGTGGTATATAGGTGGTGCATTTTCACGATGTAGTATAAAAGTTAACATCTTTACCAAACGACAAAATTTTAGACTGGTCCAAATTCAAACCATTTGTAGACGACAAAATTAACGTGACTCAAAAATTGAAACTTGTTCTGGGAGGGTAGAAAACATTGTGGGAAAAGGAGAAAATGCTGGTTACCAGCATTTCCTTCGTTTCCCACAATGTTTTTCAAAAGGCTTCTTTCTCAGAGTCGTGAAAACCCGGGATTGATCGGTAAAGAGTTAAGTCGTGGCATAGTACGGATCTATTTTGTCTAAAAAACAGGCTGAATATCCACACAGATCAGCCTGTGCGGACTGTGTAGGCTGATATGGGTTGATTCCTTTAGGCATCTACATTAAAACACTTTTTCATAGAGCATGACTAAAAATATTAATATGAGCCATACTCTGGCAAAAGGGGGCTTAATGCATCTCCGTGATCCATGGTACCAAGCAAGTCATCACATACTTATGGATCCATAATAGCGACTTTTTTAAACAACCGACTCAATTATGAGGTATACTGGTCCTTGGACATAGAGAAAATTGACCTAGAGCGAAAAGTTTCGGCCCAGGTCAGCCTGCGCGGACTGCCCAGGCTGACCTGGGTCGATACTTTTCGCAGATGCATTAAGCCCACTTTCCAAAGAGCATGGCTCAATTATGTAAGTGCCAGCAAAAACCCTGCAAGGTTATTGATTAATCCTCTTATCCTGCTAAATAACTAACATGAAACTTTCTAATAGATAGTAAAAACCCCCCAAAATTTGCAATTTCAAAGTTATGTTTTGGGGAATAATATCCCCTCATCGAACAGTGTAGATCCAAGATCAGACTGCACGTTCTGTGCTGTCTGATCTTGATCTACACGGTCCATAAAAGGTCAGTGAGTCGCGCTTAGCAGCTTACGGGTTAAGCTCATGCGCGTAATGTTTGCATTTGGGCCATCCTACTTTCGATATAGATGTCACAGAGCTATCTTCTTATGTACATGTATGTATAGGTAGTTTGGGGTTGTCTGCGCATGTCATATTCTTCGAAGATTCGACCTGTCTGCTATGACGCATCACCCATCCCCGTATACCTGGGAAAAGTAGGGCTTATACCGAAGCTATTAGCCTATTACCCAAGCATGTAGGGGCTGTTTTAATAAATGGCCGGTGCATAGGTTACGTGCTGGCCGATCATAGCTGAATGAATCGCACCAGGTAGCGTTTTATTGAGTAAAAGTTTATTTCATTTTGAAATTCAAAGTAACGGTTGTTGTTTTGAAAAGTAGTCCGGTTCTGTACCCAGAATGCCCAAATTAGATAGATGTGTATTTGTAGAATGCTATCTAGCGGGAGATAATGGGTAGTTTGGGGTTCAAGGAAACCCCCTGAATTTTGAAATATCTTAAAAGATACTTTATAGATTTTTATGAAACTGTTTGAAGTCTATTAAAATGACCCTACCAACTCTTATAGCGAAAATTAGAATTTTTCTTCCACGAGAAAGAGTATTTTACCCATTCCAGTGGTGTTAAATTTTTGTTCTAAAGCTTAACTTTCTCCGACTGTTCCAAACAATGACCAGAACAGCAAACCTAACCGGACAAGTGCATGACGTCAGTTGCTTAACTTTAGTTAAATATGAGGCCCTGTAATTGTTTTTTGCGCAAATGATATAGAACTGTACCTTACATTAGATATCGCTTTCGCCACTTTCATACAAATCTTAAAAGTCTAAAGTGATTTGTCAAATGTTCTTTCGTATGTTATCCGTTTTCCAAAATTTAATCTCTATTTCATTTTCCGCATGGCTTCATGTTTTATACCACTTCAGTTGAGATATGTATTAAAACCACCTAATACCAGGGCTCGAAGGTCTTTCAGGGTTTGTTTTGAATTGTTTTTTCGCCATGATTTCTTTCAGTTCGCCCAAAATTAGTCAATTGGATGTAGGTTACTGTTATACAGTGGTTGTCTTAAAGACACTGTGTCCCTTTGACCGGAAAAATTAAAATACTCATCTACACAATACTTTGGGGCTGGTTTATGTAATTTAATCCGTTCATTCAATTCACCCTTCTTCATCTGTATGCTATACAACATGATGTGAGCCAAAGTTTGTGTGGGTTTACGGAAAACATTTATGGTTGGCTGTGAAGAGAAACGAAGTGTTAACAAGTGCGTGCAAGTCTCCGATATTGAATCAAAATAAAACCAGAATAAAAATGAGAATAAAAATGAGATAATGGCCTCAAAAGTTGATGCTTTTGATGTTCAAACAATAGATGACCACAGTTACTGTATTGCAGGATAATTGTTTTCATAAACAGGTAAACCCTTTACTCGAAACAGTCGTCTCCACTCCCACCGTTTTATCTGCTATTTTGTTCATGCATTTTTAAGGTAGTAGACCCCTAACGCTTCTAGTGCAACATGGAATAAAATTCTTTTGATGTCTATCTTGAAATCATTTGTTGATACTTTTGTTAGTTTCCTGAAAAGGGAGGCAATTATTATCTCCCTTTGTAATGCGAATATTCGGTGGTTTTAGATTTATAAATGATAATTCTAAGAAGGCAAAAGAGGAAAAAGTGGCTCGGTTAAAGTAGTACAGTAATGCTCATTTTTAATCATAGCAAATTTTGTAGGATAATATTTTAGAGGAAATAGCAGTTTTCCATTAGGGGTCTACTACCTTAAACATTGCGTTGAATGACAAAATGTCAAACTAAGTTACCAAAAATTCTGATAAAAAAGTTTCACTCAGTGTTGGTAAAGGTATTATTACGTATGCAAAATTGCAGTTCAATAGCTAAAGCATTTTTTAAAGATATTTCAAGATTCAGGGGGTCCCTATGAACTTCAAACTACCTATACACATTTCAAACCGAACTGTGTACATATTTCTATCTAACTACATCTGTAAACAGGGACCGTGAATGGTATATAAGCTACAGGTGATGGAGCAGGAAACTTGTTTGTCTGTAATTCCTTTTTATGTGATAAATAGAATCTCACATTCGTGTTTATGTATTATCATTTATATCAAGCTCAACCACTCATGTAAGATACCCCATACAGAGATATATGTATGAATTAGCCATGCCCTGCGAAAAGGGGGTTAATACATCTGCAAGAGGTATCGACCCATGTCAACTTGGGTAGTCCGCAGATGATAAAAGATAAGGGCTCGCAACTTCAGTAAAGGATGTCCGATAAGCCCGTTACTATAAATGTTATAACAGATTGTTAATAGAACTACCAAAAAAAAAAGTGGATAAAGCTGTCACATAGTGGTAAAACACAGTAACACCAATCCATAGGTTGCAGGTTCGAGTCCAAGTATTTTTCAGGGCCACTTAATATTTTCAAATTACCCAGATGTAAACTGGTAAGGAATCAAGAAGTAGTCTCGGGTGTCATGATTAGTGCTTTACATTGGGGTAGTGAATGTAGCGGGGGTGTTTTTATGTGAAGAAGAGCGAGGGCCTCTTACCTAGATTTTCTTGTATCCAGTTCTTTCACCTAGATTCTTTCAATCCCTCTAGCCAAAATACCTAGACCACGGAGGGACCTAAATGTTACAATTTCCTCATTACGACCCACACAAAACATTTTTTCGACCTCACAAAAACGTACATATTAGAATATAATTATTTTTAACGGTCATGTAAAATAAGTGAAAAAAAAAACTCAATTGCTCGCCAAATCTGTCAACTGCAGGGACGATGAAATCATATTGGAACAATGGTCGCTTTTTGTAGTGCCGTCCAGTTTGAATCTCTCGCCACATTACTGCATGTTCATGAGTCTTTTTCTACACCAATTATTCAACCGAGTTGTTAACCCCTAATAAAACAATGTCGTCCTTTTATGAAACTGAAATAGAAGGCTCTTTGAAACATTGTAACCATCATTTTCTCGTTTCCCATATTTTTTTCCTTTTTTTTTCAAAGCACAGATACCACACATAGCGAACTTTCGCGGACCTGTTAAAATCGATATCTGCTTATTTTACCTGTATTTTTTTTATATAGAATTATGAAGGGCCTTGTTAGGTAAACGCTTATAACTTCTTCAATTATCAGAATTGAAAATTATCTCAAGTGATGTAAGAAAATTCAATTTATTCTCTTTCAAATAAACTTAGTTTTATAAATTTCGTAAAAGAAACTTTTGTTCCTTTTTTAACTTTAAAATTGTGAGATTGTTTACATAGTATAAAGAGGAAAAATACATTTTCCGAAGTTAAAAACTGACATATTTATTGAATTTTCTTTCTTTGTGTTGAAAGTCAAAATTATCTCAAGTGAAGTCATAAAGCTTAATTATTGCTCTTTAAATTGGTATAAGTTTGAGTCATTTAAAAAAAATAAACTTTAGGTCCTTTTTACTGTTTTTTAGTGCCCCTATCCTATTTTTTTTTCTTTTTCCGTGATCGTTCGGATTGTGTCGTAATTTGCCGATGATCGCCGAGTCTAACTGTTACACATGCCGCCCGGGTATCTTTACTGTGTTACGCAATGTTATACTGACAAACGGACACCCTGCTATGTTTATGATACACATGTATCAGCATGATTATGAACTGGAATTCATACCCGGGTTGTTTGATCATGACAGTATCTCGAAGATATTTTTTATGTATCTACTAGATCTAATGAAAGACCAGAATTTGATATTTTTGAGATTATTTCCATGGATTTACAATCACTAAGATTAAGATTTGAAATCAGAAAATGTACCTTTGCTATTTTTCAACTCTTCAATTTTCGGATCATCTGACCCACATTTGACCCGCAGTTAATTTGTCATTTGCAATGCTTTTGACTTGAATAAGTCTAAAATTTTGTCGTCTGGTAAAGAATTTTGGCCATTAACTTCTAACTGAAAAATCAAAGTTTGACTCTTTGATGGCCGGTGATTATTGGCAAGGCACCGTCACGGGAGACCAGCAAAGCACTTGAAAACTAGGCAAAACATAAATCACAGCGAGCTGCCATACTGTTGAAAGCGACGTAAACCACATTACAAACAAACAAGAAAGCAAACAAAAAGCAAAGGGGTCATTACAGTATGAATAAGTTGATTGTAGGTATATATACATGTACATGTATATGGCAGTGTCATTTGACAGATGACGTTGAAGCAATAAATACGATACAGAAATACAATATTTACAATATATGTAAAAACAATATCCGTGCTTAGGACAAAAACATCGGGATACGAGATTAGCGTCATCAAACCGGAGTGGACGTATCTCTATTTGAAATTTTGGTCGATCAGACCCGGCTTTCGGTGTAGAAAAGTCACCGCGAAATGATTTTTGCTGAAAGCCGTTAGGTGAGCTGTCCGCCAGTAGGTTTTTTTTTTTTTTATTTTATTTATTTATTTATTTATTTTCAAATTCTAAGACAACCGATTTAATTGACTGTCACAGAACGTGTCAGTGAATCATTACATGTAAAGAATAAAGAGGTTACTACTTTGGTTTTAAATACTTAATATTGCTTCTTATATGGCTGATGCAACTCCTGATATCTACGGGTCAAAACTCGTTTATGTCCAATAGTGTAAAAGACAATATCTTATATCTGGACTTCTAACATAAGACAATAATCCTCCTTAGCCTGGGTTTTTAATGTGCAATCAAACAAATTTTCTTGATGTCAATCGATCGATGTCACCACCACCACCACCAACAACAACAACAATGATTTCAACGGCAATAAAAGGCCACTGGCCTAAAATGCTATTATTTACCATTTCATTCTTTTTTTTTTTTATAGAAGGAGAGTTGTCGGTCATCGAGATAAAACACTGACTGAATTAAAGGAAGAAAAGGAATACTATAATGAAAACTATATCGTCTTGGAGAAAATGGTGTACGTATCGGGCTTCAGCCTCTCACATCGAAGGCTCCAGGTTCGAATCCCTTGATGGGCGGGGCCAACGTTCGGAACGACCCACAAAGCGACGCGAGTAACGTTACTGTTTCAGGTCGATACTTTTTGCAGATGCATCAAGCCCCCTTTTCACAGAGCTCATATATTTTGGGTTGAAAGTGACAAGGACCTAACACCCTGTTGTTTTTTTTTCACTCAGCGATTTATGCAAATAAAAAAAAGGAGTCAATCTTGACCCTTTACAAAACAATCCCGTATTTAAACGACCCTCAGAAATAAAGCTTTTGAAAACATCGTCACAAAGAGATAAAAAGGTACACAGCATTTTCTCCTTTTCCCAACCTCCTCCGCTTTAAAAACAAGTCCGATCATTTTTGACACATTTACTTTGTCTTCTGCTATTGCTCTCAATTTGGTAGGGTCTGGCATTTTGTCTTATGGTATGGAGTTTAATAAGAGGCACCAATAATTAAGTTCATTCGAGTGTATTCGCCTTTATCAACTAATCTACTTGAGATTTTAATCAGCAATTTGTAAACTATTCTATTTAAATAAATACTTATGTACTAGTTTAACTTTACAGGTAACATGGGCGTGTACTTTACGTCACAGAAAAATGGGCAAGTTCTGATTATATTAAGAACAGTGTAGGCCGAGGTCAGACTTCTGAAAACATAAGGTCGGATTTTGGATCTGAACTGAGCACGAGTTTTGAGATGTTCTGGTCAAAATGCATTTCACCTTTTTTGAAATAAATTTAGAAATTCAAACACTACTCGCAAGGTTAAAGGCACTTTTCATATCACCTTCCTTGTGCAAATATATATGAGCCACGCTTTGACAAAAGGAGGCTTAATTCATCTCTATGATCAATGATACCAAGCAAGTCATTACACAATCATTGATCCCATAAAATCCATTTTATCTAACAGTCAACTGAACCACTGGTCCTTTGACATGCAGAAAATTTATCAAAAGCAAAACGTTTTGGCTCAAGTCAGCCCGCGCGTACCGCATAGGCTGACCTGGGTCTATACTTTTCGCAGATGTATTAAGCCTCCTTTTCATACAGCATGGCTCAATTATCTTTCTAGAAAATTGAAAAACTCGCTAGCTTTGCTCCGGAAGAAGTCTGTGCCTATTTCGTTCTCAGTGCAAACTGAATTTCTTGCCAGATACATGAGCGGCGCTTGAAACAAAAGGACGTTTAATGCAATTTCGTAATGTATCTTCTTCTACTGAGAAAGTTGTTGCATAATATGGATCCATATTATCTAAAAAAGACTGAGTCGTGAGATAGAGTGGTCTTTTGACATACAAAAGAAAGCACCAATAGCAAAACGTTTCGACCCATGTCAGCCTACAAAATCTATGCCCATTTGGTGACCTTTCATGCCTTCTAAGAAGAGACTGGTCGATCTTTATTTTTGATGTGCTCTTTCCGATACTAAAATAGTTACTTAACGCTTTACCTGGCGACAAATTTTCAGTCTGTGTGAAATTGAAAGGATTTGCAGACAACCAACTGTATAGCTCGAATGGTGGAATTGGTATTTGTACCGATGGAAAACAAAAGGTTAAAAGTTTAGCCACGTCCATTTTGAAAGTATTTGCAGGTGACAGATTAAGACTGGTATCTGTCATTGTGTGCATAATGATTGAAGCAGTCGAAACCTGGAGGCCAAAGGATCGACACTGACTCGAAAAACCGAGTTTGTGATATGACTGGAATAAATGTTAAAATCAGGGTAAAAATCACTCAATCAAGCAAGCAAGCAAGCAATCAAGCAAGCAAGCAAGCAAGCATGCAAGCAAGCACCTAGCCCATTATCCTTTTATGTCAGTGGTATAAAGATTCGTACATTTAGTAAAGTGCTCATACAGATGACCAATGAATGGACAACAGCATATAGAATCAGCTGATCATTATGTGGCTAATTAATGGATCTATTTTTAAACCATTTTGTAGTAGATGTAGTACTCAGATTATATCTAATGACGTCATCAAAACTTCGATTACAGTACACCAAAGGATAGTTCCAAATTGGTCTAATGTGCTTGTAGATTCGTTCTCAGATTTCAAGAGCATTAATATTATATTTTTAAAGACGAGAATGACACTTACGTTGCTGTAGCGGACAGAGTGGATCAAGCTTAGACTACACGGTCAGTTGATTTTTCTTTAAAGACTTTACCCGAAAATACGTTCTTTATTTGCAGTGAAATTATAGTTTTGGACCTGAAAAACAGGTCCTGTTTATTGCTCGACGAAAAATTTAAATTTGCGCTTCCTGAAGCAAATTTGCTTCGTACAACGTTGAGAAAATCACAGTAAAGGATTATTATTTAACATGGACAAAGATTCAATACAGAAATACATATAAAAAGATCGTGGCGAAAAAAGAAATTGCTCGGCACCAGCAATCTCTCTTTTCACCACGATGTTTTCAAAAGTCTTCCGCTACAAGACAATGAAGAATCATCTGCAGAAACTGTTGAATTAATCTTCTTGACAAAATTTAAACAGCGTTCATTGTTTACCCTTAAACTGCTAAATAACCTAAACGAAATGTTTCATCCAATAGAATATGCCAAAATGCTGGGATTTAAATGTTTTCTTCGAAGAAATCTCACTGTATCGGACATTGGAGGCCTAAGATCACACCGCACGTTCTGTACAGTCAGATCTTGATCGCCAACTGTCCGTTAAAGAGCAATGTACCGCACAGAGCAGCCTACAGGGTTAAACCTCTTAATGTTCTTGTTTTATTTGATAAAAGATTTCATTCAGTTTTCAACGAAAGCGTGATTATAGAGGATAAACTTTTACCGTTTACGAGCTGTTATCTATAGAATATTCAATCGTATCACTGCAGGTGTGAAATGATTTGTTTTATTTCGGGACGGAATGTCAATAAGTATTGAGTATTATAAATGCTCATTTACGAGGCAAGCATCAGACGTTAAATATACCTTTGGTAGGCTTGTTATTGGAAAGGCCTGTTCGACTCTTTGTGTGTGGTAAACATATGATTTTAAAAGACTATATTTTGCGATTTATCGTAGTGTAATGATGATAATGATGATGATAAAAGTTAGTATCGAGTAGTTATTGTTCTTGTTGCTGATAATAGATATTGTTTTGATGATGATGATGATGAGGAGGAGGAGGATGAGGAGGCTAACAAAGTTAACAGAAATCAAACTTATGTCCGTGAGCGAATAACAAAATAAAGCAGAATAAGAGATGTTCGATGAATTGTTTATGCTTAATTTAAAATGCGCATTCTGTCATTCTAGAAGACATACCTATACTCATTACACCTTGCGTTACAGTTTTGCGATAGACCTGATTTAAAAGCATTCAGGCCAAAAGGAGACAATCCTCGTAGCTAGCACTTTCTGCTTGTAACCGTTAGGCTGCTAAGCGCGACTCACTGACCTAATGCGGACATTGTAGATCAGGATCAGACTGCAGAGAACGTGCAGCTGATCTTGGATCTATACTGTCCGATAAGGCGATATTTTTCTCTAAGAAATAAGTTTAAAATAGCAACGTTCGAGTTTTTACTATCGGCTTGAAAGTTTCATTTCACTTTTTTTAGCAGGATTAATACAACGATTTTTGCAGGTATTCTTTGGCTAAATCTTGATTCATGTTGATCATTCATGCCTTACAAGGTTGTTTTGAAAATTATCTGCTGCAAAAGTGTGTCAGGAGGTAGACCTTAATCTAATGAATTAAAAGATGAAATTTTATTTCATGCTTTCCGGTAGGATATCGAGAAATAGCAGTGAAAATATTTTTCGATATTACACGGGTACGACCAGTGAAAATACCGATTTTTATATTCTAGTTACCTAGGTAAATTGCGCGTGACTCACAACCAGAAGGAAATATGACGTCATTTACCTTACATTTCTCGCGCTTGACGTAATATTGTAATGCGTTGCTATGCCCGAGGGGTACGCCACGGGGAATAATTGAAAAGAACTGTACTGGATTTTGGTAAAGCTCCTCCAAGAAAGGGTTAAAAGCATGAAATAAATAGAATATTTGTTTTTTTCGGTGAAAGATCGAAATTTATTTCATCGAGTGAACACCATCGGTAATATTTTCACGAGTGGCGCGAGTGAAAATATTACCGATGGTGTTCACTCGATGAAATAAATTTCGATCTTTCACCGAAAAAAACAAATATCCTCTATTTATTTTAAAATGGTTCATACTAAAACTCCAATAAGCGGTCTGTCAGTGAGAACAAATAGTTTAATAAGCGGTGTCTTTGTTTGCATACGAGGGCGTTCAAGTGGATTAACGGAATAACGCCATATATTATTCATTAATAATAACATAATTAATCTTCCATTTCATAAATCATGTTTACAGTTTAGATTATTATTTACAAACAATAAATTTTCAGGAGTGAGGTCAAACTTTAAAGGAAAGGAAAGTTTTTAAAGTGGACAGCTTGGGGTTGTAAAACTGGACTCAGTTTGGTGAGGGAGTGTTTGTAATGGGAAAACAGTTGTTCAACGAAATGAGCGGACCCACCAGTACAGTTTCAATTCAGATCAGCCGGTCTGGGACCCCAAACAGTCTTCGAGTTCCGGGTTTGACTGGTTCTCAAAACAATAAAGGTAAGTGTATTTTCATTATCTTTGTTTTTTTGTTTTATTGTTTTACAAAGCTTTTGAAAGCCAAATCAAAGTCAACAACGAAACTATAGATTTAGATGGATAACCCTGTACCACACAATCCCGAGTTTTAACGACCACAAGGAAAAAGTCTTTAGAAAACATTGTGGGAAAAGGAGAAAATGCTGTAACCAGCGGTCGCATCTGACAACGTAAGGGACAAAAGTGAGATTACTACTATTAATCTACAAATCTTTCACCCTCCAGTCAACTGAGCTGTGTCAAGTCGACAACGTACAATACTTCAAACCAGGTAGCATTTTCGAATCTCCGGCTCGGCGAACTTCTTTCCGAGGACTGATTATTGTTATTTTTCTCTCATAGCTGATCATTGTTTTGACAAAAGTGATGTGGGGAAGCAGCCAGTTGCTTTGGATAAATACTATTTGAAGAACTGGAAAAGGAAACTTAAAGAAAGCACGTAGGTTCACTGGCCACTGCGTTAAAACTGAAATAATGTTGAAAACGGCGTTAAGCACAACACACACACACACACACAAAAAAATCAACTCAGTGTTTCACATAGAAATTAGCTTAAGATCTCTGACACGGTGAAAAACTTTGTTGGAAAAGGAGAAAATGCACCTTTTACCACAATGTTTTCAAAAACTTTCTCCCTCATGGTCATTGAAATTCGGTGTCGTAAAGTAAAGGGTTAAGCCACGCATTAGTTGCGACGATTAGCCGTTAAAATATTTGTTAGCTTGTATAGTGTGTAGATAACCATTCTCAACAACTTATCGGTCACATTATGGTCGTAGGTGCATCTATTCATCATTTGCTTGAACCATTGATATACAAGATTCTCTTCTAAGCAGGTTATGCGGCAAAGCCGCAGTTCGAACTCATATCCATTGGAGAACTAGCCCTCTTTGTTATTACTGATTGACTGATTAATTGAATGGTGTTTTACGGCACCTTCAACATTATTTCAGTCATATCACTGCGACAGCACGCATATTCATGTATGAGCGTATGTCTTGGCTTTCTCTTACCAGTACCAGGCTAAGGCTCTTAAGTGTCTTGTCCAAGGACACTCCGAAGAAAATCCCAGTGCGCACAATGAGACTCAAACTCTGTTTCTTCAGGTTCCTAGTCCTAGATTTACTGAGCCACGCAGGACCCCTTGTTACTGCTGAGCATCGGGGCTAGTTGTAAAATATACTAAGACACGGTGCTGGAAAAAGGGAATTACATGTATATGAAAAGGGGGGTGGGATGATATCACGTAAAATCGCTTGTAATGGTACGAATAATAATGCGACCTAAAAATAAATATTGAATTAGTCGAACAATAAGCTATTCAGATAGAAGTATTATTTCAAAACCAAATGCTTGACGCACTTATTGGAATTTTATCGACTTTTCCGATTTCAAAGCTCAATCAGCAATTTTTTTTTCATGTAACGGTATCCTGTTTAACTCTTTCAGTACCAAATAAACTCGACCTCTTTCGACGGCTCTAAATACAATCTATTGAAACTTACAAAGATTTTGATTGTATAGGCTTGACTAAACAAGCGGACGGTATAAATCAAAGATCAGACTGCACGTTCTATGCAGTCTGATCTTGATCTATGCCGTCCGCATAAGTCACTGTTTTCGCCCATGGCGCCAAAAGGGTTCAGAATGGGGAAACATGATAATTAGGTCATGCTCTGTGAAAAGGTGGTTTAATGCATTTGTAAAAAGTATCGACTCATGTCAGCCAGCGCAGTCGACGCAGGCTGACCTGGGTCGAAACTTTTTTGCTATTTGTAAATTTGCTAAAAGTCAAAGGACCAATTTCCGGATTCAGCCGGTTGTTAGAGAAAACGGATTTTATGGTTCCATAACTGTGTGTTGACTTGCCTGGTATGATGCATCACGGAGATGCATTAACCCTCCTTTTGCCAGAGCATGGCTCTTTTTATTTACGTGGTTTATAGTGTCATTTTCCACAAAGCTTTTGCAATAATGCACACGCTTTGTTTTACGGATCGTATTCATCTATAACTCAATAATAACATTGTGCTTATACTAAGTTCCGTCTAAGCCAATCATTCAATTAGTCTTCGAATCTAGATCTAGCTTTTGATTTTATACTTCTGCACCTCTCTACCAAACGACAAAAATTTGCAGTAGACCAAACTGAAAGCATTTGCAGACGACCCATGTAATATAATTCAATCCAATGATAATTTTTGTCTATGATAGGGGTGAAAACATTGTGGTAAAAGGAGAAAATGCTGGTTACCAGCATTTTCTCCTTTTCCCGCAATGTTTTCAAAATCTTTCTTCCTTAAGGTAGTTAAAAGTCGGGATTGTGTGGTAAGGGGTTTTAAATGAATAATGGAAGCAAGTCCGTTTACGTCACGTCGTTTTCAAAAACATCCTGGCTGTGCGCATTTACTATATCTAGTGTTTTTTTTTTTAGCTTTTTTTGCGCTCTCTGGCAACATAAATACACAAATCTTTCCATGCCACTGGCTACTTTCCAGCATATATCAAGTCACTACATTTCTCGGACTGGATGAAATAATTTTGTCTAAGCCAGGGTTCCAATTCACAACCCTACTTTAAAAAAGAAAAATATGTGTCAACTGAGCCACAACAGTTGGTTGAAAAAGAAGATAAAACGTACTGTAATTGATTATTCCACCGAAACAGTGCTTCAACATACAACTTTGAAAACATAAATGTATATATGGACATACGAATTCATGTGAGCCATGCTCTGGCAAAGGGGGATTTAATGTAACTTCATGATACATTATACCAAGCAAGTAATCACAATTATAGATACATAAAAATCGGTTTTGTCTAATAGCCGACTGAATCCTGAGGTAGAATTGTACTTTGACATGCAGAAAATTTATCAAAAGCAAAGGGTTTTGATTCAGGTTAGCATGCGCGGATTGCTAGGCTGACCTAGGTCGATATTTTTCACAGATGCATTAAACGTCTTTCTCACAGAGTATGGCTCATGTACAATACACGAAAACAAGTACACAAAAACTGGCAAAATGATTAGTTGCTTGTCACGAGCAATTTCACCTGTTGTCAAAATGAGTTCAAAATTGGTCCGCTGAAAATATGGGGAAAATATCGACTGCAGGGGGGTAATTAATATGTGGAAGAATTGATATACAGCAGCAATGGAATAACTTTGCTATTAAAGTTGATATAAATACATGATATAAATTACCGACACGCACAAAGAAATACTGAAATATACGAAGAATATGTAAAATTATCTGATCTTTTAGGCATAATTTCATGATGGAATACCCCCATTAACTCTTTCAGCGCTAAATATGGCTTGCAACACGCGAAAAGGGGCATTCGGACATTTGAGTAAAGTGTCGTCTCGGATCAGCCTGCGCAGTCCGTGCAGGCTAATCCGAGACGGCACTTTACGACTACATTAGATTTTGTGCTACAGTAGACTTGCGCAAAACAGAAAATTACATAAAAACGGAAAGTATCGTTTCGGATTAGCCTGCGTGGACTGCGCAGGCTGATCCGAAACGACACTTTATGCAAATGTCCGAATGCCCCTTTTCGCGTGTTGCTGGCCATATATGAACTCGACCTCTTTCGACGTCTGAAAATACGATCCACTGAAACTTAGACAGACAAGCAGACTGTATAGATCCAAGATCAGACTGCACTTTCTGTGCAGTCTGATCTTGGATCTATGCCATCCACAAAAGACCTAGCTTTCACTAATGGAGCTGAACGGGTTACCCACAAGCTGTATCTGTCTCTTTGCCAAACGGCAAATTTCTTGGACTTGTCCAAATCAAACACTTCTGCAGACGACAAATTAAATGTGGCTCAATTGGTGAAAAAGGTCTTTGAAAGAGAAGAAAACATCGTGGGAAAAGGAGAAATGCTGGTTACCAGCATTTTCTCCTTTTCCCACGATGTTTTCAAAAGACTTCTCTTGCAGGGTCGTTAAAAGTCGGGACTGTGTGGTAAAGATGTATATAGTTTTGACACCCCAAGGTTTAAAGAAGAGTTAACCTATGTACAGAGTATCGAGACATTTGATGTCCCTTGTGAAGCGAGTAGATGAAGTAGATTAAGATTATGCTAGACATCCTTGCACTCTGATCTTAGTCTGGTCTCAGCAGTTACAAAAATATTTGTTTAAGCTTTGCTAACACCATTTGTGATCAACAAGTTCGTTCTAAATTTTGGTTGAAAATTTGGCTTAATCAGACTAAAGGCTAAGGAACTTTATGAACGCGAAAGTCCAATATATGTAATAATGTTACAATCAAACTAACGGTGATATATGGATCCCATGAACTGTTTATAAATTATAAATAATGAAATGAATACACTGTCTCATTATAATTTCCTTTTATTCTAATATTTGTCTTTTGAGTGATCTGTTACGATTTCCGATAAGTCAAAAATTATTCTTTCAGAAATAGAGTAATAACTGTAGAGTTATGATTGTATCGTATGAAAATGATAAAGGGACTTTTCGGTGAAATATCACATTTTGCACCAAATAGTTTGTGGTAGCCTGGGTTTTTGTCCGATCTTTTTTTTTTCTTTTATATATATTCTGACATTACTTTACCAAAATTGACGTAATTACGGAAGCGATATGCAGTTTTGCCACAGATCTATGTAGACCATGAAAAGAGACCGCCATCAGCTTGGGGTGATTAAAACATTGTTACTGCGTGGACTCACGGAAACTCTTTGGTCTTATTTACCAATTATTTAAAACCTATTCTGTTTCTAAATTACAAGATTTTCTACCAGATTTGGTGAGAGAGATATCTCAGCTAGTAAGATTAGTAATTTATCCCCTATTCACCAACCATTCTAAATTGCACTCTTGGTTTAATTCCCAAGATTTTTTACCTAAATTTCAAAGTGACTCCGTTTACGATTGGCTTAACCCAATGGTTAACCCAGTCAGAAATTGTAGGTATAGAAATTTAGACTGTAAACAATATTTAAAAATGTACTTATTCCAGACGTTAAGAGATTATAAAACAGTTTAACTTTTTCAGGTCGACCTAAAAGCGCCGAAATCGTCAGACGAGAATCTTCATTGTCAGGCACGTATACAGAACGCACAGGCAGACGATCGGGAAGCTTAACTGCCAAGTCGCGTTACAACGAACTTCAAACAAACAGTAACTATTTACAAGTCCCCGAAATAACGGTGAGCGGGACAGACGGCGCTGAATCTGACAGCGGTTCCTGTTCCAGCAGGGACAGAAGTCCTTCACCTTTTGATTGGATAGAGCGGGAAAACCTTCCGCCTGGTTCTCCAACTTTCCGACGTGCCATGGAGGAATTTTTGTCAGAATCCGATCTTTCTGCTGAAGAAACTGACAATTCAGAAGGGAATAATTTAAAACTGGATGTTCCCGCCAAATGTGACTCCAAAGGACAGAGCAAAAGTAGTCCACGAAGGTCTTCCGTATATAAAGTAGTCCGTCATGGTAAACGTGTAACAGTGCTGAGAAACAACAAACGATAGATGAAATATAAAGACAGAAATGTTATTTTTCAATTATCGAAGATAAAACGTCACCAGATCACAGTTCTGACTATATAGAGATAACTGGAAGCGCTTTTTTCCCTCAGATCTTACCAAAACGACAAAATTTTATTTTAGACTCTTCCAAATTGAAAGTATTTGCACACGATAAACCAAACGTGTTGTAACTGATGGAATTTGTCTTTGAAAGTGTAGAAAACATTGTGGAAACAGGAGAAAATGATGACAGCTTTTTCTCCTTTCTGCACAATATTTCCAAAGTTGATAAAACAGGAGATTTCTAATAAAGCCTTCAAAAATCTTCCTAAACGACAAAATTATTTTTTTCCAATCTAAGAATACTCAGCACACGATAAATTACGTAGGGTTCTCAAATATATCGAAAAAAGATTGTGGAAAAATGAGAAAATAGTTTTTACGAACAGTTTCTTTTTTTTTTGCACAATATTTTCAGAAGGGTTCCTGTGTAGACACTTTACAACACAGCATTATTTGTCAGAAAAGTATGATTCTTGTAGCTGCACTACGCGATGAAGACGACATGTCCTAGAAATAAAAGCGTTCACTAGTTTTCGTTCATTACAAATACGCTGCATAGTCGACCCATCAAATTAAGAGACATAGCGAGTCCGAATAATAAGCTATTTACAACAGTATTTTGTAAAATGCAAATATTCTACGGAAATGCTTTTATCATTGTCAGTGATTTGATGACTACGCAAATATAGAAATATCTGATGATTACAAACTGTTTTGATTAACATACATAATTGATAACAATGATAAAACTGGCATTACGTCCATGTAAATGAGGCATGCTCTGGCAAAAGAGGGCTTAATGCATCTCCGTGATACATGACACCAGCCTAAGTCATCACATTATTATGAATCGATAAGAGCCACTTTTTTGAACAACCGACTTAATCATGAGGTTGTTACGGGAGACCACTCCTTCATGCATGGCTTCATCCCGATTTAAATACAATACCTAACTTTAGCTCAGTGGTTATGGTGTTGGCCTTTCGTCCGGGCGTTCTAGGTTCAAATCCTGTCCGGTCCCTGTTTTTCTGCTATGTATTTGTTCATTTGTTTCTTTGTTACGGACTTTGTTCGTAAGATGAGGGCTCTTCCGGGATTGGCCATTGAGCCATTAATTCCATTTGTTGTCCAAAAACGGACTTTCTGCGTAATAAGGCTTTGAGTCATCAATAAATGATGACTTTAAGAGGGGGTGTGTTACGGGAGACCACTCCTTCATGCATGGCTTCATCCCGATTTAAATACAATACCTAACAACTGCGTTAGGGAGAATTCTCTTTAGCTCAGTGGTTATGGAATTGGCCTTTCGTCCGGGCGTTCTAGGTTCGAATCCTGCCCGGTCCCTGTATTTCTGCTATGTATTTGTTCATTTGTTTCTTTGTTACGGACTTTGTTCGTAAGAAGGTAGACTGGTCCTTTGACATACAGAAAACTGACCAATAGCGAATAGTTTTGGCTCAGGTCAGCCTGCGCAAATTGCGCAGGCTGACCTGAGACGATACTTTTCGCAGATGCATTAAGCCCCATTTCACAGAGCACGGCTCAAATACGGTTTTCATTGTAAATATAGACAGTGACATGTGTCATTTTTTTCTACGAAAAAGGAACAACTATCAACATGTCAAGTTATTGAAGAAAATTAGTTTTTTTACGTGTAAATGTTACAAAATATATGCGCCATGCCCTGGCAAAAGGGGATTCAATGCATCTCTGTGATGCACTTTACCAAGCAAGTTATCACTTAATTATGGATCCATATGAACCATTTTGTGTAACAACCGACACAGTGTTGAGGTACACTGATCTTCGACAAGAAGAAAATTGACCAAAAGCAAAAATTATCGACCCGGAATGCGCAGGCTGACCTGGGTTGGTAAGTTTTGCAGAAGCATTAAACCCTTTTTTCATAGAGTATGGTTTAGATTACATTTAACTCCTTCACATATCGGTTGCTTTTTGTGTTTTGTGCAACATAGGGTCTATTTTGTTTTGCTTGTTTTGTATTGGAATTTAACGCAATTTTAACAGCACCTCTAGGTGTGTGTCCTGGCTTTCTCACACCAGTACTGACACATCTTTCCTCCCAAGCATCTAACATGCATCAGAGATGAGAGGTGAAAAATCGCCGAAAAGAAAATTTGCCTCAACCAGGTATCGAACTCGCAACCACCAGGTCAACAGTCAGAAACGCTAACCACTTGGCTACCAGGCCGCATAGGGTCTAGCTATGACGTCAAATAGGGGATCTGTTACGAAAATACACGATGAAGACGCTTGAACGAAGTGACTTGACGCATATCAATATAATTGGTCAAAGTCCCGGCAAAATCCATTGCGGGACTAACGAAATACTCTATTTTATTACTAACGTTGAGGCGAAGTCCAAAGGTTGCATAGATAGTTTGCAGAGTCATCAAAGTAACGCAGGTATCCAGTGGGTGGGCAACATTCACAATTTAGTTTTGGTGTTTTGAATTTATCACTAGTTCAGAATACCTTGTATGAAATATTGTTGTGTTTGAATTCAGTCCAAGTATTCATTTACAATATTTTCATTCACTATCCATCTCTCCTCAGTGAAATATGCTTATTTTATTCTATAAGTAATAAAATGCTTTTTTCTTCAGTTTATTTTGATGATATGATTTGCATCGAATGATTGTTGCTATTGTTATTTTTTGTGATGTACGACCAAGAAACAAAAAGTATGTTAAGGTTGCAGCATCTGAATCCTTTTTCATGACTCTAAAGAATACTCCATTAAGTGAGCCGTGCCCTGCAAAAGGGGGCTGAATGTATCTCCGTTATGCATCATACCAAGCAAGTCATCACATAATTACACATGCATAAAATCCATTTTGACTAACAACCAGCTGAATCCCGAGGTAGAATTCGCCTTGGAGATGCAAAAATTTATCAAAAGCGAAAAGTTTCGACAGAGGTCAGCCTGCGCAGGCTGACTTGGATCGATACTTTTTGCAGATGTATTAAACCCCATTTTTATAGATGTATCAAAGCCCTTTTTCACAGAGCATGGCTCTCTTATTTGGATCCGAGACTGTTAACGTACTTGTAACGGTCTGGACTTGTAATTCAGGGGTCACTTACTCGATTTCGACCTGGCCAAATACCTTCCCTAGACTGATATCATTTCGACAGGATTCATTCTTCTCTCATTGCTGAACTTTGTTTCGACTATATTTATATGGGAAAATTGCCAGCCACTTGGAAAGTACTTTGTGCGAAATACCGGTACAAGATCTCCAGGGAAGCGCGGATATTGTGTGAGCAGGCAGCATTTCCTTGTTACAAGATCCTGCTTCTCTCCTTGTATGTTATTTCCAAAACTTATTATGCAAAAGATTCCATTCATGCCCACGTGTTTAGCTCATTTTTCTAGCAAAGAAGAATCACCGGTCCTTTTTTCCGTTTGTTTCCTTTCATTTAAATAAATGTATGAACCATGCTCTGTGAAAGGGGGTTTAAGGCATCTGAAAAAAGTATCGACTCAGGTCAGACTGACCTGTATCGATAGATTTTGATGCTGGTAAATTTTCTGCACGTCAAAGGCCTATTCTACCACAGGATTCCGTCGCTTGTTTGATAAAATAGATTTTATGGATTCCTTTTGCGAAAGCATGGCTAATATTTAACATAGAAAAGTCCATAAAATCAGTTAGTCTAAGGAGGTCGATAATTAAAGTACCTACAAAGATTATTAATGAAGAAATCAACGGGTCGAATACAACGTCATTACAGCTGGAATGCTAAGTACAGACTAAACTTGGACAACTCTCAGCTTAAGGAGAAATGCTTCAGCCAAAGCTCAGGGCCAATGGTCACCAACCATTCTATGTATCATTCTGTGTCTAATTCTAAATATAAAAGGGTAACATAATTTCTTATTGGCGAAACCGTTTAGTTCCTTTGATCTTTAGAAAATTTCGAGGAAAAGAATTAGAATGCAACTCTTACTGGTTGGTTAATACGATTCAAAATTGTTGCCGATAGACTCTTAGAAAGCATCCGAGACATAATCAAACCTAGAGTATCAATATAATGTGACTTTTGCACTTCCATGATTATTTATTCACTCGTATCGGTTAAAGTAATTTGTAAAGTACAAGTCATACAGAAACGTAAGACTTTTTACGATAAATCCCCCACCCTAACCCTTAACATGCTAAATAAGTAGAATGAAACTTTCAAGTCGATAGTAAAAACCCAAATGTTGCTATTTCAAAGTTACTTTTCTGGAGAAAAATATCTCCTTATCGGACAGTGTAGATCTAAGATCAGACTGCACGTTCTGTGCAGTCTGATCTTGATCTCTACTGTCCGCTAAAGATCAGTTAGGCGCCCTTAGCAGCCCAAGTGTTAAGAACGGCTATCAGTTGTTGACAACACTTATGAATAATGAATCTCCATTCATAAAAGAATACGAAATATACTCAAAGCAAAGAGCTGTGTATTATCTCGGACGAGTATCAATCGCAGGATGAGCGGCCGCAATAAATGCAACTTGAAAAGTCAACCGATTAGAAACAGCAACATAGCCTAGCTCGAACACAAAAATTCGGAGTCTAATAAAGACAAGATCCAGCGGCATCTGGCATTTCAAAACAAAATGCTTCAGCTTTACCTTTTACCAATAAGTAAATGATCCGTGCTCTGGAAAAAGGGGACTTAATGCATCTCCGTGATTCATGAAGCCAAGTCAATCGTCAAAGAATTATGAACCTATAACATCAATTTTGTATAACACTCGACTGAATCCTGAGGTAGACTGGTCCTTTGACATGAAGAAAGTTTACGAAAAGCAAAAAGTTTCGACAGGCTGACCGGGGTCGATACTTTTTGCAGACGCATTAAGCCCCCTTTTCGTAGAGCATGGCTCAAATCTCAACACGCCAACAATCTGTTCCAATTGAACTTATCTGCATAGGTAGAACAATAAAAAGACCGATGATCATAACACCATGCAAGGACAAGAAATCTTTTTGTGTTTCCGGCATTCTGACACGCAAAATGTTCACTCAAGGGAAATAACCAGTTCGTACACATTAATTAGAGAGTGTAAATTATTTCAATAATATCCCTTTATATGTTGAGTTCTTGATTCATTCCAATGTTAAGTTGTTTACCCCTCGACTTCTAAGTTGTATGAAATTCATTTTTACATACAATGTAAATCAAGATCAGACTGCATAAACGTACTGGATCTACATTGTTCCGAGTAAAAGAAAATGAAATAGCAAGACGTGTGTTTTTTGTTATGGCTGAAAAGTTTCATTTAATTCATCGAACAGTTTAAACCTCTGCCATACAGTTCTGAGCTTTCACGGGAAAAGAATAAAATGCTGGTAGCCAGTATTATCTCCTTTTCATCATCGTTTTCTACCCTTTCAAAAACAAATGATGAATGAAACCCTAAATATACTTACTAGACACTGCATTGCAATGAAATGTGCCTCCGTTAATATGGAGAGTTGCATTTATCATGATGTCATTGGCTTTTGTTTATGCATGGTCCCGGTAGTAAGTCTAATCGTACCTTTATGGAAGTAGATGTAACACATCTACTTCCATAAAGGTACGATTAGACTTACTACCGGACGCAAGAGCAAAATAGCTCGAAATTTAAGGCCAGTATCTGTAAACATGATAATTTCCCCAAACATAAAGATGTAAATGAAAAATGACACGTAGAGGTGGAGAATAATACTAAATTGAAATGCTAATCTACTAGCGAGAGGTTTTCTCGAAAGTCTTGACTGCAGAACCCTCAGCATGATATTAGGTCAAACTTCCCAACATCTTTAGGAATACTTTGGTAAAAAGCTCGTGATTACAGGGGTTGAAACCAAGCAGTCGCTGTTTCGTAATTCAGCTCAGCCAACTGCTGTCCGAGGAGTAATGAGGGTCAAGATTTTTTTCCTCTCTTGCCGCTTTACATTGACTACTTTTTATATATTAAAATTGCGGGGTGGCTTGAACAGTATGATGGTACTGTGCGAAGTACTGGTAATGCCAGGTGCCCACTGCCGATCAAACGATCGGGGACTGGTCTGGCTTGCTCGGCGGGAGTGGTTGGGGAAGTCTACTTTGGTCGGCTCGGGCTTCCTATCCGTAAATTTCTGACATGTCAAAAAAAAAAAATCGAGTAGAGATCGAGCAGCCAATCGCTCGAGAAGCGATCAGGTATCGATTGAGTGGAGGGTCGAGTTGATCGGGGAACAATACACGACCACACACGAGCACAAGTGACTAAGACACGATTTACAAGTAATTACCGTGCTGGAACAGTTAACATCTATCTACCACAGTTACTGAAAGGATGTCGAGAAAAAACAGAAAGGTAACTATTGCTGATACATTAGTAGATGCTGAAGTCAGTACTCCAACTTCTCCAGACCCCGCTCAGAAAGGAAGGAATGAGAGCAAGCAGTCAGTTCCACCTTAATCTTCTATTGACTCTCCTGCCAGCATACCAAGGATAAGAAGCAGCAAAAGCGTGGTTCCTCTAAGACCATTACGATCTTGTCAGATGATTGAGCAGAGGTCCAGTTGAAAAGATGTAACTAGTTAATTGATTGACTGTGTGTAGTTTTCAACATAAGTTTAGTTATATCGCGGAGGCCAGTGCAGCTATCCGTGCTTTCCTGGAGTTTCTTTTACCAGCTGGCCCTACTTAGCACAGGTTGCTTTCCCACATAAACATCGTCGAAACAATGATCAGTGGTGAGAGAGGAATGAATCCTGCTGCAATGACTATCATCAGTCCTCGGAAAGAAATTCATGGAACTAGGGATTCGAACCAGCGAAGCCCTGTTCTCAAGACCTGTGCGCAACGGACTGCGCTCCCGGGGCTCGGCTAAAAAGAAATGTGCCATGCTCTGGAAAAAGGGGGCTTAATGCATCTCCGTGATCCATGGTACCAAGCAAGCTATCACATAATCATGAATTCATAACAGCCACTTTTGTTTAACAACCGACTTAATCATGAGGTAAACTGGTCCTTTTACATACAGAAAATTGACGAATAGCGAAAAGTTTCGGTCCAGGTCAGCCTGCGCGGACTGCGCAGGCTGACCTGGGTCGATACTTTTCGCAGATGCATTAAGCCCCGTTTTCACAGAGCATGGCTCAAATGAATGTGAAGACGGTGTTAGTCAAAACTGTTTCTTGATATGTAGCTCTAGCGTGCAGCAGGATTTAAGAATTATGAAAGGTACCACTGGCATCCTAGATTTTTCGCTGTCTCAATCCTGTAAATGAAAGCACGATAATGGTCGCAAACCAAGGGAGAAAAACTTGAATTGTCTTGTCTTTTTTGAATAACCTCCTATATCCCTCTAAACCTAAAAACCTAAAAAAAAAAATAAACCACTTCTGTCCTACTAAATAAGTGAAATGAAGATTTCCAGTCGATAGTAAAAAACCTGAATAATGATATTTCAAACTTATTCTTTGGAGAAATATTTCCTTATCGGAAAGTATAGACCAAAGATCATGGCTGTGCGTTCTGTCCAGTCTGATCTTGATCTACATTGTCCGCAATAGGTCAGTGAGTCGCGTTTAGCAGCCTAAGGGTTAATGTACCTTTGGTTTTGAATAAAATCGGTTGTTTGAGTGAGTGAGTGAGTGAGTGAGTGTGACAAAAAAAAAAAATGGCGAACAGAATTGTCACAAAGAGTGATAATCGAAAAAAAGGAATCATAATTATAATATACATATACTCTTTAGCAAGTATGAGGGAAAAAAAAATCCTACACCTTATTTTTGTATGCGATTATGTCAACACTGAAACAGCTAGATTAACAAAGTTCACAGCTGATAAATAAATCCCGAATGTTGCGATTCAAGTTCTCATTTGAACCATATCGGACAATATCGATCGAAGATCAGACTGCACGTTCTGTGCAGTCTGAGCTTGATCTATACTTTTCGGAAGCACACCATGAATCGCTCTTAGCATCGGCTAAGGTTTGAAGGTTTAAACCCTCTTTTCAAAGTCAGGATTTGAAGTGTAAAATTTTATTAAAGGTATCATTTGTATGCTAATAGGGGTTTCTTCTCTAACACACGCCCCCTTTATATGTCGCTACCATAGTACATATAAATCACAAAGACTAGAACCATACTGAACAAATATTGGATTTGTAGAACTTCGGTATGCTTCTTATTGACTCTAAACCTTTTACCAAACAATCCCCTTCTTTTAACGACCATGACACAAAAGGGAATTTTGAATATATTGTTGGAAAAAGGAGAAATTGCTGTTTACTAGCACGTTCTCCTTTTTCCACACTGTTTTCTACGCTTTCGACGACAATCCAGTGTTTGAGACAAATCTTAGTTCTGCAAACATAAATACTTTCCATTTGGACGGATGTAAAATTCTGTCGCCTGGTAAGGGCTTAATCTTGTTCAATGACATATTTTCACAGTTGATCTTTTCAAAACCATTGGAAGACACTAAATGATGTTCAAGTGATGCGATCTCTCCATTTTTTAACGATGTTTCATACTTCAGTTTAGTCCTTAAACGGAACTGTTACTGTAGCTCAAAAGTGATTTTGATGTTGAAGGGTAAAATACTTTACATAATTATGAAGTGTAAAAAAGTCTGAATTATTACACCTTTGTGGATCTTTGACTCTTCCCCAACTTGTTTGAGATTTTTACCAAATACAAAAGTTTGAACACTTTTTCGGGGGTTTAGAATTGTCAAGAAGTACTTGTCACTTTACAAAGTCCTTTGGCAAAGCAAAATACATCTCGTTAACCCAGATGCACCGCATTTCTCTCACGACAATAATCGCGACGATTGCAGTTAACGAAATGAAGTAGTCCTGGGTTAACTAGGATGGGCAATGTAAAGCCCTTTGACTTCAACAGAAGAAATAAAGACACGAGGTGTCTCTGCGATACGATCGAAATATTGTTGAAATCGGTGCAAAAACCTAGTCCAGAAGGTGAGAATACTTTATGACACATTCATAAAACATCAATATATGATATCTGTATTCATTTGTCATAAATCGACATATTTATGCTTGCCCCCCCCCCCCCCCCCCCCACACACACACACAAAGTCATCTTAATTGAATGATTGTATGTTTTTGACGCCGTTTTCAACATTATTTTAGCTACTAGTATCTCGTGGCGGCCAGTATATTTACCCATGCTTAGCTGGAATTTCTTTTACCAGTACATTGCACAATACTCTTCCCAAGGAATTAGCCGATTTTGGGATGCGAACCAGCGAATTCTAAAGTCCTGTACGCTTTCGACTACGCTACCGGGGCTCGGCAACATAAAGGAAAATGTTATTTAACACATAGTACTAGAGTTATTAAGACAAAATTTATTCTCACAGTACGTGTAGATCTATAGTATTGAATGTTTTGTAAATCTCTCTGTCTATTTTATTGAATGATTTTTACCCTTATGTTGACAAGTAGCAGTCTTTCTTACTTTAGAGGAGTATAGATCAAGATTAGAATGCATAAAATGTGCAATCTGTTCTCGGATCAGCACCGTCTAATATTTTGCGAAACACACTGATCCCAAAAAAGATCATGAAATTGGATTATATCAGAGTCTATTTTACTGATTGTATTGTTATTTATACTTCTCCTATCTGGCACTTAAAGGGTATCGGCCTTTAGACCCTAATTAATAGGCGACGCGAGAAACATTTGTGGATGAAGAAGATCAAGACCAGACTACACAGAATGTGTAGTCTGATCTTCGATTTTCACTGTCCGCCATTTGATTTGTTGCCTTGACCCAAACAAGTCTTCTTCTTGAGCAGATATATTTTATGTTTGTCCTTCAATGAAAAAATCGCATAATTTAATAGGCTCAAAGGGTTAAATCCTTTCAGAATCATGAGTGAAAACGGGGGCTGTTGCAAACGACATAGATCCAAGATCAGACTGCACAGAACGTGCAGTCTGATCTTGGATCTATTTCGTCCGCTTTTTTAGTCAAGTCTATCAGATAAAAAGCTGTCTGAGTTTCAGTGTGCTGTACTTGCAGCTGTCGAAAGAAGTCGGAGTTTATAGATTTGGCGCCGAAGGAGCGTAACGGGTTGAGTGTTTGGTTTCTATGCTGGGAGATATAGTATTGTATGTATGCGTCACTCGGAGTGTACACTCGAACAAAAAAATCGTTTTGTATTTGTCGTGGGATTTCTTTTATGAAAATCATTTTAAAAAATTCAATAAATGACGAGTCAATAGATATTTTGATATAGATTTTTCATGCTTTTTACAGGTATGTTATTACGCGGGATTTAATTAATATAGTAATATGGTTTTAAAGCGCCATGGCTGATCAAATAAGGAATAGTAATGCTCCCGAAACAGGGGCCGCGGGTGACGAAATTGTTGCCGAAAAGGCTCCCGGGAAAGATACGTCGCAAGATGGAATAGGTGCGAATTCAGCGGATGTGAATAATAATAGTGGAAATGTTGAAAGTGAAAGGAATACCGCGGGTGAGAATGCTCACCCCAGTGGGGCTGCCGAGGGAGACGTGGCTGTAGAAAATAAAGGAAATGCTGATAATAAGGTTGAGAGGAAAGAGACGGAAGCTGATAAAAATAGCCCTGAGAAACCGGAAGCTGAAATAAAACCATCGTTGAGTGAAGAAAAGTCCAGAATGAAATTAGAAATAAAAGATAAGGAACCCGAGGATATTGATCAGTTTGATTCCGTGTCTAATGCAGTGTCCCAACCTGGACGACTGGACACGAGGATGAGTGTAATGAGGAGAGAGAATTCTGTGCATGTTCCTCGTCCTGATGAGGACAAATCCCAGAAACACGTGACCACAGTCCCACCTTCACAGAAACAAAAGAAAATTAAAAAAGGAATATTTGTATCGTATTCGCCAGATGCAGGTTTTATGGAAAGGAAATTCGTTGTTGAAACAGTGAAACAGTTGAAAGAAAACAATCTAGCCGAGGATATTTGGTTTGACAAGGACGAGGAAAACACCGGAAGTCCTTGCTGGTTCTCTATGCGTATGGAGGCTGTGGAAAGATGTCGAGCCGGGATCCTGTTCCTCTCAGATAGTTACTTTATGTGTCCAGTGTCAGTTTATGAGGGTAAGGCCTTGTTAGAGCGAGTTAAAAGCGATCCTCACTCTGTTGCAATATTTCCCATTTTGTTCACACCTATTGAGAAATCCGAACCTCAGAAGGATTTCCTGCCTCTTCTTAAACAATCAGTAGATCTAACTGGTGAACATTCAAAACTAAGCATCGCGGAAAAGTCATCCGTTGTCATAGGTACAATAATGGAATCACTCGAAAAATACGCGTGCATGAATCTCCCGCTTCAAATCAACTCGCCGGATACGGAGTTCACCGGAAATTACAAAAAGAAGAAAATCTGCACGTGGGACGCTTCGGACTTGCAAGAGTGGATGTACAAATTAGGCATTAAAGAATTTTACCGCCAGAGTTTGGCAGAAAATATGGTGGACGGTTTCTTGCTTATGTCACTGACAGATCACGACATGGTAAATCATCTTGGTATAGACAGTCGAGTGGTTCGGAGAAAAATCATGCAAAGTATTTTACAGACATTGGATAAGGAGCATAAACAAATTGATAACTGGCATCTAAGGGCAAGGTCACAGAGACCAAAACCGGATACGGTCTATCTTGTGTATGACCCGGCGGATGTTCGTTTGGCGCAAAACCTCAAACTCGATCTCAAGAAAAAGAACGTGCAGGTAATATTCTCAAATTCTTATTCTTATTCAAGATCTCTCTTAACTCTGTCACACAATAGCATTTTAGACTAGCACATTATTGGAAGCATTTGCAGACGAACATTTTAATGTGGCTTAGATGATGGTGAGCTTTTTTTGCCTTTTAAAGGGTACAAAGCATTGCGAGGAAAGGTGAAGATGCCTGTTGCCACAATTTTCTCCTTTACACAAAAAGTTTTCAAAGCATTTTTCCTCCGGGTCATTAAGACATGCAACTGGTTTGTAAAGAATCGTATCGTACATGTATGAATTATTCCAATACAGAAAAGAGACACTTATGTTTACACATTTCAATATCTTATCAGTGCTCCTTTGTGAAGAAACAGTCAATACAATTATAGTTCGATATCAACCAAATCCTCTTAAACGAGTCAAAATGTTTTAATGAAGAGTTGTACGATCCTAACAACTCTAGACAGACCCGAAACAAACTTGGCATCTTAGTCTGACAATATGAGGCATGCTTATCATCTAGTATGTATATATTTTTTCGAACTTTCGATCACTGATCACCAATGGTCGTTCCATTCCTTCCGGTTTTCAGCGTTCCAAATGTTAAACCCTTCACAGAACAATCTCGTGTGTTTTTCTACCCAAGGGAAATCGGCTGTTGAAATCATCTTGGTAAAAGGAGAAAATGCTGGTAACCAGCATTTCCGTTTTTCCTAAAATGTTCCCAGTCCTTTCAAAGACAAGTCCCATCATTTGATCCACATTTAAGCTGTAGTCTGCAAATGCTATCAATATGGACGAATCCAAAATTTGGTTTGTTGCTAATGAGAAATACCGGTAGACATTTTACAGTAGGAATGTCATTCGGGGATCATTACATGGCTTGCAACACGCAAAAAGGGGCATTCGGACATTTGAGTAAAGTGTCGTCTCGGATCAGCCTGCGCATTCAGCGCAGGCTAATCCGAGACGGCACTTCACGACTACATTAGACTTTGTTCTTAGCAGATTTGCACAAAACAGAAAATCACATAAAAACGGAAAGTGTCGTTTCGGATTAGCCTGCGCGGGCTGATCCGAGACGACACTTTACGCAAATGTCCGAATGCCCCTTTTCGCGTGTTGCTGGCCATATTACGTATATTAGAAATATTCTTATTTATTGAAGCAACAATGACGTGAAACTCGAGCTCTGCCTCGGCATTAAAGGCTAACGTCAGAAACCAGAACAAAGAAATTCGGATTTGTGTTGCTCCTAAATTCCGAAGCTGACAAGCTTTTTAACACTTTCAGCGGCACAGGCGAAAACAGCTTCTTCTGTGGACGGTATAGATTAAGATCAGACTACAACTACACCGGACGTGCTTTCCGATCTATACCGCTTGTTTCATCAAGCCCATAAGATAGAAATCTTTCCGAGATTTAGTGGATTGTACTTTCAGCCGTCGAAAGAGATCGAGCGTATATATTTTGCTGCAAGAGTTAACCCTTATAGCCCCGAATAACCCAACAGAAATGTTAATCCTAGAAATAAGACCTAAGTAATCGCCATTTTATGATTGCTTTTATCTGCAGCGTATCAGCAAACCGGACAGTGTAGATCAAAGATTAGGCTTTACGTTTTGTGCAGCCTGATCTTCATCTACACTGGCCGCGAAGACCACTATAGTGAAAGGCGCTTAAATTAATCATGTAACAAACAATCCCGAGTTTTACAGACCCAGAATAAGCAGAAAAAAAAATGAGAAAAATGCTGATTACGGTCATTTTCTACTGTACTCATAATGTGTTCTAACCTTTTCAAAGACAAGTCGTAAAATTTGATCCACATTTAATTTGTAATCTGAAAATGCTCTCAGTTTGGACAGGTCTGATTTTTTGTCGTATTGTAAAAGGTTAAATCCCATAGTATTCCAGTGTGCTAGCGTTTTGTATCCACAGTACCGTCAGCCGTTTAGCTGCAAGAGGATACAATCATCTTTAGGTAAGGAGCTTGTCTAATCTGAGTTTAGCTACCGTCGCCACCGGTTGCCTTGAGTTTACTTGTCGTCGCCACCGGTTGCCCATATGGGCGACGTCCCCAGGAGGTTGTTAGTCAGTTTATGTTGTGCATGTTGTTTATGTTATGATAATACAAGATACAGGACAAAAAACATTTTTAGTCTCGCCTGGTTCTTTAACGTGCTTGGTGTGTACATTGCTCGGTTACAAGGGACATTAACTAAGTTTTATCCGACAGACTACTGGTAATTTTAACTGGCAAGCTGTGGGAATCGAATCCACACCCTCAAGTATTCCGAGATTACAAAACCCGCACTCTACTGCTTAGACTAATCCGGCTGACTACGGTAATGACATAGTCCTAATTAGTAATCTTGTAAACACGTGACAAATAGCTACTTTTCAAGAAATTGAATTTTAATAAATAATGATGTAAATTTCATACAAATTGCTCCCTGGAGAATCGACGGACAGGTACATGAATATAATTGCAAAAATTCATTTCTAATTGAATGAGCGTATATGTGCTTCGTCAAGATTTTCTGCCTGTACAGTTTGCTTTGATAAATAAGTTCACAGATTTACTAGTGCTGCACGGAAATAGTTTAACCATTTCCTCATAAAACAAACTTACAGCTGTCGAATTTCGATTCATCTTCTTAAATATTGATAGTTGATATGTAGAACATAGACCATTTATTGCAAGAGCTTGAAGTACATAGCAGTTCAGTGATACCATACAAAGAACAACATAGCATACATGAAACAATGACATAATAAACTGGAGAAATACTATCAAATCTTAGATATGGTTTGTTTCATCGTAAATTCTAGGATTTGATTAAGTTTAATATCATTTAATTTGCTTTGCGGAAGTAACGTAGGTTAATTGCTTAATTAGAAATAAAATCGTAGTTTTATAACTCACTCTTCACATAAATACATGTATTTATGTTTGACCGATCATTTTATCAAAAGAAAGTTCATGCACACATATAAATGAAGAACTCATGAAATTACTTTGATGTGATGTGATATATATATCGTGAACAAATATGCAGAACACGGCTCAGAAACTATCCGTATATGTATATACAGTATTACGATTTAATACAAGGGTTCATGCGAAACAGTTGTTACAAAGGGAGAAATTTCCATGCGAGAATTATAAAAAAAAAAAGAAATAAAAGTTTTCTGAGGTTGTCTCGTCTTTAACAAGACGACAAAATTCGTCAACGAAATCCCGTAAACCTTACAGCTCCGTAGGTCTAAACGGGAACTGTTGCGGAAGGCATAGATCAAGATCAGACTGCACGAAACGTCCGCTTGTTTAGTATCACCCAACAATCTTTTTGTGTTTCGATGATTTGTCTTTCAGACGTCGAAAGAGGTCGAAGATAATATATGGCTTGCAACACGCGAAAAGGGGCATTCGGACATTTGCGTAAAGTGTCGTCTCGGATCAGCCTGCGCAGTCCGTGCAGGCTAATCCGAAACGACACTTTCCGTTTTTATGTAATTTTCTGTTTTGCGCAAATGAGCTGAAGAACAAAATCTAATGTAGCCGTAAAGTGCCGTCTCGGATTAGCCTGCGCGAACTGCGCAGGCTGATCCGAGACGACACTTTACGCAAATGTCCGAATGCCCCTTTTCGTGTGTTGCCAGTCAATTATGTGGCTCTAAAAGAGTTAACATTCTTAAGCAGATTTTCTTTTTAAAATTCGTTAATAATTGAGATGTTGTTTTCCTCTGAATCGAAGCGCTGAAAATCGCAGGGAGCGTGGTAACCACTTTACCAGAATGCAAAACTTTAGTCTTGTCCAAATTGAAATATTTGAAAAGGAGAAGTAAATGTTGCTGAAATGGTGGGATTTACAACAGAAAGCGTACATAAGATTGTGGAAAAAGGAGAAAATGCTGGTACCAAGCACTTTCTCCTTTTCCCCTACAATGTTTTCAAAAATCTTCTTTCACAGGGTCGTTAAAACAAGATTGTTTAGTGAAGGGTCAAGACAAGAATTGTGCGTACAAAATTACGTGGCTTATATTATATTATGCCCTCTTTTTGGGTTATGTTCATTACTGTAAGTGTTTAAAAAAGAGGGGGTTTAACTGTTCACCAACTTTTCTGCACTCATTTTACTTCAAACTTCCGATACAGCCATCAATCAAGGAAATCATCGGCAACTTTACAAGAAAGACGTGTGTGCGCATTTATTTGAATGTTAACGAGTTAGTTACCTTGTTTGGGGAAAGGAATTCGACACTTTCGTCAATACGCATACAGTTGACGTTTGAGCTGACAAAGACCGCTAGAAAAAACTGTAATAAACGGGAATAGGGGGATTTGTCAGATTTAGCTTTGTTTTTTTTCCATTTCGCACAGCGATTGTTGTAGGTACCGTTTCCATAGTAAACCTTTCATCTTTAGAACCGTATTTCGTTCCTCTTCAATGAACTTTTCAGTAAGATTTAGATTTTTTTAAAAAATCCTGCAGGTAAGACAAAGGGTTTCAATTGAGATAAATAAATGAACTTTGCCAAAATGCCGGTGGTCCTGCGTGGCTCAATGATAAAATATGGGGTTAGTTGGCTGGAGGCCCTGGGTTCGATCCCTACCCGTAGCACCGAGTCCTTTGTCTGTGCAAGACTTTTCAGAGCGCAACTCGGGTACTCTTGAAACTCATGACATACATTGATATGGGACCTGTAGCCGTGATATGACTGACATAATGTTGAAAGCAGCGTAAAGCAACATTCACTCATTCAATTTATCTTGCTAAAATGCTTGTTTAGCACCATTATTTCTCTTCTGTTATACAAAAAGTCGACCTCTTTCGCCGGCTGTGAAAACACTCTTCTGAATATCAAACAGAGTTTTATCTTAAAAGCTTGACCTAAAAGCGAGGGGTATAAATTTGAGATTTGACCGCACGTTCTGTGTAGTCTGATCTTAATCTATGCCGTCCTCAAAAGCTGATGTTCTCGCCTTTCGGTGCTGAAAGGGTATATATAAAAACAATTTTGCATTTTTCCTGACTTGTTGTTTTACACTTAATACGTGATATGGAGAAACATCTATTGGGTTGGCAAATACCAAGATATTACGAATTCATTATTCGCTTTCTTTGTCAGAATTTCTTCTTATTGAACAAAGTAGATCCAAGATCAGACTACATGTTCTGTGCAGTCTGATCTCTGATCTCACTGCGTTCAATAACCTGGGCAATTACATCTTTCAGCGTCAAGAGAAGGACATTTCAAATTTAAAGTTACCCCCAGAAAAGAGAAAACTTCGATAAATGAAATGTAGGTACATATGCATGTATACAGCTTCCACAGAATGATTTCTGCATACCTACACATAAATTGAAAACGATTAACCCGTTCGGCGCCATAGGCGAAAACAGTGGCTTTTGCGGACGGTATAGATCAAGATCAGACTGCACAGAACGTGCAGTCTGATCTTTGATCTATACCGTCCGCTTGTGTAGTCAAGCCTATACAATCAAAATCTTTGTAAGTTTAGCAATGGATTTATAACATTATAAGTGAATTATAAGATTATGTACCAGGGTAAAAAATAGACATTGACTTCATATATACTGTTTGTACTCATGTACCCTTTTAGCGCAAAATCCCCGAATTTGGTATTATGACTAGAACAGTTCAAGAGAAAATAACCAAGATACTGCTATGTAATACTTCTGTTTGCTCACAGTATTTCACAACATTTCGTATAGTGTAGATCTAAGATCAGACTGCCCGCCCTTTGCAGTCAGATCTTTAACCTACACTGTCTTCAAATACAACCAGTTACCTTTCGAGGTGAAAGCGCAAACTTTCAATTACTTGTACTTTGCGTTCTTTTGGTTAGTTCATTATCATTTTAATTAGGAAATACGTCAATTTCAAAAGCCAACAAAAAACAATTTTCCAAGGTATAGCTTTTTTTTACAAGGAATATTAACTTTGTGAAAGACGAACTCTTCACAGAACGACAAAATTTTGGACTTTTTAAAATTGAAAGAGTTGCAGACGACAAATTAATGTTGCTGAAATGGTCAAATTTGACTTTAAAAGGGTAGATAACGTTGCAAAAAAAAAAAGAAAGGACTGCTGCCTTGTTTTCAAAATCTTTATTTTTTAGGGTCGTTAAATCCTGGGATTATTTGACAAATGCTTAACGTGAGTTTTTTGGATTGATTGTTGAATAAAAAATAAATTGTGCGGTCTGATCTTTATCTACACTGTCCTCAAAAGCGCATTGATTAGCCGCGTAAAGGTTAACCCTTTATCAAACAATTCCATGTTTAAGCAACCCTGAAGAAGAATGCTTATGAAAATATTGTGGAAAAAGAAATGAAAAATCTGTTTCTACCACTTTCTCCTTTTTCCCATTACGTTTTCCATTCTTTCAGAGACAAATCCCTTCATTTGAGCCACATTGACTGTATCGTCTGCAATTGCTTTCACTTTTGACGAGTCTAAAATCGTCTGGTAAAGAGTAAAGAGAGTTAGATTGTTGAACAATAAATCATTCGATGGAGGAAGTTAGAAAATAACTTTACAGAACATGTCAAAGGTTTTGAATGTATAGATAAGATTTTAAAAGTAGTACAATAGACGATATTGACAAAAATCGAATGTCGACCCTGTTATTGATTTATCTAATCGTGTTTTGTGTATGTTAAATACATACCCGTCATATGTTCTCATACTTCTCAATCGAACGACAAAATGTTAGATTTGTCCATATTAAAACATTTGCGGACGACAAATCAATTGCTTATCAAATAGTTGGATTTTTCTTTGAAATATTCGAAATCATTGTGGTAAAAGGAGAAAAGGCTGGCATTTTCTCCTTTTTCCGAAATGTTTTCAAAAGCATTCTTTCTCAGGGTCGTTAGAACTCGGAATCGCTCAAGAAGTCATTTTTTATGACTACCATTTCGAGTCTCGTTTGTAAACGTGTTTTGAGACCGTAACTTTTTTTACTGCCCGTGTAGACAAATAGCTTTTTCGGGTAGCGTAGAGTAAAGGCGAGTTTACACTATAACGAACAGACCAAGTACATGGAGATACTTGGGCATCTGCTGACATACACTGAGGTTCGCTAGTTCGTCGTTCTAAGTTCTTTAAAGAGCGTTCAGATGCGTCGTTCTTCGTTTAGTGCGTCAAAGATTTTTGGAATTCACAGAATTTTTGACATGTGCCCACGAACAATCCATACGCGGTGGATTTGTTTTATGAGCGCAAATTCAACGTTTTGTTCGTCCGCAGTACAACAACGTCTCTTCAACATTACGGTCCGACCAGGTCTTTTAAGAATTCTAACGTAATACTAACTTATTCACAGTTTTCTTTCAGAGCTCGAATTGATTCAGAGCGGACGCACAGAGCACGCACAACACGTTAGACGTTCGTTTGGAGATCGTTGACATTCGTTGACATATGACTTGCATTCGCACTGGTTCGTTAATATGTCGTTACTCATACATTATAAACCCGCTCTGGTCGGTTGCAAATTTTTTATCAGTTTTTTATGTTCATCCCCTCCCTCGGTGAACAAAGTCGACGGGTTTTAGAGCGTAGATGTATTTGTGCATATTCGAGCTTTACTGTTCGATTACCGTACGTTCCCTTAATTCGTCATAGTGTGAGCGCGCCTTTAGATTCGACCTCACAGAACATGTAGAAAGTGTTCACTTTTTCTTTTTAAGACTCTTGTATAAAGTAATGGTAAAAGGAAGTTAGCGACCACATGTGAGCTGATTGCCATGGTATGGCTGGAGTAATGTCGTAAAACGGCCATAAGATAATCCTAGGAGGATAAAGGGTTGAATGACACTACATTAATTAAAGATATTTATCTCAGTGTACCAATAAAAGGTCCTTTGAGGAATACCGCATGGACAATCACCTTGAATTTTGAACTTAATGATATATGTAAAAATAACAGTCCTCGTGGCCAAATCTATTAGGGAAGAAACATGTATTAAACAATTTATACTGAGTACCCGAAGAAACCAAATATGTTTAACTATACCTATCAAGCAAGCACCTGTCTTAAGGAAGCACCTTTTGAGTGTCCCCTAAGTGTCTGCTGAATACAGGTTGGACTGTATTTGTTAAAATCACCAACGGGAAACTGTTGTTGATTCTGTGTAGAGTACAGGTTAAAATAACATTTTCCAAATGTGTAGTCTGATATTTGAGTTAAACCGTCCGGTTGTAGATTGATTGATTGATTGATTGATTGATTGATTGATTGATTCATTTAATATGTGAGAGATATACTGACCAACACAATTAAAATTGAAACATCCAAATCATAATGTCAATTTCTTTGCTTAAATAGCACCCTCAAGGTTTAGCCCTTTATCAGATTCTGTGTGTTCGCGACCCCGAGAAAGAAGTTTCTCCTTTTGCTACAAAGTTATTACACATGTGTTATGCTCTGTGAAAAGGGGGCTTAATGGATCTGCAAAAAGTGTCGACTCATGTCAGACTGCACAGTCCGCGCAGGCTGACATGGGGCGATACTATTTTGCTACTTGCAAATTTTTGCAAAGTCAAAGGACCAATATACCGCCAAATCCTGTCGATTGTCAGACTGAATGGTTTTTATGGGTCCATAATTATGTGATGTCTTGTTTGGTATAATGCATCACGGAGATGCATTAAGCTCTCTTTTGCCAGAGAATGGCTGATATATAATTGCATGAAAGTTTGAATCACGTTGACCTACAAAACTCAAAGTTTTCTGCTGCAAATTCGTTTAACCTTTAGGCTGCTAAGCGCGACTACCTTGTCTTTTGCGGGCAGTGTAGATCAAGATGAGACTGCACAGAACGTGCAGTCTCATCTTGGATCTACACTGTCCGATAAGGAGATATCTTTCCTCGAAAAAATACCTTTGAAAGAGAAAAAAATAGGTTTTTACTATCGTTTTGAAAGTTTCGTTTAACTTATTTAGCGGGATAAGGGTAAAGACCGATGTGGTTCATCTATTTGAAATATTGAAATGGAGAAAGGACGTATATCTTTCAAATTTGTATCTGTGGCCTATGTGTTTGAATGGTGCTTAATTCCAACAGCATATCAGAAGTATTGATCACGGTCCCTATCACTCCTGTCTCCCCTGGGTTTCACAAGTACCAGGCCGAAACTTTGCAGCCCCTTGCCAAAGGACATGTCCACGTATTTATCGCCTTCTGCGGGGGTGGGGGGTGGGGGGGTGGGGGGGTTTGGGGACCAAACAAAGATTTCCATGTTAACAATTTGATCGCCTTGATCGCTGAGTCTACGCATCACCGTCACGTGATAAATAGAACTTAGTCCGTTATGTATATTTACAAAAATGAATAAGGAAAACAGGGTTTTAAACCAAGGCATTAAAAGCAAAAAAGATTTAACATGCAGACTCGAAAATTTGGCTTACACACCCAAGGAGTGCAAAAGTCTGTAAGCATCTTTCAGGTCTAAACTATGGTCGATTTAAGAGCAATCTGTAAATTTAAAATATTTTGAGAACATTCTTACAATAATTGAAACACAAATTAATGACCTAACGTCTAAGTCCTCTTTGGAAAAGGAACGGCTTAGTGAATCGAACGAAATTTCCAGCTAAAAATGAAGGCCAACGTTGTAATTTCACAGTTATTTTTTGTTCCAAAGGGACAGTGTAGACCAAGATCAGACTGCACGTTCTGTGCAGTCTGATCTTGATCTATGCTGTCAGCAAAAGGTGCCTTATTCGCAGGTAGCAACCTTGGGATTGAATAAAAAAAAATACATATAAAGAAAGGGTATACGTTTAAAGGTAGATAATTGAGGATTCAGATTTTAACCCTTATCCTGCTAAAAAACTGAAATTAAATTTTCAAGTTGATATTAATAACCCAAATATTGCTGTTTCAAAGTTATGTTTTGGGGAATAATATCTCCTTCTCGGACAGTGTAGATCAATGATCAGACTGCACGTTCTGTGCAGTCTGATCTTGATCTACACTGTCCGCAAAAGGTCAGCGAGTAGCGCTTAGCAGCCAAAGGGTTAAAAGTATACTTTTATCTCTTCGGTACATAGATTAGCAATAGTCCGTTACTTAAGTATTGTACCCCTAACAAAACAATCCGGAATTTTAACGACCCTGTGAAATAAGGCTTTGGAAAACACATCTCGGAAAGGAGACAATGCTGATATCCAGTATTATCTCTTTTTCCCTCGCAATAGTATCTACCATTTTAAAGGTGGCCCTTCAGATTTTGGGACGAACATTTTACAGAAATACAAAAAAAATCATCCTTATACTCCCAAAGCCTTTTAATTTTCATTCATAAAACCCCAGTAGTCGAAAACCATCCGACAACAACAGAAATTAGAGATTTACTACGGCCCAGGTCGACACCGACGGGAAACACAGTCTATTTTTACATGAGCAACTCTCTCATTTACATACCGGAAATAAACAGACGAAGCTTCAGACACAGCGTCCGAAGAAGACATTATGGAAAATAATTACACGTTTGTTATGTTATGAAATTTAGGCGTCATTAGTCACATGCCAGCCACTTGACATTCCCACAATGTTTTTTTGATTTCTGGCGCGGAATCTAAAAATACCTTAAGAGGCTACGTAGCCTTTTAGGGGAACACCATCAAAAAAAAAATTTTTTTTGTAATTTTAAGATTCTTAATTATTGATGATTTGTATTGTTTTTTCATATAAATTTCAGTGATATATATATATTTTAATTTGGTGAGATGTGAGTAATCTAAATACCCACCTTTAAGGACAGAAATAATTTGTTGAGCTTCATTTAATTTGTCGTCTGCAAATAATTTCAATTTTCACATGTCTAAAAAAATTTTGTCGTTTGGTAAAGAGTTAACTCCTTTACAAGACGACAATTAAGATTTGTCCAGATTGAAAGCATTTGCAGACGACAAATGATCAAATGATGGGACTTGCATTTGATAGGGTTGAAAAGATCATGGGAAAAGGAGGAAATGCTTGTTACTAACATTTTCTCATTTTCCCACAATTTTTTCAAAAGGCTTATTTCTTGGGTTCATTAAAACACGGGATGGTTTGGTAAAGGGTTAAAAATTTGTTCATGTGTTGTTCAAGGCCGTTTTAAACAATATTTCATTTATATTGCGGCGACTAATTTACCTATTCATCCTCTCCTGGAGTTTCTTTAAACAATAACTCGGACAATATTCTTCCCAAGCCACTTGCTGCTTTTTCACATCATCATTGTCGAAACGCCGAGCCCCGGTAGCTCAGTCGGTAGCGTGCAGGACTTGAGAACAGGGGGTCGTGGGTTCGATCCCCGGCTCGGCCAATTTCCTTCCGAAGATTGATGATAGTCATTGCGACAGGATTCATTCCTCTCCCACCGCTGATCATTGTTTCGAACATTGGTTATGTGGGAAAGCAGTCAGTGGCTTGGAAGGAAAATTGTGCGGAGTACTGGTAAAAGAGATTCGAGGAAAGCATGGATAGGTGCACTGGCCGCCGCGATATAACTGAAATAATGTTGAAAACGGCGTTAAACACCAAAAACAATTAAAAAAAACCCAATTATTGTCGAAACAATGATTGGCGGTGAGAGGGGAATGAATCATTTCGCAATGAATATTATCAATCCTCGGGAATCAAACCAGTGACCCCATGGTCTCAAGCCTGGTACGTAACCCGACTGAGCTACAAGTCTCGACTCACATGAAGGAGATATGGCTGAAGGAAGGAAACATCTGAAGGATATCAAAAAAAGCAAACAGGAGCTCCCAGGTTGCCACAAGCAACTGCTGCCTTTTCCCACAATGTTGTCATTGTTTTCTGGTGGAGGTCTTAAAAAGTCATAAATGCTCTTTGTTGCAGCATGATGGTCGTAACACTATTAAAAAGAAAACCTCCAAGGAGTATCCTTATGGTTTTTTAGGGTTTTAACTTTTGGCAAAAGCAATCAGTGTGTACAAAAATTTGAGCCATGCTCTGTGAAAAGGGGGCTTAATGCATTTGCGAAAAGTATCGACCCACGTCAGCCTGCGCAGTCCGCGCAGGTTGACATGGGCCGACACTTTTCGCTATCTTTAAATTTTCTGCATGTCAAAAGACCAGTCTACCTCATGATTCAGTCAGTTGTTAGACAAAATGGATATTATGCATCCATAATTAGGTGATAGCTTGCTAGGTATTATGCATCATGGAGATGCATTAAGCTCCCTTTTGCCAGAGCATGGCTCAATTTATTTGAGCAATTCTCTGTGTAATGGGGGTTTAATGCTCCTGTAAAAAGTATCGACCCAAGTCAGCCTATATACACAGTCGGCGCAGGCTGGCCTGAGTCGATACTTTTTGGTATTGGTGAATTTTCTGCATGTCGAAGGACCAGTGTACCTCATGAATCAGTCGGTTGTTATACAAAATGGATTTTATGGATCCAGAATTATTTGATGATTTGCTTAGTTACATATATCACGGATATGCATTAAGCCCCCTTTTTCCAGAGCATGGCTATTTTATTTTTTCTATGAATGTAGAAGACAATCCTTTCAAGGATTGTGTAAATTGCTTATAATATACAATTACTGCTTTTCACATTATAATTTCCAATGAGTTCATTGAACCATTTTTTTTTTTAACCCTTTCGGCGCCAAAAGCGAAAACAGTGGCTTTTGCGGACGGCATAGATCAAGATCAGACTGCACAGAACGTGCAGTCTGATCTTAGATCTATTTCGTCCGCTTGTTTAGTCAAGCCCATGCGACAGAAACCCGTTTGAGTCTCAGTGGATTCTATTTTTAGGCATCGAAAAGGATCGAGTTTATATGTTTAGCACTGAAAGAGTTAAAAAATGTATTAATGTTATGTGACTTTGTAAGACATTTCGGTTTGTCTAAAATAGGCTGTATTGTATGGGGTCAAGGGTTAGAAATCGGTTGATTGTAGCCTCTTGTCGTCAAAGTACAGCTACTGTATGGACTTTTGAAACATGAGTTGTGTTTGATGACACGATTTTCACGCTTTACCAGACGAAAAAATCTAAGACTAGTCCTAATTCAAAGCATTTGCAAACGGCATTTCCAGAATGGTGCAAATGACAGAAATTGCCTATGATAGGAGAGAAAACATTGTAGGAAAAGGAGAAAATGCTGGTTAACCAGCATTTTCTCCTTTTCTGACAATGTTTCAAAAAAAGAAATCCTTCACTGTGTTGTAAAAACAAGAGATTGTTAGGTAAACGGTTAAGTTAATATTTACTCTATAGATTTTATGTTACTCGACCACTTTATGTACAGTCATTTTAGCCTGTTAACGCTTCACCAAACGACAAAATGTTAACCTTGTCCAAATAGAAGAGAAATGCAGACGAAAAATAAGATATGTTCTCAATGGTTGGATTTACATGTATCTCTTTAGAAGACATTTTGGATAACCAGCAATCTCTCCTTTTCCCACTATGTTTTCATAGGCATTCTTTACGGGGCCTTGGAAACTCGGAGTTGCGTGGTATTGTGTTGAAAGTGGTCATATTTTTTTGACCTGCAGCAAATTCAATTTCAAGTATTAATGTTTTTACATGTAAGTCTCGAACAAACGAACTCGAGTAGAACTCGAGTAGAAGCGTTAAACGCTTTTTTTTTTAACATGAATGAAAAGCTTAATATGTGCTTTTTAAAAAAAAAAAAAAAAGATTTTAACAGACATCAAGACTTCAGATTCGTCTTAATTGAAAACATTTACAGACGACAAATTCAGTATGACTATATTGTCAAGATTTGTCTTTAAAAGAGTAGAAAACACGGGATTTGTCTCTAAAAAGAAAGAAAATTTTGTGAAAAAAGGAGAAAATGCTGGTTACCAGCATTTTCTCCTTTTCCCACAATATTTTCAAAAGTTTTCTTCTTCAGGGTCGTTAAAACATGGCATTGTGTGTTAAAGAATCACTGTAGTATCTCTTGCATACGGCTATAAGCCCTAGGGATCGCTGATCCGATTCGCAGGTCGGCTACTTTCTTTTCAAGGTTTTATGATAGCCATTTCGACAGGATTCCCCTCTACTCGCTTTACACTATTTCGGCGATGTTTTAGTGGGAAAGCAGCTAGAGACTAAGAAATAATCTGGTTTGAAGAACTGTTAAAACAAACTTAAGGAAAGCATGGATAGGTACAATGGCTGACGACATTAAACTGACAAAATGTTGAAAACAGCGTTAAAACTATGCCATAATTGATGAAGACGTTTTCCCCTTTATAGAAGATCATGTTTGAAATTCTAAAAAGCCGCTTTTGCCACAATGTTTTCACATTTAATTTAACTCGAAGGCGCTGGGCTCGATCCTCACTGGAGACGTTTTTTTTTTTTCAGTAAGTGTGTGTGAGAGTGTTCCTTTTCAAGACACTGCATAACCCTAACGTGGCACTGGTGAATCCCAAAATCTACACATGAATAAGTAAGCTTTCACTGTGGTAAGACTGAAATAATGTTGTAAGCGGGTAAGCGGCATCAAATACCATTCAATCGTTCAAACCCCTGCCCTGTCACACCTAAGGTTATGCCTGTAATGTCTACGCTCAAGGCGCTCAAGATTTAGAATACATTACGAAGATTGGTTCCACCATGTTTTAAAGAACATGGTAGAGAAGTAGTTCAAAATGTCGCTTTTTTATCGTTTCTACGGCTTTAAGCAATTTCCAAAAGACCACGTATTTTAACGCCCCTTGAAAATAAAACTTTTGATTTAAAGACATGCCTCTATCACGTGAGTCACACTTAGCTTGTCATCTGAAAATATTTTCCAATTTGACGTATCCAAAATTTTGCCTAATTGCACAGACTTGAAATACCATAAAAAATACAAAAGTAAGGCGGAAAAAAAAAATGAAATGAGTGAGAACTCAAAATAATGGCAACACTGAGATAATATTCTGTTGGTAACATACGCTCGTATAGATCTGCCCAAGTTTTTGCGATTTCAATGTTTTTTGATCGAAATGCAGATCCAAGAAAAGATCATAGATTTACAGTGTGCGTAAAAGCAAACCGAAATACCAGTTGACGCCATAAGGGTTAGAAATTTTATATGATTGTAAAGAAAAAAATGTTTTAGCGACTTTGGCAAAACAATAATAAATCAATAAGCTAACCGTTAATAATTCAAATCCGTTCTACATTATCCGATTTACTCGGCTTAACCATTTCCTTCGTGGAAAATCTACTCTTTTTGGCCCATTATAAAAAGAAGTCTGCCGAGCCCGGTTGTTTAGTCGGCAACGCACACAGCTGGAAAACAGGGGGTCACTGGTTCGATTCTCCAGCTTGGCAAATATCAGTCCTACAGTTGATGATTTAGTCATTGCGACAGGATTTATTCCTTTCTCAGAGCAGATCATTGTTTCGACGATGGTTATTTGGGATAGCTGCCAGCGGCTGAGGAAGGATATTGTGCGAAATACTGATAAAAAAACTGGAGGAAACCATGAATAGGCGCTCTAGTCGCCCGATAAATCTTAAATAATGTCGAAAACGGTCTTGAAACTTTTCAGTTGACAAATTGAAAAAAAAAAAGTTTAATTCTTTCACCACCAAATATTGAAACTCCAACTCTTTCGAAATTACAATCCACAAAATCTTTATTTGACCTCTTCCGATGGCTCAAAATACAATTTAAATAACCTACCGAAACCCAGAAAGAGTTGGGTTTTTTTTTAAATCAAATATCAACCCTTAATGTCAGTGTAACACAGCCGTTACGAAATTTCTTGTCCTACACACGTTTGAGATAAGTAAAACGTTCTGTATTTGGTCAAACCTCTTTTATTATACAGCTCATTCTTAAATCATTGCTGATCCAGAATTCTCTGAAATTTAACTACAAACATTGAGATCGTGACAAAACTGCGAACTGTTTTATCTTTAGATTCAATGAAAAATCATTATAATTATGCGAATTTGTTTGGAACTATTTTTCGTCCGTGATGTACACACCCGTCAAAAGAGCGAAAATAGCTTCTTGTAAATTTAAATACACATGCACATTTAAGCCTATGTTTCGATGAATCGTAAACCATAATTCTTAAGATAGAGTTTTGTGATAAAATGAATCTGGATGTCAATTCAAGTTAGATCCTCTATGTCTTACAGGCTTGACCAATAAAGCGGAAGATAATGATGTAGGATCTAGATCAGGCTGCTCTGTCTTTAAATTCATACCATCTATACCTTTCTCGGTATCAGTGGGTAGCTTGAACGGTATTTTCAGTTGTCGGAAGAGGTCAGGTTTGTATATTTAGCACAGAAACCGTTAAATGGGTAAAATTGTTCTGACATGTCACGTGTAACCAAAAGACATTGGTATATATACTTCAGAAAGAAATATAGAATGTACATAGTTTTTTAATGCATACCCTGTGAAACAAATTTGCAGCAATTGACTTGGAAAACATCTTTGTAAAATACATATATGCCCAGTCTACCTGGTGTAAGATTTTATACAAGAATTTATGGAGAAATCATCGTGGCAAAAAGAGAGATTGCTTGTGACTAGCAATTTCTCCTTTTATTACAATGTTTTTCAAAGTAATCCGCTGCTAAACCAAAAAAGAAGTCGTCCTTAGATAATGAAGAGTTGAGTAGGGATAACGGATCATCCAGATTATGGTATTATCGGAGAAGTTTATGTGGATCAAAAAGACATTTAGTGTCCCTGTAATATTTTATCAAACGACAAAACCGTAAACTCTACCATAAATAAGTAAACTGAAAGCATTTCCAATCGACCTATTAAATGGGGCTTAAAATATGGAAGTTATTCCGGAGAGGATAGAAAACATTGTGGGAAAAGCATTGTAACAAGCATTTTCTTCTTTCCAACATTGTTTTCTAAAGGCTTCTTCAGTGTCGTTAAAACACAGGATTGTTTGGGAAAGGGAAACCCCTCGCATCATTCAACCCTTTCGCCGCCGAATAAACCGATTCCATATTTTTCCTTAAAAGTTACGATTAATATCACAAGCCAATGAAATTTTGGTCAAAGTAAAAAAGGGAATAGCGGTTGTATGATAAAGATCAAACTGCACGTTCTGTGCAGTTTAATATCAGTCTAAAACGTTCACAAAGGCCCCTTAAGTTGCCACGGGCTGTGAGAGTTAATCTGACATACAGAAGGTTGATTGATTGATTGAATGGTGCTTTACGCCGCTTTCAACATTATTTCAGTCATATCACGGCGACAGCTCACATATTCAAGCATTTCCTAGGTTTCACCAGTACAAGGCTAAGGCTCTGAAGTGTCTTACCCAGGGACACTCCCACGAAAAGCTCAGTGGATCCAGTGAAGCTCGAACCCGGGACCTCCAGGTCACGGGTCCTTCACTTTACCACTGAGCCACGCAGGACCCCCCCCCCCCCCCCCATATAAAAGGAAATATCAGTTTTTGAAAAAGCTGTGAAAAAGTGCAATTTAAACAGGGCTTGTTTTATCTTTGCCTTGGCAAAAATGTAATTATTATTACTAGTATCGCATAAATCTGACAGTCTGTCTGTCTGTCTGTCTGCCTGCCTGTCTGCCTTTCTGCCTACCTGCCTGCCTGTCTGTCTGTCTGTCTGCCTGCCTTCCTGTCTGTCTGTCCTGCCCGCCCGCCTGCCTGCCTGCCTGCCTTCTTGTCTGTCTGTCTGTCTCTCTCTCTCTCTGTCTCTCTGGCTGTTTGGGTCTCTGTATGTATCTTTCAGAAATATTCTTGAGAAAGCATTGCTTACTAGAATCAAAGCGTTGAGAACGCTGAAGTGGTGTATGTCAAGGAAGCCATTGTGTGGAATCAATAATTTGAAAGAAAAAGAGAAATATTATTCAAATATTGGCTTGAAAGTCAACCTACTAATCAAATGAACACCTTTTTTGTTGAAGGGAGAGTACTCATGACAAAGTTAGGATTATTTGTGTATTGGTGGTCTCCCTTTGATCATTAGGAGGAGTCAGGAGTAACGTCCCTTTACAGTAGGATGCATGATGGATAGAGAGAGAAACCATGTGAATATATCGAATAAAATTAAGTTTGTACCTGAAAACTATGATTTCGAAATATCTTTGGCCGTTAACATTTAATTCCCAACATAGCAATCAATTATTTCGATCTATAAATATTCATTCTCAATCAAATGGAGTAGCGCACAATCATGGGATGAAAAAGCCATGGGACGAATTGGTTTTGGAACGAAAAAGCCCAGGACCAAGCGATCGGTAGACAAATTTTGTACCATTGCACCAATAGAAGGCTATGAGCGAGTGAAGCTATTTGCAATCAAAAATTAGTATTTCCACGATCGATGGCCTCACCCAGTGTATTTTAACTTGCCATTTCCAATTACATATCTGGGTGCTACCGAAAAACTCATTTGCCTGAGAAAAATTGAGTTTAATTGGGTTTATTTCCTTCGGCTTTGCACAAAATACGATACATGGTCTTCAAAATTCAATACTGAACTCATAGTGGTATTGTCTTCGACAAATACCACAAAAATCTGTCTAAGAGGACATATTACATTTTCACAAATATCCTTAAGAAGTCTTTCCCTGTAGGTTTGCAAACACATCCTTTATGAAAGGACAGGTTGAAAGATTTTAAACAATAATACCTGTGAGCCCTTTATGTAAAATTGAAATTTCCTTTGAAATCGTCTCTAATAAGCAATTTGCATATCCAGTTTATGTCCTGTGAAATTTACCCTGCTGTCCATTTATTTTTCATGACAGATCTAAATACGTTTCAGACAGCTAACGTATGAAAGAGAGGTTTAACTTTGTACCGAACGACAACATTTTTGACACGTAAAAATTCTAAGCAGCTGCAGACAACAAACTAAATGTGACCCAAAGGATGAGACGTCTCTCTAAAAAGGTAGAAAACATTGTGGAAAATGGAGAAAATGCTGGTAACCAGCATTTTCTCCTTTTCCCACAATGTTTTCAAAAGCCTTCTTCCTCAGGGTCGTCAAAGTTTGGGATTGTGTGGTAAAGGGTAAAATCTCTTTTATCAATAATACATGTAAGCTTTTATGTGAAAATCAAAACGTACTATGTCATCGCTTTTCACAAAATTCTGTATATCCATATATGTTTACTCAAATAAATTAAATCTCTTAAAAAGAATTTAAATGGCGGTAGCAACGTGGGAAAGTGGACCACATGCAGTTTATCTTTTCTGCAGAAAAGAAAATTTACGAAATATCATCAGTTCCACGGTTAATTCACAATGGTTCATATAATTATCGTCGACGTCACCATGATGATGATGATGATTATAATGATGATGGTTTTGATTATTATTTTTATAATTATCATCATCATCATTATCATTGTTACTAGCAGTTGTAGAGGTAGTTTTAGTATTAGTAATAGCCTAAGAAGAAGAAGAAGACGAAGACGAATAAGAAGTTGTGGTAGTGGTAGTAGTAGTGGTAATAGTAGCAATAGCAGTATCTTTAATGTCACTTAAGTTATGTTCCTCATAATCATCGTCATCACTCATCTCGTCGTAAGCATCATCATCATAATCTTTAACATGTCTTTTCGATAATTTGATTACTTCCATTTCACCCAGGATTATATGACTGCAGCTTCCTGTAATGTCCGTTTCATAACTGTTTTGACTACATTCATCGGAAGGGACTAATCTTCGTACCGAAAAGAAATGAAGTTAAATATTATTCAGGTGAACCAGGGACATTATTTGACGAAATGCTGTTGGGGTCGTAAATCTCTAGTATTCGAGATGAACTGATATATCCGTGTTTGAATTATTTATAGTAAAATGTTTACGTGTGTCGTTGATTCGTTTTAATATGTTTGCCTGTAAGAGGATTATGTTTGAAAAATCTTTCTTTTTTTTTGGAAACTGATTATATCTTCTTTCAGGTTAATTCACTTGTTTACAACTTAAAATCATTTTACAAGTAACCCTTGAACCCTTTATAGACTTGTCTGTTTTGAAAGCATTTGCACACAACAAAATAAATGTGGTTTAAATTATAGACTTCATCTTTGAAAGGATTAAAAACATGGTCGGAAAAGGAGAAAATGATGATTTCCAGCATTTTCTCCTTTTCCCATAATGTTATCTAAGGCAATTTTTTCAGGGTTGTTAAAACACGGGATAGTCCAGTAAAGGTTTAGAGGGAGCTTTTCAGATTTTCATGCAGCGAATTTTTGTTAAACACTGAGAGACACCGCCTAATGTACTTCTCTCTGCAAACGTACAGAAAAAAAGGACGTGACTTGATATGCATGCACCAACGTGGTACATTTCTTCGCCGGAAGTACACCGCTTTCCTTTCTTTAGATTGTGAGGCTCCACATTAAAAAGAAAAAAAAAAAAAAAAGCACGAGTTGCAATTTTCTATCGAAATCTTTTTTAATACATTTCTGTTGGCAAACAGTTTGTACGTTCAATTTTCAACGTGGCCTAAAAATTCCGTTGACAATTTTCGCTGATAGATAGATAGGTAGATGTGAATAACTTCACCATCGTTGTTGATTTCGTTGCTAATCGAATTTTACGGGCACTGCTATGTTTAAGATCACGCGATTGACAACACAATTGAAACCCCCATTGATACACACATCACAACTCGGCCGATTCCGTTTCTACATCTAACCTGATCTGTATCAAGGGGTTCCATTTTGAAATACTGCCAGTCACATGATCTTAAACATGGCGGCACCCATGTAAATTAGTTAGCAACTGCAACAACAGCCATGGTAATAAGCAACCTGTTGCTGAAAAATGCCTACGTAATTGATAGACCAAATTAGAACATAAATTTACAAGCTGTTTGTCAAGGGAAGTGTATGTTGAAAGATTCTAATAGAAAATTGTGACTAGTATTTTCTTTTTCTAAATGGAGTATAACGATTGAAAAACGGTAAATCGGGGTATTTATGTCGAAGAAAAGTACCGTGTAGGTGCATATCAAGCTATGTGATACAGCCGATAGACTTGATCAACGAATCACCCGACGTTTTCGATCAGCAAATCATCCGAAGTTTTCCAAATGCCCTTTGATACAGACGAGGTTGGAATCGGCCGAGTTGTGAAGAGTGAATCAACGGGTGTTACTGATATCGTGACATTCCAACAAACCTATGTGAAATTCTGGCGCGAAATCTAAAAATCCTTTGAGGGGCTACGTGGTCCCATAAAGGAAATATCACGAAATACTTTTGTCTTAGATTTGTCTGTCTTCTTTACTGATGGTTTATCCAGCTATTACAATACTTAATTCAATGATAAATCATTTTGGTGTTTGGTGAGATTATAAAAGTAACAATATATCTAGCTCCCTTGAAAGGCTAGTTCATTCATGTTTATTGCTTGAGCCTCGAAAATCAGTGTCAGGTTCGAATCCCGTGTTGTACGGGGTCAAGCTTTGTAACTAGCAACATCATAACATGTGTACCAGTGCGGTTTCCACGATGCAGTGATCGAGAGTGATTTCTGTTTAAGAAATTGTTTCAAGGTTAATAGGCTTAGCCCTTTATCTCACAATTCCACGTTTAACTCTTTACCAAACGACAAATTTTTGGACTGGACCAAATTCAAAGCATCTGCAGACAACAAATTATAAATCTTATTAATATAATGATTTCTGACTTTTTGACAGGGTAGAAAATATTGTGGGAAAAGGCAACCAGCATTTTCTCCTTTTCCCACAATGTTTTCTATAGGCTTCTTTCTCAGGGTCGTTAAAAGTCGGGACTGTGTGGTAAAGAGTTAAATGCCTTTGGGGAAGAGAGCTTATGAAAACATTGTGGGAAAACGAAAAATGCTGGTTACCAGCATTTTCTCCTATTTCCACAATGTTATCTACTCTTTCAAAGACAAACCATATTATTTGTCGTCTGCAGATACTTTAGATTTTGACTTTCAACTTTATCGTCTGGTAAAGAGTTAAACAAAAGCGTACGCCGGATTCGAGCACAGGCTTAGCGATACCTATCCTAACTTTATTGTTTCCAGCAAAACCTGTCTCTTTGTCTACCTTTGAAGCCTCTATAAATCTATATAGCTTGTAGAATTTTCGTTGAGTCCTCAGGTAAAATACGGCGGTAAAAGTTTTGAGCCGAGATTTATCACATAATTATCTTCGTTTTCAATGTAATACACAGCCATTGCAACTTTCTTTATCTCACAAACGCTTGAAATAAGAAAATGGTGCCGTATGATGATCAACGCTCTTTAATCATAGACCAAATTTCTAAAACATTGCCCAGATTTCTCTATGAGCCTAACTGTCAAAATTGATGATCGTGATAAAGCTACGAATTTATTTTATCATCTTAAGATGTGAAACAAAATCATTATATGCAAGTTTATTTGGGGCTATTCGGTTTTGTCTGCGATGTACACACCTGTCAAAAAAGCGAGTAGATTTTATGTAAATTTCAATACATGTTGGCCCCTTTGTTTAAACACATCATAAACTATAATTCTTGAGATACAGTTAGAAGATAAGAAGAATCGGACATTTGTTGGCTTTTGAGACAAAAAATATTACACTCGATGGCAAAAAATGCTGCCTGCCAAAGGATTGCTTAATTCTTTTTTTTTTTTTGGTCTCAAACTCCAACTCATATCAGATCCTATATGTAAGTACAATTTGCATATAAACTACTAAAAATGATAGATGAACAATTTCTGACATCGATGTATTAAAATCTTACGAGAAATCTTAACTCTTTCCAGACGAGAAAAGTTTAAATTTGTCCAAACAAAAGCAATTGCACGCGATATGATTATCAAACGTGGCCAAACTGCGGGGATTTGTCTTTTGTAGGGCAGGCCATTGGTAGAAAAGGACAAAATGCTAGTAACCAGCAATTACTTCATTTCCCTCAATGTTTTCTGTCCTTTTAAAGACAAATCTAACTAACCGTATTTAAACCTCATTTCATTTGTTGTCTGCAAATTATTTCAAATTAGGTAAGTCTAAAAGTCAGACAGTTAATGCAAGTGTACATGAAGACGTAACTGTTCTTTATTTATTGCCTTCGCTTCAATTTTTAAATTTTTACGTTATGTTTTGATAAGAATTTGATTCATACAGTCAATGCCATTTTGAAGACTTTTCTAACACTATTTTGACAGTTTACAAAACAACAGGAATCTAAGGTAGGCGTACTGAAACCCCATATAGCATCTAAAACTTTCTTCAGTAGTTTATTAGACTCCAAGATATTGTAGCCTGAGTTTTCTAAATCATAGCAGAAACTCTCTGTCTGTCTGTCTGTCCGACTGTCTGTCTGTCTGTGAAATATAAAGGAACTTTTGATTGGTCCTTGTAGCGTCAAACGTCTGAACCGGAAATTTTTAATGAAAAGTGTACCCTAAATTATGTCGCAGCTTCTGTTTTGTGCGGCAGGATACAATTGTCTCAAAAAACATCGGACAGTGGAGATACAAGATCAAAACACACGTTCTTTTTTAATTGATTTTGATCGCTACTGTCCGCAAATGCAACAGAACTCACCGTTGGCGCAGAATGGGTTAAATCTTAAGTGTAGATATTTGAGTTGTGGCTCATCAGTTGGTCCTTTTATGTCTTTTGAATTCTTAGCCCTTATCCTGCTAAATAAGTTGAACTTTCAAGCCGACAGTAGAAACCCGAATAATGCTATTTCAAACTTATCTTTTTTTTTAGAAAAATATCTCCTTATCAGACAATGTAGATCAAGATCAGACTGCACGTTCTGTACAGTCTGATCTTGATCTACACTGTCTGCAAAAGGTCAGTGGGTCGCGCCTAGCAGCCTAAGGGTTAAAAAAAGAGTAACTACATTTTAATTTCTTTTTTTTTTTCTCTTATTTCATTATTCTTTTAACTCTGATCTTCAATAGTGTAAACGTATGATTTGAAAATCAAATTCATAGATGTAACTGTATTTAATAGTCGATTTGAAATAAAAAAATGCGGATTAAATTCATTCAAAGCAGGGCGACAGTCGTCGTTTTTCTGCTGGCTAGACGTTAGATTGTGAGAACAAGAAAAAGATTTTAAAAAAATCCTGAAAAAGTTCCGTTTTTTTAAGCAGCAACAAGGGCCTGCTTTTGTAGTGTTTGATAACGTTTAGCTACATGTTTGACAAACACAGCGGATCATATAGCAGTTTCTGCACAGAAACGAAGTCCATACGCTACCATGGCGCGCCATCTTGCCAGAAATGATTCCAACAGAGCGCTGTTACGAGCTTGGTCGACGGGCAGTGCACGAAGCCATTATTGAGAACCTGTAGAAATTAGCATACTTTTTTTCAGGAAATCGTTTCACGTAAGGATTGGTAGTGGGTCCTTGCGCAGGCGTCTGATTGATTCTGTCCGGTATGGGGTGTGCCACAAACGATATTTACGACCATAGTAAACACAATAGGCACATCTGAAAAACAAAAGCATTCATGAGTCATTTCGGAATTCTGTCGATGCCGTAGGTTTAAAGTTTGTTTCGGTTTTGAGCCTTGTTGGTACTTTAGAGTTTTCTTGATATCAAGGCAGCACTAAGAGGTGTGCAATTTGAGTACGCTAGTGAACTTGGCTTGTGTACACAGAGGATTAAATTCGTCATACTACCATAGCTGGTACAATGATAAATGGTAAATAAAGACACAAATATATTACGTTGAAATAAATAATGAAATCTTTGACTTTTTCACGACGTCGCTAGTGGTGCGCTGGCGTGCTCCGGATACGCGTTACTGCCTTATTGTTAGGTGCTGTAGCTTTTTTATTATTGAATATTTTTACATAAAATTTATGCATCGCAGAAAAAACATATCAACCTGAAAAATATACATGAAATACACGATCACAGATTATTTTTTCATATAGCCTACCAACAGTCTACGAACTTCCCGATCAAGCGCGTATGTTAATATTTTAATCAGTAGGCTGCTAAGCGCAACTTCATGTGATGTGATGGACAGTATAGAAAAATATATATAGAAAACTTGGTGGTGGTTCTCTACTTCCTGCTTTTTACCTTTTAGTAATAATATTTCTTTCATACTCTCTGGTTTTCTCTATAGCTTCAGTAGGAAAAAGTAACTACATATTTTTTTTTTAACTAAACCGATTACTAATTACTTTAGTTTTTCAGCCTTTGACTTGAAACCAAACCTTTGCATTGGAATAAAATACGCATCTTAATCAGTTGAATGTAAACCCTTTGTAAAATAGGAACAAAAAAATCACGCTGACAATTCGTTTTCAACAACTGTCAGATATGACAGGGCAACTTTGAGTTCAGCTACTTGCGACCTTTGGCGTCCTTGCAAACAGTGCTGATCGATATCAGTGTACTCAAAACTGCGGTTTGTACCCTTGGATACCCGATGAACTACTTATCTAAGCTCACATTTGACCAATTTTGAATCAACAAATGGATCCTACACGACTGATACTTTTTGTTGGCTAATAGTGTTATAACTCAGCGGGAAAAAGTCTGATTCCTATTCTTCCAAACTCACAGGGTTGACATCTACAACAAGAAATTTCATAAATTTCATTTACCTTATTCAGGGCCTATATATACATGTACATGTAATATAACCACAAGAAGAGCAGAGAGTGTGCACCACTTATTGCAGGCTTATCTTGATCTACAGTTTCGGCAAAATACATCCATGGTCGCATACGACAAGATAAGGGTTACGTTCAATCGAAAGTCTTCTGTTAGGTTCATTAAGTCCTCCTCTGTCGCAAACTTTGTATGAGAGTATCGTTTCGTTCTCTTTGACCTTAATACACCTTCTCAACTCTTCATAGTAAACTTTAAGTCAAGTCCCAATAAAACAGAGTTTATCAAATTTACGAGCGTATTACAGGAATCAAAGTTTTATACTTAATCTTTAACCATCCCCTAAATCTAGCTTTTATTATACTTGACACAACTCTTTAAGTAATTTCAATATCTTAAGATTTATGACTGGTTGTATATGGGTCATGCTCTGTGAAAAGGGGTTTAATGCATCTGCAAAAAGTATCGAACCAGGTCAGCCTGCGCAGTCCGCGCAGGCTGCCCTGGGTCGAAACCTATTATCCTTTTTGAAAATGTTCTGCATGTTCAACGTCCATTTTAAATCAGGATTCAGTCGGCCGTTAGACAAAAACGATTTTATGGATCCATAATTATATGATAGACTGAATTGGAGTTTAACGCCGTTTTAACAGCTTAGGCCATATCACGGCGGTCAGTGCACCTATGCATGTCTTTCGTGGCTTTCTCACATCAGTACTGACACAACTTTCTTTCCAAGTCACAGACTACTTTCTCACATGTATCAGAGCTGAGAGGCGAAAATCGCCGGAAAGACCATTATTATAATTGGTCTGCAACACGCGAAAAGAGGCATTCGGACATTTGCGTAAAGTGTCGTCTCGGATCAGCCTGCTCAGTCTGACCTTGCTCTACACCCTCCGCTGCTTTATCGGTATTTTGGGTCATATAAGCCCAGCCGAATGCCCGTACATTTAGTAAAATATTTTTGTGTAATCGTCAACAATTTTCATTTGGCAGGATAAAGGTTAAGATATCCGCCCAGTTTACAATTACACATTATCTCCCGCTAGATGGCATTCTACAAATACACATCTATCTAATTTGGGCATTCTGGGTACAGAACCGGACTACTTTTCAAAACAACAACCGTTACTTTGAATTTCAAAATGAAATAAATGTATACTCGATAAAACGCTACCTGGTGCGATTCATTCAGCTATGATCGGCTAGCATGTAACCTATGCACCGGCCATTTATTAAAACAGCCCTTACATTCTTGGGTAATAGGCTAATAGCTTCAGTATAAGCCCTACTTTTCCCAGGTATACGGGGATGGGTGATGCGTCATAGCAGACAGGTCGAATCTTCGAAGAATATGACATGCGCAGACAACGACAATTACATGCTTTGCTTAAAGTGACAATAAAGCCCAAAAGTAAACAAATTGGGTGTTTAAATGAATCTGAATTTATATCGTACCAATTAGAACAGAACAGAACATTTTATTGACTTAGCCTGTACAGGTCATCATCACGTATTACGAGCGTACATTTATTGTCATCAAACTATATAACGTGAATCATGCCATAGACAAATAAAATTCTAATGTAATAAGCATATTAACGACAATAGAAGAAAAGCATGGAAAAGATATGGAAACTGAATGGAAATTAGTTATAAAGGTTGAAATTGCAATACTGGTAAAACTGGTAACATCTAATACAGAATTGGAGATGAGAACAAATTAAGTACCAATTAGCTCATTACGTAATGAAAAAGCCTCATATATATAATACCCTAGCTTCTTTATTGTAACTGGGTTTTTGGAATTTAACAATTCGACAAATCTATACATGCTGGGTCTAACATGGAAATATTTTTTAATGTATTTCTTTCTTAGATGCAAGTAGAGCGGACATATCAGAACGAAATGAAATTCGTCCTCTATGTCCGCCCTAGTGCATAAATTACAAACTCGTTCATGTCTTTCAAGTCTGTTGCTACCATGGCGACCAGTTTCGATGCTTAGGCGGTGAGATGAAAGACGCAGCTTAGATAAAACAATTCTATATTTTTTTGGAAGGATATCTAAATATGATTCAAAACTGACCATAGATTTAAAACACTTATAAGAGCACATCGAGCTTTGCCATACTATTTCACTACACCATGTCTGTTTAAAGGCATCAGTAGCTCGGTTTTTAAATAAAACATGAAAGGTTTTCAAATTGACAATATACGGATCATAAAAAACGTGAGAAAAACCGTAGTTGTCAAGTAATGCCTTTACATTTGACAACCAATTTCTTAAAAGTATGGAAATTATTGTGAAGATGACAAACTGTCATTGTACAGTTGGTCGAAGTGTTAGTTGCTGACAAAGATATCAATTTCAAAACTAGGTTAAAACCTACCAGGTAGCCGTGTCTTTTGTTTACTTTTTTGCCTGATTTTAAAATTCTTTTTTTCTGCCAGCAGCTAACATATGGCCCGACCACACGATAACAGACTGTCATCTCCACAATATTTTTCATACTTTTAAATGGTGTGATTTAAATTTAAATGTATTATGACACTTGCCTTGATATTTTGGCCTTTACTGGGCCTTTAAGCAAACTGGTCTTTACTGCATTTAAAAATTAAAGAAACACACATCGAAAAACCTTTCACATCGAAATGTATATAAATGATATTTTTTCCTTTCATGTACGATTACTTAATAAACTTTGGAAGAAAATGTATACAAACATTGTTTTCTTCACACAGTGCTATAACAGTTGCTGTTTAAAATGCAAAGATTTTTGTTTTTCTTTTGTCAAGGTAATACACCATGACAGTCTAAAGCTTGGCAGATCAAAAGAAGAATTTCTGGAAATAAACGGACCCCAGATGGCGACAGCGTCCCACGTGATCGTAGTGGTGACAGAAGCTTCCGCGTCATCGCCTTTTGTATTTCATGAGGTTCTCTTTGCTGATTGGCTGGGAAAGAAACTGGTTTCCGCTGTCTTCAAGAATGTCTGGTTCTCGTTTCGACCGGCTCTGAAAGCAGTTCTAGGTAAGAGAAATATAGTTGTTGAAAGTATCTTTGAAATTACAGCTAATCACATTCTACTATACTCTCACTAAAGTACATGTACGTATACGAGCGTATATGCACAACATAAAGGTAGATTTGTATTGCATGGTTGCCACATAGATTACAGAAATGAGCATATGCTTAATTTGACTAAAGATTTTTCCTTTCACAAATGTAAATAAACCCTTTCCTTACTGTAGACGACACAAGAAGCTTTTGTGGACAGTGTAGATAAAGATCAGACTGCACAGAACGTGCAGTCTGATCTCTGATCTGCACTGTCCACTGCTACATTCAAGATTGAGAGCGGACTGTCTCTTGATCTTGCAGAGCAAATGTATTTGTAGCCCTTGAGAAAATGTAATTCATTTATTCAGTAGTGAAAGAGTAATGGACTCGATGAAATTTTATCACGATCTTACTCGAAAACCATTGACTCGAGCAGCCTGTATGGTCTGTGTGAATAAGCAGAGATATTCTGAATATGGTTTTAGTGATACAGCCGAGCGGCGCTCTGGGACAAAAAAGGCGTAATACGTTTACATGTCTATGGTCTATATTGTAATAATTTATTTACATAAGCCATGCTCTGGTACAAGGGGGTTTAATGCATCTCCGTGATGCAATATACCAAGCAAGCCATCACATAATTATGGATCTATATAATCCATTTCTTCCAACACGAGACTGAGACTATGCGAACTACACACACTGACATGGGTCGATATTTTTTACAGATGAATTTTTGTCAATGAAATCCCCTTTTTCACAGACCATAACTCATACGTTTCATTTCCATGTGATCTGCGGTCTCAGAATTAAAGATGATTTATATTTTTTAATGGATTATGAAAATTTAAGGTGTTTCAAGATTTTGATTCGGTGAGAGATTCAAGCCATGTTCGGATCTGTGTTACAAGTTTAAAAATCACAAAAGCAAGCAATATGATCAGTTCCTGTTTCTGTGTATCTATGTCGTGATCAAGTAAATCCTCCTCCGCCCCCACTCAAACCAGACTGGTCAGCAGAAACAAGTGTTTAACGTTTATCTATCTAGATAGTACAGAAATGATATATTAAGCATCAGTCTCGTTAAGGTAGGATGGAAAACGATATAAAAATTGTTAAAGATCCACATATTTGTTTTAAATGGGTATTGCCTTTAAAAATTAATAGCCCTGTTTCAACTTATGAAGACGATCAAAGGGTATTCACTTCCATGAATAAATACAAGGTCGCTTGGAAAACCAGGGATCGTATATACACATATAAGATCCCTGGGAAAACTAAGCAAACTATATGAAATAGAGTCGGTGGTCATAGAAATGGTCGATTTTCTTAACTTCAAGGTCTACATGTTTATCAATTATTTAGAAACCGAAAGTTATATATAACATAACATAAATAACATTTTATTCTCAAAACCTTCACAAGTTGTATGAGAATTATAGCATAATAACAATACATTTGTTGAAATGATCAGATCCGTTGTCACGTGACATAAAAAAAAGATGAAGAAGAAGAGAAAAAAAAAACTGATCGATGTTAAATTAGGCTCTAAACGAATGGGGGAAATTTAAACATAGAGATGATACGAAAGATTAAGATCGGTTTGTAAAGACTTGCAGTCTCAATTTTGCCCGACTTTCTTTGTGGTTGTGAAAAGCATAGATGGGTTAAACGTCAATCTTTCTGTTAGCAACATTTCACAGGTGATTTGTGTTATATATAGGCACACTATTTGTGACACACAGCCTGTTTATATCACCCTGAATGTTTATATCATATTCTTAGATAAGGTGAAACATTTGAAAGAATGTGCGCCAAGCTTTATGATTAAATTGTGATAGGTTTATTGAATTCTATTACCTGTCAAGTTTAGATTGTTTATTCACCAAAGATTTGTTGCATAACCCGTCTTTGTGAATGGATGTATTTATTCTATGACTCAGCAAAAATATTCATTAAAAGAAAAAGAAAGTGAAAAGAAAGAAACAAACATCTTTCTATTCCTAATGTTTGGCCTTGGATTTGGAAGTGCTAAACAGACATGCATTAACTGAATTACATATGTGACAAATACCTTTATAACATACTAGACGAAATCTCCTACTTCATAATACCGCGAGTTTGAAACAAAAAATAACTACGTTATCAATGCATATCGAGCGGTATGGAAAGTAGGGCACTTCTTTGCCTTTGCGACTGTGCAAATTCCAAAGTCTGTTAGGAATTTAAAAAAAAAAACTGTCTTAAGTATATTCGATTTTCATTGAAAATCTTGAACATAATCACGTGTAACTAGTACCACTACATGAATGAACAAGAAATGGGGTTAAGGAAAATCATTCTACAGAAGGAAAACGCGTATTTTTTACACGAAACAGTAAAACACGTGAGAAAAAGAGCAAGCATTTGTCACAAGTCATTGCTTCTTTTCTTACAATGTTTTCAAAAACTGTTTATCGCATGAATTTCGTATTTGTACCAGGAGGTGTAAATACATTACTCAGGTACTAGATTTTTGACGGATCCAAATCCTGTCTTTATAAATGACACTGTACGACAAACGTTTCAACAAAAATCACAAGTGTTATTTTTTTTAAAAGTATCATACCGGGAAGAAATTGAGGGGAAACATTTGCTTCGTACAGGTAATGCTACGACATTGTTTTCAAAACGTGCCCACAGCCAGGACAGTAAGAGTCGCACTGTATCGTAACGAGTTACTCAAATCACTGAATGCCCAGCTATCGACTTCAATACGAAAATATTCGCCAAAAGTTTGGACATACACTATATATGCATTTTAACATCACAACACCTTCACGCCGAGTACCAGGGTTGTACAAAAAAATGCCTATCTTGTAACAAGCATTTTCTCCTGTTCCTGAATTTTTTCAAAGCTGTGTACTGCATTGGAGATATGTGTCGACTTTCCTCCCCCCCCCCCCCCCCCTCCCCCCGCTAAATTGGGTAAATAAATTTATTTGCTTTTTCAGGTGAATGTCCAGCCATCGACTTCGAGACGAAAATGTACGCCGAGAGTTTGGACGTATTAGAACATCATATAAAACCTTTACGCCGGGTACCAGGGGTTGTATTAGAACAGGCTTACCTAACCAAGATGGCGGAAGGGCTGAAGTCAATGGAGGCATTGGCATATTCAAGAAGTAATTGACTTATTTTGATAGTGTGATATGGAACAAGATTTGAACTTTTTTTCTTGAACTTTAGATGTCTATCAAATGTCACTAAATGACTAGTTTCTTTCTAATTGGCACATACTGTGTATCATGAGTTTGTATGAAAAAGAACTGAATTAGTAGCATGGGCTTTGTACGCGCGAATTAGTTTTGACTCTTCTAAGGAAATTCTTTCAAACGATCATAAGTGCATTGGGTTATTTTTATCTTTCAGTTACGCACATGTGCCGTGAATGTGCCATGGACTTGCTTAACTTCCTAGTAGATGTTGATGGATCAATGTATGCCTTTAAATCTGAGTTATCTTCTGTTATTTTTTTTGTTTTCAGATGGGATGCACGACGTCTTCTTGATGGATGGAGAGCCAAAAGTTTTCATTAGCTATCAGTGGGACATGCAAGCCAAGGTAGAGGATATTAAGCAAGTGCTTGAAAATAGCGGACTAAACTGCTGGGCCGATATTAACATGGCACCGCAACCTAATCGCGGCCACAGCAGTAAAAGTGGAAGAAGCAGTACATCGACGCACGATGGTGCTTCGGAAAATCTCCAGTCACTCATACAGCGAAATATGAAATCTTCTTCGGTAGTTTTGTCGTGTATTACCCCCAAGTATTTACAAAGTGACAATTGCAAGAAGGATTTAATGCTCGCTGAGACATTCAATAAGCCAATCATTCCTGTGTTACTGCGGTTCTCGCCGCTTGAGAGTGCTCCGGATCAAATACGGAAAATTCTGGCCCGGTTAAGTTATATAGACCTGAGTAATGACAGACTGTACAAACAAAACATTGGATTTGTCGTGGAAAAGATAAAGAAATGTGTAATTGCAAAGTAATTGTTGTGGATTGCCGTGAAAAAAAAAAGATAACTTATTAAAGGTCAATGTTACAAGCGTGAACGAGTATTTCCCCTTTTACTATAGTTATGAATGACATATTCCTTTTCGCCTTTGAAACATACCGAACTTGTTATATACCTCTTCCAGATTTTGAACATTCCTTTACAATTCTATATATAGGCGATTAAAGCTGTTAAAATCCGTGTTACGTGACACTTGTGAATCCATTTTTGTTTCCTTTCTTTAGGTAAGGTATACCAAGTCGCCTGCTGTGTCAATTCCACAGAGATTTCTGTGAATCCGATACGATTTTCCCGGTTTTTAGCTCTACTGACTGAAAGCCAGCAGAGCTTATGTCATGGCGTGGTTTCCGTCGTCCGTCTCTTCGTCTGTCTGTCCGTCCGTTAGTCTTTTTCTTGTTTACTCGATAAAGTCTGCATTTGCGGTCAGATTTTCGTGAAACTTGCACAGTTTGTTTATCTCATCAATAGCTTCAACCCTATTGATTTTGAAAAAAATCCAACAAACAGTATGGGCAAGGTACCCATTTCAAGTTGAAAATTTCTATTTCTTGTTTATGCGATATAGTCTGCATTTGTGTTAAGATTTCCATGAAACTTTCACAGTTTTTTTTTTAATCAATAGCTTCAATCCTATTGATTTTGAAAAAATCCAACAAACAATATGGGAAAAGTAGCCATTGCAAGTTGAAAATTTCCATTTCTTGTTTACATGATAAAGTCTGCATTTGTAATCAGATTTTTGTGAAACTTGCACAGTTTGTTTATCTCATCAATAGCTTCAACCCTGTTGATTTTGAAAAAAATCCAACAAACAGTATGGGAAAAGTAGCCATTTTAAGTTGAAAATTTCCATTTCTTGTTTACACAATGAAGTCAGAATTTGTGGTCAGATTTACATGAAACTTGCACAGTTGCTTTGTATCATAAATAGCTTGAACCCTATTGATTTTGAAAAAAAATTGACATCAGAATGGGAAAGGTAGCCGTTCAAAGTTGAAAATTTCCATTTCTGGTTTAGGCAATGAAGTTCACAGTGTTGATCCAATTCTTTTGAAACTTGAAAAGATTCATCAAGGGATTGAACTCTATCAAAAGTGAAGAAAATCTAGTAAACCGGTCAGGAAAAGCAGCCATCTGATGACTTAGTATCGTTTACTCAACAAAGTCCACATTATTAGTCACATTTCTTTGAAACATTTGCTAGGATTGTTTAATACAAGGCGTACTGAAACCCTATCAAATTTGCCTAGATTCCAAACATTTAGTTTTGAGAAATTGCACTTCATTTTTTTTCACTGTTTGTTCAATTCACCATGCCTACTTATGCTGTCTTAGTGGATTCAAGCCCAGTTGCAAGAACACATTTTTGTGTTTTTTGCCTTTTTTTCTTTTTGCATCATGAATTCATAATGTATGCTAGCATAAAAGCAAAATCACTGCCAGCAGAGCGATTTCAGGCCCTCAAGGGCCGCTAGTTATCTCATTGCGTTCTTTACTATTGGTTAAACCTTTCCTTCGTGAAAAGGATTAGTAGGTAGCTTCCGAGTTCTGAAAGCATGTGGACAAAATGGGAAATGATTTTTATACAAGTGACAATGTCTGCATGTTCAACAAAGTTTTCTTCTCTGCTAAATTTTTCCCGTATACATTTCGCAATATGTCATCAAATCGTGGACAGACCAAACAATGTATTAACATAGCGTCGGTTTACTTCAAAAACCTCGTAACTACAGCTTGTTTCAAGCTGTAGTTACGAGGTTTTTGAAGTAAACCGACGATAGAATGTGTTATCTCTTCACCAACCAACAAAATTTTAGACTTCTCCAAACTGAAAACTTTTCCAGGCAACAAATTAAATTTGTACCGAATGCTGAAATTTGTCTTTGAAGTGGTAAAAAACCCTGTGAGGAAAGAGGAAATTGCTGGTGACCAGCATTCTGTTCTTCTCTGACAATGTTTTCAAAGGCCTTCTATGTCGGGGTCGTTTTAAAAGGCAGGATTGTTTCGCAAAGGGTTAACGGAATACATTCGATGTAAAATCTTGATCAATCAAACATGATTGGAAACAATAAATGAGGTTGATCTATCCGTGTGTTAGGCACAGTATATCCCGGAAAAAAGTACTTTAGCTATTTGCCTAGTACCTTTAAGTGATGAAGGAAAATATAATCTCGATTTTAGTTGTCAAACACAATATTGATCCCCGCCCCATTAAGCAGCCTCTGTTTCTATCAGCCAAGCCCAGTGACTCAATCGGTTGCCTACAGGGCTTGAAACCCAGGGGTCGCTGGTCGATTTCCGATTCGGACAAACTTCTTCCGAGGATTGATTAGAGGATTCATTCCTGTCTCACCCTGGTCATTATTTCTACGATGGTTATGTGGGAAATCGGTCAGTTTACTTTGAAAGATTGTTGCGCGGGGTACTAATAAAAGAAACCTCAGGAAAGCATGGATAGGTGAACTGGCCGCCGCGACATAATTATAACGTGTTGAAATGGACGTTAACCACTAAACGAAACAGACTAGCAAACCCAGCTCTAACTCTCACAGCTTAGTTGCTGATCGATCTGTCTCTAGAGGCAATATTATTTTCCGCACACTTCAATTTAACCAAAATATTCTGATAATTGCAGATTTGAAGAACAAGTTTGTCATTGTTTTTTCTATATGTGTTCGTGTAAGTTTATTTATACTGAACAAAACTTCTAATCGAACACTTTTTTAACTAATATATTACGCATAAAACAGACATATTTCATCTTTTGTTTTGCATGCCAAATTCTTGTGGAGCGTCCCTATGTAGTGCACATAATTTCCAGCATAATCCAAATAATCATTCATTCACGGGGTTAGAGGTTCAAATCAAAGATTTACTTATGATTCACGATGACGAGTTACATGTGCAATATTCTTTATCATTTTCGGTAGGCAGTCGATTTAAATACCCAAAAAACAATTAAAAACGCTGTAAGCATGCCTTGTATGACTCCTGTAGACCGCGGACGAGAGATCAGTTTGCTGATTGGCTAGATTTCAAATGACATTTGGCTTTATTTTGTTTAAGTTATTGTGTTCGTGGACTACCTTTTGCTTAACATGTCTGTTAATCAGAAAATTTATCATTTTGATAAAATAAACACATTTAGTGGCTTTGATTTGTAAAAAGAAGCAGATTCGGGTCCTGTAACATACCGGTACTCGTAATTACCTCCATTCAATGAGTTGAATAAAGTGTTCGGTGAGAAGTTTTGTTCAGTATAGATGTGTCTTTTTTTAATGTCTCTCTTTCCTCGGTGCTTAATTTGTGTTCTTTTGTTGTTGGTGTTCTTTGTAGTGCTTGTACATGTAATTATGTGTGACTATGTCTGGGTCTTTGCTCTGGTGTTTCAATGAAATTTTGAGATATGAGCCATGCCTCCTGCTTAAAGGGGCTTAATGTATGTTCGTGATACATGATACCAAGCAAGTCATCACATGATCATGGATCAGTAAAATCCATTGTGTCTAACAACCGACTGAATCCCGAGGTAACCAGCTGGTCCGTATTCACCAACTATTCTTAAGAACATTCTTTGTCTTATTCTTCAAGATTTTCTAACTGTGAAAGTAACAGAACTTCTGATTGGCTAAATCAAATGGTTTAGCCAATCAGAAGTTCTGTTACTTTTACATTGATGAAATTCTGAAGAATAAGACTAAGAATGTTCTTAAGAATGGTTGGTCAGGCCTGGTCTTTTGACTTGCAGAAAATTGACCAATAGCAAAAAGTTTCGGCCAAGGTCAGCCTGCGCGTAGTGCACAGACTGACCTGAGTCGATACATTTTGCAGGTGCATTAAGCCCCCTTTTCTCAGAGCATGGGTAATAAATAGTGTAACCACTTTCATGCGTGGCTACTTAGCGACTTTTACTCTCATGATGATAATGATAATGACGACAACGGTTATTATTATTGTTGTTATTATTATCATCAATAGCATTATCATGATTATCATTACTATTATTATTATTACGTATGGGGTGGTCTGAAAGGGAATTAATATTCGAATTTAACAAAGGTGCAACATTAAAAGTATTTTGATTAAAAAAAAAGAAAGTATTTATGAGTATTATTATGTAAAGATGGAAAGAAAGAAAGACATTAAAAAAATATTGATGTTCAAGTAAAGAATGTGTTGTTTTTAGATACAATTTGAAGGTCTGTCTGTGTGTCCGTGTGTCTGCCTGCTTATCTGTCTGTCTGTCTGTCCGCCTGCCTGTCTGTCATTAATATTAAATGAATAATTCTTTACCCCCTGAAACAATTTTTGCAGCAGGCGACTTCCAAATAATCTTTTTAAAGATATGGATTATCATTTAAGACAAGGCATTTGATACAAACAGACAACATTGTTGGAAAGAGATCAACTTCTGAGCATTGTCCCTCTTTCCCCCCCCCCCCCCCACCCCCTTTCTTTTCATATCTCTCGAGGAATTATCTTCAGCATGACGGAAATGGTTGTCTTCTGATGATAATGTATACAATTTGTTTTACTTATTCAAAATCCTTTATTGCCGTAAGCCTGTCACACAACTGGGCTCATACGCTGACCCTAGATCGAGCTCCTCTTTCAGTGCCATGGGAGACTGAAAGGGGGCTTTTGAAGACGGCATAGATCAAGAACAGACTGCACAGAATGGGCAATCTGATCTTAGATCGATACCGTCCGCTTGTTTGGTCAGACCTATAAGACATGAGCCATGTTCTGTGAAAAGAGGGCTTAATGCCTCTGCAAAAAGTATTGACCGATGTCAGCCTGCGCAGTCCTCGCAAAGTAAAATTATTCATACCGAAAACGGTCCAGAGCTGTGACACTAGTTCACTGTTAAACGAAATTACCAATCCATCTTTCTAAAAATATACATTCTCCATACTCATGAGAATCAACGGTAGGTCTAAAAATCACAAACCTTTCTCGTTAAATCAACAGAATATGAAGAAATGCAATTGTCTCTAGCGAAAACGTGCTGGACGAAACCTATTTACATGATTGACGCGACAGGCAATTCAAAAGAGTTATTGCTCTTGTCCTCCTGTCCGCCATTTACGCCGTTGCCAGACTAGGACTTTGTGACAGTTAAATCACTTGTTTGCACTCCTGTGACACACTCTTTATCTGAAAAAATGGAGGTGAGGTCTTCGTGTTAAAGTTTTCAGTATATCTTAAAGGCTTTTTATCTGGATGTTAACAGTTTAGACTAGCACAGGATCCAACTGCCGTGCGTTCGATAAGGCGAGCGCTTGCGAGCAATTTCTACCGAACGCATTTGCTAGCCTTTGCTCGCCGCAAGCGCTTGCCTATTTCGCGAGCGGGTTTTGAAGTCTATCGCCACGGATTTCAGTATGGCGGACAGATAACAGAAAATATTTTGCCGCATTGCTTTTATTGAATTTATTATCCACTGAGCTATTTCATGGTTCTTTTTAAGTAGGCTTCGTATGAAATGGTGGAATGATCAATCTGTTATTGAAAATTTACCATATTACCAAGATTTTCAATCTAAATTTAAAGATTATTGTACTTTTTCGGCACAGAAGACATGATATCGCCCCCTTGAAACATCGTACCCAAATAGTGGTAAAACTCGCAAGCAGCTAGCCGCAAGCGCTTGCGTCGAGCGCTCGCCTTATTGAACGCACGGCTGGACCAGTGGACTAGTTTGTAATAGTCCTCACTTCACACTGAAGTCTTGACATTTCTACCAGATGATATTGGCAAAACGAAGAAAACATTTATTGTACATTCACTGTCATTATATTTAACCAAAACTGAAGCGAAGAACAAAAAACAACAAAAACAGTAAAAGAAGGTAATAATCATTAAAATAAAAGCGTTGAAAACACTGTTGTTGCATTTGTCAAGGAAGCCATTGTGTGGAATTAATTATTTGAATAACAAGAAATATCTTTGAAAAAGATGGACGATGTAAGAGATACTGGAATAAGAATATTGAAACTCTTTTGTGGCTCAATATGAAGTAAAATAATGAAAAATAAGCTCACGGGCAGTTGCCTCTTTTTTTCTTCTCATTCTCTTCTACATTCATTAGTTTGCTATAGTATGAATCAAGACCTTGGGGTATAGATTAGCGGTGGCAACTCTTGTTAATAGTGGTTTCATACATGCTCAACAATCATGGCACTAGGGGCCCACAGAATAAATGTGCACATTTTTTACCAATCTCAAATTACCATCTATTTACTCTTTATCAATACCAAGAAGGAAGTCAAAAGCAGGGCTCCCGCTGTCGATCGCCAGTGTCGCCAAATGGGAAAATTAAGAAAAAATGGCACCAAAAATGAAGCACTGGCGAATGTACTGGCGACAAGTAAATGCCTGTAAATAATTCTTACAAGATCTTAACTCCGACTAAAACAATATGTTTAAAGTGTGGAGGATGCCCGCCTTACTGTTTATCACACCTAATCAATCATTAACAGTTTTGTCTAATTACACACCAGACTTGCATACACACCACATAAAGCTAATCAGTCAAATGTCGATTTCGCCACGCCCTGTTGTGCACACAGAAATTTCGAACCAATCAGAAACCAGATACAAGATTTAGTTACCGCCCATAATTTCTAAAGCCACGCCTTGATTCTGCCTTACCTGGTAAGCATCCTTTCACTGGTTAGCATTTTATTGCGTGTACTTATCAATGTCATTAATGAAAAACGTGTTAATGGTATTGATCCGCTTATCTAGCGTAAAATGACAGATTTTGAAGTTAGCTGCCACCCTTAATGAAAATTTTATATCAAATCATGTGGAAATAATTTTCCGAAAATTAACGGACATGAAAAATGGATCGTCGCAAAAAACGTGAAAACCCATGACACAACAAATTGTCAGTTGATGTTGTCCGATCAGAAGCACTTCAGACTGTCTTTCTGGCTTTGATAATGACTTCAAACAGTAAATTTACCCAAATATATGTATAAAACAATAAGTGGGTGCTAAAATACATGTCTAATAATGAGGAAAAAGCTCGAGTGATTTTATGGCATGAAAATGTTGAAGGGGGAGGGGCACTTTGTAGGCTACTTCGTCTTACAGTGATGGCACTGGAACAAGCGCCAGAGAAGGTATAGGACACTCATACAGAGAGAAAAGACCAGAATAAAAGGACTCTTTAACAAAATTAGTATTTTTTAAGATAAAAAGAAATGATTTATTAAACCCTTTACCACACAATCCCAAATTTCATCTTTAATTTCATTAAAACTCAAGGAATTCTAACAGGTTTGCAGCTTTAGAATTACAGCGCTGTATTACGTACTGTTCAAATACAACTTCTGTGTCCCTGTAGCTCACAACCTTGAAAACCCTTGGGGATATAGGAACATAAGTAAGCATGTACAGTATTATAGTGAGCAATGGATTTAGTAGCTTTAACATGGGCCAATAAACTGAAGCGTCTACTGTACTATGTGGCTACCTCAGTTGGCTCCTACTGGCCCCAATTTTTTTGAGCTGGCGAATTTGATGGCCCAAAAATTAAAACTTGCAGGGGAAGCCCTGCAAAAGCCAGAGCATTCAGCTACGCCGAATAAAAAAAAAGAAGTATTATTCAAATACTGGCTTTAAAGTCAACCTACTAAGGAAATTAATTCCTTTTTGGTCGAAGGGAGAGTACTCACGCCAAAGTTTGGATTTTTTTTGTATTTGTGGTCTCCCTTTGATCATTCAGGAGGAGTCGGGAGTAATGTTTTGTGACGGTAGGATGCATGATGGGTAGTTAGAGAAACCATGTAAATATATCCAATAAAATTAGTTTTGTACCAGAAAACTGATTTTGAGATATCTTTGGCAGTCCAGATCTAATTCCCAACATTACAATAATTTATTTAGATCTTTAAATGTTCATGCACAATCCAATGAAATAGCGTGCAATCATGGGACAAACAAGCCCAGAGACTAACTGGTTTTGGATAGAACAAGCCCGGAACCGAGCAGTCAGGAGACAAAGATTGTGTTTATCATTGTGCCAGTAGAAGACTATGAGTGGGTGAAGCTATTTTCAATCTAAAAGAAGTAATTCCACAACTGGTGGCCTAATCAAGTTTATTTTTGATATGCTATTTTCAATAATATATCTGAGTGCTATTGAGAAACACATTTGTCTGAGAAAAATTGAGTTTAATTGGGTTTATTTCTTTTGGTTTTGCACAAACTGTGATACATGGTTTTTAAAATTCCGTTTTGAACTCATAGTGGCATTGTCTTCAATACTCGTTCATAAATTTTCTAACTTTAATCTATAATCATTTTTTAACCCCTTACAAGTGGGCAACATATAATTGTTGTCCACTTTGAAAGCTTTTGCAGATGATCTGTTTAGCTTAACTCTTTACCAAGTGGGCAACATATAATTGTTGTCCACTTTGAAAGCTTTTGCAGATGATCTATTTAGCTTAACTCTTTACCACACAATCCCGACTTTTAACGACCCTGAGAAAGAAGCCTATAGAAAACATTGTGGGAAAAGGAGAAAATGCTGGTAACCAGCATTTTCTCCTTTTCCCACAATACTTTCTACCCTATCAAAGTAAAAAATAATCATATTAACAAGATTCAATTTGTTTGCAGATGCTTTGAATTTGGTCCAGTCAAAAAATTTGTCGTTTGGTAAAGAGTTAAGAAAGAGAATTCATCCTTCCACTTGCCATTAATTAATCAGTTTATTCTTTGTATCATTTTGTTTGTATTCAGTGTGAATCCGAACGCATGCAAATTAAAGATAACTGTTGGTCGTATATGTTGACAAAAAGATAATCATCATACTTTACAGTAGCTTATCATCAATTTTTAGTGTCTACTCTAAGATGCATGATTGTGGGATTCACACTAACTTTTTCAGATCACACATAAATTCAGACCCAATGTGTGACAGTCATGTTTAAAAAATAAACAATGAAAAAGTCCCAAAACAAATAATTTACTCATATCTCAAAGAAAATATCTGTTGTGAATAAAATGGCATTGCTTATGAAGCTGTATTAGCAACATTAATGTCCATTAAAGTAGCCTCCCATGACAGGGTGTGGGTCCAAACATCCCTTTTCCAAAACAGCCCATTTTTCTGAGTACTGTTTGAAACACCCCTCCCCTTCCCCCCCCCCTTTTTTTTTTTGTTGTTGTTGAAAATTCCCCCAATCTTTTAGATGAGGGGGTAAAATCCCCATTTTCAGTTTCTAGAATAGACACTAAATCATCCAATCTAAAGGACAGTAATTGGAGATGCAGTGGGTACCAGTTTACAATTTATTGAATAACTAAACTCTATTTTAGTGTTTTTCCTGCAACATGGACAAATACGCATGCCTGACAGTGAAATCTGTGAAATTATTTCAATGTTATTGATCCCTGGTGATTATTGAACAAAATTATACTTTTATGTAAGTGATCTTTTTTTTGTGAACAGATTGTTTGATGATTGCCAGCTCTTTACTTGCATGATTTATTATTACATGAAATTGCATGTACATGTAATACAATGACCAATTTTCTCAACTTTTGCAGAAGACAGGCTAGCCTGACGCAGTCTTTTCCACCCCAAACCAATGGTTTGCTAAATGATGTCATTACAACATGCCGTAATGTCACAGTCAGACCCTGCATAAAGTTCATGATTTTTATAACTCTCTGTCTCAGTGGTTTGCTATGCAATTAAATAATGACCTCATCTAACTGTGTTTCACCATGTTAAGCATCAGTGCTTGTGAAATTGACTTGAAAATAAAAAAAAAACCCAGATGCATTGCTTGATAACCATCCTTTCTTTTTAGAAGAAAATTCATTTTTTCAGCACTATTGTAATCGGTTTCCTAATTTGATTATGTTTCTTAGTGTAAATAAATCTGAATTTCTCAAGAAGTGCAGTCTTATATTGTCATATATATATATGATGTGTGTATATTTGTAGCAAGAAGAGGTATTTGCATGCAGTTTAACTGACATGGATGGACTGTTAAAGAAAAGAATGACTATCAATAACAGAGACATTGTGTTGGTTAGAGGCAAAGACAAGATATATGCTCTGGATTCATTTTGTTACCGTAAGGCAGTGTAAAAACTTTCATAACCTGTCCTAGTTTTAAAAGTTTCATGCTATTTCCAGTCTTAGTTCAGTACCTCCTGAAGAAATTTTACTTCGAAAACAATATTTGGAAACATGGATATTAAAAATGAAGTTTGGTTTGATAAAATGGAGAAACTTGGCAAATGAATGACTAATTGACTTTGTGGACACACCTGTCTTAATGAAACACAATCATCTCCTTCCATGCTGGGAAAAATTAGCCTTTCTTCTGCAGACAATGATGATTGAGATCAGACTACCTTCAGAGTGTAAATCAAATTTCCTGTTAAGTATAAATAAAGATCAGATTGCAAGGAGCATGCAGTGTTAATCTGCATCTGAACTCAGTTGTATTTGATGTTATGAAATTGACGCTTTTGCCAAATTTTGAAAATCACATTGAATTGTTGTAACAGTCACAGATTTTTCTTTACTTCTGCATGGTATACCCTCCTTTAATTATTTATATAACAATTAAACACCAAGAGACAAACTTGTTTGTATTGCAGCCGACCTCCTTTAAAAATATTGAAACAAAAAGAGAAATTTTGATACTTACCAACCTTCTTATTTAGCCCAAATTTTTGCTTATGTATTTATATAGTAACTTGACTTCATGTCACTTAATGTTTTGCAAGGTTGTTTTGAAACTTGTCCATGAGAATTTGTTGTAGAAATTCTAAAGTGATTTCTTCAAGGGAAAATTGGCTTTTTTATTCCTTGTTATTTCAGATGCTGGTGGCCCCTTATACAATGGAGATATTGAGGTAAATTTAACTCTTTAACAAAAAATTCCTGTGTTTTAACAATCCTGATGATAATTGGTTTTGAAAACATTGTTGAAAAAGGTGAAAATGTCAGAAACTAGTAGTTTCACCTTTTCCTACAATATTTTCTATCCTATCAGAGAACTTTAGCTCACTTGTATCAATTTCTAAATTGTCAGTAGCATCATGCCTTCTATTTCTAAAGGCTTTAAATTTGTCAGTTGGAAAAATGTTAGCTGATTTCAGATGGAATAGATGAAGGCTCTTTAATTTGAGTATTGATCTGTGAAAAGGGGTTTTAATACATCTGCAAAAAGTATCAACCCAGGTCAGCCTGGATCAAAGCTTTTTGCTGTTTGTAAATTTTCTGCATGTCCAAGGACCATTTTAGCCCTGGATTCAATCAGTTGTTAGAAAATGGACTTTATGGACCCATAAGTATATGATAACTGGCTTTGTATAGTGCACCATGAAGATGCATTTAACCCACTTTTCTCAGAGAGAGGCTTATTCAATTATTTAGTTATTTTTTTTAAACCTACACATATTTACATGGCATCAGTCATGGAACAAGTCTTTACATCTTTGATCAGTCACACTCAATAAATGCTTCCTGGAAACTCTAACCCTTTACCACGCAACGACGAGTTTTAAAGAAAGAGGCCTTTTGAAAACACTGTGGGAAAAGGAGAAAATGTTTGTAACCACCATTTTCTCCTTTTGCTACAATGTTTTCTACTTTATCAAAGAGAAATTCTATCTTTTGAGCTATGTTTAAATAGTTGTCTGAAAATGCTTTGAATTTGGACAAGTATATTTTTGCTTGTGTGGTAAAGAGTTAACCAGTAGTGGCTCTGTATGAGGATACTGGATAGCTCCAAAGATTGAGCCCTTCTTTCATAGGAATCCCTAGGACCTCTGGTGTAATGTTAACTGAAATGACTCTTGATTCCACCATATAGACATCCCCTGAGAAAAAAACTGCTTAAATCATTCACAACACAGTACCATGTATTAACAGCCCTTATCACACACTGTAGCAAATTACTTGTGTAAAATTTGTATTTTTGGAAGGAAATTTAATTTTTTTGTGAAATTTTAGATCTAATTTAGAATGCACACAGAGCATTTCTCATTTTATTTTCCTAATAGGAACTAGGGGGGAAATTGTGTATGGTTTGTCCATGGCATAAATACAAAGTGTGTCTTGATACAGGGCAGAACTACTATCAGGTAAAAAACAACTTTTTTGTAGCGCATCTAAATAATCAAAGCCGAGAACAGGTGGCTTATTTACATTGTAATGAAAGCACCCTTGACCACAAAACAAATTTTTACAAGGCCCAGTAGCTTAGTAGGTAATATACATGTACATGACTTGAGACCAGGGGGTGACTGTTTCGAATCCCCAGCTCGGCCAATTTCTGTCTTGAGGACTAATGATAGTCATTGCCACAGTATTCATTCCTTTCTCACCGCTGATCATTGTTTTGATGATGGTTATGTGGGAAAGATGCCAGTGGCTTTGGAGTACTGTAAAAAGAAACTCCAGGAAAGCATGGATAGGTGCACTTGCTGCTGCTATGTATGGTGCAAGTGAAATAATATTAAAAGTGGGTCAAACATCATGCAAGCATAACAAATTTCCCATTGTCTTCTTTTAACCCTTTACCACACGGCAAAATTTAAGACCTATCCAAATTGAAAGCATTTGCAGAAGATAATTTCATAGTGGCTTAAATGATGCAACTTTTCTTTGATAGGGTAGAAAACTCTGTGGGAAAGGGAGAAAATGCTGGTTACCAGCATTTTCTCCTTTTCCCACAATGTTTTCAAAAGGCCTCTTCTTCAGGGGTGTTAAAAGGCGTCATTGTGTGGTAAAGGGTTAAAGTATTTGTATACAACAAGTAAAATGTGGATCAATAGATAGAATGTGTATTTGAAGGGATATAAAATGCTGTGGAAAAAGGAGAAAATACTGGTAACCAGCAATTTTCCCATACCCTACAATATTTTAAAACCTTTCTTTATTGGGATCATTAGAATCTGAACGGTCAAGGGTTAACCCTTTAGTCCTGAACATGGATTTAATTTCTTCTGCAAAAAGTGTAGCTTAAGATCAGACTGCGCCTAAGCTGTTTGTATCTATGCCAGGTCTTCTGATTAAAACTGCCTTAAATTTGCAAAGTCTGCATCTTTTGTCTGTTTCATTTTCTTACAGCAGAAAGAGGTACTCATTTACCCTTAACCACACAACCTTGAGTTTTAATGACCCCTGAGAAAGAGGCGTTTTTTAAACATCGTAGGAAAGGAAAAAATGCTGGTAACCAAACAGCAGTTTACCAAACAATCCATTGTGTCAACAACCCTGAGGAAGGCTGCTTTTGGAAACATTTTGGAAAAGGAGAGACACTAATAACTTGCATATTCTCCTTTTTCCACAGTATTTTATACCATTGTAGAGACAGGATGATTGAATCAAATCGAGTTATTGCAGTTTCCTAGGCTAGTAAAACTTAGGTTATCATAGGGAGTGTACAATACAAAGGTTTTGATCATGTCTAAACTTTCTGCTCTGAAACTGTGTTATACATAATAGTCTGATAAGTTTTACAAAGTCAGTGTCTCACTTATGAACATTTTTTCTTGTACTCCTGGCTCCTCTGATGGCCAGTGGTTAAGGTGATGGACTGTGAATAAGCTGAGATAGGTTACCACGGGGCGGGGGGGGGGGGGGGCATTGGTCAATTGGGGATTAAGGCATTACAGAAACAAGGCCTAGCATTTTTGAAGTTCAGTACATGAATAAGTGGGCAGTTGCTGTGATATGACTGAAGTATTGTTTGAAGTGGCACAAAAAGCATTTTAAACAGACCATAATTGTTCTTGTAATCAATAAAGCAGTATTTATCCCCTGCATAAAGGTTGCTTCTTTTAGTTCATACAGCAGTTTTTACTACCAATGATAATTGTTTCTTTTAGTCCATACAGCAAGATGACACTCATCGCAATTGTTTTCTTTGTCAGCACAGTCAGATTTATCACTCATGATGATCTTCTTGTAATCATGTAGCAAAATTTATGGCTCATGATGGTTGCTTGGTATGAACCTAACCAGTATTGTCACTGTCACGTTGATAGTTTCACTGATGGGTTTTAACTAAGAATCTTCATTCCTACAATCCCCACACCACTGTCTCGTTTGAAACATTGCTCCTTTTCAGTCTGTAGATCCCTACAATCTGAAGAAACCTCCAAAGTGGACAGCTGGAGATATTAGACAAAGAACTCACAAAGTCATCATCAAAAATGGAAATATATATGTGATACTGTCAGAGAGAGATGGAACTTTGGATTCTGATGTATATAATAAATCTCTGTCTGATGGAAACAGTTGATTTAAGCATACAGATGTATCTTAACATATTTATTTGTTGATTTAACTCTTTACCAAACAATCCCATGTCCTTATGAGCCTGATAAAGGAGGCTTTTGGAAACTTTGTTAGAAAAAGGAGAAAATATTAGTATGTCAAAGTTTAAAATTCAGTTGTGCTGAGTCCTAATGATCACCGCTGATCATTGTTTTGACGATGATTTTATGGGGAAGAAGAACTGGTAAAAAGAAGCTCCAGGAAAGCATGGACAGGTGTACTGGCCACAGCGATCATACTGAAATAATGTTGAAAACAGTATTAAACATTGTAGATACAAACAAAATTTGTTGTGTGGTGAAAAGTTAAACATTAATCCAATTTTTGTGATAAAAAGAATTTGACATTTGTTGACTTTTGAGAAAAAACATTATTCAACTTGTTGACAAAAAATATTATTAAGCCCACCAAAGGCTTACCCAATTACATGTACATTTTTTCGTCAGACTTGTTTAATGAACTTATTCATCGCATAAACCTCCCATCTCTTGGATGTAATATACCTGTTACAAATTTTATTTTATCACATAACCTCACTTATTTTAAGTGTAAAATACCCATTACGAATTTTCTTATCTTATACATCTTTGATATCACAATTGTGTGACTTCATTTTTGACATCATTTTGTACGTATTTTATAGAAGTGAATGGGATTTTATGGATATTACCGCGGGTGCATCTATAGATAGTTTTGCATTTTCTGATCTATAATTTGTGAAATATTGTTATGTGATAAAAAGAATCTTACATTCGTTGGCGTTTGAGATAAATTTTATTAAACCAAAAGGCTCGCTTAATAGCATTTTCTCTAGACTCATTTAATAAATTTTTATCTCAAACACCAACTCGTGTCAGATCCTATATATCTTACAAACATTTGAGACAGGCATTGTGTGAAGACAAAAGTGTCGTCAATTTGTACTTCTGTAGAGATGTGAATTGTTTTTTTTTTTCATGGAAATTATTGTACATGTATGGTTTTGAATATCATGCCGGTTAATTTGTGAAAAGTCCTTATGTGATAAAAAGAATCAGACATCCATTGGCTTTTTAGATAGAATTTTATTAAACTCACATTTGAAAATGATATTAAGCTGACCAGCAGCTTGGTTGATAACATTTCTCACGGCTCATTCAATTACAGTTTATCTCAAATGCTAACTTATATTAGATTACATATATCTCAAATGCCAACTAATATCAGATCCTATTTATCTTCCACATTGTGACATTTCAATAATGATTCACTTATGGCTGTTTTTATACTTTTCAAATACATATAGGATAAATAATCATTGGATAACACATGATAGTCTCCATATGTCACCTGTTATCTTTTAGACCATATAGTCCTCCTCTCATTTCCAAAATAATGACTTTCGGTACTTATGATAGGCCACCCTCTCAAAAGTGTTTTCTTGAAAGAATGTAGAGTAAAAATTATGTTTTCTCGGTCCAGTTTCTAAATGCAGCAATGGAAAAAAACAGTCATATACGCCCTTTTCCCACAGTCAGACTAGATCTCGTTGTAACAAATCTTTATGAAACAAACGTTCCTGGTCTGGTTTTAAAAGAACTATCATATTGTTGTACCTCATGTACTAGAAAGTGCTAATTTTCACTTTAAATGGTATCTCTTCATAATTGTTAAATATCTGAAGCTTTTTGAGTTATGGCTTCTTCGTTCCCTGTCAATTTTTTTTTCATGTTATTGTCTTTTCAAGTTTTTGCCCAAGGTAGTACATTTTTTTTCAAAATTGATAGTTCTTCACTGAAAATTATTTTTTCTTTCAACGTGGTACCATTGTTGTGCAGAATTGTTCTTTTCCCAGCTCTTCCGAAAATCTTGACTTTTATCCACAGGTTGTCAAGTTTTTACCTTTTAGAGTCAGTGGTTGGAACTCCACGATCGATGTTCGACGATTCTCTTTGTCAGCAAGATTGGAGACAGGTCCTGTTGCATTTTGCAGAGAGAATGTTGAGACAGCATGTCGTTGGTTTGCACAAAGAACCAATACATAATGTTTCAAAGTCATAGTGTTCCTCAACATCATGCACTTTTTTATCAGAGTTTGACAAACACATTTGGCAAGAATGGTTTTTCTTGTGGCAGATCTTGCATGCTTTACCCTCAGCAGGAAATTTGTTCTTCACATGGTGACTACCACACCATTTACAGACATGTCGTATATATATTTTTTTTCGCTTTGTACCTTTGTTTTAATTTTTGATGTGGTGATACAGACAGACTATTTGAGGCCTGAATCATGTTGAAAATTGGGTTTTTGCCATTTTACTTGGACTGTATTTGCTTTTGTGGTTGCTGGTATGAACAGAAAAGGTCTACAGCCTTCTGTAGGATCAGAGTTGAACTTTCACTGGTAAATTTTCTCTCTTGACTTCATCAGTTTTGATACTTAATACGATGTGGTCTGTTATAAAATTGTATGTTTGGTCCCCATAATTACAGTCCTTGGCCAAGAGTCTCAAATTTGTGATAAAGGTATCAGATGATTGTGTGTCAAGCTGTATCCTACATTAAAATTTACATGTATTCAAAACAGTGTCTGTCTTTGGCTTTACATGTGCTTCAACGTCTGTTTTCAAAGTGTTGAATTTGTTCATCTGTTAGATTATGCAAGTCCTGATTTTTTTTTTTTGTAAGAAAAATTGAAACTCATACATCAAAGAACAAGTATTAAAGACTACCTATCTCTTGCAATAAACTAATGTAACTGGCTATCCTAACCTTACATGTAAACATCTGAGTACTTGTTTCTTTTCTACGGATTCTTGTGCAAAGAACCAAGATAATATTATAATGATTTAATTTCATAGTCTTCCTCATCATCATGCACCTTTTTATCAGAGTATGACAGACACATTTTGGCAAAATGATTTTTCTTGTGGCAGATTTGGCATGTTTTACCCTAGGCAGGAGATCGTCTTTTGAGTGCCAGAAGGGTCTATCCACATTTTTTACACTTTCAAGAAAAATGCAATTATAACATTAATGATGTATTAAAAATCAGACTAGGTATGGACTGGTTCTATTTTTTAATATATATTGTGCTAAAGAAAAGAAAACCACACAATAAGTAATGATCTTTAATATCGGAGTAATTATCAAATTTCACCAAAATCAGGATGACCATTTCTTCAAAAATAAAAGTTGAATTTTTTATTCTTTTTTTTTTTGCTTCAAATGAAAGCACTGAGTATGAATATATTATCCTATATGATAGTTACCCTTGACTATCAGAAATTTTTTTCAACTTTTCTGTCAAAAACACTTGGGGTAGAAATATGTCCTTTCAGTAACAAACACAAAGTCCTACATGGTTTTTGTATGTTAATATCTCTAAGACATTCATACTATATCAAACTTCAGTTAAAAGGAATAGATTAATGTTAAATGTATAGAAACTGTAATCAAAATAAAATATCGAGTAATTATCATTGGTTACTCTACTTCAACAGATTTTCTAAAGAATTTGGCTCAGTCCAAAAGAGATCAATTTCACAACTGAATTTACCAAAAAAAAAAACATACTAAGCCTTAACTTAGTTTATGAAGCGTCGATGTTCTTTGAAAAATTTGGAAAAGTGAACAAGGATATGTTTGTTGCTGGAAGGACTTAATTCTGTTATTGCAAGGAAGCCAAAAAGCTCAATTAGTAACTTTTAAGCTTTAATTGCAACTAATGCACTGGACAAGTTATCAAACATGTTTGAAAACTGACAGAATCTTTGTTAGCTCCACTGGCCGAAGGCATGCATGTGTATACTTTTATTTCAAGCATCTTTTTCTCTAAAACTATCCATCCTCCATCCAATTTTGATGAAACTTCACAGGAATGATCCTGGCATGGTCCGCCTCAGAATTTTTGAAAGAATCTAATTCCTTCAGAAGCTCTGGTTGCCATGGCAACAAAACTGAAAAATATTGAAAATCTTTGCAAATTTTCTTGTCCAAGTTTCTTCAAATTATAGCCCTGGTGTCAAAATTACAGCCTTGGTGTCAAAATTGACCACGCAGCGGGTGTCACAATTTTAACATGGGCTTATATAGTGCCTTAAATTTAAAGGATGATCAAGGAAAACAACTCCTCTAATAAAAGATATAGTTTGTCATTATTTACCTCCCTTGATTATCAAACTACTTTTTTATGCTTGATGTTAGGTATTCAAGATCTTTGGATAGAAAATGTTCAGTTTTCAGGTACAGTGATTGATTTTGAAGCTTATGGTTTTCCTCAGATTTGTGGAATATTTAACATAAAGTAAGGTTTCTATCATTTAATTTTTTGTTTCAGAACTTTACTGTCCATGCCATTGAAAAAAGCCTGCATTTATTTATCTTTACATTCGAAAGAGATACGGGTTTTTTTTTGGAGGGGGGGGGCAGTTTTTGTAAGTTTAGACACACAGACTTGTATGCTGTATGTCTCATGATACATTTATTTTACTCTGTATGAAATGCCACATTTTTTGAAAGGACCAAATAAAAAGCATTTGCAGACAACAAACTGAATGTAGCTTAAATGATTTTTACTCTGTATGAAATGACACATTTTTTGAAAGGACCAAATAAAAAGCATTTGCAGACAACAAATTGAATGTAGCTTAAATGATTATTTCTGTCTAATAGGGTAGGAAACATTGTGGGAAAAGGAGAAAATGCTGGTTGACAACATTTTCTCTTTCCCCCAGTTTTTTTCAAAAGCCTTCTCTTTCAGGATCATTAAAACTAAGAATTATGTGGGAAAGGGTTAAAGGCCAGTGGAGCAATACGAGTCATCATGGCCCTCTTGTTTTAAAAGCAAACACATTCAGTTTTAGCATAGTAGGCATAAATTCAAGTTGTATTTTCTGTTGTTACTGCAAAGATTTGTGATGTTACTGGAATGACAAATTCCAACTGTAGCAAAGTTTATGGCATTTCCGTATCATTAATGCAGCTGATAATATACTAAATACTCTTATCAACCCAAAATTCGATGATGGCAGCCTTTTCCTTTTACTAACAATAGCTGAATCACAAATATCTTACACTGTTACTGTAAGAACCACACAATGTCATGTTTCAGTAATGACTTTACTTTAGATAATCATTCATAAGCATGATGACTGTTTTTCTCTGAATTCAAAATTACTACATCTCAGTTTTTCAGTACTTTTGTTACATGTACATCAATGGCAAAGGCAAATCAAATTATTGGTCACGACAAAACCCATGACAGAAAGGGCGAAAATGCACATTAACCTCTTAGCAAACAAACCGTTTCAATGACATTCTGGAAACAGGACAAAATGCTCATAACGGACATTTCTTCTTTTTCAACAATGTTTTCTGATCAACTGAAAATTTTGCGCTTTTTATTTAAATTTCGTCGATCGCAAGCTCAAAATTTGTTGTTTGGCTTCAGAATTATTCAGGTAATATGACGTGGAAGACAAACTTTAAAAAAAAAAAAAAAAAAAAAGGGTATGACAAACAAGTACTCACTCTCCATCAGTGATTTCAAAACTTTTTTGTCGATTCAGTAAACAAGAGGCAAATCTTGCTCTTAAAGCATTGTGTGAACCAAATAAAAGAATAACAAGAAAACAACATCAAATTAACTCCTAAAGAAATATCTATACTAAGAAATTCTATGTCATACTGTAAGCATTCACTTTACCCTTTTCATGCTACACTATTTTGAGAAAAACCCGAAACTGAAAGATGCTGCAAACGGCAATTCAAAACTTCCTGAAATAGGATTTTAAAATATTGATTGTGTAGAAAACATCTGGTAAAAAGTGAAATCGCTCGTTATCAGCAATTTTTTCCTTTTATCGAAATGTTTAAAAAAATAGATTTTTGGTCAATGTGTTAAAACAAGTATATCTGGACCAAAGGGTTAAGACATTACCAAAATGCATGTGCTTACAATACACATTGTGCCACATCTTACTAGCATAACTGAAGGGCCCACTTAATTAACTTCTCATCAGCTACAAAATGACGTGAATCTGCTACAGAAGTTGGCTCTGGGATAACAGTAACAATCTCACTAAAACTGTACAATGCCAAATCTTTCATCTTTTGTGGCCAAAAGAAATGATTAGAATTTTTATTCCTTCCAACTTTGTGCATACAAAGCTCTTCTATTTCACAATCTTCTATATCTTTAACATATCAAGGGTATGGTCTGCCACTGTAGTTAATAATGACGTATCTCTTTAAGCATTTATCAATTTCTGGTACAAAAATTGAAGTGACATCATTGATCTCACTTTCACCTTTTTTGGGGTTCTCTTGTACCGTTTTCGATGGTGAGTTTACTGTATGTTGCTGTTCAAATGGAAGTAGGGGGACAAAATAATTAGGAACCCAATGTTCACGTGGAATATCATCGCTGTTATTAGTCCATAAGATATGAATTGGTTTTGACACTGGTTCTGTTCTAGGCTGCATCAATCGGTTTAGATCTCTTCTCACATTGGAATTGCCTATAGCTGGATAAACTCTTTGTATGGAAGCATTAAGAATGCTAGATGAAGCAAATATTTGCCAAATTCCCATGAAAGATGTGTTCTTTGTAAGTGAAACCACTTCTTTTCTGCATAACTCTTGTATGAGGTTATGATTTAGGCGTACATTAGGCAAAAAATATTTCGAATACTGTGCATATTGTAGGCCTTTTCTTGTTCCGTTACGGAAATTTTTTTTTCTGTAGTAACATTTCCTCTTTTTATTTTCCTAACTTCCTTTTTAGTTTTCCACTTATACCACATCACATCCTCATCTAGCACGTCCTTGTCCAAAAAAAGAGACCTGTCTCTGCAAAATTCACATTCACCATACATACATTCTTTGGTTTTCATGTCACATACAAGTTTTACTTATCAGTTCATTTAAATCTTCTATTTCAAACACCTTAACTTTCTTCAAAGCTTCTGCCATCATCTCAGTATTGTTACATATCTTACACATACATGTATTCAATGTAAAGAGTGGGCGTAGTCTACGGATTACGGTGTAGCTGATTTTTGTCTTCTCTTCAGACAAAACTTTTGGTGCAGTGTTTTCAAATTATGCAGTAACACTCTCCTTTGTTTTCTATCCTTTTTAAGTGTTTTGGTTTGTGTCTTTCCTGTAATTAATCTTGAATTATCATTTCTAACAAAGAAAGCATGCACTCTCTTTCCTAATTTCTTTGAAATGGTATGATACTTTTTTGTGGTCTTTGTCGAACTGTAGCAGGCTACCAGTTTGTATGTTTCGGTTTTCAGCTAATATCTCTTCAAAGTTTGGTTGCAAATAAATCTTGAAAAACAAGCTTTCTCTCGTTTTCTCTGTTCTTGGTATTTCCTCTGTATTGCTTCGATCATTACTTGACCCTTGAATAGAAATCTCTTTGTTTCTTTGGGTGTCAAATGCTTTAGAACTTTTCTAGTTCTTCTACGAGGAGTGCCTTTTTGTTCACTTGAGTCTTTGCTCCGGGGATTTCGTTTCCGTACAAGTCTTATTTCTTCTTTACGTATTGTATTTCAAGTTCCAACTTCCTTATTTTCTGCTTGCTCTTGCTTTTTCTTTTTTACATGTTCGTTCTTCTGTCTACTGGTTTGCAGCTTGTCAGAGGTTGATGGTGGAGTTTGAAGATTTTGTGACAATTCTTTCTCTTGCTTTTGTCTTAATCTATCTTTTTGCTTTTGTTTTCTCCAGCGTTTTCTTATGGCTCTTTTGTTCCGATCACCAAGCTCTGACACAGGCTTCTGCTTTCCGCTCCTACAATCATTCTGGTATCTTTCCCTTCCATTTTGTAGATATTACTGTCTTTCTTCTGGATCTGCATCTCTCTTGGCCCGAAACCGTCTCTCTCGTTCAGGATTTGTCATAGCCATTGTCTAAAGGAAAAAAAATATCCTTATATTTTCTGCATGACTCAGCAAAGACTTATTGTGGGGGTGAGGGTGACCTGGTGGCTTATGGTGAGGCATTTGATTTGTATTTAAAGGATTCTGGGTTTGAACCACACTGGCAACGCTGGTCATGTTGAGTGGGCTTCGGCAAAGTATTCCAGAGCGTCAGCTTAGTGCTGGTGAAACCCAGGAAATACATGAATAGATGAACTTCACTGTGCTATGACTAAAAATTTTACTCCTATCAGCAGCACTTCTAAATTGAACTCTCCTTTTGTTCATTTGTTAAATCATTTCAAGCTCATTTCAAATGTATTGTCTCTATGAATATCGTGAATGAAGCAAACAGCGCAGGCCAAGATCAGACTTCAAGAATTTGCAGGCTATTCTTTGTCCATACTGTTTGCAAAAAAATATCTTTGTTCACAATAAGCAGGACAGAGGTTAAAAGGAAACGTTTATTTTGTTGAAAGCAGCATTAACACATTAGTACATAATTATTGGATTCAGCGGATGCCCTCTGCAATATGCAATAAAGGTGTGAAATCGTATAAATTTGTACCGTATTTAGCCAGATATTTTGGCCAGCCAAGGGAAAACATTTGTAAGAAAAGGAGAAACTGCTCTTCTGACAAGCATATACTCCTTTTCTCATAAAATTCTATGGGGCATTTTCTATGCATCTAGGAATGAAATAAAATCATTCCAGCAACCAATAATTTTCTATTAGCAAATAGCGTTTGAAAACATTGTGATATAAACAACTTTATCTTGAGTTGCTTTGAATTTAGAAGAATCTATTGAAAATTATTTGAAATGCATTTGTTTGGTCATTCAAGTAACAAAAGAGGTCAATCACGTCACAGATATTTTAATAGTCTATTTAATCAAGTTTTGGCTGGCCGAGATATATATTGAAGGAAATTCAGTATACAATACTAGCTGTTTTCAAATTGTAAAGGGTATCTGAGGTGCGACACAAGTTAAAAAGGAAAGTTTTAGGATCAGTGTCTTTTAAAAGGCATTCTATTGTCCTCCCAGTAACAAAAAAGAGTCAAATAGTATTTATGCAAGTTAAAATTCGTGATTTTTCAGAGTATTAACTACAATGGCAAGATTTTTTTTTTAAACCTACGAGTAAAAATCCCCTTTTGTGGAATAATTCAGTTATAAATGCCAAGGTAAGTTGCATTTCTCATTGCAATAACATTTTAGTTACTTTTAGTAACAAAATAAACTGTTATTTCTAGGACTGTTATCGGGAGGACCCACGCTACAGTTTATTAAAATTTTCTCGTGTGAACACAAATGAGGGTGACTCTTCATATTTGGATAAAGGCATGGTGTTAATATTCAACCTACTAATATACAGTCTGTTGTTTTCTGATCTGTACAACACTGGATATTTGTAACATAAAAGGACTGAAACAAAATCTACGCTAGCAATGACTTACCTTGTGTATAATTTTTTCCCTACACAGAAAATGCAGCAATATGACTCACCCAAGCTGCCATCTTTCAGTATTTGTACCTCCTTTTGAAGAGTATTAGTTGAGTATTCAACCCAAAGGAACACTATTACAAACATATATGCTATTTAAAGACAAATCATACACAAAATTTAGGGACAGACATTTGACATTCGATTCATCACTTTTTGATAGGAATTCCCAAGATAATTTCTTGTGTTTCTATCCAGAGATGAAGAATAACCAGTTCATAAATCTATTTCATTTAAATATATTTTCACAAAAAGATTTTTTTTCATCAATATCAGTTTTTGAGAAAATCACCATGAACAGCTTTTTGGGCGAAATTTGATATTTTACTCATCTGCATATAAGACCCTATATGGCAACTATTGCTGATGATATTTTTTGGCTACCTTATCAAATACATGCATTTGTAGGCACAAAAACAGCCAAAGGTTTTATCAACATATGACATTCATCCAAGTAGACTGCTTGTTTTATTTATTTTTTTATTTTTTTTTTTTTCATTACAAGTCCAATTTTGAGGCAGTAATGTGCCTAAATAAGCTGTGAAATATGTCGTATGCAGTAACTGTAATATATAAGTATTTGACTTTGCACAACTTAACCTCGTCATCAGTATCCGAATCACAGTCATCCAAAACAGCACAAGGTAAGGTGTCTTGAACTTTTTTTCCCCAGCAAATTGTCATAGTATGCTTAGTACATTTCTGGTTTCACCAGTGGTTTGCACAGGTCAAACAGATCATTTTTTCTTTTTCATAGATATAGGAAGTTTGCGTTGATATTTTATTAGCATCTTATCTGATGATTTAGGAGGCCTCTTTGGACCCTCTTCACATTTATACACTAGAAGTCACTGTCATCGGAGTTGTATTTTACCAGAATTTGTTCTGGATTACTTTTCTGCACTTTCAAAATCTTAACCTTTAGCCAATTTACTGTTACGCCATCTATGGTCTTCGTAAAATTTTTATATGTATTCCTTGCAAGCTCTTTCAAGTCATAGAAATTGTCAAATCTCATCGGTACAACCACATACGGATTTTGCCTACTAGCGATTTGAAAGATTGTATCCCATTGTTCTGGGACATAGAGAGTGGTTTGCCTTTTTGCATGTTCAATAGCAGAATGCATACTGTCGCACTCCATATGCATATGACCTTATTCCAGGAGTTTTTGCTCGATTATTTCAATGTTAGTGATTTGCGAAAATGTATGCAGCAGTTTGAGTAAAGAATAACATGACTTATGTTTGGTGGTAAAGAATTGAAGTGGGACATGATATACTGTGGAAATTTTTGCGATGTGGAAATTTTTGCAATTTTGCGAATTTGAAAAATTCGCGAATATTTCTGTTCGCATTTTTTGCCACAAGTATACCAACAAATTACGACTGTCTTGAATTCGCAAACATTTCCGTACATTAATTTGCAAATTTTTCAACACGCTTTAATATCCACATACACAGTATGACTCCCTTTGCCCATGCGTCTCGTTCCAAACGTGACATGTTCCTTTTGCATCTGTAAGAAGAGTAGATGATTAGAATGTAGCTATTTAGTTTTCGTTTGTAATATGTTTAGGAAACGTTTGAACATGGACATAGCAATACTGTTTGCAAATCGAAGGTTGCGACGGAGATACTTTTATCTCTCTTTGCTTTTTTCTGGTCATTATCTTTCTCCGTTCTGGCTTGTTCCTTTCTTTTTGTGTGATCCGTAAGTTTTACATGGTTTCGTCTAATTCCCTTCTGTTACCATTTTTCTTTTTCTCATTGTATGTATTACATGTTTGACATGTGTCTTTCTTTTGTTTGTGAAAAGAAAAAAATTGTACTCCTTGCAGAAAACATCTATGTAAATTGTTTTCACATATACCATGAATTAAAGGTATAAAGTAAGTATCAAAAAGTATTGACTTTACAGTTTTTGTACTGTAACTACAAAAACATCGGTGTTCTTTATAGTAATCACCTAATCGTGATGATTACCCAACAAAAGTCATATCAACACATCTCCCTTTCTTTTGATATAGAAATATATCCATACACACCCAACTAGATTTTGACCATCTAACAGTAATTAACACTAAAGTAAGTTTTTTTCATTATATAGAAACTAATGATTAATGAATGACTAGATTTACTTTCTCTAAGTGTCTGTTCAACTAAATATACAGCAAACAGTCCTAACACCACTTCCACAGTGACTACATCTCGTCAATTAACCTTTTCGGTTTCTTGCTCACTCTTTCAGACCTTCTAAAAACATTCTTATTATCAAACCACCTCTTTATTAAGTTGGTCATCAGATCAATCAATCTCATACATTTCAGCGTTGAGATCTTGACTAGCAAATCTCTGTCCTGTTTTAAGAATGTCTTTCCTATTTCTTCTGTAGCTTGTACCATCTGGAACCTCCACCACATATGCCCTCGGCATTTCGTCTACTTGACTTTTCGCCACTCCTTTTTCAGACCATTTTGTATCTTTCACATTCCTTAACCTAACATTATCTCCGTCCTTCAAAGGTGGTAGTTCAACCGCTTTCTAATCTAACTGATATTTCTGAGTTTGCTTTTTCGCACTCTTTTACATTATTACTTCACTACTTTTCTAACACACCTTTTTTACCATAGGAAGATTTGATCTTTTCTTTCTTCCAAACATGAGCTCGGCTGGTGATTTTCCATTCTCAAGAGGTGATAACCTGTAAACTAATAGATTAAGATTGAAATCACTTCCATCGGCTTCTGACTTTTTGAGCAGATTCTTCACTATTTTCACAGAAGATTCCTCTAATTCATAACTTTGAGATTATCTTGGTGATGATGTTGTGTGCTTAAAATCATATTCACCTGCAAATGCTTTGAATTCTTTGCTAGAGAATTGTGGCCCATTACCAGAAAAGCACTCTTTACAGATGCCAAAACCACTGAACACAAACTTCATTGAATTTATCACTGCTTCACTTGATATTGACCTGAGCTTAAGCCTTACACACAGCTGGATAATTGCTGTAGTAATCACACATCACCAAATAATGATCTTGATCGAATTCACACAAATCAACACCGATTTTCTCCCAAGCTTGACTTGTTACTGGATGAGTATTTAGAGATTCTGACGCTTGTTTCGGCAAAGGCTCTAGTCATGTCCCACAGTTTTGAACACTCAGCGATAGCTTGGTTCATCCCTGGCTAAAACATTACTTCACGAGCCCTCCTCCTACATTTTTCAATTCCCAGATGACCCTAGTGAATCTTCTGTGGCAATTCTTTTCTTAGATTTTTTTGTATAACTACTTTCAGTCCCTTAAGAATTATGCCATCCACACAGCTGAGTTCATTTGGAATGATCCAGAAATCTCTGATCTCGACTGGACAGTTTATTTTGTCTTTAGGAAACCCTGACAAGATATATTCTATCAGCAACTTGAGCTGGTAGTCATTCTCTGTTTCCCATCTCTGATTTTTTGAATTTCATAATCAGATACTTGCAAGTTCAAGAACACTGTGTTTACATACACTTCAACTTCGGCTTCTCCTGTAACAAAGTTTTTATTTTTGTCACTGAATGCATGTGATAAGGAATCAGGTGTAAACATGAACTTTCCTGGCACATATGTCATGCAGATATCAAATTTCTGCAGTCTGAGTAGTAGTCGCTGTATTCTTAATGGACAGTCATTTAAATTCTTCTGGTTTATAATTGCAACCAGTGGCTTGTGATCTGTTTCAGATTCAAATGGTTGACCATACACGATCTGGTAGGATCTTTCACAAGCATACACAATACTCAAACATTCCTTTTCTATTTGAGCATATCGCCTTTCTGCTTCTGTTAAGGATCTTGATGCATAACCTACTGGATACCATTCATTTTCATGTTTTTGTAGAAGAACTGCACCTGATCCTGATTTTGAGCTATCCGAAGAAACTTTGATCGGTTTCTGTGGATCATAAAACTTTAACAATCGGTCGCTCGACAACATTGCTTTTAATTCATTGAAACAAGTCTCTTGTTTCTTTTTCCACATGAATTCATTTTTCTGTTCAAGCAATTTTCTTAAAGGTTCTGTATTTGTTGATAGATTCTGGAGGAATCTACCTTGGTAATTCACCATGGCTAAAAATCTCTGCACTTCTTTCTTTTTTTTTTTTTTATTTTTATTTGGTAGTTTGAAGTTTGAAAATCGTTGATACCTTGAAGTTTCACTGGATCTAGTTTAAAGCCTGCAGCCGAAATGACGTCTCCTAAGAATGTCAGTTCTTGCTTTCCAAACATACTTATCTCTTTAACTTCAAATTTGCTTTTCTGGCTATTTCTAAAACCTTTTTTAGTCTGTCATTGTGATCGTTTATTGTCTCAGCAAACACTATGATATCATCTATACATGTATCCACACCAGGAATATCAGTGAAAAGTTCTTTCACTGCTTTGTGGTACACATCAGGCGCTGACTTAATACTGAATAGCAACCGAAGAAAATGCTTTCTACCAAATGCTGTATTGAAGCAAGTCAGCTTTGAAGACTTCTCATCAAGTTTCAATTGCCAGAACCCTTTTGATGCATCCAGCTCACTAAAATACTTTGCAGTGGCAAACTGAGCTGTAACTTCCTCTCATAGGTAGCTTGTGGTGCTCACGCTTAATTGCACGGTTTAATGGATTTGGATCTAAACGCACCCTAAGATCGCCTTTTTTCTTAATAGATGTTACAAGACCATTTACCCAGTCTGTTGTAGTTCTGTCTTTAGTTTTTTGTGTAACTCAAATGGAATTTTTCTGCACGATGTCAATTCAGGTTTCACTGAATCGTCTACTTCTATCTTGTATTCACCTTTCAAGCAACCTTATCTTTGAAAAACATCTTGGAACTGATTAACAATTTCTTCTGCTAATTTTTTTCAATTTCTTTCACAATCCTTTTCTGTCTTCTTTTCGTCACTTTCATTTTTCTCAATAGTGAACACTCGATTTTTAAGCCCTAATTTGTCCAGTGCTTTTCCCCCTAGAATTGGAATTCCATTTTAAGCTCTACTGGCTGAAAGCCAGCAGAGCTTATGTCATGGTGTGATTTCCGTCGCCCGTCCGTCCGTCTTTCTGTCCGTCCGTTAGTCTTTTTCTTGTTAACGCGATAAAGTCTGCATTTGTGGTCGGATTTTCGTGAAACTTGCACAGTTTGTTTATCTTATCAATAGATTGAACCCTGTTGATTTTGAAAAAAAATCTAACAATCGGTATGGGAAAAGTAGCCATATGAAGTTGAAAATTTGATGACTTAGTATTGTTTACCCAACGAAGTCCAAATTGTTAGTCTTATCAAATTTGGCTGGATTCCAAACAATTCATTTTTAGAAATTGTACTTTAATATTTTTTTCACTTATTGTTCAATTTACCATGACTTCTTATCCTGTCTTAGTGGGTTCAAGCCCAGTTGCAAGAACACCCCCCCCTCTTTTTTTTGTGTGTGTTTTTGTCTTTTTCCTTTTTGCATCATGAATTCATAATGTATGCTAGCAAAAAAGCAAAATCTCTGCCAGTAGAGCGATTTCAGGCCCTTCAAGGGCCTGTAGTCTTTTGTCACAATGAAGTGAAGTTTATGACACTTATCTTTATGTTCAACATTCAAAATACAAGATCCGTTGACTGGAATATTATCACCACTGTACGAAGTAAGCTTCGCGTTTGTCGCGTGAATTTTTGGTTTCTTGAGGAACTTCTCGAAATCTTTTTGAGAAACAAGGTTCACTGCACTGCCTGTATCTAATTTGTACAGTATGTACTTTCCATTAGTTTCCACATGCAGGTTGTATTTACTGTCTTGATTCCTTTTGGAATCATCCACAAGGAATTCCTCTTCACTTTCTGCCCCATTTCCTTCATTGAAGCTGTGTACTTTTGAATTCGTAGCTCGAAAATAACATTTCTTCTTAAAGTGGTTTCTATCACAATTGTTACAAATTTTGCCCATGGCTGGACAGTGAGTTCCATGAACATTACCACATCTGCTACATGATTTCTGTTTTTCATTTGCTGGCTTCTTTTGTTTGCCAGAATACTTTTTCTCTGCTATCTTTTCGTACTTTTTGAAACTCTTTGACTTTACATGATGAACACTAGTCTCTAATCGAACTTTTCTATAATCTTCTGCAGCTTAAGGTTGTCACAATCGGTATCGAACTTGAACCTTTTATAAATATCAAGTGCATCTTCCCCGATGATGTGCAGAAATAAATATGCCTGTTATTTTTCATCCTTTTCCGCGGCTCCCGATGCTTCGAGATACAGTTCAAACCTTTGTCGGAGCCTTTTCCAGTTTTCCGCAAGGTTACCATCTAACTGCAGGGTTTTCGGTGGTTCTAGCTTATCCATGGTTCCTTATTCTGACACCATGTTTTCTTATATACCATGAAATAAAGGTATAAAATGAATATCAAACAGCATTGACTTTGCATTTTTATTACGTATTGTAACTACAACAACAACATCGGTTTTCTTTATAATAATCACTTAATCCTGATGATTATCCAACAAAAGTCATATCAACATATAAACTTTTTCTGAAACTGGATTCATTCTGTCCTTTAGTTTTATAAAGGTCATACATTTTTATAATTGAAAGATCTTGACTTAAAAATTTCTTCGATGTTAATTTTCTGGTGTAAAGTGATTCAACAGCAGGAAATAATCCTGTGTGAGTCTTGATATGCGTTATTGTTTGATCATCCGTTTTATTAGGTGGTTTAGTTATATTAAACATATTTATTTTACATCGATTGAGAAACAAGTTCTTACAACTTAAGACTAATCTCTCTCGATTCTGCTTCCTGGAAGCGACACCAGTACTCGCGCCGATTGTGTAGGCCAATGAAAAATCCCAAAGTTGACACCCGCTCCCGGGAATCGAACTTGGGACCTTTTGGTTACGAGGCTGACGCTCTACCTCACAACCACGGATACCACACGATTTATTAGGTGGTGTATGCCTTCCTCCCCTGTCAGTTCCATCAAAGCTTCCATGATTCTTTCTTTTCAATGAGTATTCAATTGTCTTTTTCCATATATTCAGCGTATTCAGGAAAAAACTTTTGCATACTTGTTTTCTCTGTTTTTCCACTGGCAAGTAATAATTACTTGCTTCTTGTTTTCTTTTGCGCCCATGCCCCTTTGATGTATCATAAAACATCGAGGTGTTGACATATAAAGTCTCGCTTGTGTTCAAATGTTATCGTTTCATCTAATAAGATCTAAAAATGCTCTTTCTCCTTTCATCACTTACTTTTTCAGTACACTTGTTTTTGCAGTTGTTACAAGTCACAGGAAGTGCATTCTTTGCTTTAATGGCTGTTTTGCTTTTATCAGAAATGTACGCTTTGCCAGTAGTTCGTTTGGTCTTCCGAATGTTCTTCTTTCATTCTCGACTATTTGGTGTTTTCTTTCGTGATCGTTTTACCTTTCTTGGTGACACGTAGTCTGCCCGTTTCCTTGATGTTGCACATTTATTCGAACTTGAATTTGAACATTTACTTGGGGTTTTGGTCAAACAGTTCTTACTGTCATTTTTAACATTGACGGAGTTGATTTTTGTTTTCCTTATTGATACGTGGGTCTCGATGTTCCATGCCTGTCACAATTAGATATGCTATTTCAGTGTCTTGTGCATTTTCCTGAATATTTTTATCCCCATATCTGGCGTTACATGTATAACTGGGCCGTGGAGTCTGCTCTAGTATATCATGATACTTTTGGGAGTCATAATTGAGTATATCGTAATGCTTTTGGCAAGCATATTTGCAGCTGCGAATGGAAGGACATCAGCCATTTCATTATTCCAAATACCATCTTTTCCCATTTCTTCAACCAATTTTGGTGTGCATTTAACATTATTTGAGCCGCGTCGCACGAAATAGGACCTTTGGACATTTCCATGATTTTCCGAAAAATGTAATCCCACGATGCATTGGGCATCTATGACATTGCATTAAAGATACCCAGTGACTCATTTTAAGCCAAATATAACCAATTTCGTCGATATTTTATCAAACTGTAGTCATTATTCTGGCTTCATGACAAATATTACACTTGGCGGTTGCGAGATTGCATAGATTACGACGGACAGAAGATGTAATTTTGGCCTTGGATCCTATCCATTCCCTCAATCGAGGATACTGCATGATACTTGTCACGTGACTGTGAACGACCTTGCATATTCATATAGCTGGCAAGAAAGTGGAGCCGAGATACACTACACAGGTCTACCGTCGCAACAATCTATGTCACAAGAACCCAACAGCAATTTACTCGAGGATGTCGAAATCTTATATCGAGAGTGCAGTTGAATGATTTTAAAGACAGTAGAAATTTAAATTAATAGTTAGCGTTTTTGGATTGCTGAAAGAAGGGGAAAAGACATAATCCTACAAATAGACGAGTGTGCCATTTCCCGTGTTCAAACAGAAAGTAGTCTAACTTTCTATTTTTAGATGAGGGAGGTATGTAAATGACTTTAGTGATACATCCCCCCATTGTTTACAATTTTGACCTGACGTAATTCTCTTCCGACCAACATTCATTTCAATAATAAATCTGAAACTTCTTTTCATTCTTTGGGGCCATAGATATTGCTGATTTATTGATTTAAACACATTTTTAAATTCGGTTTAAATGAGTAAATGGGTGTCTTTAAGATCAGGAAATTGCTGTATGAGACAGAAGAGACCCTCTTTGACTTACTAGCGAACAGCGCAGGCACTGATCAGCCTGCGCGAGATAATTAGCATTTGCTTTTAGACCCAGTGTTGTGTCATAAATAAAACTAATTATCAGAATTTACATCTATACCATCTACACGGCATAATAATGACGAAGGCAAGCTCAGGACTCATGTTTTTTTTTTTTTCGGCCATGTGCTTTCCATTTTAAGGAAGATAAAACTATCAACCTTATCTAAGCATCAAAGAGCTCATTATACATATACTTCACTACGTCTGGTACGACCTGTGGCCTTGTCGCGCGTATTTTCTTAAGAGCGTGCGATTGGTCGAGTGATTGGATGAGACCAGGAGCATGATCATGAGATTGGTTCTACAGGTTGTGATGAGAAGGATCGGGGATACTATCCGGACTTGTCTCCCTCTAGATCTTTTACCAGCCCGCATAGCTCAGTTGGTAGAGCGTAGGACTCGTGAACGTGATGTTTCGGGTCCCTTGAGAGCGTAGGTTCGATTCCCACGGCCGGCTTTCTAAAATTACGAATGGTCTTTCGGATGAGACGTTAAACCGGGGTCCCCTGTGACGGTGCTATACACCGAGCACGTTAAAGAACAAGGCGTAACTTAGGATGAGTTTCGTCCTTTGTCTGCACTATCCCCCGTAACAATACTAACAGCCTTCAGGAGGGTATCCTATATAGGCAACCGGTGGCGACGATAAATAAACGCAAATTCATTCAATCAGTCGTCAGATCGACATTGATTTCCGAAGAAAGAATGGTTTGACGTAATTAAAAGGCAACGAACGCCAACCAGAAACAAAAAGTGAAGAAAAACAGCTTTTTCTTTCATCCATTAAACGATTTGAGACAGGTTTCAGATGTGGAGGCTAATATGTGTAAAAAAAAAATTTCTGCTCTTTGTAAATTTTCTGCATGTCTAAGGACCATTCTACCTCATGATTCAGTCGGTTGTAAGACAAAATGGATTATATGGATCCATGATTTTGTGATGACTTGCTTGACATTGTACATCATGGAGATGCATTGAACCCCCTTTTGCCAGAACATGGCTCATATACAAGAGTCTGAAGGAGCGAGCGTTTTACGAACTCTTGAACACCGCAATATTTTACTAATTATATGGCATCTACCTTATCAAGAAATTTTTATCGTTGTTTTACTCTATAAACGTCTTTCTTGTGTAAATTTTGATTAAGCAACTTTAATCAAAAGTTTTTTTCCCCCGCCGAAGGCGGAGGAATATAGTTTTAGCGTTGTCCGTCCGTCCTTCCGTCCGTCCGACCGTGTGTCCGTCCGGGAGAATATCTCTAATACCATTGGACGGAATTTCGTGAAACTTTATACGTGTGTACAATATCCCATTCTGCCGATATACTTTTTTACCTCACCTGAGCACAACGTGCTCAAGGTGAGCTTTTAGGATCACCCTGTGTCCGTCGTGCGTCGTCCGTCGTGCGTCATCCGTCGTCAACAATTCTTTAAACATCTTCTCCTCCCTAAACCGCTAGGCCAATTTGGACCAAACTTGGCTGGAATGTTCCTTGGGAGGTCCTCTTTAAAAAGTGTTCACAGAATTTGATTCCATCAAAAACTCTGGTTGCCATGGCAACCAAATGGAATTTTCTAAGAAATTCTTTAAAAATCTTCTCCTCTGAAACCGCTGGTCAGATTTTGAAATAATTTCACAAAAATGTTTCTTGTGTGACCCTTTCCAAAATTTTTCGTGAAATTTTGATCTGGTGAAAAACATGGCAGTGGTGGAAAGGGGGTGGGAGGCTTTTTGCACTGTATGGACTAAAAGAAATTCTTTTAAATTCTTCTCTTTAACCACTCGTCAGATTTTGAAATAATTTCACAGAAATGTTCCTTGGGTGCCCCTTTTGAAAGAAATGTTCGCGAAATTTTGATCCGTCAAGAAACATGGCTGTGGTGGTGGGGAGCTATTTGCACTATACTGACATGAAGAATTTCTTAAAAATTCTTCTTCTCTGAAACCACTTGTCAGATTTTGAAATAATTTCACATGAATGATCCTTATATTATGCCCCTTTTTTAGTTTGGCTGTTTTCGAAGAAATCGTAAAGGTATCGCTCTGTTGTTGTCACCTGCGTTGTTGTCGTTGTGCAGAATATTTGACATGTTGTTTTATCTCGGCTTCCACTCAACACATGTATTTGAAACATGGAATAATTGTTCACTACTAAAAGAGCAACTCTAAAATCATTTTGTCCAAGTTATGCCCCTTTTTCGACTCAGAATTTAAACTTACTATCCAGCACCTAACAGCCAATTGTTGGCACTTGTTCGACTTAATATTTTAAGCCACTATGGGGCATGTGCTCTTGTTCTAGAAATGGTCCTTTGGTGACCTATCCCGAAATTTATTTGCAGAAATCTGATTTGTCAAAAACATGGCTGTGGTGATGATTGTAGGGGTGGTGACAGATTTTGAAATGATTTTTACTGGTGACCTTTTCAAAATTGCTTGGCAAAATAATGATTTTCTTTCCAAAATATCAATACTTAAAAAAAAAAAAAACTGGTTATGGGTCTTTCAAAAATTCAGGTGAGCGATCCAGGGCCATCTTGGCCCTCTTGTTGTTTGGTTCGGCCGACTAGGAGTGATTTTAAGTTACGCGGTCGAGTAAATTTTTTCGGCGGGGGATATCATTTCAAGGAAATTGCTTGTTTTTCATGAAATGTTTCTTAGTTTTTTTCTTAGAGTATATTATACTGCATGAAGCAATAAAATGAGAAAGTTTTACAATCAATATGAGTGTACACTGGTACATAAATAGTTAACTAAAATGAATGTGGTTAACGGCTAAAACTAGTGGTTATATTACTTGAAAATAGATCTAGTTACATGTACAAGCTCTCAGACTTTCCACAATAAACACTAAAATACTAATCAATTTTTTTCGTCTTTAATCTTGCTGGTTTCTATATAGCTCTTCTTGGGTGGATTCGGTTAATTCCATCTTCTAACATGCCGAATACTTTGCAGCGTTTAGAATAGCTGGCGATAGAATCTGCTATATACATGTTTTTGCCTCGGGTTTATTTGAGCTCGAGTTTAAATCGTTTACATCTAAGTTGCAGTCTGAAATCGCGATGACGCTTTTTTCCTTTAGATTGCCTGAAGCAGTTTGTGGTCAGTACATACATGAATCAATCTACCATAAATGTATCGGTTAAACTTTAAGCAAGCAAATACATATCATAACATAACGCAACACTTTTTTTTTTCGTCATAAAGCAAACAAGCTCACTGTCAAACTATATAAACTGTGAATGTCAAACTATACTACTCAAAATTGCTAAGGATCATATATATTTCTGCGATAAATTTCGTTTTGGGATGCACCAAATGTGTCCGTAAGTAAATCTTGTTTAATACTAATCAAATTGTTGTCACTGGCATACTTGCCCATGCATTTCCTGACATCAATACTGCGTGCAACCCGATGTCTCACATGACAATGTCATGTGCACATCAGCACATCAACACAACTCGCATTTTCCTCATTTGTTATCTTGTAGTCTGAATGTTTTGTTACCAATATCAAGTCAAAATGCCTCCGAGACGTGTAAGGCATCGCTTAAATCAAGAACAACTAGGCATTTGCATCGGAATACTTCTAAATGGCTCCACGCAACGTGATGTTGCAAACGCATTGAACGTCAGCCAAAGTGTGATCAGCAGAGCATGGAATCGACACCATACCTTTGGTTCCTCAGCATATCGTCATGGTGGAGGTCATCAAAGGTTCACAACGGCACGCCAAAACCATTTTATAGTGCTCCAGGCCCGACGTAATCACTTTGTGACCCCAACCACGCTACGTAACGACCTCTTGAGTGCCTCTGGTGTGAACGTAACCACTCAAACAATACGTCATCAGGGCTGTCCTCTAGAAGGGAATGTGTGCAAATTCCATTGACTCCATATCACAGAGGGATCCATTTGGAGTTCGCCCGTGAACACGTGAACTGGGGACACCACCAATGGCACCCAGTTCTTTTCTTTGATGAGTCTAGATTTTGTTTAGACTTTACGGATGGACGGCGACTGGTGTGGAGACGGACTGGTGAGAGGTTTCAGGATGCCAACATCTCTGAACATGATAGATATGGAGGTGGCTCTGTGATGGTTTGGGGTTGGATTAGTCGTGATAGACGAACGGACCTGCATGTTTTACAGCGTGGCATGATGACTGGCATCCGCTATAGGGATGAAATCCTTGATGTTTATGTTAGACCCTATGCTAGTGCGATTGGCCCAGACGTCATTCTAATGGACGACAATGCTCGACCACATCGTGCTAGGGTGGTAGAATTGCACCTTGAACAGGAAACAATCGAGCGTATGGACCGGCCAGCTCGTTCCTCCGACCTCAGTCCTATTGAGCATGTATGGAATATGCTTCAGGTTGCCATTTCCAGACGTTTGCCTCAGCCTGGTGCCATACAGCAGCTCGGATTTGCTTTTGTAGAGGAATGGAACACCATTCCGTTAGCAAACACCAGGAGACTCATTGACAACATGCACCATAGGTGCCAAGCTGTCATTGACGCACGGGGAGGTCACACACGATACTGACATTAACTTTAAAGCCATACCTTCCCGGAACGGGTATTTGTTGTTGTGGCTATGGAAGTGTTGTGTCTGTCTGAAAACAGAAAGTTTAGAATTTTTCAGCTGTAGCTTCTCATTTTCAATTAAATGCAATGTGCCTTCCAATACCTGCTCGTTAGATTGACACAATCCAATATAAATGCTACTTTTTGTCTGTTTTTAATGTGGTTCTGAGAAATAGCGAAAATCAGATATGATCCTTATCAAATTTTGAGTAGTATATATAAACTGTGAATGGTCACAAATACGGACTGGTATATCCAAAAGGGTAAAAAAAAAAAACAATAGAAAATATGTCTCCAGAACTACAACTGGTTTATTCTTCCTGAGTAGATTAATACAATAAGATGATAAAAACTGAGTTCAACCAGTTTCACCCCTGTAACGGATCTTCAGGACATGTATATTTTAAAGATATAATAATGTAGAAATAGAAATGTATAAATATCAAAATGTCGAGGTATTGCCATAGACTTGGCGTCTTCGTCTTCGTTGTTGTCGTCGTAGTGCAAAATTTGACATTTTATAATATCACTTATTACTGGAGATATTTACTACAAACGCGGAAAAGTTGTTAACTATTTTTAACAGGGGATCCCATACAACAGGGGTAATCAACCATCAAAATATTTTTGACACAGTTATGCCTCTTTTTCGACTTTAAATGTACAAAAACTTTAAACATCCCTGTCATTACTGAATATTTTTTCTTTCAAACTCGGACAAGTTGTTAACCATCAAAAGGGGGACTAATACAACTAGGGAAGATAGTCACTAATGTATTTTTGACACAGTTGTGATCCTTTCTCGTCTTTGAATTTTCACTGAAAATCAATCAACTGCAGCCGAGCGTTGACACTCGTATGCCTTGCTCTTGTTTTCCCTGTGGTGTGAAAGCGTGAGATACCTAGACAGTCTGGTAGCTTTCTTTATCCAAGTCCTTTTTGTGATGAATCCGTGAAACTACATCTTTGTTTCATTGTAAAATCTGATAACTTGGTTGGTTTCTTGTATTGGTTAACATTCAACAGCGCGTTTTCTTGTTCTTCTTTCGAGGAGAATGCTATTTCTTTCCTTAGCAGACATCTTAGCTATGTATGACGATACCCTCCGAATAGTGTTTAGCATGGGTATAAATGAGAGCTTTATGCGTCGAATTTGACTCGATGATAGCAATGTTATTCATCTGCAATTGATGGGGTATTTTTGTTGTTGTTGTTAATTTTCGCAGTGATTTCCCTAAGTCAAGGAATTCAGTAATGTTTTCACTGACTATGCATGCTGAAATCTTTTGGGTCAAGGCATAGACTATCATTTGGCTTCTTTACAATTTCTAGATTGTTTATCCAATCTGTTGCTACCCTACTTGTTTGATCACTCCAGTCCTATAAAGTGATTCTAGAGTACTTTTCAATATAGGCCAAAGTGTTTGCGGTGCATTTGTAGCAGGTTTAACGACACGAATTGCTTTGGAATCTATCTCTATTTTATTTTGTCTCTCAAATTTTCAAAGGTTTTTGAAATGTTCGCCGAATTTGTCAACAACTTATCTGTCGTTAATGCTTTCTCTTTTGTCATAACTGAATCTAATTTCACATAATTTCATTTTGTCTCCCTTTTTATCATTCTCGAGGCTTTCGGTTACACAAAACAACTGTGACCATCTTCGCCATTTTCCTGAACACTGCCCGCTAAAACCAATTGTTTTTGAGTTGTAGAATCAGTCGTTTTAGTAGTTTTCATACCGTGTTCTGATACCACGTGGGCCGACATGTTTGATTTCCAATTTAGCATGTTGTGCCCGTACAAATAAATGCTCTGTGAAAAAGGGGTTAAATGCTTAAATGCATCTGCTAAATGTATCGAACCATGTCAGCCTGTGAAGCCTACGCAGGCTGACCTGAGTAGACTTTTTCGCCATTGGTCAGTTTTCTGCATGTCAAAGGATAAGTTTACCTCATGAGTTTGTTGGTTTTTAGAAAAATTAGGTTTTATGGATCAATAATTATGGGATGACTTGCCTGGTATAATGGATCACGGAGGTCAATTAACCCCCTCCTTCTCAAAGCCCCACCCAAACATATTTGGCGTCTACAACTGCTTTCAGAATTGAGAAGTGTTACCGCTTAATTTCCTTTATTTGTTTTTTAATGATGTTTCACGCCGCAATAATTTTTATTGTCATATCAAGGCGATAGCTTAATTAACCATGAATATCCTTGGTTTCACTAGTATTAGGCTAGGGCTCTGAAGTGTCTTGCCCAAGGGCCCGCGTAAAATCTAGTTATTCCGATGAGGATTAAACCTGGTGTCTCATGGTTTCGAAACCTGCACCTTACCACAGAACCAAGCGGGACCCCTCTTATCGTCTGGTAAAAAAATAGAAGAAAGGAGGGGATGTAACTGACAAATGTTCCTCGTTTGGTATTCAAACAGTTCCGACAAGAAAATTTTCTCTGGACAAGGAAGGGCAATAAATCCTCATTTGTTTATCACGCCGTGTTATTGCACTGTATATGCCAACTTTATATTTTAGTGAACTCGCGTTCTTGCTTGCCTAACCTCTTACCTTCGGTAACAAATTTTCAGCAGACGACTTTTAAAACATCATTGTAAAATATGAAACATGAAATAAGGTTTAAACCTTTTAGCGCCATAGGCGAAAACAAGGGCTTTGACGAACGGCATCGATCAAGGTGCACAGAGCATGCAGTCTGATCTTGCATCTATCCCGTTCGCTTGACTAATCAGCCTGTAAGATAAATATCTTTCCGACTTTCAGTGGATCTTGTTTTCAGCCGTCAAAAGAGATCGAGTATATAATTATATATGAGCCGTGCTCTGTGAAAAGGGGGCTTAATACATCTGCGAAAAGTATCGACTCGGGTCAGTCCGCGCAGGCTGACCTGGGCCGAAACTTTTCGCTATTAGTCAATTTTCTGTATGTCCAAGGAGCAGTCTACTTCACGATTAAGTCGCTTGTTAAAAGGAAAGTGGCTATTATGGATCCATAAGTATGTGATGGCTTGCCTGGTAATATGGATCACGAAGATGCGTTAAGGCCTTTTTGTCAGAGCACGGCTTACATGTTTCGCGCTGCAATAGTTTATACTCGAATACTTTGCTTATTGTATTGTTTTGCCTTTAGCCACAATATTAACTAAGGAAGTCTGTTGCAAAACGAAACTAGAACTGTAACAAAAGATGAAATGAGGACCTCGCCAAATACTTCGATAGAGAGGACTGGTTTTTAGACCGCACATATGATATAAAATACGACACATAGAAGTGTCATAGTCAACGCGCCTATTGTTACAGTTCCATCTTTTTTAAACATCTAAACCAAGAAGACGGTGAGACGTATCTAAACTTTTGATGTATATGTGATAATTTTCATTTATATTATATGGTAGTGTACAAAATTTGATGAGTGAGTGTGTGTGTGTGTTAGAGAGAGAGAGAGAGAGGAAGGGAGAGAGAGACATCAACAACTCAAAATTATGTGATTAAAATTGTTGATAATAATCATGTGTATGATGATGTTCATTTTGATTGCTTATGTTAAATGTTAATTAAATGTTTATGGTGGGTTTCTTTTTCTCCCTTTTGTTAAAGTACTGTAAAAGTATTATCTTGTAAGGTCCATCATAACACCATAAACAAACTTTAACCAAACACAAAAATACGTAAACTAGTGTTTGCGTCATTGTTAGACATTAATTAGAACTAAATGGGTGTGAAGCTGACTTTTCAGGTTTATTTTGATTTGCAGATTTGTTTTTACGTTCTAATTGGCTTTGGCTCAAATTTGAAGGTGCTTAGAACTGATTACTTTTGCGGGTTATTAATTAGTGGGAAGAAACTGCGAGCAACCAAAACATCTCTAGATTAAGCATTTACGTCAAAGGCGACTTAAATCAACCTTGCAAGTCATATATACATGTAAATCAAATGCATTTTCTTTTTTTTATTGAAGTCAGAGAAAAAAAAAAAAAAAAAAAGACCGAAAATATTGCAATTTCAAGACTTTTTTTTACAGAATGCTGTACAAAATAGTGGACATAGAAAATTCAAGATCAGACTGCACGTTCTGTGCTTGGTGCTCATAGGGTTACGCCTTTGAATACGAATGCCCTTTCGTGGCTGTATCGATCAAGATTGGATCACACACGGTGTGCTGTCAGATCTTGCGATGGAAATTCTTGTCAAAACTGTCTTGAAAATGCGCTTTTCTTTTTTACCTGCTGAAAATTGTGCATTTGATTCCCTTAGAAATGCACGTCTGATTTATGACATAACTAGTAAAGGCTTGAAAATACTTTTAATATTTTACCAGTTAATTCTAGGTTTTTTAACGACGATGAAGATGGACTTTCAAAACATTGTGAAAAAAGAGTATACTAGTGAACAACGTTTCATCTTTTTCCAAAACATTTTAAAACATATGAAAGACAAACTTAATCATAAAGCCACGTTTAGTTTTTATTCTGCAAATGCTTTCAGTACAGATTAGTCTAAAATGTTTAGTCTAGTTAAGAGCCTAACTCTTTACCAATGAACAACACTTAGACTCTACCAAAGAGGATGCATTTTCAGACAACTAATAAAGGACGTATCAAAAGATGATTTCTGTCGTTGAAAAGGAAGAATACATGGCTGGAAAATGAGAAAATGCTGATAACAAGCATTATCTCATTTTCCCACAGTGTTTTCCAAAGATTTCTTCTTCAGGGCGTTTGTCATTCTCTTGTTTGTTGGTAAAGGGTTTAAACTGTATAGGTACTCTATTTTCACGTTTTTGTGTATGTTTGATATGTAAAAGTCCAGTCCCACGCCCGGTAGGAAAGTACTCTTTCCGATGCTTTATGAAAGTCGTTGCAACAAAAGTCCTTTTCTCTTTCACGGTCAAGTCAACTTCGTGATGCATATGCTTTGTCAAACTTACCATAGCTATCACATAAATAATAAACAATTAAAAGGGAAAAAAAAAATTCGACAGTTTGTTGTTTGTATAGTGTGTACTGATAAAATACTATTCTTGTAACTTGAAACAAGCATTTGCTTCTTTTTCGACTAAGTTTTACACAGTTGTGCTGCTGGAAAAAAAAAATGCCAAGCCCGTTGGCTCAGACTAACGTACAGGGCGTGAAACCTGTGAAACCTGGGGTTACTCGTTCGAATCCAAACCTCGGCCAATTTCTTTTCGAGTATGATTTATAGTCATTGTGAGATTATTAATTCCTGTCACTGCTGATAATTGTCTCGACAACGGAAAAGAAGACTCGTTCGAATCCAAACCTCGGCCAATTTCTTCTCCAGTATGATTCATAGTCATTGCGAGATTATTAATTCCTGTCACTGCTGATAATTGTCTCGACAACGGAAAAGAAGCCAGTGGTTTTGGAAGAATAATGTGCAAAGTACCGATCGGAAGAAAAAAACTCAGCGAAAGCACGGGAAGGTGCACTAGCCGCCTCTGGTCTCATGAAGGAGGTGAGAGCGAGAGCCGTGATTCAATCACTACCTTAACGGTCCCTAGCAAGGAGACACGTCACAATTCAAGACAGCAAGTAGTCAGACACAGGTTCGAACTTTGGCTGCTAATTCAGTACTCCTCAACCATTCCGTGTTTCTTTCTTGGTCTTTTTTTAGATTCAAAAATTAACATAATTTCTGAATGGCTAAACCATTTGTGTTACTATCAAATTAAGAAAATTCTTACGAATGAGACTTACAGTGTTCTTTGTGTTCTTAAGAGTGGTTTGTGAATACAAACCTTGTCTGCCTACAAGATCCCGCATTGAAGACTAAGTATAACTAACCCGTTGATCGCAAAATGATTTGTTTTATTTTCAACATTATTCCAATGCACCTATCCATGCTTCCCAGGAGTTTCTGTTACCATTACTTTGTACAAAATTTTCCCCAAGCTACTGGCCGCTTTCCCACATAATCATCGTTGAAACTATCAACGATGAGGGAGGAATGAATCCTGTCGCAATGGCTATACTCAGTCCCCGGAAAGAAATTGGCCTAGTTAGGGACACAATCAGCGACCCTTTGTTTCAAAGTATGTTACCGATCGAACTAACAGGCTTGATGCTACAAATGAAATGGATACAGTTAATCTGTAGGCCTAGTCTAAGGAAAAAATGCATGCTGACAAATATTGTTCTCAATCTGGATTCCAAGACTGGTCATTTTATTGGACACGATCTATCTCGGCCGACGAGATGGCTAGCCTTGACATTGAGGAATGACTTGATATAATGGTTGTGCATAGAAAACGTTCCCAAGACATCTGATTTCGAATATATAAAATCTACGTTTGTCGATAGCTGAAAATACATCCACTGAAACTCTTAAAGTTTATAGTATGGGCTCGACTAAGCAAACGGCATAGATCCAAGATGAGACCGCATGTTCTGTGTAGTCTGATCTTGATCTAGGTCGTCCGCAAATCTCACGATTTGCCAACTATTTTATCATTTAAATGCAGACTAGTAGACTAAGTAGGGCGACTAAACGGTGTTTAAGCCCGGTATGAGAACAGGTCACTTATATCACGGTTACACAAGATTTAAGTGTCACGTCGCTAGTAGATACCTTACCAAATATCAAATACATCTTTTTAAAGCGACCTTGCAGATTTTTATAATCTCAACCAACTTCACAACTGAAACATTACTGAATTTATTACGAGGATAACAGGCAAACGGTCAGTAGAAAAGAAACACATGTAAGAAAACAGTATTTTTCATTGGTATTTCCCTAATTGGCGACGTAGCCACCAAAAGTACTTTTAGAACTCGTGCCAAAATTTTGCCAAGGTCTGTGGGAATGTCACTTTCATGTGTCGATTACGTGGGATTACAGTCAAATTAGTAAGATTTCGTCATTCATGACATCTTTAAAATAGACGGGATTACCATTTGCTAAGCAACCAAGCCGATACTTGTACTTCTACTGTATATATGTTACAGTAAATCTGTGAAACTAGGAATTTCATGAAATTTCTAAAAAAGTCAGGAAATTCGTGAAATGAAATGACTGTTTCACTTAGGGATTTCGCGACATGCCTGATTTTTTTCAGGAATTTCGTGAAATGACTAGAAAATACGTTCAGTCATTTCATGAAATTCCTGAAATTACTTCATCTTCATTATTTTATTGATTGGCAGTATGATAGTGATAAGTCCCAATATTTCTGTATCATTCAGATAATTTTGAATGACTGAAATACTTTTAACTCTGTACTAGACAACTAATTTTTAGGTTCAAACGCTATTTATATACCATGTATAACTATAAAAATTGTAAAGTTTTTGTCAAATAAATGATGTTCTGTTCTGTTCTGTATCGCTAAGATTTGTCAAAGAAAGGATAGAACACATTCTTGGAAAAGGAGAAAATACTGGTTACAAACTTTTTTTCCTTTCCCACATTTTTTTCAACAGTTTCTTTCTGTGACTTGTTTATTCTTATATTTATTCATGAAATTTTACCTATTTGACAAACTACATGAAAAATGAACTCGACAAGATATTACATAAACTAGAGGCCCTTCAGGGTCTGAATCGTTCTATTGACCGAGAATTTGCTTATTTTTTGGCATAAATCATTCATTCATGATGCAAAAAGGGAAAACACAAACACACAAAAAAAGGGGGAGGGTTTGTTGCAACTGGGCTCGAACCCACTAAAATAGCATAGTAAGTAGACATGATGAGCTGAACAAATAGTGAAGTAATTGAAATAAACACACAAAAAAAGGGGAGAATTTGTTGCAACTGGGCTTGAGCCCACTAAAACAGCATAGTACGAAGACATGGTGAGCTGAACAAATGGTGAAGTAATTGAAAAAAAATTTTTTCAAAACCAATACTTTCGAATGCAGCAAAATTTGATTGGGTTTAAGAACTCACTGTATAAAACAATCCCTGCAAGCTTCAAAGAAATGTGACCAATAATATGGACTGTGTTGAGTAAACAAGATTAAATCATCAAATGGCTGCTTTTCCTAAACTGACTACAGAGTTTTCTTCATTTTGACAGGCTTCAATTCCTTGATGATTCACATAAACTGTGAAAGTTTCAAAAGAACTGAATCAAAAGGCCGATTTTTTTTTCAAAATCAATAGGCTTTAAGCTATTAATGATATAAACAAACTGTGTAAGTTTCTCGAAAATGCAACCACAAATGCAGACTTTATTACGTAAACAAGAAAAAGACTAACAAACAGACGGAAAGACGGACGAGGGAAAGCACGCGGTGACAAAAGCTCTGCTGGCTTTCAGCCAGTAGAGCTAAGAATGAATACTGAGAAAGTATTTCATTCTGTTACGATGTTTTAACAGTTTTAATTGCTATCATACATATCTCTCATTTTCATACTTTCAAATACTGAGACAAAAAATGAAATTACTCATTCAGTCCAAACTCACTTTTTCTCTCAGTGTAGGAAAGGGTTAAGCATCAAAATAAGTTAATGATTCTAAAACCTATTACATGTATATTAAATACTTTAAGTACAGTTTTGATTTACCATTTCCCAAGTACATGTCAGTTGAACAAACTCAGAAAGCATATCAGTTAAACTGGTATGTACGAGTAAATATCACTTGAGAGGTATCAAATGTCAAATTCTTAGTTTTTGTTTTTACAAGTCAGATTATTATTATTATTTTTTTTTTTTAGTTTAAACGTATTTATTTTACATCGATTGAGAAACAAGTTCTTACAACTTATACTAATCTCTCTCGATTCTGCTTCCTGGAAACTACACCAGTACTAGCGCCGAATGTGTGGGCCAATGAAAAATCCCAAAGTTGACACCCGCTTCCGGGTCTGGAACTCGGGACCTTTTGATTACGAGGCCGACGCTCTACCTCACAACCACGGACACCACACTCAGATTATTATGACGTACACTATTGCAAAGCCGCTGCACCTGCAAACAAATCGATCTATTTGTATCAACTTATGTATTTTTGATATCTTTAAATTACAAATTAATGCGTGTCAGATTTTTTTTTACAATAAAATGCACAATGAGTTCAAAATTTTTAATCAAGTCAATAAGTACGTGTTTGATTAAAGAAAAATAGCAAGTTATAAAGAATGAGTTATTAAGTATCAACTGTTTAAAGGACACATCATTTCACACATTTCCTGAATCAATAGAATGCAATATGAACTCAGACTTTTTAAGCAAGTCCATAAGCATGTGATTGATTAATGAAATTAATAATAATAATAATAATAATAACAAAAGCAGGTTATAAAGAGTTAGTCATTAAGTAGCACACGAGCTATTTAAAAGACACATCATTTCACACATTTCCTGAATCATGAAAAGGTCTGTAGTAAATCTGTGTAAAAGTGTCTAACGATTTTCAGTCATTTCACGAAATTCCTGAAAAAAATCAGGCATTTCGCGAAATCCCTAAGTGAAACAGTCATTTCACGAATTTCCTGATTTTTTTTAGGAATTTCGTGAAATTCCTAGTTTCACAGATTTACTGTAACATATAAACGTCCAGTGCCATTACGTTTGCGGATCAAAGTAAATTTTGTAGTGTCTATCGGTTTTTCATAATCGGAGGAAAAAATCTTAAAAGACCCCTCTAAATTAGAATTTAGCTTTAAACACGTAGGTAATGAGGAATGATTTCCTAGTCTGAGTTACAGTGGCTCCGTTTTACTTTTTTATAATGACTTCTTTAATAGAGGAATATGCCTTACTTTTTCTGGGTCCTCAACACTAATTCCTATGTCAAACGTAATAAACATACCGTTCCATCAAAGTTATACGTGCGTGCAAATATCCATTATTATATCGGACAAAGAAGGAGGACAAGGAGTAACGCTTTTTTTTTTTTAACAGAAATGATTCATGAAGAGCCAGGAGACCAAGTCTTTTGTCACAATGAAGTGAAGTTTATGACACTTATCTTTATGTTAAACATTCAAAATACAAGATCCGTTGACTGGAATATTGTTACCACTGTACGAAGTAAGCTTCGCGTTTGTCGCGTGAATTTTTGGTTTCTTGAGGAACTTCTCGAAATCTTTTTGAGAAACAAGGTTCACTGCACTGCCTGTATCTAATTTGTACAGTATGTGCTTTCCGTTAGTTTCCACATGCAGGTTGTATTTACTGTCTTGATTCCTTTTGGAATCATCCACAAGGAATTCCTCTTCACTTTCTGCCCCATTTCCTTCATTGAAGCTGTGTACTTTTGAATTCGTAGCTCGAAAATAACATTTCTTCTTAAAGTGGTTTCTATCACAATTGTTACAAATTTTGCCCATGGCTGGACAGTGAGTTCCATGAACATTACCACATCTGCTACATGATTTCTGTTTTTCATTTGCTGGCTTCTTTTGTTTGCCAGAATACTTTTTCTCTGCTGTCTTTTCGTACTTTTTGAAACTCTTTGACTTTACATGATGAACACTAGTCTCTAATCGAACTTTTCTATAATCTTCTGCAGCTTAAGGTTGTCACAATCGGTATCGAACTTGAACCTTTTATAAATATCAAGTGCATCTTCCCCGATGATGTACAGAAACAAATATGCCTGTTATTTTTCATCCTTTTCCGCGGCTCCCGATGCTTCGAGATACAGTTCAAACCTTTGTCGGAGCCTTTTCCAGTTTTCCGCAAGGTTACCATCTAACTGCAGGGTTTTCGGTGGTTCTAGGTTATCCATGGTTCCTTATTCTGAGACCATGTTTTCTTATATACCATGAAATAAAGGTATAAAATGAATATCAAACAGCATTGACTTTGCATTTTTATTACGTATTGTAACTACAACAACAACATCGGTGTTCTTTATAATAATCACTTAATCCTGATGATTATCCAACAAAAGTCATATCAACATATAAACTTTTTCTGAAACTGGATTCATTCTGTCCTTTAGTTTTATAAAGGTCATACATTTTCATAATTGAAAGATCTTGACTTAAAAATTTCTTCGATGTTAATTTTCTGGTGTAAAGTGATTCAAGAGCAGGAAATAATCCTGTGTGAGTCTTTATATGCTTTATTGTTTGATCATCCGTTTTATTAGGTGGTTTAGTTATATTAAACATATTTATTTTACATCGATTGAGAAACAAGTTCTTACAACTTAAGACTAATCTCTCTCGATTCTGCTTCCTGGAAGCGACACCAGTACTCGCGCCGATTGTGTAAGCCAATGAAAAATCCCAAAGTTGACACCCGCTCCCGGGAATCGAACTTGGGACCTTTTGGTTACGAGGCTGACGCTCTACCTCACAACCACGGATACCACACGATTTATTAGGTGGTGTATGCCTTCCTCCCCTGTCAGTTCCATCAAAGCTTCCATGATTCTTTCTTTTCAATGAGTATTCAATTGTCTTTTTCCATATATTCAGCGTATTCAGGAAAAAACTTTTGCATACTTGTTTTCTCTGTTTTTCCACTGGCAAGTAATAATTCCTTGCTTCTTGTTTTCTTTTGCGCCCATGCCCCTTTGATGTATCATAAAACATCGAGGTGTTGACATATAAAGTCTCGCTTGTGTTCAAATGTTATCGTTTCATCTAATAAGATCTAAAAATGCTCTTTCTCCTTTCATCACTTACTTTTTCAGTACACTTGTTTTTGCAGTTGTTACAAGTCGCAGGAAGTGCATTCTTTGCTTTAATGGCTGTTTTGCTTTTATCAGAAATGTACGCTTTGCCAGTAGTTCGTTTGGTCTTCCGAATGTTCTTCTTTCATTCTCGACTATTTGGTGTTTTCTTTCGTGATCGTTTTACCTTTCTTGGTGACACATAGTCTGCCCGTTTCCTTGATGTTGCACATTTATTCGAACTTGAATTTGAACATTTACTTGGGGTTTTGGTCAAACAGTTCTTACTGTCATTTTTAACATTGACGGAGTTGATTTTTGTTTTCCTTATTGATACGTGGGTCTCGATGTTCCATGCCTGTCACAATTAGATATGCTATTTCAATGTCTTGTGCATTTTCCTGAATATTTTTATCCCCATATCTGGCGTTACATGTATAACTGGGCCGTGGAGTCTGCTCTAGTATATAATGATACTTTTGGCAGTCATAATTGAGTATATCGTAATGCTTTTGGCAAGCATATTTGCAGCTGCGAATGGAAGGACATCAGCCATTTCATTATTCCAAATACCATCTCTTCCCATTTCTTCAACCAATTTTGGTGTGCATTTAACATTATTTGAGCCGCGTCGCACGAAATAGGACCTTTGGACATTTCCATGATTTTCCGAAAAATGTAATCCCACGATGCATTGGGCATCTATGACATTGCATTAAAGATACCCAGTGACTTATTTTAAGCCAAATATAACCAATTTCGTCGATATTTTATCAAACTGTAGTCATTATTCTGGCTTCATGACAAATATTACACCTGGCGGTTGCGAGATTGCATAGATTACGACGGATAGAAGATGTAATTTTGGCCTTGGATCCTATCCATTCCCTCAATCGAGGATACTGCATGATACTTGTCACGTGACTGTGAACGACCTTGCATATTCATATAGCTGGCAAGAAAGTGGAGCCGAGATACACTACACAGGTCTACCGTCGCAACAATCTATGTCACAAGAACCCAACAGCAATTTACTCGAGGATGTCGAAATCTTATATCGAGAGTGCAGTTTAATGATTTTAAAGACAGTAGAAATTTAAATTAATAGTTAGCGTTTTTGGATTGCTGAAAGAAGGGGAAAAGACATAATCCTACAAATAGACGAGTGTGCCATTTCCCGTGTTCAAACAGAAAGTAGTCTAACTTTCTATTTTTAGATGAGGGAGGTATGTAAATGACTTTAGTGATACATCCCCCCATTGTTTACAATTTTGACCTGACGTAATTCTCTTCCGACCAACATTCATTTCAATAATAAATCTGAAACTTCTTTTCATTCTTTTGGGCCATAGATATTGCTGATTTATTGATTTAAACACATTTTTAAATTCGGTTTAAATGAGTAAATGGGTGTCTTTAAGATCAGGAAATTGCTGTATGAGACAGAAGAGACCCTCTTTGACTTACTAGCGAACAGCGCAGGCACTGATCAGCCTGCGCGAGATAATTAGCATTTGCTTTTAGACCCAGTGTTGTGTCATAAATAAAACTAATTATCAGAATTTACATCAATACCATCTACACGGCATAATAATGACGAAGGCAAGCTCAGGACTCATGTTTTTTTTTTTTCGGCCGTGTGCTTTCCATTTTAAGGAAGATAAAACTATCAACCTTATCTAAGCATCAAAGAGCTCATTATACATATAGTTCACTACGTCTGGTACGACCTGTGGCCTTGTCGCGCGTATTTTCTTAAGAGCGTGCGATTGGTCGAGTGATTGGATGAGACCAGGAGCATGATCATGAGATTGGTTCTACAGGTTGTGATGAGAAGGATCGGGGATACTATCCGGACTTGTCTCCCTCTAGATCTTTTACCAGCCCGCATAGCTCAGTTGGTAGAGCGTAGGACTCGTGAACGTGATGTTTCGGGTCCCTTGAGAGCGTAGGTTCGATTCCCACGGCCGGCTTTCTAAAATTACGAATGGTCTTTCGGATGAGACGTTAAACCGGGGTCCCCTGTGACGGTGCTATACACCGAGCACGTTAAAGAACAAGGCGTAACTTAGGATGAGTTTCGTCCTTTGTCTGCACTATCCCCCGTAACAATACTAACAGCCTTCAGGAGGGTATCCCATATAGGCAACCGGTGGCGACGATAAATAAACGCAAATTCATTCAATCAGTCGTCAGATCGACATTGATTGCCGAAGAAAGAATGGTTTGACGTAATTAAAAGGCAACGAACGCCAACCAGAAACAAAAAGTGAAGAAAAACAGCTTTTTCTTTCATCCATTAAACGATTTGAGACGGGTTTCAGATGTGGAGGCTAATATGTGTAAAAAAAAAACTTTTTGCTATTTGTAAATTTTCTGCATGTCTAAGGACCATTCTATCTCATGATTCAGTCGGTTGTAAGACAAAATGGATTATATGGATCCATGATTTTGTGATGACTTGCTTGGCATTGTACATCATGGAGATGCATTGAACCCCTTTTGCCAGAACATGGCTCATATACAAGAGTCTGAAGGAGCGAGCGTTTTACGAACTCTTGAACACCACAATATTTTACTAATTATATGGCATCTACCTTATCAAGAAATTTTTATCGTTGTTTTACTCTATAAACGTCTTTCTTGTGTAAATTTTGATTAAGCAACTTTAATCAAAAGTTTTTTTCCCCCGCCGAAGGCGGAGGAATATAGTTTTAGCGTTGTCCGTCCGTCCTTCCGTCCGTCCGACCGTGTGTGCCTCCGGGAGAATATCTCTAATACCATTGGACGGAATTTCGTGAAACTTTATACGTGTGTACAATAACCCATTCTGCCGATATACTTTTTTAGCTCACCTGAGCACAACGTGCTCAAGGGGAGCTTTTAGGATCACCCTGTGTCCGTCGTCCGTCGTGCGTCGTCCGTCGTCAACAATTCTTTAAACATCTTCTCCTCCCTAAACCGCTTGGCCAATTTGGACCAAACTTGGCTGGAATGTTCCTTGGGAGTTCCGCTTTAAAAAGTGTTCACAGAATTTGATTCCATCGAAAACTCTGGTTGCCATGGCAACCAAATAGAATTTTTTAAGAAATTCTTTAAAAATCTTCTCCTCTGAAACCGCTGGTCAGATTTTGAAATAATTTCACAAAAATGTTTCTTGGGTGACCCTTTCCAAAATTTTTCGTGAAATTTTGATCTGGTGAAAAACATGGCAGTGGTGGAAAGGGGGGGGGGGAGGCTTTTTGCACTGTATGGACTAAAAGAAATTCTTTTAAATTCTTCTCTTTAACCACTCGTCAGATTTTGAAATAATTTCACAGAAATGTTCCTTGGGTGCCCCTTTTGAAAAAAATGTTCGCGAAATTTTGACCCGTCAAGAAACATGGCTGTGGTGGTGGGGAGCTATTTGCACTATACTGACATGAAGAATTTCTTAAAAATTCTTCTTCTCTGAAACCACTTGTCAGATTTTGAAATAATTTCACATGAATGATCCTTATAGTATGCCCCTTTTTTAGCTTGGCTGTTTTCGAAGAAATCGTCAAGGTATCGCCCTGTTGTTGTCGTCTGCGTTGTTGTCGTTGTGCAGAATATTTGACATGTTGTTTTATCTCGGCTTCCACTCAACACATGTATTTGAAACATGGAATAATTGTTCACTACTAAAAGAGCAACCCATACAACAAGGGCAGGTAACTCTAAAATCATTTTGTCCAAGTTATGCCCCTTTTTCGACTCAGAATTTAAACTTACTATCCAGCACCTAACAATTGTTGGCACTTGTTCGACTTAATATTTTAAGCCACTATCGGGCATGTGCTCTTGTTCTAGAAATGGTCCTTGGGTGACCTATCCCGAAATTTTTTTGCAGAAATCTGATTCGTCAAAAACATGGCTGTGGTGATGATTGTAGGGGTGGTGACAGATTTTGAAATGATTTTTACTGGTGACCTTTTCAAAATTGCTTGGCAAAATAATGATTTTCTTTCCAAAATATCAATACTTAAAAAAAAAAACTGGTTATGGTTCTTTCAAAAATTCAGGTGAGCGATCCAGGGCCATCTTGGCCCTCTTGTTGTTTGGTTTGGCCGACTAGGAGCGATTTTAAGTTACGCGGTCGAGTAAATTTTTTCGGCGGGGGATATCATTTCAAGGAAATTGCTTGTTTTTCATGAAATGTTTCTTAGTTTTTTTCTTAGAGTATATTATACTGCATGAAGCAATAAAATGAGAAAGGTTTACAATCAATATGAGTGTACACTGGTACATAAATAGTTAACTAAGCTGAATGTGGTTAACGGCTAAAACTAGTGGTTATATTACTTGAAAATAGATCTAGTTACATGTACAAGCTCTCAGACTTTCCACAATAAACACTAAAATACTAATCAATTTTTTTTCGTCTTTAATCTTGCTGATTTCTATATAGCTCTTCTTGGGTGGATTCGGTTATTTCCATCTTCTAACATGCCGAATACTTTGCAGCGTTTAGAATAGCTGGCGATAGAATCTGCTATATACATGTTTTTGCCTCGGGTTTATTTGAGCTCGAATTTAAATCGTTTCCATCTAAGTTGCAGTCTGAAATCGCGATGACGCTTTTTTCCTTTAGATTGCCTGAAGCAGTTTGTGGTCAGTACATACATGAATCAATCTACCATAAATGTATTGGTTAAACTTTAAGCAAGCAAATACATATCATAACATAACGCAACACTTTTTTTTTTCGTCATAAAGCAAACAAGCTCACTGTCAAACTATATAAACTGTGAATGTCAAACTCTACTACTCAAAATTGCTAAGGATCATATATATTTCTGCGATAAATTTCGTTTTGGGATGCACCAAATGTGTCCGTAAGTAAATCTTGTTTAATACTAATCAAATTGTTGTCACTGGCATACTTGCCCATGCATTTCCTGACATCAATACTGCGTGCAACCCGATGTCTCACATGACAATGTCATGTGCACATCAACACATCAACACAGCTCGCATTTGCCTCATTTGTTATCTTGTAGTCTGAATGTTTTGTTACCAATATCAAGTCAAAATGCCTCCGAGACGTGTAAGGCATCGCTTAAATCAAGAACAACTAGGCATTTGCATCGGAATACTTCTAAATGGCTCCACGCAACGTGATGTTGCAAACGCATTGAACGTCAGCCAAAGTGTGATCAGCAGAGCATGGAATCGACACCATACCTTTGGTTCCTCAGCATATCGTCATGGTGGAGGTCGTCAAAGGTTCACAACGGCACGCCAAAACCATTTTATAGTGCTCCAGGCCCGACGTAATCACTTTGTGACCCCAACCACGCTACGTAACGACCTCTTGAGTGCCTCTGGTGTGAACGTATCCACTCAAACAATACGTCATCGTCTACATGCATCAGGGCTGTCCACTAGAAGGGAATGTGTGCAGATTCCATTGACTTGACTCCATATCACAGAGGGATCCATTTGGAGTTCGCCCGTGAACACGTGAACTGGGGACACCACCAATGGCACCCAGTTCTTTTCTTTGATGAGTCTAGATTTTGTTTAGACTTTACGGATAGACGGCAACTGGTGTGGAGACGGACTGGTGAGAGGTTTCAGGATGCCAACATCTCTGAACATGATAGATATGGAGGTGGCTCTGTGATGGTTTGGGGTTGGATTAGTCGTGATAGACGAACGGACCTGCATGCTTTACAGCGTGGCATGATGACTGGCATCCGCTATAGGGATGAAATCCTTGATGTTTATGTTAGACCCTATGCTAGTGCGATTGGTCCAGACGTCATTCTAATGGACGACAATGCTCGACCACATCGTGCTAGGGTGGTAGAATTGCACCTTGAACAGGAAACAACCGAGCGTATGGACCGGCCAGCTCGTTCCCCCGACCTCAATCCTATTGAGCATGTATGGAATATGCTTCAGGTTGCCATTTCCAGACTTTTGCCTCAGCCTGGTGCCATACAGCAGCTCGGATTTGCTTTTGTAGAGGAATGGAACACCATTCCGTTAGCAAACACCAGGAGACTCATTGACAACATGCACCATAGGTGCCAAGCTGTCATTGACGCACGGGGAGGTCACACACGATACTGACATTAACTTTAAAGCTATACCTTCCCGGAACGGGTATTTGTTGTTGTGTCTATGGAAGTGTTGTGTCTGTCTGAAAACAGAAAGTTTAGAATTTTTCAGCTGTAGCTTCTCATTTTCTATTAAATGCAGTGTGCCTTCCAATACCTGCTCGTTAGATTGACACAATCCAATATAAATGCTACTTTTTGTCTGTTTTTAATGTGGTTCTGAGAAATAGCGAAAATCAGATATGATCCTTATCAAATTTTGAGTAGTATATATAAACTGTGAATGGTCACAAATACGGACTGGTATATCCAAAAGGGTAAAAAAAAACAATAGAAAATATGTCTCCAGAACTACAACTGGTTTATTCTTCCTGAGTAGATTAATACAATAAGATGACAAAAACTGAGTTCAACCGGTTTCACCCCTGTAACGGATCTTCAGGACATGTATATTTTAAAGGTATAATAATGTAGAAATAGAAATGTATAAATATCAAAATGTCGAGGTATTGCCATAGACTTGGCGTCTTTGTCTTCGTTGTTGTCGTCGTAGTGCAAAATTTGACATTTTATAATATCACTTATTACTGGAGATATTTACTACAAACGCGGAAAAGTTGTTAACTATTTTTAACAGGGGATCCCATACAACAGGGGTAATCAACCATCAAAATATTTTTGACACAGTTATGCCTCTTTTTCGACTTTAAATGTACAAAAACTTTAAACATCCCTGTCATTACTGAATATTTTTTCTTTCAAACTCGGACAAGTTGTTAACTATCAAAAGGGGGACTAATACAACAAGGGAAGATAGTCATTAATGTATTTTTGACACAGTTGTGATCCTTTCTCGTCTTTGAATTTTCACTGAAAATCAATCAACTGCAGCCGAGCGTTGACACTCGTATGCCTTGCTCTTGTTTTCCCTGTGGTGTGAAAGCGTGAGATACCTAGACAGTCTGGTAGCTTTCTTTATCCAAGTCCTTTTTGTGATGAATCCGTGAAACTACATCTTTGTTTCATTGTAAAATCTGATAACTTGGTTGGTTTCTTGTATTGGTTAACATTCAACAGCGCGTTTTCTTGTTCTTCTTTCGAGGAGAATGCTATTTCTTTCCTTAGCAGACATCTTAGCTATGTATGATGATACCCTCCGAATAGTGTTTAGCATGGATATAAGTGAGAGCTTTATGCGTCGAATTTGACTCGATGATAGCAATGTTATTCATCTGCAATTGATGGGGTATTTTTGTTGTTATTGTTAATTTTCGCAGTGATGTCCCTAAGTCAAGGAATTCAGTAATGTTTTCACTGACTATGCATGCTGAAATCTTTTGGGTCAAGGCATAGACTATCATTTGGCTTCTTTACAATTTCTAGATTGTTCATCCAATCTGTTGCTCCCCTACTTGTTTGATCACTCCAGTCCTATAAAGTGATTCTAGAGTACTTTTCAGTATAGGCCAAAGTGTTTGCGGTGCATTTGTAGCAGGTTTAACGACACGAATTGCTTTGGAATCTATTTTATTTTGTCTCTCAAATTTTCAAAGGTTTTTGAAATGTTCGCCGAATTTGTCAACAACTTATCTGTCGTTAATGCTTTCTCTTTTGTCATAACTGAATCTAATTTCACATAATTTCATTTTGTTTCCCTTTTTATCATTCTCGAGGCTTTCGGTTACACAAAACAACTGTGACCATCTTCGCCATTTTCCTGAACACTGCCCGCTAAAACCAATTGTTTTTGAGTTGTAGAATCAGTCGTTTTAGTAGTTTTCATACCGTGTTCTGATACCACGTGGGCCGACATGTTTGATTTCCAATTTAGCATGTTGTGCCCATACAAATAAATGCTCTGTGAAAAAGGGGTTAAATGCTTAAATGCATCTGCTAAATGTATCGAACCATGTCAGCCTGTGAAGCCTACGCAGGCTGACCTGAGTAGACTTTTTCGCCATTGGTCAGTTTTCTGCATGTCAAAGGATAAGTTTACCTCATGAGTTTGTTGGTTTTTAGAAAAAATAGGTTTTATGGATCAATAATTATGGGATGACATGCCTGGTATAATGGATCACGGAGGTCAATTAACCTCCTCCTTTCTCAAAGCCCCACCCAAACATATTTGGCGTCTACAACTGCTTTCAGAATTGAGAAGTGTTACCGCTTAATTTCCTTTATTTGTTTTTTAATGATGTTTCACGCCGCAATAATTTTTATTGTCATATCAAGGCGATAGCTTAATTAACCATGAATACCCTTGGTTTCACTGGTATTAGGCTAAGGCTCTGAAGTGTCTTGCCCAAGGGCCCGCGTAAAATCTAGTTATTCCGATGAGGATTAAACCTGGTGTCTCATGGTTTCGAAACCTGCACCTTACCACAGAACCAAGCAGGACCCCTCTTATCGTCTGGTAAAAAAATAGAAGAAAGGAGGGGATGTAACTGACAAATGTTCCTCGTTTGGTATTCAAACAGTTCCGACAACAAAATTTTCTCTGGACAAGGAAGGGCAATAAATCCTCATTTGTTTATCACGCCGTTTTATTGCACTGTATATGCCAACTTTATATTTTAGTGAACTCGCATTCTTGCTTGCCTAACCTCTTACCTTCGGTAACAAATTTTCAGCAGAGGACTTTTAAAACATCATTGTAAAATATGAAGCATGAAATAAGGTTTAAACCTTTTAGCGCCATAGGCGAAAACAAGGGCTTTGACGAACGGCATCGATCAAGATGCACAGAGCATGCAGTCTGATCTTGCATCTATACCGTTCGCTTGACTAGTCAGCATGTAAGATAAATATCTTTCCGACTTTCAGTGGATCTTGTTTTCAGCCGTCAAAAGAGATCGAGTATATAATTATATATGAGCCGTGCTCTGTGAAAAGGGGGCTTAATACATCTGCGAAAAGTATCGACTCGGGTCAGTCCGCGCAGGCTGACCTGGGCCGAAACTTTTCGCTAGTAGTCAATTTTCTGTATGTCCAAGGAGCAGTCTACTTCACGATTAAGTCCCATGTTAAAAGGAAAGTGGCTATTATGGATCCATAAGTATGTGATGGCTTGCCTGGTAATATGGATCACGAAGATGCGTTAAGCCCTTTTTGTCAGAGCACGGCTTACATGTTTCGCGCTGCAATAGTTTATACTCGAATACTTTGCTTATTGTATTGTTTTGCCTTTAGCCACAATATTAACTAAGGAAGTCTATTGCAAAACGAAACTAGAACTGTAACAAAAGATGAAATGAGGACCTCGCCAAATACTTCGATAGAGAGGACTGGTTTTTAGACCGCACATATGATATAAAATACGACACATAGAAGTGTCATAGTCAACGCGCCTATTGTTACAGTTCCATCTTTTTTAAACATCTAAACCAAAAAGACGGTGAGACGTATTTAAACTTTTGATGTATATGTGATAATTTTCATTTATATTATATGGTAGTGTACAAAATTTGATGAGTGAGTGTGTGTGTGTGTGTGTTAGAGAGAGAGAGAGAGAGGAAGGGAGAGAGAGACATCAACAACTCAAAATTATGTGATTAAAATTGTTGATGATAATCATGTGTATGATGATGTTCATTTTGATTGCTTATGTGAAATGTTAATTAAATGTTTATGGTAGGTTTCTTTTTCTCCCTTTTGTTAAAGTACTGTAAAAGTATTATCTTGTAAGGTCCATCATAACACCATAAACAAACTTTAACCAAACACAAAAATACGTAAACTAGTGCTTGCGTCATTGTTAGACATTAATTAGAACTAAATGGGTGTGAAGCTGACTTTTCAGGTTTATTTTGATTTGCAGATTTGTTTTTACGTTCTAATTGGCTTTGGCTCAAATTTGAAGGTGCTTAGAAGTGATTACTTTTGTGGGTTATTAATTAGTGGAAAGAAACTGCGAGCAACCAAAACATCTCTAGATTAAGCATTTACGTCAAAGGCGACTTAAATCAACCTTGCAAGTCATATATACATGTAAATCAAATGCATTTTCTTTTTTTTATTGAAGTCATAGAAAAAAAAAAGACCGAAAATATTGCAATTTCAAGACATTTTTTTACAGAATGCTGTACAAAATAGTGGACATAGAAAATTCAAGATCAGACTGCACGTTCTGTGCTTGGTTCTCATAGGGTTACGCCTTTGAATACGAATGCCCTTTCGTGGCTGTATCGATCAAGATTGGATCACACACGGTGTGCTGTCAGATCTTGCGATGGAAATTCTTGTCAAAACTGTCTTGAAAATGCGCTTTTTTTTTTTTACCTGCTGAAAATTGTGCATTTGATTCCCTTAGAAATGTACGTCTGATTTATGACATAACTAGTAAAGGCTTGAAAATACTTTTAATATTTTACCAGTTAATTCTAGGTTTTTTAACGACGATGAAGATGGACTTTCAAAACATTGTGAAAAAAGAGTATACTAGTGAGCCACGTTTCATCTTTTTCCAAAACATTTTAAAACATATGAAAGACAAACTTAATCATAAAGCCACGTTTAGTTTTTATTCTGCAAATGCTTTCAGTACAGATTAGTCTAAAATGTTTAGTCTAGTTAAGAGCCTAACCCTTTACCAATGAACAACACTTACACTCTACCAAAGAGGATGCATTTTCAGACAACTAATAAAGGACGTATCAAAAGATGATTTCTGTCGTTGAAAAGGAAGAATACATTGCTGGAAAATGAGAAAATACTGATAACAAGCATTATCTCATTTTCCCACAGTGTTTTCAAAAGATTTCTTCTTCAGGGTGTTTGTCATTCTCTTGTTTGTTGGTAAAGGGTTTAAACTGTATAGGTACTCTATTTTCACGCTTTTGTGTATGTTTGATATGTAAAAGTCCAGTCCCACGCCCGGTAGGAAAGTACTCTTTCCGATGCTTTATGAAAGTCGTTGCGACAAAAGTCCTTTTCTCTTTCACGGTCAAGTCAACTTCGTGTTGCATATGCTTTGTCAAACTTACCATAGCTATCACATAAATAATAAACAATTAAAAGGGAAAAAAAAAATTCGACAGTTTGTTGTTTGTATGGTGCGTAATGATAAAATACTATTCTTGTAACTTGAAACAAGCATTTCTTCTTTTTCGACTAAGTTTTACACAGTTGTGCTGCTGGAAAAAAAATGCCAAGCCCGTTGGCTCAGACTAACGTACAGGGCGTGAAACCTGTGAAACCTGGGGTTACTCTTTCGAATCCAAACCTCGGCCAATTTCTTTTCGAGTATGATTTATAGTCATTGCGAGATTATTAATTCCTGTCACTGCTGATAATTGTCTCGACAACGGAAAAGAAGACTCGTTCGAATCCAAACCTCGGCCAATTTCTTCTCCAGTATGATTCATAGTCATTGCGAGATTATTAATTCCTGTCACTGCTGATAATTGTCTCGACAACGGAAAAGAGGCCAGTGGTTTTGGAAGAATAATGTGCAAAGTACCGATCGGAAGAAAAAAGAAACTCAGCGAAAGCACGGGAAGGTGCACTAGCCGCCTCTGGTCTCATGAAGGAGGTGAGAGCGAGAGCCGTGATTCAATCACTACCTTAACGGTCCCTAGCAAGGAGACACGTCGCAATTCAAGACAGTAAGTAGTCAGACACAGGTTCGAACTTTGGCTGCTAATCCAGTACTCCTCAACCATTCCGTGTTTCTTTCTTGGTCTTTTTTTAGATTCAAAAATTAACATAATTTCTGAATGGCTAAACCATTTGTGTTACTATCAAATTAAGAAAATTCGTACGAATGAGACTTACAGTGTTCTTTGTGTTCTTAAGAGTGGTTGTGAATACAAACCTTGTCTGCCTACAAGATCCCGCATTGAAGACTAAGTATAACTAACCCGTTGATCGCAAAATGATGTTTTATTTTCAACATTATTCCAATGCACCTATCCATGCTTCCCAGGAGTTTCTGTTACCATTACTTTGTACAAAATTTTCCCCAAGCTACTGGCCGCTTTCCCACATAATCATCGTTGAAACTATCAACGATGAGGGAGGAATGAATCCTGTCGCAATGGCTATACTCAGTCCCCGGAAAGAAATTGGCCTAGTTAGGGACACAATCAGCGACCCTTTGTTTCAAAGTATGTTACCGATCGAACTAACAGGCTTGATGCTACAAATGAAATGGATACAGTTAATCTGTAGGCCTATTCTAAGGAAAAAATGCATGCTGACAAATATTGTTCTCAATCTGGATTCCAAGACTGGTCATTTGATTGGACACGATCTATCTCGGCCGACGAGATGGCTAGCCTTGACATTGAGGAATGATTTGATATAATGGTTGTGCATAGAAAACGTTCCCAAGACATCTGATTTCGAATATATAAAATCTACGTTTGTCGATAGCTGAAAATACATCCACTGAAACTCTTAAAGTTTATCGTATGGGCTCGACTAAGCAAACGGCATAGATCCAAGATGAGACCGCATGTTCTGTGTAGTCTGATCTTGATCTAGGTCGTCCGCAAATCCAACGATTTGCCAACTATTTTATCATTTAAATGCAGACTAGCAGACTATGTAGGGCGACTAAACGGTGTTTAAGCCCGGTATGAGAAGAGGTCACTTATATCACGTTTACACAAGATTTAAGTGTCACGTCGCTAGTAGATACCTTACCAAATATCAAATACATCTTTTTAAAGCGACCTTGCAGATTTTTATAATCTCAACCAACTTCACAACTGAAACATTACTGAATTTATTACGAGAATAGCAGGCAAACGGTCAGTAGAAAAGAAACACATGTAAGAAAACAGTATTTTTCATTGGTATTTCCCTAATTGGCGACGTAGCCACCAAAAGTACTTTTAGAACTCGTGCCAAAATTTTGCCAAGGTCTGTGGGAATGTCACTTTCACGTGTCGATTACGTGGGATTACAGTCAAATTAGTAAGATTTCGTCATTCATGACATCTTTAAAATAGACGGGATTACCATTTGCTAAGCGACCAAGCCGATACTTGTACTTCTACTGTATATATGTTACAGTAAATCTGTGAAACTAGGAATTTCATGAAATTTCTAAAAAAGTCAGGAAATTCGTGAAATGAAATGACTGTTTCACTTAGGGATTTCGCGACATGCCTGATTTTTTCAGGAATTTCGTGAAATGACTAGAAAATACGTTCAGTCATTTCATGAAATTCCTGAAATTACTTCATCTTCGTTATTTTATTGATTGGCAGTATGATAGTGATAAGTCCCAATATTTCTGTATCATTCAGATAATTTTGGATGACTGAAATACTTTTAACTCTGTACTAGACAACTAATTTTTAGGTTCAAGCGCTATTTATATACCATGTATAACTATAAAAATTGTAAAGTTTTTGTCAAATAAATGATGTTCTGTTCTGTTCTGTATCGCTAAGATTTGTCAAAGAAAGGATAGAACACATTCTTGGAAAAGGAGAAAATACTGGTTACAAACTTTTTTTCCTCTCCCACATCTTTTTCAACAGTTTCTTTCTGTGACTTGTTTATTCTTATATTTATTCATGAAATTTTACCTATTTGACAAACTACATGAAAAATGAACTCGACAAGATATTACATAAACTAGAGGCCCTTCAGGGTCTGAATCGTTCTATTGACCGAGAATTTGCTTATTTTTTGGCATAAATCATTCATTCATGATGCAAAAAGGGAAAACACAAACACACAAAAAAAGGGGGAGGGTTTGTTGCAACTGGGCTCGAACCCACTAAAATGGCATAGTAAGTAGACATGATGAGCTGAACAAATAGTGAAGTAATTGAAATAAACACACAAAAAAGGGGAGAATTTGTTGCAACTGGGCTTGAGCCCACTAAAACAGCATAGTACGAAGACATGGTGAGCTGAACAAATGGTGAAGTAATTGAAAAAAAAATTTTTTCAAAACCAATACTTTCGAATGCAGCAAAATTTGATTGGGTTTAAGAACTCACTGTATAAAACAATCCCTGCAAGCTTCAAAGAAATGTGACCAATAATATGGACTGTGTTGAGTAAACAAGATTAAATCATCAAATGGCTGCTTTTCCTAAACTGACTACAGAGTTTTCTTCATTTTGACAGGCTTCAATTCCTTGATGATTCACATAAACTGTGAAAGTTTCAAAAGAACTGAATCAAAAGGCCGATTTTTTTTTCAAAATCAATAGGCTTTAAGCTATTAATGATATAAACAAACTGTGTAAGTTTCTCGAAAATGCAACCACAAATGCAGACTTTATTACGTAAACAATAAAAAGACTAACAAACAGACGGAAAGACGGACGAGGGAAACCACGCGGTGACAAAAGCTCTGCTGGCTTTCAGCCAGTAGAGCTAAGAATGAATACTGAGAAAATATTTCATTCTGTTACGATGTTTTAACAGTTTTAATTGCTATCATACATATCTCTCATTTTCATACTTTCAAATACTGAGACAAAAAATGAAATTACTCATTCAGTCCAAACTCACTTTTTCTCTCAGTGTAGGAAAGGGTTAAGCATCAAAATAAGTTAATGATTCTAAAACCTATTACATGTATATTAAATACTTTAAGTACAGTTTTGATTTACCATTTCCCAAGTACATGTCAGTTGAACAAACTCAGAAAGCATATCAGTTAAACTGGTATGTACGAGTAAATATCACTTGAGAGTTATCAAATGTCAAATTCTTAGTTTTTGTTTTTACAAGTCAGATTATTACTATTTTTTTTTTAGTTTAAACGTATTTTATTTTACATCGATTGAGAAACAAGTTCTTACAACTTATACTAATCTCTCTCGATTCTGCTTCCTGGAAACTATACAAGTACTAGCGCCGAATGTGTGGGCCAATGAAAAATCCCAAAGTTGACACCCGCTTCCGGGTCTGGAACTCGGGACCTTTTGATTACGAGGCCGACGCTCTACCTCACAACCACGGACACCACACTCAGATTATTATGACGTATACTATTGCAAAGCCGCTGCACCTGCAAACAAATCAATCTATTTGTATCAACTTATGTATTTTTGATATCTTTAAATTACAAATTAATGCGTGTCAGATTCTTTTTTACAATAAAATGCAACATGACTTCAAAATTTTTAATCAAGTCAATAAGTATGTGTTTGATTAAAGAAAAATAGCAAGTTATAAAGAATGAGTTATTAAGTATCAACTGTTTAAAGGACACATCATTTCACACATTTTCTGAATCAATAGAATGCAATATGAACTCAGACTTTTTAAGCAAGTCCATAAGCATGTGATTAATTAATGAAATTAATAATAATAATAATAATAATAAAAGCAGGTTATAAAGAGTTAGTCATTAAGTAGCACACGAGCTATTTAAAAGACACATCATTTCACACATTTCCTGAATCATGAAAAGGTCTGTAGTAAATCTGTGTAAAAGTGTCTAACGATTTTCAGTCATTTCACGAAATTCCTGAAAAAAATCAGGCATTTCGCGAAATCCCTAAGTGAAACAGTCATTTCACGAATTTCCTGATTTTTTTTAGGAATTTCGTGAAATTCCTAGTTTCACAGATTTACTGTAACATATAAACGTCCAGTGCCATTACGTTTGCGGATCAAAGTAAATTTTGTAGTGTCTATCGGTTTTTCATAATCGGAGGAAAAAATCTTAAAAGACCCCTCTAAATTAGAATTTAGCTTTAAACACGTAGGTAATGAGGAATGATTTCCTAGTCTGAGTTACAGTGGCTCCGTTTTACTTTTTTATAATGACTTCTTTAATAGAGGAATATGCCTTACTTTTTCTGGGTCCTCAACACTAATTCCTATGTCAAACGTAATAAACATACCGTTCCATCAAAGTTATACGTGCGTGCAAATATCCAATATTATATCGGACAAAGAAGGAGGACAAGGAGTAACGCTTTTTTTTTTTTTAACAGAAATGATTCATGAAGAGCCAGGAGACCCAGGCCAAATAAGAAACCACAAAGTTTGTAAAATCGAACTGGATTCCTCAAGCATACAAATACGATCAAGTAAGCTCCTTCAAAATACATTTTCTTAACATTGTGGGAACAGATGCAACTGCTTGTCACAAGTACAAGCAGTTGCTCCCGTTTGCATAATGTTTTTTTATCGTTCAAAAACATGATTTCTCTTCTAAACTCAGTGTCCTTTCATATCTCTTGGATGAATACTGACATGTCAAAAATTTTGCGGTTGGATAGAGGTCTTTTTCCTAGTACAACAGTACTATGACTCAGTCATATCACCGCCATTCGGATCACTCATGTGAAGCAAGGATGCAAGCCTCGAACGGTTGCCGACGGAATGATATCTACAAGAATCTGGGCATTTTTGCCAAATTTTCTCCCCACAAAATGAGGTTCATGATTAAGAGAAAACTTGACAGTACTTTTGTTTTTTTCATGTGTAACTCGAATGTTATTTAAATCAGATTATTCCATTTTCATAAGACATGTAGATATAGTAGAAGGGGCAGATTTTCAACCATGTATTAATTATGGACTTTAAAAATGTTAACCCTCACCAAACAACCCCGATATAACGACTCTGAGGAAGAATGCTTTAAAAACGTGGTGGGAAAAGGAGAAAACGTTGGTAACCAACATTATTTTTCTTCTTTCCCACAGCGCTTTCTGCCCTATTATAGACAAATCTCAATATTTTAGCCAAACTTAACGTCTATCAATGCGTTATGGATGGGACCAGGAATCCGCCCTGTTTGTTTGTTTGTTGTTGTTGCTGTTGTTGTTGCTTTAGTTAAATAAAAAAAACGCTTGGGGACATACATCCGAATTTGCCGTTGTGTTCCGAAAGTATCACAGATACAGCAGATAGGTAAAGTTAGCTACTAGTAGCCAGCTACTTGTTCAGGTAAAATTAGCTACTAGTAGCCAGCTACTTGAGCTGGTAAAAATGGTTATTTATAGCCAGCTACTGGTAGGCACCTTCTAGTAAGCAGTCACTTGTAAAGGAAAATCTGGCAATTCGTACCCAGCTGCCAATGTATAGGTAATTAAAATGGAGGTTTTTATTAGTTTCCTAAATGTCGATGCCTGAAACGAAATGTTTTTCTTCTATCCAGAATACTATATAAATGCATCAGAAAAATCAAAATCAAATAATTTCCTGTATTAAAGGGTCAAGCTATAAGATCTGTCAATAAGAACTATTTTCACATTTGTTTTTAATTCGGGATTCAAAATGTACAAGTAGCTGACGAGATTAAGAGAGACATTTCAAAATATTTCAAAGAACCACATTCACTGTACTTCGGAGAAATTGAAATTATCATTTTTAATTCATTTTTAATTAGAAGATGATGACGTCATCACCTTCTTATGCCAACCGACAGACTTTTCCCCCAAGATGACGTATTACACCTCAGTTTCAAGAAAAATAGGTCCTCATAGATCAATAAACGGACGCGTCTGTGTCATTTAATATGTACAAGTAATGTGCGGATTCTAAAAATCAGGTTAAGCCAATTACACAAACAATGAATTTCAGAGTTAAAGTCGTAGAATTTGCTCTAAATCTGATATTAGTCTCGTTCCGCAGCTTTGACCTGACCTAGTTTATAAATTGTACATCGCAGATAAAGCAGTAAAAGAAACACCCCAAAACATCCAAAACCACTCGAAAATTCCCAAAAACCGCAGTCATTACACCTCAAACACTTACCTTACATCTAAAACTCTATGCGAAACGCTTAGATACACGATTTTATGGAAATTAGCCATGAATTAATGCTATGAATTTCAGTATCTTAGTTCGTTGATCCGCTTCAAGTCGAAGTATTTCATGTACTTTGATTAGTTGTAGTTGTTCTGGAAACCGAAAGTAGAGAACGATTGTAATCAATAACGTTAAAAATCTACATTTATGCTAGTTATTGCTGTTGTCCGGACCCTTAAACAGTGGCAACAAGGATATTTCATTCCCTCCGTATACAATAAATATAACTTGAAATATGACACGCTGGGTAAAATACAGCAATGTCGACCGTGCATCGACAGCTGGTTGGAGAACGAGGAACAGCTGTCCAGAGTGGTTTTCAATACCAAATACCATCGATGATAATGATTAAAAAAAAAAGAGCTGATTCTTTGTTTTTTATCTCCATGGGGGATCTAAGACTTACAGCCCACTCTGTAATTTTGTAGCACCTCAAAAGTTTAATGATAAAACTTCCGACCCAGTTAAAAACCATTATTTAACAGAACCCGAAACCTTCATCATTGAAAAACGATTTATGTTTCATTGTAAGATGCAAAACGAATATGAAACTGTAACCAAGTAGTTGACAGAATTGATGTGGCTAAGTGAATCATGTGAGTTTTGGACATTTTTGGATGTGGTGAGTGATTGTTTGGTCTATGGGTTACAGAACAGTGTTACTCAGAGAAAGTTATTGTCAGCAGTGATATTAACTTTGAAAAAGGCAGTTGATTTGGCTGTAAGTATGGTATTGGTGGACATTGAAGCGTCAAAAACCAAGGGCCCATGATAAAGTGTTCACAGTGGTTTATGGGTGGTAAAACTAATCATGACAGTCAGAAGTGTTTCTACAAGAATGCCAAGTGTCATACCTATAAAGGTTGCAGCAAAATGTCTCTGAAAAAGGCTCTTAAAAAGATGACAAAAGTTCACAGCCTAGGGTGAAACTGGACAAGAGAAATAAACAAATGTCTATTTACTGAATGAACATCAAATTTTCGGAGTCTGGAAGCGAAAACGAGGTAGAATGGCCACTTTTCACACTAAGATCACTGTCTAGCTCAGAAATATATGCTTAAGTGCAGATTGAGGGTAAAGATTGTGACATGGAAATAGATACAGGGGCCTCTATGACTTTGTTTTGGAAAAATTCCATGAAAGTACTTTTAATGTGAAACTTGAGCTATTTTTGTGTTGCTAAAAACATACACAGGAGATAAAGTTCTAGACCAGGTATACTACCTGTCAAATATCATCATCAAAAGAAAAGTCTACCATTAGTTGTCATGCGTTGACATGGTCTCTCTATTTGGAAGAAGCTGGTTAATGGAACTCAAGCTTGATTGGAAGAATATTAAATGGAGTCAGCAAGTTGGTTCTTTAGAGTATATTGTATTGTCAAAATACTCAAACTTGTTTGATATAAATATTGGAGTAATGAAAGGTGCCGCAGCAAAACTGATGTTAAATGATGACTGCAGTCCAAACTTCTGCAAACCAAGACCTGTACAGTTTGCACTAGAGAACAAAATTAAAACAGAATTAGAAAGACTAGTTGATAGTGGAAATAGTCCAAATTTTGAATGGGCAACACCAAAATTAGCTGAGTGGTTGAAGGACTCTTTGCGTAAACTAAGAAGTGAACTGAAACTTGTCAAAGCTGATAGAGACAGTAATATCAGTGTATCGACCAGCCCTGCAAAAGGTCGCAAGTTCTCTAAAAAAACTGAACTAGAAGGTTTTACTGTTGTATTAAGATTGATGCAAAGTACTCTTGTAAGTTGTGTCATGACAGGTCTTAAATTTCCTGAAACTGTGGTTAGCATACCATGAGAAAGCTGAAAGCATTGTGGCAAAAGGAGAAAATGGGGGTTGCAAGCCTTTTCCTGCCTCACAATATGTTCTAACCCTTTGATGACTATTGCCACTTGTAAAGTCAAACTTTAGTTAGGACAAAAGCCTTATGCCTTAAATTTCTTTGAAACTGGATTTTACTTACCATGAGAAAGTTGAAAACATTGTGGCAATAGGAGAAAATGCTGGTAGTAAGATTTTCTCCTGTTGACAAAATATTTTCATTACTTTTTAGCATTATTTACATCCTTTGAGTCATTATCTATATTTGTCTGCTGCAAATGCTTTCATTTTGATTGTCAGAAACTATCTTACCTGATAGAGAGAATGAATTTCAGCAAAAAATTCTGTCCAGGATTTTGGAAATAATAGTGCTTAGAAGATTTAATAAAAAAGAAAACAAAAATGTGCTAAGAGAAACCATTATTCAAGCAAGTAATGCGTTCTCTTTCCATAATATTTTTTTTAAATAAAAAGTGTGAATGAATTGAGCTGGGGAAACAATAAACATGTTTAAACTCTTTACCACACAGTCCTGAGTTTTAAAGACCCTGAAGAGGAAGGCTTTTGGAAACATTGTGTGAAAAGAAGAAAATGCTGGTAACCAGCATTTTTTTGCTCTTCAGACATTGTTTCCAAAGATCTCAAAGATAGATACTGTCATTTGTGTCCCATTTTATTTGTCATCTGCAAATGCTTTCAATTTGAACTGGTCTAAAATTTTGTTGTGTTGCTAGATTTAAGTAGTTTCTTATACGAATAAGAATATTGATTAAAAAGATAGAAAGTACATGTATCATATTTCTTGCATTGACATGGTTTTGTATTTAATTAAACTGTGAAATTGTTAAAATATTACTATTTTCTTGTACAACTCAGCTCACATCCTGTTTTTAATGTCTGTCTTAACTTCTCCTCAGTCTGACCACTTCTCCCCATTTTGAAAAACTTCTCCTAATTTTCAGGCTAGGGAGAAGTAACTTCTCCATAATGTTTTTTATCCAAAAAGTGTATGGATTGAGCTGGGGAAACAATAAACACGTTTTAGCTCTTTACCACACAGTACTGAGTTTAAGAGACCTTGAAGAGGTAGGCTTTTGAAAACATTGTTGGAAAAGAAGAAAATGCTGGTAACCAGCATTTTTTTTTTTTTTTTTTTTTTTTCTCTTTCGACATTGTTTTCAAAGATCTCAAAGACAGTTACTGTCATTTGTGTCCCATTTTATTTGTCATCTGCAAATGCTTTCAATTTGGACTAGTCTGAAATTTTATTGTGTTCACAGTTGCAAAGATTTAAGTAGTTTCTTATAGGAATAAAGATATTGATTAAAAAGATAGAAAGTATTATATTATTTCATGTATTGACATGCTTTTGTATTTAATTAAACTGTGAAATTGTTAAAATATTATTATTTCCTTTTACAACTCAGCTTACATCCTGTTTTTAATGTCTGTCTAAACTTCTCCTCAAAGTCTAACCACTTCTCTGCGTTTTGAAAAACTTCTGCTTATTCTCAGGCTAGGGAGAAGTAACTTCTCCCCAAATTCTGAGAGTTGGCAGAGGCCTGAGTATTAAAACCTGACAATAAAGTTAGAATTTAAGGAGATTACAAAGTCATTTTTAATCCTGTATTTGATATAGGAGAATATCCATTACCTACAGCAGAAGATGTGTTCATAAGATTAGAGTGGGGACAAAAGTTTAAAGAAGTTGACATGGGTCATGTGTACTAACATGTATGATTAAATGAGCTGTGGCATGAATATGTGAAAAATCAACATTTATACTGGTTATTGCTGTTGAGCGGACTCTAAAACATTACATAAATCTGAGGAAAAAGATGTTATCAACCATCAGATGAATGTAATTGTTAATGAAATGATTCACTGTTAAAACTTATTTGCTAGGATATTTCTAGCATCACATTCTATTAGTACTTTCAGTACTTTGATTATTAAAGGGGCCAGCTACTCGTCATGAAAATTGGGACATTTTTCAATTTCACTTTGAAAGGAATTCAAAGGTACAAGTAGCTGGCGAGTCTAATAGCTGTTTTTGTAATTAAGTGCTTGTTTTAAATAAAGTGGACTATAAATGCGCCAGGAAACTCAAAATTGAAGCATTTACAGTTATTAAAGGGGCCAGCTACTTGATATGAAAACGGGAAAATTTTGCACTTTTGCGAAATGATGATTTAAAATGTAAAAGTAGCTGGCTAGATTTAGAGAGATTTTTCAAAATGTTTCAACGAATCATATTGAGGATACTTAGGAGAAATTAAAGATATCAAAATCAATCCATTTTTATTTATTAAAGGGAACAGCTACTTGTCATGAAAGTGCGGATATTTTTCAATTATACTTAGTGTGAAATCAAAAGGTACAAGTAGCTGGCAAGCGTAAGAGCGAACTTTGAAATTAAATACTTGTTTTGAATAACAGAGACTATGAATGTATGAGAAAACTCAAAATTGAATCATTTCTGATTATTACAGGGGCTAGCTACTTGATTTAAAAACGGGGCAACTTTGCTGTATTTCGAAATCATGATTTCAAATGTACAAGTACCTGGCTAGATTTAGAGAGATTTTTCAAAATATTTCAACAAATTATATTGAGGATATTTAGGGGAAATTAAAGGTATCAAAATCGATCCATTCTTATCATTTAAAGGGCCCAGCTACTCGTCAGGAAAATGCGGATATTTTTCAATTTTACTTAGAGTGAAATCAAAGGTACAAGTAGCTGGCGAGCCTAAGAGCGAATTTTGAAATTAAATACTTGTTTTGAATAACAGATACTATAAATGTATAAGAAAACTCAAAATTGAATCATTTCCGATTATAGGGGCCAGCTACTCGTCGTGAAAATTGGGACATTTTTCAATTTCACTCAAAGAGGAATTTAAAGGTACAAGTAGCTGGCGAGTCTAAGAGCTGTTTTTAAAATTAAATGCTTGTTTTACATAAAGGGGATGATAAATGCACTGAAATAGTCAAAATTTAAGCATTTCCAGCTATTAAAGGGGCCAGCTACTTGATTTGAAAATGGGACATTTTTCCACTTTTGCGAAGTAATGGTTTCAAATGTACAAGTACCTAGCGAGTTTAAAAGAGATTTTCCAAAATATTTCAACAAATCATTTTGAGGACACTTAGGAGACATTAAAAATATCAAAAAACGTCCATTCTTATCCATTTAAGAGGCCAGCTACTCGTCTTGAAAATGTGGGTATTTTTCAATTTTACTTAGAGTGAAATCAAAAGGCACAGGTAGCTGGCGAGCCTAAGAGCGATTTTTGAAATTGAATGCTTGTATTGAATAAAAGAGACTATAAATGCACGAGAAAACTAGAAAATTGAAGCATTTCCAGTTATTAAAGGGGCCAGCTACTTGATCTGAAAATGAGATAACTTTGGACTTTTGCAAAATCATGATTTAAAATGTACAAGTAGCTGGCTCGATTTAGAGAGATTTTTCAAAATATTTCAACAAATAATATTGAGGATACGTAGGGGAAAGTAAAGATATCAAAATCAATCCATTCTTATTCATTAAAGGGGCCAGCAACTCGTCATAAAAAATGCGGATATTTTTCAATTTTACTTCAAATGAAATCAAAACGTACAAGTAGCTGGCGAGCCTAAGAGCGATTTTTGAAATTGAATGCTCGTATTGAATAAAAAAAGAGTACAAATGCACGAGAAAACTCGAAATTGAAACATTTCCGGTTATTAAAGGGGCCAGCTACTTGATCTGAAAATGGGACAAGTTTGCAGTTGTTCGAAATCATGATTTAATATGTAAAAGTAGCTGGCTAGATTTAGAGAGATTTTTCAAAATATTTCAACGAATCATATTGAGAATATTTAGGGGAAATTCAATCCATTCTTATCATTTAAAGGGGCCAGGTACTCGTCATGAAAATGCTGATATTTTTCAATTTAATGAGTGTGCAATCAAAAGGTACAAGCAGCTGGCGAGCCTAAGAGCGAATTTTGAAATTTAATGCTTGTTTTGAATAATAGAGACTATGAATGTATGAGAAAACTCAAAATTGAATCAATCCGATTATTAAAGGGGCCAGCTACTTGATTTAAAAACGGGACGACTTTGCTGTTTTCGAAGTAATGATTTCAAATCTGCAATTAGCTAGTGAGAATAAAAGAGATTTTTCAAGAATTTTTCAACGAATCATATTGAGGATATTTAGCGAAAATTAAAGATATCAAAATAAATCCATTCTTATCATTTAAAGGGCCCAGCTACTCGTCAGGAAAATGCGGATATTTTTCAATTTTACTTAGAGTGAAATCAAAAGGTACAAGTAGCTGGCAAGCGTAAGAGCGAATTTTGAAATTAAATGCTTGTTTTGAATAACAGAGACTATAAATGCATGAGAAAACTCAAAATTGAATCATTTCCGGTTGTTAAAGGGACTAGCTACTTGATCTGAAAATGGGACAACTTTGCTGTATTTCGAAATCATGATTTCTAATGTACAAGTAGCTGGCTAGATTTAGAGAGATATTTCAAAATATTTCAACAAATCATATTGAGGATATTTAGGAAAAATTAAAAATAACAAAAGCAATCCATTCTTATTCATTTTAGGGGCCAGGTACTCGTCAGGAAAATGCGGATATTTTTCAATTTTACTTAGAGTGAAATCAAAATGTACAAGTAGCTGGCGAGCCTAAGAGTGAATTTTGAAATTAAATGCTTGTTTTGAATTTCAGATACTATGAATGTATGAGAAAACTCAAAATTGAATCATTTCCGGTTATTAAACGGGCCAGCTACTCGTTGTGAATATTGGAACATTTTTCAATTTCACTCAGAGAGGAATTCAAAGGTACAAGTAGCTGGCGAGTCTAAGAGCTGTTTTTAAAATTAAGTGCTTGTTTTACATAAATGGGATGATAAATGCACTAAAGTAGTCAAAATTTAAGCATTTCCAGCTATTAGAGGGGCCAGCTACTGATTTAAAAATGGGACATTTTTCCACTTTTGCGAAGTAATGATTTCAAATGTACAAGTACCTAGCGAGTTTAAAAGAGATTTTTTCAAAATGTTTCAAGAAATCATTTTGAGGACACTTAGGGATATTAAAAATATCAAAATCAATCTATTCTTATACATTTAAGGGGCCAGCTACTCGTCATGAAAATGTGGATTTTTTCAATTTTACTTAGAGTGAAATTAAAAGGTACAAGTAGCTGGCGAGTCTAAGAGCGATTTTTGAAATTGAATGCTCGTATTGAATAAAAGAGAGTATAAATGCACGAGAAAACTCGAAATTGAAGCATTTCCAGTTATTAAAGGCTACTTGATCTAAAAATGGGACACCTTTCCACTTTTGCGAAATAATGATTAAAAACGTACAAGTAGCTGGCTAAATTTAGAGAGATATATTCTTAACTAATTTAACGAATCATATTGAGGATACTTAGGAGAACCTAAATATATTAAAACCAATCCATTGTTATTCGTTGAAGGGTCCAGCTACTCGTCATGAAAATGCGGATATCATTCAATTTTACTTAGAGTGAAATCAAAAGGTACAAGTAGCTGGCGAGCCTAAGAGGGATTTTTGTAATTAAATACTTGTTTTAAATAGAGTAGATTATAAAGGCATCAGAAAACTCAAAATTGAAGCATTTCCGGTTATTAAAGGGGCAGCTACTTGATACGAAAACGGGAAAATTTTGCATTTTTGCAAAATGATGATTTAAAATGTACAAGTAGCTGGCTAGATTTATAGAGATTTTTCAAAATATTTCAACAAATCATATCGAAGATACTTAGGAGAAATTAAAGATATCAAAATCAATCCATTTTTTTTTTTTTTTTTTTTTTTTTCATTAAAGGGGGTAGCTTCTTGTCATGAAAATGCGGATATTTTTCAATTTTACTTAGAGTGAAATCAAAAGGTACAAGTAGCTAGCGGGCCAATGAGCGATTTTTGATATGAATTGCCTACCTTTCATATGGGGGGGTCCAGTGATAATTCGACACCGGTTTATGCTATTGTGGGTCTGCGAAACTTTCACTTTGAAAGCTAGGTCTGTTCGATACAATCAGAATTTGCCGGAAGTTGTCGTTCATGGTCTCTCCTCATTGGGAACCCTTCTGTGTTTGACCAACTGCTGTCGTTTATGGAGTGACACCACTGTAAACTCCTTCCGGGTCGTAGTAGTCAAAAGTAGTCCCATTTGAAAATTTGACAGCAAGCACTTCTGCTGCATTGTTTTATCAGAGAAAATGAAAGGACATGTCTAAAATTTGTTTCTGTTGTTAATTTGATGATTCTTGTGGAAACTGAGTGCAAGTGTGTTATTTCATTGGAAACTATTTTGTGTCCGTGCCCACGTAAAGGAACATGGTCTACACCAGGAAGGGCTTTTTTTCACTGTGATTTTTCAAGGGTAGTTGTGTTTGAGATGGAATAGCAAAAAATGCAATCGGTTGAGGTTCCAATTTTTGGTAGATGAAAGACGTTTAAAAATGTAAAAAAAAAATACTAGTATTATTATTACCCGTCTACGATTTTGTCATAGCCCATCATTTCCTAAAAGCTTTTGAAATACCCCTCTTAATATCGCCAGCTACTTGTACATTTTGAATCATTATTTCGCAAGTGTGCTAAATTGTCCCTTTTGCAGATCAAGTAGCTGGCCCCTTTAATAACCGGAAATACTTTAATTTTGAGTTTTCTGGCGCCTTTCTAGTCTTCTTCATTCAAAACAAGCATTCAATTTAAAAAATGGCTCTTAGGCTTAAAAAATATCCGCATTTTCATGACGAGTAGCTGGCCCCTTTAAATGATGAGAATGGATTGATTTTGATATCTTTAATTTCCCCTAAATATTCTCAATATGATTCGTTGAAATATTTTGAAAAATCTCTCTAAATCTAGCCAGCTACTTTTACATATTAAATCATGATTTCGAACAAGTGCAAAGTTGTCCCATTTTCAGATCAAGTAGCTGGCCCCTTTAATAACCGGAAATGATTCAAATTTGAGTTTTCTCATTCATTTGTAGTCTCTTTTATTCAATACGAGCATTTAATTTCAAAATTCGCTCTTACGCTCGTCAGATACTTGTACCTTTTAATTTCACTCTAAGTAAAATTGAAAAATATCGCATTTTCCTGACGAGTACCTGGCCCCTTTAAATGATAAGAATGGATTGATTTCGATACCTTTAATTTCCCCTAAATATCCTCAATATGATTTGTTGAAATATTTTGAAATATCTCTCTAAATCTAGCCAGCTACTTGTACATTTGAAATCATGATTTCGAAATACAGCAAAGTTGTCCCATTTTCAGATCAAGTAGCTAGTCCCTTTAATAACCGGAAATGATTCAATTTTGAGTTTTCTCATGCATTTATAGTCTCTGTTATTCAAAACAAGCATTAAATTTCAAAATTCGCTCTTACGCTTGCCAGCTACTTGTACCTTTTGATTTCACTCTAAGTAAAATTGAAAAATATCCGCATTTTCCTGACGAGTAGCTGGGCCCTTTAAATGATAAGAATGGATTTATTTTGATATCTTTAATTTTCGCTAAATATCCTCAATATGATTCGTTGAAAAATTCTTGGAAAATCTCTTTTATTCTCGCTAGCTAATTGCACATTTGAAATCATTACTTCGAAAACAGCAAAGTTGTCCCGTTTTTAAATCAAGTAGCTGGCCTCTTTAATAATCGGATTGATTCAATTTTGAGTTTTCTCATACATTCATAGTCTCTGTTATTCAAAACAAGCATTGGATTTCAAAATTCGCTCTTAGGCTCGCCAGCTGCTTGTACCTTTTGATTGCACACTAAGTATAATTGAAAAATATCAGCATTTTCATGATGAGTACCTGGCCCCTTTAAATGATAAGAATGGATTGATTTTGATATCTTTAATTTCTCCTAAGTATCCTCAATATGATTCGTTGAAATATTTTGAAAAATCTCTCTAAATCTAGCCAGCTACTTGTACATTTTAAATCATCATTTTGCAAAAGTGTAAAATTGTCCTGTTTTCATATCAAGTAGCTGGCCCCTTTAATAACTGGAAATGCTTCAATTTTGAGTTTTCTGACGCATTTATAGTCTACTTTATTCAAAACAAGAATTCAATTTCAAAATTCACTCTTAGGCTCGCCAGCTACTTGTATCTTTTGATTTCACACTAAGTAAAATTGAAAAATATCCGCATTTTCCTGACAAGTAGCTGCCCCCTTTAATGAATAAAAATGGATTGATTTTGATATCTTTTATTTCCCCTAAGTGTCCCCAAAAAGATTTGTTGAAATATTTTGAAAAATCTCGCTAAATCTAGCCAGCTACTTGTACATTTTAAATCATCATTTCGCAAATTTGCAAAATTGGCCCGTTTTCATATCAAGTAGCTGGCCCCTTTAATAACTGTAAATGCTTCAATTTTGAGTTTTCTGACGCATTTATAGTCTACTTTTTTCAAAACAAGAATTTAATTTCAAAATTCACTCTTAGGCTCGCCAGCTACTTGTACCTTTTGATTTCACACCAAGTATAATTGAAAAATATCCGCATTTTCCTAACAAGTAGCTGCCCCCTTTAATGAATAAAAATGGATTGATTTTGATATCTTTAATTTCTCCTAAATATCCTCAATAATTATGATTTGTTGAAATATTTTGAAAAATCTCTCTAAATCTAGCCAGCTACTTGTACATTTTAAATCATCATTTCGCAAATTTGCAAAATTGGCCCGTTTTCATATCAAGTAGCTGGCCCCTTTAATAACTGTAAATGCTTCAATTTTGAGTTTTCTGACGCATTTATAGTCTACTTTTTTCAAAACAAGAATTTAATTTCAAAATTCACTCTTAGGCTCGCCAGCTACTTGTACCTTTTGATTTCACACCAAGTGTAATTGAAAAATATCCGCATTTTCCTAACAAGTAGCTGCCCCCTTTAATGAATAAAAATGGATTGATTTTGATATCTTTAATTTCTCCTAAATATCCTCAATAATTATGATTTGTTGAAATATTTTGAAAAATCTCGCTAAATCTAGCCAGCTACTTGTACATTTTAAATCATCATTTCGCAAATTTGCAAAATTGGCCCGTTTTCATATCAAGTAGCTGGCCCCTTTAATAATCGGAAATGATTCAGTTTGAGTTTTCTCATACATTAATAGTCTCTGTTATTCAAAACAAGCATTTAATTTCAAAATTCACTCTTAGGCTCGCCAGCTACATGTACCTTTTGATTTCACACTAAGTGTAATTGAAAAATATCCGCATTTTCCTGACAAGTAGCTGCCCCCTTTAATGAATAAAAATGGACTGATTTTGATATCTTTAATTTCTCCTAGGTATCTTCAATATGATTCGTTGAAATATTTTGAAAAATCTCTATAAATCTAGCCAGCTACTTGTACATTTTAAATCAGCATTTCGCAAAAATGCAAAATTGTCCCGTTTTCATATCAAGTAGCTGGTCCCTTTTAATAACTTGAATATTTTGAATCCCTATTTAAAAAAAAAGTGTGAAAAAAAATCCTATTGACAGATCTCGTAGCTTGACCCTTTAATACAGGAAATTATTTGATTTTGATTTTTCTGAAGCATTTATATAGTATTCTGGATGGAAGAAAAACATTTCGTTTCAGGCGTCGACATTTGGTTCGCCAGCTACTTCTACCTTTAGGAAACTAATAAAAACTTCCATTTTAATTACCTATACATTGGTCGCTGGGTACGAATTGCCAGATTTTCCTTTACAAGTGACTGCTTACTAGAAGGTGGCTACCAGTAGCTGGCTACAAATAACCAATTTTACCAGCTCAAGTAGTTGGCTACTAGTAGCTGGCTACTAGAAGCTAACTTTACCTGAACAAGTAGCTGGCTACTAGTAGCTAACTTTACCTGAACAAGTAGCTGGCTACTAGTAGCTGGCTACTAGTAGCTAACTGTACCTATCTAGATACAGCTGGCATTTTCATAAGTAGCTTGGTTTCATCAGTGCTAATCAAGGCCTCTGCGGCGCCCTTCGTAATAAAAAAAAAAACACTGTACAATCAGTTGGAGACTTTTTCCGTTTTAAATTTTAATCGAGGGTTATGCTCAATACCCCCAGGAACAAATTAGTAGTGATCAGACGAGTTTTTCAACACCCTTGAAAATTATTGGATTGTTAAATTAAGGTTTAATACTTGAATGCATATAAAACATTTTGGCACAAAAAATTAATTTCTCCTTATGAGTAATTTTATTCTATTACCACGTTTTCAAGAAGGTCTTCTGTAAAACGTAAAAGTCGTCAGAAGACGTTAATGTATTAACTCTTTACTTAACTCTTTACCAAATGACAAGATTTTAGACTCCTCCAAATTGAATGCATTTACAGACGAAAAATTAAATGTGTCTCAAATGATGTCTTAGGAAGGGTAGAAAACATTTTTGGAAAAGAAGAAACTTCTGGTTACCAGCATTTCCTCTTTTTCCCACTTCTTTTTCAAAAGGCTCCTTCCTCAGGGTTGTTAAAATGCAGAACTATGTGATAAAGGGTCTTTCCTAGACGATTGTAGGAGACAGTGTCGTAGAGGCAGAACATGAGTATCTCACATTGAAGGTTCCTGGATCGAATCCGGTGATGAGCAGGGTCAACCTTGACACCGATATGACATTGCGAGTACTGGTTAAGGTTGCCAGGAAGCAATCATGGATAGTGACCAATATATGTTGTAAGAACTTCACAATCCATGTAAAATATATGTTCAATCTTAAAACTTAACTGTAAGACACATTTTTGACTTATTCATGTCGAAAGCATTTGAAGACGACAAATGGCTCGTATAAATGCAGCAACGTTATTTTCGTAACAGACTCATATTAGCTCAGACAATTGCAGTGTACATGATAGGAAATCATGGAGAACAACCCACCGAAAAACTGTATAAGGCGGCTGATGTTAATGGAAAATTGAACGCCATATTGACGAAATTCTGCAACAAGAAATTCTTTCTCTTTTTCAATGTCATCAAGGTCAGCACGAATTTTAAGCAGGATTATGCCCGCCCGCCTACAGCAATGACCACGGTAGAATTCCTGCAAAAAAAAACAGCATAGCCAGTGTGGCTACCCCTCAAAATCGTTGAATTTAATAGAACCCTTTCAGGACGAATTAAGCCGACGTGTACGTCTAGGTTAGCCCGCTCCACGCTCCACGGTATGTTTACTAAAGTGGGCCGGTATGTGTTGTCCAGAATCATTCAGTGTATCCATAAAGTTGGACGACATACCTCATGCTGATGTAGCGATGAGAGCTTTTGAGAATAAAGTTTAAGAGTTGATTTGTGAAATGCTTGCATATTGGGTTTGAAACTGCTATTATGGCAAGAACAACATTGTAATATTTTTCTTTTGATCGCAATTTTGATCTGTAAAGTATTCGTTTTGTTTATATAAAGATGAGGCGTTTCTTTTTGCCTCGGATATATATTTTTTTCCATCTGGGACTTTCCAAAGATAAAATAGTGGCATACAAATTAGTAGACAATACTTGTGTTTGCTTCCTGCAAATTGCTTCGCACAATTTCGTTCCTGAAGTTCCTTAGTTCGTCAACTTTAACGTTTCCAGCTACTATTACATACTCACAAGTTTCCAGTTGCCAACCGTTGGCGTAAAAACATGATTTACGCTCTAAATCGCCAACTGCAAAGGCATTGTGTTTCATCTTTCTGAGGTTCACTCCGGGAATTCTGTTTAATAGTAAACCATACAGATATACATCATCTATCCAGAAAAACGGTGTAGATGTAGCGGCTTCGTAAAGAAATGGCGTGAGATCGTTGGTATACAACACAAAAAATCCTGTACAATACGGCGGGAAGACCGTTCTGTTCGGAAATAGATTACTTTCAACAGACCACTTTCGTTTTTTATTTCTCTTTATTGGTGCTGACCATTGTACATTGCATATGACAGTCTTGGACTGATTGATTATGAAAGGAACCATGTATTTAAATAAATTGAAAACATTAACAACGACATCATCATCCGTTTGCAAAATCATTTTTGCATTTCTACAACGTTCATTGATCCATTTCGTCAAAGTTACTCCCTTTTCAGTGAGATTTCTGTAAGTGTCAATAAAATCTCCTTGCAAGATATCACCATATCTACTAAACTCATCTTCTATCACTTTCTGTGTAGAGAAATTGGTCTTTCCTACGATGAATAAAAATTTCGTTCTTCCAATCATAAGCGTGTCTATCTGATTCATCCAAGTTTCGCGTAGAATTTTACGGTTGTCAAAATGTGTGGGCGAAGATTTGACTGCAATTAGCATTAATAAGCTACTCGCCGAGGAACACAAAGAAGGGTCTTCTAAGCTGTAAGGTCGGTACAACGCAAACGGAAGACGACCAGCTCCAATCAACTTTGACATTTCTGTGAAATTTGACAAAATCTGCTGCATGTTGCTGTTATACTGGTCATTTACGTTGATTTTGTGCATTATTTTTCGCACACTTAGCCATTCAATGTGCAGAATTCCATACCAAACGAACACTGCGATGGTAATTAATAATATTAATATTAAACGAACGAAAGCATGTGGCGTCATACTATTGATAAGGTTTTGTCCTCACCGTAATATTTGTCTTAATAATGAAGTTGCCGATATCTGCTGGGTTATGTTCTTGTGCTCTTGTGGCCCTGTAAGAGTAAATTGTAGGATAATCATAGTTATTTATTTATTTTTTTTAAACACTTACCTATGTTCTAATTTTCTTTTGAAATTTATTTAAAGCTGGAAACCCGAAAGAAGCTATAAGGAAAGCCATAGACCTTCAAGCAAAGTTCCTAATAAAAAAGTTAAAATGACCTTACTACGTCTTCACGGGTAAACATTGATTTAAATTAAGTCAAATTTGTCCATCCAACTTCACGAATGGCTTTGTTAGACCTAACCCCCCCCCTTTTTTTTTTTACTTATTTTCCATGTCACCACAACGCGCACATCGAAATGTTTCTGTTTAAAACGGGTAATGACCGTATTAAAAGCAGGCTTTAGCCACGTTATTGAAAGATATGTACTTGAATGTAAAATAATTTTTCAGCAAAAAATATATACATATAATGAGTTCTTTTTCTTTTGTTCTTTATAATTATTATCGCTATCATTGAAAGAAAAAGAAGATAATCAAAAGAGAAATACAATATGACTTACGAGCTAAAGAAATCCGAGCTAAAAAATGTCTTAATCTTTAGTTGAGTATAGTATATTCAATAGAAAATTCTCATCTTGAAGTTCGATCATGCATTAAATTAGTTTTGTATCCAGATGTTCAGTCGATTTTGGATGTAGTAATGCATGTTTTCAAATACAAAATGTTCTCATTTTGAACCTCGATTGCGCATGAAAATAGTTCTGTATTTAGATGTTCAGTCTATTTTTTATTTAGAATTTGTCTTTCACCAACCCCCCCCCCCCCCCTTCACCTTGATGGCGTTGAAGTTGGCAGAAACAAGTTACCCAAAAACCACCTTCAGATATACCCTTAATTGTAATCGTGCGATAAGTGGAATCTATTAGGTGAAACGATATCAATCCATGAAAGCAGCGTTTTGAGAAAAAATGTTGCTATTTGTATCGTTTTTATTCTTTTTTGTTTTGTTTTCTTTTTCTAGTCATGTTAATATTGGCTTACTGAAAGGGAAAAAGTTCGTATGTAATTTATGAGATTGGTTCAAAGCTGCTAACCAAATTGTCTCCTTTTCCCACAGTGTTTTCACCCCTTTCAAAGACAAATCGTACCATTTACCCATCATTCATTTGTCGTCTGCAAATACTGAAATCAATTATGATGAATTTTAACGTTTGCGGTGTGGTAAAGAGTTTACCGCTGTGATTGTGACTACTGTTGTCATCCCGAGAATACCGGGCCCCGTCGTACAACTTCCTCCTTCACTGTGAGAACTAAGACCAGGGCCCAAAGACACTTAATATCATTCTAATTTTCCAGACTTTTCTAATCTAACAGTGACACAATTTGTGCTTTGCTAAGCCATCTTTTCTGATTGGCTACACCAAATGTTGTAGCCAATCAGAAATTGTATTGCCTTCGTAATCTTTGAATTAGACTAGGAAAGCAACTTAAATTAGTTGGTGACTATGAGCCCTTGTGCCATAACAACTATTATCCATTTCCTTTTGTAAACTCACGGTTTTTGATTTAGAACAACAACGGTCTACATCTATGTCCGACGCGATCTAGTGAAATATAGGCAAATTTCTTGTTCGAGCTGAAATAACTTTCTTTAGTTATATAGACACTGTCGATATTGGCCAGAAAACATCGATAATTCAAGGAAACTCGTAAGTTTTTTGTAAAACGGACTGGAAAAAAAATAAAACAAACAAGGAAAGAAAAAAGAAAACAAAATCACTCAACATGGGGTCAAGAAAGGAAGTTTGTTGTTGTTGTTGTTGTTGTTCCACTTACTCAACATTTAAACCAATTGTAGACGGCAAATTTAATTTGGTTCAGAGGATGATTTTTTTTTTTTTATCTAGATGAGGTCGAAAACGTGATTGGTCACCAGTATTCTCTCATTTTCTACGATGTTTTCAAACGCCCTCTTCGTCAAGGTAAAAAATATGGAGGTAAAATGTTAATCTCCTTAAGTCTGCATAAAAAGTAAACAATAACCTTATAGGTACAAATGTTAACTGTTTTAAACTGATTACCATTTTATGTAAAGAACGAGAGTACGGGGATTTTTCAGTCAAGCTTTTAAAAAAGTGGTAAGGTGCACTGATAAGTCGCAATGACAAGACGAATTATCTTTAGCTGAACCACAATTTAGAATTGTCTATATTGAAAGGATTTTTAGACGAGAAACCAATTTTGGTTCTAAACGTTGAATCATTGAAATTGTCATAGAAAAGGGTAGAAAACATTGAAGGAAAAGGAGAAGATGCTTGTTACCAGCATTTTCTTCTTTCCCACGACGATTTCAAAAGCCTTTTTGTTCTACCCCAGGGTAGTTAAAATTCGGGAGTGTTTTGTAAAGGGTGAAGACCATGGAACCCCTAAAAGGTTTCGAAACCTGCACCTTACCACAGATCCAGGCGGGACCCCTCTTATCGTCTAGTAAATATTAGAAGAAACGAAGGGATGTAACTGACAAATGTTCCTCGTTTGGTATTCCAAAAAGGTTCTGATAAAAAAAGTTTCCATGGACAAGAAAGGCAGTAAATCCTCATTTGTTTATCAGGCCGTTTTATTGTTTACTGTTTGGCCATAACTGTATTCTCTAGTGACCTTGCGTTCTTGCTTGCCTTACCACGTATCTTCTATAACAAACTTTCAGAGGACGGCTTTGAAAAATCCTTTTACAATATGGATTATCAAAATGAATCAAGGTTGACACCTCTCAGTGCCATAGGCGAAAACTGGGATTTTCGCGAACGGCAAAGATCAAGATCAGACTGCACAGAATATGCAAGGAGATCTTTGATCTGTTCCGTCCGATTGTTTGGTCAAGCCTATATAATATTTTTTCATCAAGTTTCATTGGAGTGTATTTTCAGTCGTTGAAAGAGATCGAGTACATGTATACACCCTTTATATTGGGCGTTGAAAGAGTTTGTACACGAATACATGTATTTTAACATTGTATGGCAAAGGCATGTTGCTTATTATATTGGTTTTGACTTAAGCCACAATATCTACTAGATCTATGGCGGTTTGTTGCGGTGTCCGTGGTTGTGAGGTAGAGCGTCGGCCTCGTAACCATAGGGTCCCGAGTTCGATACCCGGGAGCGGGTGTCAACTTTGGGATTTTTCATTGGCCCACACATTCGGCGCGAGTACTGGTGTAGTTCCCAGGAAGCAGAATCGAGAGAGATTAGTATAAGTTGTAAGAACTTGTTTCTCAATCGATGTAAAATAAATATGTTTAAGACAAAGTTTGAACTGTTACAAAAGACAAATCAGTGACTTCTTAGATACTTCGATAGAGAGGACGGATTTTATCAACCTGACATATTATTTAGCTGCGTAGCCAGAAATATATCAATTAAAGATGTTGTTTGGCAGAGAGTTAAACCTATATTGGTTCACTATTTCCACGTTTTGCTATCCGTGTTATGCTTGTAAAACTTGTTTTATCAGACTTGTAAGCTAAAACTACCAACCTCCATCCCCACGCCCGGTAGGAAAGTAATCTTTTCGATGTTTTATGATAGTCGTTGCGATAAGAGTCCTTTTCTCTTTCATGGTCCAGTTGACTCCTTGTTGCAAATGCTTTATCAAACTTTTCAAGGATAAAACATAAAGAACAAGAGCACCGCATGCGGGTGCCAACGCTCGGCTGCAGGTACATGATTTTCAGTGAAAATTTAAAGACGTTTCGTCGCGTTGTCATTGAGCAACATTTCCGCGCATTTTTTGTTTCCTTGCGCGTAATTTTGTTCGATTGTAGTACTATTATCGGACTGCCGATTTCAGCTGCAAGACGTGGAGGAAGTAGTGGTAGATACAACTTTTTTTTAAAGATCAATGTATGAAAATGTAAACCGTTCCGAAACAGCGGACATGGAACAGGTACATTTTTCGGACATCACTTATCCGGATAGTAAGTTTAGTATGAGAAAAAAGAGAAAACTACACGCAATTCTCCTTTTCAGTGTTTTCAAAGTCTCTTTCCTGGATATTGATATAAATTAGGATCGCTTGGTTCATTTTGCTATAAGATTCATCTGTAATTTATGCCTTCGAGTAATTCCTGGACAGTTCTACTTTTATTGTTTTTCCATCCATAAAAATGTACTATTTCGCATTACACCTTTCCTAAATGAATTTAATAGGAACTTCTAAATTGAAAGAAGCTGCAGATGACAAATTTAAAAAAAGTATTAATGCAAGTTGAAATGCCGCTTGTATAAAAATATTGTGGGGAAAGGCAAAATTGCTTGTTATGAGCAATTACTCTTTTTACCAAAATGTTTTCCAAAGCCGTCCCATTCCATTGTTCAATCGAGTATATATCAGGGAAAGGCAATATTATCTTTATTGTGAAAAAAACATTAATTTGTCATGAAAATAATTAATCTTACTTATTAATTTGAATCTTGGGTGATTTGTGTCATTTTCGTTGTTCCAAGGGAGGTAATCGAGTCCTAAAATGGGAAAAGTAGCTAGGCGACCTATCATTTTTTTTTTTTGCATTTTTTGCTAAAGGATATACCCATGTGTATATCTGCGAAAAATAAGAAAAATCTCTGCGCTAGATTTTTTTGGAAGTCAAATAATGTCTTGACTTTCTATAATAAAATGATCTTTTTGGCGGTTATGGATGTTATTGAAACATCGATAGCGGGTCATTAATTTGAAACAAATATCAATTTCTCATCAAGTTGAGAGGATCAGTCGATTTCTTATGAATTTAAAACACACAGAACATGATTTGGCTGAAATGATAGACTTTACTCACAAAATTCTGATGTTTGGTGCAATAACTGGGTTTTTGTGTAATTTGAAAGAAGGGTTATGTTCTTTATGGGCTCAGAACTTTTTTGTTCATCTGGTTAGGTCTTATTATCTCTTCATATACTGAAAGAATATACTTTGAAGTGTCTCTGTGTCAAATTTCACAAAATTATCTGCGCTAGAAATAACTCACTGAAACGCCTTTAAAGTCGAAAAAAGGGGCATAACTGTGTCAAAATACTTTTAAGGTTACCTGCCCTTGTTGTAATGGGTTCAGTTTTTTGATAGTGAACAACTTGTCTTGGGAGACGGCGACACAGAGGACGACGCTAATAGACAATTAAAAGACAAAATGCTTTTCAACAGTTGGTTGTTTGTATGGTGTTTAACGCCGTTTTTAAATTATTTAAGTTATATCGCGGCAGTCAGTGCACTTTCCCGTGCTTTTGTTTAGTTTTTTTTTTTAACCTGTACTATGCACATTTTTCTTCTCAAGTCACTGGCTGCTTTCCATGTTGAGACATCATCGGTATCGAGTATTAACTCGAAAAGAAGTTGGCCGAGGTTTGGATTTGAACTAGTGACCCCCTAGTGTCACGCCCTGTAAGTTACTGACTGAACTCCCGGGCTTCGCAGGCAAAATACTTGATCATGAAATGAACAGCATCCGTATATGCTAACTCTTTGACCCTGTTTATCTCATGTGCATTTAACAAAGTAGTACATTTACAGTAGATGGGAGCGAGATTCGTAACACAATAATGACCTTTAAAGTCCCTAGCAAGGGGAAACGTTTCGATGAAAGAGCATGTGGCCAGACACGGATTCGAGACTGGCCTTCTACGCCTGTATTCTTCAACATTTTTTCAGTTTCATTCTCGGTCTTATTCTAGATTTAGAACGTAACACAACGTCTGAGTGGCTAGCCAATCAGAAGTTGTGTTACTATCAAATTAAGAAAATTTTAAAGAGTGAGACTGTTCTTTATATAGAGGTTTTGGAATACGGCCCTTGGCTGTCTACAAGAAACCACTTCTGTTTGAGCACTGACCTTGACCTATCGATAGATGCAATGGTTGTTTTTATATATCCGAAAAACTGTTGAAAACGTTGTTTACCCAGAAAAAATCAAAATAAAACATTCAAGAAGATTATTCTTTATTGCTGTCTTACTAATACATAATTACACATTTGCATAAAATCAAAAAAAGAATTCGACACTACGAGCTGAAAATTTCCACATGAGAAAATTAATCAATTGCCGAACACAAAAACTCACATAACTAGAAAGTCTTTGGTTAATAGAATGAACAATTTTTCCCACAAGTGCAATCGTGACATTTCCCGTTTCCCCTAAAAAATTTCATGTAAATCTATCATCCTCTCATACTCTGTCATTAATGCATTTTTGGACACATAATGAATATTCATAAGCAAAATGAGAGATGAGTCTGTAGACAATCTACATTGTAGAAGTTAGATAAAACATTTGACCGTAAATCATATATATTAGTGGTTTTTTTATGATGCTTAAGTGCACCTTTCCATGCTCTCTTGGAATTTTTGTTACCGTTACTTTGCACAATATTCTTGCCAAACCACTGACACCTTTTCAATATAACCGGCGTCGAAACGATCATCAGCGGGGAAGGAGGAACTAATCCTGTCGCAATGACTATTATCACTTTCCGGAAAGACATTAGACTAGTTGCAGACACGCATCAGCGACCCCTTGTTTCAAGGAATTTACGATACTGACTGAACTACCGGGCTTGGCGCTGCAAATGAAACCGATACATTTTATCTGTAGAAGAAAAGAAAGGCACGCTGACAAATATTGTTCTCAATCTGGATTCCAAGACTGGTATAAATCTTATTGGCGCACACGACCTATGCCGGCCAATGAGATGGTTAGCCTTGAAACTGAGAAATCAGAAAGAACTTATAACTGTTGTAGAAAACGGTCCAAAGACATTCGATTTCTAGTATATAAACTCGATGTCTGTCGACCGCTATAAATACAATCCGATGAAACTCAAGAAGTTTATCCTACAGGCTTGACTAAACCAAGCGACAGCACAGATCAAGATCAGACCGCACGTTCTGTACTGTCTGATCTTGATCTATGCTGTCCATAAATCACCCGTTTTTTGCCTATATCATTTTAATGCAGACTATAAGACTAAAATAGTGCGCTTGAACGGTGTTTAACCCCGGGTAAAACGATGCGTTAGTTACATGTATTCCCGATTGATATACTCGTATATCATAAAACAAGGAAGTCGGGCGCGACTTTGAATTAAACAGATGGCAGAAGATCGGACTATAAGCCTTTTGTCCCCATCCTTGTTCCACACCTGTTTTAATAACAATTTTCTGTCTTATTTAGCTTCAACTTATGAGTACTGTATATATCTGTCTCTCTCTCTCTCTCTCTCTGTGTGTGTGTGTGTGTGTGTGTGTGTGTGTGAAAAATATAATAATGTTTCTTGGTAGCAATACACAAGTACCCGGGTAGGAAAAAATCGCCCCAATAACAAGTTGCTCTGGAGTTTAAACGGATTGGTCTACAGAAATCTGACACGTACTGTCCTAGAGCATAGGTCTGGGAGATTTTCTAGGTACTTTTGTTTCTTAGTTCGAAATCCTCTGTAATGAGTTACAACCATTTTACTAAAACTTGTGATTTCGCAATTTTCTGAGTTGGACAGTTTACAAGACGTGCTCAATGTGGGCAGCACGACGGTTCAAACACTCATTATACCTCACTATAAAGTTTCTGATGACCTGTCTGCACATCTCCTTGGGATTTCCTGTGACAAATGTAGCGATAGCATCCTTCAGTTCTGAAATTGTGCTTTGGTTATTGGTATAGACATTGTCCTTTGCATATCCCCAAAGAAAAAAGTCGAGAGGATTCAGATCAGCGGAATGTGATACCCATGGGTGGTCTGTCCTCCGAGAGATCACCCGATCACCAAACTTCTCTACCAACAGTTCTAATGTAGCATCTGTTGTGTGGGGAGTAGCTCCATCTTGCATACACCATTGCCTCTCAATAACAATACCCTGACAACGGCGAAGATTTGCGAAGAATTTGCGGATTACAGAGGGGTAATTTTCTTGGTTCACCGGTGTCGTCCATCCGTTGTCATCTTCAAACCAGTAGGGCCATATGATGGTCTTGGAATTCACAGTACACCATGCTGTCACCTTTGTGCTGTGAAGTGGCCTTTGCAACACTTCATTTGGTGGATTTGACCCATAGAAGACACAGTTTTTTTAGTTAACACGTCCGTCAAGATGAAACTGTTCCTCATCACTGAACCAGATATTGTCTATCCAGTTCTCATCTTCCTCCATCCTTTCATTAAACCAATCACACATACCAACTCGAGCCCTTTGGTCCTCCCCTGTCAGTTTATGTTTGACCTGAATATGATATGGGAACAGTTTAAGGTCCAACTTCAATATGCGACGGATGCTGGACCTGCTGAGACTCAATTCCTGTGATCGTCGTCGAGTTGATTTCTTTGGACTTTGTCTCACAGATAGACGAACAGCATCGACGTTTTCTGGAGTTCGGACTGATTTAGGTCGGCCAGACCTGCCTTTATTAACACTGTGGACAGTTCTCTAAGTTCTAAACTTCTCTACAATCCTCCAAACAGTCTTTCTGTTCGGGGCCTCCCTAACATTGAAATGATTACTATATGCCCGTCTCGTTTAAACGACTGATTTCGTCTCAAGGTAGAATTCTACCAGTCTCCTTCTTTGTTCTGTGGTAAGAGGCATAGTTAGTCAAAACGCTTGTAACAAACACCAAAAGAAATCCCTGGATCTGTACTTGAATGCCTGAAAGACAGAAAAAGTTTCAGTTAAAGATGAAATTATAGGAATTTTTTTAAACGTGAGGCACTTTTTTGGCTCTCCTTGTATTTAAATAAGTATTAAAGTAATTCTTATAAGTTTTTGTCAGACTTCAGTTTTATCACTATTCACTTATTTCTGCGTATTGAGATTAATTCCGCAATTACATCTTTATCTGCTACGAGCGCAGATAACTATTACAGTTTTGGTAACAATTACGCACAAACATCTAATATTACAAATTGACGATACATGTATCCACCAGTCTGTGTACATTTTAATGAAATGTTGTGTACATTAAGACTAATGCAATGTGAATACAAAAGAAAAAAATCAAACTTTTTTCTATGAAATACACATTGTACATCATAACATATGCAATGTAAATACTATTTTAATCAAAGCAAAAAACATTCAAACATGTTTTCTTTTTCCTTTTCTAACAATGAAATGTACATCAAAAGTAACATACTGTATTTCCTATTAAAGCAAAAAAAAAAAAACCTTCAAAAATATTTTTCAAATAAAACTTTAAGAACTATGTATATAGATTTTGAAGATGTGGACAATTTCTCCAAAGTTTAATTTGGGAACGATTTCTACATAGAACTCGTCCCCAAAGAAATCGTCCCTAAGCAGTTTGGGGACGACTGCTCCAGGGGACGATTTCTCCAGGGGACGATATCTCCTGACACTAAATTTTCTATCTTGTTCAGCTTAGCTTCCACGCTTCACATTGATACTTTGCATATGTCACACGCAATCTGGTCACCATTGTACAGATACATACATGTATATACAACTGGTACAGACTTTTGTGAAGATTTTTTCATTGGATAAACAAGATTAGCTGTAATAGCAAATCGGAATGTGTTTTATGTGTGTGTTGGGGGGGGGGGGGGTGTTAATAGGTAGATCGTCTTTTCGGATGATTGATTGATCGATGATAGATGGATGGATGGATGGTTGGATGTTGAGTTGATGATTGGATAGAATGCAGGTCGGTGGATAGATAAAAGGAAGGGAGAGAGGAAAAAAGAAAGGATGATTTCATGGATAGATAGATGAATAGAAAAGATATATGGATGAAAAGAAAGATAAGATAAGTTTTAGTACAAACTTATGCAGTTTACTCAATTAAAAGATCCACACGGCCATGCTCATGTAGTCAGAGTTTTTCGTAAAGAACAATTCAGAGGTAGGCAAGCAAAAACCATAATACATACTTACATTTGGTAAGCAGAGAAACATAAACGTGTGAAGGCATTGCCGGAAGTGTGAACTGGCCTGATGCAAATGACCTAACGTACGCACGCACGCACGCGCGCTTTATGTGGGGTTGGGGATAGGGTGTGAAGTTGGGTGTGTATGTGTCCTGCAACCCGCTTGAGTGGTCAGTATGGGTATACACTTAAAACCTACCTTGCTATTGGGGCTAGCTTTTACAGCGATGCGGTTTCGTGTATTTCTCTCAATGCAAATTAACCCTTTACTAAACAATCCCGAGTTTTAACGAACCTGACAGAGAAGGCTTTTGAAAACATAGTGGTAGTGACCAGCATTTTCTCCTTTTCCCACAATGTTTTCTACCCTTCAAAGGATGAATTTCAGTTTCTATAGTCACATGTAATCTGTTGTCTGCAGACGATTTCGATCTTTACCAGTCTAATATTTTGTCGATTGGTAAAGGGTTAGGCAGCGTGCGATATGGTTAGTACCTGGATTAAGTGGCCAAATCGTTACACGTTGCAGAAGTAAATAACTACATACATGTTCTTTACAACTTGTCAAAATCTGCAATGACTTAACACGCAAAAATAACTTCAAATTGCCCTCTGATCTGCGTAAAAGACCTATCCTGAATGTAAAGTAAACAAGGGTGGCCTGTCATTATTCTAAAAATAATGTTTTTTCACTCATTTTTTTGGAGAAAAATATCTCCTTAACGAACAATGTAGATCCAAGATCAGACTGCACGTTCTGCGCAGTCTGATCTTGATCTAAACTCTCCGCAAAAGGTCACTGTGAGTCGCGCTTAGCAGCTTAAGCGTTAATATGATTTGAAAGGTTGTTACGAGGGTCCGTATACACCAACCACTCTTAAGAACGTTCTTTGTCTTAACCAATCAGAAGTTATGTTTCTTTCTATGTCTATAATTAGACTAGGAATTTAATGGTTTAGGAATGCGTACCTTGGCAGGTCACATGTTTCCAAAGAATCTTTATAGTTTAATCTGGTTTAAATATACCTATTTTATCGATTGTGAAACCAAAGAAACGGCTCTCTATTGATCCTGTAGGGGCAGGTGGCTTTATATGTCTGATAATTAATGTTGACGAAGAATTTTCATAGTTTATAATTACATGTATTTTCGCACACCTGTCACATGAATTTACAGATTGAAACATTCGTGGTAAAAATCTTATTTGAATGTAAATGGTTTGCAGCATATGGCAAAAGATGCATAGAAACCATACTTATCTACACTTTTCGTTCTCAGTGGACCGATAACATAACTCCTGAGGAGATGAAAATATTGTACAATTCGCCAAATTGGAAGACTTTGCAGACAAAACTATATGATTTGTTATCAGAAGGTCTAAAAAAATTCTGGAAAATGAGAAAATACTTGTTACCATCATTTTTCCTTTTCCCAAAATGTTTTCAACACTATTTTTTTCCTCAGGGTTGTTAACACACGGCATTGTCTGGTAAAAGGCTCCGATCCATATGATCCCTTTATTGTTGTTGTTTTTTCTGAACAAGGTACGAGCGATGTTAGGATTTCTTGTGGTCAATATAGATGTAGATAGGACAACACAGAAAACTAACTTTTTTATATTTATTTTTTTGCCATCAAAATACTTTGGAGTGAAGCAGCGAAAGATATAAATAAAAAAAAAAAGCCTGTCTGAATCAAATTTTCCTTTTATAGATTCTGAAGTAACTTTGTCAAGATTAGATAGAACAGATTCACAGTCCATAGCCACAGATGAGCACAGACCGTCCTAAGGAGACCGCGATTAGGACTGAAAAAGGCACATTTAGCGCTTGAACCCAGGCCAAGACGAAACATCAGACCGTCTAACCTTTGCCTTAATAAGCTGCAATAGCCATTTACGTCGCACATTCAGTGAAATTGTTTAAAAAAAATGCAGAGGTACTGCTTCTAGCAGAGTTATGGGGATAAATGATGGAATTAATGATGTTAAAAAGAGGAATAATATGTTTGCACATTTCCAAGGAATGTTTGTGTAAATTTGTGCCATTGAATTATTCGTAATAAGCTTTTGTAAAATTTTCCTTCAAAGGGAGGTAATTATTAAATGCTTTAGTAATGAAAGTAGAGTGATTATTTGCCTATAAACGATAATCAAAAGAAAGCCAAATTTACAAAATGATATTGCTCGGCTAAGTTTAAGTAATTAAGTCAATTTCTAGAAATTGGATTAAATGTGGTTAACATTAAAGCAGAAATTGTGAATTAACAAACTGTGTTATCGTATTAGAACCGCGCTCCGGCTATATGGGGGCGGGGATTTAATCATGCATCTCCGTGATGCGTGTTATCATATATGCGTCATCACATAATTGTGGATCCATAAATTCCATTTTCTCTAACAACCAACCGTATCATAAGGTGGACTGGTTCCTTGACCTGCAGCAAATTAACCAATAGCAGAAATTTTCGTACCAGTCAGCTTGCGCCGACTGCGCAGGCTGACCTTGGTAGACACTTTTTGCAGATGCATTACACCCCTTTTTTAGAGAGCATGGCTAATTTATGTGACGAAAGGGTCCGTTCAATACAATGACAAACTCGGACATAATCAGCAAATTCGGCCAAAGACTGATTGAATGGTATTTTACGCCGCTTTTAACATTATTTCAATCATATCACGGCGACAGCTCACATACGGATATTTCCTGGGTTTCACTAATAAAAGGCTAAGGCTCTGAAGTGTCCTGCCCAAGAACACTCCCACAAAAAAGCACCAGATCAGGTGGGGCTCGAACCCGCAGCCTCCAGGTTACGAGTCCCACATTTTACCACTGAGCCACGCAGGACCCCTAAACACGGCCAACACGAGAAAAACTCAGCCATTATCAGACAAAACAAGGTCAACATGAGTCGGTCAATATCAAATCAAAAATCTACGACAACCCACGTTGGTTAATTAATAGAATTATCATTAATCAAGTAACTTTATATTGGCCGAGATACAGTTCCGAGATCTGCGGTCTGCAGAGCTCAGACCTGTAACTCGGCGGCGAATACGAAATTGCGTGATAATAACATACTAAGTAATATAACTGCTGTCCATTAAAAACCATGTCTAACCTTAAGTGTTGGGCATAAGTAACACAACTGATTGTCACAAGAGGATTAGCGGCGCACTGCCGTCTTGATCTACGATGCCCACTACAACACTTTAAAACGAAAACGCTGATGTGGCATTTGTCAAGGAAGCCATTGTGTGGAATTAATAATTTGAAAAAAAAAGAGAAATATTATTCAAATATTAACTTGAAAGTCAACCTACTAAACAAATAAATACCTCTTTTTTGGTTAAAGGGAGAGTGCTCGTGCCAAAGTTTGGATTATTTGTGTATTGGTCTCCCTTCGATCACTCACAGAAGGAGTCATGAGTAATGTCCCTTGACGGTAGGATACATGATGGTTGGAGAAAGAAACCATGTATATATATCGAATAAGATTAAGTTTATACCTGAAAACTATGATTTTGAGATATCTTTGGCCGTCAAGATTTTTTTTTTTTTTCAAAGATTTTATTGTCCCCGTATATTGGTGTGTGAGGGTCGGGGAGCCATCCCTCTACACATCTTACAAAGTAATACAAGTCATGGTCATACAGTTAGGGACAAAGAAACAAAAACAGATAATAAACATGAGGAAAAAAAAGTAAATAAGAATAGAAACAAAAAAAAATGTAAGCAAAAAGCGAATCTTCCCAGAATTACAGAGAAAAAAATATTAATCTCTTGAATGATTCATAAAACAAGTAAAGTTTTCCCAGTCTTTAGTAAAACATTCTAGGTTATTGTTTTCGATGGCTGTTTTTCTAAGAATCTTGAACTTGATAGATATAAAATTCCTGGCACCAGTTTCTGTAGGTATTTGTTTTCTAGATCTACATTTAAAGATGTACATTTTAAAAAAAATGAGAAGAGTGTTTTTTGCGTAGGTATTAGATTTGACGTATCCAAACAATATTTTTTTAACAGTTAGATCTGAGTAGATGGTTCCATTGTGTTTAAAGTAATTTGAGATAATTGGGTGAACTTTGGGACAGTTCCAGAATAAATGCTCAATTGTTTCTTGTTCGTTAGTACAAAAAGTGCAATCTGAAGAGTCGATATATTTTATTTTATACAAGAAATAATTTATTCCAAGAATGCGGTGAATAATTCGATATTGGAACCATTGTATATATGAATCTTTTGTTATTAAAAAGGGTAGGAAAAATATTTGTTTCCATTCATCGGGATTTATACTGATGTTTAATTTCTGTGCCCAGGTTTGAACACACGCTGGCTGGTCGTTGTTTTTGTTAAGACTTTGATAGATACTTTTTGAACCTTTTGAATCCTTAAGAATCAATTGAAGGTATGGTGGTATTATAGGTCTATGGTGTTTACAAATGTTTTCGCTTTTTAAGGACAGGTCTGTTAGGTACTTTTTAATAGCGGACTTTAATTGTTGAAAAGTTAAAAAATTAAGCGACAAGTTGTATTTTGTATTTATTTGTTCTACGCTTGAAAAAGAACCATTAGAATCGAATATGGCCGTCAAGATTTAATTCCCAACGTTACAATCAATTATTTCGATCTGTAAATATTCATGCACAATCAAATGGAGTAGCGTGCAATCATGGGACGAACAAGCCCAGGGACGAACTGGTTTTGGAACGAACAAGCCCGGAACCAAAGCGGTGTCAGTAGACAAATTTTGTGTATATCATTGCGCCATTAGAAGGCTATGAGCGGGTGAAGCTATTTTCAATCAAAAAGAAGTATGTCCACGATCGATGGCCTCACCCAGTGTATTTTAATGCGCCATTTCCAATTACATATCTGAGTGCTATCGAAAAAATCATTTGTCTGAGAAAAATTGAGTTTAATTGGGTTTATTTCCTTTGGTTTTGCACAAAATACGATACATGGTCTTCAAAGTTCAATATTGAACATTCAATATTGAACTCATAGTGGCATTGTCTTCGACAAATGCCACAAAACTTGTTAACGATTAGTGTTTTGGCACCTATACCGGTTTTATCATTGTTATATATATTCCCACTTGCAATTGACCCATACACCAAAAATTCAGTAAAACATGGATAGATCAGGGCACCCAGTGTATCTATCCATATTTTCCTAGTTTTTCTAATGCTTTGTACAATATTCTTGGCAAGCCACTGGCTGCTTTTCCGCATAGCCATCATCAAAACTATGCTAAGCAGCGAAATAGGAATGAATCCTGTTGCCATGACTATCATCATTCCGTGGAAAAAATGGCCAAGCCGGGGATTCAAATCAGCACACCCCTATTATTAAGCCGTGGTCATTACTGACTAAGCTATCGGGCTAGGCAGAATTTAAACATCGTTGTATGTCTCTGTTAGAAAGTACCTTTGTTATACATGAGCCTCTGGATAGTGTCATGTCTGTAGTCTATAAATATTTTTATTAAAACTTTTTAAAGAAAGATGTTTTCCAAGCAGCTGATTGTTTAAACATATCATTCATCTATTTCTGAATCACTTGCGGAACTTAAGGTGTCTATAGCAGCGTCTCGTATAAAATTCATATGGCATGCAACACGCGAAAAGGGACATTCGGATATTTGCGTGAAGTGTCGTCTCGAATCAGCCTGCGCAGTCCGCGTAGGCTATTCCGAGACAGCACTTTACGACTACATTAGATTTTATGCTACAGCAGACTTGCGCAAAACAGAAAATTACATAAAAAACCGAACTGTCGATTCGGATTAGCCTGTGCGGACTGCGTAGGCTGATCCGAGACGCCACTTTACGCAAATGTCCGAATGCTCCTTTTCGCGTGTTGCAGGTCATATAATATTGCTTTGTTTTTATCTCAGTATTTTCTGTCTGGTGATGATATTAAGCTAAATACTAAGGCACAAAAGCTATATATGTACAACAACGGACCATCCGTGCTCTGCTTCTACATCTGCAATACCACTTAGTGATTGAGTTCATGCCTTGGTTATATTCAACCCATAAATTGTTTTTTTTTCTTAACTAGAAGGGACGAATTTGTGCTTTAAGAATACCGATTTCTACTTTAAGTACCATGATTATGGTGTATTTCATTAAAGTGTTTGTTTGTACAGGACCGTGCTTGTTTAGAGTGATATAGGCCTATTCCACTTCCTAACTTTTGAGCCATTGTTTCGATAGTGCCAATATTGTAAACACGAAACTCTTACAGAGGAAGCGCAGAACAAGCATGCCTTGTATGAGCCATGCTCTGGTAAAAGGGGGCTAAGTGCTTCTCCGTGATCCTTGAATCAAATATATCCATTTTTTTCTAACAAATGACTAAATCCTGAGGTAGATTGGTCCTTGTTCACACAGAAAACTGACCAATAGCAAAGAGTTTCGGCCCAGGTCAGCCTGCGCAAACTGCGCAGGCTGACCTGGGTCGATACTTTTTCACAGATGCTATAAGCCCCCTTTTCACAGAGCATGGCTCATATAAATTACAACACATGTGCTGCTAAGTAGAACAAACTGACTTTGATGGCCGTCATAAATGATGCAGTCTTTTGAAAGCTGCTGTTCATTTTGTGTCTAACTTACACACAAACATACGATAATGCAGCTGTAACTTCCTATCTGAACAACTATAAAGCGAATATTGACATATTTTGGAATAGTATTCTGACATTCTATAACTGTTTTAGATGATTTTCCATACACCGCAAGATCTGAATAAATAAAAATCACACGTAGGAAGTGGAAAAATGAATGGACCCGCTGATTTAGTCTGCATAGGCAACGGAATTTGTTAATAGGAAGCACAAACATAGAAAACCCTTAAAAATATAATGTGCCATCATGAAGTTTTGTTATCTTGCAATTTGATTTTGACCGAAAGTCATAAGCTCTGAATTGAAACAGTAACTACAAAAGAGGGAATCGAGATTTAAGCATGAAGTCTTTAAAAGGCTGCAAGATAAGACACTCCCCAGTATGTGTAATAAGAGGAAACAATGGAAAAACCTGTTGATATTTTTCCTTGATTAAGCAAAGACACATCTGACAAAAGGCTTAAGATTTAGCAGCTAAATGTATCATACTCTAATAAACAAACTGTTAAGACGGTTTTTTATATCTGTCTGTCTGTCTGTCTGTCTGTTTACGGGAAAAAAATAAGAAGACGACATTTGAAATAAGAAATTTATTCCACGCAAATGTCTGAAATGAGTTGCATGTATTGAATTCATAGCAGTCTGAAAAGCCATAAAAAGGTACCAGCCAGAGTCATACCTGCAGTTACATGTAAATTCAAGATATACTAGTGTTACAGGAGAAAAAAACAATCGGGAAAGGATTGCCTGAACTGATAAAGATGACAGACAGTAAAGTAACATAAAAATAACATCAAATGTTTCATTTTTAAAGTGAACCTGTCCTAAATTACAAATATTCTGTTTTGTGAACTATGGCTGTAAAAGCAGTAAATCATGAAGGAAGCACAGAGTGCAGCTTGTAGGAAGTTATCGTCATGAGTTTAGAAAAAAAAAACATTCAGTATACTATACAAGAGCAAAATATCACTGAAATCACTTTTCGTGTAAAACGATTTTGTGGTTTTTCGTAAAGCTGGGAAATTAAAAAAAAACACCAAAACTTCGGTATGTCATACAAGTGAATAATCAAAACACTGAGAGTACTGACAGAAGAGCGAATGTGAAATAAGTGGCTATGGTAAAGATAAAACTTGGTTGGTCTATACAAGATTGAAGAAAAATGTTAAATTTGGCTATTGAGTCTGTTCCAGTTCCACCAGTTCATTCCGGTTATTAGGTCCAATCCGGTCCAATCCGGATCCATTGACTTTACCCACCACTCTTGGCTATTTACGTGTCAAATAGGATATACCATGAAAAATTTGTTTGTCAACTTGATTTTCAATTCTAAAAAAGCAAGCAAAGAACATATTAATTCGATGATTTTAATACTTTCTAGAGTTCACTTCAAGATGAATTTCTATCACGTATCATTTCACCTAAATTGGCAAAATTGCAAACTTTGCCGTTAGTTTTAGGCATGTGACGAATGAGTCAATTGTTTCTTCTTTGTTTTTATTTTCTTTTAGATTTGATATCTTGCAAATATCTGGTTCAGTTCTGGTCGCACATAATTGCGGAATCGAGAATAAGATGTATCCAATCGTTTATTTTCATCATCTGAAAAGTCCGTTCAGGTGTGGCGAATATCCTGTCCTTTGTCACCAATTCATAATAAGAATTAAAACGCCTTTTCTTGTTTCTCATCGTCTTTTTGAGGTCCAGTAAAAATTAATTCACGAGACCTTATTAATTTTTCTAGCTGCTCTGAAAGATTAGTATCGTCTCAGTTCATACATGGAGGTTAAATGTCTTCCATTTTCACAATTCATTTAAAATAAACATTAAGTAAATGTAAGTCCAAGGTTGTTTTTTACGTCTGACACCATGTAATGTTAAAGTGTGTTTATAATTAGATACGTAGAGTTCTATAACCCCTAGGCTGCTAAGTGCGACTCTATGACATTCTGCGGACAGCGTAGAGCAAGATCAGACTGGACAGAACGTGTAGTCTGATCATGGATCTACAGGGGATATTTTTTCTCCAAAATGCAACTTTAAAATACATAGCATTATTTCATGCTTTCCGGTAGGATATCGAGAAATAGCGGTGAAAATATTTTTCGATATTCCACGGGTACGACCAGTGAAAATACCGATTTTTATATTCTAGTTACCTAGGAAAAATGCGCGTGACTCACAACCTGATGGAAATATGACGTCATTTACCTTACATTTCTCTCGCTTGACGTAATATTGTAATGCGTTGCTATGCGGGAGGGGTACGCCACGGGGAATAACGGAAAAAACTGTACTAGATTTTGATAAAGCTCCTCCCAGAAAGGGTTAAAAGCATAAAATAAATAGAATATTTGTTTTTTTTGGGTGAAAGATCGAAATTTATTTCATCGAGTGAACACCATCGGTAATATTTTCACGAGTGGCGCCACTCGTGAAAATATTACCGATGGTGTTCACTCGATGAAATAAATTTCGATCTTTCACCCAAAAAAAACAAATATCCTCTATATATTCAGGTTTTTACCATCCGCTTGAAAGTTTCATTTAACTTTTTTAGCAGCTTAATGGTAGAACTTCAAATTGATCACAGTTAATCAATAACACAATATGTAATATTTAACTATTTAACTCTTTACAAAACAGAAAAAAAATACACTCGTCCAAATTCAAAGTTGTTGCAGACCACAAATTAAATGTGGCTCAATTGATGAAACCCGATTCTAAAAGGTTAGCCGCATTTTCTCCTTTTTCCGCAATGTTTGTAAAGGGCTTCTTCCATAGTGTCGTTAAAAATCGGATTGTGTAGTAAAGGGTTAATACACAAGATGTAAAATAATAGTCTAACATAACAATTTAAAGGTACACAATGATCTAAATAATCAGTGAGCAAAGGAATGACAAGGGTTCCCTTTCTAGTGAGAGTTTATATAGCTGGGATTTGCTACAAGTTACCCAGGTGTATCTATTTTTAGATTCATTCATAATGTTACAGTGGTGTAGGAATAAATGATATGAGCCTGATTTGCACAGGTCATTCAGTTTACATACATGTATAAGCAAAAAACTTATACCATATCAATGACATCTTGTTCAGTCTATTGCTTTGTAAGAAGACATGTTCAAATAAGAATGGTAGAGATGTAGTGGTAATAGTCAAAATTATCATATATAGCAGATTTAAGATTTCTAACAGAAAGAACTATTTTCTGTAAGGCAGTATTTGGCAACTATGGGGTTTTTTGTTTACATTGAATTTGGGTCAGTCTGGACTCTTATAGACTAACTTCGCTCGTCTAAAAACAAATTGCATATACCTATAATTTTCAAAAGTTTTACTATAAACTGTTACATCTGGTATTGCTTAAGAAAGTATGAAATTATTTACTTCCGATTCTGAGTGATAATGAAAATATCACCCATTTCCTAACCAAACCCCTCTTTAGGAAGAGCCTCACACTTTGACGTCCCGGAATTACCAATTCCGTTAGCCAGAATAGAAATATTTCGGAAACCAAGTATCCTATTGTCAATCATCCTATGGAATATCACTGAAAATGACATAAATATGCAACATCTTATAGTAGTTTCCAAATAACGGAAATCAAAGAAAATACCTTCTCATTTATTTATGGACCCCGCCATGTTTCTAACATTCAAGCACGTCTAAGAGGTCGGTGTAGTTATCTAAATTGCGGCCTTTACGAAAACCTTATCAACAACTTGAACTGTAAATACTGTGTAGAAATGGTGTTTGAATATTGCTTCTTTAATTGCCACAAATTCATACAACAGAATACTGCTTTGTAGAAATACTAGATTCTGTCACCCAATCCGCAACGTTGATAAACTACAGTATGTATCCACGTACGAAGTACCTTCATTGTAGAAGCCGTTCATATGATTTTATTACAATAACTGTTAAGGTCTCTCTCTCTCTCTTTCTCTCTCTCTCTCTACGTCCGTCCATGCTATCGTGTCTTTGTTTTTTGTTAAAATCATGTGGGGGTGGGGGGTGGGGGAGCGCACTGATTCGTCCTTGGAAGAACTTGTGGTCCTACCTTATTTCACATGTTATTGAAAATGAAATTTATTTGATTTAATCCTTGCCACACAATCCCGAGTTTCAACGACCCTTGGTAAACAGGCTTCTGAAAACATTGTGGGTAAAAGAGAAAATGCTTGAAACCAGCAGTTCACCTCTTTATACAATGTTTTTCTCCCGTTTACAGACAAAGTTTACTACTTCAGCCAACAGTTATTTTTCATATGTATATACTCTCTGAGTCTAACATTCTTTTGTGTAGTAAAGAATTAAACTAAATCAAAAGACCTGTTTGCGTAATATGACCTAAAGATACTGCAGAGCGGTGTAAACCTGAGTTCAAGTAAACCTCTCAATTTTCATTGTGAATCAGATTTTAGAAACTTAAGCATCAACGCGAAGGGCTTTCTCGAATGTAAATAGATGATTACTGCTGTCAAAAACCCAGACTGTCATTATGAATGCCATGACATTTTGTGTTGTTTTAGAGAAAATTACTAATGGAGACTGACAAACGCCTCTAGGAGTGAACTCATACTGTCACAAGTCATGCTGAGAAAATTAACGCTTGAGGGCATTTTGGTACTTCTTTTTCCCTTCAGACCTTAAACCAAACGATCCTTGAGGAAATAGAAGATCATAACTGAGTGTCTGTGTTATACTGAATTTATTAAACTATATATAGTTATCTAAACAAGATAAAAAACGAGGAAGGCCGAGATTTTATCTTGTTTTAGATGAAGAGTTGAATATGACACGAAGAGTGTAAGATCCAGTTTAAAACATTACCAGAAATATTTCTACCACAATTCTGGACTATACCAACGAACTGCTTTTTTTTGTGAACTGCTAAATACAATCTTATTGTAGTGAGGTCTTAGGTGTGTGTGTGTGAGGGGGGGGGGGATGGGAAGGGGAGATTACGCCACGGGAAAGTACCGGAAACAATTGTTCTGAATTTGATGAAAGTCCCAACAAAAAGGCATTACAATCATGAAATAAATAGATTTTCGTTTTTCGGTGAAAGATCGAAATTTATTTCATTTCGTGAACATCATACGGTTCACTCGATGAAGCAGATTTAGATCTTTACCCGGAAATAAAATATCCTCTATGTATATAAATTTTGTAATGACGTCACCGTTACTATTACCGTTATGTCACTGTGACTACATGAATGCAGCCTAAATGTATACATATATTCCATGCTGTGTGAGAAAGGGGTTTAAATGCATTTGCAAAGAGTATCCAACAAGGTCAGTCCGCGCAATCCGCGCAGGCTGGTCTGGATTAAAACTTTTTGCTACTGGTCAATTTTCTGAATACGCATGGATCAGTCATCGTTTGTAATCGTTAAATTCATCTACAGAGTCAAAAATGACACTTTCTCACAGATGATATCTTTCATAGAATTTTAAAAGTTGCATTTGAGAATTATAAAGAGCGAGCTTGTTTGTGTGGTCACTGGTAAACTAAGATAATATTTTGTTTTTCCTGTTTTTCATAAATACCGAATAGGAATTTGATTCTGTATCTTCACGGATCAAAACTACATTTCAGATAAACCATAATAGTATGGAATTTGTTCGAAATGGAATTCAAATGGTACTCTTGATGTCTAGAGGACAGATATTCCCGTTGGCGTTTACACTGTAGTATGTAATTAGATGCCAATTTGTACGAAGCAGACCAGAATAGTGAAGTAATATGCTCTGAAACAAATACAATTGTAAGAACTTGCGATACGGAGATAAACACATAATCTTAACAGAAACAAGAAAGACCTTTGCAAAAAGATAGATAGATAGATGGTGTAAGAAGTACTGGGATACGAGAGGTGTTCGTAAAGTATCCGGAAAAGTGTCGTTTGGCGGTACGTTTTTTCCAGCGCAACTTCTACCAAAGACACGTTGATATGAGCCATGTTCTGTAATGCATCCGCAAAAAGTATTTACTAAGGTCAGCCTGCAGTTAGCGCAGGCTGACTTGAATCAAAGCCTTTTGCTGTTGGCCATTTTTCTGCATGTCAAAGGATCAGTCTTCCTCATGATTCAGTCGGTTGTTAGATAAAATGGATTTTATGGATTTGTAGTTACGTGATGACTTGCTTTGTATACTGCATCGTTGAGATTAGCCTAATTACACCGATGCAAGTTCCCTAGTCACTATACTAGCATCAAGTAAAGTTGAGCGAGGCAAAAATACCTATGGAAACGCTTCATAGTGTCTGAAGAATCAGTGTAATATGGCGTGAAATACGTTGCAATATTGTATCTTGTAATATATGTCCTCCATATTAAAAATTTATATTCTATATTAAGATATTTATTGTCTATAAAATAAATTTATTATGTATGAATGATTTACATATAGATCTACTGTGTATAAGATATGTTCATGTTGTAAAACAATTATTTGTTTGGTTAAAAGATATATACTGTGTATAAAAAATATTTATTGTGTATAAAAATATTTATTGGGTAGAAAAAAATATACCTTGTGTATAAAATAAATTTATTGTGTATAAGAAAATATTTATTAAGCGAAAAAATATATATTGTGTATAAAATTAATTTTTTATGTATAAAATATATATATCGTGTATAAGTCACGAAAATATTTATGTGCGAAATTAAAATTCGGTTGAAGAAAAATAATGAAAAGTAACCATGCAAGTGATTGCCTCCATTTCCTCATAGCTTCGCAAAATGTTGAATAGAGCTATTTACAGTTAGATATATTTTTCATGATAAGATGTTCATCGAACTTATCTTTGGAAAAGAAGCTTCTGCTAATTGATGTGTTTGAAACATGAAGATTTTACAAAAATGGGTTACAGGGTAACGCATATAAAGACATTTTATCAGCAATTAGCACAAGAAAGCGATTATCCTTAATCATATCCATTTGCTAAGGTGTCAATAAGCGCCGTTGGGTTTCGATAAACAAGAGTAACCCTTTTGTATACTGGTGCCATAATTGTATTTAACCAACCCCCTTTTGCCAGAGTGCCGCTAGTATTTTTTCCCGCCATATAGAAGAGATCCGATGATTTAAAATTTTAATGCAGAACTTCTATCTGGACCATCGAAGCACGATATAAAGAAAAGATGCGTAAAAGGTCATTTTCTGATTGAAAAAAAAAATCTCAGGTCGTTAAAACTCGGCATTGTTTTGTAGAGGGTTAAAACAATCGTATCGCAGAAACAGGAAATCAGCTCGTATTTTCAGTGTATTCTTTCAAAACTTCAGTTTAATTTTGAAGGACAAGTAAACGTTACGTACACTCTTGGGTAGGAAAGCGGGATCAATTTGGACTTGGTAGAATCATAGTGTGGACGGGCTTTGCTCATGGACGCAAGATGGAACTTGCATTCGTCGACAGATATTGTGATTATCCTGTAAACCGTCGTTGTTATGTATATTCGTAGTCATGGCTTGACAATTCAGCAGAAGAATGCATGCCCTCATGTTGCAAGGATTTGTAGCGACTGCCCTGGTTGGTATTGTCTTGTTTTGTCACCATTTTCATGAGCAATTCAGGGACCACTTGGGCAGTTGTATATATTTGTACATACACATCACTCTGCACCAATGAACTGTGATGAATTGGGGCAAGCTTTATGGAAAGAATAGGGCAACATCCCATGCGTCAAATGAAAGTTCTCATAGTCTAAAAGCATTCATGACTTCACCGCTTCCAGGTACTAACTCATTTTGTTCGGCTTCAGTGGAGGTCCTGTGTGGTTCAGTAGTAAAGTGTAGGACTCGCAACCTTAAGTCCCCGGTTCGAGCCTAACTGGAAGCACTAGGCTTTGCATAGGAGTGTCCTAAGGTAACACATTTCAGAGCCCTAGCCTAGCACTAGTGAAACCAAGAACATAAATAAATATGTGAGCTGTGGCCATGATATGACTGAAATAATGTTGAAAGCGACGCAAAATACAATTCAATATATCAATCTATCGATCAATCGGCTTTATGGATTTAATAGCGTTTTCACTACCAAGTGACCTTTTGTTTCTGTGTTTTTTAGATACTCGTATTTATGTGAAAAAACAGTGTTTCCGAGTTACTGTCTTCGCGTTTTTGTTTCCTCTATGGGTCTCTGTGTAGTCAGTCCTCATTAAATAGTTCTGAACTAACAAAAGCTGAGCTGTCAATAAGACAGTTTTCAACTTTTAGTCCTTCATGGCTACATGATCCATTTATTTAACAAATACCGGGCATGCAACCCTTATCTTAATCGCCATTTTTCTGTGGTATGTAGATCTAAGTCGTATTTTAAGTCTTATTTAACACTCGTCACTACTCGACCGATTCCGTACCTACATCTAACCTCGTCTGTATAACGATCGTTTCCATTTGAACTGCCCATCACGTGATCTTATACATGGCTGCGCCACTGTCAGTCGTTTAGCAACGACATAAACAACCTTGATGAAGTTATTCGCATCTATCTATCTGTCGGTGAAAAGTTCAATGGCAATTGATAAACCACGTTAAAAAAATGAATGTACGAACTGTTTGTCAACTGAGATATAGTTAGAAAGATTTCGATAGAAAATTGAGACTAAAGTTTTCTTTTTTACGAGGAGCCTTACGATTTTCAGAACGGTAAACCGGCGTATTTCCGGCGATGAAATGTATCGTGTAGGTGCAGATCAAGCTACCAGATACAGTCGAGGGACTTGATGGTTCCCATCACCCGAGGTATGCCGAATGTCTTATTTAAATGCCATTCCATATCTGTAGTTGGTTTTGTAGACAGACAGTCTAATCCTTAATTTCATCGTTTTCATAAACAATTAAGTTGTGCAAAGCGCTCTCAGAGGTTAACACATAAAGCGCTGGAACCAACTTTAGTTGTTTTTACAGACTGTGTAGATCAAGATCAGACTGCACAGAACGTGCAGTCTGATCTTAGATCTACACTGTCCGTTATTTTGTTACATATTCTGGCCAACACAACCACGAAAAGATAGTATTTTGGACGTTTTTCCTCATTGAAATTGACCACTTCAATTATTCAGAACTCTAAGGGTTAATGTTTTGATTCCACCCTGCGATACTAGACCCAGTTCATACCGAAGATAAAGAGCTATAGTTCCACCAACGGTCCATCAAACCCAAGGGATGCACTTTTTGTGAAGGATCAGGGGACTTTGCAGATAAGGAGGAACATCGATGATCTGTATTTATTATAGGTAGTAAGTATACCCGAGTTCATTCGGACAGAAAGCGTTGTTCAGCTGATATACTAGTGGTATTCAAGAATAACTGGGGTCAGCAACATGGTCCGTCATATCTAGGTCATAGCCTTTTCTCAACGTCATGATATCGATAGAGGATAGGCTGCGCCACACGTGAAAATATTATCGATGATGTTTACGAGATGAAATGATTTTCGATCTTTCACCGAAAAAGAAAAACAATAAATATTCTATTTATTTCATGCTTCTAACCCCTTTTTGGGGGGAGACTTACATCAAAATCCAGTACAGTTGTTTTCAGTAATATCCCGTGGCGTGCCCCCTCCGCATAACAACGCATTACAATGTTACGTAAAGCGCGAGAAATGTAGGGTAAATTACGTCATACTTCCATCTGGATGAATGGCACGAGCTGATTACCTAGGTAACTAGTGCGCGGAAACTACTGTTTCCGCCTTCAATTGAAGAGTTAAATAATAAAATCGGTATTTTTTCACAGTTCATAACCATGAAATATCAAACAATATTCCATCGTTTTTTCTCGATAAACTACTGAAAAGCGTGAAATAAATGAAAACACCCAGTGTGCATCATAATAAGAAGATGTTTAAAAATACCTATACTCTTTTGAGATATGTAAGTAATTCTTTTTCTAGAAATAACTCTCAAGAGGTCGATGGAGGATATCTTCACGGATGTATAGATTTAATGAATAGGACAATGTATTGTTACTGACAGGTACCAGGAGGATAGAGTGTTCTCTATTTTCCTCTCTAGGCATAAGCAAAAACACCGAATTTTTCAGTTATTACAGTTAACTCTTTTAACGCCATAAACCATAACAGGGGCTTTTGCCAACTCGTAGATCAAGATCAGACATCACAGAACGTGCATCTAATCTTGGATCTCTACCGTCCAATTGTTTAGTCTAGCCTATAAGATGCAAAACTTCCTGAGTTTCAGAGAAATATATTTCTGGCCGTTAAAGTGGTCGACTTGTTGTATTTTGAACTCGAAAGGACATGCTTTCGAAACCAATGTGTAAGGAATTCTGAATTTCTATATACGCAGTCACAAATTTTCACAAAATGGGGAGAAACTTTTAATTTTGTTGACTTTCTCAGAAGAAAATTTGTGTTGCTTTCAATTCGGTTAGCGTGCATCGCCAACATTGTCCGTATTATTGAGAAAGAAATTGAAAAATCCTCGCCATGATTTGAAGCAATGACATGCATTCCTTTGCTTGTTTGATCTACTTTATCGCAATAAGTCATTGTGACATGTGAATAATGTGCCGTAACGTTAGAAAAAAAAAAAATTCAAATCACTGAAAGGACCAAGAGATATTTATCAATTTAACAACGCTGCAAAACAAAGTGTAATTACTGGCTCATTTATATCGTTAAAATCATTTCAGTCTGGCTCGGTGCCGACAGAAATACTTGAGCAAAATCAAAACAGCAAACAAGTGTTAAACATGTAAATGGCTGTTGTTACTGTTACTCCTGTCGTCGTCGTTGTTGTCATCGTAGTCTTTGTTTTCATCGTTGTATTTGTTGTTGTTGTTGCCCTCAATGTTGGTTACACTTTGTGGTCTAAATACAGAACTGAGGTTTTTGTCCTGAGTAGGGCTTTGTTGAACATGCAATGGCCTTGTTGACCTTATAGATCAACATTTTGTTCCTGGAATACATTTTGTTTGCAATAGGCCTAATTCTCTTTCTCGAGAAGCTTACATTTAGCGCAAGGCATTATACGATAAACTTGCAATTATGAATAATAGAAACCCAAGACTGAGCCTATAAACCAACATTTTGTTGCTGCAACACATTTCCTTGGCAATAGGCCTAATTCCCTTATACATCTGGTTGAATACTCTAATAATTGCAGGGCAAAGTTTGTGTTACTACACATAATAGGCTAATGAAGAACATCCCATTTTCATGTTATTTACCAACTGTTTAAAAATTCAAGGCGTGAGATTTCTTGTCTAATTACCTACAAAACCTTAATTAGCTTGGTACCGTCGTCAATTAGTAAAATCAATCTCCTTCTTAAACACGAAACACATGGCTAGGGTATAAAAATGCCGGTTCTAGGGAAACTGCCCCAGGAAATCTGCTTCAAGGTAAGTTGGCCTCAGAAAAGCTGTCCCCGTCCACACTTTTATGTGTATTAAAAAAAACTATTTAGGCTCATTTACAAGCCTCATCAGGCGGCGATGGCATGTTATATCAAAAAGATAGAAATTGCCATTGATATCCAATTTTTCTTTTTCTCAATTATCCTATATTATTGTTTCAAATCTAATACTGTAATGGAAACACTTAAACGAATGGATTATACATACACAAAGAAATATAAGCATATTTCAGGAATGATATGGTGCATCCAATTCAGCGCATCTTTTAATTGGGCAATATACACATGTTTTTTCCCCATTTTAGTACTATCATCCTCATTAAATATTATATTTACAATGCATTTTTAAATGTTAACAGTACACTTTGAAGCGCAAAATTCTTTACAGTAAATACTTAAAAGCAATCGATTAACTTTGATAGGATTAAACCTTTCACGGCAATAACTTCTCCGTTTTTACAGGGTTAAACCTTTCAAAGGGAATCTAATGTCACGACAAATGTGTTATTAACAAAGCATACATGTGGAATAAATGAAATACATTAAAATAATAATCAAAAACATCAGCTTCAGTATGATAATGTTAATTTTTTTTCCCTGGGAGGGGTAATTTTCCAAGTGGGCAGTTTTCCTGTTTCCTGGGAGGGGGCAGATTTCCAGGGGGCAATTTTCCGGGGACAGTTTTCCAGGGTTCAGTTTTCCAGATACCAAAAGAATGCCTCCTTTACGGAAGAAATACGCCATATTTCGTGAACTTGGAAATTAGTAATTTATATCTAGGGTATGATATCAGATACCTTGGGCATATTTGAAAGTGTAACATATCTTATATGTTACACTTTCAAATATGCGTAAGGAATATTATACCATTTAATAAGTTTAAGAGTACAGTTTTATTACATGCACACTGAGTGAGGTAACCTTAAAGAATAAAGTCGGCTAACGCTACATCCATTTAAATCAAATGATACATCAATTTAAATCAAATGTTCAAAACGACGACCATTTTCACGTCGCAGGGTATTCGGTCTCTTCATGAAATTCGCTGTCATCGATCTGCACGTTTGTGTTGTGATTAGCATCGTCTCCAAAAAGGTTTAAAGGATTACATATGTCTGTTGAAGAATAGACTTCACTCTTGGAAAAGGAGAAAACACCGTTTTCCAGTAGCTTCTCCCACTTCCAAAAAATATTTTTATTTGAAAGGCTCATTAAAACACTAAATCCTTTAAGAAATGGTTTACCTAATGACTGTTGTCAAACTTCAAAATGATGTTTGGAAACCAGGATTTTAAATTGCAACCCGCCCACCCCTTGCCAAATATTACCGAGGGGGCGAGTTAACAGGCGATGTGTAAAACTATCTTTCTGTTTTTACTACTACATCTCGTTAACCTTTATCCTGCCCTTCGCGACCATAGCTGCACATTGCGGAGGGTGTAAAGCAAGATCAGCCTGCACATGCGTGTATTTCGATCTGGCTCTGCACTCTCCACTTCTTCTTTAGTAGTTCTGGTCATATACATCCAGTTCAAGGCCGCTAAATTTATTTGTGTAATGGTTGACACCTTGAATTCGGCAGGAGAAGGGTTATATTTAGATGCACTGTAGTACAGAACCACCATACATGTTTTTGAATATATCGCAACAACCTAAATTGAAATTGTCTTGCTATGCTTAGTGCTTAGTATAGCTCCCTTACTGTTTCAATTCGACTGCATACACTGAAATTCAAGTCTTGCACATGTCTCCTTGTAGACTGAGACAAACGAATGAATGAATGAATGTTTTGTTATGGCGAGATTGAGACAAACTATCACACAATGTTAACTTATGTCTAGCTATACTATGCAATAAAACGGCATATATTTCGGAATAGATTGTGACAAATACACTTTCTGCCCTCAGCAACACGATTAACGTTAAAACAACATATTCGGTAGGGATTAGATTTCTTATGGTGCTAGTGAACGGTTAAATCAATTTACATAATAATTCTAGAGAAACCAACCTGATATGTCGCGGTACTTTTTAAGCCCTTGTCTCAGAAATTACATTATGCAAAACACGTGAAGTTGATTTGGAGCCAGGGTACGACAAAAGGCTTGCTCGATTAACATAATTTTCACTTTATTCCCTTGGCATACGAATTTTTACAGTCTACAAATACGTTACTCATACGTTGAAAACTATTTCAATCTAATGACGCAGTAATAATAATAATGATTTCAAAGTGACGTTCTGAATTTCCGAGATATTCATCTGATCATTCCAAAACAGTGCATGTCTGATGAATTTCACTTATGTTTACTTTTTCAGTGAAAATCAGATAAGGTAATGGAACTTGCTTTCTATCATACGAAAGCCAACTGGTAATTTGATTTGGTTTTGTAACTAAATTATAATTAATAGATCTCTTCCTTCAAAGTAGTACATTATAGTGAGTTAATGAGTAATCCAATCAGCGATGCAAGTAAGTGCATAATATACGCCATAGTTATTATCAAAGCACCAAGATCAATGGCCCGGAAGTACAGATATTTTAACACTTTACCATTCGACAACATTTTAGAATCCGCCAAATTGAAGGCATTTGCAGACGACAAATTAAAGGTGGTTCAAATGACATACCTTGTCTTTGATATGGTAAAAACATTGTTGGAAATGTTTTCAAAAGCCGTTTTCTTCAGGATCGTTTGAACACGGGATTGTTTGGTGAAGGGTTAAACATTAAGAAAAAGGAACAATCAATTATCCTTTTTCTCAAAAGATTTACCTTTCTTTCAAATTTTTCCTTTTCTGTACCCATAATACAAGACAGTTATATAAGACAAAATAGTTCAAATGGTTTCCACTTATAAAAGATTAGTGTTAATGTTTTACGTAAACCAGACGTATCTTCATCCTAATTCGTAATGTCAGCTCAGGTTACTGCTAATTCGATATAGAAACTATCATACTGCAAGTACATGGGACAGCTCTTAAAGGGTCAACGAATTCTTTTGACAATAGATTTCTAGCTTTCGTTAGTTTTCTCTTTTTCGTCAACAGTATAAACACGTGTCAACATTCAAAACAAGAAAAGGCGAAAAAAAGAATTTTTGAGGGTGAAATATTACTTTTAATCCATGAGGCAAAGCCGATCCTGTCCTAAAAATAGAGCGTGTCTTCCTCTGCGAGCACCTGTATTTGTCACGTGATCAAACTAGTGTCATAGGCATTTTTCACGTGCTCTTCCGGTTGAATGATTCATTGTCTTGCCATATTTTATTTTCTCGTTTGTTTTTTGTAAACTGAAGCTTTTAGTTTTGTCTATTTTACACGCTCGGTTAGTTGGAATGACTGGCTGTTCGGAAAAGATTTAACGTCGAGGAAATTTGTTTGATTCCTGCATAGGTATTGAACAAACACCTGTCCTACCGATGTAGAGGTAGTTTGAAGTTCATAAGGACCCCCTGAACTATGAAATTGCTGGAATAATCCAAGACCGATTTTTATGAAGCTTCTCAAAGTCTTGTTTTTGCACAGTGATCAGCCAGAACAGCCGTACAAAGCAAATCTACCTGGACAAGTGCATGATGTCTTCAAGATCACAAAATACTTTCATTAAATTATATATATATTAATCATTTTTCATCAAATCTTGTACACCATTATTTCTATGTTCATACTTTTAATCAGTTAATACCAGAAATTATACTTTGATTTTTCCTATAACTTCTCACATGAAACGAAGGAAACTAATGTTTCAAGTTACTTACATGTAATTTGAACAACTACAATTTGTTTTTGCACAGTAATCAGCCAAAACAACCGTAGAATTTAATACATAATGTGATTTTCTTTTTGTTTTAATGCGTGTGCAAATGTTGTTTGTATAATTTACATATTGTTTACTTCATTTAACATCATTTAGATAAAATAAAATTCTTTTTTTACCCTCGGCTTCGCACGAAGCTGCCTTCGGCATATGTCCCGAATGATTACGGAAATATTGGTACGGTATGAGCGAATCAAGGTCTACGGCCCCTAACTCTCATATTAAAAGACGGAAGCTGCCGAGATTGGCCGAATGGCCTTTACGAAAACGTCGATGTTACACGATATTTACCGATGAGTTAGTGAGTCTACGGCCCCTAACTCTCAATTTAAAAGACGGAAGCTGCCGAGATTGACCGAATAGCTTTTACAAAACGTCGATGTTACACGATATTTACCGATGAGTTAGGGGTCGTAATCCTTAAATCGCTTACCAGTACCTTCCCGTGTATATATAAATTCCCAAAGAATAGTCGGAGTTCTATTTATATGCCTACTTATATATTCAGCATAAAGGTCAGGATCAGTTTAACTGAAGTAGGTAATAATGTCTACTAAAAAAAATGTAATTTTATGCTAAATAAACTGAAACTGAACACTGAAACCGTAAGTAAATAACTCCACCTTTACAATCTTTGGTTTTTACGTGTAAATTCATGTAAGAACTGAGGGAATTGTTGAAGGAATTGAGTTTTCCTCTCTCTTTTCCTCCCCTCCTTTTTTTTTTTTTTTTTTATAACATCTTTCTTATTTCATTCTTTTTTTAGTTTTAATTTTATTTCTGTTTTTGCTATTCTTTTTCCTCTACACTTGGTTGAATAAAATCATTGCCCGTTTAATACTTCACATTCCTTCGAAGATGCTTTTATCTTATTATTTCATTCTCTATGGGTGTTGTTTGGTTGGTTGAGATTCTTCAAAGTTTACGCCATGGATAATTACATCAGTTCTTGTTCGAAATTCAGGAAATAAGTGTTCATATACATATACCGAACATTTGTTTCAATTCAGTTCGTTGTGATGCGTCCAAATATACGAGTTTCTGGTCCAAATTTTAATTACTTCGGAGTCCTCCACTTTTTGAAAGCTGCATTAACTTTTACAAATCTTGTATTACAATCACCTTTGCTCTATCAGTGGTTAATGTCGTGTAAAACCCATTCAATGCCACTAATTTTAAGGCCTAGTGGCGGCAAAAAAGTAAACAACGTGGCTGTTAAAATGTATTTCAATTTAAACCTTTAAATATAAACCGTACTACTAGTATTTTTTCCAGCGACTAACACTTGGACCTACCTTACAACGATAGACTGTCATCTTTACAATAACGTCCATATTTTTAGATAGTATGATTTAATTCTTAACCAGTTTTATTATCCGTATTGTTTAATTTTTGCTGCTACTATGCCTTTAACGAAATCTATCTATGTAATCGTCAAAGATTTAAATTCGGCAGGATGAGGGTTAATGACATTTACAAAAGCGAATGCGTTACAAGTCAACACCGAATAGCGTATTGTGCCCTCCTCTGGAAAAGAAATTCAGATAACCAATATCAGCTTCCCGACATACATATGATGCTATTTTTTATAAGCTAGGTCACTGTCCGTTTTGTAAGACTGTGGGACCTAATGTAATGAAAACATTTTGTTCGGCAGAATTACGGCGTTTATTATTTATGACAGCCCAATCGAGCACAGAAATAACGAAATTACTACTAATCTTTTCCTTGTAGATTGTCTCTTGAACCATCACAGACACCAAAATAACCTCTAAAGATAAGTATTGTCGGCATGAAGAGTGCAATTTAGCTGACCTTGACACTCAGTGCTCATGACTGGCTACATAATAACATACTGTATATGCTCACCGTTTCGTCAACAATTTCAAATATCCCAATATCAGCTTTTAAGAAAGTTATAATTAAATTTCAGGTATATCCGCTTCCTAAATGTCGAAAAAGAATAGTTGCAGAGGGCAAATAGTATTTGGTTTGAATGATAATGTTCGACATTGTTACCAGCAGTTTCTCCTTTTTGTCTCGATGCTTTTGAAATCCCTATTTCCGAAAGTCGTTGAAAACACAAGAATTTTCGGTAAAGGGATAAAAGACATTAGTCATGTGACCAATATAAGGGCCATTGCTAAAACAAGAGACAAAAACTAATTTTTTGTCAAACGAAAAGTAGACAGCGTAACAAGTACTGGAATATGGATGTTGAAACTTTTAGCGATTTAGTATGAACAGATACAATGAAAAGTGACCAGACTAACAATTGCCGGTATTTCCTCTCTGTTTTCCAAATTGATGAAAAGTGAATTTTTTCAATTGCTGCTAAAAGTGGTGTCTGAAAATAGATATAGGCTGCACTGTAATTTGTAAGAAGATAACGCTTAAACTGTTTAAGTACAAATTCATGGACAATTATACCCATGTAGCGATGTAACCAGGAGCTTTTGAATCTACCTAATACATTTAACTAGTAAATGACCGGAACTGACCACGTTTGACCAAGACTGACCTTCCAGGCCTGTGATTGATAATGTGTATGCTTCTGACACCCTAGCATTTATTCTTTTTTCTACCTTTTACTTGGCGTGCTAGAGTTTCAAGTTTACTTATGTCTTCCCTCGTATTCAGGTTTCAGTATCCTCTGATTTCGAGAAATGAGAGAAAAAAAAAAAGATCAGGAAAAATAGACCAAAATATATTGACAAGGCGATTGAATAAAGGAAAAAATGTTTCCAACGGATGTTTCGTTTCAAGCGATTTCCCCATTTGCCGCAGTGTTATGAAAGGCTGTGTACTTCAGATATGTAAATACACATCTATGTTTTGGAAAAGGTTTGCCTGAATATGACATTTATTGATGAAATACTAAGTAAATATTTACCTCCGATCAGCAAAATGTTGGTTTTGCATATCACCATACGGAAAACCGCGAGTGTATTAATCCTTAGGGAATCATTCACAATTTTAGTTGCCCTTTCGGCCAATGTATATCAAGATAAGACTGCACAGAACGTGAAGTCTGAATTGTGATCTACTTTGTCCGCTTTTCTTCGAAATTCTGGGCAAATACAAGAAAGAAATATCAATCTGTTTCGTTTATATCTAGACTGAAAATTTTATTTGGATTATTCGTAGCTGTATGTTTTGCACTAACAATTCTGCAGATTGTACAGTGTTGTGTCCCGAGGTAATACCGAGGATGTTAGTTATAATCAAAGTACTGAAAATACTAATAGAAGGTGATGCTAGAAATATGCCAGCAAACAGGTTTTAACAGTGAATCATTTCATTAACAATTACATTCATCTGATAGTTGGTAACATCTTTTTCCTCAGATTTATGTAATGTTTTAGAGTCAGCTCAACAGCAATAACCAGTATAAATGTTGATTTTTCACATATTCATGCGACTGCTCATTTAATCATACATGTTAGTACACTTGACGCATGTCAATTTCTTTAAACTTTTGTCCCCAGTCTATTCTTATGAACACATCTTCTGAGGTAGGTAATGGATATTCTCCTATATCAAATACAAGATTAAAAATGACTTTGTAATCTCCTTAAATTCTAACTTTATTGTCAGGTTTTAATACTCAGGCCTCTGCCAACTCTCAGAATTTGAGGAGAAGGTACTTCTCCCTAGCCTGAGAATTAGGAGAAGTTTTTCAAAGTGCAGAGAAGTGGTCAGACTTTGAGGAGAAGTTTAGACAGACATTAAAAACAGGATGTGAACTGAGTTGTACAAGGAAATAATATTTTAACAATTTCACAGTTTAATTAAATACAAAACCATGTCAATACATGAAATGATATAATACTTTCTATCTTTTTAATCAATATCCTTATTCGTATAAGAAACTACTTAAATCTTTGCAACTGTGAACACAATAAAATTTTAGACCAGTCCAAATTGAAAGCATTTGCAGACGACAAATAAAATGGGACACAAAATGACAGTAACTGTCTTTGAGATCTTTGAAAACAATGTCGGAAGAGAAAAAATGCTGGTTACCAGCATTTTCTTCTTTTCCCACAATGTTTTCAAAAGCCTTCCTCTTCAGGGTCTCTTAAACTCAGAACTGTGCGGAAAAGAGCTAAAACATGTTTATTGTTTCCCCAGCTCAATCCATACACTTTTTGGATAAAAAACATTATTGAGAAGTTACTTCTCCCTAGCCTGAGAATTAGGAGAAGTTTTTCAAAATGGGGAGAAGTGGTCAGACTGAGGATAAGTTTAGACAGACATTAAAAACAGGATGTGAGCTGAGTTGTACAAGAAAATAGTAACATATGAACAATTTCATAGTTTAATTAAATACAACACCATGTCAATGCAAGAAATAATATATTGCATGTACTTTCTATCTTTTTAATCAATATTCTTATTCGTATAAGAAACTGCTTAAATCTTAGCAACATAACAAAATTTTAGACCAGTCCAAATTGAAAGCATTTGCAAATGACAAATAAAATGGGACATAAATGACTGTATCTCACTTTGAGGTCTTTGAAAACAATGTCTGAAGAGAAAAAAAATGCTGCTTACCAGTATTTTCTTCTTTTCACACAATGTTCGAAAAGCCTTCCTCTTCAGGGTCTTTAAAACTTGGGACTGTGTGGTAAAGAGTTTAAACATGTTTATTGTTTCCCCCAGGTCAATTCATTCACTTTTTTTATCAAAAAAATAAAATATATGGAAAGAGAACGTATTACTTGCTTGAATACTGGTTCTTTTAGCACACTTTTGTTTTCTTTTTTCTTAAATCTTCCAAGCACTATTATGTCCAAAATCCTGGACAGAATTTTTTGCTGAAATTCATTCTCTGTACCAGGTAAGATAGTTTCTAACAATCAAAATGAAAGCATTTGCAGCAGACAAATATATAAATGACTCAAAGGATGTAAATAATGCTAAAAAGTAATGAAAATATTTTGTCAACAGGAGAATATCTTACTAGCAGCATTTTCTCCTAGTGCCACAATATTTTCAACTTTCTCATGGTAAGTAAAATCCAGTTTCAAAAAAAATAAGGCATAAGGCTTGTGTCCAAACTAAAGTTTGGCTTTACAAGTGGCAAAAGTCATTAAAGGGTTAAAACATATTGTGAGGCAGGGAAAGGCTTGCAACCCCCATTTTCTCCTGTTTTCAGCTTTCTCATGGTATGCTAACCACAGTTTCAGGAAATCATGACACAACTTACAAGAGTACCGGTACTTTGCATCAGTCTTAATACAACAGTAAAACCTTCTAGTTCAGTTTTTTAGAGAACTTGCGACCCTTTGTGGGGCTGGTCGATACACTGATATTACTGTCTCTATCAATTTTCACAACTTTCAGTTTACTTCTTAGTTTACGCAAAGAGTCCTTCAACCACTCAGCTAATTTTGGTGTTGCCCATTCAAAGTTTGGACTATTTCCACTATCAACTAGTCTTTCTAATTCTATTTTAATTTTTTTCTCTAGCGCAAACTGTACAGGTCTTGGTTTGCAGAAGTTTGGACTGCAGTCATCATTTAATGTCAGTTTTGCAGCGGCACTTTCACTACTCCAATATTGTATCAAACAAGTAAGAGTATTTTGACAACAATTACTCTAAAGAACCAACTTGGTGACTCCATTTAATATTCTTCCAATCAAGCTTGAGTTCCATTAACCAGCTTCTTCCAAATAGAGAGACCATCTCCACACATGACAACTAATGGTAAACTTTTCTTTTGATGACGATATTTGACAGTTACTACACCTGGTCTAGAACTTTATCTCCTGTATATGTTTCTAGCAACACAAAAATAACTTAAGTTTCGCATTAAAAGTACTTTCATGGAATTTTTCCAAAATAATAGTCATAGAGGCCCGTGTATCTATTTCCATGTCACAATCTTTACCCTCAATCTGCACTGAAACATAGATTTCTGAACCAGACAGTGTGAAAAGTGGCCATTCTACCTCTTTTTCACTTCCAGACTCCGAAAATTTGATGTTCATTCAGTAAATGGACATTTGTTTATTTCTCTTGTCCCGTTTCACCCTGGGCTTTGAACTTTTGTCATCTTTTAACTCTTTACCTAACAACAAAATTGTAGAGCAGTCCACATTGAATGCATTTGCAGACAACAAAATAAGTATGGCTAAAAAATTGAACAGTGTTTTGGATAGGGTAGCAAACATCATCGGAAAAGGAGAAAATGCTAGTTACCAGCATTTTCTCCTTTTTCTACAATTTTTTCAAAAGGCTTCTTTCTCAGGGTCGTTAAAAGTCGGGATTGTGTGGTAAAGAGTTAAGGGCCTTTTTCAGAGACATCTTGCTGTGACCTTTACAGCTATGACACTTGGCATTCTTGTAGAAATAATTCTGACTGTCATGATTAGTTTTACCACCCATAAACCACTATGTGAACACTTTATCATGGGCCCTTGGTTTTTGACGATTCAATGTCCACCAATTCCACACTTACAGCCAAATCAACTGCCTTTTTCAAAGTTAATTCTACTGCTGACAATAACTTTCTCTGAGTAACACTGTTCTGTAACCCATAGACTAAACAATCACTCACCACATCTAAAAATGTCCAAAACTCACACGATTCACTTGGCCACATCAATTCTGTCAACTACTTGGTTACAGTTTCATATTCGTTTTGCATCTTACAATGAAACATAAATCGTTCTGCAATGGTGAAGGTTTCGGGTTCTTTTAAATAATGGTTTTTACTAGGTCGAAAGTCTTATCATTAAACTTTTGAGGTGCTACAAAATTACAGAGTGGGCTGTAAGTCTTAGATCCCCATGGAGATAAAAAAAAAAGAATCAGCTCTTTTTTCTAATCATTATCATCGATGCTATTTGGTATTGAAAACCACTCTGGACAGCTATTCCTCGTTCTCCAACCAGCTGTCGATGCACGGTCGACAATGCTGTATTTTACCCAGCGTGTCATACTTCAAGTTATGCTTACAGTAACTGCATACGGAGGGAATGAAATATCCTTGTCGCCACTGTTTAAGTACATGAAGTACTTCGACTTGAGGAGGATCAAAGAACTAAAATACTGAAATTGATAGCATTAATTCATGCTAATTTCCATAAAATCGTGTATCCAATCGTTTCGCATAGAGTTTTAGATGTAAGGTAAGTGTTTGAGGAGTAATGACCGCGGCTTTTGGGAATTTTCGAGTGGTTTTGGATGTTTTGGGGTGTTTCTTTTACTGCTTCATATCTGCGATATACACTTTATAAACTGGGTCAGGTCAAAGCTGCGGAACGAAACTAATTTCAAATTTAGGGCAAATTCTACGACTGTAACTCTGAAATTCATTGTTTGTGTAATTGGATTACACTGATTTTTAAAATCCGCACATTACTTGTACATATTAAATGACAAAGACGCGTCCGTTCATTGATCTACGAGGATCTATTTTTCTTGAAACTGAGGTGTAATACGTCATCTTGGGGGAAAAGCCTGTCGGTTGGCATAAGAAGGTAATGAGTCATCACCTTCTAAAAAGCACTTAGCTTCAACATGAAAAATAGGATGCATTTAGAAATCGCTACCTGTGAATATATGAGACGCACAAACTTTTGAATGCTTAAGTAAATGTTTATCTGTTGTCTCGTAGGATGTTTTTCAAAACTTTACTTGCTTTTGCGGCTGGTTCATATTAAGATCAGAGGGCACAAAACGTGCTGTTTGATCTGTGATCTACACTGCCGGCTGTGCTAAGACATTCTGGATAAAGCAACCTTGAAAGGCCTTACCTTGGATCATTTTGGTTTGAAAATGTCCGTTTTTTCAACACTTATAGGGTTAAAATCATTTCCCCAATATTTATCCCTAACCTTTCCTTTAAAAAATCAGATAAGGCGTCTGGATTTTTTTCAAAATCTAAAGAGTAGTTTCAAGATCAACGTAGACCTTTTTATGTAAATTGCATGGATAGACAATCATAGATTTTATCAAGATGTCAGATAGAATCGCTAATGCTAATTTTGATCGAGAGCTGTACTACAGTGAACTGAACAACAAACAGCAAGATCTTTTTGAAAAAAAGAAAAAGATAAATGACTTTAGAGATATCAGAATATGAATATTAGAAGTAGGCTATTTTGTGGTTCAATATTGAGGGACATAATGACAAGTAACTTCTCTAGCAGCTACCTCTTTTTCTCTTTGTTTTGAATATCGTTAAAAAATGAAATTTTCAGTTGAATACAATTTCAAGGTAAGAGATAAATCCAAATCATCGTTTGGAAAGAAGCAGTTGCTGCTAAAGATGACGTGTCTGAAAATACATATACGCATACAGTAATAGGTTACGCTTAAAGATACTCAGTTACAATCAGCACAAGGAAAGAACTAATCGCTGTGATATGTATTTGCTATGGTATGAATAAGTGCCGCTGGGTATCGATTTGAGGTGTCAAAATTGTAAATGTTGTCATAAATTTGCCTGCAAATGGAGCCCGCAGAATAAACATGTCTAAGTTTTTTACTAATCGCAAACTACTACATGTATATATGACTATATTCGATTACGTCGAAACCAAGAAGTAGGTCAACAGCCAACGAAATCAGCGAAACGAGTCATCATGAATAATCAAAAATGTAAAAATTATTTCACATCCACATGGCTCGTCGAGAATGCATAATCTTTATCATTAAGTGTGGAAAAAAGCTATTCAAAGTCGGAACATGCAGACAATAATCATCAGAGTATTCGAAATGTCGTGACTTATAAAATACGTTGTATAAGATGTCACAACAAATTTGTCAATGATTGTTTAAGAAATCGGTTTATCAGTTGGGAAGAGGAAAATACGCCAAGTTGTATAAATATCACCTTTGACATTTTGCTTACTCGTAACAACATATAAAGAGTCGCTTGCAATTTTCTTGCCGAGCCCGGTAGCTAAGTCGATAACAGACAGGAAACAAAACCAGGCGGTCGCCGGTCCCATTCCCTAGTTCGGCCAATATCTTTCCAGGAATGGACGATAGTCACTGCCAAAGGGCTCATTCCTTACCTCGCTACTTAACAATGTTCTATGTAGAAAAGAAGCCGGTGGCTTTGGAAAAATAATATGAGAAGTACTTGTCAAATTCCAGTAAAGCTTGGATAATGTTAAAAACGGGTTTTAGCACCAAACATTCAAACTACAATTTTCTATGTATTTTCAACCTTTTACCAGATTATCAGATCTTTGATTCTCCCAAATTAGGGGCAACAAATTAAACGTGCCTTAGATGATGAATTTTTGGCTCTGTAAGAGTAGACAACGCATAATTAATCGCTAATAAGTACTACAAAATACATGCTTTCCTGCAAACATACAGATTCTGGACGATTTCATGCCGTAAAAAGGTACACATTTTGCGTTGGTCAAACAACGGATTGGTCGCTTTACAATCGGTAACTCGGGTGTTTTTTTTTTTTTTGAGATTAAATAAAAAGTCATAATACTTCATCAAGATCATGCTTATTTAGATCCGATCTCATATGACATTCGCACAACCCTTTGCCAAATTCTGGAGTGATATCTAAACATATCTTAAGAGGATACATATCCCACTAAGGAAATAACATCGATTTTTCCCAGTCATCTCCCTTTCTTCTTTCTTGTGTTTTGCAAGCCATAGCCTTACTTATTTCAGTAAATTGTAATTTTTTAAGACTGGTGTGATTAAAAAATTTTGAACAGCCCCTTTAAACAAACAAACGGCACGATCAAAGGTGAACACGTCCTCCTTTGACTATTGTGTATTCATACTCACGTTGTTTGAATCTACTTTTATCAGCTATTTTAGCATATGGTGAGCAGACAAGAGAACGGCTAAATGAGCGTCAAATTCTTATTACGAAGCATCGCAGACTTTTATGGAAAAACAGAACCTTATGAATGATTAACACGTCAAGGTGCCAATGTAAATTTGCTAATTTTCCTGCATTATTTATAAGTTAAAGCAGTAAGACTTCTAACCTAATTACCATGTGGACCTGTGATTATAGGTAAATAGGTCTGCCATAGCCATCTGAAGATCTACCTTCTTTGTAAGTATTTTGTTAAGTCTTTACAAAACAGCAAAATTTTCCACTTTGCCAAATCCAAAGTATGTACAGACGAAAATTAAATGCCGGACAAATGCTTGGAATTGTCTTTCATTTAGTTAAAAAGAATGTGGGTAAATGAGAAATTGCTTGTTACCAGTATTTTCTCCTTTTCCCATAGATCTTTTAAAAGCCTTTTTTCCTAGGGGCTTTTTAACTCAGAATTGTTTGGTAAAAGGTTAATCATATTGCACCTGGCTTGACTTCTTTGTCGCTTTTTGAATTAATCTATAGTTTATAATACGGTTCAGTTTTTACGAACGGAGAGGATTTATAAGAGCTTTGAAAACACTACTGGAAAAAGGGAAACATGCGTCTGTCCCCGACAACGATTCATACCTTGTCAAAGACGTACCCCATCGTTGTAGCCACACCTAATATGTTGAACGAAAATACATTCAAAATGGACCGGTCTAAAACCTATCGTCCGGTTTCAAAAATTCAAATAAAGACGTCATAGTGACGTAAACCAAGAATTTTGAAGTCTCTGACGGTTACAAATTATTCGTTTTTGTACATAAAGGACTTCGACCCTCCAATTATTTAGATGAACTGTCAGAAAAACACATACATGTGACTTTGGCAGATGTGTGCTACACCGTCATCGTTTTTTTTTTTTTTTTTTGAACTGGCTATGAACTGGATCACTGCTTCAGATAGCCTAATCTAGTGTGATTTTTTTCTTTCGAAAATTATTGCAGTTGAAAATGACGGTGGTTGGCTTTCTAGCCGGTTTTCTTGCCCTGGATGCTTCTGAAAAGCTTACTTTTTGGTTTGTTTGTTTATTTGTTTGTATTGGAGTTTAATGCCGTTTACACAGCTTAGGTAATATCAAGGCAATCAGTGCACCTATGCACATGTTTTTCTGGACTCACACCAGTACCTAAACAACTGTCTTTCCAAGCCACTGACAACTTTTCTCACACGCATCAGAGGTGAGCGGCGAACAAAAAAATGCCGCATCCGGGTATCGCTTCCGCGACTACCAGGTTACGAGTCCGATAAACTAAATACTGAGCTACCCGGCCGGGTTTACGTTTCTGTAATCAATAAAATGACTCATGCAAATAAAATAACACATGTAATTTATTAAAATTCATTAACTGACTAACATGAATAATTCATATTACGTTTGCCTTTTAAAAGCGCTCCCTACGCTCATAATAATTCTCTTATACTGAGCAAGTAACGGTACCAAATCTAGATCAAAGGAATTGTTTGGAAAAAGAGCGCGTAGGCAAACAAATGGTACAGTGAGCTGAGATGACTTGTGATACCATCCTCCAGGTCTTCATAATTTGACAGTCTTTTTATTATTATTATTATTATTATTATTACTACTACTACTATTGCTATCATTATTGCTATCATTATTATCATTAGCGTAAAGATCGTAGATTGTTGTCATACAATATAATTCTTTTATCTGCTTTGATATTATTTTTAATCGCCATCATTGTTTCAAGTTAAGAAATGTCTTAGAAATGCCAGTTGTCACAGCTCATCTTTTTTTCTTTTCGATACTTTCCCAAATTCATTTAAGGAAAAGCCAAAACTTATTGTAATATACCGACATAGCACTTTGAACACTTAAATTATTATTTAAAAAAAAAACCATCGGCAACAAAGCACCGATGAGACATACCAGTCAATTACGAAAATGGCGCCTATCCATCCCGAGCTCATATTTTACGGTTATTAAATGCGACATAATGATACGTATACGACGAAAGAGCCCTTAAGGCACTTACTACCGAGATACAGTCTGGGGTATCCAACATTTCAAAAGAAATGATCCATTAAACGGGGGTTTAAACTATGCAGACATAGCATTTTGAACTATTTTTTAAAAAAATACCATCGGCAACAAAGCATAGATGAGACATACCAGTCAATAACGAAAAAGGCGCCTAGCGATGCAGAGCTCATATTTTCATCTGAAGAAAGTATTGCAGCCCGCGCAGGCTGACCTGGCTAGATACATTTTGCTTTTGCTATTGGTCAATTTTTGTGTCTACCTCCCCTTTCAGTTGGTTGTTTAACAAGATGATTTATGAATCCATAATTCTATGATGACTTGCTTGGTATAATGCATTACTTTAGGGAGATGTATTGAACTTTCGCAAGAGCATAGCTCAAACATATCAGCCTCAACTGAAATATGTATGTGCAGATCTAAGAATTTGACTTGCTCATCTAATTTGCATTCGTGAAAAGGGGGTGATTATGCGAGCCATAACCACTTCAAAATGGAAAACGTGGAACACAGCCATTGACGTGTTATAATGACTGAATAGAATCACAGTGCTTCCGGTGTGTCAGCGCTTTGACTTGTGTATCAGCATGCAATGGTGCAATAAACTGCATGATTGATATGTCTGACATCAAAGGATGTAAACATCACATGAAGCTATAGAAACGCCCATATTGCGTGAAGAAGTGGATTAGCGCTGTATGGCACAGACATATTTGAGCCATTGTTATTAGACTTTCTTCTTACTTTATTAGTCTATGTTCTTCGTCACGTTTCGATATAGCTACATCTTTTCTGCATCGGTGCCTGACTAAATAACTTATCCTTGAATAATTTATCCTTTGACAGTTGCAAGTGCCTTTGATTTGTCAAATGGTACAAGCCCCCCTAGTAACTTGGCCTGTTACACAGTAAATTAAATTAACAATTCCAGTTATTTGTATTGGCAAAGTCGTTTCAAAACTAAAGCTGTTTTTTTTTTCCACAATGCACGAGAACACTCAAAAGTTCTGCATGCATATGAAATATTCTTATATGTCCTGTAATTGAGTCGCTCTCTGGAAAAAGGTTTAACTCTTTACCAAACGGCAAAATTTTAGACTGGTCCAAATTGAAAGTATTTGCAGACGACAAGATAAACGTGACTCAAAAAATTGAAACTTGACTTTGAAAGAGTAGAAAACATTGTGGGAAAAGGAGAAAATGCTGGTTACCAGCATTTTCTCCTTTTTCCAGTGTTTTCAGAAGGCTTCTTCGTCAGGGTCGTTAAAACCGCGGATTGTTTGGTAAAGGTTTAACGTATTTCCGTAATCCATTATATTACGGAAGTCGTTGCAGTATATGGATCAATTTTGTCTACCAACCAGTTGAACCATATGGGTACAATGGTCTCTTGAAATCATGCAAACAATTTACTAAAGCCAAAAAGCTTCGTGTCTCACAGTTTTTATTCAGAAAATACGACACTTTCTACGACGTCCTTGAATTTGAAAGATGCCAGACCTAGGAATTTTTTTTTTTTGGCCAACTTTTTATTTATTTTGCAACAGCAGCAAGAGAGTTCTTTATGGGCCGAATTTCGGGAGAAAGTCTATGCAAAAACGTTTATGATAATTTTGCGTCAAATCGGCTCAATGCAATCAGAGGATAAGACGACAAAAAAAAAAAAAAACCAGCAAACACATAAACGCATAAGGGTAGGACGTACAGCTGTCCGTGATAAATACAAATGAGCCAAGCTCTGTAAAAAGGGGGCTTGATGCCTCTGCGAAAAGTATCGACCAGGCCAGCCTGCGCAGTCCGCGCAGGCTGACCTGAGCAGAAACTTTTCGCTAATGGTCAATTTTCTATATGTCCAAGGACCAGTCCATCTCATGATTTGGTCAATTGTTCAAAAAAGTGGCTATAATGGATCCATAATTAAGTGATGACTTGATTGGTATGCAATAACCCCCTTTTGACAGAGCATGGCTCAAATTCTTTGGCCTTTGGCAAGTGTAACGAGCCCGGTGGCCCAGTCGGTAGCGTAAATGACTTGAAACCAGGAGACCGATGATTCACACCCCCAGCTTTATCTGTTTCCTTCCGAGGCTTGATGATAGTCATTGCGACAGGATTCATTCCTCTCTCACCTCTGATTAACGTTTCAACGATACTTGTGAGGGAAAATAGCTAGAAGAATATTGTGCTAAGTATTGGTAAGATGAACTCGAGGAAAGCATGGATAAGTGCATCGGACACCGCGATGTAACTGATATAATGATGCAAACAAAACATCGGCAACTGGAGCTGAAAATGAAAGGGTTTAGAAAAGCCGTACTCAAAGTGCAAGAACACAATTCCTGCAACTGTCACTATGTTTGCCAAGTCTTTACCAAGCGCGCAACGTGAGTTTACCAAATTCAAGGAGATAACAAAACAATAGAATCGTCCAAAGTGAAAGTATTTGCAGACGACAAATTAAATGTGGCTTAAACAATGGGTTTTGTCTTTGATAAGGTGGAAAATTTGTGATAAATGTAGAAAATGCTTATTACCGGCATTATTCTTTTTTCCAACAATGCTTTCAATTGGCCTCTTTCTCGGGGTCTTTAAAACTCGGGATCGTGTGATAAAAAGTTTAACCATAACCTTCCCAACACTACGGCGAGCCGTCAGAGTTCACAGGTTGTTTTTGAACTCGCTCATTTTGTACTGCACTCATGGCGCGTTTTATGCTACTGCACCTATATTCCGTCGCCTAGGTAACGCAGTAACGACGCAGATTAGGTCTAACAAGGTTATTAGCAAAAATAAGTCATTACATTTTTAGATCGAAACTTCTGGGGTTTTTTAAATTTAAATGCATTGATCTATCCAGATTCATTTTCAAAAGAAGAAAAAAAAAGCTTTTCTTTGGTTTATGCAAGCGTTGTTATAAGTTAAATTGTTTACTTGTCAGTTTGCATCTTTGTGATTTCATTTCTGATAACTCACTGAAGTGAAAGTTGACGTAAAATGTCAAACGAAATAGAACTAAAGTGATTTTTATGGTCTAAGGTGTCATCTATTGTCGATATAGTGGGATGATATGAAGGGATGCATATCCGTGATGCCTTCCCGTCTAAAATGATTGGCTTCCTGCTATTTTAGCCAAGGCACTGAAACTTGGGAACAGTTATTTCTGTTGTAATGGTAGCATAAAGAATTAGATGTTAGTAAAATATATAGAAAAGAATTAAACGAGCCACACCTTTAATTGGGCTAAATTATCGTTTATATGGCTATAACAACCTTATTCCAGTAGGGTGGAATTACAATACAATACAATACAACAATGTTATAAAATACCAAAGGCCTCCGGCCCATAATACATTTCATCTGAAAATATAAAGTACATCAGGATTCACATATCAAATACACTTTACTTGAACTATATGTGCAGAGACATGTTTTATATTCTGAAGATTTTCTGAAGGCGCCTTCCAAGGATGATCCCGATGGACTCTTGATTTTACTATAGTTTTCAACTTACACCAAAGAAGAAATAAGTCAACTGTAGTTTTGTGACAGATTCTCCGTTTTCTTTCCTGTTTCGGACATATTGATATGTATTTCTTACCATCAACAATTTTAAAGATATTATATCCCAAACTATGCTAGCTGCTTTGCCGTGTCTTACCTTGATCAATTTCCAGGAGTGACACAGAGTAACATCTGAGGGAGATATAAAATCTATAGATTTTTAACCCTTTACCAAGCAATCCGGGGTTTAAACGATCCTGAAAAGGAACTTGAAGACTAGTGAAAACATTGTGGAAAAAGGAGAAAATGCGGGTGACTAGCATTTCTCTTTTTTTCAATAATATTTTCTACCCTTTCAGACAAATCCGACCCATTGAGCTATATTTAATTTATTGTCTGCGAATGCTTCGAAACTAAGGTACCGATAAAATCTTAACAAAAAACTTCTTCTCAACGACCAAAGCTTTAAAGACTTACATTCATCATCTTAGGCTATTTTCTCAATCACGCGAACACGTAAGAAACGTAATCTTTAGCCCATTTTAAACTCTCATACTGCTAAGTAACTGCGCTGAAATTGTTGTAACATAATAAAAAACGGGCAAAATGATGCCATTTCCAATTTCGTTTGGTCTGAAAAAAAATCTCAGTGCGTCTGACTGTTTAGATTCGTGATCAGACTGCGCCTTTTGTCCAGTCTGATTGTTATCTACACTGCCCCCAAACGCTCATTTAGTCGCGCTAAGCAGCCTAAGGAAGAAGACATAAAGACAGTGAAAACTTTAATGCATGCTTCAAAATGTCTAATCAAAATAGGATGGCAAACTGGTTTTAGCAATATAGGGCTGAAAAATTCTCTGTGCAATCATCTTCTCGGCAACATCAATAATTATACATCGCCGCTTGTCAAAATAAAATTTATGGCTTTAATTCAAAACACATAGAACCGAATCAAATCATCACATTCGTCTTCTTTCATTGCAAAAACAGTGTTGTTTGGCACCACAACAAGGCGTCTTAAAGTATTACTCAACGAAACCAGGTCAATCAGTTTCGGTATTAGATAAGTACAGAACAGACTCGTAATCTTTATTTCTTCGGTTCGACTTTCTTAAGCTCTTTCCAAAGACCGACAAAAGTCATTTCGATTCGACAACATTCACTGATTTTTTTTTTTTTTTTTTTCACCGTATAACATAGTTTTGACTTTCCTTATATGGGAAAGTAGCCAGTAGCTTGGAGAAAAAATGTGTATATCACTAACAAAGAAACTCGAGGAACGCTTGGATATATGCAAAGACCCTGTGATATAACTGAAAAAATGTTGAAAACGGCGTCATACATTAGGCATCCAAACCAAAGCGTAAAAAGGACAATTTGTTTTTAGAAGAAGGTCACAACTAGACCGGTACTACATTCCATACGAATCTCGATTATCAAAGCCACATGACTATGTTTAATATCATTCACTGCCACATGATAATTTAAAAGACAATAATAAATACATATGTCTTATTTCAAGCGTAAAAACCATACGATTGCATTCAGTAAAAAGAGGGGAAATTTCTGACGTTTGAATAACGGGGTGGTCGTTTTAGACTTTGTCTATTTTTATGTGATCAGATTATGACGTCATCGTGCTGATTAGAATACGAATCTACTTAATCGACCATGTTATTGATTATGCTACATTCAAACGAGATACTCTCGCGTAAAATCCAAAATATCTTCAGAGGATCCGTAACTCATTCAGTAAATACCATAAAAATAGTTTTCTTATTTTTGTCTTTCTTGTTTACTCATGGTTTGCTACATGTAGCTATCGCCTTACTGAATTCAGGAATGAAATTTATTTCTAAGGTTAGTGAAACTATAAAAATCTTACTAGCCACCCTTAAAGAGTTGCGAATACAACAGAAATATGGCTTGCAACACGCGAAAAGGGGCATTCGGACATTTACGTAAAGTGTCGTTTCGGATCAGCCTGCGCAGTCCGCGCAGGCTAATCCGAAACGACACTTTCGGTTTTTATGTAATTTTCTGTTTTGCGCAAGTCTACTGTAGCACAAAATCTAATGTAGACGTAAAGTGCCGTCTCGGATTAGCCTGCGCGGACTGCGCAGGCTGATGCGAGACGACACTTTACGCAAATGTCCGAATGCCCCTTTTTGTGTGTTGCAGGCCATATATCTTTTACGTCATTAGATGAAATAAGGTCTCTCTGGTGCCAAATATGGGGCAAGGGCACCTCCTCCCCCAGGGTCGTCAAAACAAGGGATCGTTTGGTAAAGGGACTATTTGTCCTCAGTATCATGATGATTCTAATTTCAGGCGGATTACTTATTTTAGTACGCGTTAAGCAGACGAAAATCCGTCTGGACACTCTGTATTGCCCAAACATTACGACGTTGTAAATTGCCAGGGTCCGTATTCATTAACCATTCTAAACTGCATTCCCAGCCTTATTCTAGATTTAGAAAGTATTGCAAATTCTGATTGGATAAACCATTTGGTTAAGCCAATCAGTCATTGCTTTACTTTCAAATTTCGAAAATTCATGAAATCTTGGTTCTGATATACAGACTTTTACGGCGAACTCGTGACTGGGTAATCGACATCCAAAAATGAATTGCAGGAAAGTACTGTCCAAAAGATACGAGCCGCGCTCGATCAAAGGGAATTAAATGCATCTCCGTATTGCATTATACAAAACAAGTCATCACACGATCATGGATCTATAAAATTCATTTTGTCTAGCAACTAATTTATGAGGTACAATGGTCCTTAGAAAATTGACCAGTAACAAATAGTTTCGATCCAGGTCAGCCTGAGCGGACTGCGCAGGCTAACCTGAGTCGAAACTTTTTGCAAATGCTCAGAGCATGACTCATTTTGTTATTCGAAAGTGTGGGAGCTCCAGCGAAATGCGTATGCTTACATTATAGCGTTGCTTGTCTAGGTAATGATCAATGGTGGCGATTGGCCAAATCCGATAGGTTCCTTGTATCTTGTCTTACAGTTCTTTCGCGTGACATGCTTGAGCGATGGTCTGGTGGTAAAACATACGAGGGCTGAGCAAAAAGTTCGTGGAATTTGTTAATTAAAACAAGAAATATGTTTTAAAAAAGATAGACGGCGTAAGAGATACTGGAATATGAATATTGAAACTCTTCTTGTGGCTCAATATGAAGTAGAACAATGAAAAAAAACTTCACGAGCAGCTGTACCTCTTTTCCCTCACTGTTTTTCATTTGTTGAAAAGTAGTACAGGTTTATTTGGTAACGCTTTTAAAAATATCAAATTTCCAAAATATGATCGAAAGAAAAGAATCATTCTCTTCTACATTAGTTTGCTACGGTATGAATCAAGGCCCCTAGGTATCGATTAGCGGTAGCAACACTTGTTAACGGTGGTTTCATAAATGTTCGAGCAAATATGCCAGCAAGGGCTAGCAGAATAAATATGTGCACATTTTTAACCAATCGCAAATTACATTCTATTCATTCTTTATCAGTACCAAGAAGTAGGTCAAAAGCCAGCGCATGCAGCTACGCCGAAAAATTACTACTGGTGCTAAAATACTTAAATTTTCATTTGTTTCAGATCCATTCATAACGGACAAAATTGGAAAGTTTAAATAAAAAAATGATCAAAAAACGTAGTTGCAATGACTCCTTATACAACGATGATAACGGCTACCCGGAGCACGTCATGGCCTTAACGTCATTTAACAATGATGAGTTCTCTGGCGGATCATCTTGAATACCCTTTCGTCTTTTTTTAAACCGCACATGGCACTTGAATACTGGAGATTTTTTTCTTTCCAACTGTATAGCTTTACCTCAGCTGCTTTTAATAAATCAAACGTTTCAGACGGAATATGCACTACGCCTTTTTAACACAGAATTTTATAGCTGCGTGAGTGTCTACCACTTCCGAAACCACCATTTTTTGTCATGTTTTTCCATCGATACGTCTCACAAAAAACTATCGGACTAATGTTGTTTTTTGGAAGTGATATCAGACATTTTGCATAGAATGTCAAATGGAGCCATCCATTACGTTGACTTAATTTCAGCATATTTGAATCGGAAAATTTTGAAATATTATCGTGTATTAAAGCGTGACAACAGTGACTTTACGGCGTGCCCCGGGGCAGGAAACTTTGCGCTTTTAAGGGTGAAAATAAATATATCTAAATTAAAATAAGACCGGTGATTTTTTTTCCTGGAAATTGATGTAGGACAATGATTACACAAGTGAAAATCTGAACAAAATCGAACATCAAATTAAAAAGTTATGAAGGAATTCCACGAACCTTTTGCTCATCCCTCGTAGGACCCGAATGAGAAGGTCTCAGTTTCGATGTTTAGTTTTTTTTTTCTGTCAGGTTCGATTCCCAGCCAGTGAATAGATTTTCAGAGAAGTTCAGTGTTTTCCAACCAGCGTTTTTTTTTTTCCTTTAATGATTTCTACCCCCAAAAATAGTTCCATCATTCCAATGACATTTAAATTACCGTCTGCAAATGTTTTCAATATGGATAAGTCTACATTTTTGTCGTTTGCTAAAGAGTTAAAATCTATCACAGTCTTTCTCCCCGACGGAATAAACAAAAAATTGCCATGGCACGGAGGGACCTGAATCCATCATCAGCATCTGTTTATACGCAAAATTACTCTAAAATCGCTACAGCTAACATCAGTGATATTCGCATCATATTTAAGAGGAAATCTTGGTAGGAATTACTTAAGCTCGCTCCTGGTAAAAGAGGATTGCGTCGGCAGAGCAAGTAATAAATTACACTTGAACGGAATTTGCCGGGTTTTTTTTTCAGGAAAGGTTACTAGAAACTATTTATAATGTCTAATAAACCTGTCTCCTTATGTTACACAATGGGATATATAAATTCCTGAAGTAGCTGTGAACGTATATTGTCCAATCTTGCAGTAATTGAGTTGTTTTCTTTGTCAGACCTATAACTTTATCCTCCGAGAAGCGTTTTCTCAAAATTTGATTTATTCTACTTTACACTGTCTTCGATAGGATTTAAATTCAGAAACGAAAACCAGTGCACATATTTTCAAACTGTGTGCGTTTTCTCTTCTATAGTATGTGCAACATACTGTCCTTTCCACCGACCTCTCTTTCTCTGTCAACAAAATTAATCTAATGTTAGACAACCCCTGTTGCATTTACTTCTATCGAATATAGAAACCATTTAAATCTTTACTGGAAGAACAAATCCAAACTGAAATCGTTTACAAAGTGTCGACATATCTGTGACGCCATTCGCACCTCTACATCACATGATTTTGTTTTTTTCCACGACCCTAAAGAAGATGGCTTGAAACCATTGTGAGAAAACAAGAAAACACTGCGAGCCACAATATACTTCCTCTCCCACAATGCTGTCAACCCGTCCAAAGACTATCAAAAAAATGCTATGTGAAAAGGGGACTTAATGCATCTGCGAAAAGTATCGACCCAGGTCAGCCTGCGCAATCCGCGCAGGCTGACCTGGGCCGAAACTTTTCGGTATTGGTCAATTTTCTGTATGTCCAAGGATCAGTGTGCATTATGATTAAATCGGTTGTTAAAAAAGTGGCTATTATGGATCCAAGATTATCAGATTGCTTGATTGGTATAGTGCGTCATGGAGATACATTAAGCCCCCTTTGGCCAGAGCATGGCACAAATGTACTTGCCTCATTGCAGTCATCAAGATGTCGACATTTTTTGTGACGCCATTGGTGATCTTAGATACCCCTTAACCGGACGATTTACGACCCTGAGGAAGACGACTGTGAAATCATTTCGGAAAAAGGAATACATGTATATGCTCGTAACCAGCAGTTTCTCCTTTACCTACATTGGTTTCCACTGTTCCATAGGCAGCTCCCGTCATTTTAGCATTTCAAGTCTCGTAAATAAAACTTTTTTTTTTTTTAAAGGACGAGTCTTAAACTTTGTCGATTTGGTAACAAAAGTGAAATTTAATATAAAGTTCAACGATTTCCACCATTTTAAGTTTACATTGTCTGATTGCTTCCCAAGAGTGAAAGCTTGCTCTCTGTAGTTGAATGCTAGATAAAAAGAATAAAAAATCCATCCACTAGTGGAAAATTCTATCCTATCGTGATTTCAAATTCCTTTTGCATGCCCTATCGGAGAATGTAGTTCTAAAATCATACTGCACTTTCTGTGCTATCCAGTCTGTATCGACATTATACACAAAAATGCACTGAGTCGTGCTGAGAAGTTTAAGTGTTAAGTACTTCGATATATCTGGATATCTGGATCAAACCCCTAGCTCGGTGAATTTCTTTCCAAGGATTGAAGATAGTCAATGGGACAGGACTCAATCACTTCTCATCGCTGATTCCCCCCCCCCCTTTTTTTTCAGCGATTGTTATGTGAGAAAGCAGCCAGTGGTTTGGGAAAAATATTTTACGAAATATATGTGAAAGAAACTTAGGAATGCATGGATAGAAGAACTGTCGTAGTGATACAACTGACATAACATTAAAAACGGCGTTGAACACCGTACAAACAAATTAATAAACTTTGATTTATAGCAATGAACGTACTCGTATTAAATCACTCGTTAAAATTAACTACATTTGGCACAAACTTTGGTTATGAGTTTTAGAAAGCATCCATCTAGAGTGATTGATAGAAGTTGGCCTGCAAAACGCGAAAAGGGTCATTCGGACATTTGCGTAAAGTGTCGTCTGGGATCAGCCTGCGCAGTCCGCGCAGGCTAATCCGAAACGACATTTTCCGTATTTATGTAATTTTCTGTTTTGCGAAAGTCTAATGAAGAACAAAATCTAATGTAGTCGTAAAGTGCTGATCCGAGACGACACTTTACGCAAATGTCCGAATGCCCCTTTTCGCGTGTTGCAAGCCAGTTGTAGAATCTGTTTTCCAATCGATTCAAGGCAATAGGTTTGATTTGAAGTATGGCGCCAATTCGCAATCAAGAAAAAAAGTCATGGTAAGTCTGTAATTGACTTTTCCAATAAAAATCTTGTATGATGAGCCGTAAAGATGGTATCAAGCTGCTCTGAACATAATATTTCATTCAAACTTCTCCACCCACATCATAAAAATTATCTTTTTGATAAGACTGTAAGATGCTCTCAAGCTGTTCAAAATATACGTTGCGTAATTCATTTCGAACTTTTCCAGATGCAGAGAAAGGAAAATGCGAAACACTGTTTTTTTTTTAGATAACGCTGCTTGAAAAATACATGTTAACCTTTCGGCGCCAAAGGTGAAAGCAGGACTTTTGCGGATAGGATAGATGCAGATCAGACTGCACTAAACGCGTAGTCTAATTTTGGATCTATACCACCCCCTTGTTTGTCATGCCTTTAAAATGATAATGTTTTAGAGTTACAATGGATGTTTTTTTTTTTCCAGTTTTTCGAAGAATGTCAATATATATTTGGTGCAGACAGAGGTAACAGTTACCTCTTCTAAGGTCTCCTTTTGAAATTAAAACGTTTTTGTTGCTAAACAACAAATCGTCTCAAAGTCAGCATAGTTGCTTTGTAGACCAAGATCAGACTGCAAAGTTATTTGCTAAGTAACTACCTCATCTATATATCTAGGTGCCATCATGGCCGGCGAGTTTGAAATTCGTTCACTTCTATATCCAGGTTTGTGAGACGTAATGAAGATCAGCGATGATGATAATGTCCAAAATGTTTCCATTGTATATGAGTCATGCTCTGCGAAAAGTATCGACCCAGGGCAGCCTGCGCAGTCCGCGCAGACTGACCTGGGCCGAAACTTCTCGCTGTTAGTCAATTTTCTGTATGTCCAAGGACCATTCTACCCCGTGATTAAGTCGGTTGTTAAAAAAATAGCTGTTGTGGATCCATTACTATGTGATGGCTTGCTTGGTATAATGCATCACGGAGATACATTTTAAGCCCCCTTTGGCCAGAGCGTGGCGCATACACAGATGAATTTGAGATGTTGGGTTTATTTTCGGATCGCGATTTTTAGGTGTAGCCGTACAATGTAAACGTTGGCTTTTAACCTTCTTCCTGGTATTAGTCTCGCGCACACACATACGGACAGAAGTGACAATATATGCCCCCCACCCCATTTCATGGCGGGTGTATAACAAGAGGCAACTACTGGCATTATTATTTTCTTCCCCTTATTTCTCATCATATTGAACCTGAAGGGTTTCAATACTCATAATTTAGTACCTTTTTCGTCGTCTTTCTTTTTGAAATATTTTCCTTGTTTCTTTTTACGCGAAGCATTTTTTTTTTTTAATTTTGAAACTTCAGAGTACAGAAATAGTAATTTTTACGGTGGCACAAAAGTGACATGGAAGATATATTTTATAATACGTGTGCACGCGGTAGCTAATACGTGCGCACGTAATAAGTAATACGTGCGCACGTATTAGCTCTTGCGTGCGCACGTAGTATAAAATATATCTTCCATGTCACTTTTGTGCCACCGTAAATTTTTTACATTCCGATCTGTACTTTTTTTTTTTCAGATTGTATAGAGAATAATCAACTGGTGGTGTGTGATACTAAAAATCTGTCACTAGAATGGGGTGTGATGCGGTTGAAAAACGAGTCCGAAGGACGAGTTTTTTAACCGCATCAAACCCCATTCGACTGACAGATTTTTAATATCACACACCACCAGCTGATTATTCTATTCATCATATTCCTAATTCTCCCTTTGTTTGCTAATAATTACCAAGAAAGGTAGGTATACATGTATAGGACTTTTCTTTACAAACACATGATCCATTTTTGGCAGAAGCAGCTGACTCAACAGATGACGTAAAGCTCCAGGGTATGTTACGTCATCTATCTCTCCATTTGAAGGCATGCATTGTTTTGCACCTTTACAATTTAAAACCAGCCATGGATATGAAATTAGAAGAAAATACAGTTAACCCTTTCCCACATGACAAGTTTAAGACTTTCCCTAATTATAGGATAGAAAACATTATGGAAAAAGAAGAAAGTGCTGGTTGGTTGCATTTTCTCGTTTTCCCACAATAGTTTGCAAGAGCTTTCTCCCACAAAAGCTATCTTCTTTTCTCGAAATGTTTTCAAAAGATTTCTCCCACAAGGTCGTTAACTCAGGGTTGTTTGGAAAGACTGTACCGAAAATCTTTTCACTGTGCTATTGTTAAGTAAAGATGTTTGAAGCAGAGACAGAAACATTAGACTGTGAGCAATAAAGGAAAAAAATAGTTCCGGCAAACATTCTAAAACTATATCACCACTAGTGATGATACCATATCATCACTAGTGATGTTATTCACTGTGAAAAACTGAAAAAATAATACACTGAGGAATCCCAGTAATTTACTGATGGGAATGTAATAAATACATGTTATCATAGGTGCACAAAAGAATGAAGCCTCCAAAAGATATGAGCCATGCTCTGTGAAAAGGGGGCTCAATGAATCTGCGAAAAGTATCGATCCAGATCAGCTTGCGCAGTCCGCGCAGGCTGACCTGGGCCGAAACTTTTCGCTATAGGTCAACTTTTTGTATGTACAAGGACCAATCTACCTCATGATGAAGTCGATTGTAAAAAAAAAAAGTGGCTATTATGGATCCATAGGTACTTGATGGCTTGCTTGGTACCATGGATCAAGGAGGTGCATAAAGCCCCCTTTTGCTAGAGCATGGCTCATATTTAAACCACTATTTAACAGTTACATGTCGACTTTATACCTCTCTCGCGTCAATTCAAGTCCTTACTTTTCTGACTTATCTGTTCTTAACTTTTGAAAAACAGACGGTACAATTTAAATCTGTCCATGTTGAACGTTTAAATTTGCTGACGACAAACTTGAATGTTGCTCAAACGATAACAATTATCTTTGATAGAGCAGACAAATTATCTTTGATAGAGTAGACAACTTTGTGGAAAAAGGAAAAAATGCTGGTTACCAGCTTTTCCTCATTTTCTGACAATATTTTGGTCAAAGACATTGTTTTCCTTTAAGACAATGAGTCTGTCACAAAACATCGTATTGTAACATAACATGTGAATACAAGCCTAAGAGTCTTTTCTGTCCATATCATAATCATAATTTCATAATAATAAAGTTGTCCTCTTTTTTTAATGATATGAAAAAAGCCCCAAGAAAGGTGCAGATATACTAGCTTGTAGGAAGGAATGGCTGCCTCTGGAACAGTCTTCACCGTGAGTATAAAGCTTTTTGTCATATTCTCCTTTTGCTAGCTCTTTTCAATCCCACCTGATTATGTTCTTATTTCATAAGTCAACCATTCCTTATTTTCCAATTTCCTTTTTTTTTTCTTACGTCATCAATTAGCAACCCACACATCGCAAGCCCGTTTTTCCTGGTATGACGAATCACTACGCAATTGTAGTAGAGTTAACTTGACCTTGTTCCATTGTGTCGTCCACAAAAAGGGTCATCGATTTCGTGTTTTGTAATGAGAAAAGCGTCTAAGTGTGTAATACCGTCCCTGATGAAATCCTAAGAAAATGCCTGCAGAATGAAATGACGCACAGAACGACAGTGCCTTTTGACAATGGAATAAATCAAATGCATAGTTTTAACCCTTTTAGCGCCTTGGACGAAAGCAAGGTTTTAATTACGGACGATATGGATTATGATCAGACTGCAGAGAATGTGCCGTTTGGTTTTGGATCTGTTGCGTCCGATTTTATAATCAAGCCTATAAGATAAAACTCATTTAAAGTTTCAGTGGGTCGTATTTACAGCCGTCGAAAGAGCTCAATTTTATTTATTCACCCTCTTTTTTTAAACTTTTTGTAATACATGTATATAAGGTAAAACTGGCCAAGCTTATCAAGCTGATAACTGATACTTAATATGGGCATACTATGGTTCAATATTGTTCGATTCATGAGGGGAAACTAAGAAATCGAATGAAAAATCATTATTTTTTTAACCATGCATCATCCTAGCAAAGTTACGTTTTAAGTGACACCTACATAGGGTTATTTCATCCTCGGAACCCAGGTTTGAAGCATTACGTTACTCTCTCGAGGTTGTCAACAAATATGGCGGCCGTCGGCGTGCTTGTCTCCTGTGAGATATGCCATTCTGCAATACAGGGACGACACTATCGATCTTTGTGTACGATTTTAACTGACAATCTTTAGGTGTTAAGCCGAAAATCTCTTTTAACGCTTCTCGATTGTGGTGTTGATGGGCGCCGCCATATTAAAAGTATCGCTAAGCTTGATTTGCAACGAATGATGTGATTGGATATCGACAAGTAAAAAATAGAAATGACTGAGATCACCAATCAAAATGCTTCATGAATAATTCATGAGAACGAGGAAACGCCAGCGAAATAACTCAGGGGCGATAACAGAATAAATCGAAACTGGGTCACCGAGGATGGGTTATTCAGGAATTACTTAATCTACATCCATATTCAATTATCGCAATTGTAACACGCATGCGCGAGTAAAAATTAGGTTTGCGAGTATGTACTGTAGCAGTTGAGGTAGTTTAAATTTAAACACATTTTATTTCATTTAAGTTGAAATGGGGGTTGGACCACAAGTTCTACCAACGTAGAATCGGTCCCACCCCTACAAGGCAATTTAAATAATTCTTTTTACAACAATGGCAAGTACAGTGAATTCTTTTCTAATATATATACCAAGCGAAAAAAAAAGGAGAGAGGAAGAAGGGTATTGATAGAAAGGTAAGAAAGATAGTTGAGGTTGCGTAGGGGTTAGAGTAATTCCGGAAGCTTATCAAAATTTAACAGCCATATTCAATATACCATATTCAGCTGTATTTAGTGTAACACTAGGTTGTAGAATTACGTAAACATAAATTGTCAGATCCCACAAGTCGTTTCGATTTAGCTGTTGAAACTCATTGATTTCAGTATCATCAATATTCTCCCAAATGGTAAGCTGTGTATCCCACTTGCTTTCTAGCTTTTTGCATAAAGATGGTGTAAAAGTATTAAAGTTTGGTCCGTATTCACAAAACATTCTTAAGAACATTCTTAATTTTACTCTCTAGAATAAAGTTGAAAGTAACACAACTTCAGGTTGGCTAAACCAAATGATTTAGCCAATCAGAAATTTCGTTCTTTTCCTATTCTAGAGTTAGAAATCTTGAATTTATAGTGATCAAAGGAAAAAACTCCTGATATAAGAGATGTAAGATTTGTTACTATTTACCCCCATTCATTATCAAACTGCACTTTTACATGATTGGTGTAACATGTTCAAGTTGTGTTCTAGGACTTTACTTTTCATGTCATCGAAAAAAACCTGCATGTATTTACTGACATTATCTATGCATTTGAAAAAGACATGACTTTTGTCTGAGTATGGGGGTATTTTTTCCCATTTAAGTTTATTGCTATACGGACTTTTACACTGTATGTCTCTGTCAGTGCCAAGTAAGTGCATGATACATTTAATTTACTCTTTACGAAACGGCAAATTGCTTCTCTGGACCAAATTAAAAGCCATTGCAAATGACAGATTTAATGTAGCTTAAAAGATTATTTCTGTCTTTAATAGGGTAGGAAACATTGTGGGAAAAGGAGAAAATATTGATTGACAAAATGTTTCTTCTTTGTCCAAAATATTTTCAAAAACCTTTTTTTTTTTCTTTCAGGGTCATTAAAACTCGGCATTGTTTGGTAAAGAGTTAAAAGCTAGTGGAGCGATACAGGGCCATCATGGCCCTCTTGTTTTATCCTGCTTTAAGCGGATACCAGTACCCATTTAACCTTGTGACAAGTCTGGAAACAGATACTGTCAGCAAACTAATAGATGTTATAAGCTATGGTACCCAATAAGCTGCAGCAACTCGACCTCTTTCGATGGCTTAAAATACATATAGCCTTGACCAAACAAACAAGCGGACGGTATAGATCCAAGGTCAGAATGCACGTTTTGTGCAGTCTGATCTTGATCTGCAGTCCACAAAAGCCCACATATTTGCCAATGGTGCTGATAGAGTTCAATTATCATTATGTCAATCGTCCTTGGCTTTATCAATGAACAAGACCGTAACTAATTTAATCATGTTTTTTCTTCTTATCGGGAAGACTATGAATATGGCTGAAAACAAACATCTTACGGTCATTTTATAGTATCAAGAATAATAAATCTCTCCCTATCGCCAAACAATAAACATATTTTTATGGGCACCGTAACATTTATGGTCACCTAAATCATAACACAAATTATACAAATGTGCTTATCCTTTGGCCGCCATCGGCGAACAAGGTACCGTTCGCAGAGAACATAAATCTGCACACTAATTTCGAATCTACACCGACCGCTACTTTTCATAACTACGAGCGTATGACCAAAATGTTTTATCAATGGCATTATAAAATAATTTATTTTTGACCTGAAAAGGACCAGTAGACCTCAACGTGTAGTCTGATCTTTGATGTGCACCGTCCACTAGCCAGTGCTACGTTTTGACCAAAATCATGTCATGGAGATCTATTTCGAAACTGCGTGAAAAAAATGGAATTATTTACTTAGGAGTGTGAGGATTAAAGAAAGGCGTCAGCAGTCGTACACGCTCTGTAAAAAGGGGGTTTAATGCATCTGCAAAAAGTATCGATTCATGTCAGGCTGCGCAGGCTGACCTGTGTTGATCTTTTTTGCGATGGGTACATTTTCTGCATGTCAAAGGACTTTCCTGCCTCAACATTTACTCAGTTTTCAAAAAAGAAAAAATCGATATGTACGTATTATACGACAACTTTCTTGGTATAACAGATCGAGGAGATGAACTAATCCCCCCTTCGCCAGAACACCACTCCTTTGGTTTGCTAAAATTCTATAGTTGGAGGACTCTTAAATACAGGTTTCTGAAGAAAAGACGATCAGTATTTAAAGAGACATCTCTACAGCCAGAGAGTAAACAAACCCTGTTAAAACTTGACGGTGTTGTAATCTATTCATCTGTGTAAACGTAGATAAAAAATCAATATAAGGTGTATGGGGGTAAAGAAACTGTAGGGATTTGTCTTCGATTTAAACCGGAAAGTGTGGATGTTATTTCTATGGCTAGCCGCAATAGAATGAATTGCATTTTCTATCTGCCGTAATCTGTGCAACCTTGCAACCATCAGGGTCAATATTTGGCATGAAGATACAAGAGTGATTATAGTTTCATAAAATAAAGAAAAAAAAAAACGTTAAAAAAACCGGATGAAAACGAGTGAAGATGTATCTTTAATCCTTTACTCTAAACATTATTTTAGACCTAGAGAAAAGTACTGCAAGTGACACGAGCGTTTTGAAGGAAGTATTGTGGGAATATCAGTAATCGTTATTATTACAAGGATACTTTCCACTGTTTCCAAATGCAATGGTGTGAAATCTGCCTTACCACCTAGCCTTTGTTCACAACCATTCCCCGTAATGCATCAACTCTGTCAGTGCCAAATCTATAACTTCTACCTCTTTCGACAGCAGAAATACTAGAGCCGTGCTCTGTGAAAAGGGGGCTTAATGCATCTGCGAAAAGTATCGACCCAGGTCAGCCTGCGCAGTACGCGCAGGCTGACCTGGACCGAAACTTTTCGCGATAGGTCAGTTTTCTATTTGTCAAAGGACCAGTCTACCTCATGATTAGGTCGATTATTTAAAAAAAGTGGCTCTTATGGATCCATAAGTAAGTGATGGGCTGGTATCATGTATCACGGAGATGCATTATGCCCTCTTTTACCAGAGCGTGGCTCACTACTATTCGACCACTGAAATGTTGAAAGAATTTAATCCCGTAGACTTGACTAAACAAGTTGTTGGAATAGATCTAAAATCAGATTGTACATTCTTTGCAGTCTGATCCTGATCTTTGCCACCCACCAAAGCCTCTGTTATTCGCCTATTGTGATGAAAGGGTTAAAAATGCTATATTACACCTGTAAATACTTGCCGAACTGAAATTAGAAATCGAAGAATGTGTGCGCATTTATATTTTGTTACTGTTAGATTGATTGATTGATTGATTTAATGGTGTTTAACGCCGTTTTCAACATTATTTCAGTTATATCACGGCGGCTAGTGCACCTATCCATGCTTTCCTGGAATCTCTTTTGCCAGTACTCCGCATAATTTTCTTTCCAAGCCACTGGCTGCTTTCCCACATAAGCATCGTCGATACAATGATCAGGAGAGGAATGAATCCTGTTACAATGACTATCATCAATCCTCGGAAAGAAATTGGCCGAGCCAGGGATCGAGCCCACGACCCCCTGTTCTCAAGTCCTGCACGCTGCCGACTGAGCTACCGGGGCTCGGCTTGTTACTATCAGATTGACGCCCATAAACAACTTAGTACCAAATGCTGGTTAACCCTGATACTTGTAGATAAATGAGACGAACTTTGTATAGCAGGAAAACAGATCGAATAATGAGGACTATTCTTGAGTTATTTCCCTTATTTCCTCTCCAGTACTACATTGGTCCTGATAAGGGGATTACTTGGTTTTTATCCTTGATTTTCTTGCACTGAATAGGCATGTTCTTGAGATAATAGTTCAAGTAAATCTAGTTAGATTGTTTTACAGATCGATACATACATAAGTCCTGATGATCAAGAACAGAATTTGATTTGAATTACATGAGGGCCCTACACATATATCCTAAATCAGTACTATATTTATCGCAACATCCTCAGGGGAACCAAGGATAAAAACAAAGGAGTACAGGTAAAAGGACCAATCTGTTATTCGGTTACCTTAGTCTTTATCTGGCAAGGGAGGCAATTTAAATTAATGGAATGGCTCTAATTGCAATTCCAAACGTGCTTTTGACAGAACATTTAAAAAATTGAGAAAAGTGTCGATGAAGATTAAGACTGTAGGCACGTTCTTCATATCATTATTGATTACAATGTATACGATGTACAAAAGCTAATCTAGTTTTGATCTTCATTCTCTACCAAAACAACTTAAATTATGCTTACCACCCTAAAAGTTCAGACCACAGCTGACCTATTTAGAGATGAAGCACCTCAAATGCTACAGACAATGCCTGATATCGTCGTGTCTTTGTTAATCCTTAACCCTTATCCTGCTAAATAACTAAAATGAAATTTTCAAGTCGATAGTAATGACCCGAATATTGCTATTTCAAAGTTATGTTTTGGGGAATACCATCTCCTTATCGGACAGTGTAGATCCAAGATCAGACTGCACGTTTTGTGCAGTCTGATCTTGATCTACACTGTCCGCAAAAGGTCAGTAAGTCGCGCCTAGCAGCCTAGGGGTTAATTATCTAAAATGTCGATATGAACTTGAGATGCCTTTTGCTTTAAACATATCAGTTTACCGCCAGTCCATGTACTTGTAGATATCACCAACGATTCGAAGTCTTGTTCTTTTGCTTCCAGCACTAGCCACCTGATTAACTTGGACATTGAATGCCAATCAAATTTGCCTGGGAATAGATTGTATAATAGACTAGTTTGTAAATGCAGAACCCAGAAACGTGGACCAGTTTACTCGCACTTTTGCCAAAATATGACCGAAATACTGTAAAAAACGGTGTTACCACCAGTCAGTCCAGTTAAAGTAAATTTAAATTACACTTCTTTATTTACTTCTTATTCTTTTTTTAAAGGAGCAATTGGAAATTGTGTTTCCTTTTCGTGCGGAAAAAAGGTGCAAAAGAGCATTTTAAACTATTTACCACGCAATCCCGGCTTTTGACGACCCTGAGGAAGAAGACTTTAGGAAACATGGTGGGAAAAGGAGAAAGAAGTGGTAACCAGCATTTTCCCTTTTCCCACAATGTTTTCTCTCCCCTATCTCAAACTCCATAATTTGAGTCACATTGAATTTCTCGTCTGCAAATATTTTAATTTAAACACGTTTAAAATTTTGTTGTACGGTAAAGAATTGAGAAATTGGTTTCCATTTCCTATTCTTTATTTATATTACATATATCATCGTTAACGGCTTCTTGTACGTCTAAAATAGTTTAAGTGGCTTTTAACAATATGGTTTCATGTTTGGAATGCTTTGTTGAAAAAGAACAGATCTTTTCTCTTGTATAATTATCTTTGGAGTTTCTCCCGTAAATTCTTATCAAACCGAAATAATTTGACGTGACCCACAGTAGGCATTTCATATAAGTTATTTCGGGTTAACATGCCTATCTATAAATACCCTTTTTCAACATTTAGCAGCGTTATTCAAAACCTTTTGATGAGAGTGTTAAATCAGGATGAAATTGTATGAAACTTTTTTTATTTTTTTCCCAAATCCTGAGGCATGCAAATTACTAAGCTCTTATCGCATCATTATTTCAGTCATCTTACTAGCTTATGGTCAAAACGAATGTAATAATGTATTTGATTGTACAAATTCTTTAGCCTTTTCTCTTAGCAAAACTTGTTTTCCTAGCACAAACTGGTGAATAGAACAGCAGCTATGAAGTCTTTAGTTATGCGTTAACGTTTCAACAGATCGTATTATCATGTCTTGTTCAATAAAACCTCTTATAAAACCTTTCATTAGTGCATTCAACATCGATCTGTAGAACTCTGATGATTGCCATCAGGCCGTCTCCAGACAAACTAAATACAATAAACAAGAGAACAATAGAATCAGGTTAGAAACCGAACCTTCTGTACCTGTCAATGCATTTTCCAAAGCAGAAAATTATAAGGATTCAATTACTATCGCCTTCTTCAATAACCTGTTATTGTATGTTGGTTTGTTTGTTTAGTGTTTTACAAGTATTGTATTGTAATTATATCATAGCGAACAGCACACTTATTCGCGTATTTCTGCTCTTTTTCTGGTATGCAGCACTTTCTTTCAAAGCCACTGGCAAATTTCACTGATAAACATCGTGGTACCGTTGTTCAACCGCGAGAGAGGATTAAATGCTGTCGCCATGATTTTCATCAATGTTCAAGGCCCTTTAGTCTCTTTTTGATTTTACATCGATTGTGAATTATAATCGATTATGAATAAACTTCTTACAACTTTAATTAATCATTTTCCATGGCTACTTCTTGGTAAACCTTAACCCGCACTCAAGCCGTGATGTTGGTATTTACAACGGTTGACCCCGATCATCACAGGATTCGAACCCGGAACTTTTGATGTGAGAGCGAGACACTTTAAATACCCTAAACCATCGTCTCCAACATTAAAAACAAATTAAGGTGCTCAGTCAAAAGGCAAACTGAAATATGTAATATCTTTGACCCCTAATATGCAAGTCTTTTTGAGAAATCCTTGCTAAGATTGCATGCACATGCACTACATGTTTATAGCATTAAGTCCTATTCTTATTTCAGTGTAATACAGCCATTACGAATTTCTTACCTAACACGTTTTAGACAAGCAGTTGGTGTCGTTCGTATGTGTGGTCAAAACGCTGCAATCGCCTCGTAAACGCCTCGTTTCTTAAACATTGCTGAGTCAGTCTGTGAAATTCGCTGTCAAAATTAATGATTGTCAAAGAGCTGCGAATTTTCCCATCTTTAGATTAAAAACAAGACCATTATATGCAAGTTTCATTGAAACTAGATCTATATTTCGTCCATGAGTTACACATCTGTGAAGAAACAAATACCTTTCATGTAAATTTCAATTCAAATGCATATGAAGGCCTTTGTTTTAACACATCATGAACTTAAATTCTTGAGTAACAGTTATTTGATACAAAGATTCTTACACTCAGGGTAAAAATCTATTAAAGTCGTCGAAAAAAAAAATGTTTTTAAGTTCGCCAAAGGCTCGCTTGATAACATTATTTCTTGACTCGTTTGATACAATTTTATCTTAAATGCCAACTCGTGTAAGATCCTTTATATGGGTCTCATTTTCTTATGTTTTCATTTCGTATATAAAGCCGCCTACTGGATAGACGGTTGGGCTGTCTCGATGCAATCTACTACCCATATTTTATGGTCCTATGGGTATGTTTTGAAATTTTCAATGCCGTGGAAAAAGTAAAGTGTTTTACGAATATCAAATATTAACCAATAGGTTGCAAGGGTGTCTAACTGTGCGTTTGCGGAAAGAAACGACCAAGATCAGTCTGCACAGATTGTGCAGCCTGGTCTTGAGCCTACACTGTGCCGTATGGAAATATTTTTGAAAGGCAAAGAATCGGTTTTCACGATTTGCTTGGATTTCCAGTTAATATATCTGAACCGTGCTCTGTGAAAAGGGGGCTTAATGCATCTGCGAAAAGTATCGACCCAGGTCAGCCTGCGCAGTCCGCGCAGGCTGACCTGGGCCAAAACTTTTCGCTATGGGTCAATTTTCTGTATGTCCAAGGACCAGTCTACCTCATGAATAAGTCAGTTGTTAAAAAAAGTGGCTATTATGGATCCATAAGTATGTGATGGCTTTCTTGGTATGATGGATTACGGAGATGCATTAAGCCCCCTTTTGCCAGAGCATGGCTCATCTCATAATGTCCCTTTCAGCTCCATAAGCGATAACTGGAGGGGATGCGGACAGCATAGATCACGACCAAACTGCACAGGACGTGCAGGCTGGTCTTGGATCCATACCGTCCGCTGGATAAGTCAAGTCTGCCAAATGTAAATCTTTTTGAGTTTCACTGTTTGGTATGCGCAGCCGTCGATGAAGGTCGAAGTTTATATAATAGAGTAAAGGTTTAATTTTTATGATCACAGAGAGATGTAATATCCCGGTAGTACATCAAAACACACAATCACTCTCAATGTGTTCTGCTGCTTATCACCATACTTCGAATTTTCGACCCGTCAAAATTAAAGGCGTCTGATGGCAATTGATTAAAAAAAATTTAAGAACGAATAGAATTTCTCTGGCAGGGTAGAAAACACTAGTGGGAAAATGCTTGCCATGAGCATTTTATCCCTTTCACACAATGTTTTCAAAATGTTTCTTCTTTAGGTTCGTTAAAACAAGCGATTCTGTGGTAAAGGGTTATGAGAGAGAAAGCTCAGTGGGTGTTGTAAAGTAACTGATGAACACTGGAAAATAGTCTAATTTGTTCCATAGATAGACCTGCATGCATATTTGATGAACATTGCACTCCAAGAACTCTAAAGAATAGATTTTTTTATATCTCATAACCGTCTAGGCCGAAATTTGTCCGCTTACATGTGTTCCTTAGTTTGTTTTTATTGCGTGTATTATATATGCTGATTGCTCTTTACAATATCAGTTGCTTCTTTGGAAACTGATAAAGTGCAATTAGGTCCATATTCACCAACCATTCTTAATTTCATTCAATGATTGATTGTATGGTGTTTAACGCCGTTTTCAACATTATTTCAGTTATATCGCGGCGGCCAGTGCACCTATCCATACTTTCCTGGAGTCTTTTACCAGTACTCCGCACAATCTTCTTTCCAAGCCACTGGCTGCTTTCCCACATAATCATCGTCGAAACAATGGTCAGCGGTGGGAGAGGAATGAATCCTGTCGCAGTGACTATCATCAATCCTCGGAAAGAAATTGGCCGAGCCAGGGGTCGTATAATTTCATTCAAAGTCGAAGTCTAAATTAGAAAAGAACACAACTTCCGATATGCTAAACCATTAAGTTAACCAATCAGAAGCTATGATACTTTCAGATTTAGAAAATTCTATAGAACAAGACTAAAAAGTTCATAAGAAGGGTTGGTAAATACGGACCCTAGCAGATCTTCAATCTACACTGTGTAATATTTGCTGGCTAAAAGGACTTGGAAATAAAGAGAATCACTTTTCCTTTTTAAGAATGGTCTTGTCGTTAATCTTATGTTCTAGGGTGACGTGATTCATCAAGTAACTTTAAAAGTGGTATCCAAGATCAGGCATCACAGTCTGTGCAATCTAATCCTGGGTCCACATTGTCCAATAATTCGTGAACTTTTTTAGCCAAACAGCCTTGCAAATGTACAGTGCCCAAAGAGCGACATTTTACATACCTTTTTTTGTTACATTTGACCCTTTTCCCATTATGTTTTCTACCCATTCACAGACAAAGCCCGTAATTTAATCCGCATTTATTTTGTTTTCTGAAATTTCTTTCAATTCAGACGGGTATAAAACTTAGTCGTCTGTTAAAGGGCTTAAGTGCAACTGAGGTTTACGGAGACATGGTCATCAAATTACTTCACTGCTCATACTTACCCCACGCTCACGCAAATGATCTATTTGGAATACAGAAAATATTAGGCTTCTTCCCTCAACAGATGGGCAAAAGATGTGCATTACAGCCATGTGTATGCACACTCATTTCTTAACCAAGAATTACTAGTCCTCTAAGATGAAATCCAGATAATGGGTTACCAACAAAACTGCAAACTAAATGAAGCTGATATTTTCTGTCAACGGATGCAGATCAAGACTGCCTTACTGTTTAATTAACAATACACGTAGCAATATATCGAACAGAATCGATCCAGGATCTCAATGAGTTTTCTTAACACTGTGATTGGCCGAAATCTATCATACACTGTCATGCTAAATAAGTTATATAGAAATTTCTATCAAATGTATCTTTTGAAAAAATAAAACGATCTCAAATTTCTTTTCGAAGGAAAAATCTCGCAACAAGTTTGAGATATATAGGATCTGACATGAGTTGGCGTTGAGATAAAAATTTATTAAACGAGTCTAGGGAAAATGTTATTAAGCGAGCCTTGGCGAGCTTAATAACATTTTTTCTTGACGAGTTTAATAATGTTTTTATCTCTTCTCCAACGAATGTCAGATTCGTTTTATCACATAACGATATTTTACAAATCATCGAAAAGAAGATCTATGCAAAACCATCTATAGATGCACACGCGGTAATATCCATAAACCCATTCACTTCTGTATGAAATACGTACAAAATGACGTCAAAAATGACGTCACACAATAGTGATATTAAACGTGTATGAGATAAGAAAATTCGTAATGGGTATATTACACTGAAAACAAGGCAGGTTATGTGATAAAAGATTTTGTGACATCATGTTGGAGTGTTATGTGACGTCATTTGTAAAAGCTTTGTAATCTTGCCTGATAACCTTTTTCTTAGACTCGTTTAATCTGAAGCACCAACTCGTGTCAGGTCCTATATTTAGCAACCGTTTTGTCATTGCCATTTTCAAAACTGCTTCCTCGTCCAGTAAGTTCGTGGAGCAACTTCAAATCCTTACATTGGTCCTTTATGACCTTTTTCGTATTTTCGCTGGGTAACTATTTGTTGACTCTATTTTTATCACATGACAAATCTTGTTACGAATTTTCGTATCTTGCACACTTTTGAGATAAGCACTTTTTGACGTCATAGCTGACGTCGTTCTTAGACTATTTTCAGAAATGTGAGTCGGGTTATATTCGTTAGAATTCTTACATGTGCACTTATGGTTTTGCATATTCTGACCTACATTTGAAAAAAATACAGTGTCTTCATAAAAAAGAATTTGAAATTTGTCGGCTCTAGAGGGCTACAATTTTATAAAGTCCGTCTACAAGTATATCTTTGAGCTCGCCAAGTGCTCGCTCAATGATATTGTTTTCGTTTAATAAAGTTTTAGCCCAAATGGCAGCTCATTTCAGATTCTATATATCTTAGCAAAAGAATGGCCGAAATTTCGAAAGGATGTCGTTCGAAGAAATGATAAAGAAATGGAACAAAAGCACAGGCAGTTGAACTGGCAGTCCTTCATGAACTAAAGTAGATCTACTCTACATCTATCATCGAGATAGACAGTTCTAAGGTTCTGAATTTCTAACCATTGATAGGTCTAGACTAGAAAATGGCTAATGGTAACAAACATTATTGAAACCAGTGCCCATGCTTGTAAAACTTCAGCTCATGTTCAACTGAGTTTGAGCTCGTTTTTTTTTTTATAATTTTTTGCTTTATTTACCACGTCAGTAGGTACGTGGGGGTCGTGGTCATCCCCCACCATACCTTACATAAGCTGTTAGTAGACAGTGTTAGTTTCATTTCTAAACATATAAACGATATAAACGTATTTACTAACATTTAAACGTATTTACAATAACTTCATGAAAGAAAACATTTTCTTACAAAAAACATACAATAATATATATGAGACATTCTCCAGCAAAAAGGTGCTCGATGCCTCTCCGTAATCCATCATGGCAAGCAAGCCATCATATACTTTTGAATCCACAACAGCCACTATTTTTTTCAAAACCGACCTAATCACTAGGTAGAATGGTCCTTGGACATACAGAAAACTGACCTTTAGCGAAAAGTTTCGGTCCAGGTCAGCCTGCGCGAACTGCGCAGGCTGACCTGGGTCGATACCTTCTCGCAGATGCATTAAGCCCCCTTTTCACGGAGAACGGCTCACATACATTCATCTTTTCAAAAAGGTAGCATTATGAAAAATGAAATAATTTCAGTTTAAAATCTGTGGCAATAAAGCGTGTGTGTGTGCGCGCGCGCGCGCGCGTGTGTGTGTGTGTGTGTGTGTGTGTGTGTGTGTGTGTGTGTGAAAAACAAAAATATGATGAAATTGATTGGTGCAAAATAAAAAAAAAATGGCATCATTTATTGTGTATTTAAAAAACTATGCTTATTCTGAAATCGATAGTGATTTATGGAAGGCGTTCTAAGATATGTTCCACAATTGTCATTTTATAGTTTTCAAGCCCAGTCGTTTTCGTATTACTATGGATATTCACAGCGGTAGTAAGAAAATTCTTCATACCAATAAGTGACGGTTTATAAGTTTTATTTCTACAAAAGTAAATATATTTTTTAACTTCTAGAAGCAAATTGTCTAACAAAAAGTTTGGTTTATATGTGCCCAAAAGAAAAATTCTACTAGTTATTTGTAAATTGCGGTCAAAATTTTTTAATATTGTTGTAATTTTATTCATCAAAGGCGTTATATAATCACAGTTATAGAACAAATGTAAAAGTGTTTCTTCATGTGTTCCACAGAAAGTACATAAATTAGTATCGATCAAGTTCATTTTGAAAAGTAGCGAATTTGTTGGGAGGATCCTGTGAACTATTCTTGTCTGGAACCATTGTGTATAAGTATCTTGAGTACATTTAAAAACACTTCCGTGAACTAGATTCCAATCAATTTCTAAATCATTGTATATTGAGTTCCACTTGACTCTACATGACGGAGTTTCTCTGTTCTCAATTAATTTGTTGTAAATATGTTTGTTTATCTCTTTTTTAGTTAATATTTGAAAAAAATAACAGTTAATGCTAAGGTTATGGTATTCATTTAGAAATTTCTTTTGAATTAGTATATGATGCTTTGACAAGAAGCTCTTAACTGAGTATAATAAACTGTAGTACCTTAAGAAATTTGTTTTATTATTGGAAAGTTTATTGATTTCATTCCAAATTTTAAAATGACCATTTTCATTTAAAAGGTCTTTGATATATCTTATACCGGCAGTGTACATTATGGAATCATAGACGTAATTTGACTCGATTATGATATTGTCATTATAAAACAATGGCATATTCATTATATCTGCCCAATTTGTAAATTTACATTTCGATATATATGTAGTAAAAGACTGTAGGACATCAATCCAAAAATCGTTTTTAATAGTTTTCACGATTTGTTTACAATACGAAATACCTAAATTGAATAATTTTTGTGTATCAAATATTCCATTAATAAATATATAACAGTCGCCTTTACCACTAGCAACAAGTTTTTTTAACCATTTAATTTTCATACTCATGTTATAGCTATTTACATCTATCATTTTTAGACCCCCTTCTGTGTACTTCTTTATAAAAATACTCCGTTTTATTTTAGCCGTGCCATCCCATACGAATTTATATAACATATCATTTAAACTTTTCATGTATTCATCCGATGGTGATGGTAAACTAATAAACAGGTTGGTAAGTAAGGAGATTAAAATGCTTTTAACTACAGTTATTTTTCCAATAGGAGTTAGTTTTCTCCTATTCCAGTAGGATATACTATTTTTAATGCTTTGTAGTTTTGGTTCAAAATTATTTTTTATCATTTGTTTCAGATCAACATTGAAATGTATCCCAAGTAATTTAAATTGTGTTTCCCCCCAAGATAGTTTCCATTTTGTTTTAATAGATCTTGAACTATATTTCATGCATCCAATCCATATTAGCTTCGTTTTATCGAAACTGACCCTCAGGCCTGAAATATGTGAAAAATTTTCAAGTAACTGTAATGTACTTTTGAGCGATTTTTCTGAACCATCTAAAAAAAGGGTTGTGTCGTCTGCAAATTGTGATATTATGTATTCTCGTTGTTTAACTTTTATTCCTGTGATATTTTTTTCATTTTTTATTTTGATGTTAAGAATTTCTGTACAAAGAATAAAAATGTTTGCTGAAATTGGATCTCCTTGTCTGCAGCCCCTTTTGACCATGAAATAATCCGAAAGAAAACCGTTAACTTAAACACATACTTCCGTATTATACAAAAATAACTTAATCCATTCTCGAACCATTTCACCAAAGTTAAAAAAAGATAACGTTCGTTCAATAAAGTTAAAGGATAAGGAGTCAAAAGTTTTCTCAAACTCAATTAACATTAACAATCCAGGTATTCTATGTTCTTCACAATATTGCATAATATCATACACTAATCTGGTATTTTCCCCTATGAATCTATCTTGTAAAAAACCCGTTTGATCACTTGAAATAATATCATTTAAAACATTCTTAATTCTTTTAGCAATACTTCCAGATGCAAGTTTATATAGAACATTTAAAAGCGTGATTGGTCTCCAATTTTTTTAAAAATTGTCTTTCTTTATTTTCTTTCGGAATACAAGTTATCGTTTTTTTTTAATTTCATTACTGCTTTTGCAAGTAAAAAAGTGAGAATGAAAGACTTTCATCTAATAAGATGAATGAAAGAAAAGTTCGAAGAATTCAAAAGTTGCTCCCTGACTTGTATCAAATCGATTCTGTGTGATTTTGAAATTTGATGCTCAGCTGAATAGAGCTTGAAATCTTTTTACAAGTATTTTCCCAGGGCACCAATTATTCTAGTTATATTCTTATTCTTGTTATCAAGAATTATCTAAATTTTAAAGAAACGTAATTTCTGATTGGCTAAACCAAATGGTTTAGACGATCAGAAATTGCGTTACTTTCTAATTCTAGAATAAAACAGAATGCAGTTAAGAATGGTTTTTGTATACGGCTAGAACAGTGTTTACTTGTACTTAAATTTCGGTGTTTTTTCCCGAGAAATAATCTTATAATAGAGGTAAACGTCTTTTTCCTTTAACTAATCGATTTAAAGTATGCCGTTTTATTTATGAGTTTCTTTGTCAAATCACAATAAATCACGAGAAAGAACGAGGGTATGCAAATAAACCCTCTGAAATTAATCCTTTACCAGGAGACAAAGACCTAAACTTATCGAGATTGAAAGCTGTTGCAGGCGACAAACAAAACTTGGCTCAAAAGATTGGACTTGCATTTTAAAGGACATATACTATTGCGGAAAAAGGCGAAAATGTTGGATACCAACATTCTATTCCTTCCCCTTAATGTTTCCAAAGCTTGTTTCTCCTCAGGGTCGTTAAAAGCGAGAGTGTTTGGTGATGGATTAAAGCCATTATGGTGACTTTGGCAAAAAAAAAAACACAGTAAAGTTGGATGCGTGTTAAAAGGAAAGAATTTTATTTGGCTGCAGTAACATTTTCCGAATATATTGCTGCAAATGTATTATATATATTACGAGCAAATTCTCTATTTCGCACAATGTTCTGTTGAGAAAACAATCGCAGGGCCGTCCAATGACGTCAATCCAGGAGAAAAGTTTAATGTTCGGTTTCCGTGTTGCATGATTTGTGGATAGACGATGCTTAATGAGCGTTAACAAACTTCCCGTTCTTAAAGTAATATACAACATTTTAAACCTTTTGAAGCGCCTTGGGTGAAAACAACGGCTTTTGCAGACGGCATAGATTAAGATCATATTGCAAAGAGCGTGCAGTCTAACCTTTGATCTATATCGTCCACTTGTTTAGTCAAAGCTTTAAATAAAAACCTTTCTAACGTTTAGTAGGTTGTACTATCAGCCGTCGATACAGATCGAGTTTATGTATTTGGTGCTGAAAGAGTTAAGAATAAATCACAGGATATTTAACCCATTTACATACAAATACGGCTCTCTAAGCTGCTCCAGACGGCATATTTTTCAAGAGAAAACGGGCAATTATTATATCAAACGTGTATACTCCTTTTTCCCATAATTCTTTCCAGTTAATTCAAAAAAGACATTTTGCTCACAAAAGAAATTCTCTGAAATAAATTTTGACATAAAAAATATGAAAGCAATATTGAGCGCTCTGTGAATATCGAATATACATAGGCCATTACCACAAAATAAAATTTTTAAAAACCACGGGAAATAAAGCTCTTGATTTAGAAAAAAAAAAAATGAGCAAAATGTGTTAATCAGCTTTTTCCTCTTTTAACACACCGTTCCCTGCCCTATCAAAAATGGGTCTCTTCATTTGATCTACATTTAGTGTGTCATCTTTGAATGCTTTCTATTTGGAGGAAATTATGAAACACTGTGTATTTAGATTTTTGAAAAGAATGACGTACAATATTAAAATTTGTCATTTATATTATTTTCATTATTTCTCTTATTATCATTATTATTACTATTATTATTATTAATCACACATGATAAAAGCTAACTACTAACATACCTGGGTAAAAGTTGTATATACCTACCTTTGGAATCATATGGAATGTATAAGCAACCAGGAAGTGAAAAATGTGTGTGTATAGACATATTGACTTTAAATGGAGCTTTTCAGAATTTCGTAATCAAAGCAAACTTATATAGGATGTTCTACCACCAAAATTAGAAAGGCAATAGATGGGGAAAAAAACGTAGAGAAAAACAAGCAAGCAAACTGTTAGAAAAAACTAGATCTATCTTTGAAATGTATTCCCTTGATGGAATAAGTAGCCTGTAGATGTATTTGTAGATTCGAGCCTGAATTTTGCAAAGGTTTTTGGAATGTCACATAATCAATTACATGCATCGATTAATGTGGAATATTCAAATACGTTCGATGACGTCACATCTGTGCTCATGAAATATAGTCGGAGTTACCTATGGCCCAATGGCAAAACGACCATCCCGTCATTCAAACGCCAAAGTTACAACTTTCTACTGAATGTAAGTGTCCAGTTTGTTTACGCTAGCAGAGAAAAATATGTTTTGTAGTGTTTATCTGTGTTTGACAAATGAAAAAAGATTCACAGCAAAATTATCTAATTAGGTCCCTTTAATAGTCACTGCTAAACATTTTTATATACTTTAGTTTAAATAGATCAAATGGTCGAGAAAAAAGACATGGAACTTGTTCTCTGAAAATAAGAAAATGAATACCTTTATTACAGTCTATCTTTTCAGGCAAATACCGAGCATGTGTTTTGTACGGGTTTTGCTTTTAGTGTGCTGAAACGAAATATACTTTGAGGTATCTCAAGAGGGTTATTGAGATTTGAAATCCTACAAAAAATGGTATGTCTTACTTGAACATTTCTATATAAAAACACAACATTGAGTATATCCATGCAGCTTCAGGGGTAAAATAACATCCAGGTCGATTCCCTACTTGGATCTCTCTTAAGTTTAAGATACAGCAAATAATACAAAGCGCATACGCGCTCATTTGTATACAGCCATATGTTAAGCGTATACGAGTTTCCAGCTATATTTTTGATAATACGACTTTACTAATACTTTAAACGTAGGTAGTCATCCTACACATGTTCGAGAGATCGAAGTTTTATTCTCTTTAAGTAAATTTCATTGGTGGAAAGTATAATCCGTACTATAAAGCACTCTAAGTAATACTCTGTGAAAAAGTGGTTTAATGCATCTACAAAAAAAAAATACCAATATCAGCCTGTGCAGTCCACGCCGACTGATATGGGTCAAAGCGTTTCGCTAATGGTAAATTTTCTGAGTATCAATCTACCTCATGATTCAGCCGCTTTTTAGACAAAATTAATCCATATTATGCAATGACTTGCTTGGTATAATGCAATGATATACAAAGATGCACCACCCATCCCCTTCCCAGAGCGTCTTTTAGGTGTTTTTCACGACACTGATAAAGGTATAACAGAAATATTTTATATTTACCACACCCCGCCATATGAATTGGCGGGGTGTGGTAAAAAGGAAGTGGTAGCCAGCTAGGCCCGACGGTCAGCCAAGGTTGTCTGAACTATTTCAATATTGTTCATGGTATCATGTTAGTAGATTACACATGTATAAGCGTTTTATGTCCCCATTATTTCATACTTTGAGATAATTTTGTTTGAGTTACATGTAGCTATAGATAACCATTTCTGAATTTTGAGAGAGAGAGAGTGTGTGTTTTATTATTTTCCATGCTGAAAAGAATAACCTTCCTCTTACAAGGTTGGATTTCTTACGAATTTTCAGAGTACAAAAAGTAAACAAAAGCATGATTTTACCATAATAAAACGTGAAGTGTGTCAAAATATGGGTCAAAGCGTTTCGCTAATGGTAAATTTTCTGAGTATCAATCTACCTCATGATTCAGCCGCTTTTTAGACAAAATTAATCCATATTATGCAATGACTTGCTTGGTATAATGCAATGATATACAAAGATGCACCACCCATACCCTTCCCAGAGCGTCTTTTAGGTGTTTTTCACGACATTGAAAAAGGTATAACAGAAATATTTTATATTTACCACACCCCGCCATATGAATTGGCGGGGTGTGGTAAAAAGGAAGTGGTAGCCAGCTAGGCCCGACAGTCAGCCAAGGTTGTCTGAACTATTTTAATATTGTTCATGGTATCATGTTAGTAGATTACACATGTATAAGCGTTTTATGTCCCCATTATTTCATACTTTGAGATAATTTTGTTTGAGTTACATGTAGCTATAGATAACCATTTCTGAATTTTGAGAGAGAGAGAGTGTGTGTTTTATTATTTTCCATGCTGAAAAGAATAACCTTCCTCTTACAAGGTTGGTTTTCTTACGAATTTTCAGAGTACAAAAAGTAAACAAAAGCATGATTTTACCATAATAAAACGTGAAGTGTGTCAAAATATGGGTCAAAGCGTTTCGCTAATGGTAAATTTTCTGAGTATCAATCTACCTCATGATTCAGCCGCTTTTTAGACAAAATTAATCCATATTATGCAATGACTTGCTTGGTATAATGCAATGATATACAAAGATGCACCACCCATCCCCTTCCCAGAGCGTCTTTTAGGTGTTTTTCACGACATTGATAAAGGTATAACAGAAATATTTTATATTTACCACACCCCGCCATATGAATTGGCGGGGTGTGGTAAAAAGGAAGTGGTAGCCAGCTAGGCCCGACGGTCAGCCAAGGTTGTCTGAACTATTTCAATATTGTTCATGGTATCATGTTAGTAGATTACACATGTATAAGCGTTTTATGTCCCCATTATTTCATACTTTGAGATAATTTTGTTTGAGTTACATGTAGCTATAGATAACCATTTCTGAATTTTGAGAGAGAGAGAGTGTGTGTTTTATTATTTTCCATGCTGAAAAGAATAACCTTCCTCTTACAAGGTTGGATTTCTTACGAATTTTCAGAGTACAAAAAGTAAACAAAAGCATGATTTTACCATAATAAAACGTGAAGTGTGTCAAAATAAGTAAGATCAAAACCATTTCATTGATTAAGCATGTTGATTATTCATATTGTTCAAACTCTTTCACTATAAATTTAATAGATTAATTTTTCAATGGCTACAACATTTATTACAAGTCCGCAGCAAGATCAAGAGACAGTTTGGTATGGTGGCATATTTCTGCCGCGAGATACGAGATAGCTATCATGATAATTTAAGAGAATTATCGTGATAAAACAAAAAAATTCACGATAAAAATATCGCAATAATGCTAACTCTTATCATCATTTTTTTTGCTTTCGTGCCCACAACTGACATTCATGATACCTATAATTAGATACGGTTTCGGAATACCTTCGTATACAACCTTATGAATTCTCCTTTCCCTTGTACGGTTTCAAAGTTGTTCGTAGGAGGCATTTCGAGTCGTCTTTGTGATTTTACAGATCTCTGTCATTCGGGCATTGTCAAAATTTACCAATTAAGCTACAATTGTTAATTAATGATTCGAAATTTTACTGACCGCAATCTTATTAAAGGGTAACTCCACACCAAAATTTTCATTTCAAAATCGGATAAAACGACACTAGAGTATGTTAACAAAAATCTTGTTAGCGTTCTGTGATGCTTACTCCACGAGATATAGAGGTTTAAACTTTCGGATTTTCACCTGTGTGAAAGTCCCTAATAGAAAAAACCGTGACTTCCGGTAGTTTGTCGTGATCTCACAAGTGTGAGAAGATAATTATAGTCGCTATATATGAACTAACACAGAAAATTGAGAAAACTGCATGATATTTATAAAGATATAAATCGCTGTTTCACGTTTCAATCACTTGTGTACTGCAGAGTTTCAATCTCTATAGCCCCCGTCACACCAAACTAGGTCTTACAACGTCTTAATCCGTCCTGACATAATCGGAAAACGGGTTACGGTCGGGGATGAACGTATAATTTTGGCCTGATAATGGCTGAAGCCCCTATCTCACCAAACCTATTCCCAGAAAGTCTTAAACCGGTCAACAAAATCGAAAAACTGGCTGGGATAGGACATGTAATTTCGGTCGGTAAAATGCAAATGCACTGCAGGTTATTGCCCGACCGCACTGCGTCTCTAATAGGATCGAAGTACAGCAGTTCCGTTCGTAGTACGTCCATCTCGCTTTAAGTACGTTGTTACTCCGTCTAATCACAGGACGGGATGGATGGCAAAAAATTTTGAGCAGGCTCAAAGTTCTGGAGCGACCTTCGTAAAAGGATACTAATACGCCCACTTCGTCTGAAGACAGTTTCAGTCCGATCAGCAAAAAAATTCGGAACAGAGTGAGAACGAGTTTGGCGTGACGGGGGTATATCGCTCTTACATCTACAATCATAGGAAAGAAATTTTGAATGAATTAGCTTAGTGGAGAAAGTACTTATAAAAAAGGAATAGTTATTCTTCTGGTAACGAACATGAATATTTTGAAATTTATTTCTTGATGTTATTTCAATTGTACCACTACCTAATCAACGAGTTGTAATAGATAAATATAAAAAAAGAAATAATAAATCAAGATAATTGAATCATGTCAAAATTCTCTTCTACTAGGTCGTAGAAGGAAGAAGGAACGTTACAATGTGAAAAGGAAATCATTCGAGTTAATTTCTAAGGCTGTTTCTACCAAATATAGAACACCGTCGATCATTTAACGGTCTTCAAGTCCTGCACAGTCTGATCTTGATCTACACCATCAGTGTCAGCATTTTACATGTCTCCTTCTGCTTGGAAAGAATTAAAAGCCTTGATCTGCCTTAGAAATCTTATCCTCTCTTTAACATTCACGAACACCATTAAATCCAGCACACATCCTGAATTTGCTGCTATAGTTAATTTTTTTTTTCACTCGATCTTCATTTATTTTCCTACGTGCTTTTTTTTTCATAATCTCAAATTTGTTTCTTTCATCAACAACAACGTTAAAAGATTGTCTGAATTGCTTCCTGCCTTCTTGTCCTCCATATCATGCAGTAAACATTTTTGATCGTCTGCAAAATACAGGGTCAGTCCATTTCCTAAATACTGAGGCATGTAAGGCGTACAATTTAAAAGGAAATACCAACGTGGTCAAAAATTGTTTAACTGTCTTCTCCCGTGTTTCTCCCTGTAATCATATACGAGATAAGAGATGCTGACCATGAAAATGCAGCGTAAATTAAAAATTTATAACTGCGTACAAATTTTACACAAAATTTTAGTGCGCCAACCTTTTATTTTGAGAAAAGAATTGTGTGTTCCATCCATGTACAAGGACAAAGGGTTAATTCGGTGCCTCTTTTGTGATGATATCGCACCGTTGTGGTCTGACATATTTTTTTTTACCCGGCTTGCAGCTTGAGGTTAACAAGCACTTGTCATAAACATGTCATGTACAAAGTTACTCTTCTTTTTTCACGACCATATTGAACCCTTTTTCGTAAATAATGTAAATGGAATTTGGAATTTTACACAGGTTAAATGGGTAAGTCGAACGTCATAACTTTTGTATTTTCCTCATTCATACGATCTTAAATTTAAAAAAAAAACAACGCATAATCTGCTTGTAGAATTTCTTTTTTAACTGCTCTCTCTCTCTCTCTCTCATGAAAGAGATGGATAATCGTCAGTGAATTTACCATTTATTGCTTGCCTCATTTAAATTTCTGTGGGGCCCCAAGGCTGCTGAGCGCGACTCAATGACCTTTTGCGAACAGTGTATATTAAGATCAGACTGCACGGAACATGCAATCCGATCTTATGTACAGTGTCCAATGCGGAAACATCTATTTTTGTTTCTCCAAAAACTAGCACTATTCAAAATTTTGCAATCGGCATGAAGGTTTATTTAACCTTTTGAGGATTAATGGTAGATCTGATATTAAGCCATGTCATTTAGTTCAGACAGACAGACAGACAGCAGACTGACAAATAAATAGTCATCTCCTGGCTCGAAATAGTGCTTAAACTCGGCACCCGGCATACGATAGGGATTTTTGTGACGAAAAAAGTCGTCTCCTGACATGAGGGAGGATAAGGCTGAGAGAAAAAAAGTCAGCATCAGAGCAAATTAACAGTACACAGAAGCCGAAATAAGAGTGGCATCACATCCGGTTTATCGAACATTTCACAAACTCGCACAGGTGTGCAAACCACATCTTCGCTTAAAACTCTCTTTCTACGATAGACATTGAAATGCGGTTTTTCTATTTTAAGATGGTTTTCATTTAAGGATTCATATATCCAAAAAAGAGATTTTGGCTGTAGTTGCCCTTTAAGTCAAAACAACCGAGTTCATCCAAATGATGAATTTTCTATTTATAGATATCGAGAAACGGATAAAACTATCACAATAATTTTATTTCGCATGTCAGCTTCGAGCACAGTGGAGAAATTTTGCGATAAAATATTAAGTTTATCGTGATATTTTTATCATGAAACTTTTCACGATCTTGATAAGATTTCCAGGAAACTTTTAATTTATCGCGATAATTTACCAAAATTATCATGATAGCTATCTCGTATCTCGTGGCAGAAATATGCCACCATAGTTTGGTCATAATATAGAAAAAAAAGTAGTGGACAGTGTAGATCAAAGATCAGACTGCATGTTCTGTGCAGTCTGATCTTGATCTACACTGTCAAAAAAAAAAAAACCCTCTGGTGTCGTCCGTGGTATGGAAAGAGCTAAAAAGTCATCGTTTTTATGACTCTATACGGTACAGTCTGGGTAACACTTTGACAAACCTAAAAGAATGGTGTTATTCAGTGAAACCACAAGCCTTTGAAGCTCTATTGGTCTATCACGGAACACAAAAATTGTCCTTGGTCAATCATCGAACATTTATAGCACATTGGTGCATCGCCTGTATATCACGGAATATATATTCAAAATTTTCATCAACACTGTTTCTATAAATAGCACATTGGTGACTCCCTCTATATAATATATAGTAAGACTTACTATATACGATACAGAGGGAATCCCCAATGTGTTATTTATAGTAACAGTGTCCGATAATGAAAATTTCGTTACCCCTTGATAGACCAATGGAGTTTCAGAGGCCTATGGTGAAACCAATCATTGTGATTTCTGCTGAAACACAAGCACCAAATGGTCTTTGCATAAGAAGGGATAATCAAAGTAAAAAAAAGCGTTTTTCTCGATATTTACAAGATAAATGTGTTATCGTATTACCAGAGATAACCACAAATTTACCGTCTATCTAAAATTGTTAGATTTTAAAAACTTTCTATTTTACATAAATGATTATTTCCTGGAAATCTCATCGAGAACTTGGTATGTATTGTGGGTATTTCCAGTGGTTTACCCCACATAGTACAGGATTCGAACTCAGCCCCTTTGATATTAAGAGACCTACGTTCTGTCCCTACTCCGTTGTCGCCCATATCCAAGTTTCGGTTTGAATGCACTAAAATCATTTAGCCGTACACTCTTCGAATAAGCCCATACTCACCCAGAGCACGCAGGGCTTGTATTCTACTACAATTCATTGTCATGAATAATAGTTCCTGGCCTTACAAATATCATCAAACGGCGGGCAGATTGATTCTCAAGTCGATATTTCAATAAAAAAACTCCGTGGTTACTTCTTCTTGGTTCAGTCTTTGGAGGAAGTGCACTTATATTCAGTATAAGAACAGATGCACGAGGAAACAGATGCATACATATCACCAAATGAAAACTTACCAAATGTCAAACATTTACACTAGTCCAAATTGAAAAAAAAAACATTTACAGGTGGCACATTTAATTTCATTGAACATTGAAAGGGTGGATAAAATTGTGGCAAATGGAGAAAATGCTAGTCACCAGCATTTTCTCCTTTTTCCACAATGTTTTCAAAGGGTGTCCTGCTCAGGGTCTTTAAAACACGAGGTTGCTCGGTAAAGAGTAAAACAAAAATGGGCATGAAATAAAGTGGCAGACGAATCTAGAAACTATCTGACAATCAAAAAGCTTAAACGCTTTATAAAGCTTAGTGCTTTTGTAGTCGGTAACTCCTGGTTCGATCCCCGTCTGATCCTGGATTTGGTCATGTGCAAATGTACTTGAGCGATGCACTACAAAACACCAGCCTGGTTCTAGTTTATACTAGAAAATATGATCTGATGACTAGTTGTCCTGTTATAAATGGAATACATTTGAAAATTACTTCAAACACCAAACAGCCAATCTAAATTCAGTTCACACTTACATGTAATTATACAACATATCGGAAATTACTGCACGAACTAACCCAGATATAAATCTTCACAGTGCATTATTTCAAAATAGTTCTGAATCCCATTCAAGCAAAGCACTCGCAGGAAATGTGTTCATTTCCGGTCAGGACAATTGGGTCATATTGTACTCTAATCGACTATAAAGTTGTAAATACGGATCATTTCACATCCAATGACGGAAAATTATGGGCATATAAATAAAACTGGATTTATGTGAAGCTGTACATAATTGCCAATGGAATTTACTTGGAGAAAAGGTCATGTTGTCCTTATTTCCGACCAAAAAAATCTTGAAATTGGAAAAACGAATTCTGATAATCCATTTCACTTACTTTGTGATGGCATATTTACGCATTACAACCCAGAGAAACAACTTTGGTTTTTGTTTCGCCAAGAAGCAGACTACTTTGGAAAACATTGTGGCAAAAGGACAAAGTGCTCGTCATAAGGAACTTCTCCTTTTATGATAATGTTTTACTCGTATTCAAATAACGAACTTGTCAGTCAATTTAACATTTTCATTTGTTTAAGAAAACTTGTAAAGAATTTCGTTTTAAAGTTGAAACCATAATCATTGTCATAAAATATATAAGTATTGAGTTACAGACCAGTCCAAGCAATTCTGTACTTCTATCAGATACTGTTTCTGACTTACAGGCTTTTGAAGTAGGGCACTGTCAAAATCCACATGCAAAAAAGTGGTATACTACCCAGATGTTTTAAAATCTCTAAAATTCTGTCAATCTGCAACAGTCAGTACACGGTGTGACCACCAGTAGCACGAATACAAGCTTGAACTCTTCTGGGCAATTTGAGTGGCCAGCAAGATCTCCAGATCTCAATCCGATTGAGTATGCGTGGGACATTCTTGAAAGGCGTGTCAGTGATGGAAATGTTAGGCCTCAGAACCTCCAACACCTTGAACAACTTTTCAGTCAGGAATAACAGGATATTCCACAACGACAGCTGGACGGTTTGATCTGGTCAATGCCCAGAAGAGTTCAAGCTTGTATTCGTGCTAATGGTGGCCATACCGTGTACTAACTGTGTCCCGGTTGCAGATTGACCGAATTTTAAAGATTACATTTATACAATGAAATTGCCTATATGTGTAATAATAAAATTCTGGTGCAGCGGTGATTCATTATTGCTTAACTTTATGTGAGGAGTATATATATCCCATTCAGCTATCGATTCATTTCCCTTGGTGCTTTATATCTCAACCTTTGAACACGAAAGACATCAAAGTTACTATCATCATTATAAATAGAATGATAAACATAGAATATCACAACAGTCTGCAAACTTGTAATGTTCCTTTTATTATATACCTTCCCTTCATAACTTAGAGAAAACATCATAGAGTAAATTTAATAACACAAAAGAATCAAAGTACTGAAAGTACTAATAGAAGGTGATGCTAGAAATAAGCTAGCAAATAGGTTTTAACATTGGATCATTTCATTAAAAATTTCATTCATCTGATGGTTGATAAAACATCTTTTTTTTTTTTTCAGATTTATGTAATGTTTTTAGCGTCCGCTCAACAGCAATAACCTGTACAAATTTTGATTTTCATCTTAATTGATTACAGGTCTACATACATGGCTTGTTTGGATTGATTATGCACCAGTAAATCTAATGAACTTAGTCTTTTTTTTTAACTTTTTCACAGGCTTGTTTACATTTCTTAGTCCAAACCCATGGAATTTTGCTTCTTAACAAATATGTCAAGGGTTCAACTACTGTAGACAAATTTGGAGTGAATTTCCTATAATATTTGACAACACCAAGCCAAGATTGCAACTCATTTTTATTGTAGGTCCAGGAACTTGCATTATGGCTTCCACATTCCTCATAGAAGGCTAAATGCCATCCTTATTTACCCCGAAAAACAAAATATTCAACTTCATCTTGAAGGAAAAAACACTTTTCTTTCCTAACTCAGCTTAATATTCATTTGGGCTTGTCTTTTCAACACTAACTCCAAATATTTCTTATGCTCATCATCATCATCATCACTTTGACTTGTATTAGTGATATCATCTAATATGCAACCCACAGAATCCTATACTTCCAGCACCATGTCCATAGTTCGTTGGAATATTGCTGATGAACTTGAAACTCTTTATGGAAGCTTTAGATACTGTATACATGGATATATACACGTGTCGAAAATTTTGCGAATTACTGATTACAGATTGTTTACCAATACACTTGTTATTTGTTGGTATATTTGTGGTAAAATACGCAAACAGAAAAGTTTGCAAAATTTTCAAATTCGCAAAATCACAAATATTTCCACATCGCAATAATTTCCACTTATACAATATCAGTAATGCCCCATATATTGTGAATTTGTCACATATTCATACGACTGCTCATTTAATCATACATGTTAGTACACATGACGCATGTCAATTTCTTTAACCTTTTCTCCCCAATCTAATTTTATGAACACATCTTCAGCTGTTAGCAATGGGTATTCTGCTGTATCAAATACAGAATTAAACGTGACTTTGAAATCTCCTTAAAGACGATCGCTACAGTTTCACCATTTTTTCAAAACATTCAGAATTTCATGAGACTTTGTTTGGTGATAGTTTATTATCTGCTCTACAAAAATAAGAGATAAAAAAAGGGGGTCACCAGCTTTGGGAAAATTCTATGAATACTTCTTTTAGTACACCATGCATTGCGGCAGTTCAGGATGAAATTTCACCTATGAAAACTAAGTCTATGTATATTTCTTTAAATGACAACAATTATAAGCAAATTTTATGTCATTGTATTGGTAAAACATCAAATTTAATGAAAAAAATAATTTAGAGTATACTGAGTATCAATCTTTAAAAAAAAAAAAACTTAACTTATGGCTAAAACACCTTTATTTTGGAAAAACCCAAATGAAGCAAAGAGTATCTTTTAAAGTTATTTTTTTAATTGTTCTAACATTCAGATTTTTCTTATTTTTTCTATAAATAATATTCAGGTACTAAACTAAAAGAATCAGGCTTGAAACAAATAGGTCACCAGCCTTATTTTTTAAGTAAATACATTTTAAGTTTGTGGGTGGGGCACTAACTAATGAGTAAATGTAGGGTTTGTCAAAGACAAAGCCATTATATGAAGTAAATTATCTCAATTTTTTCAGTAATACAACAATATTTATAAAAATCAAGTTTGTTGGTCATAATAAACCAATTCATAGCATATAAATATAATACTGATGTTAGCATTAACCCTTTGAGGTGCAACAAAATTACAGAGTGGGCTGTAAGTCTTAGATCCACATGGAGATAAAAAAGAATCAGCTCTTTTTTGATCTTTATCATCGATGTTATTTGCAAAAGAAAACCACTCCAGCTATTCCTCGATCTCCACCCAGCTGTCGACGTACAGTCGAAATTGCTGTATTTTACCCTGCGTTTCATATTTCAGGTTATATTTAATGTATACGGAGGGAATGAAATATCCTTGTCGCCACTGTTTGAGAGTACGGACAACAGCAATAACCAGCATTAATGTAGATTTTTAACTCTATTGATAACAATCGTTCTGTGCTTTCGGTTTCTATCCCAGAACGCATGCGCAACTACAATTAATCAAAGTACATTAAATAATTCGACCTAAAGCGGATCAAAGAACTAAAATATGCAACTGATACCTTTTATTCACGGCTACTTTCCATAAAATCGTGTATCTAAGCGTTTCGCATGCAATTTTAGATGTTAGGAAAGTTTTTTGGGGTGTAATGACAATAGTTTTGGGTAATTTTTGAGTGGTTTCGAATGTTTTGGGGCTTTTCTTTTACTGATTCATCTGCGACGTACACTTTACAAACTAGGTAATGTCAAAGCTGCAAACGAGACTAATTTCAAATTTAGAGCGAATTCTACGACATTAACTCTGAAATTCATTGTTTGTGTAACTGGCTTACACTGATTTTTAATCCGCATATTATTTGTACATATTAAATGACACAGACGCGTCCGTTCATTGATCTATGAGGACCTATTTTTTTTGAAACTGAGGAGTGATTCGTCATCACGGGAGGTCAGTCTGTCGGTTGGCATAAAAAGCTGGTGACGTCAGCGCCTATTAAAAATGAGAAAGCTACACACTTCGGGGTTTGACGGAAAGAGTCGACATTGAATACACAATAGCAGTCCGTGAACACGATGGTGATCCGTTCGGCAAACCTCGAGTGATCCGTTTATCAAATCCTTCGGTTGTGTTCATGTGCACCTACACGTTACATTTCTTCGCCGGAAATTCATCCCTTTACCATTCCTAAATTTGTAGGGCTCCACTCAATAAAAGAAAACACGAGTCATAATTGTCTATCGATATCTGTCTGAGTACATTTTGAGTACATTTTCATAGACAAACAGTTTATACAATTTTTAACATGATCTATCATTCTGCCGGCAATTTGTGGATTGTTTTATTTCTAAATTGGACTGGTTATTTGTCAGAGCTGTTTCAGTACTGGTAAACGAAACTCCATGAAAGCATGAATAGGTGTACCGGCTACAGCGATATAACTGAAACAATGTTCATAGGAGCGTTAAAGACAATACATACAAACAATATCCCTACCAACGGTAGTTAGAATAAAAACAGAGGAAACTGATGTTGTCCACTTTTCTTAACCCATGAGCGCTAAGCAGAGTCTTAGTTGTTTGACGGACGAAGTAGATTAAGATCAGAACGTGCATTCGGATCTTTGATTTACACAGCTCGCTTCTTTGTAACTTAGTTTTGCCAAAAGAACCTTTAAGTTACAATATTCAGGCTGGGTTTTCCGCAACTGTCAGTCTATTTTATTCATTCAGTGCTCTAGGGGTCATTTAAAAAAAAATCATGTGGACACACGTTTCTAGTAACCATTCTCTATCATTTTCCTTCTCTCCCTGTTTTAAAGAAAACTACTGCTACTCGTGCTATCGATGAGGACCCCCATGTCAAGCACAGCAAAGTTCAGAGAAGTGCAAAGTATGCAAAATAGAAAATTCGCAGCAATCGACTTTGGAAACAGCTTCGAAGGATATGGATAATAAACATAAATTAAGGTAGCATAGACGAAAACATGTGAAAACTTTGTGGTGAAGGAAGGAATTGCTCCCTAAGATTAATTTCTCCTTATTCCACTCCGTTTTCAAAAGTAATCTGCTGCATGACAAAAAGTCATCCACCTGTTATAAGAATGTTTTACAATATCAGATTCCCAAAACAAGGGCTGGTTCTGTCGATTCTTAGAATTCGGAAAAAGGTTGATACAAAAAGAAAAACCATCAGCTGATTAAATTAGATAATGGAAAATGCGTGAACGCATGGCGGGCAGCAAATGAAATAATCACTCATAAAAACGCCAGGGGATATATGGAGGGGGTATGGGTTGGAGGGCAGGTCAGTAGCGACTGATGATCATGAGAAAAACATTTATAGGAATCAGTGGTGTTTTTTTTTATTTCTTTTTGATGTTTGGTAATCAGCTTAATATACAAACTGGTAAATGAATAGCCAACATCTTTCTTTATAGCCAGGCATTTGATAGCTTTTAATATATCACACTAAAACTGCAGTGGTCCTAACTTCGAACAGCCAACAATACTGTTTCCTCTCAAAGTATGAAAGAACCTTAGAAGATCAGTCTGTGGCATCGAGTGTCTTTTCCGCACAAAAATAACAGGGGGATGTGTGCGTAGGTTCATTGATTGGAACGGCTGTCAGGGTTTGTAACAAAAAGGATCGTCAGCTGCTCTTTCTGTTTATCAAAACGGAATTTCGAAGAAAAAAAAAAAGCTTAACAATTATAACTCAACTTTTTTTTTTTTTCAAATATATCATTTTCCTATTGACTTCCAAAAGTGGCAGTGTATATTCTGATATTACACTTAAACAAGAGAACGTTTACGATATGCGCGTCTAATACAAATGTGCCATGCCCTAACAAATGGATTTTATGCATCTCCGAGATGCATTACCGTCGTGTCCGGTAATCTTGCGCGTCCGGTAATCTTGCGCGTCCGGTAATCTTGCGCACTTCAGTAGATTCCTCTTTCACAAGTTTGTTTGATGAATTCAACCCGTTTCTGCAGTGTTTCTTAGACCATAGGAATTCAGAATAACAGAGAAACCATTAGAAAGCAACTATAGCTAAATTTTGAACCTGAGAGTGTTTGAAGTTTGTCTATGACATCATCCTGACTAATTATTCATAAACACGCCCTATGACCCAAATTCCGATGATGCTGGCTGTAACACTTTTTAATTGTCAGTTAAACAAGTATTTCACGTCTCATCACAAAGACAAATCAATTAAAACATATTTTACAGCTTTATAGGATATTGAGGAACAGTTTTAACATTATTTTCCTTATTTACATGCAACCTTAATCAGACGACAAATTCGTTTCCTATTTGCCGCCATTTTGTCAAAGTTCTGAATCAAAGGCACGAATCGAGCACAATCATTTCTTTTCTGCAATTATTCTTTGTATGGGCAACAAATACTTTAGAAATCCTTTGCATTGATGTCATTTAATATAAGTGCGCAAGATCACCGGACAGTTGTATGCCGGATAAAACCTCACGGCTATAGCTTACTTCTTAAAAATTTGTGTTGTTCGGGGAATTTTTCTATAACTATCTTGAGTCATAATCTAGAGCAAATATTTCTATAAATGGATAAATAGCTGTGGGGATCGAGCAGTTCCTTTAAGTGTCATAAGTAAACAGTCGTTTGCTTAGGTGCGCAAGATTACCGGACAGCATCGTATACCAAGCATGTCATCACTTAATTATGGATCCATAGAATTCTGCTTGCCGAACAATAGATTAAATAATGAAGTAGAATAGTCCTAAGAGATGCAGAAAATTGACCAAAAGCAAAAAGCTTTGACCCAAGTCCGCATGCGCTGACTTAACAATATGGGTCGATACTTTTTGCAGAAAATGCTGGTAACAAACGTTTGCTTCTTTTCCCTAATTGTTTTCTTTCAAGTGGGACAGGTTAAAGATTTTGGAGTGAAGGAAATGCGCTCGTGACACATCACTCCGAAGTACTTTCGGGTCGAGGTAGTCTCACTTGAAAATATGATAGCAAGCACAATCTGCTTCGCTTTTTTATCAGAGATAGTGATAGAAAACGTCTAAAATGTGTTTCTGGTTTTAGTGTTATGACTTCTTTGGAAACTAAGAGTGGGTTTGTTATTTCTTGGGGAATTAATTTGTGTCTGTGACCACCTTAAGAATATACTCTACAACCAGGACGGGCCTTTATAACTAATTTTGCAAGGGTAGTTGTGTTTGAGGTGGAATGAAAAAGAAATAACGCAATCGATTAAAGTGTTATTTTTTAAAAACTTATTGTGTTTTTCTACTGGACATATATTTGATGGAAACAAACGGCAAAGCTAACAGTAAAGTATCAAACATAGTGATTTTCTTTGTATTTTCGACATAGCAAAGAAAAGAGGGATGTGACACCTTGTATCTTATCTGATCAACTGCTGCGTGGTTTACCGAGAATCCACCTCAGATAAGCAGCAATTACAGAGACCACTTGGGTGGGTTTTGACCGATCCTAATGATAAAAAATGTACGAGCTGCCAAAAGGTGAATTAAAAGAAAAAGAATATTAGTGGAAATATCGAAGAAATATTTACACGATATATCTAAACTGCTCTGAGAAAGTCAGCGCTGAAACCGGTACCTGCATGTACATTTGTATTGGCTCATTACATAGAAAATTTAATTTTGAGTTCGGTGTTGAGAGATTAATTGATTCAATGAATGATGGCGTTTTATGCCGCTTTCAGCATTATGTAAGTCATATAAGGTGACAGCTCACATATCCATGTATGTCCTGGATTTCACCAACACTAGTGCCAGTGCTCTGAAGTCTATCGCCCAAGGACGTTCCCACGAAAAACCTAGTGCTTCCGGTGAAGATACTGAGAGAATACTCAATTAAATGTTTAACCCCCCACCCCCAAACAAGTTTGCAGTAGACGACTTAGACAACACCACTGTAAGTTATGGGTAAATGTGAAGTAAGTTCTTAATGCTAAAATACATCAGAAAATATCACGACGAGCAGTTCTCCGTCTACCAAATTTTTTTCAAAAATACACTAAACAAAACTTCTAAACGGCAACTTTTAAGCCGGAATTCCCAGTAGACCTCTTCTGGCATCCGCTGTCCAAAAAAGAGGCAGTTCATTTAGGTTGATGTTATTAAGTAAGTTATTAAACATTCATTCACTTAACACTGAAAATTGAAAAAAAATGTTTTTCAAAACTTCACGCTCCTTCTCCCGGTTTATATTTTTCTGCAGAAAATAGTTTCATGTTTTTCCTTATTGCAGACAAAATTTCAGTAATGTATGCTTCTCTTTTTAACCTGGTTTGTTTGATAGACACCACGCATGCGCAAACCTTGCGTTTTCTCTTTTTTGAAAAAAAGATGCCTTCTATCGGCAAAATCGATAATCTTTTCATTACAATACCATGTTTAACGTCCAGACATATGTTATAAGTTGTTTTTATTTACCTGTCTATTACTTGGACAAATTTACAGGAGAAACAGAAGTTGCCGGTTAGAAGTTTTGCTGAGTGTAGTCTGCTGCAAAGAGATGCTAAAGTCGTTTTTTTTTTTTTGTAGTTAATGGGTTGAATAGGCTGTAGACTTAAAGGGAGCTTTTTAGACTTTTTAATCATACCAAACTTGATAAACTGTTTTGTCTGTGATAAAGTAAGGCAATAGTGCCCAAACCACCGATAGACAAGAAAAATGTAAGACCAGATTATGGTACTTTCTTAAAACGATACATAATCTTTTCAGGTATTTTTAGAATTTGCTCCAGGATTTAGCAAAGCATTGTGGCAAGGTACCGTGATCATTCACATGCGTCGATTATATGGAATCGTATTCAAGTACAATGTCGTCATATCGGAGTTCGTATTTACCAACAATTCTTGAAAACATGCTTAGTCTTGTTCTCCAGAATTTTCTAAATGTGAAAGTAACACGACTTCTGATTGGCTAAACCATTTGGTTGCGTTACTTTCACTGTTGGAAAATCTTGGAGAATAAAACAAAGACTGTTCAGAACGATGTTTGGTGAATACAGACCCTGGTCTCATAAACTAGACAGAGTTTCCCATTGTAGAACGATCGTCCTGCTTTTTAAGAGCCAAAATTGTAAAACTCTATACAATGCAACTGTCTGTCTCTGCACACGTGCAGAGAAAAGTATGTATTTGGTAGTATTTATCTGGAATGGAAAAGAAATTTTTATTCATGGCACAATATCTAAATAGCCCGCTGTAAGGGCTACAATCATGATCTTATCCTCATTGTAGGACCGGAAGTCTAGAGTGTTTGGAATCGTTTGTGACTTGGGATTCTATACAGTGACGGTCCGTCACTTGAGTGTGAAAAATTGTATTCACACGGTAAGTCAAGCAGGTACTTTTCATTCATTTTGGTTGTTACTATAAAATATTCAAATCCAGTTATTTGTTTGATATATAGACCATATCACGAGCACGTACATGTATGTGCGCTACGAACCTTCCTTAGAACAATGGGGATGCCTTGACCAGTTGGACGTGCTAAAAATACATATGATTTTGGTAAAAAAAAACACGGTCGTTTTTATTCGATTACTCGGCGTTAAATACCGGTTTTCTTTTTCAATGGAAAAGGTATAAACAGTGTGAAAACATGTCAAGGTTTGGTAATGAAGTCGGCTACAATCTTCCTTATCCTTCGTTTAAAATTGCTCATTGAGAAAAGAAATTTGTACAGTCACTTGCAAAGGGTTGTACAGTCACCTGAGATCTATTAACCGCTTACAAGTGACTGCACAACTTGCTTTTCTCAACTTGCAATTTCAAACGAAAAATCAGAGCCACATCTATCAGAAACATTATGTCAATTATCATTCAGGTCACGCCGTATAGTGCTGTAATGGGAACATTACATGAACAAAAGTCTTGTAAATGGAAAACCCGTGTCACGATTCTATCCAATAATCTCGATCTTTTAAGACGCAATGAATGTAAACCATAATAAGTGCGCCTGTGCGCATTTTTATCTAATTTCGCAGAAGGTGGCTGCAGGCTTTGCTGCAATAAATAAGATATTTATATGTAGACTTTCCTCGCTGTGTTTGACTGTGTTTTTCTAGATAAGCTTATATCAATTGTAAACGACGGGTCCTTTTTTTCTGTTTTTTAGCAGTGAGGTTGGTATACTGAGGCTTAACGCATTACCTACTATGTGTATTGTGGAACCAACGTAAACAGCAGTTTCTCCTATTGTCAATATGTTAGCACATGAATTTTTACGATAAGTAAATCGCAACATAGAGCAGGTAAGTCAAACATGGGTCCGTATTCACCAATGTTCTTAAGAACATTTTTGGTCTTATTCTCAAAAATTTTCTGAATATGCAAGTAAAGCAACTTCTGATAACCTAAACCAAATGAGCCACGCTTTGGCAAAGTGGACTTCCTGCATCACCGTGATGCATTATACCAACCCAGTCATCATATAATTATCTATTTATGAAATCCGTTTTGTCTAACAACCGACTGAATCATGACAGACTGGTCCTTTGAAATGCAGGCAATATTAACTCCGATCAGTCTGCGCAGAGCATAATTCGAATGGTTTAGCCATTCAGAAGTCGTGTTATGTATTAAATTTAGAATTAGACGAACAATGAAATTTAGAATGGTTGTTGAATGTGGGCCTAGATGTCTCCAACGACAGCGCCTAGCTGGCACGGCATTTACGGCAGACCCACAAACTGAGGCATCCGACATTTCAAAAGATATTTGAATTCCTAACCCTTTGACTAGCTTATTCTCATTTGTATTCGTTGAGGAGAGTTGAAAATAAAAATGTTAGCAATACAAGTATTCATATGAGTGGGCGTTCTGGGAAAAGGGGATTTAATGAATCTCTGTAACGCAGTATACCAACCAAGTCATCACAAAATTACGGATCCTAAAATCCTTTTTGTCTAAAAGCCGACTGAATCGTGAGGTAGAATGATCCCTTCGACATGCACAAAATTTACATAATGCCAGAAGTTTTGACCCATGTCAGTCTGCATAGATTGTGCAGGCTGACATGGGTCGGTACGTTTTACAGATGCATTAAAGGAAACATCTATGCTCATTTTCAGTCCGTTTTCAGCCAGTTTTTAACCCATTTCAACCTTATTTTATGAAACGATAATCATTTTTGCATCTTCATCCCAAATGTTGCCCCTGACGGCTTCAAGCTTGCACAGATTACGACGGATTGAAAAAAAATTCATTTCATGTTTTAGATGCCTTCAAAGCAATCGCGTTTGTCTTTTCCGGTTTTAAATGAGGGCAAATCCCTTGAGTTCGTCTATCCTTTACACCATAGATATTGGTGATTTATCTATGTTTGCACAGCTGAGTCATTCTACACACTTTCAAGGTTTAAAACTGGTTTTCCTCTCTAGCCGTAAGGCTGTATCTTTAACCCCTTTTCACAGAGCATGACTCATATACTAATTCTTAATTTATCTTGTTTTATGTTTATTTTTCTAGTGTATTTTTCAAGCGAAGTCTTCTGCTGCAAATTTACTTTATATCCCCATTCCACGGGGCGGCGATTCCACTGCGCTCATGGCGATCATGGCGTTTCTCCCAGATCTTCCGAGTCGCCGCGGAAGCGCGGACATGTCCAACATTTCTGAACTTAAGCGTTTCCACTACGCTTTTAGTACTCTCAATCACGATCTCGCTGCGCTGGTCACAATTCTGTCACGCCGTCGTTGCGCTTCTACGGTGCTTCCAAGACGCTTCTACTATGCTTCCAATATGGCATGGTATTTCAGGCTTACTACGTTGCTGCTGCTGCGACCTTGCTACGACCTATGTGCAGGAGCTGCGCTTTTGGAACGTTTCTGTAGAGCAACATTCGACCATTTGTCTTCGAAGAATATGGATTGAATTGCTACAGTAGCTGTGCTGCAGCTTGCGGTTTTTAACAATAGATTGAAAGGGTTGGGTGTTGCTTTTGTTACGATACACTGCACTTGCGCTACGTTATTCGCGCTGAGGCTACGATACTGCTGCGTTCACAAATTTTTTTTCTACTCTTTTACTACGCTTTTGTGGCGCTTCGATCCCATGGCGATCCCGCTACGTAAATTTTAAGCAAGGTCAAAACAAGCGCCGTGAAGTGACGATCATTAGGCTTTCGATACGCTTCTACTACGATCTACTACCTTTCTACTGCGCTGTTGCCGTTCCTACTACGCTTTTCGGCGTTTTCACTAAAATTTCGAAGCGAAGCGGAATCTCCGTTCAGTGGAAAGGAGGTTTAAAGTGGCAATCGTGAAGCTACGATACGCTTCTACTACGATCAAGGCGTTTCTACTGCGCTGTTGCCGTTTCTCCTAGATTCACGGCGTTTTGACCAAAATTTCGAAGCGTAGCGGAATCGTTGCCCAGTGGGGTATTGGGAAGCAAAGAGATTAAATATGTAGTAAAGATGAATTGGCATCTTTGAAGCTTCCCATATCGCTAAATGGCATAATTTTTGGCTTTCCCGTCTCTTGCTCTCAAAAGTCATAGTCCTTCAAAAAAATGATAAAAAAACAACACTTCAAGCGATTGTGTTTTTCAATATATCCCAAACAACACAGGCACCCTAGAATTTGTCCTCTCAAAAACACCTGTTCACGGCCATGACCGCAGTTTTTTGTTATTACATTGACATAAAATAGTCCTGTCAATAGACAATGAAAACACGTCGAAGTGGTCCCCCACTACCTAGATTTGAAGCAAATCTAAATACCATTAGAAAGAAACTTTTAGCATCAATTGAGAATTTCACCACTATTGGCTTGGGCGTTCTACTGTACGGTGACGAGAGCCTCACCGTTCATGAAAATGTTACGTTGTTTTTAGAAGTGCAGCCTGTTATAAGGGATGGCAGAAGGTTTAAGCTATAGAGTGAAAATCCCATTTACGTCTAATATGAAAATAGGCAAAGTCTAGAAACGGGCGAAAGAGACTTTTTTTCTCAGACATATTCAAACATAATCCGTACAATAACTGATCGGTGCAGATATGTTTATATGACACCGTCCAGCAAATTTTTGATGGCAGTAGATATCTACTGCTTTAACCCTTTACTAAACGACAAATTCAACACTCTTCAATAATGAAAACGTCCGCAAAAAACAAATTCGAAAGTTATAAAAATGAAACAAAAGTCCTCAACAGGGTAGAAAACATTGTGGGGGGAAAAGGAGAAATTGCTGGTTACCAGCATTTTATCCTTTGCCTCCAATGTCCTCAGAATCCTCCTCCTTCAGGGTCGTTTAAACTCGGGATTGTGTAGTAAAGGGTTCACATGTGAAGAAATTTAACCCCAAATTATCAGGGGTCGCCAATTAGATTCCCAGCTGGACTAGTTTCTTTTTTCCGACGATTGATTATAGTCATTGTGACAGAATTCATCCTACTGTCACCGCTGATGATTGTGTGGGTAAAGGTAAGCTGGGAAAGTAGCCAGTGGCCTGGAAAAAAGTTAGTGCATATCCTGATAAAAGGCACTCCAGGAAAGCAGGGATAGGTGCACTGGCTGCCACGATAAAACTGAAATAATGTTGAAAGTGGCGTTAACACCACTGGCCGTCCCGAACTGAAATAATGTTGAAAACGACGTTAAACACCATACAGTCAATCTTCTCTCATATTAAAATCAAACATCCACACATCCATCCATTAACCCAATAAACAACCCAACCAACCCAAGGACAATAAATCAAGCACCCTTCCTCTCTCTGTCGTCCCAAATCTCCGAAAATATCCTCTATCCAATTCTCTACATGTATGTTCACTGGCCGCCGCGATATAACTGAAGTAATGTTGAAAGGGCGTTAAACACCATCCAATCAATCAAAATAGGTTTAAATAGACATGTACATATGATTTATAAAGGATCAAACAGAGTGTTAACTTCTTATCATTTTTATCCGACGGGTTTTCCAAAATTATATGAAATGAATGGGTAATACATGGCGCTAATGCACCCCTACACCAATATACTCTCTTACCAAACCAATTTGTACATGTACAAAGTTATCATTTGACATATTCAACGACAATTCATAATTGAATCCTTAATCTCAAGAGTTTTCTGAAGTTCAAAGGAAGGCAATTTCTGATTGGCGAAACCAAATTATTTTGACATTCAGACATTGTGTTAGTTTCTAAATTCTGAATTAGAATTTTTAGATTAGCAGTTAAATACAGGTCCAGAACATACTTAACCTGTTACTTAACAATCCCGTGTTTTACGGACACCGAAAAAGAAGTCTATGTAGAGCAGTGTTGGAAAAGAAGAAAATTCTGATAATTTACTACCCTTTCAGAGCTAAATCCTGTTCTTGAAGCAGCATTTGATTCGTCGTCTGCAAATGCTTACAATTTCAATATTCTGCGCTTTTCTCGTCTGGTAAGATCTAAGCCAATCAGCATGTTAAGTACAAGTTGCTCTAGACAATATCTGTGAATCAAAAACGCCAACATTACACATGGTCCCTAACTTTGGACTTCATCATTAAACCTATAGACCTTGAGCCACCAATACCCCCACCCCCTCGCGGGAGAACTTTCGGCACTATTATTTACTGAAACCCCAATGTCTCCTGAGCACTTTGTAAAAGTCTGCTACCCGGCGAGAGGAGTGTTTGCGAGTTATAGAGGTCAAGGGTCATCAAGTGCACAATTGCATACAAGGTATTAATGTATCGCCATTAAGGTTACAGTTTCAATTCATTTTCTAAATGAAACTTGCCAGAAACATCTTTAAATTGGTCAATACACTCATATCTATTATCACAACAAATGTTTTATAGAAGCATACACAATTTTATTAGAATCAAAGTACTGAAAGAACTGTACTTTGTCATATTTGTAAGCCTAAAATGACTGATACTCAAAAAACGTATCCGTAGTATACATCATCTTTTATGATCTTAGTGATACAGAATATATGTTATGACAAACACTGTGAATTTTCATTGTAATTTATGCTATCTATAAGCTGCTTTAGCCATGCAAATCAAGGTATTAACAGTACCAAAGGTTGATTTTTTTAATCATACCTTAGCGGGAATAAAAGATTTTTGAGATTTCATTGTAGATAGGATTGTATTAACTACTTCTATGGTCAACAGTGAGTAAGTTACTGCATAGACTGGCAATGTAATAACCCAGTGGATAAAAGTTGTTTAGACAGTTTTTTTTTTTTTTTATTGCGGCCCTTCATAGAGTCCGAGCCAAACATGCATTTGTCTTTTATCGAAATTATAACAATGATGCTTACAACAGATTATTTCACACTAAATGAATTCTATTCATTCAGCAGATCATTTCACACTGTATGAAGTATATTCATTATCACTTTCATCCCTATAAACCACAAAGTTTTTTTTATACGCCATATACATGTATTGCAAGTCCATGACATGTGGAATTACACTGTAAGTATCTTAAAAATTCGACGAAGTTTCTGTCCTGTTCATAATGTAACGATTTTACTACAACTGAAAAGTATCAAGATCTACACAAAGAGGGTTTACATAAAACTATTCTTGAATTACTCTGGATTTGTTATTGTCATAATGATTCCAGTGTAGTATTTGTAATACAGGATTTACTTTAGTCGAACTACAGACACTTCTTTCACAGCAGAGTTTCCGAATGAAAAAGCATATTAGAAAAGAAGGAACCATAGACGATATACACGATAAATTGCAGCCTATTTTTTGTGATACGGGAAACAATATCTTCGACATAACAATAACCCCATGATTTTGATACCAAACGCAAAAAAAAGTTCATCTGTTCATGCACAATAATACAATTATGCTAACATTAAATAAGGAGCAGCTTAAAACAGTAAAAGTATATTGCAAAAGGCATTTCCATTTTGAAATATGACAGATACCTTCATATGCATGTGTAAAAGAAAAAGAGAAAAACAAACCCATGCACAAGCCTTTTGCCGATAGTAGAAATAAGAAGAGTCATAGCATACCTTATCAAAAACAGTAGATAATAACTGGCCAGCTGAAATATTAGTGAAAACTTTGTCTCTGTTGAATGTGTACAGCATCAAACAAAAAACTGAGTAAAGTAAATTTTGTATTTACACTGATGATAAATCACTAAAATGCAATTTAAGTGAGTAAGTGATTTGTATATATGTTTGTTCGTTTGTTTGTATTGTGATTTAGAGCCGTTTTAACAGTTTAGGTCATACCACGGCGGTTAGGCAACTTACAAATGTGTCTCCTGGCTTTTTCACATCAGTACTGACACAAGTTTCTTTCCAAGCCACCGACTGCTTTTCTCACATGCACTAGACGTGAAAGGCAAAAATTTGCCCGAAAGAAAGTTTGCCTAAACCGGGTATCGAATGCCCAACCACCAGGTCACTTGTCAGATATGCTAACTACTGAGCTACCCGGTCGGGCAATGACTAAGTGAATACATAGACCTGAAACTATGCAAATACAAAACAAGAAGTTATACATATGTTGTAAGAACAAGATAATTTGAGGAATAAAAGGGTTTTCATTTGAAAAATAATAATTTGCATGACCTTTTATTACAAAAAACATAATAATGACCAAAAAGATGAAGAGTACATCATAACACTCAAAATGGCCTTCATTTCAATATTAACATAAAAGTGAAAAATAGGATAAAAATGGATAAACAAAAATGGGGGAAAAGCCAGGGCTCCTCATTGCATGTTTTTAGACTTGGGCAGTTTATTTATCAAACCAAAGCATCTCATTTCCAACATAGTTTTATATACTCAGCCTTGTTTCATAATCGTGGGATGATGCTTTAGTTTCATGACGCCAAACAGTTAACCTGAAATATTCTAAATTGGCAACAATGAAAAAACAACAACCCTAGTTTCCATAACAACACCAAGCAGTCACAGATATGGCTGTCATGCATGAGAATGATGATGATTTTACTGGGGAAATATTAGTTCTCATTCCCTATGACACTGTGGCCCTCTGTATACTGACCAGCAAATGTACTATAGTAGGTACATCTGGGGGGATGTAACTCATCTTGGTTACACACATAGCTAGTAATTCACTGGAATACTAAACTGATGTGTCTAAAAAGTGGATTAACCAGGATTAAAATATTATGTCTGATTTTGGGCAGTTATTGTCATGCATAATATTATGTATTGAGCATTTAGTTCAAAAGGTGGATATGGCTGTAGGTCATACCTTTCGTACCTTGTCATGGGCAAGTTAAATATTTAGTGTTTTGATTTCATTGACTGATAGAACTACAATGATAAATTAACAAGAAAAGGCACTGTAGCTAACATATGCAATGTCTTCTTAGTCAATTGGTCAAGATATACTGTATTTTTAAACATTATTATTATTTTGTTGTTGTTGTTGTTGTTGTTGTTTTTTTTTTTTTTTTATGCAAGAGTTATATGGTAAATAATGTATCAATAACTGAAGTGCTTTGATTTACACTAAAAATTTTTAGTTACTGTAACGAATATAATTAGATCACGAAAACAGGCTTATCAATAAATCTTGGATCATTTTCATACCAAAATAAGAAATGAACCAGACAACAGTTGAATTCTCAACAACTGATATAAAACATTCAACTGTATGTTTGATGAACTGATAGTATAAGTTTTTCCGTTTCATTCATGGATATGGTAAATTGGTGAAATATAAATCTGAAAATGCCGTGTGAGTTGCTTCAAGGATCAATTCAAAGCATCTTTCAATGTGTTTCATCTGAAAAAAAATCCCAATAGTTTCTCATAATATGATATTTTAGAAGCTTAGACCGTGCTTTGATTTGCACTTAACACTCCTATACTTTGTAACAAATGTAAAGGAATATTTTGATATAAGATTATTACATTACTGAGGCCATTTAGGATTTACAGTAGAACTAAAAATACCCAAAATAAAATTGTTAATTGCCGATCAAGTGATAATGTACAGTCAGAGGTGAACCTGGTGACCTTTGTTCTTTATAACTTGCAAAAGCCCCACTCTCCAGATAGCAGACTTTGGAAATGTGCTTAGGATACATTGGGGTGTAAGAAAATAATAGTCCCGAAAATTCCACCTGGGTAGGAGGAAACACCTTGCTGGCTCACGGTCTACTAGAGATAAATCATACTCCGTTACAGATCTATGCAGTCGTTGCACGCAGGGAAAATCGAACTCTTTCATACTTGGCAAATATATGATATCATGACTTTATGCCAACTTTAGGTATCGACACCTGATCGATCTTATGCTACATGGTGACATTTTGTAACGAAATCCTTCAAAACAAGGAGATGAGTCTCTATTTCACCGTTTTTTTTTTTTTCCTCTTTAAAACTACAAAAATTGTTACAGGTTATTTTGTATGAAAACGTTGTTCAGATGAATCCACTATTTTGTATCAACATGCAAGACCGCTATCGGAAACTCAGCTGTTCGCCACAACGCAGCCTCCTCCGATATCACTGCAACAAGCAGAGTTTTGGTATTTCCACAATGTTTTCAAACGTTAACAAGTCATGGAGCATACAAAGTCACATAAAAGCAGTAAACTTATTTTAAATTTAAGAAGCTGGCTGACATTAGTCTTTGCATTTACTTGCTATATGTAGTCTTCTCTTTTTTGAAAGCCCAAACATCTATGTAACGAATTATAACTTGACACAGTGTTTGAATGATTAATTTTTTTCCGAAGAAGGAAGGGAAAAACGAGGAACACCAGTATGGCAGGGATTTCTGTTTTCTATAAATTCTCTCTATCTCTGTCTGTCTGTCTGTCTGTCTGTCTGTCTCTCTCTCTCTCTCTCTCTCTCTGATCGGTGTTGACTTACAACGACACATTCTAGATTCCGAAAAACACCTTTCTCCTTTTATCAATATTTCACAGCTGATGGTTTTAGTAGACAAATAGATGTTCTACAAATGAAGTTGCTCGGTGGGGAACTCACACTTCATTGTTTTCGGTGAAAAAAAGAGAAGCATACACTTGGGGCAAAAATGTTATCGCCATCTCTATTAATCAGCCTGGGACTACATTTCCCACTCGGTGCATTTCACTCTTCGCTCTTATTACAGATATTTAGGATCTGGCTTCAGTTTGCGTTTGAATTCATTAAACGGGCCTAGAGAAATTTTACTAGGCGAGCCTCTCTCTAGACATTTTTTATCAGCAGCCGACGAATGTCAGATTCGTATTATCCCACAACTTCATCTTAATAATTACAAGTATAATGATTAGATTAACATGCGAAACCTACGGCTATATTCATAAATGATTCCTACTCAACGGTTTGATTTAAGTGTGTGTTCGCGGTTGAAAATAGTTCCAGAGAAGCTGCGATTTATCTAGTTGATTTTTAGATCCGGAAACAAACTTTATCTCTACCACGATAATCAATGAATTGGAAGAATTTTGGCTTACATGGTTTAGGAATAATCAGTAAGAATGCATGTAACAAACGACATCACTTACTCTTACCTAAAAAGTGTTTAAAGTTCCCCATCTACTCGTTTTAGCTAAATATAGAAATGTGTTTAAATCAATAAATTAGCAACATCTATGGCCCCAAAGAATGAAAAGAAGTTTCAGATTTGTTATTTGAAATGAATCTTGGTCGGGAGAAAATTTAGGCCTACGTCAGGTCAAAATTGTAAACAATTGGGGAGTGTACCTCTAGAGTCATTTGCACTCCCTTCCCATCTAAAAATAGAAAGCTAGACTAAATGTTGTTTCAATACGGGAAATAGGGCACTCGTCTATTTGTCTTTTTTCCGTTCTTTCAGCAATCCAAAACTGCTAAATACTAATGTGCACATACGAAATTTACATTTCTACTGTCTATAAAATCATTCCACTGCATTTTCGATATAAACATCCGACATCCTCGAGTAAATTGCTGTATGGTTCTTGTGACATAGATTGTTGCCACAGTTGACCTGTGTCACGGGTAGGAAACTTCATATTCGGAGCCAATGGCTCTGACGAGAAAATGTGTTAGTCTTCCGTTTCTGAAAATGTCGGCTGAAAAACAACCAAAATACAGGCAAGCTTGTCATTATTTGTAATCATGTGTTCTCGTGTCTCTGAAATTCCAAAAAAGGGGAATGTCATGCAATGCTCTGGTCTTTCAACGTGTTTTCTACACTACGGAAAGTTGTAACAAGTGTACGATGTTGTCTGAAACATTTGTGGCGTAGGTTGACTGTAGCAGAAATGATACGTCACGGAGCTAAATTCAGTCTATTATTGCCATTTAATTGGCAAATAAGAGAGAGTCTTGCTGTCCCAAAAGCTTGAATTAATGTCTGGAAATGTCACATTCACTGCTGGTAAAGAATTGAAAAGAAATAGCACAAAAATGATAAAATTAAAGAAGGACTCCGATAATGTGGACCGGCTCTGAAGATGTAAGTCGGCACCGATTGATGAGGGCGTCCTTTCAAAAAGGATGGAACATGACCGAATTTATGAAAATGCAAAGGGCTGGTATTGTCACGATTGAAAATGCTATCTAATATTAGTTTATCTAAATTTTTAGAAATACTTTTGCGAAGCTTTTGATTTACAGAATGGTCTAAATTTGTATATAGCATTTGTCATGCATTCGTCGTATGTACGTGCAGTCCAGAAATCTCACGCCGACCCCTCCACCTTTCTAATGTAGAAATCATTCACTTTACGTCGTAATTAGATTGAGGTTCCAGTTCCACTATTATGATTTATTGAGTGTGTATGTAAATCAGCTGTTTTGAGTCATTATTTAGGATAAAAAGGCAGTTTGAAGGGTCTCTGAGCGGATGATGTAAATTTGGCACCTGTTTTGTTTTGGGTTTTCGTGTTTTGCCATGACGAGCAATTTTAATTAAATAAAAGGTAAAATTCTGAATGAACAACACCACCAACAACAACAACAAAAAAAAAAACCTGCGTATTGTCATTTTCTCGCACAGTTTAGGGAGTTTTCATAGTGTATTTTACGTTTATGTCTGCTTAAAGAAAGCATTGTAAGTCTTAAAGTTTTGAAAAACCTTGCTCCAAAAAAATATTCGATGTCCGAAATCCTTTTAAGCATGTGCAGACGAAATGGATACAGGGATTTCTGCTGCCTATAAGTTTATGTAGATTCTGTATGCGGGGATTTACATATTTTTGAGTTTCTGCGGTAAAGCGCAGATCCTCTAGCAGTTGACAATCTGCGGCTAGTCACATGATTAGTATCTTACTACTAAGGCGTTTGTTTAAATGCGAAGACTTTCATTTTTGGAGTTAGTGCGGCCGCATACAAATATCCTGTTTTGATAGTACAAATGACTGAAATTCATGTTTTTAGTAACTTTTAATTTTTCGCCTTCGAATGCTTTCAGTGTGTACATGTCTAAAATTTGATTGTTAAATGTGTTCGCGCCTTCAGTGCTACGCAAACTCGTTAAGTAAGCTTTATTTTTCTTCCTACATTATACGTTTATTTACCTCATTTTACCATCTGTAATTTCAAAAATTCTTTTTAAACACGTCAAAATAGAAAGAAGTACAATGAGTAAGTACAATGAAAATCAGAGATCTATGAACACTTTTTGGTCTTGACGTGCTTGTGAAATTGATTTTTTTTTTACAAATGACAATGTAAACGTTTTTTTTTTTTCGATTCAATATCTCTGCTACGGTCGGTACATTTTCCATTTAGCTTTTTAATGATTCTTTCAAGACCAAATAGCCTTCCGAAGATGCCAAATATTTTTCATTATTTTTGCTTACGTGTGGGCTGCACTTACGACGAAAGCATGACAAATGCTATATACATGTATAGACCATTCTATTAATCAAAAGCTTCACAAAAGTATTTTCAAAATTTAGATAGACTAATGTTAGAGAGCATTTTTCAATCGTGACAATACCAGCCCTTTGTATTTTCTTAAATTCGGTCATGTTCCATCCAACGAATGAACTACATTTTGGACTAAACGGTATTAACGGAAAAAGCCTACTTCCTAGGTACTTTTTTACAGAAAACTAAATTTTTGAAAGGATGCCCTCATCAATCGGTGCCGACTTACATCTTCAGTGCCGGTCCACATTATCGGAGCCCTTCTTTTTTTTTTTTTTTTTTTTATCATTTTTGTGCTATTTCTTTTCAATTCTTTACCAGCAGTGAATGTAACATTTCAAGACATTAATTCAAGCTTTTGGGACAGCAAGACTCTCTCTTATTTGCCAATTAAATGGCAATAATAGACTGAATTTAGCTCCGTGACGTATCATTTCTGCTACATTCAACCTACGCCACAAATGATTCAGACAACATCTTACACTTGTTACAACTTTCCGTAGTGTAGAAAACACGTTGAAAGACCAGTGCATTCCATGACATTACCCTTTTTTGGAATTTCAAAGACACGAGAACAAATGATTACAAATAATGACAAGCTTGCCTGTATTTTGGTTGTTTTTCAGCCGACATTTTCAGAAACGGAAGACCAACACATTTTCTCGTCAGAGCCATTGGCTCCGAATATGAAGTTTCCTACCCGTGGTGTAGTGTATCTCGCTTCCACGTTTTTGCCAGCTACATGAATATGCAAGACGAAGGTCGTACACAGTCACGTGACAAACATCATGCATATTCTCGATTGAACGAGTGGATAGGAGCCAAGTCCAAAATTACATTTTCTATCCGTGGTAATCTATGCAATCTCGCAACCGCTAGGTGTAATATTTGTCAAGAAGCCACAAGAGTGACTATAGTTTGATAAATTATCGACGAAATTGGTTATATTTTGGCTTAAAATGAGTAAAGGGGTATCTTTAAGACAAGAAAATTCGTAATGTCCATTTTTAAGTTATACGATAAAATTGAAAGCGTGTCTTATATACTCGATCAAGATCTAACCATGTTTTTTTTTACTTCTTTTCTTTTTTGTACTTTTATTGTGAAAATGGTACTTATTGTAACAGAAACCTCTCCTGGAATCGACACTAAAATCCTCAGTATTAAACAAATCACACTAAGCACAACTTCATTAGTGCATTTTTACATAACGATTTACATATAACATAGACTAATGGGACTTTTGTCCGTTTTTGGTATAAGCGGGGCTAGTACAGTCCATGGTGTTATAGTCTTGAGGGGCGTTCGTCCTGTGGAGGTATTGTCCTCTCCCCCATCCATATCTAGCCTTTTGCAGCTTCTGTTAGTCTTTACTCATGTAAGAATTTGTAAAGATATTAAGAAAAGATCGACTTGCATGTTCCTGCAGTTTTATGTTGCTGCACACTTTTGGTGCAAAATGAATCCTTGATGCGCTAAGCCCGGGTGTTATTGCATATGCGTGTAGGTCAAGATAAGGCTGTACAAATACTGTACAGAACGTGCAATCTGATTTTGGGCCGACAGTGTCTGCTTCTTTGCCAGATAGTACTATGAATATGACTGTAATTTCTGCATCTTAGCCCTGACTACGACTGTCCATTTCATTTGGTTAGCACTACAAAGGTTAAATGTTTTTACTTCAGTTTTGCACTTAAAGGAGTGATTAAATCTCAAGATCGATGGTTTGTCGTGCTGTCAATTAAAACCCTACATCAAACAACCCGTTTTCAACTACCCTGAGGACAAAAGGTTTTGAAAACATTGTGGGAAAAGGGGAAATTATTGGTAACCAGCATTTTCTCCTTTTTCCACACTATGTATTCTATCCCCAACAAATTTTTTCTGTCAAGTTTAATTTTTCGTCTATAATTCAGCCATGCTCTGTAAAAAAGGTTTGTTAATGCATCTGTAAAAAAGTTTTGATCCATGTCACCTGCTCAGTCCCCGCAGGCTAACATGGATCGAAACTTTTTGCTAAATGTATTTGTAAGGACCATTCTACCTCATGATTCAGCCGGTTGTGAGACAAAATGGATGTCATGGATCCATAATTATATAATGGCTTGCTTGGTATGATGCATCACAGAGATGCATTAAAGCCCCCTTTTGACAGAGCATGGTTAAAATATTTTCAGTTCAAACGAGTCTTAACCTTAAGGCTGCTAAGCACGACTCACTGACCTTTTGCGGACAGCGTAGATCAAGATCAGACTGCACAGAACGTGCAGTCTGATCTTTGATCTACACTGTCCGGTAGAGAGATACTTTTCTGCAAAAAATACCTTTGAAATAACAAAATTTAAGTTTTTACTATCGGCTTAAAAGTTTCATCTCAGTTATTTAGCAGGATAAGGGTTAAATTTTGTCCTTTTGTGCTGTCCTCCGATATATAGCACTTCAGATTTCCCAGTCTCGTGCAGATGAAACCTAGGAAATTTGATTGGGTCTTAAATTTTGTCTTCCGATAAAAAGTTAAAAAGGTTGAGTCCAGTGCAGTGGCCTTATCTTTGACCTACATGTGTGCTGTCCTCCGATATGGCACTTCAGCGGCCCGGTCAAGTGATAAAACCTGAATAAGTTCTTGAATAACTGAACTGTAGACGTAACATAACTGCTCAGAGGTCATTGGCAATAGAACAATGTTTGAACAGCTTTTTTACCGAGGATGTTTGTAAATTTGGTAATTCAATCCCTCTTATAACAAATTAGCATGGAAAATTTTCGTACTAAACATCTTCGGATAATATTGATAAAGGGACTTTAGATGAATGATTGCATTTGAAAAAGGTTTTGGGCAAAAGGTAAAAAAAAGTAAAAAATACCCTTAACAAGCAGAGTCTTCAAAAAAAGGTCTGCTTCTAAAAGAGCGCAGGAAGACGAACAGACGGCCTTATGGAGATTGTAAACTGTTAACGCTGGAACGACAAATCATCAGGAAAAACTTCAAGCAGAAAAAGGTTGATTATTGGGTTTGTTCAAGGCAAGATCCGAGTTCAATATATTGAATTCGGTCGTTTTTCATATCTATCATTCCACGTCAGCTGATGTTTTTTTTTTCTTAAGATTTCGGAAACTTGTATTAAAGACTCATTTTTTACCATATTTTTTAATATATGTTGCAATTGAGAGTATTTGCAAATGACATAAGAAGTGTGACTCAAATGAAAGAACGATTGGATTTGTCGTTGAAAAGGTAGAATACATTGTGGAAGACTCGGATTTTCTCCTTTTTTCCCATTATTTACAAAAGCCCTCTTCTTCGGGGGAGTTAAAACACGTTTCTTTTTGTAAAGGGTAGGGGACCTTTGAAATAGCGTCTGATACATGATTGTTGTACAGTGTATTTCACAAAATGGTGTATTACAAATCAGCTGTTTATCTCGGCCAAACCAATGACTCGCTAAATGAAAATTTTTGTAGGGATATAGACCTAGATCTACTTGAAACGATCGAGAAACGGAGACATTTTATGTCATGAAAGAAATGTCAGTACAACCACGGCGGACCTGCTACGAAGCTCCTATAATATAAAGAGTCAAACTGACCCATTTACTTTCCATCCGTTAAGGGGGAAAACAGCTTTCTCAAAGGAGTCTGTTTATTTTTTTTTTTGGGGGGGGGGGGTTCTTTCCGTAAATTAAACTTTCTTGAAAAATACCAATATGCTGTCACGATCTAACCCATTAAGCCAACAATCCCGAGTTTTAACGACCCTACCAGTGAATGTATTTCAGAACATTGTCTTGAAAGCATTGGTAAGTAGCATTTTCTCCTTTTTTTTCACAATTTTTCTCCCATTTCAAAGATAACCCAAATCAATTCTAGAGCTACACATAATTTGTTGTATGCAAATGCTTTCAAATTGGACTAGTCAAAAATTTTGTGGTATGGTAAAGAGTTAAACTTCGCGAACTGTTGTTCTACATCCGCTTGTGTTTCCGACACGTCGACACTCTCGATCAATTATGAAATTCGGGATATATATTACGCTGATCAGCTGTTTAACTAAGCTTTTCAGTAATAGATTGAGATACTTGGCAGAGGATAGTGGCATTAGGCCTACATCTGACGCGCAGTTTTTTTTAATTAAAAAAAGTTTTGGTGTAATATTTCTTTTGAACTCTGCGTTAGGAGAATAATTCAACCGAAAAGATAACCTTAACTGTTGTTTATAACCTTTCGAAAATGTTTTGATACTATGGATTAATCCTGAATTTCATACATTTTAATTCGAAGAGCAAAGTGCTGATGTGTGACAACTAGAAATTGGTATAGGTAAGGGGACAGGCCTGTACATAATCTCTGTCTGGAACAGCTTTGCAGATATAGACTAGAATCCGTATTCACCAACCAATTTCTTTCTTAGTCTTATTCTCGATATAGAACGTAACACAATTTATGATTGACAAAACCAACTGATTTAATCATTCAGCGGATCCAGCTGGATCCGTATTCACCAACAATTCAAGAACGTTCTTAGACTTTTTCTCCAAGATTTTCTAAATTTGAAAGAAACACAACTTCTGATTGGCTAAACCAAATGGAGTTATGTTACTTTTAAGTCTAGAAAATACTTGACAACGAAGCTAAGAATGTTCTTAAAAATGGTTGGTGAATAGGACCCAGGCCCCGGTTTCACGAAACAACTTAAGTCCGTTATTTTGCTCAAATCCGCTAACGGACTCAGTTTCTGACTTAAGTTGAGTTCATTATTTAAATTGGGTTTCACGAAAGTCAACAGACTCAGTAACGATCTCAAAACCTTGAGCTGAGTCTGTTAATTTGAGTCTACCCCTATGTTGGCTTAAGTTGCTTGTTGTCGACTCAAATATGACGGACATGTCGCCGCTGGAAAGATGTAAACCGACAGAACGTCTATTTAGAGAAAGAATTTCTCTATTTCAAATCTTAAGCATGGAGGAAATTTTTCAAGGATCGTCTCTGTTCGAAATATACATGACAGATGTTGTGTAGGATCTTTTCTAAGCTACTGGAGAAATCGTCCCTTGGAGAAATCGACCCTAAACTCAGAAATCGTCCCTAAACACGGCTTTCAAAGACAAATACGATGACTAGATCTACAAATAAGAATATGTCTTAGGTAACATTTGAGTATTTTATATTTTGTAATGAGACTTTCTATTGCAATATTTCGTGGCGAAAATACAAATTTTGGACACTTTCAATGACCCGGAAGTTGTGTCATCGGTAACTAAATCAGTAAAAGGTTTGTTTATGACAAGTGTCTTGTTGTACGTTGTCCGCCAAAATTTGAAAAGAAAATGGAAAAATCAGTGCATAAATTCACTTTTCCACTGAATACGATTCTACATTTATGGAAATAATCGTGTATCAGGACAATGTTTTGATTGAATGATTCAGAACAACGTATCGGTTGTCATAGGTGAAAAACTACCCAACTTTTGAAAACAAACTTGGCACAGAATCCAGTGTTGTAAATGTAGATATATAGATCTACTATGAGTCCGATAATTATTCAGATAATGGCAACAATCTTTAATTTGAAACAGAAAACTAAAAATCTGTATGTATGTGTGTTGGCCTATATTTTTGTATAAAGGTTTTGGTTATTCACTGCAAAGGCAGATATTAAAGTGAAATTTATTTTTGCATCTCTTGTTAAATTGGCTAAAATTTAAATGTAAGTGTAATAGGATGAACATGTTAGCTGTTGAAAGTTATCACTATTTGCCTATTTATCAGTTATCACCTGGCTTCAGTTAGGCTTCAAATTAACTGGGGCTGGGAGCTCTATGGCCAACAATTAGGCATATAGGTAGTAACAATCATTGTCAAGTAACTTGACAGAGGATCAAATAACTGGTTGCATTCTGATTATCAGATGGTGATTGGAATTCTAAAACCTGTATGGTAGATATCCATCTGTAATTCCAATGAGCACCCACAACATAGGTTTCATCTTGTTTTTATTTTGTTTTTTAGTTTTATTTTTTTCATATTAGTTTTCACATGGTCAAGACGATAACGCGACCCCTCATCGCGCTAGTGGGTCCAAGATGTCTTGCAGCGTCACCAGATTGTGAGGATGAACTGGCCAGCCCGATCATCCGACTTGGCGCCCATAGAACACCTCTGGGACATCCTTGGGCGCCGGGTGAGGGCCAATCACCCCCACCTACTGATGTCGACCTGTTCTTCCTATTACTGCAGCAGGAGTGGATGGCAATCCCTCAACAGATGCTCCAGAACCATGTGAACTCAATGCGCTCACGGATCAGTGAATGCTTTGCAGCCCAGGGTGGGCACACCCGTTACTGAACTTGACCAAACTGAAAGAACTTTCTTGCAACCATTCCAAAGGGGGGTGAGGTACTTCCGACGCTTGCTGCGCGAATGAAATTTCTTTGTTAGTGATTTTGTTTACATGAATCGATAGCTTACATGTCGCATTAAAACATTTCAAGAGTTGGGGTGTTGCTTTCATTTTTTGCGTTATGAGAGATGATTCTTCTTCTGGCCCTTAACTTTAGTTTGGCAGTATAGATATTATTTGCTTGAGATAATTTATTTCAGCACTCTGAGGGAGAGTTTTTTCATCGATTTGTAAAAACATGTGGTTGTCGTTAAGGTTCGAAAACATACGGCAAAAGATTCTGGTCATGAGCAATTTCTCTCTTTTGCCACAATGTTTTTGAAAGTGGTCTGCAAGACAGTATTCGTCAGCAACTAGAAAGTTGGTCATCAACTGATAATTTTTGTTAAAAAATATCAATGTTCCATGCATACTCTAATCATCTTTTTTTTAAAAAAAACATGTTATTGTAACTAAGATTCGAAAACATTTGGCAAAAAGATTCTGGTCGCGAGTAATATCTCTCTTTCGCTACAATGTTTTTGTAAGTGGTCTGCAAGACAAAGCACTGGTCTGCGACAGTAAATGAGGTCATAAACTGGTTATGTTCATTTACACAATGCTGACTATTTCGTTGTTGATCATACAATGTTATCCCGCGTTAACAGTTATACCTGGTCAATTAATTTGAACTGTTTTGCTGCCGATTTAATTTTAATTTTCTCAAAGCCTATAAGTGTTTTCGTTTTGTCAAAGATTAGCATCAAGTGGTGGACGGTGTAGATCCAAGATCAGACTGCACGTTTTATGCAGTCTGATCTTGATCTACACCGTCCGCTAAAGCTATCCAAGGCGACATTGGCAGTAAAAGAATGAAGCCAAACCCGGTAGCTCAGTCGGTAACGTAAAGGGCTTGAAACCCAGAGATCGCTGGCTAGATTCCCAGCTCGACCAAATTCTATCCGAGGATTGCCGAAAGTCATTGCAACAAGATTAATTCCCCTCTCAACGCTGAACAGTGCTGTTACAATGTCTATGAGGGGAAGTATCCAATGGGTACGAACAAAGATCTTCTTGTACCAGAAAATCGGTTCTTGGACAATATGCACGTGGACCAACTGTCCTAGTACGAACTTACCAGGTATCATTTGTCCTGTTACACGGAAATTCCCGGAAAGCATTGACAAGCACACTGGCCGCTGCGAAATACTTGAAATTGATGGTAAAATCGGCGTTAAACACGAAATACACAAACGACAAAATACATGTACTTGAAGTCCTTCGATGGAGGTCCCATGAAGTTTTACAGTCGTACAATTTGTTTACGTTTCTGTTGTCTCTTTATTCATTCTCCAGACATTTAGCCCGCAAGATATACGCCTACTAATCTCTCATTTTAATCAAAGTGGCTTGTAAATGACCCCTTGTAGAAACTAATGAATCTAGCGCTACCAATCTGACTCTTAGCCTGGCATTGGCAACTGAAGTTGCTCCTGCGGACCGTATAGACCCAAGATCAGACTGCACAGTACGTGCATTCTGATCTTGGATCCACCCTGTCCGATAATTTGTGGTGTGCACGAAAGCAAAACAGCCCTAAATTGACTTTCCTTCAGTGTTTCGCCTGGTGCTTTAATATCCCAAGTTTATTGATCAGGTAAGTAAGGGTGATTACGGTACTGGACTCCTCACCAATTGTCCGCGTCTCGTTCTTATGCCTTTGTTGATGATAGGCTGTCGTCCTCGGTTATCAACTTTTGTCTTTTTTTAACCATTTGCCAAACAACCCCGTGTTTAAGTGACATTGAAAAGTAAGGAGCTAGAAAGCATCGTAAGAAAAGGGAAAAAATGTTGGTAACAAGCATTTCCTCATTTTTCCTGAATGTTTTCTACCTTTTCGGGGATATATACGATTGTTTTAGCTGCAAATGCTTTTGAAAATGGACAGGTTTAATGTTAAATATTGTCTGGTAAAGAGGATATCGTATTATGTTTTCCACCTGTTTTCCGCTTGATAATAATAATAGCATTACTTATAAAATATAAAAACTTACCTGTGGCTTTTAAAAGGGGTTTACGCGATCTGTTTTTTTTTTTACATGAGGTCACGTGAACAGCAGGTGCGCGTAAACGGCTCTATCCCTCTTTATCATATCCCGCATCCACTTTTTGTCATGTGTTGTCAAATGTTTGGAGGTGTTTGCATACAAATGTTTGCCAGTGTAGACGGGCCTTTACTCTCTGACCTTAACCTCATACCAACTGCCTTCTGTTTTTGACTTCTTTTTCTCTGTTCTTTTGCCTTTCTCCGTCTCCCTTGAGGGCCTTTGTCGACCTATATCTTTCTTTTACTCTCGAAATGTCTTTCTCCCTTCCTGCCTTATTTCCCTCCCTCGCTTTCTCCCTCCATCCTCCTCTTTTTGCCTCCCTGACTATCTCTTTTCTTAACTTTCTCCCTGCCTCACCTCTTTTCTATCTCTCTTATTTTGTTTTTCTCTCTACTTTGCATCTTTCATTGTTTTTTCTTTCTGTCTATATTACTCTGTCTTACTTTCTGTATCTCTCTCTCTCTCTCTCTCTCTCTCTCTCTCTCGCACGCACAGTTTAAATGTTGTAGGCACTGCATACCCTGTTATACATTACACACATTTCACGTGAATCGCCGTTATTCATTGACCAGTTAGACAGACCCTTCACAGATGATGAAGTAAAGAAAACTATTTTAACTTTAAAAAGAAACTAAAGTCCAGATCTTGAAAACGTTGTTGCAGATTTTTTCATTGATTCATCAAGCTTCATTACTCCATATTTAACAGTTCTATTTAATCGAATATTTGAATCTGGTGTGTACCCAGAATCGTGGTCAAAAGGTGCGATTATTCTAATTTATAAGAAAGGTGACCCGTCTAGCCCGTCTAATCATAGGGGAATCACTATTGTTAACACCCTGTCTAAAAATATTCTCTCTGCTTCTTAGAAATAGGTTAAATAAATTGGTTGAAAATGAAGCTTGCTTGAATGACGCTCAATTCGGATTTCGTGATGGTCGTTCTACCGCTGACGCTATATTCATTTTACATTCATTGATACAAAAGGTTCTTCACAAAAAACATAAACTATGGTGCGTCTTTATTGACTTTGAGCGGGCATTCGATACCGTTAGTAGAAATGCATTATGGTATAAACTAGTTGAGTGTGGCGTTAGCTGTAAAATAATCACCATGATAAAATCCATGTATCAAAATGTGAAATCGTGCGTCAAGTTTGGTAATACAATGGACTTATCAGATGTTTTTCGACGTGACTCTTGGGCTTAAACAGGGAGAACCGTTATCTCCCTTTTTGTTCATTCCTTTTATCAATGATATTGTAAATGTGATTGATAGTGAAAATTTAGATGAAAATGATTTAACTCTTTTATCCATTTATTTGCTTTTTTTTGCAGATGATATCGTATTATTTACAACCAATCCTGCCACACTTCAAGTCCAAATAAACAATATTTGTAGATATATCTAAAACGAAATTTTGTGTTTTTCGGTCGGGTAGTGAACCCATTTATTCAAACATTACTATCAATGGAGAGGCCATTGAACAAGTCGATAACTTTATATATTTAGGAGTTGATTTTCACTGCAATGGAAAGATGAATTCAGCTGTTACAACATTACATGACTAAGCTCTTAAAGCATATCATAATCTGTTGACCTTATTGGATAAGATAAATCTTGACATCAAGTGTAAATTGTCTCTTTTTGATGATAGTTCCTATTATCCTATACGGTTCTGAAGTTTGGGGAATTTAAAATTTTAAAGCTGTCGAAAAGCTACACTTACGATTTTGCAGAAAAATACTTGGGGTGAGACAGCAGACTCCAAACTATGCAATCTACGGAGAGCTTGGGCGTTTTCCTTTATACATTCTTGCGAAAGAAAGATCGATTGGTTTTTATCTTAAAATATTAAAAAACCCAGAATCATTACTTTTTAAATCATTTCATGAACAGATACTTAATAATGTTAGACACGGATGGTTCGTATAAAATGAAAAAAACAATTGATCATTTAGGGTTTAATTATTTGACCCATCCCGTTTCTCTTAATGATAATACGAACATTTTACCTCCGTTCAAATTATTTCGAAACTGCTTAAGAGACCATTTCATTCAAGACTGGTTTGGTTACATTACTAATACTCCAAAATTAGAATATTTCTGCAGATTTAAAACAGAATTTAAATTTGAAAATTATCTTCAAGAAATTCAAAACGAGAATCTCAGAAAAAATCTCACAATGTTAAGACTTAGTTCACACTCTTTAGAAATTGAATCAGGTGGACGTATTGGGATCGATAGAAATAACCGTATCTGTAAACTTTGTTCTCTGATAACTGTAGAATCTGAATTCCATTTCTTACTTTGCTGCCCAAAATATGATGAAATACGCAAAAAATACATTGGCAGAGTTCCGTGGCCCTCTCTTCAGAAGTTCTATAACTTGATGTCTTCTAGAAATAAAAACATTCAATTAAGAATAACCCGATATATATCCAATGCACTTTTAATTAGGGAGCAATCCTTGAAACAGCAAATGCCATACCCTTCATTTCTGTCTCATTGGCCTTAATTTCTGTCTCATTAGCTGGAAATGCCTCATGTCACCTATAGTGTTGTTTCTTTGTCATACACTTGTATTGTTTCTTTTGTGTGTGTTTTCCCAATCAGAAACTGTTTTGTTTATCATGTTAAAAATGTGTTTGTATGTTGCATTTTTTATACCAGCGACCACCCCCTCAAGGTGTGCTGTTCATGTACTATACAAGTTTGGGTTACTCATTAATTATCGTATAAGTACTGTCTCCTTTTTTTCTCAATATTTTTGTAAAACGGTAGAAATTGGCTTTGTTATATTCTATGGGGTTGTTATTGTACACATCACATGACCACAGGTATGGTAAAATCATTTATTATATTACAAGATACATGTATATGTATACGTAATACAGTATGTCTATGTCTATGTCTGTGTCCTGTCTTTGCCATACCCTCTTTGTAAATGGTCAAAGGCAAAATGTATTGCCGATTACCAATAAAATATATGTATATTGTAGAGTTGTGCATTCCTTAAACTGTAAACAAAGGTATGACATACGTACCAATAAACCATAACTCCAGGCAATCAGATTTTTCAGATTAATTGTATGTTTGGTTATTTTGTATGAATCGGTAGCATATTGCTTTATTCGATTTTTCTGTCCATCATAACAGACAAATAACTCTTTCAAAGCCATTGGCGAAAATGGGGCTTTTGTAGACGGCATAGATCAAGATCAGACTGCACAGAACGTGCAGTCTGATCTTCGATCGATACCCTCCGTTCGTTTCGTCGAGTCTGTACGATTTTTTTTAAGTTTCAGTTGATTAATTGTTCAGGTCTAATTTACATATTTGGCGCTAGAAAAATTAAAACGATCGAAATCTTTGTAGTATCTTTTGATTAGATATCATGTAGCCCAAGTTTCAGTAGAATGCTTCTGATATTGTGGTGTTTTTTAATTGGAAAAATATTCATTGTAAATTTGCATAGCTTTAAATCAGGCAGATGTAAGGGTAATCAAGACTAGAAAATATCAGTTCTATATGTGGAGGTATTTACAATAGAGACCATATTTAAAATAGAGACAAACAGACAGAGTTCAGAGAAAAAAAAAACCTAATAATTCAGAAACATAGACCTGTTTCTGTACTCCGAAGTAACGCTGTAAAGAGTTGGCCTATTATTCCAATATTCCTTCAATTTCCTACCAGAGAGACCCAATAACGGTGTTCAGAAGACGTACGCATGTAGAACGAGGTTGTCAGATGAATATGAAGAGGGCTGAAATCACTCGAGTGGCTTACTAATATACTGAACATGGCATTTAATAGGTTTTCAATCGGATAATGGAATGACTTTACAGTATTGCAGCATATGATTCTGGGACGGAATAAAAAGGCAATTTTTATTCTTCGTCTTTTTTGAAATGGTTTTGGTTTTCGGTTTTCTTCATCTGTCTTCAAGTGTTAAAAGTGTAACTCAAAGTATAGATCATGTTTTTCAATTTATAACAACACTAACGTGTTCAAATTTACATTACGAAAAGAAAAATGTTACCAAAACAGTGTGCAAATGCAGTTTGTTTCAACGCAAGCCGCAATTTTGACATATAGAAACTTTCTATTAAACTTAATCTCGTCAATAAAAGATGAAGTTTGTAGACGAAAATGTATCTTTATATAAATGTGCATAAGTAACAATGGCGATTTTGGGTGATAAATATATCGAGGGAAATTATTCCGGAAACTGGAGCCTTGTGCCGGAGGATTACGATTTACTGTGGAAAAACGTGATCGAGGACTTTCAACAAAAACAGTTCACTTTACGGGAGCCCACAACAATCGTACTGATAAGTTTATACGTGCCTATATTTATAATGTCATTGATCGGCAATATTCTAGTTTTACTTGCCATCGTACCCAATCAAAGAATGTGGACCGTTACCAACAATTTCCTGGTCAACTTGGCGGTGGCGGATCTATTAGGTATGTATCATTTTCTTTTCATAAACCAAAAGATAAAATTTTAGACTCGTCCTATGTGAAAGTACCTACAGACGGTCAACTAAATATGACAACATTTTACCACACAGTCGCGAGTTTTAACGACCTATAGGGAAGAAGGTTTTTGAAAACATGGTGGGTAAAAAAAAAAAAATAGAAATGCCTGTAACCAGCATTTTCTCCTTTTTCCACAATGTTTCAAAAGCCTTCTTCCCGAAAGACAAATCGAATTATTTCAGCTACACACTATTTATCGTCTGCAAATGCTTTTTATTCGGAGAGATATTTTTTTTGATATAGAGTTAAATGATGGGAATTGTCTTTGAGGCGAAAATTTTAAACCCGCCCATTTTATGAGCGTTGGCATAAGTTAAAATTTAATGTGGCTCAAATGATTGGGCTGATTTTTAAAGGGTAAAAAACCACCGCGGGAAAATGAAAAAAACGCTGGTTGCATTTTCTCCTTTTCCCGCAACGTTTTAAAAATTATCATTTTCTCCCTTTTTCCACGATATTTTAAAGAATCTCTATTCCCTGGGTCGAATAAACACGTGAGCATTGGTAAAGGTGAAGTAGTACAAGTATTTATTGCGATTATCGGAATGAAAACCGTAGTGATAATTATTAATCTTTTATCGCCATGATTATGAGTTATTCCTGGACCAAAATGGCATGTTCAGTCTAAAGCCCTTGAAAAAAAATGTACTTTGATGTTTTTACATGGTAAATCTTCTTACTGATTGGAACATTGAATGTGGATCCCTGAAAAAAAAAAACATGAAGAATGGAGAATTTTTATTTGTTTTTTACCGATGAATTAATTAGAAAAATAGGGAAACAATTTTTCTTCCCCATTTGTTACAATTCTTTCCAAAGATTCATCACTGTGTTTCTGGGATGAAACGAATGAGCCATGCTCTGGCAAAAGGGGGTTTAATGCTTCTCCGTGATACATTATACCAAGCAAGTCCTCACATAATTATAGATCCATAAAATTGACCACAGGGGAATCATGAAATAGAGTAATCCTTGAACCTGACGAAAATTTACAAATAGCAAAATGTTTACACCCATGTCAGCCCGTGGATCTATTTAACCCCTTTTTACAGATCGTGACTCACAGAGAAATACATCTTTTTTTCCTTTGAATGAACGTGTTCAATAGGTAAAAGCGACGTAAAATGACGGAAGCTTGATGGTTGCTTCTGATCAGAATATCACACCAAAGTATGGAACAGTGTAGACACAAAATCAGATTACATGTTCGCAGCTGATCTTGATCCACTGCATCTCCAATAATACGGAATCCGGGAGTTCAGTCTTGAGCGCGGAGGTCTTGTAACTCTACGGTCGCTGCTTCGATTTCAAGCTGGACCAAATGCTTTTCGAGGATTGATGATATCTCTTGCGACTTTTCACAAAATACCCTTAGTCTAGATGCAAAATATATAATAAGAATGCGCTATCTTTCCACCCTGATCTTGATCTACGCCGAGCGCAAAAGCACCTCTACGGTAAATTTCACAGTATGTTAAAACTTAAAACCAGTTTCGATCTCTCTTTTTCACTTTTTTTTTTTTTTATCTTTTTACCTTCTTTTATCATATGTATGTGAGCCGCGCTCTGTGAAAAGGGGGCTTAATGCATCTGCGAAAAGTTTCGACCCAGGTCAGCCTGCGCAGTCCGCGCAGGCTGACCTGGGCCGAAACTTTTCGCTATTGGTAGATTTTCTGCATGTCAAAGGATCAGTCTACCTCATGATTGAGTCGGTTGTTAAAAAAAGTGGCTATTATGGATCCATAAGTATGTGATGGCTTTCTTGGTATGATGGATTACGGAGATGCATTAAGCCCCCTTTTGCCAGAGCATGGTTCATGTATCTAAAACCAGACACGATTAACACTTTCAGCTCCATGTTTAAGGATAGGGCACCCTAATGGGATTGGTGTAGCATCGCCTTTCATCGCCGAAAAAACGTACGGATTCGGCTAAGACTCGGGTAATCCGTAATCGATCGGCCGATAGACGCTGCTTCCCCGCATTGATTACGGATTACCCGAGACTTAGCCGACTCCGTACGATTTTGGCGATGAAAGGCGATGTTACACAAATCCCATTAGGGTGCCCTATCCTTAAATAAAAACAGGGACTTTTTCGGACGACATGAATAAGATCAGACTGCTCTACATTGTGTAGTCTGATCTTCGATCTATACCGTCCACTCGCTTAGTCAAGCCTATAACATTTACATCTTTCTGAGATTTAGAGGAATTATAATTTTCAGCCGTCGACAGCGGCCGCGTTTATGTCTTTGGCGCTGAGAGGGTTAGGGTGTATAACAATTAAATCCACGCAGTTACATGTTTCTTGGTTCACAGAGCATAAGTTATCAATGCCAAGCAATCTTGTACCTTTCTTGTTTTTTTCCTTAATAGAGGTCGATTGGAGGTCATCGGATTTGTTGTCAGTTTTAAATTAGTACGCATTGCAGATATAGATGGATAGCATAAAAGTAAAAACTCAAATATTGCGCCCCAAAAGTTTTTTTTCGTAGGCAAAATCACAGCGTATCGGACACCGTGATCTTAATCTACATTATCTGCAAAAGCACATTGAGCTGCGCTATAAGCAGTCGGGGAGTTCAAAATCGTATTTTTTAACCGAAATTGTACAACACATTAATTAACAATGAAAGTAGGGAAATTAAGACGAAAAATGACCGAAAAATGACATCGGAATTGTATACTCTTGCTCCTGTGCAATTGTCTGAGCCCCGATAGCGCAATCGATAGTGTGCAGGACTTAAGGAAAGTGTGTGTGTGTGTGGGGGAGGGGGGGGGGGGAATCCCTAGCTCGGCCAATTTCTTTCCATGGATTGATGATAGTCATTGCGAAAGGATTCATTCTTCTCTCACCGGTGATCCGGTGATCACTGTTTCGGCGATGGTTGTTTGGAAATGCAGCCAGTGGCTTAGGAACAATATTGTGCGAGTACTGCTGAAAAGAAACTCTAGGTAACTATAGGTAGGTGAACTGGCCGACGGTATATTACTGAAAAAATGCTGAAAACGACGCCATACAATCAATCAATCTTCGCAGTTGTCGAAAGCATGAAGATCATCTTGAGCAACGCTTTCCGCAAAAGAAAACACCTCTAATCGTGAAGGTATGAAAAGAAATAAGCAGAGTGCACTCAATGGTATTCAAGAAACAAAGATTTTGCATACCCTCCTATGCCAAATTCATCTGTCATTAACAGGTTAAACGCCACTCCGTAACAAGAGAATCTGCTACTGAAGCTGTGGCCTTTCTTTGTACTCTTTTTATCAGACAATTATCGCACATGTATCACTTACTCTGTACCAGAAGGCATAAGTTTAAACCTCCACCAACAATGCCGAGCCTTAAAGACCCTGAGAGAGAAGGATTTTGATAACATAGTTGGAAAAGGAGACAATGCTGGTTACCAGCATTTTCTCCTTTTCCCTTAAGGTGAATTACCATTTCAGAGATAAATTCCATCATTTAAACCACGTTTATAATTTTCGTGTGAAAATGCTTTTAGATTAGATAAGTGTAAAATTTTGTAGTTTGGTAAAGATTTAAACTTGCCAATATTAACAGTAAATGGAGACAACAAATTTGGTTCAAATGATAAAATTTGTATATAAAAGAAACGATAGTGAGAAAAGATAAACATTCTCCTTTTCCAAAAATACTTTCAAAAACCCTCATTTCCAAGGGTGTTCAAAATACGGTGGCACAAAAGTGACATGGAAGATATATTTTATACTACGTGCGCACGCAGTAGCTAATACGTGCGCACGTATTAGTTATTACGTGCGCACGCAGTAGCTAATACGTGCGCACGTGATAAGTAATACGTGCGCACGCAGTAGTATTACGTGCGCACGCAGTAGCTAATACGTGCGCACGTAATAACTAATACGTGCGCACGTAATAGCTACTGCGTGCGCACGCAGTAGCTAATACGTGCGCACGTATTACATATTACGTGCGCACGTAATAATCCACCAATCAGAATCATGAACGGAAGCCATTGTTTCAAGATGGAAGTGGAAGATAGACATTATTACGTGCACACGTAATAGTTATTACGTGCGCACGTATTAGTTAATTCGTGCGCACGTATTAGCTACTGCGTGCGCACGTACTAGCTACTGCGTGCGCACGTAATAACTATTACGTGCGCACGTATTAGCTAATACGTGCGCACGCAATAGTATTACTACTGCGTGCGCACGTATTACTTATTACGTGCGCACGTATTAGCTACTGCGTGCGCACGTAGTATAAAATATATCTTCCATGTCACTTTTGTGCCACCGTATCAAAAACAGGATTGGTTGGTAAAAGATAAAACCGATAACTGTCATAATCCTGCTGAGTAGATTTTTTTTTTCCGTCGCTAATTCCCTGCTAATATCACTGTAACATAGAGTGCAAGTTAAAAAGGCTTCTAACTTTTTTATTATAGTAGTATTACTCAAATAGCATAACCTCTATAATACCCCCATAATTCGACATGACGCCGACCGTGGACAGACAGGTGAAATCATTTATGCAGGATCCTGTACGAATGAGAGTTTAAAATGTTTCATCTTTTGTGATAACAATATTTACCCCTGTAACCTAACATAGATATAACCTCTATAATTCGACATGACGCGGATCAAGTATAGATAGGTCAAATCATTTGTGCAGGAACCTATATGAATGGTCAATAACAGTGTTATCGATGTTTCCTGTCATTGTTTTGATGGGTCGGAAGCCTAAGTTTCACCACAAATTATTCCGATGTGTGGGCCCTGTTTGCAATAGAGTAGTATTTTTTTTTTTCTTGTCTGCTTCGTTTGTTTGGTTGGTTGGTTGGTTGGTTAGTTGGTTGGTTGGTTGGTTGGTTCGTTCGTTCGTTCTTTAGGTTGGTTTATTAGTTTATTTGTTTGCTGTTTGTTTCCTTGCTTGCTTGCGTACTTGCTTGTTTGGTGCGTGATGCCGATTTCATAATTATTTCAGTCATATCGTAGAGGTCACTGCATCTATCCAGGCTTTGCTAGAGGTACTTTCACACATTCTTTTAAAAGCTCCTACGTGTTGCACCTTCGATATAAACATCGTCAGTGAGTTGGGTTTTTAGTTAAGAGTTCTATAGTATTGCTTCTAGAAATGAGCGAAGTTGCTTCATTCAACAGCTTCAATTGCATTATGTAAAACTGAGAGATGAAGTTACATCCGAATACAACAAATCCATGTCATCACAAAATGTTAATTTTTCAACTAAAGATTTTGTTTTCTGGTGAAGAGGGTATTTTTCAACATAATATCCATTAAAAGGTTATCAGATAGTAGAGATGAAAGATAAGGCACTCTGATCTTGATCAGCATTGTCTCACGGAAGTACCAAAATATCCCCGACAACCGAAGTTGCTCTGGAAAGAAAAGTTTAAGAATCGCCATAAATTTGACGGAATTTTCATATTGGTTTTGCGGAGAAAATTGTGAACAGATTTCGTTCGAAGAGTAAATATGACGCACATGTTAGAATCATATTCAATATAATACGTCTTTTGCCATTCACACGATTTATCATTCAGGACCCCGCATATCAGTTTTGAACGGTAAATCCATTCTTTTCTTTCCTTCATATTCTATTTATTCTATTTCGTTCTGTTCTATTTCATTCCATTTTAACTCGTCCCCTATTCACAATCCGCAAACAATTAATTGATTTATTTTCCGATTTATTATGGTAGCTACCGGATGCTCGTATGGGCGACGCCCCCAGCAGGCTCTTAGTCATGTTAGGTGAATAGCACTCATACAAGATACCGGACGAACCCATCATAGGTTACGTCTGGCTCTTTATCGTGGTCGGCGTATAGCACCATCACATGGGACAAAGGTTTAATGTCTCACCCGAAAGACTTTTAGTCATTTTAAATGACCAGCCGTGGGAATCGAAACCACACCTTCAAGTGACCCGAGACTTGTCGTTCACAAGTCTCATGCTTTACCACTTGAGCTATTCGGGCTGGTCTCCGCAAACAATGACGCGATGGGACTTTATTAGTTGTACGGTCAGGTGGCCGGGGACTTGGAAACTTGTTCTCGGCTGTGGCAACATGATTTGCCACAGCCGTGAACAAGTTTCCAAGTCCCCGGCCACCTGACCGTACAACGAATTCACTATACTGCAAATTTTTACCATTCCAATGTGTATTGAGCGAAATTTCCCCGTTTATGTACTCAGGAACTGAGTACGCTGACGACATAGAATTGCCATTCTGAGTGCCCCAATTCAATGAAAAGTGACGTCACTGAGAACTGACGTCACTGAAACCTTGCGTGCAGTTTGGTGGATGAACTTGATGATGTCACTGCGATAGAAATTCGTCATATTTTTATTAAACATGGATTTAAACAACTTTAAGGTAAGTACCTATGTATTTTAATGATTTGTTGTCAAAAAGTAAAAGACCATTAGTTACCACAATGGCACAAACGACAAATTGGTTATCTTTTTAACGTTACAATGAATGAGTATCGACACTTCACAATTTGCTTACCTAACGAAGGGATGGCTCGTTTTAACCCCGTGTATTTGTTTTGGAATTATAACAAACGATAATTTTGTAACTTAATTCATTACTTTCAAAAATAATTCATTCTTTTCGCTATAATGACAACCGTCAAGGGAAACTAGAAATACTACAGTGCTGGCTACTCATTATGTTTGTCTTGTGGGCGGCTCGTATCGGTCGACGCCGCCATTTTGGATGTTGTGTTGAAAGTGTAGTCATGTATACGGGGCCTTCAAAAGGGAAACTGCTTTTACGTTGATTTTTGCCAGTGTACATGACTTGTATGTACGGGGCATGTTATCCAATCAGATCGCGAGAAATTTCTTTGCAGTATAGTAATACCATATATCTCATTATAAAATTCAGAAGTAGCCATCTAGATTTTCTAAGTCCAGCTGTTACGAACTTGGCTTCTGGAGTACAGTAAATGGATCAAAAGCTAGATCTACTTTATTATTCCAAGTTTTATCTCCGAATAGTGTTAGAAACATTTAAATTCAAAACTTCAAAATTTACTTCGAAAATTATTGTCTAAAACTGAATCCCTTGAGCCTGTGAGCACCGAGTGAATGAAACAGATACATTTGACTCATGCCCTGGCAAAAGAGGATTTATGCATCACCGTAATCCATTATACCAAGCAATTTATCATGGAATTATGAATGCCTAAAATCTATTGGGTGAAGTAACCGGCTGAAGAACCATCCTTGGACATGCAAAAATATACCAGAAGCAAAAATTTTTGACGCAGGTCAGCCTGCGCAGCCTGCCGCCTTTTCACAGAGCATGGCTCATATACATGTAGGTCTTACGTTCATTCCTACAGTACTATGTAAAAAGCCGCAGCTATCTTAACCATTAAACAGAACAGAACAGAACATAAAGGGAAATAAAGTTCTGTTCTTAACCATTAAAGCAATTGTCACAACTTTGGCTGCCTTTGCGTTCAGGGTAGATCAAGATCAGACTGCACAAAACATTCACTCTGATCTTGATCTAGACTTTCCGTTTTACCAAGACATTCTGAACAAAAGAAGCACCGTCTTACTTCTAATTTTGCAAATGTCCATTATGTTTATTCGGCGCTGTAGCTATCAAAGTCATAAATCCTGAGATTGTATTCTCAAACCATTACAACTGGTATTCTTAGTCCAATTCTAAATTTTGAAAAGAAGACAAATTTTTATTGGTCTTAGCCATTTGGTTTAGCTCATCGAATATTGCGTAACATTGAAAATCACATTTTTTTTTTTTTAAATAGAGTTTGGCTAATTACCCCACATATGTTAAGAGTATTCGATCGACCTGAATTAAAAGCTCACAAACTTTATCAGACAGTATAGATCCAAGATTATACTGCATGTTCTGTTTAGTCTTATCTTCACAATCCGCAAAAGCAACTAAAATTGCCAATGGCGCCAAATGGGATAAAAATAGAGGCAGACGAAAAAAGACAGACGAAATGGATTCAGGCACTCTCTTTGACCATGCTTGGTTGATCAAATCTTATTCTGAACCCCGGGGACGTAAAAGATAAATTTGATCTAGGTCATTGTACTTGAGACTCGTTCTGAAACGTTTATTTAAGAGTTTTACTTTGTTTTCCCAGTCGGATTTCATTACCCTCCGACCCAAGCATTTGAAGATATCAAATTAATCATTCATTATTACACTATGTTCATGGTCCTTCAGGCAGTCATTAACCCTTATCCTGCTAAATAAAAGAAATGAAGCTTTCAAGCGGATAGTAAAAACTCAAATTTTCCTATTTCAAAGGTATTTTTGGAGGAAAGATATCTCCTTATCGGACAGTGTAGATCCAAGATCAGACTGCACGTTCTGTGCAGTCTGATCTTGATCTACACTGTCCGCAAAAGGTCATTAAATCGCGCTTAGCAGCCTAGGAGTTAAGATTTCAGTTCAGATGTAAGCATCGAATGATCTGGATGTATGCCCTGGGTTATTCAGCGCATCTTAATGATCAACTGAAGTATCATGATCTTAATTCAACGATGGATTGATTACGTTGGTAACTTTAGTCCATACCAAAAGTGGCTTTTTCAGACGTCGTGGATCAAGATCGACTGCACGAAAGGTGCAGTCTGATCTCTCTAATCTCGTTAATCATTTCAAATGATGACGAAACTGTCTCTAAAACTGCGATGAAATTGTAATTATGGCTGCCAAAAAAGTGTGAATTCTTTGTAGAAAAACAGTTCTGAGAGGGTTTCAAACAATTTATGTTTTTATCAGACCGGCTGTTATAACCTGTAAAAATAAGTGAAGGTTACAAAATGAAGAAATAGTTGCAAGGTAAATACTTCTTATGAATTTATTTGATGATGTTCTGTAGGAGAGCAGCAAGTGCCTTGGAAAAAGTGGTGTAGGAAGCACAGCACTTGCCACAATTGTTGATACCGGTTTACAATACCAATCGTAATATGAAAAAGGCAAAGCCTCAATACGAGCGACATGAATTATTTTTGGGATAAATAGATCTAATAATGCATATGACAAGCTAGATCATGAAATCATGCAGTTTCAAGTTCGAATAACGGCTTTGCCAAAACTAATTTTCAGGGTTTATAAGAGTCATTGCAATAGAATACATTATTCTCTCGTAGATGTATACATGCGACCCATGTGAAGCAGAGCAGCAGTCATGGCGGCCAGTGCACCTGTCCATGCTTTCGCTGGAGTTTCTTTAATCGGCGTGCGTAGATTGCCCTATTTAGATCATTTGTTGCTCTTTTTTTTTTTAATCTGCTTTCCTACATGACCATCGTCGAAACAATGATCGGTGTTGTCGCAATGACTAGTTAGAATATCAATCCTAGGAAATATAGTCTATTCGCTTTTAAACTATCGGGTAGATCTCGATCTAGATACCTGGTTTATGAAAAAAAAAAAAAAAAATACCTTACAGGTCTATTAGCAAGCTTTCATAACATATGAATAAATATAGACCTGGATTTTATAGAGATCTACATCCATTGAAATAAAAAATTCTGATTTCTCCATAAATGGCACTTTGAAACATTCAAAACACTAGGTTTTGTTATTTCTTTGACACAATACTTTTTTCTGCGAGAAACGGCTCGTGCATAACGTAAGATAAGTAAGATTATGACGTCATTATCCTCTAGGATGAAACATTATGGATATTAATACAAAAATAGAGGATTATGGGGTAGAAGTAAGTTGGAAATTAGATAATCTGTACACATTTAACTAACGATGATTTTCAAGTTATCATCCGATTGCTAGATCATTTGTTCCATTTTTGACCAATGAAGTAAAAGTGCGAAAGATTGTGATACGTGTGACGCTGTGCGATCAACCGGAAGACAACTTTTTTTTAGTCATCCCCTTCTAGATTCAGGCTAAAACCCAGTACGAAGTCGGATTTTTTTTATTGTCAAAAAATCTAGAACGGTGTTACCGAAAAACGAGGTTCGCTCGTTACGGGCTTTGTCTGTAACTCGCTGTCGCTCGTTATGAGCAAACATGGTGCATGCCCTCTTTAACAATGTTAGTAAAAGGAGATTATTTATTAAAACTATTGCTAGACTACAGTGTCTTTGGAGTTGCACTAGCCTCCTAGTTTCAGACGCTCTCTCAGACTGTAGTTGGTTGATTTAATATCATTCTTAACCCCGAGGACGTTCAACATAAATTTGATCTAGGTCATATTACTTGTGACACCCATCTGAGACTTTTATTCAAGACGTTTACATTTTTTTCTATAGCAGCAAAGAGCGGACAAGAAAAATATCATTCGTTACCACGACTTAATTAACTCGTGGCTACAATGTAACTTCCCAACGAAAATAAATTTCTCAGAGTGTGTCTTTTTCATTGAATAATTATATCTTGGCCACGAGACGTTCTCCTAGACCACTTCTGTTTGGTTTCTTATTCGAATCCCATTGAGGGGACGAGCAGAATAACTTGAATCAGGTCATTGTACGACCTTTTTTGATAAGTTTTTTTTTTAATTCGAGCGTTTTACTTTGTTGTTCCAGTAGGAAGTTATTGTTCTGCTATCTTCCACCAGAAAAATTGTAAAATATGAGAGTCTTTCTTATAGCTTATAAACTCTTGAAAAGGATTTGCAGCAGATGAATTTGAATTTGTCCCTGTATAAATGAACGTTTAATTTATGAACACATGGAAAATCTTTATGATAAAATGTAGAAATATTAGTCACATGCAGTTTCTGTTTCATTGCATTTTTAAGTACTGTATTTATCCTTTAGTGTCTTTTTGGCAGCGGGTTTTACCCGCTGTTGTAGTTCCCACATCACGTGTGCATGTATATACTAGTTTTCGAAGCCTACCATCTTTATCTAGGTCAAATGTTTGCTTCCGGCAGGTTTTGCTTGGATACGCGAGTAAACAAAACCAGTTTCGTACACTAACAAAATAGTTCTGCCATTGATACTCAAAAAGAGCAGTTCAACTTGATACTGTATGTTCCCTGAAAAAATTAAAACTTCTCATGTTTATGTTGTCTTTAAAATCTAAAATAAAATAAAAGCCCGTGCCGAGTTTAACACCACTCCACAATCCGGCGCATTTATACAATAACACAGCTGGTTGCTGGACAACTCGTACCCTGAAGAACTCGTACCCTAATCTCAAGGGTATGAGCTTTCTGTTTAAGTTTACGAGAAAAATGTCTTAGAACATAGCAATTTATTAGCACGTATTAAGTGCCAGAAAAGAAACCCGCTGCCTTCAGTGCGTTAGCACTTTGATTTTATAAGCGGTATCGAAACGTTTTCATATATTCTGATAATTCGAACATATTATTTAGTGTTACTGGAATTCGAATCATCGAAGTTTTTACTGTATATAATCTTCAGTACCTTCTTGAAATCGATATTTACACCCGAAACTTTATAACTCTGAACGATCGTTTGTCCCCGGGTCTTTGTACCAAACACAAACAATAAAAACCGAAATTTTATGTCGTTGGTAAAGTGATTTTTACAGCCCAAATATTTCTTTCCAGTTTCTGCTAATCAAAGCAAATGGATCTCAATATACTAGGGAAATTTTCCCGGAAATGCTGAACTCTGCCCCACTACCGCCATGAGCTCTTTGGCATACAACAACATTTTAGACTCTTACTAATTGAAAACATCTTTAATCGAAAAATAAAATCTAGCTAAAATTATGACTTCGTCTCTGAAAGGGAAGAAAACAGTGTGTGAAAAGGAGAAATGCTGGTCGCCAGCATTTTCTTCTGTTCCCACAATAATTTCAGTAGCCTTCATCATCGAGGTTGTAAAAACACCGAACCGTTTTGTACAGGATTGATTCACCAGTAAATTCATCTAATGGGACGAGGAAATCAGATTGGTTAGTTGATATTGAAGAGTACAAATATATGTATGATTTCCTTTTTTTTCCATTTGTGGAATTCTTCAACTTAAAGGTGTGTTTAGACCTTCTACCAGTAACATCATAGTATCAAACGCAGCCAGACTGGAGCACATTTCGTTACGATGCAGTGTGTAATAAGTATATTAAGGATTTCATTTTGGATTTTTTCTCTTTATGGATTTCTTAACTATTTGTCTATGTTACGGGTACCGTGTAGAATGCGATAAAATTGCACTTTCTCGCGAGACTTGTTCATTTTCCTACCATGTATGCACAAGAATGCTCAAAAAGTGATAACTTTATTGGACTGGCGATAACAAGTTTTACAACATACCTATTTAACCCTTTCCCAAACAATCCCTGGTTTTTACGGGTCAGGAATTGAAGCCTTTTGAAAACGTGGGAAAAGGAGAAAATGCTGGTAATCAGCATTTTCTCCTTTTCCCACAATGTTTTCTACCCTATCATATAGAAAAATCACCTTTTTAGCAACTGTTAATTTGTCATCTGCAAAATGCTTTCAATTTGGTCTGGTCCAAAATTTGCCGTTTGGGAAAGGGTTAAATGATTTGAGTAAAATACAGGCGCTATATAATTCAGAAATACAACTAACCAGAAATTTTTTCCGTATCATTTATGTAACATGTGTGGAACATAATCGTGTACACGGACTACTGTTGTTTATTTTACGTTGGGTCTTTTGGCCAAATCCTGAAAACGTTCGGCTAGCGTGACAAAGGACCAAATCCCCATTTTAGTGTATTTATATATACGTTGTCTGTTACTTGTTATCTTCTTTTTTCTAAAATCTTTTGTATGCAGAACTTGATTTTTCCGGTATCAATGCCCATTACATAAACATGTTTGGTTTCGAAATGGTATTTCTAAATGCTACTCTTGTGAACTGCAGCATCCCGATTAACCCAACTGAACATGATCAGACCAAGCAGAAATACAGACTGTTGTAACGTTTCATATTTAAGCTCAAAGGACATACAGACTAAAAGTTTCGACTCTCATGCTTTGAATTACGTATGAAGATGTTTGCATAGTGTATGAATTTTTATGACACCCATATGGCATCTCTAAATCTCGACATAAGTTCGCTGGAATCTGATACATAGATCAATCAATATCAGTAAAGCACAGGAGACAGAAAAAAGTCATTCAGCTTCGCATTTCGTCAAATTCAACCATTTTTTGTGTGGATTTTATCAAACAAAAACCAGGCAATCCCCCATGAAGGGCCAGGTGACGAATTCTGTACAGTAAATTTACATCAACGTTATACGAAACAACTTCTAATCGTAGTATATGTTTTCCTGTCCATTTGCTTTAAGGGTCAGTGCTCAATAAGAAACATTAAATGCAGAACTTCGCTAATGGCTTCGTAATGAAATCTTGATTAGCACTTTTTTCACTACGAACCATTTCTGTGCCTTTCTCTACTGAAACAAATGTGACAGATTATATATAAGTGGTTTAAAATGGAAGTCAATATTACATTGTACTTTCTTGCTTCCGAAAGCGCCGGTAGTAATAATCAACACTAAATTTAATCCTGTGTGAGACAGTCCCATAGTTTAACTACCCTGAAGTAGAATAATTTTTAAAACATTATGAGAAAAATACTGGTTACCAGTCCTATCTCCCTTTCATATCGTCTAAACAAAACCTTCTGTGAACAAAAAAGATTCTTAGATCTTTGCGAGACGACAAAATTTTAGAGAAATATTTGTATTTAAATTGGTAGAAAAGATTGGGGGACGAGAAGAAAACAAGCATCTCGTTTTGCTACAATGTTCTCAATGGCCAATTTCCGAACCGTGGTCAAAAAAGGGATTGTTTGGTGCAGCTTGAATGTATTAAGTTGTTAAAGACTTGTAAGTTAATCTTCAATCCCTCTATTAGCAAAATGTACACATGTGGGAAGTTTTATGTGCCTGCAAAATGCAAAAACGCTAAGAGATGAAATGCAACTGCTCCCTTTTCTACGTTGTGTCCCATATCATTCAAGCATGAAATTCTTTTGCTTACGAATTTTCTTTAAGTTGTGTAAATTATTCTACTGTTTTCGTATGGTCTAGGTCTGTATAAAACTATTTAAGCTGCAACTGGATATACATGTGTTCCACTGAACTTTGATGTCTCCAAGTGACGTATGTATCTTTATTGGGTTACGGCGTATCTGCATTATTTATGTATTTATATTGCATCAACGAGTCAAAGCGGAGTCTGCAAGTTTTCTGAGCCCGCCTTTAGTTACCCGAGATCTGAATTTGTGTAAGATTATATTTGAACAAAAGATACGAGTGGAATGGAATCCGATGAGAACATTAGCTCGTCAGAAAACACCACATACCTTCATTACTGGTTGTTCAAACTTTGAGAACTGAAATGATTCACTTTTTTATATGCTGTGACACTTAACACCGGCGGACAATTGAATACCATGAGAGAAAACTCAATCTATGCAGTCGGTATTGAAGCATCTGGTCGCTTAGTATGACAAAAAAGGCAGCGTCAAGTTGGACGTCCATAGGGGTTGTTCATGGCTGATGTTTGAATGAAAACGTGGAACTTCTTACTTTTGGTCCACTGGATCAAAATCTGTCTTTGGATGTATATAGCCGAATAAATAGCAATAGAATATACTAATGACTGTCTGCAACACGTTACAATGTTTGTGTTACTTCTTTTTTCTCCCCATGCTTAAACATGATAACGATACGCAATCGCTCATAATATGAAAGTCCTTGTATCCTGAAATTAGCAGTTAAACGAGAGTCAGACTATGCGATATGTCTTGTACAAATCATACAATTGGAATAGATGCAATTTAGAAAAAAAGATTTTATTTTTGAAATCCCGTCTGTAAATTAAACCTGGATCAAGTTCAACACTTATTCCCAAGATTTTTTTTATGGAAGCTGATAATACCAAACTACCTGAACTATTTCAGTGACAAATATAGATCTATTAACTCGACCGCTTTCGACGGCTGAAAATTGTATACCACTGAAAGCTTGATTTAAAAAAAAAGCAAACGATAAAGATTCATTACCAGACTGCATATTTTGTACAGCTTGATCTTAATTTATGCCGCTCTAAAGGTCCCTGCTTTTAGCCTAGGTGCTGAAAGGGTTAAATCGATGCACCTATTCAAACTGCTTTCGGAAAATGGAGGTAAGTTTGAATAGCCCCTGCCTGTTCAAACAAAATGCTGTGCCACAAATGAACTGAGATGTGTAGGCAGTTTTGTTAGCAAAGTAGTCAGTTAAGTTGATAGATGGTCTAAATCTTTAAGGGTTAGGAGTCGTTTTGTTCAGATAATACAATGATGGTACACCTATAGTTATAGTTATACATTGTATCATCTATACCACGTTTGTTTTCCGCCCCTGTATTCAATCTAAATAACATAATTTTGGATCAGACTAAACTGTTAGTTCAGAATGGCTGAAAAAGGTTTGCTGAAGCTGAGAAATGCTTACATATAACTACATAAATACGTCTGTCTTCTGCCGAAAACTTTGAAAGACAGTTTGGAAGGAGCAATTGCCTGTAACAAACCGTTGCTCCCTTTTCTATAATATTCTCCATTTTAGTGAAAACTTCAAATCGTGTAAATTGTAGTAGTTCTTCATTGATCTAGAAATAGACAGTGCAGTAACGGATTAAAGAGATCTATTCCTTGCGTGACCGTCATATATTATCTTCTATTATCTGTAGTCCTTTTTCAGGACGCTGATGTTGGCTATTTTGTACCGTTTTTATCCTATTATGCTCCCAGGGGACACGCGAAAGAATATGATCACGTGGTTATCGTGATGGATTTGTCTCCGGTCAGATATATCTGTGCATTTTGACGAACTTCATGTCATTTTGCATGTAAAAACGAATACATCATATTTGTAATTGGGTAAATAGACATTAATTACTGGAAATCTTTTTCCTACTGTTCATGAATTTGGTAGATAAGCATTACACTAGTACGGGGTAATTCTTAACGTTTATCCTTCTGGAAGCAAGTTTTAGACTATTACAAAAAAAAAATAGATTGCGTTGTGTTTGTTGGCGATGATTTACATTTACACTACGACGGAAGCAGCGGAGAGTGTAGAGCAAGATCACACTGCACGTATGTGCAGCCTTATCTTGCTAAACACTCTCCGCAAAATACCTCTTTGGTCGCGAACGGCAGGATAGGGGTTAAGGTGGAACATACATTTTTCCAACGCAGAGAACTTTGGAATCGCACCGTTTAAGGGCTTTTTTATTGAACATTTAACAATTCTTCGTGATTACAGTACCTGCGGCTTATTTCTGTCAGCGACATAACACTATTCAATAGATACTAGTTAACTGACTAGATTTTAACTCTATCAGCACCAAATACACATACTATTGACTTGCAAAAAGCGAAAAGGGACATTCGGACATTTGCGTAAAGCGTCGTCTCGGATCAGCCTGCGCAGTCCGCGCAGGCTAATCCGAAACGACACTTTCCGTTTTTATGTAATTTTCTGTTTTGCGCAAGTCTACTGAGGAACAAAATGTAATGTAGTCGTAAAGTGCCGTCTCGGATTAGCCTGCGCGGACTGCGCAGGCTGATCCAAGACAACACTTTACGCAAATTTCCGAATGCCCCTTTTCGCGTGATGCAAGCCATATATAAACTCAACCTCTTTCGAAAGCTGGAACTACAATCGGCTGCAACCGAGAGAGACTGCCATATCATAGAATTGGCTAAACAAGCAGACATCATATATACAACATCAGACTGCACGTTTTGTGCTGTCCACAAAAGCCCCGGTTTTTGCGTATAGAGATGAAAGGTTTAATGTCATCTAAAAATCGCTGATTTCTGTTTGTAGTTACACTGTAGTTTTGCTGCATGGTACACCTACCTCAGAATGCGATATGCAGCACATTATATTCTTTTCTTTTTTGCCATTAAACCACTGCTATACTCCATTTTCACGGTGTAGCACACCGTATTAAACTCTTTACCAGATGACAAATTGTAGGAAAATGAGAAAGTGCTGGTAAAAAGCGATTTTACCCCTTTTCCACAATCTTTCCCATCTTTTCATAGACAAATCCGATAACTTGAGCCCCATTTAATTTGATGTATGTATATACTTTCAATTTGGACAAGCCTAAAATATTGTAGTCTGGTAAAGAATCAAATAAGTATATATCTAGATAGTTTATTTCATTATCACATGCCCCGGCTCTAATAATCAACATTTTACTGTTTGCTACACTAACCTCTAGAGTGTTAATGGTCTCCCAGTGACCATCAAAGTACATCGGCGACAGTCTGTCACTTGGTTAAGGTTAGCTCTTTCAGCGTCAAATATCAACTCGACTTCTTTTGATGGCTGAAAATACGATCCATTGAAAATCATGAATATTTTTATCTTATACGCTTGACTAAACATAGCGGAATAGATATTAAACAAACCTTTTAAATGATAAATTAGGTTTCTAAATATACACTAGAGCTATATTATTCCGAAATTCATAAATTTCCAATTCTGTGTTGTTGTTCTGGATTTGCTGCGAATATACAAACGACACTTTTATCTAGATCAGTATTAAGTATGTCACACACTCCCGTAGTACGTTAGTAATTATCATACTGCAAAGAAATTTTTCGCCATCTGATTGGATAATATGTTCCGAACATATATTGCTGTACACTGGCAAAATCCAGGGAAAAGCAGTTTCTCTTTCGGAAGCCCCGTATACATAACACTTTGAGCACAAAATCCAAATTGGCGGCGTCGATCGATACGAGCCGCGCACAAGACAAATGCTGAGTAGCCTGCACCATATTACGAGTATTAATAGTTTTCATTCATGGTTGTCATTAAAGGGGAAAGGATGGATTACTTTTGAAAATAAATGAATACAGTATCATATATCATCGTCTGTTGTCATTCTAAAACAAATACACGGAGTGAAACCGAGCCACCCCGTCTTCGGGTTAGCAAATTGTGAAGTGTCAAAACTCATACATTGTAACGTTAAAAGTATAACCTAATAGTCGTTTGAGGCAACTAAAGGCCGTATACTTTGCCAACAAATCATTATGCATAGTTACTTACCTTGAGGTTGTTTCAATTCAAGTTTAAATAGACATACGTGGGGTGATCAGAAAGAACGCGAACCACCCGATTATTTCAAAAACTACTTTACTTAAGATAACAAAAATTTGCACAGATGAACATTAATTACCTGGTTACTTACTCAAGCGTTTAAATGACGTCATAGGCAAATAAGAAAAGAGTGACGTCATTTCAATGACATCACATACTGCGTTAGCGGTTCACATGTCGGATGACGTTTTACTTGAGCAGAGAGTAATTATAAAGTTTTACGTTAAACTCGGAAAGTCTTCATCGGAAATTAAGGCCGATTTAGATAAAGTTTATGGGGACTCAGCACTTAAGAAAACCAGTATTTGTAAATGGATTGGACGATTTAGAGAAGGACGCGAAACCGTTGAAAATGACCCTAAATCTGGCCGTCCATCAACATCAGTAACGGACAAAACTATCGCGGATGTGCAGCAGCATGTAAAGCAAGATCGTCGAGTTACTGTCAGGGAAATAGCTGACACATTTAGCATTTCCTATGGAAGTGCACAGGAGATTTTAACTGACAAACTTGGAATGTCGCGTGTTTGTGCAAGGTGGGTGCCTCGGCTACTGACGCCCGAGCAAATGGGGGTTAGGGTCGAAATTTGTTCTGAAATTTTAGAACGCATTAGGAAAGAAGGATCAAACTTTACTGATCGTATTGTGACATGCGATGAAACATGGGTACACTTTTACGAGCCCGAATCTAAACAACAAAGCAGTGTATGGAAACATCCAACATCGCCGTCCCCTGTTAAAGCCAAACTTTCTAAGTCTGTTGGTAAAGTTATGTGCATCATGTTTTTCTCTTCTCAACGTTTTCTTCTAAATCATGTTGTACCTATACATACTACAGTCAATGCTGAGTATTATGCCAGCATTATTCGAATGAATTTAATACAGGCCATCCGAAAAAAACAGCCGGAACTTCTATGGAGAGGCGTCATTTTACATCAAGATAATGCTCCCGCTCACAAAGCCAAACTTGTACAGGAAGTTTTGAAAAAACTAAACATAGAAACATTAGACCATCCTGCCTATAGTCCAGACCTGGCCCCATGTGACTTTTGGCTATTTCCTGTTTTGAAAGATTCTCTACGTGGCACGCGCTACGAGAGCAGAGAGGAGCTAACCCATGCCATGACCGGGTCGTTGAGAGTGATGTCACGTGACGGGTTCGCGCACGTGTTTCGCGCATGGGAATCAAGAATGAATAAGTGCATAGAACACAAAGGAGGTTACTTTGAAAAACAGTAAACATTCCAAGTTGATTTTTATAACAATATTCCGATAAAGGCACTGGTCCGCGTTCTTTCTGATCACCCCTCGTACGTCGAATATCTATCGCAGTGACATCATCAAGTTTATGCACTAAACTGCACGTTTTACCAAGGTTTCATGACGTCACTTCTAAGTGACGTTAGGTTTCAGTGAATTGGGGCACTTAGAAGGGAAGTTCGATTTCGTCAGCGTACTCATTTCTTGAGGACATAAAACAGGGAAATTTTGCTGAATAGACGTTGGAATCATAAAACTTTGCAGTACAAAAATTTCGTTGTGTGATCAGGCGGCAGGGGACTTAGACACTTGTTCACGGATGTGGCAAATCATGTCGCCACCTAGCTTTCGGTTCGGGACGATATGATTCGCCACGGCCGTGAACAAGTTTCCAAGTCCCCTGCCACCTGACCGTACAACAATATTGTGACAATGCTAAAACGTCAAACTGCACCTCGTTGGTCCAGCCGACATAGTACTTCCATAGAGAAAACAATCATATATTTATCTGCACTTTTCTGGACTGGGCTGTTCCCATCAGTTCGTTGCTACGGTAACCTGTATATCCGGTTCCAATGATCAGTATCATTTCGTCTTTAATAAATACATTGTATATCAAAAGAGCCTTTTTATTTTTTATTTTTTTCTCTCGTAAATCAACATATCTTGTAAAATACCACTAAATACATCTAGAAATATTTTTTTCTTTACAATCGTATATATTGTACGGTTAAATTCAATACAAAGGCGCATTTTTAGCGTTTAGATACCTTACTAGTTGGTTTGGAATCGGTAACTCTGTTTATTTTACTACATCAGATATGACGTCATCATACTGATTTGAATACGAATCCTCATTATCGACGCGTGTTCTTGATCATGTTTAATTTCCACAAGTCTTCGGAAAACTCTGACGCTAAATCTAGAAATACCTAAAGACTCTACGTAGCCCAATGAGGAAATACCGTGTTGGGAAAAATATGTTTTCTCACTTTTGTCTTTATTCTTTGCATAGAATTTGCCAGATTTCGCCTTATTCTATTCAGTAATAAATCATATTTTAAGTTAAGTAAAGAATAATCTGTCTGGATAGCTTTCTTTAAGGACACATGTAGGCTCTCGCACAGCTCATTTTAAATGTCCTTCACGAATATTATAATACACGTAACAAACGTCTGCGAACTTTTCGAATGACCCTCGTATTGTTCATATTGAGTATGAGTTCTGTCGAGAAGGAACCTTCTACAGTCTATTAATAACCCACATTGACCAAAATTAGTATAACCGCTTTTGGTCACGTTCTTTGGAGACAATAGTTAGGTCGTGATTGTTACTTTCGACCTTGTTATGATATATACATGCTTGGAAATGGCAATTTAATCTCTATCATTCTGTGGTAATTTCATCAACAGCGGACCTTGTTATATTGATGAAGACAGGTGCTTAAAACATAAGTCAAAAGTGACTAGTAATTCTAGCAATAAAAGAAATCCTCAAAACAGCACTCTTTCACTTACGCCCTCGTTAATCTTAGGCATCAAACTCCCCAATGGTGTAAACCAGAAGGGAGATTATATCTCCATGGTCTAGTTGATAAGATATTGCTCTCAGGCAGGGCACTGTAGGGGCCCAAGATCAGCTTTGGTGAAAGTCAGAAAATAAAGGAATAAGTGAACGAACGCTGTGATAAAAACCAAAATATATTGAAAATGTAAAAATATTTTCCAGTGGTCTCAAACAGAATATTCGCAGTCGAGAGAAAAAAAGAAAAAAATGATTCCCCGTGGCTGTTTTGCTCCAGTATCTCACAAAAGATCGGACAGCCTAGATGCAAGATCAGGTTGCTCATTTATAGTCGAGAACAACAATTTTGGTTTTGCTCAATGCTTTAGTTTATGAATAAACATTTATCTCGCAATCGCTTTGTTACGACCTTAAGACTGAAGCCTTTCGAAATTGTGGAAAGTACAAAATGATATTTTCCTGCATTTTCTCCTTTTCTCACAGTGTTTTTCCATCCTTTCTACGATGTTTTTCATCATTTTAACGACATCTGAAATGTCGTCTGCGAATGATTTCGATTTGGGTGAGTCTTAAAGTTTGTCGTCTTGTAAAGAGTTAAAATGGGACTTTCTGACACAGTTATCGTTACAGTTTGCACAAAGAAAAGAAAATGGGAAAATGGCGGGAAAGTGTTGCTTGTGTTTTGGAGCCAATTTCCGCGTGGAGAGGTTTATATGTTCACACAATTTCCTTATAAATAGTTTTATCGGCTATCAGGGTTGTCTGTTTGGCTTAGAAAGTAAATAGTTCTCAATAAATTACCGCACTGTACTGAGAAACGCTGTCCGCGAAGACATCCCCCGTAATTAGTTCGATCCTATTGATAAGTGGCCTCTTTTTAGTTGAAGAGAGGCCTTTTTGAACGACCTTTCTACCTGAAATTGGATAAAAGAAATCGAATGTAAGGGTAGAATGTAGTTCCATAAAATGGCGTAGGAATATTGGATTGACTGCGGTACTCAGTCTATATATAGAATCAAATTTGATAGGCCAACATGGATGACAAATTAAGACGTGTGGAAGGAAAGGGCTAGACTGGAAATGTAACAGGGTTATTTATTCGGTTAGGGCCACATAATGGCTGATTACATTTCAGTGAAAACGTATCTTGTACTCCAAACAGCCAAATTACTCTCGCTTGATGGTCAGTTTTCCGTTTTTATGCCCAAACTTAGTCTTTTGTTGTCTCATACCTCGGTTGTAATAGTGTTTGGCTTGATTCTTTATCAGACCACAAAATTTTAGATTTTTCCGTATCGGACGCTTTTGCAGACGTAAACTCAAATGCGCTAAAATGATTAGATTTGTTTTCCGAAAAGTAGAAAAGATTGTTGGAAAAGAAGAAAATGCTGGTTACCAGCATTTTCTCCTTTTCTCACAATATTTTCAAAAAGCCTTCTTCTTATGAGTTTTGTGGTAAAGGAGTGATGCATTTCTTCCTATAGACATATATTATGCCGATTTTAAAAGTCGTCTGCTGCAAATTTGTTTTTCGAGATACCTACAAGTACATTACTCATTACCATAATATGCCATATGGATAAAGCCGTATACCAGCGATAAAAAGTAGAATACTTTTTCTAGTGGACAAAGTTTTCTAATTGATTAATTTTTAGGGAGAAAAAAAAATGTGTAAAAAGGAGCAACTGCTTCTTACTATTCTTGCATTCGCTTCAATGCAAATGCACTTTCGTTTAACCTGTTCAAGACTCGTCTTGGGAAAGCTTCTTCACTCCTGCTGCATACACAGTATTAGCTGGTTTTACTGTCTCCATTTTTGTCTCCAACTGAGTGGCCCTATACGTTTCAAATGTTCTCAATCGGGCTAAGATTGGACAAGTATCCTAGCTGTTTAACGCAAATGGCACGCGGTTGCCGTAGAACGCCAACCCAAGTGCAGTGGCCTCAGAGAATGTCATCTGGAAGAGTAGCGGTAGTATCAGTGCCTGTAGGTTGTTCTGATTTTTCTAGTTTCCTTGCAGTCGATAGAGAAGTTCGCTGTATCTCTAAATTTAAAGTAATATGATCGGCTATTTCCTCAGAAATAGAATACTCTTTGTTGTCAAAGATTTCATGCTGTCCGAATATTCTCGATGTGTCCTTGTCCATTTCCAGATATGGTCAAGTTGGTCATACAATCAGATCAGTCTTATCATTATTCCTGTTTTTTCTATACGAATGTAGGTCCCCAACCATCAATAGTAGTAGTAATAGAAGTAGTAGAATCATGAACCGGCGTTGAACTCCGCCTGTAATAGAGTTTAAACTGTTATACGGCGACATCTCATTTACTTGATGCGCATTACGATACATAAACGGTATTTGATTACTTGCAGTTATTTGCGTTTTATTTAACATTTTAAACCATTTTAAACCTTGCAAAACTGTTAGTACTTTACTCGCCTTTTTTTCCATTGGATTGAAAAAATTGTCAAAAAGTACGCATCTTAACTCTCTTGAAACTAGAGCTAACTTTCTTTAAGGGCAAGCCTTTTTGAGTAAATACTTCGCGGTACCACATTACAATGCTATCGTTTGTCATGAGATATTATATGAGCCATGCTCGTTGTAAAAGGGGGTTTAATGCGCCTGCAAAAGGTAACGGCGCAGATCAGCCTGTCAGCCAACAGTCAGTACTTCGTCCCAAACCTGGGCTACACCTCAATAGTCCGTGATCATACTGTATGACCCGGCTTCATGACCAGATTACAGCAACATCGGTTTTGTGAGAATGTAAAATTTCTACGGGGATAGAAAAAAATCCCGGGTCATAACGGTTACTTTTCACGGTACGAAATCGGGGCTAACACCATGACTGGTATCTAGGATTTGTAATGTACCATCCTACCTGTTGTATATTGATAAATGTAAGCCTGTTACTCGGAGAAGAAAAACAAAAAACCGATTTACCCGTAAGAAGAACCATAACATTAGTACATTTTGACGGCACTTACAACGGCCTACATTTCCTGTCGAATTTCTTCACAATAATACAGCCCGGGGCGCTTTTAGCAGCTATTTTATTTTAAGTTCAAAGACTAGCCATCTAATTGGACAGAACGTCTCAGCCAAGACAGAAAGTCCCAACCAATCAGATGGCTAGTCTTAGAAAATAGGGTCAGAACTTAGTCAGAATGGTTGGAGTTTTCGTCGTATGACTAAAAAGCACGTGACGTAACAAAAAGAAAAGCAATGTTTTTTTTTCAGAGTGCAATGTGGTGTGGTTACCAAAAGCCAAAAAAAAAACCGATTATGGAAAAACATTTATATGATTTCATTCTCAAACGGGGACGAAACGTAATATTCAACGGAAAAACGTCGCCATAAATTGGCTTATACTTGGCCTAGAAGATCATAATGATATGTAAATAGGCATAATATCGCGTTTCCTTTCACGGAACAGGGGGACAGGAATTGTTTTGAGACCCATTAGCTGTTAAACAGAATTCTTACGATGGTTGAGCTGGTCACTTAAGTTAGCCTTGGCCAAGGTACTTCAGTACCAAGCCTGGAACATGTGAAATTCGCAGTTATTACCTATATAATTCAATATTAGTTTTTTTCTTGAGCATTGGCGAGTTCTGATTGGCTGAAATTTTTTTTTTCATAGCTCCATGAAAAAAAAAATCTAAGCAGTGCCGGAACTACTTTTGCAGTCAAACAAATGTAAACAAACATGTATACGAGATTCCATCAATGTTTTTCTGTCTGATTTTATATCCAGTCCGAATATCAAATTGCTAGCTAAATTTATTTTCTCTGAACATTGAAAAAAATATCCAACAGTAAATTCAAAGAGAGAGCTTAAACTCATTGTCACTTTGCTGGGTCCTAACAAACTTATTTTCAACTTACTTCTAGCGTATTGAACTTCTAATAATAAATCTACTAAATCTGCCAATGTTCAATACTATAATGACGTCATGAATTACGTCATTATTACGTCATGAACGAGCAGATTTACCGCGCTATGAATTATCAATGAAATGGACATTAAATAAATACGCAATGTTGGATTTACAAAAAAAAGCAGTTAGAGTAAATTTAAGTGCATATTTGTTGTCTGTGATATTGAATTATAAGGAATGAAGAGAATTTTTTTTGTTTTCATGGAGGTATGAAAAAAAAACCTAATCACACTTTTGTATGAAACCGCGGTTTCATACAAAAGTGTGATTAGGTTTTTTTTTCATACCTCCATGAAAACAAAAAAAATTCTCTTCATTCCTTAAGTAAAAAAGAAGTTGCAGCAAACTTCGAAAGCCATATATAACATAGATACTTCATTTGAACTGAATATTTAAACATGAAAAAAGAAATGAAACCATACCTGTCACAAATAAAAATTCTTTACTTGCCACAATGTTTTGAAAACTGATCTGCTGCAAGACGAAAAATTTCATCAGTCTGGGATAATGAGTTGGGGAAAAAAGGTAAAGTACTCCAGAGGCAAAAAAAATAAACCCTTGTAATCCTATATGAATGAAATTTGCATTTCAAATGAGTACAAAACATGCCATTTTTGCACGTAAAATGCCATTTCTTACAGAAAATTCGGCAAAACAGCGGACACTTAACTTGATCTACAATGTCTGCAGCAGTGACTCAGGGTTCATCGCTTTAAGGGTTGATAAAATTGGACTTCAAAAATCTTGATTGCAATTCGGAGATGATCATGAAATCTGTCAAAAAAACCCAAAATGTGCCAAAAACAAATTAAATTTTGATGATCTCGGGTGCTTCGTTGCATTTCATGCCGATTTTGGGATCGAGTAATTTCTAAACATTCGATCTTCGGCGCAATGGATGGTAGTTTTGCTACGTCAATGACGAAAAAAATCTTCATCAAGTTGTCGCTAAAAGACTGCGCAGGAAAAAAATTCCTTGAAAATAGAGATGCCCTGCGTATGTCGAAAATCCAACCACAAATGTAGTCTCACACATGCCTCATTTCTTTAACTACGAGACCATCGTGGATTTCAGATTTGTTGACCAGTATTGTAAGTTATCGTCGTTGTCTGCGCATGTCATGTTCTTCGAAGATAGACATGTTTGCTTTGACACATCACTATCATGTACAGGATAAAATGTTAATACGCGGTGTGCATAACACAAGGCTCTCCCGCAAAAAAGTAGCAAGCGAATAATGGCAATAAATAATGCGTCTGTGGAGATATCAAAGATGTTTTTCTCTCCAAAATAATTAAAACTGTAATAATTTCAACCGTGAAAAAATGATTTTAAAGATACCACTGTTTACCGCAAATACTGCAAGTTTCTTGGTATATATTTACGGAAAAACCGTCAAAACAATATCTTGTTCATGCATAATCAACTACATCATAAATATTCACTCAATACAACCTTTACAAACATATCATTGCAAAATCACCAGATGAAACCTTACCAAAGTGGCTCGGAAAACTGCCGTAGTTTAAGATTCGTGAATCATACCAGTTACTGGTGTTTTGAATTAGGGTATAATTTATTTTGAAATTCGCTACATCGATTGCCATCTTGAAAAGTAGTCCTATTCTTTACCCAGGATACGCAAATCAAATAGATCAGTATTTGAGAAATGCCACCTAGCGGAAGATAATAAAGTTATTGGCTGTCAAACTCCACAAATTCATGTTTTCCAAGGTTTTCGACTTCCAAATCGGTCTCGACCAGCCTTTTTTAATAAAAAAAAAATCACTTACAAAGTCTTGAACTTGACGCACACAAGTACAAGTGTTTGCGACATGGAACTAGTCAATGAATATATTGACAAAATATGTTATTTAATATTACAACAGGTCGAGCTTTTATACATTTTTTAATGACGTACGAACGATCATTGTATGAAGTAAACTGGTTGTGTCCTATTTTTCGGCGTAGCTGAATGCACTGGCTTTTTACCTACTTCTTGGTACTGATAAAGAATGAATAGATGGTAATTTGCGATTGGTAAAAAGTGTGCACATTTTTATTCGGCGTACCCCTACCGCCATATTTACTCGCGCATTTATGAAACGACTTTTTACAAGCGTTGCCACTACTAATCGGTAGCCTTGATTCATACCATAGCAAATTAATGTAATACAGAATGATCGTTTTCTTGCTCTATTTGGAAATTTAATACTTTTATAAGCGTCACCCAATCACCCAATACTACTTGTCAACAAAATGAGAAACGGTGAGGAAAACAGGCCATACTTTTCATTATTTTTCTTCATATTGAACCACAAAAGAGTTTCAATATTCATACCCCAATATCTCTTACGCCATCTATCTTTTTCGGCGAGGCTGAATGTACTGGCCTTTGATCTACTTTTTGGCACTGATAACAAATGAATGAATAGAAATTTGTGATTGGTAAAAAAATGTAGACAAGTTTATTCTAAGGGCCCCTGCGGTAAAAAAAAAATGTACACATATTTCTTCTAAGGCCCCTGCCTATTTGCAGGCAATATTACGCTGTGTCGTTTTTAAAGATATTTCTTGTTTGTAATCATACCAAACTTCAAAAATATATATCTATTTCAGAATTTTTCAGCCCGTGAAAATCTCACTTTATTGGGTAATGTAGATCCCAGATTAGACAGCACATTCAACAGTCGGATTCAGAATCTATATTGTTGGCAAAAGAGCGTTGAGTCGCGCTCAGTGGCTTTTGGATTCACTCTTTGGCTGCCAAATAAATTTGTTCCACTTTTCTCGGGGTCTAAAGGTATATTTTTGTTGCTTTTGAAGCTGATTTTGGTCAAAAAGTAGTTTCGTGTAGCGGATGGTGTAGATCTAAGATCAAACTGCACTTTATGTGCAGTCTAATCTTGATCTACGCCATCCACAAAAGATGTTCAAGATTACATTGGTAGTAAAAGAGTTAAATGATAACGCAGACCTCGTTTAAACTGATGTCCACCAAAAGGAAATAGCAACACGCTTTCCGAGTGTAGCACATACCTTCTTTAACTCTTTACCGCACAATGGCGACTTTTAACGACCCTGGAAAAAAAAGCCTTTTGAAAACATTGTGGAAAAAGGAGAAAATGCTGGTAACCAGCATTTTCTTCTTTTCCCACAATGTTTTCTACCTTATCAAAAAAAATTGCATCATTCGAGCCACATTGAAATTGTTGTCTGCAAAAGCTCTCAGTTTGGACAAGGCTAAAATTTTGTCGTCTGGTAAAGGGTTAACTCTTTACCACACATGTAGACTTGTCCAAATCAAAAGCATTTACAGACGACAATTTAAATGTGAATCAGAAAAAGGAATTTCGTCTTTAATATGGAAGAAAACATAGTGGGTAAAGGAGAAAATGCTGGTTACCAGCATTTTCTCCCTTTCCCACAATGTTTTCCAAAGGTGTGTTCCTCAGGGTCGTTAAACACGGGATTTTGTGGTAAAAGTTTAGATCTAATATCATACTTGCAAAACATAATTCACCATACTTGTAGTCTGTGGTAATTTATCTTTGGTCTAGTAACAATACAATGTACAAAGAGCGGAACGAATAGATAAATACTTCTTATAAAGGTCGAAACTTTGCTGGCTGACAAAACTTTCTCCTCTTTTCGTGAAATGAAAATTTTAATCCCGTGGTGAATATATCAAATGAGTCTGATTGTCTATGAAACTTGGCGATTTGAGTTTGAAATAACTGCGGTTATTGACCAATAATAGCGCGAAGTACTTAAAAAAACACACACACACACACATAAGTGCCTGTGCTACCGACCCGAAGCAGAAAGTCTGCGATAGATGTCACTAATCTGTAAGAGTTGCTGCAGGTACCTTTTTTCTGACAATGTTGCCTGGAAATCTGAATAATGAAAAAAGATTTGTATTGCATTATTTTAAGTCCATAGAGAATTGGGGTATGTGACAGTGATAAGCCATCTTATTTTCTCTTGTTGCTTTATGATCCTCCTGTGGTTTGGAGGATAAGCATACGGAGATACCTTTCTTCCTCTAGAAAGCAGTTATAGTGACCATAAACTTTTTACCAGAAATTTAGGCTTTTGCCTTTTTTTCCCCTGAAAGGGTGGAATAGATGTGAGGATAATGGAGATAAACTTGATCACCAGCACTGCTGTTTAAACCGATGAGTTGCGGGTTGATTTCGATCTTCACTTACTTTTTTTCCAGGGAGTGAATAAAGTCATTGTGACAGCACTCAATTCTCTCTCACTACAACCCACTCTGCACTATAACCCTTTTTTTCAAAATTACATGTATACCTATCACGTGATTCCGTAATACTTTTCTCATTTGTAATCAAGTATTACGACACTCTTTACTTAAGAAAGCGAGAGAGATAGCAAGGAAGACAGATAAAGGGGGAGGAGGAGCACACAAACACAGAGAGAGAGCGAGAGAGAGAGAGGGGGGGAAAGGGAGTGAGGGAGATGGCAAATGGGAGATGGCAAGCGAGAGAAGGAGGGGAGGGAGACGCACATAGAGCGAGCAAGGCAGACAGACAGACAGAGAGGGAAGTAGGAAGGGAGAGAGACAGAGAGAGGGACACAAACAGACATAAAGACAAGAACAGAGGGAGAGAAAGGGGAGAGACAGAGAAAGAGATACACATTGCGAGGAGGCAGGCAGACAGAGAGGGAATGAGGAAGGGACACACACACACACACACACACAGGGAGAGAGAGACAGGGGAGACACAGAGAGACTCAGAGACTCCAGACACAGAGAGACACAGAGAGACAGACAGAGAGAGAGAGAGAGAGAGACTCTCGTTCGAAAAACAAGTATAAAATGATAAAATGACCATTAAACATTAAACCGTTTTGGATTTTTTTTAAATAATTTTTGCTTGACAGATACTGGCTGAGACCGAAGACCATGGGGGAAAAATCTCATTCGTAAAAAAACCAACCTCATAAGCTAATTGATTTTTGCATCAATCTGGCAATATAATGAATTTCAACAGTTCAATAACAATCTAAATTAGACTTTCACTGAGACAGCGCATTCATCACGCTAAAACCCTAAACCGGATAATTCATTACCTCGTATTGACGATTTCTTTTTCCTTTTTCAGCAGAACACCTTTTAAAAACATGGTGGCAAAAGGAGAAATTGCTCATAACGAGCAACTTCTCCTTTTACCATCATGTTTTCATATGTATTTGTGTGTTAAATTTAAATTCACGACAATTAACTCCCTTTTTACAAAGAGTTTTTTTTTTTCGAATTCTGCTGCCAATTTGTTTCAAGAGGTACGGATTTGAATCTTTGAAAATTTTTGTCCTCGAAAATCTAGGGTAATCCATGGCTTTCCGGTACAAATTTTCGATTAGATTTTTTTTAAAGAAGGAAAATTAACAAGTTTCAAATGTTATCACATTTGAATTACAGTTTTTTGTCCTTCTTTTGCTGACAATTTGAGAAAACGATGTAGGGAAAAAGAGAATTTTTTTGACCCGGGGCCTTGGGTTATAGTATTTTGACGTTTAAAAATGAATGTTGTTGTAAAGATAATTAAACTACAGTCCATTTCGCATTTTTTTTTTTAAATCATAACAGACTGTTAATTTTTATACGCGTGCAAAGACGGCTTTTAGATTAAAGCATAGATAAAAAAAAAAAACGTGTAGGAATTACAAGGAATTACTTAATTGGTATTTTTACTGGAAAATTTCTCATTGGGTTAGAAACAGTAAGGCTGTTATTGCCTATTGCTTAATCAAGGATTTATAAAAGGTAGGCATCATCAATATCCTCCATGGCACAGATTTTAAAGTAGCCATCTTCGGTTTTGAAAGTCGTTGGTTCGAGTACCACGTAGGGCAACTTTCTTTTTTCAACATTTATTTTTGTTTTACCCAAAATAAGCTGAAATAATCATATACTTATCATTTTTCCAAACAAAATATCAACATTTTTACTCTAAAAAAAAGCGGCTAAAATTTGGTTTTGCCCGTTTAAGGTAAAGCATAGATAAATAAGAGCAGCAATGCAGATAACAATTATATCAAAATTCGGAACAGTTACATAAATTAAATGGAGCCACATTCATTTACGGTTTGACTGTGTTAAATTATATTTGTAAGTAAGCGACCATACAAGTTTCATTGCAAAGGTAGTTAATATATATCTTCCTTTGGAGAAATGTACAAAAAAAAAATTAGAATGATTAGATACGATGCATTTAAACAATTAACCATCGGTTGAAAAGAAGCTTACAGATAAATACTCTGTGTTTGTTTTGATTTTAACTATTTCTTGCTGAAGGTTTTCCCTGTCTTTCCTCTTTCATACCAAATTCAAACTTTAACGTTTTCACGGGGCGCCTTTTGATTGTTGGGAAGGTGGTTGACATAGGCAGAACCCAATCGTATTGCATAATACAATAGATGTTTTATTTATAAAAACAATCATTAAAAATTGATGAGAGCACTGTAAAATTCTTTTTTCTCTCATGAATGATTTATGTGTAAACAAAAAAAAAACCTTAACCTCCTTTTAATCGTGTGTTGAATGTTGTGTTTACCTATGTATCAGTAACCAATGATGATTTCTGTAGAACCTAGGCTCCTTCGTGCTTATGGAAGCGAGCTTAATAACATTTTTTGTGGACGGGTTTAATAAATTTTTACCTCAAAAAGCCAACGAATGTCAGATTCTTTTTATCACATAACTTTATAACAAGAATTATAGTCAATAACGTGTTAAAACATAGCCATACATGTATAATGTGTAATGAAATTTACATGAAGCCCATCCGCTTCTTTGACAGGTAATTACGAACGAAAAATAGTTCCAAAGAAAATTGCATGTATTGATTTTGTTTTGAATATAAAAGTAATTAAATTAACGATTTTATCATGATTACATATTTTGACCTTTAATTTCACTCAGGAACCTAGGTCAGAAATGTAGTAGCACATTTGTCTCGGAGCACATTTGTCTTACGTAAGACCGATGCGGTCGCATTTGTCTCACATGAGACAAATGCGACCTCAAATGTCTAACCAAAAAACACATTTGTGTGACAAATGTGCTCCGATCAAGATTTTTAAGGGACAGGAAAGCACATTTGTCTCATGTCATTGTTTATGAAATACAAGCACATTTGTCACATATTTTTCCACGGCAGAAAAAATCTTAGAATCGAGGTTCGCCGTTTTACCTCATGTCAAGTGTAATCACCAATAGGTTTGCTAATGCTTTTTTTAAATAAAATCTTAAACCTAAAAACTGCAGTGTAACTATTAATTCCAAAACCTCCAATTCAAGAAATTTGAGTGGCTGAACCTTAAGGTGTACACTGAAACATACGGAATCCCGTTAGTGTCATATGGAATATCGTGCCTCTCATCCTCAGGGCGAGACACGAGAATCGGGCGAGACCCGATATTCCGACGAGGCACTACGCGAGACATGATATTGTTACATGAGATCTCGCACTGTCGCTGTATCCCATACCATGAGATCCCATACCATGAGATTTCGCGGTAGAATATCGTGTCTCGCTTCGTTTTTTGCCGGAATCTTGCGTCTCGCTTCGTTACGAGGCCCGATATTCCATAATTATGGCATTACCCGGATTCTTTTGGGAACTCATGCACGTTGTAAGTGCTATTTCAATGGCAGATTTGAGAGCAGCAATTCTCGGAAAATGGCGATATTGTTTTTTTCATATTTCTGATCGAAACAAAATACGTGTGGGAAGGTCTACTCATTTTCTTCCTTAGATCATTTAGAGGCCTCCGTGGCCGAGTGATTAAGGTCGCTGACTTCAAAAAACCACTTGCCCCTAACCGCTGTAGGTTCGACCCTCACTTGGGGCTTCGAACTCTTACATGCGAGGAAGCCCGTCCAGGGTCCAAATGCGGAATACATATCGCGTGCGCACGAGGTCATGACGTGCAGTTATTGTTTTTGTCATTGGTAATCCTATTAAAGACAAGTATCTAATCCTCAGAAATATGAGTATTTTTATGTGTAGTAACTGAAAAGATTATTATTATTTATTTAGCCTACACAAGTACAAATTCAGTGTTTCCTTCTGAAGGACTGAAAGAACAAGAACGTTCAAGTACCCCTCGGCGACGTACTTTTTTCAAATTGATTACTAAAATAAAAGAATAAATAAATGCAGAATTGGTAAGAAAAATGAACTGTTCTATAAAACTAGCATGATAATATATGAAGGACTGACAACGACTTACAGCGGTTTCTTAATCGTGTAGACTTCAAGTGAAGACACTATTCGATTAATTGATTTTTAATACATTTCTAAGTAGGTCTGTTATAGCAGATAATTTTCAGGTTGTAAATGCGGACAGACAGACGGACAGAGAGACAGACAGGCAGCTAATTTCTATACCCGCCTTTTCGGACAATTACAATGTACTAAGCAGAAACAGTTTTCCTTTTAAGTAGAATTTTAGTATAGATAGAATGTGAGACAAACGTGCTTCGAGTGTCCTTTCTATTGTGTGTCAAACACATCTGTCTCACTTCCAATTTGTCGAAAATATGAATGTTTACGAGCACGTCGGTCACACCTCGTGAGACAAATGTGCTCCGAGACAAATGTGCTCCTACACAGCAATGTTTTGTTTAAAGAAATGAGGTGTACAATTACACCCACTCGTCACAACTCGGCCGATTCCGTACCTACATCTAACCTCGTCCGTATAACGGTCGTTTCCATTTGAACTGCGAATCACTTGATCTTATATACATGGCGCGCCACTGTCAGTCGTTTAGCAACGACATAAACAACCTCGATGAAATTATTCACATCTGTTTATCTGTCGGTGGAAACTTCAATCAGAATTGATAAACCATGTTAAACAATGAATGTACGAACTGTTTGTCAGCTCAACTGAAACATAGTTAGAATGATTTCGATAGAAAATTGAAACTCAAGTTTTCTTTTTTAAGAGGAGCCTTACAATTTTCAGAACGGTAAACCGGCGTATTTCCGGGTATGTACCGATCTGGTGCATATCAATCCACCAGATACAGCCGAAGGATTTGATGGCTCCCATCACCTGAAGTATGCCGAATGCAATTACACCGTGTTGACCAAATACAGCACTATTTTAATTATTTTCTTATCTCACACGTGTGTGAGACACGAAAATCCGTAATGGTTGTATTACATTGAAAACAAGGGGAGTTATGTGATAAAATAAAGTTCGGGTACAAAACCCCAGCTCTTCTTCAAATAGACCCCCTTTGGATATTTTACATTCCCAGTATAAAGCTTTAATACACGCGAGACTACCTCTAGGTTTCTTACCAGTTTACCTCTCATTGGACGGGAAACACTATTTATTATATACCAGTAAATTTTCCCGGTTAAATACATGCGTTTAATCGGATGAAATAACACACACGAAAAAAAATCCGTATCTACACTCAGTGAAATACGGTCCCAGATATGGTATGCTGACGTGTCTCGCGCACGGACTAAGCATGCATTGATTTGCGATTGGATTGGTCAAAATGTTACGCTGTAATATTAATCCGCCATTCATGAAAACAGAGTTACTACCATCCACACTAATAATTGTCCCTTTTTTTTTTTTGCCGTTTTCAAATAAAATGTCAACAATTGCAAAATGTTGTCGTTGAAAGTTGTAGGTATATAATAAAAGGAATATTATGTTGTAGTAACATTCCTGGTGCTTGTATTTACTTCTCGCTGCGTAAGAAAATTTTGACATCGCGCTCGACCTTCGGTCTCGCGCGATATCAAATTTTCTCACGCTGCTCGAAGTAAATACAAGCACCAGGAAAGTTACTACAACATAATATTCCGTATGTATCTCTGCAGACTGCACAGTGCGGACATTTTTCCAACTGTCGGAAAATATCGTTTTAATTATCTAGCAGATTAGGGAGTGACATTCCACTGTGTAAATCTTGGTTAATCTATCACTTTTGATCATGTTTCCCATTTGTCGTGTTTCTTTTCCATTTCGTATCTGTACTCTGTTGCTCAGTATACTTTTTCTTGCTTCTTGTTGTCTACTTTTGGTAGATCTTAAATAACGCCTTGTCTAAGATCAAAGACTTTCTATAGCATGACAAGGTATTTATTGTTTATAATATAATTATGTCTTGGTACTTGAAAGGTTGGGACTAGTAGCTTGTTAACTCTTTACCAAACGACAAAATTTTAGACAGGAACAAAATGAAAGCATTTGCAGACGACAAATCAAATGTACATGTAGCTCAAATGATGACATTTATCTTTGCAAAGGTTATAGGCTAAACACTATGGGAAAAAGAGAAAATGCTGGTTACTAGCTATTTATCCTTTTTCACAATGTTTTTAAAGGCCTTCTCTGTCGAGATCGTTTAAACTCAGAATTGTGTACTAAAGGGACAATTCTTTGTAAGATAAGTTTGACATTTGAATCGACCAATAATACACTGAAGGTATAATTAGAATAAATCTATAATTTCATACTAATTAACCCTCAGATTGCCAAATAAACCAACAGGCATTTTCCGTCTAGAAATAAAAAATGATGATTGCAATTTTAAGGTTGCTTTTGCCAAGAACGTCACAGCAGAGCGGACAGTGTAAATCAAAGATTACACTGCACGTTTTGTGCAATCTGATCTTGATCTAAACTGGCTGCAAAGGCAACTTTAGATGAAAAGGAATGTCAAGGGTTAACAGTGTGCTCGTACTAAACGTGCAAATACAACAAAAAGATAGACTCTCATTTATTTAGCTCTATTAGCTGCAAAATTTCTACAGCTTTCCACGGCTGAAAATACAACATACTGACACTCAAAAAGATTTTATCTTGTATGCTTGACCAGGGAAAAACTATTATGCAGGAACCTACAAGATGATTTCGTTTTCTCACCACCGCAAAGTAACGTATTTTAAAGTTACCTGAGGAATACCATAGTAACATAAGGACAATAATTCTGCCATAAAAGGGCATAGCAATTGTCTGTCTGTCTGTCTGTCTGACTGCCTGCCTGCCTATCTGCCTGCCTGTCTGTCTGCCTGCCTGCCTGCCTGCCTGCCTGCCTCTCTCTCTCTCTCTCTCTCTCTCTCTCTCTCTCTCTTCCCCCCTTCTCATGTGTTAAAAAGATGGAAAACCTATAACCAAGATATACATGTACCTCGTACATACAAATATGATTTTTTTTTTCAATTTTCCGTATTTTTTACCTGATCGGTTCAGCAGCTGATTTTCATCGAAAAAAATACGTTAACAGCCAATATTACAACTGTAACGCTCGTTTTCCAGGCAATTAGAAAAAATCGGAGTTTAAACATAAAAGATGAAAGCCCTATCTCTGCTATTCGTGCGGGGAAAAAAAACAAACTGAATTTACCCTGTAATAAACAGTCCCGTTTTTAACGACCAGTAGGATTTCGAAGAGTCTCGAAAACATTGTGGGAAAAATAGAAAATGCTTGTAACTAGCATTTCTTCTTTTCCTACAGTATGTTCATGCCCTTTCAAAGACAAATCTGATTATTTGAGTCACACATTTACTTTGTCGTCTGCAAATGATTTCAATTTTTACAAGAAAGTTTTGACGTTTGGTTACAAGTAAGACTTATTAACCTTTACGCATGTTAAGCGCGACTCACTGACCTTTTGCGGGCAGTGTAGATCAAGATCAGACTGCACATACCGTACAGTCTGATCTTCGATCTACACTGTCCGATAAGGAGATATCTTTCAAAAAAAAAGTACCTTTGAAATAGCAAGATTCGGGTTTTTACTATCGGCTTCAAAGTTTCATTTCACTTATTTAGCAGGATAAGGGTTAACTTCCTGTAATAAACTCACAACAGATGACCTTGTAAAAATGTTGATAATCTACACAAGTCTGTGATTTATTCATGAATATATTCTTGAAGGCTAAAGGAGAAACTACTCGTTATGAGCAGTATCTTCGTTTAACGCGCACTGTTTTCTGAAATAAGTCGTCTGTGCGAAGTATTCGTTCAGTGTTTCACATAAAATACTGATAACCAACATAACTTGGTATCTGATATGTATATGGGTGAAATCATACTTGCAAACGAAAATTAAAATTTACTAGAATTTTTTTTTTCTTTCGTCACATTTTTTCGAACGTCATCTGCTGCAGGAGGGATATATCCTCTGTGGGAATAAATGAGGTCAATGTTTCCTGTATGTATCACATGCACTAGTTTGACAATATCTGTCTAAATATAGACTGTGTGGCGTTGTATTAAGACATGAACTTCCGGTTCGTGATCAAAGAAAACCAAGTTCGCTAATTAAACCTTTCACCTCAACGAAAAAAAAATCAATTGCTTTTTGCGGACGGTGTAGATAAAAATCATACGGCACAGAGTATGCAGTCTGATCTTGGATCTACGCCGATCTCAACTAATTCCACACTCTTTCCGCAATTCATTATCTCTTTTACATGGATTGTACTTTTTACCTGGAAAAATATTGATCCTACGACCTATATGTAGTAGCGAAAGTATTTGGGACGAGATTCAATACTTTAGATGTCAAGAAAGATATTGTCATCATTTTTAGATGTTTCGTTCTCGTGTGTTGTTTTCTTATCGAGAAAGGATTCATCAAATACATTGGTATATTTAAAACGAGTTTTCTGTTTTGGCCTTACTCAGTTGTTTCACCAAATTAGCTCTCATATGCCGACGCGTGGAAGCCCAGATAATAATATCAGAAAACTATTTTGATACTGGATAACCATTGATTTTTTGCTAAAAAAAAGAAAAGAAAACGTTCGTTTTGTCTGTGGACAAAACCAGTTTTACCTACTTGTACTTAGTTCAGCTTTCCGATGAAAAATGATAGCCCTTGCGCAAGGATAATTATGTTCCTTTATTCTGTAGCGTGTTTGAAGTATCGTATACAAAACCACTGAAACGCTTGGCAATGTGTACCTTCCGCCATCATCTGTACAACGTTCTGCTCCAGAAAATAGTGTAAAAAAAATCTTTTCATGTTTTCCACTTCATCCACAAGCCTACACTCAATGTATTTCTGTTTTTTCTTTCAGTCGTCGTCAATGTGGATCAGACACAAAAGCTAACTTTGAAGTTTAAAAAAATAAAGCGAAACGAGACTAATTTTTATGTAATGGCTGATTTCCCGTCCGCGCTTCTCATGTAACTGTAAAGTGAAGAAATGACCAAAGAAGCGCAACACAAATATTTCGAAGAGACTATCTTTTCGCAGAACTGATGGTTTCCCGTTGGCGATTCTTCAGACACATAACTCTGTCTAGAAAGAACAATATTTCACTAAATCAGTGATTTGTCTCTCAAGCAGAAGTGTAGTTAGGTCGCTTCGATAATTTCAGAGTGGTATAAATAGTAAGAATTTTTTATTTCATTTCAAACTCATAAGATTCTGCAGATAGCATTTTGTATTTTCTTCCTGTAACTTACCACATTTGAAAACATCGCTGCAAAGGCAGCAATTTCTCGTTTAAACATGTAATAAACCAGGGACACTATATATAATAGAGTTCCCTAATTGAAGTAATCCCCAGCTTTCTTATTCGGATTTAACTAAGATGTTCTCAAAGAAAGAAAAAAAGAAAGAATGAAGAAAGAAAGAAACAAACAAACAAAAACAGAAAGATGGAAAGCAAGATTGATAGAAAGAAAGAAAGAATCAAACAAACAAACAAACAAAAACAAAAAGATAGATAGGAAAAAAGACAGAAAGAAAGAAATAGACACTTGAACAGACGCAGAAAAACATATAGCCCTCGTTTCCAAACCAAGCGTTTTTACCCACGCAGATAATTACCGCACGGTAAGACCCGCGCGGTGGACCATTTCCAACCCTGCGTTTGAATCAAGATTTCCGCAGCAACACACTGCGTGGTAATCTCTCAGTTTTGCCTATTCATCATGACTACCATCTATTTGTTGAGTCTTCTCCAAAGACGAAAAAGGCATAATGACTTAATTATAGAGTTTATAAGGAGGACAGTTAGAAGAAATCGGAGAAAGAAGCATACTTGATCCTTATGTTGTCTCAAGCTTTGGTAATAGAGACCTAGGTGTTCTTGCACCAACAACATCAGTTTTTCCAATTGTTGAATGGACAACGCTGGCATTCTACCCTTCTAGCCATGTTTTTAGCGGCATGTAAACAGACAAACGTCATTTAAAACGTCACCATGCCGTCACGTTCCATATTTGGGTATGCGGATATTTTACCGTGCGGTAAAAAACCAACATGCTTTTTTTTGCATGGACTTTTTGCCGCGCTGTGAGAACGCATGGTTGGAAACGAGACAATGAAATTTAACTTGCCCGTTTGTTTTGCTCTCCGCGAAGAGAAAATCCGCATCACCCGCGCGGGTAAAAACGCATGGTTGGAAACGAGGGCATACACGGAAAAGAGACTTTTATCTAGTCGTATTGTCAAGCTTTCTAGACTTTAAAAGGAAAAGAAATCGGTATTTTTATCAGAGGAAAAGCAAAATTTTTGAAAAAATACAAAGCCGTGGCGGACGGTGTAGATGCAAGATCAGACTGCACGTTTTGTGCAGTCTGATCTTGATCTACGCTGTCCGCAAGAGCTTAACTTCTTCTATCATCCAGGACATTAAAACGGTCAATGTTGTTTCTTTCAGTGACGTTACTCTGTGTTCCGATGACTGTGGCTGGGAAAGTATACCGGCTCTGGGTTTATGGCGAGGCTCTATGTAAACTGACTCCATATCTGCAAGGTGAGTTTTCTGTTTGTTTCTTTAATGCTCTGTTGTTGTTTTTTTTTTATGTTTGTTTTTTTATGATTGTTCCTTTAACACCTTTTCAGCTGCGTTTTAGAAACTAGTATATAACAAAGGCAAGTTCACCTTCCCATGTCTAGGAGTTTCTTTGACCAAAGGTTGCCAAGCGATTGGAACGGGTTAAAATCCTGTCGCAATAACTTCCGCTAATCCTCGGATACAGATTTTATAATTATGTCTATTGGCTCAAAGATGCCCCCCCCACCTCGGTGTCACGTGCTCTGGCAAAAGAAGGTTTAATGCATCTCCGTTGTGCATTATACCAAGCAAGTCATTAAATAATCATACATCAATAAAATCAATTTTGTCTAACAAACGACTGAATCATGAGGTAAAAAGGTCCTTAGACATGCAGAAACTTTACCAGTAACATTTTTTTCACAGGTCAGCCTACGTAGACTGCTTAGGCTGACCAGGGTCGATACTTTTTGCAAGTGCATTAAACCCCCTTTTCACAGAGCATGGCACAAATTTTTATGTAGTAAATCAATCAATTTAGCGCAAGAGTATGTCATAGAGAGAAGTTTGGTACAATATGGCCTGCAACACGCGAAAAGGGGCATTTGAACATTTGCGTAAAGTGTCGTCGCGGATCAGCCTGCGCAGTCCGCGCAGACTGATCCGAGACGACACTTTACGACTACATTCGATTTTGTCCTACGGTAGACTTCCACAAAACATTGAATTACATAAGAACGGAAAGTGTAGTCTCAGATTAGCCTGCGCGGACTGCGCAGGCTGATCCGAGATGACACTTTACGCAAATGTCCGAATGCCCTTTTTCGCGTGTTGCAGGCCATATTTATCACTTGCCTACTGTAAAACTCTTCCAATACGTTGAGACGTGTTCCGCTTATGGTTGTGTGTATAGCCGTGACCCATGAGGTTGTATACATACGTATTGTAAAGCGAGAAAAAGTTTAAAATGGAAGCCTTGATAAAACTCTTTTTTTCCAAAACAAATTTTATTTGAAGACCACACGACAAACACATTGGTTACTCTACTATAAAATTTAGCTCTAGTCTCAGTTCTGGGTCCGTATTCACCAACAATTCTTAAGAAAATTCTTAGTCTTCTACTCAAGGATTCTCTAATCTAAAAGTAACAGAAGTTCTGATTGGCCAAACCAAATGGTTTAGCCAATCAGAAGTTACGTTACTTTCCAAACCTAGAATAAAACTAAGAATATAATTAAGAATTGTTGGTAAATATGGGCTCTGGTCTTTTCAGAGTACATACCGGGTTCCATCCACACTGGAGGGGCTGGGTAACTCGTTAGAGTGTCATTAGGCAAGACACTTCAGAGCCCTTGCCTTGTACTGGTGAAACCCAGTATATAAATGATCGAGATGTCGCTCTGATACGACTAAAAGAATGCTAAAAGTGGCGTAAATCACAGTAAATTAGTTTACCTGACCATAGCATGCATCTGTACAAAAAAATAACCATGCTGTGTAAAAAGGGAATGTAGTGTACTTGCAAAAAAGTATCAACTCATATAAGCATGTGCAGTCCGCTCAGGCTGATATTATTTGAAACTTTTTGCGATGGGTAATTTTTATGCATGTCCAAGGACCATTTTACCCCCCAGATTTGGTCAGTTGTTAAATGGATTTTATGGACCCATAATTTTGTGATGACTTTCTTGGTACAACGCATCACTGAGACGCATAAAACTCTCTTTTCCCAGTGCACCGCTCAGTCTGGTTATACAAGTGTCTAAATTGGTTTTATTTGTAACTTGACGGAAACTGGTGTCAAGTCCAGCTCATATGAGTCATGCTCTGTGAAAAGAAGGCTTAATGCTTCTGCGAAAAGTATCGACCTAGGTCAGCCTGCGCAGTCTGCGCAGGCTGACCTGGTTCGAAACTTTTCGCTATTGGTCAATTTTCTGTATGTCCAAGGTCGGTTGTTAAAAAAAAGTGGCTGTTACGGATCCATAAAATGTGATGAATTGCTTGATATGATAGATAACGGAGATGCATTAAGCCCCCTTTTGTCAGAACATGGTTCATACACACACACACACACACACACACACATATATATATATGTATGTATATATTAGTACATGAACATGACCTGAAAAATCCACTTGTTAGTTCTGGTCTTTTCGGTCAAGCTCAGTAGCTCAGTCGGTACCATAAAAGCATGAAACCCGCTGGTCGCTTGCTCAGTTCCCCAGCTCGGCCAAATTTTCCCCCAAAACGGATGATAGTCAATGCCACAGGATTCATTCTCCTTTTTCCACTGAAAATTGTTTCCACGATGTTTATGCGGGAAAGCAGCCAGTGGCTTAGAAAGAATATTGTGCGAAGTACTGACAAAGGAATGTCCAGGAAAGCATGGGTAGGTGCACTGGCCGCCTCGATATTACTTTTAAAAAGTTGAAAACGGTATTTAACACCAAGGAAACAAACATCTGGTTTTGTCAATGGCAAACAAGAATGTCAATGTTCAAATCTGTGTTCAGAACCCGTCATAAGCATCGGTATAAAAATACACGTGTGTACTGATTCGACCTTGACTTGTTCAGGATACAGGACCGGCACTAGTGTCAAATGTTGGCAGGAAACTGAATGTTTTTTAGCTGATATCAGTGCCATTAAAACTCCCCCCCCCCAAACAATCTCGAGGTTCAACTACCCTGAGGGACAAAGCATATTTAAAACATAGTGGAACAAGGAGAAAATGTTGGTTACCATTTTCTCATTTTCCCTCAATATTTTCTTCTCCTATGACACAAATTTCATTATTTCAAATATATCTAATTAGATGTCTGCAAATGCTTTCAAATTAGACTGGTTACCAGCATTTTCTCCCTTTCCAACAAAGTTTTACTTCTCCTCAAAGACAAATTTCGTTGTTTCAACCACATTTCATTTGTCGTCTGCAAGTGCTTCAACATGGACTCATAACAAAATTTTCTCGTTTGGAAAAGAGTTAACCCTTTACCACACTATCCCAACTTTTAACGACCCTGAGGAAGAAGACTTTTAAAAACATTGTGGGACAAGGAGAAAATGCTGGTAACCAGCATTTTCTCCTTTTCCCACAATGTTTTCTACCCTTCCTAAAACAAATTTTAGTTTTTCAGTCACATTTATATTGTCGTCTGTAAATGCTTTCCATTTGGACATGTCTAAAAGTTTGTCGTTTGGTTAAGAGTTAAGGTACTTAAGAGCTGTCAGATCCAAGAAATGCTTAAAAAAAAGTTGATGTATAAGGATGGCTTGACCGGAAGTTTTATTGAAATGGTATTCCCGTTCTATACCGTTATAGCTGTTTACTGGAAGATAAAATTTTAGGTTTCTTTATCCTGAACATATTTCAAGACGACAATCCAAATGTGGCTTAACTCTTTCCCAGACAACAAAACTGAAGTGAAAGCATTTGAAGGCGGCAAAATAGATATGGCTTAGATGACGGAATTTGTTTTCAAAAGGATAGAAAACATTGCGGGAAAAGGAGAAAATGCTGGTAACCAGCATTTTCTCCTCTTCCTACAACGTTTTAAAAAGGCTTCTTCCTCAGGTTTCTTTAAAATAAAGAATTGTTTCGTTGAAATAGATCGGCACTGCCTACAAAAGTCATTTAGGTTAAACCCGGCATTCTTAGAGTCCATAGCTGATGGGGATCAGTTATTGTAATCGTGTCATGTAAATAGAGGAAAACAGGCAATTGTGCCTATGTAACGAAGTTTTGTTGTTGATATATGCAATTATGAGGACGAATTGAACCAATGATCACTCCCTAATGGGCAAATCTCCATTCGATTATAGTAGTTGGAATATAACATGGACCTCTTCTGGTTTGTTTGCAATTTAACTCCGTTTCAACATCATTTAAGTCATACCACGGTGGACCGTGCACCTACCCATGCTTGCCTTGAGTTTTTTTTTTGTTTTTTTTTTATCATTGCTTCGCAAAACATTCTCTCAAAGTCACTGGCTCCTCCTCCACATTTATATCATCGGAATGATGTTCAGTGAAATAGGGATTTATCCTTTCGCAATGGTTATCATCTCTCAATGAAAACGAGCACGGCCGAGCTGGGATTCAATCTCACGACATAACAAGCCCTGCATGCTAGAGAATGAGTTACTGAGCTCGGCTTCAGTATAAGATTGATTTTTTAACAACAGCTATACCCGCATTCAAATCACTGAATGGATTCTTTATTAAATGTTTCAACTCTCTGCAGAGCGACAACATTTTAAACTCCTATATTTATTGAAAACATTCTAAGATGATTGATAAAATGTGACTCAAAAGATTGGATTTAACTTGAAAGGAAAGAAAACATTTTAATGGGTTGAAGAATGACTTCCACGTGCGAAAAGATTTGGGCGCAGAAACAACATCCAGTGTCAAGGGCATCCTGAAAGCCAAATATCAACAAACCAGAACGGATATTTTATTAAGACATATAACACTGATCATATAACTAACCTTATATTGAATGTAATACAGCCATTATGTTTTGATATCACACACGTTTGTGATAAGCAAATACAGTAGTGCCGTATTTGGTCAAAGCTCTGGACATAATCATAAGCCTAATTTCTAAAATATTACTGACTAAGGTTATTCTGTGAAATAAACTGTCGAAATAAATGATCGTGACAAAACCGAAATTCATCATCTTCAGATTCCATAACAAAACCATCACATTCAAGTTAGTTTGGGACTGATTGTCGTCCGTAATGTACACACCTGTTAAAGAAGCGAATAGGCGTCATGTTAATTTGAATACACTTGTACAAGAAGACCTACACATCATGTACTAAAATTCTTATAATACTGTTATGTGATAAAAAGAATCTGACATTCATTGGCTTTTTAGCTAAACTATTAAACTAGTAAACACGAAATGTAATGAAGCTCTCCAAAGGCTCGGACACGTCAGCTTTTTTTTCTTTAGTGCAAATTAAAGTCAGATCCCTATACGTCTCGTCAAAATACGATATTTTTTTTATTTCAATAACTTAGTAAAGGAGCTGGAAATGAAAAGCAGGCTAAAGTAAGTTTACTTAAAATTAATCATAATAGACAAGAAAAGTGCTTTGAAGGGAAAGAAAGTCAAAACAACTAAGTGTACAAGTGTAGGAAATGCATATACCGGTATGCATAACCAGGTCGAAGTTTGAGCTGGCAAAGCCTTACAACAAAGCTACATGCAGCGTTTGTAACGACGTGGCAGAGTGTCAGCTGACTGACCTTGTAGTTGTGGGTATGATCTCCGCCTTTGGTAGGTTATTTAACGGTTCGTTGCATGTGCGAGTTTACGAAAGTTATTCCAATTTCTTTTGTAGGTGTTGCAGTGACCTCGAGTACGTTCACAATCACAGCGATGAGCTTGGACCGTTGCCTTTCCATTCTACATCCGATGAAGTTTCGAAGCCTTCGCACTTCTAGAAATGTTCGCATTCTCATACTGATATTGTGGATTGCAGCCTTGATTCTAATGTTGCCTTTACTGTTCGTGAATCAGACACGATCTCAGCAAGTACTGACATTGGTGACAGTGACATGTACCGAAGCATGGAACTCCGTTCATCACAAGCGCGTTTACGATTTTGCATTGTTATTTATAGTTTGTTTGATACCTGCTCAGATTGTTATAGTTTCTTATATTCTGATGGGCAAGCGTCTCTGGGTCTCAGATGCTCAATTAAGAGGTAACGGAAGTGACGACACTAAGTTTATTCATACCGGAAGTGGGTCTGAAAAGCGTGGGAGGGATCCGATTCGATCGAGTAGACGGAGAACAGCAAAAATGTGCATCGTGGTGTCTGTAGTATTTGTCGTCTGCTGGCTTCCATATTACTCTGTCCATATATATTTGGATTTTAAACGTGACTTTGAGGCGGTGGACATTCTTTACTATGTGAGTTTACTTATTGGGCATCTTCACTGCATTACGAATCCTATTTTATACTGCTTCATGCACAAAGCATTTCGACATTGTGTTATGCGGATGCTGCCATGCTGGAAGTCAAGGTTTCTCCGGGAGGGATCTTTGTATGGCGCAGTAAGTATATATCAGTACCTCTAACTCTTTCAGCACCAAGTATATAAACTCTACCTCTTTCGACGGCTGAAAATACAGCCCACTGGCTCTCAGATTTTTGTCTAACGCTTGACTTAGCAGAGAGTTTATATCCAAGATAAGAGTGCACGTTCTGTGCAGCCTGATCTTAATCTATACCGACCTTAATTCAATGGCTTTGAAATGAATAAGTTTAGGGAAAGTAAGCAAATGCTTGTTACAATCTAATAATTATAAAAGCTTCTTTCCCCACGATTTCTATATTATTCGATAAGTTCCTTTTCCTTACAGTCAATTTTAATCTCGATTTTGAGACTTTTAATAGCAGTTTTAACACAATCCTCTATTTATTCATTTATTCTTTTTATTTTCCGATTATGCTGCATGTATTTCAAGCAAAAGTTTCAGTTTGATATTGTATGCGGAGGTCAATGGGGGATTTCTCATCAATATTGTAAGGCCTATTGAAAGAGTAATGTAGATCAAAATATGTCTACTCTCTTAAATTTCATCATTAGTGTTTGAAGATATAAAGTGGGTGGTTAATAAATAGTACGTATTCGTATTTCAAAATTACAGAGTGCTGTTTTTCCACCGTTGATTGTGCTATTATATAAGGAAAAGAGGCAAGATAAAAGAATATTTAATAATAATGAATACTAGTAGAAAGAGATCATGAATATAAAACAAACGAACTACTTTTAATGATAGGTCGATTTGCCATTATGTGGGTAAGCAAAATACCTGTTATTTGCAGAGGAGTGACCAGTTTTCTTTGACAATCTAATCAGCAAAATTTTGCAGACCATGTAGATTTTCAAACTGCAAGGAACCAGAAGTCTGGACTTTGATCTGTATCTACACTGCAAACTTTTCTGGGAAATTTGGCGACCTGAACATTGCCATACATGGATCTTTTTTACCGACGTTACTCCTTACTAAAAACTAAAACTTTAGACTGGACTATTTCGAAAGTACTTCCAGGCGAGTAATGAAAAGTGGAATAGGGTAAAGCTCACATGTTTTTTTTTCGTTCCTTTTAGCTATTTTCATTTGTATCATTACAGAACGCCTTCACACACTACCGGATGTCAAGCTACCGCACAACAACACGCTCACAATACTCTCAGAGAAACACAAGCCGAAAAACTACACAAACGCCTACAGCGACACCGGAAATAAAACGCAACAATCAGGTGGATGCCGCAAAAGAAGATAACTCTGTAATGAACGGCAACAGCACTGTGGCTGTGAAAGACGGTTTCTGTCGTGACCAAGGTTCTGATGCTAACGTTTTAAATAATGATATTGCAATATCGCAAGGAAACAAGACAAAGCGGAAAGTTCGTCTAGTTTTCTCACGATGCCGCGACCCCTCAGCGACGAAACCTCGTCCTAATAGTTTTAAATTGGTAACTGTCCCTTGTTCCGAAATAGATGAGAAAACTTCCAGTGCGGATTGTGCCCTGATGTCCAACACGCAGCCTTAAACCATCTATTCACGCACATTTTAGACAAGAGACTAGTGTAAGTGAAGCAGTTGGGGAATATATCATAGAATTGAGCCATACCCTGTGAAAAGTAGGTTTAATGCATCTACAAAAAGTTTCGACACATGGCAGTCTTTGCAGGCTGACCTCGGTCGAAACTTTTTTTTTTTTTTTTTTTGCGCCAAAGGACCATTCTACCTCGTGATCCATGCTGTTTTTAGACGAAATGGGTCTATATTATGCGACGATTGTTTGGTATGATGCATTACGAAGATACATTGAACAGCTCTCTCCCGGAGTGCCGTTCAGTTTGTGTTTGTATATTACGAGAAACATTACTTCTGAACAAGTGGAAGTTGACAACTTCATCGGTTTTTAATCTATACTTTTGCGGTCGTGGGGAACATCATAAAATAAATCAAGTTGGTAATAAAAGAAAAAACTTTGATTTTGGAAGAATATTTCAAAAAGCAGTCGGATGGTAAATACCTGAAATCAGATGGCATGATATGTGCAGAATCATCTTGATCTTCCCTGTCTGCAAAAATTCATAAACATTCTCATTACAGGCATATTAAACGTAAATTACCTATTCCATTACTACCAAGGTTGTCCCAGAAGTTTGCGATCTTTTTCAGTAACTGAAAAAGTCAAAGCCCGACAATAATGTTACTTGTTAGTAATGTGCAGACATTGATTTCTAACATAAATTAATATATTTTAATTTCCTTTCGTTGACTGATGTAGGTCGTACGGTTTAAAACACATGCCCGGTAGTGCTAGTTTACTCACGTTAAATTTTCAATTCAAACAACAATATTCCCTGTTATCATTATCTGTACCATATAAAACGTGACAGCCGGTTGCAGTAAACTTTGGCGCGGACGTATGTGCAGTTTTATTTAGCTGAAGTCACAACTTTTAAGGTTATTGTTTCGTAAACATATTTCTTATTGCCGCGTGAAAATAATAATAATATTCACGAAAATGGTAATCTTATCACAGTGCAAAAGGGTATGACCACAAGATCTCTCGACATAGATTCGGTCATTTCTTTTCAGAAATTAAAACTTTAGAGGCGTCCATTTTGACTGTGAGCTTTAATGACAGTTTCATACCTGTTACTAACTGACATGATAATGGCAATTAACAAGTCTAATTATTGGAGGGGGAAAAAAGAACAGAAACGTTTCCTAAAAATAAAAAGAAACTTTAGATTTTTTATGATTGATGAAAAGTATTAAAGTTGTGAAGTTACATTTAGCAGAAATCAGAAAATATATTTGGGCATTAATTACAAGATACACAGTAGGACGATAAGTTTTTAAACCGCACAAAAGTTCGCAAATTTCTGTGACAATCCTCGTATATCCAACAAATGAATAAGTCAAATGCATAGCAATTAATTACTTTTTTGTTTGTCTGTTCTAGACGTTTATCAATATAACGATTATGAGCACATACATGTAATTGTGTTTGTGTGTCAAGAGATCCTCAGGGCTAAATGATAAAACATTATAAAGTAGTGAGATCTGGACAGCTATTCACCAACCATTACTGATAAGAATTCCTTAGAATTTTCTAGATTTCCAAGTTACTTACTTCCTGAATAACTAAAGTATCTAGTTTAGCCCATCAGTTTTTTGCGTCACCTTCTGAATCTAGAATAATACTATGAACACGATTCAGAATGATTCGTAAGTTTGGATCCTGGGCACATAATCACCAACGGTTGTAAACGGCATTCTCATGTGGAATTCTAAAACTTAGTAACAGAGTTTGTCATTGGCTAACCAAATATTTAAGCGAATTAGGCATCTCGGTCCTTTAAAAATTTGAAAAGACAGCAATCAGTAACTGTCTGTGAATACGTCCCAAAACTCTTTTCCGATGGTGCTGCTCCTTGATGCGAATGTACTGTTACAAGGCTCATTTCCATAAGTATGCACTTTTAAAGCAACACGACGCAGAACATAAATATTTATAAACTTGATGATTGATTGATTGTGTGGTGTTTAACGCCGTTTTCAACATTATTTCAGTTATATCGCGGCGGCCAGTGCACCTATCCATGCTTTCCTGGAGTCTCTTACCAGTACTCCGCACAATTTTCTTTCCAAGCCACTGGCTGCTTTCCCACATAACCATCGTCGAAACAATGGTCAAAGGTGGGAGAGGAATGAATCCTGTCGCAATGACTATCATCAATCCTCGGAAAGAAATTGGCCGAGCCAGGGATCGAACCCACGACCCCCTGTTCTCAAGTCCTAAACGCTACCGACTGAGCTACCGGGAACCCGGCTATAAACTTGATGAAGACATGCATTAAAAAATGACACCGATTTAGATGGCATTAGATGCCTTTTTGAACAGTATCGCAGACATATCCAAGCAAACAGTGCTCTTCTTGATTTCTTGGCCATCAGGCATTGCTATGTATATAGTAAATATCTTTACTGAAATGAATGCTTCACTGTATGACATTAGTTCTTTGCCAGACAGAAAATGTATAACTCATTCAAATTAAGAGCAGACAGCACATGAATTTTGCCAAAAAAGACGGCATTTGTCTTTAAAATGATAGAAAACACTGGACAGACACCAGAAAATGCTTTTTAGCAAAAGCGCAAAAGCCGTTTCTGTCCTAAAGTTGTGGAAGGAGAAAAGTAGTAGAAATATTGATTCGTTACTGTTAAAACAAGTTTGCAGCGTAATCATATGAAACACTCTTGTACAAAAAGGAATATCAACGTGATTTCGCCTTGAATACATATATACATGTAAAAAAAATTAATGTGTATGTAGCAATTTTCTCCTTTAGTCTCATTGTTTTCTGTTCTTTTTTAAGACGGGAAAAAGCCGTCTGCAGGGAAGAGTTTATCAGTATAGCAGTCTAAAACATGCTTCATGTATATAGTTAGCCAAATGTAAAAATGCGTTTTGTATGCTGTCTTGTTTATAACTGGAATGGCTATTGGACGGTTAGGAACATGCAGTAGGCGATTGCCAGTCACGAATGTTAGAATAAAATCATTTTTGTTTGAATTTCTTTTTTCATGAATCCCCTCGATGTAATGGCAAAATCATAGTTAAATTTAACTCTTCACCAGACAGCAAGTATTTAGAGTCATATAAATCAATGGTATTTGCAGAAGACAAATAAAATATTGTTTTAATGATGTGGAGTGTCTTTGAAATGGTAGAAAAGTTAAACACATTGGAAAAAAGAAAAAAATGCCTGTAACCAGCATTTTCTCCTTTTTCCCCTTTTGTTATAAAAGCCCTTCGTCTTCAGGGCCGTTAAAAGACGAGATTGAACGGGTAAAACAAATTCCCATAATCAAGTTTTGCATATTATAATAGACACTATGTCGATGCTTGGTAGTCTGTAGTCAGTCTTCAAGAGGATAATTTGCTTGTTTAACTTCTATGGTTTTTCCCGTCTTCGACAATATTTCAGTCGTATCATGGAGAAAGCACATTTACCAATAATTTTCCAGGGTTTAACCAGTACTGGGCTAGTTCTGCGTTCTATGGCCAAAAACAGCCCACGTGACCTGTTCTGCCTGCAAAAAAAAAACAAGAATTTACCGTGTATCACACCAGAGCATTCACCATTAAACTTTAGAGGTTACTTGTACGATGATGAAATAACTTGTCTATCAAGACAACATTATATATGCACCTATGTCGGCAGACAGATTGAAAAATCCACGGTCTATAACAAGAGCAGTAAGATCTGACATATTGTGGCTTTTAATATAAATTTCTATTAAAACGGAGTTTATACAAGTTTTGGGGAAAGCTTTTTGGCGACCTCAATGATATTTTCTTTTGATTCTATCTCAAATCCCAACATATGTCAAATTCTTATTAATTTCTTCTTAGAAACAAGCAAAGATGATCCTTAAGCTTTGGTTTGCGTCGATCGTCCGCTAAATTGTCAGGAAAAAATGTGTCAGCGATGTCTTCTATATAGCGTAGGAAGATAGTGCAGCGTTAGACCAGTTGCAGCAAAGCCAGCTTAATTCTTTTCCAGACGACAGATTTCTAGATTTGTTCGTAGTAAAAGCATTTACAGACGACAATTGTAAAATAGCTAAAATTACGGAAATTGTCTTTGAAGAGATTGAAAGCATTGTGATCACCAGTATTGTCCACTTCTCTCACTGTTTTTATCTGTTTCCCAAGGAATTGTTAAACATATTTATTTTATATCGACTGTGAAACAAATTTTTACATCTTATATCAATAACCCTCGATGATTGCTGCCTGTAAACCTTATCTAGCTATTGCTTCATAATGTAGGTTGTTCCAAAGGTTAATCCCCGCTCATCGAGGGATTCGAACCTTCGATGTGAGAGTCCGACGCTGAAACCCTACATCACTGTCCGCTACATATGAGTCGTTCACATGGGATTGTTTTATAGGGGATTTAAGAGGACACTGACCACCAAACAAACACAATGCTAATTACTAGCATTATAAACCGACTACACTCTTAGACGCCCCAAAGATAAAATTAAAAATTCAGTCATAGCGTGGACGTGAACGATTTTAAAACTGCCTCAGAGCAAACTATCTAACAGAGCAAAGGACATTGTGGGCCCAAGATTATACCGCAAGTTCTGTGCGGTCTCATCTTGGTCTACACTTTCAACTCAAGTAATTTTGTGCTTAGTGAACAAAGTATTTACGTCTTGAATTATTAATACGTTATAACGGTCAATACCATCAGAGTCGTCAGCTTTCGCTTGCCACCCGGGTATGACAGGTTACATCAAGTTGTTGCCCTTCCAGGAAACGTGGCGAAGACATATCGAATTCAAAATATTTAGCATTTAGAACTGGCCTAACTGTAAAGTAAATGCAAAGTAAAAAGAGCAAATGTCCATAATCGGACAGCTTCAATGCAGCAAGAACATGACGAAATTATATCCTGTAGCTGCGTAACCTTGCTGTTGAGATAAGTCTCGAATGAATAAACAGTGAGTTGCGATTGGACGACATTGTACACAAGTTGATTCTGTGGACCCACGTTCCTTATTTGCGGGCCTGTTTATGACAACAATATGCAAGGGTTTCTACCGTCAATGGAAATCCCACGGCGCTTTTTCGAACCTTCGCAAATAAATACGGTAGTGGATAATGCTCTTCTAGTACTCTACTAATTGGTAATTTAATGCTTTTTATGCTTTACGCTATATCCTACTAGTCTACGTGTATTTTCAGACATACCATTTTTACAGCAACTGATCCATTTCCAACGATGAGTTGGATTAACATCTTATCTTGAAAAAGATATAATTGAAAATATCACTTTTCAACGATATGCAAAACAGAAGAACATGCAGTTGCTGCCATGGTTACTTTTCATTGATTCTCGTTATATTGAATCAAAAAATACTTTAAACATCTATATATTCAAGTTCCTCTTACGCCGCTTTTATCTCCTATTTGTCTTATATCGCTTATATGTCTTGTTTTGTTTTCTTTGCTGTACGGGTTATTCGTATGCCTTAGTATGGCAGTAGCGGCTACATGACAGCTGATTCTGCCATACTAAAGCATATGGAAACGCATTTCTTTCTTCTTAGAGACAGAACAAAGTCAGATAACGAGTTGGCTTCACCCAAGATGACGAAAGGAAAGCAGGAGTCTTTCTTGGTATTTGAATGTAAACTAGAAAGAAATTCAAAGAGCTTTTTCCGGGCATTACAGCGAAGCTCGACATGCATACTTCGATCATAGATAAACTTGTTTGCAACTATAATTTTTTTTTAATAAGAAAGAGTCACAGTTCACGGATGTAAAGTGTTGGGCTTCACTTCCGGTCGAAGGTGAGGCCTGTAGTACTACTCGTAGACAGTTATCTGTTGACAATGGTCTTGACAGAGAATATATTCGTCAGGTACAGAAGGACGAAACAGTGGTCATTTGGAGGTGCATTCTTTGTATCAAGCACAAAATGCAAACAATGTTTATGACACTAGTTCCAATAGACATAACTCTGCTACTGGTGACACAAGCACTCAACAGTCACGAAATATAATTGAAGAAGATGCTTAAGTGAAATAACAAATCTTGTGTTGATTTTGGACGATGCTCATAATTATTTACAGGAACCCTTTAGGAATCAGAGACCAGATAAGTTATCCTGTTTTAGGATAGTTATAGAGATGTTTGCCCAGTGCATGATTCTTGTTATGAAAAGTTGAGCCAAGACAAGTTTAAAGTTCCACAATTAGATGACAATGTAGAATTTCTGTTGATTAAAACACATAGTCACAAAGCTGCATTCAGCCATGCTCAAGCTTTTCATAGTAATTACATGATATCAATCGACAGATTACCAAAGTCAGATGGCTGCCCGGATAAGCATATAATTTTAGGTTGACACTGTCGTCAACTTCTGTGCTCTTTATAAAACTGTCTGAAGAAAAAGGATTGCTGTTCAGATCTACCATTTTAAATGAGTCGAGATAATAGTTTTGTCATTTTCACTGAAATGCTTCATCAAGCAGGGAGCACTGGCGCTTTTTCGAATTTAATAAAGAGGAAAGCAGCTCTGTTTCACGCTGGCCTGTATCAGCCGAAGGACTATTCTGCCAAAGGAATACATTGCCTCTTACAACAGAAGGAATATCTATTCGGACTTCGACAACAAATTAAAAGCATAACAGGAAGAAATTAACAAATTTCTTGAATCATTTCTGACATGTTTATAAATTAAAGTAAATATCTTCTTTCAAATAGAATATTTAAGAGAAAACTTTCTCCTTTCAGTGATAATAGGTCAAAGAAATGATAGTTTGACGGATAACAGCCACGTCAGACTTTTACTCGAATTAGAATACCCCTTTCCTCCTTGAAGCAAGGCCAGAAAAGAAAAGTGAATTCCTTTCATACCTAGATATCTTCAACAGAAAAAAATGAACTAGAAGTCATAATGTATTAAGACATTTTCTAAAATTTTGAATGGAAATTACCAAAAAACCAGCGATTTCTTTTAATTGTAAAAGACAGCCTTCTTTTTTGTTCCAAGACTTCTCCACAATTCAATGAAATGAAAGAATTTTATTGTAAAAGCCATTTAAAAAGTTGACACCCAGTTGAAGGTAAGAAATCTCCTAAAACAATGAAGTTATAGAATTTCTCTAGATCTAAACGATGCTTATACATACTTACATGAATTATTCCGAATCAAAAATCACTCAAGGAGTTTTCTCGATTTTGCATTATGGACATTGTGCCACCAGTCCATTGTGCTTTGACCCATCTCAAGCTCCAAGAGTATTCAAACAAAACCCGCACAGTGGTAGCAGCATTTTTAAGAAAATGTCTGTTTATTTTCTTAACTAGACGACTGTGCCCAGCGAATTACAGTATCAAGGTAGTAATTTCTTCTTCGGATAAGGTTCATAATCAGTGCAAAAAAGTACTTTGATTATATGTTCTACAATGACATATCTTGGCAATGTGTTCAAACTTCATCTAGGTCTTGTATTTCCAACAATAGACAGGATAGAAAAGTTGCATTTCCTTTTCAAGAAAATAATTGTCATTCAGTTTCGAAATTTTATGGTCTACAAATTATCCCACAGGCACGCTTACATATGCATCCGATACACTATCATCTCCTCATTCTTTTTGGAAACCTGTATCAAAAGACATGTAGGTTAAAATTCCTGTTTCTGGACATATCATAAATCATCTGAAATGGTGGTCAGTGAAAGCTAACATGTTAAAGTACAGATCCCTTAAGCCATGGTCTACAACAATAACTAAGCCACAGATTCCTTAAAACAGGTTATGCGGGTCACTTGAAAGGTCAGAAATCTCACCTTTTTTCCAGCACATCAAGGTTGTTGAAGTAGATGCAGTCTTAAGGACTGTTACTTACTTCCTACACCATCTGAAAAACAAACATTTTCTTATCCTATCAGACAAAAGTACGGTGGTTCATCTCATAAACAAACAGGGAGAGACAAGGTCAACCATACTCTTGTTTCTGCGTTGTGATCTATTGAAGTTAGCAATCAGGCACAATATTTGGAAAAGGGTAGCCGTTATTGAAGGCAAATAGAGTATACTGGCCGATCATTTATCAACAGTAAAGATTGCCCCTCTAGGTGATCGCTTAAAATTTCTGTGGCTCAGCACATGTTCAGTCTTTGGGATCGACAATTGATAGATATGTTTGCTTCAAGAGACCGTCACAAAACACCGATATTTTGCACTTGGCTTCTAGAAAAGAAATCAGTAGATGCTCTGTTAATTTCATGAAAGGGAATGATTGTATATGTTTTTACAGTAACGTTACACTTGTCAGATGCTATTTACCTGCTAAATAACTAACATGAAACTGTCAAGCCAATAGTAACAAAAAATCGCTATTCCAAAGGTACTTTTGGGGGAAATATAGGCTATCTCCTTATCGGACAGTGTAGATTCAAGATCAGACTGCATGTTCTTTAATGTCTGATCTTGAGCTACACTGTCTGCAAAAGGTCCTTGAGTCGCGCCTAGCAGCCTAAGGGTTGATAGTTCCTACATGTAAGTGGTGTAGACATCATTGGTATACAATGCTGCTTCTGTTTTTCATGGCAATTCCAGTAAGACTACCTTTCTCGCAGGAAATGCAAGTACAACCCAAAACAAAAGTCTATCATCCAGACCCAGGGATATTCAAACTTAGGTGGCTAGGTTGCTCTCACCAGAAATCTGAAAACAAGAGGATTAGACTGCACGAAAGTGCAGTCTGATCTTGGTCAATAATCTTCTTCACATGGGGCCTCTCTGACTTGATAGTTAACCCTTAACCTGCTAAATAAGTTAAATGAAACGTTCAAACCGATATTAAAAACTTATTGTTCCTATAACTATCAAAGGTTTTTCTTTGGTGAAAAAACGTCTCCTTAACGGACAGTGTAGATCTAAGATCAGAATACACGTTCTCTGCAGTCTGATCTTGATCTACACTCTCTGCTAAAGGTCTTTGACTCGCGCTTGGCAGCCTAAAGATTAAGGCTTTGCATTTACAATCAGGGTATTCTAGATTGAGCACTCAGGCTGTTCTCTTTACTCATGAGTTTCCTATGACAAGACACTTTTTAGACCTAGCCTAGTTTCCCGAAACCAAAGACAGGTATTGATAGCTTATTTGTCGTTATGCTTCACCTTAAATACCCGAAGATGCTAAATAAAACTTTCAGGCTGATCTTAAAAATCCAGATTTTTCAATGTTTCAAAGTTATTTTTGGGTAAAAAAAAATCTCTTTATTAGACAGTATAGATCCAAGATCAGACTTCTCTTTCTGTACAGTCTGATCTTGATCTACACTGTCCGCAACAACTGTGCATGTCCTTGAGTCGCGCTAAGCAGCTTAAGGGTTAATTAAAACGTCTGATGTAATGCGATAAGGTTTTTGATTTATTTGATTAGGATTTGTTGGTCATTGTTCTCCTACAAGAAAACAAGAGTTTAATGCACAACTACATTTTCTCCATACATTCCTACATCTATATTTTAGGAGAAACCTTGAAATCGATTAAAGGACGTTGGCTCGGCCATTGAGAAAATCTGTTTTAAATCTGGATTAAGAATCTGAAACAGATAAGGAGCAGCCATTCAAAAATGCACGGAGCACTGGTTATGTTAAAAAATGCGTAATTGGATAACGCCAATAGCACTTAGCACAAAAAAGGCCAATATTGGAGTTTAAAGATTCTTCTCCGGATGTGTAATCCAAAAATCCATGTTCGATCCCTACCGCTGCCTATAGTCATATAGGAGTGTCCGTGGGAAAGGCACGTTAGAGCGCAGTCTTGTACATGTGAAACCCAGGAAGTGCAGGAATGAGTGACCTGTCGCCGTGACATGGTTGAAACACTGTTGAAAGCAAGGAAAACCACCAGTAAAACCAATAACCAAGTTGTTCACTAATAAACAGAATCTAGAATATTGCTTGTCAATGAGAGAAAGCTTTTTTTTTTTTTAATGGCGTTTAATGCCTTTTTCAACCTTTTTCATACTTCTAAAGACTTTGTCATCTGTAAAACTTAACACGTCCCTGTCTTTTCTTGTCAGTATGTGTATGGTGTGAAACCCTTTCGCTATATGATATTTCAGAAAACAGAGCGGAATATTTCTATTTTTTGACGTTCTGTGTGAACCCAAACCCTCCACTACAGAATCTGTGATGTAAGGGCGTTATCTCGAGTACTAGCGCGCAACTCTTTTAATCTTCACCCGGGTTTTACATTGCTTCTATTGTATTTCAGTCAGATCAGGAACGATACACGTCGTCCTTTCTACAAGGTGTTTCATAATATATGTTACACTTTAAAATATGCCTAAAATATATCATTGATTTATGTAGGAAAAAAAATTTATACCATTTAATAAAGTCAAGAATATGGTTTTATGACATACACAGTATGTAAGGTAACATTGAACAATAGGGGCTACTATTGCCTTTCAAGAGATACATCGATTTAAATCAAATTATCAAAATGACGTCTATTTTCACACCACAGGGCATTCAGCCTCTTCATCAGTCTTATCTCTTGAACTATGGTGGTCACCTGTCGTCTGAGGCAGGACTTTATGTAAGTTGTCCTCAAAACCTTTCAGACAAATTACGATGGGCTCATGTCTTGCGAGTGAGGGGATCATGGCCGCTCCGCTTTTTAAGATCACCACTGATTTGACTGTGTGTGGTGTTGTACCGTATTGCTAAAATCATATTTTTCCCAGTGCTACATACCTGTCACGAAATCTTGCTTCAAAGAAAGAGCGGCAAGTACTGTCTTTGTAACTGTAGCAGCGTATTCGTTATTATCTTCAAGGAGAAATGCCAAATTACACCTCTCACCCTCAAAGTATCCCATACAATGTGCATAAAGTCTTATAAAGTCAGCCTTAGTCAGTATATGAGCTTAAGGCATCAATAGTGCTAGATATGACAGCCTTAGTCAATATATGAGCTTAAGGCATGTTTGAAAGTATAACATATAATATGAAACACTGTGTACGTGTATAAATCAGGTATTCGAAGAAAAGATTATCGCGCCCAAAAATTTGGGCAGTCCTCTTGCGTCGTCGTCCGAAAACTTTAACATTTTCCCATATCCTTATTATTAAAGAAGGTATTTACTTCAATGTTAGTCTATTTGTAAACTATTAATAGGTGAACTCAGGTAGCCCTTAAAACATTGACACATTTATGCCCCTTTTTTTGGAATCAGAGGATTCATTTCTTATCTAAAATATAAATACATGGACCCTAAAAGCCCCATTCTAAGTTGGAATAACCTAAAATATTTTATGACAACCGATAGAAAAAGGAACTTAGCCAATGACATCTTTTTTTTTATCAAGATTAAATTGTTTCGAGAAGTCAAAATCCAGCTTATTTAGCTACGCTTAAAAGAACAAAACTTTTTTTTCGGTAAGGAAAGAACTCTTCTTGTCAGTAAAGATTTCCATTTGTGCACCAATTTGCCATTTAAAGGAACCCAGCCTCAATGTACTTTTAGACCTATACATCCAATGAATATCAAGCAATGACAGATTATCACTTCCAGACATTAAGAGAAATGGCAAAGATGAAAAACTCTCCAGTTAAGGATGAGACTGTGTTCGTAGTACACAATTTTTCGACTTGAAGTTTATAAAGTTTATTGCGTTTTACGGATCAGGACGAAGGTCAAAAGTGTTGTTACCATCCAGTTGTGGCACCTCGGCTTTACAAGGCGTTTAAATATTTCATATGAAAAAAAGCTTGCCTTTTTTCACAGTTGGAGGAAGGTCAAGTTGAAGGTCTAAGAAATCCGATTTCAATGCCTGACGATCAACCATTTCATGATTAATTTACGTGAATTAGACAAAACGTACGTGACAAAAAGATACTAACATGCGTGTCAGCAAGCTGTAAATCTTCAATACAATGTGTAACATACATACAGGTAGCTTTCATTGGGTCCTCAACTGATGTGAATTTGCTTATCATAAAGTCAGCTTTCAACACAACCTTGTTTAACCTTAGACCTGCATGTACGTGACAACACATACGTTTTGATGTATACAAAAATGAAGACAGGTCACTTGTTTCATATCACTCTTTATCGACCGACAAAATTCAAGTCTTGATCAAACTGAAAGCAGTTTCATTGTAGCTTAAAAAATCATTTCTGTCCTTGGAAATAGTAGAAACATCGTGGGGAAATAAGAGAATACTTGTAACCAGCATTTTCTTCTTTTCCCACAATGTTTTCAAAAGCCTTCTTCAAGGTAATTAAAACTTTGGATCGTTTGGTTAAGATTTAAAGCTGAAGAAAGGTATTCAAGTGTTTTCGTGATATAGATGCATTTTTCTGATGTTCAATGTTTATACCAGTTTTGGGGTCCGTATTTACCATAGGCCGCTGAAGTTCTATCACGGAGCACCAAAATTTTCATATGTGTCGCACCACTGCGAGATTGTTTCCACGTCATAGAAGTCACAGTAGCCCCATGTGAAATTTTGCGGTAGTACTTTCTTGCACAGTGTCATGGAGCTGAGAGGCCTTGGTGTTATACAACTTAGATTTGCTTCCAATTTGAGTGGTGTAGTCGGGGACCAGTTAGATGTGTTTTTATTGTATATTGACGGCACTATTTTGTGTCACTGGAGGAACAAAAGCTTCGGGTCATGGCCGTGACAGGTGATTTTTAGAGGACAAATTCTAGAGTGCCTGTGTTGGTTGGGATTTAGCAAAAAAGGCAATCGGTTGGCTTTTTTGCATTTTTTTAAAGCTCTATGTGTGTACTTTTGAGAGCAACAGACGGAGAAGCCAAAGGTTTGCCATCGATTTTACTCTGTTTTCAAAGAGGCGAAAAACCAGTGGTGTAATACCCGTTTGCTTGGTCGTCGGACATGGTTACTAAAAATGGTACACTGGTGCATCGCCTCTATGTCTCGATTTCGTTGCACACCTTGTGTTACCATATATACGATATAGAGGCGATGTTCAAATTCGCTACATTCTTTGTCTTATTCTCAAAAATCTAAATTAAAAGTAAAACAAATGGTTTAGCTAATCAGAATTTGCGTTTAACTTTTATCAATCAAATTCAGGGATTGTTTTAATTGACTGTTCGTACTTGTAAAAAAAAAAAATAGAAATATTTTAGAATACATCTCAAAATTTTGATAAAATATGATTATCTCCTTTTAATGCTGTTGAATGGAAAGAAAGGAATAAAAGTTCTTAGACTGAAAAAGCATACAAAAGTGTACAGATCTCAAGACAAAGTCTCTCTGTCACTGAACCGCTTACGGATACCCGTCGCTCCATAGAAGACGTAGTTTTACGGCAATTATACTTCCCCCGCACTAGTAACGTAGGTGAAATGCGCGTGCCTCTCAACCAGATGGAAATATGACATAATTTACCCCACTCGTCACAACTCGGCCGATTCCGTACCTACATCTAACCTCGTCCGTATCAAGGAGATTTCCATTTTGAAATGAGAATCACGTGATTCTATATATAGCGCGCCACTGACAGTCGTTTAGCAACGACATAAACAACCTCGATGAAGTTATTCATATCTGTTTATCTGTCGGTAAAAATTTCAATCGAAATTGATAAACCACGTTAAATAATGAATGTACGAACTGTTTGTCAACTGAACTGAAATACAGTTAGAAAGGTTTCGATAGAAAATTGAAACTCAAGTTCTCTTTTTTAAGAGGAGCCTTACAATTTTCAGAACGGTTAACCGGCGTATTTCCGGGTATGTATCGATCTGATCCATATTAATCCACCAGTTACAGCCGAGGGATATGAGGGCTCCCATCACCCGAGGTATGCCGAATGAATTTACCCTACATTTCTCGCGCTTTACGTAATATTGTAATGCGTTGCTATGCGGAGGGGGTACGCCACGGGGAATAACCGAGAAGAACTGAACTGGATTTTGGTGTAACTTCCCCCAAAAAAGGGTTAAAAGCATGAAATAAATAGAATATTTGTGTTTTTCGGTGAAAGATCGAAATTTATTTCATCGAGTGAACATCATCGTGAAAATATTACCGATGATGTTCACTCGATGAAATAAATTTCGATCTTTCACTGCGCCACTCGTGAAAATATTACCGTTGATGTTCACTCGATGAAATAAATTTCGATCTTTCACCGTAAAAAACAAATATCCTCTATATATTGACTATGTCGGGGCTTTCTTCTTGCTGTGTGAGAAAATTTTGAAATCTCGCTCGACCTTCGATTTCACGAAATATTGACTTTTTCCTCGCAGCTCGAAGCAAATACAAGCGCGATGAGGGTTACTGCAACATGATATTTCGTATGTATCCAAATATACAAAAATTGACGTAGGAATCGATACATTTCAGATATTAAATATTAATGCAATCTGTTATACATATGTCAGACGGACGGTGATATATAGGACACGCTATCGATGTAATCAAACAATGTTGGGGTATATAATAACTTATATTATATTTCATGTGTCTATCTTTAGAAATGTTATGGGTAAAGAAATGTCGTAATTTAAGCTGGGGGGAATTATTTCCCCGTCACAGTGAATATTTTCCTCCTGCCGAAAATCTGGAACTACTTTTTTAAGTTTTTTAAGTTTTTAAGTTTTAAAAGTGGCATTCGTTGACAAAATAATCAGAGAAAATCTAATATATAATTTATTTCATCAGCTTGTGGTTAATATAGGGAAATATTTGCCGAAAAAGGGAAAGGTCCACAAAAATAACTCGTGCCTTACGGCACTCGTTATTTTCGCATACCTTTCCCTTTTTCGGCTAATATTTCCCCATATTAACCACAATCTGATGAAATAAACTCTATATGGCTTGCAACACGCGAAAAGGGGCATTCGGACATTTGCGTAAAGTGTCGTCTCGGATCAGCCTGCGCAGTCCGCGCAGGCTAATCCGAAACGACACTTTCCGTAAAGTGCTGTCTCGGGTTAGCCTGCGCGGACTGCGCAGGCTGATCCGAGACGACACTTTACGCAAATGTCCGAATGCCCCATTTCGCGTGTTGCAGGCCATATAGTAATTCAGTCTATCCCATTTACATTCTAGACATCAACAAAAGCCAGTTAACCCTTTAGCTTCTAAATAAATGAAACGAAAATTTCCACTCAATAGTGAAAACCAATTATGGCGATTTTGAAGTTGATTTTAAACGGAAAAATAGCGTAGCGGACAATGGAGATCCAAGATTTGACCGCACAAAATGTGCAGTCTGATCTTGATCTACACTGTCCACCAAAGCGCTCTGAGTCCCGCATGGCAGCCGAAAGGTTGAGGCAGAGAGAGCCAAGCAGCTAAATAACTTTAAACAGTAAAACAGATGCTGCAACTTCAATTTTGCCTTATTGTGGCAATGTTTCTGAAGAATCTAAGAGCAGTACGTCATACGTGACTTGATGTTGTATTCACCAACAATTCTTAATTGCATACATATTCGAATTCTCAAGAATTATCGAAAGTTTGAAAGCAACACCATGTCCGATTGGTTAAAGAAACGGGCTTAGTCAATCAGAATGACGTTACTTCCTTCCTTTAGAATAAGACTGCGAGTGCAGTTTAGAATGGATGGTGAAATAATTATGGTCCTGGTCTTGACCTACATGTGCCGCAAAAACGGAATGTGTTATTAGTGCCCTACAGGTTAAAAGAATCACATAACAATGCGACACATGGAGACTATTCGCACTATTTTCAACGCTTTGGTATATCACCACATCAAATAAATTCTTTCTCTGAATGCGAAACCTGTTTTATGAAAGATTTATTCAATGAATATAAATGCGATATTTGATCGAAATTTACCGTCTCTTATTGAAAAAGTAAGATTTTATATGACAGTTTAAATTGGTTTCGGCCTCGGAAAACGCAGAAATAATGCCATCATGTATGATGTATGCTTCCATTGACAGGAAAATTTCGATTTCTTTTTGTAATCCAGAAATATTAAAAGTCAGACTGCTTCCCGAGAAAATGTATAATATCCGAGTGATTTTCAAGAAAATTCGTCATTTTCAAAAAGAAGAAGTTTTTTTATATGCACAAATTGTTTTGGTATATTTTCTTTGTAGAACAGTTCAAAAACGGTTTTAATATCGATTTATCCTGGAGTAAAAGAGCAATCGTCTAGATAAGAAAGTGTGATTAAAGCACACATTAAGACAAAAAATAGAAGGAAGCAGAGTTTGCTGCTGCTGGCATAATCGACCTCTCCTGTAACGTGTTATTGCACCCCCATCCCACCCCACCCCTCCTATGAAAAAAACAGTATTTAAGAAAACGTGTCCTACATTTTATGAAAGGCAGAGAGCCAATCGCACATTTTGGTCCTAATATACTGAAAGCTTATGAAGTTATTTGTCTCCGGTCTTTCAGAACAAAAATTAGCTGTTGACATCAATCGTTCTCAACCGCGAACCAGCTGAAGTGCGGGTATTTATTCGCTTTTGATGCAGATAGTTCTAGATTAGACGCACCCGAGATCGTATTTGAAATACTGTCAAACACTAATAAGCAAACTGTACTGATAGTAAAAAAAAAATCAGAGACAGGATCGTTTAGCATCCGATGAGTAAGACTTGTTTTCCCTGGCAGTACAAATTCGAGATCCAACATCTTCGGTCTTCACTTTGTAAACGTTAGCTACAGTCTTACACAAAAACCATATTGAGAGAAACACTTTGGTCGCGTTCTCAGATAATACTAGTGCAGATATTGTTTCGCTCAAGTGCCTTTACTAATTCTACTACAGTTACGTAAGAGAGTGCTTGGGCTGGGCACTGCAGAGCAAAGCCCTAGAACTTGTAAACCAAGGAAGTACATAGTTTCATCATGATAAAGCTAAAATACCACTGAAAGGGCCTTAAAATTCCATTCAAATAACCAAAACCAGATACAAGACTACTTAGAAAGTTAGCTTTGAAACGGTTCAACCTGTGATGTGTTTTGTGTGTTTTTGTCGTAGATATATGGAATGTTAGTTATCCTTTTTGTGTTAGTCTTGAAGCTCTGTCGGAGAGCTTTAAATCCACTTAGTTTAGTTTAAACAAATTTAATTTAAATCGATTGAGAAACAAGTTCTTACAACTTAAACAAATCTCAATTCTGCTTCCTGGGAACTACACCGGTACTCTCGCCGAATGTGTGGGCCAATGAAAAACCCCTAAGTTGACACACGCTCCCGGGTATCGAATTTGGGACCTTATCGTTATGAGGCTAACGCCCTACCTCAGAACCACGGACACTACACTTTAAATCCACTGAATTTTTAGGTGGAATAATCCTTGGACATGCAGACAATTTACCAAAAACAAAAAGTTCCGACACAGGTCAGCCTTGGCACACTGTGCAGGCTGACCCGAGTCGATACTTGTTGCAAATGCATTAAACCTACTTTTCACAGAGCATGGTTCAGTTATAGAATTCTCTTTGTTCAAGTATATCGGCAAAATCCTGAAAATAGTACTACTTGGTATTTTTGCCCTTAATTTTTATGCATTTTATAAGGATGTATACAAGCCATTAATAAATCGTATATTCCAAATGTGATATAGATCTGTTGGGACGAGCAAGTTTAGACACCAAGCCGAGATAAACAAGTCCCGAGACGACAAATGATACTGTTTACCCACAATATTGCAACTACTGAAAAGCAGTAACTCTGGTCGTAATCGAAATTTTAAAAAGAAAAAACGTCGATCTTTAGCCAAAAAGTGTAAGATTTATCTCTATATAAACTTTTTTGACCTCTGTTGTCTTTTCTTTACCCTGACCAAGCCGGGTTGTTTACCCTGACCAACAAGCCGGGTTGAACAAGCTCCGAAACGAATGATAATACAGTGTACCCGTTAGATTGCAACCTCTGAAAAATGAACCTCTTGTAACTGATCTTTATCCAACAATGTGTAAACTTCATCTCGGTACAAAATTAAGGATTCGTTTTTCTTTTACCTCTTCAATGACTATTTATAAGACTTCTACAGAAACGAAACCATATATTTGAATTATACAGTCTTAAATCTGAGCAAAGGCAGAGGTTAGAAGTAATTTTGAAAGAATGAAAAAAAGACTATAAGCTGTTTAATTCTGTAATAAGAGCATGAGGTCGGGTAAAACTATTAGCATAAAATGTTAACCTAGTGGACAACAATCTTGCGCAAAAGCTTTGATAGGAGTGTCTAATATGAAATCGTTTGAGATTCTTCAAGCCAAGATTAACTACAAAATTTACCTACAGGGCACTTTGATGTTGGTTGGTTGTCTGGTGAAAGATAGAGTAAAAAAGGCTTCAAAGAGATTCCTTGTCTTTTATATCTCCTTTCAGGGTCTTCAGATAACCTCCTACAGGCTTATTATAGAACAGAAATCTGTCGAGGATTGAAAATGTAGAAAATGAAAATTTGATTAACCCTTAACTCTTTATCAAACAACAAAACTGTTTATTTGTCTAAATTGAAAGCATTTGCAGACAACCAAAAATGTTATTCAAAAACTGAAATTTGTTTCTGGTACGGTAAATATCATTGTAGAATAAAAGGGGAAAATGCTTGTAACCAGCATTCTTTCTGACAGTGTGTTTAAATCCTTCTTCCGTAGGGTTGTTGAAACACGGGATTGTTTGGCTAAAAAGTTGAAGTGCTTTTCATAGCTATAGTTGCCTTTAAATCCAGTTTAGATCAAGATCAGACTACACATAACGTGCAGTCGGATCTTTGATCTATACTGTCCGGTTTGCTTAGACATTTTTGACAAAAGCAACATTTAAGATTACAATTATTGGGATCTTATTCTAATACAAAAATTGTCTGTTGGGAATAATAGCCGCTCCAAGGGTTAACAAACGGGTTAACTAACTGAAATAGAAATTTAATTAAGCGGATGCCACGAATATGCTTTGTCAATTTACAAGATTTAACCCTTTGCCAAACAATCCCTGGTTTTCACGACGCTGAGAAGGAAGCCTCCTGAAAACATTGTGGGAAAAGGAGAAAATGCTGGTAACCAGCATTTTCCGACAGTGTTTTCTTCCCTTCCCAAAACAAATTTCAATTTTTGAGTCACATTAATTTTGTCGCCTGCAAATGCTTCCAATTTAGACTAGTCTAAAATTATGTCGTTTGGTAAAGAGTTAAAACCTGAAAATAAAACTACAAATCGGTCAAACAGTTTCCATTAACGCGTAAAGCATTAGATGAACCCTTACACTGGTTAACATTCTCATTTGCGTCATGCTCTGTGAAAAGTGTGTGTGTGTGTGGGGGGGGGGGGTGTGATGCATCTGCAAACACTATCGCAGTCCGCGCAGACGGACCTGAACCGATACCTTTTGCTATTTGTAAATTTTCTGCAAGTAACAGGACCATTCAACTTCATTCTACCTCAGGGTTTAACCGGTTGTTAGGTAAAATGTATCTATCTTATACGACAACTGGCAAAAATGCATTATACCCCCTTTTTACAGATCATGTCCCATTTGGAAGGATAGATCCAATCATAGCTAATACGGTGTAGCTTAGGCAAATATTTCTTAGAAAAAGTGGGCCAATGTAGATGAAGACAAGACCTCGCATTTTTGCACAATCAAGGCAAGATTGTACATGTTGATCAACGATCCGATAAAAGCAGCGAAAGCATTCTTTAATACATTCAGTGTTAGAGAAAATTGTTCTCCTATTACTCAACGACAAAGTTTTAGACTGCTCTTACTTGGAAGTATTTGAAGACGTGAAATTAAATATATTGCTCAAAAGATACATTTTGTTTGTTTCATATATGGTAGAAAACTTTGTGAGAAAAGGAGAAAATTCTGGTTACCAGCATTTCTCCTTTTCTCACATTGGTTTCTGTTCTTCTTTTCAGGGTTATTAAAGCACGGGTCTGTTTGGTTAAGGGTAAAGTTATTGTCTTGAAACAGTGTCATTTTTCACGTACACGTGGGTCAGATTGTTTGTTCTATCCGTTTAGTGTTTGCACCAAAGGTGAATTGATTTGTATTTCCTTACAATGTACACAGTCAGACCGCACAGACCGTGCAATCTTAACAAGAATATATAAGTACCCGAAGTTTTGTGAGATATTTTGACAAAACATATGCTTTTGAATTGAAACAACTGCGTTTTCTTTACCAACTGAAAATGTTCTCGAAACTTAGATAACGCCAAAAGGGTTAAAGCTTATTCCAACGTATTTCTCACGCAAGGAAAAAAAGTCAAAGTGTGGGAAAAAATTAGAATTCAGTTTTCATCTTCAGGAAGCTCTGCTCAGATGATAACATTAACTCTGTTACGGGACAAAACTGGCTTTAATTATCTTTGTCCCTTTCAGCGTCAAACAGAGACTTTTGCGGACGGCAAAGATAGATCAAGATCAGACTGCACAGAACGTGCAGCCTGATCTTGGATCTATACCGTCAAGCCTATAATACGATGTGAAATCTTTCTGAGTTTTGATGGTTTGTATTTTAAGCGGTTCAAGGAGAATGAGTTTTTTATAGATTGCGCTCAAAGAGTTAAATTCTCCAGAGTTTTAGCGACCCTGGGGAGGAAGGATTTTGAAAACATTAAAGGATAAGGACAAAATACGATAACCTGCATTTTCTCCTTTTCCCACAATGTTTTCTTCCGTTCAAAAGATAGAATTTAACATTTGAGCTACATTCAGTGGGTATTCTACAAAGAGAGGTGAACGAACAAATGGTCAATTAGGGATGAAAGAATCAAATTAACCTATTACCATACAAGTTAGTCTTGGATTTGGCCCCTGCTAGAACATACATACAGAACATACATGAAGAAAAAGGTTAGAGAAGAAAATGTGTGCCAAGTTCTTTATTTTACTTTTATATGGAGAATATTGTCATAAAAGGAGCTGTTATTTGTAACAGATATCTCCTTTTCCGGCGATATTGTCAAGGGTGTATCGAAGGGACGTAAAAGTCTAACGTGGACGTTAATGACTTGATTATATGAAAATGAGCCGTACTCTGAGAAAATAGGGTTTAATGCATCTATGAAAAGTATCGACCCATGTCAGCCTACGGAGTCCGCACAGGTTGACACGAGCAGAAACTTTTTGCTATCTTTAAATTTTCTGCATGTCAAAGGACCAGTCTAGATTCGGTCGGTTGTTAGACAAAATGTATTTTATGGATCCATAGTTATGTGATGACTTACTTGATATAATGCATCACGGAGATGTATCAAAACCCCTTTTGCCAGAGCGTGGCTCAAATCGATCAAGTACAAAAATGTTCTTCAAGACTGTGTCTGGTTTCTTTCAAGTTTGAGAAAATTCAACATTAGGTTTGAATGATGGTATCTTTAGCAGGGACAATCAATAGACCTTCATGATCGACATCTTGGTACTTCCAAATGGAAATTCGGTTTTGTGTGTGTGAGAGAGGGTAAGGTTTTTAGCGGATTTGTATAGGAAAGCCGCTTACTGTGGTCGAAATGGCCGGAACCAAAACATCATGGGTAACGACGCATGCGCGCTAACATCACTTTTGAATAGCAAGGTCTGCACTTAGCAGAATAACTTCGACTTTCCTTGTCCTTGCTAAATCCACTAATCAAACATATATGAGTCATGCTCTGTGAAAATGGGGCTAAATTCATCTGCCACAAGTATCGATCCATGTCAGCCTACGCAGTTCGCGCAGGCTGACCTGGGCGGAATCTTTTCGCTATTGGTCAATTTTCCGTATGTCCACGGACCAGTCTACCTTATGATTAAGTCGTTTGATAAAAAAAAAAGTGGTTGTTATGGATCCATAATTATCTGATGGCATGATTGGTATAATGCATCACGGAGATACATTAATCCCCCTTTGGCCAGAACAGGGCTCATATATATGTGTATGCATTATATGTACTGGAAATTTTATTTACTCATTACACCATATCAACGCTTAATACTATCCCACAAAGCCACTTTTCAGGACTTTGAGTCCTTTGATAAAACCATATTTTTGGTGTTCCACAAATACAACACGGCGGTCGGCGTACCAATTCAAGTAATTTCTAGGGCTACCTCGACTACTACACACATACACTTTTTTAAGCCACCGTTGCTCGATACCAACATAAAATTGCTCGGAAAGAATTTAGGACGAGCCAGGATTCTATTGCAATTTAACTTTCCCTGCACGGTAGTGACTTTGGCTTTAAGAAATTTTTAAAGTCTTTCAGAATCAAACTGGAATTACATGGAGAAGGGCCAGTGAGGATAATTATGCATTTTTATCACTTAATGATACTGTAAAACCTGTTTAGCACACGTAATGCGCAACGTAAGAGAAAAAACTTTGCAATTCATATTAGGGAAGGCCTGAATATAGAAATTTTAGAAATTGTATAGAATTTTTAAGGCCTTTCTCATCCTTTAAACGGCCGTATCAACCTAGAAGACATTTTCATCTGTTAAATAAGACCACCGCCGCCCCCCCCCCCTCAAAAAAAAGCTACTATAGGTGCAGATTGTTTCTGCAAACCGGATAGTCCTTTTTGCTTATCTAAGACATTTAAAACAAAAGCTAAATGACGAACACAATAATTTATACAAAATAAAACCAAAATGGTTTTTGGAAAGCTCGCCAATCGGCAAACTGACCTCTCATCCGCCGTCTACAGGAGTCATGCACGGCATATTTAGAGCGCTTTTAATTGTTTTTCGGGTATTTTGATCGACTGCCTACCAGAAATGATAAAAAAAAATATGCATTGCACAAACTCGTCATCGTGAATAATAAGCAAATCTTTTCCAACCCCATAAATGAATAATTACATGTGTATTATGCCGGAGAGTGTGTGCACTGCATATGGACGCCCCACACGATTGTGGCATGCAAAACAAAAGATAAAACCATGTGTTTTGCGCGTAATATCTTAGTTCAAAAAGTGTTCGGTTAGAAGTTTTGTTCAGTATATTTCAATACATGTACCATGAGTCCAGTTTCAATACTACAATACTAATTTATCCTGGAACATACAAATTTACGTCATTGCGGACGTTTATTAAAGATATCAACGTTTGTTGACTTTACTGTTAACCACCCCTAATAATGTGATTCTCTTCGAAGACATCGCTATTTTCCGTCAAATATACATTGAAAGACAGCTAGTCATTCTGTAGTTAATGTGTAAATGTTTTGCTGAAATTTCGTTTTGAAATCTATCATTTATGTCGTCACCCAGTGCCTTCTTTAGTTTTTATATACAACAAAGTACCAGTTTATGGGAGCATATACACTGATAACATTTTCTATATATAGCGCCTTGTCATTTTGTCTCGCATATGGATTTATGGTCATTGTCAAACATCTAAATCTGAATCAATAGATGATGACCAAAGAAAACAGAAACGGTTCATGAAAGTAGATACAAAAGGTATAATGGCAAATTCACTACAATGTTTTCTAAGAGCAACGCTTCTTACTACAGTTACTAATGTGTCATTCATCTATATAGATATAAGGAACGGGGTTACAGAACGCGGCTTATTAGAAAATGGACGATACATGGATTTTCCATGTAATAGGCTCTGTATATGTAATGTGGTCACGTCTTTACCATACTTCAATCTTCACTAATCTGTTGTCGCTTTATTGGCAGAGTGCGGTGCGCGTTCGTACAGTGGTCAACCTGCGAAATTCGTGATTCGAATGCCCATCGATCCCAGCTTAGCTTCAGAGCCGGAGTTGATTTGGGCGAGGCTGTACTCTAGCCCCTATACAGGTTTACAAATGACCAAGAATGCCTTGACAAGTAGACTGTTTAAAACGTTTGTCTACCTTTTATCCTCCCGCCTACATTGGTACTCTCCTAAAAAGGACATTTGTTGCTATTTTCTTGGTTTTGTGAAGACATAGCTTGCATAAAGCGTTTAATTCATCAGTTTCATCACTGCAATTGGCCGGATTTTTTTTTTTTTTTTTTTTGCAAGGCTGGTCGGCCAAACAAATGGCTAGTCTTAGAAATAAGAATTAGAACGATAGGCACAATAGTTGGCAAGTATTGTCCTAGGATTCCAATGCATTCCTACTGCAGAGTGTATAAAGACACATAAAGTAAACAATGGTTATTTATATTTCACTTATATATGACAGGAATGTAATTGACTCAACGACAAAGCTCAAAGATAGTGACGCCCAACTAATCAGAAGATGCTCCTTCGTTTATCTCTGTTATTCACGTTCGATAATTGGGGTAACTGATATCATCAAAGCACTGACAGTCAAAGAATAGAAGCTGTCCGGCACACAGAAATGAAAGCCCAGCATGTCTTACCGTTATCATTTTTTCTTCTCTTTTCTGAAATACAATATTTTTCGCGGAATCGGGAAATTGACACATCTGGGACAACGGAGTTGATGGGTGTTTGCTTGATTTGTCGGTACCTTAGTTTACAAAATAATTCCCAAGTTTCAACGGTCCTAAAAACAAAGGCTTTAGAAAACATTGTGGAAAAAGGAGAAAATGCTGGTAGCCAGCAGTTTCTCCTTTTCCCACAATGTGTTCTACCCTTTCAAAGACAAATTGAGACAGATCTTACTTTCGCCAGCAAATACTTTCAAATGAACTAGTGTAAAACTTTGTCTTTTGGTAAAATGTTAAAAACTGAATTTATAGATAGTGTTGTGCATTGATTTCTTCGAAAGAAATGACAAAAGACAAGCTAGATTCTTATAACTTATTTTTTGTTTATTTCTGATGACTATCAGTACTTTAATGTTATGTCAACTCTGCAAATCAAAGAAACTACAACAAGTAGACATGTCTAAAGGCAAAAATCTTCCTAATGCTTTCCCAGATGACTAAATTTCAGACTTGTCCAAATTTGAAGCATTTGCAAAGGATAGATTCATTGTGGCTCAAATTATGGAATTTGTCTTTGAAAGGAGAGGAAGCATGGAGGGAAAAGGAGAACCTTAGTTACCAGCAGTTTCTTTTCCACCCACACTGTTTTCAAAAGGGCGCTAAAACTTGAGACTGTGTGATGAAAAGTTAATTCGTTAGGTCAACAAAATATCCAAGGTAATTTTACCTTGAAAGTTTTACATCTTTATATTTTTTCTGAAGGAAAAAAATCAATCAATCATATTACTTACGTTACTGCAATAATAAAACTATTTCGTAGTCGATGTGTCTTGCTTAGCTAATGAGTATTTGTTTAAAATACGATTTAAATTCACGCATTTCAGCATTAACAGAATTTGTATGTGCATATATTTGTCATTTGTGTATAATCAGTGCATTATATCTGCATAACTGAAAAAATGCTGAAGTAATTAACTGGCTTTATTTGTAACCGAATGACTGGTGTTTTTCTTCTTTTTCCTCCTCTTCTTGTTTGTTTGAATTATTTGAATTTTCTGCGTTTATTGTTAATATATTCAACATTTGGGTCAGTACTTTCAATGACAAAAATTGTAAGGTATACGAGTAGAAGTCTTTGACACAAATTACATAATTTTGCCATCAGAGATCGAACTGATAAAAGCTGGACGTTGTGGTGTTTGAAGCCACATACTAGTATTCAATATTTTGTAACATCGATTCGAATCGTCAACTCGTCCAAAATTCTTCTCCAAATCATTTGAAAAACATACCGTGCTGAAGAAATGTAGCCCTCAAAGCTCGTATAAGGTAGGATCCTTCGTCCAGGATAAGACGCCCAAAGAAATCACAACAAAGAGACTCTGCCATGCAGTCATTACGGCTCTGCAAATACGAGTACATGTATATGGTGTCATTCAATGATAGAAGGAAGAAAAACTGGGCATGGAAAAAAAATTGATATGCAAACAGCCAGGCACAAACATAGTTCATTACCAATTGTAGGAGACCGAAATTTGTTTCTGGGCAAACAGCTTTTATTTTCCCTCAGAGCAAGTTCTGGCCGGAGTACCTTTGGTGACAGCACATTTTCTCGGCCCGGACCTAGTAAACAAACGATTGCCTTTTTCTAATGGTTAACTATTTTATGGCCAAGTATACAAAAACCCGACGTCTTTCGAAGACTAAATATACAATCCACTCATACTCAAAGATAATTAATCTTTCAGGCTTCACTTTGCAAGCGGACAATAAATTCAGAATCAAACTGCTCGTTATTTGCAGCCTGGTCTTGATCTTTTCCGTCCTCAAAACTAAATGTTTTTGCCTATGGCGTTGAAAGTTACAAAAGAGACACGTACAACATAATGATTTAACTACCGTCGTAGTTCACACATGTTTCGCCAGCAAAACCAGGATCTTTAGTCAGCTACCAGGACTAGAGGTTGATGAATATGCCTTGTTCAAGGACATTTCAGGGTCCGCACTCGCCAACCGTTCCTAAGAATATTCTTGGTTTATTCAACAACAGGGAAGATCAAAGACAATAGAAATATTACTTTACTAAATTATATTTTGGCGGAACTGGCCATGGCTGGTGTAATAATATGCATTAATATATTTCAAAAATTCAAATTATGAAATTTGTCTTATTAAACTGCTCCGTTAACGGTCGAAAAAACGAGCTTAATTTATGTCCATATCTTCAGTTGATTATTAAAATTGGTTTGCCCCGGCATCGGTTGCAAACTCCGAGCATGAAAATTTTTAAGAAGACTGTAGTACTCTCTAGCTCTCTCTTCGGATTTTTCTAAGCCACGTGGCGCTCGAATTCTTTGTACTCGTAGCCTTATCTATGTTACCGTTTCTAGAAAGGTCTTTGGCGGGCTTTAGTCCCGTTTATATAGTACGCTGGAAGCAAGTTCACGTGAGCTAGTAAACAAAATTTTCGCGCCACCGGTACAGAGTAAACAAACAAACCTTTCGTGATCCGGCGCTCAATTAATAATGTATTGGTCCCTGTGTTGAATAAACTGGCTTAATCTTTAACGATTAACCCGAAATGTTAATTATAGATTCAGAAAATAACACAACTTCTGGTTGGCTAAATCATTCTGTTTAGCTAATCAGAAGTTGTATAACTTTCAAATTTAGAAAATTCTTGAGAATAAGACTAAGAATGTTCATAAGCATGGTTGGTAAATACGGGATCGAATTCAAGAAATCCTTGTCCAAAATTCCACGCCTAACCAGATTACCACCGGCAAATAACTTTTTGTAGTCATGAAGTAAACCGCTTTTTAAAAAAATGTTGTAACAGGAAGAATTGTTATGAAGTGCAATTTCGCTTTTTGTCACCATGTCTCCTGATGAGATATGGATTATATCAAAATCCTTGTTAAGTGATAAAAATCACTGTTTTACAAGGACATTGTTAAAATTGTCTAACGTAAACTCGTTCCAGGAGGTTATTGGTGAACACTTGTAGCGAAATAAGTGAAACCACCGGCTTTTGCGGACTGCATAGATCAAGATCAGACTGCACAGAACGTGCAGTCTGATCTTGAATCTATACCGTCCGCTTGTTTAGTCAAGCTTATAAACTAAAAATCTTTCCTGGTTTCAGTTGATTGTATTTGCAGCAGTCGAAAGCAGCGCTGTCGTGTGAGAAAGGAGACTTAAAGCATTTTTGTGATTCTTTATGAAAGGCAAGCCCATGGCATAGTATGAATCCATTTTGTCTAAAAACCGACCGAATCAAAAGGAAGAACGGTCCTTTGATACGCATTTTTTTCCCCACAATAAAAAGTTTCGACCTCGGTCAGCCTGTGCGACTGTGCAGGCTGACATGGGTTGATACTTTTTCTAACAGATGCATTAAACCACCTTTTCACAGAGCATAGCTCCTATTTTTCTTACTCTGTTTCCTCTGGAAAGGCAGCTATGGTATTTGGCGATAAAAGAGTTAAGCGTCAGGAGTCCCGAGGGTGGAAAAAAAAGACCAAGGATAATCTAACTGCACAAAAAAGGACGGACAAATAAGTTTCGATTTTCTTTTTTTATATCGGATAATGTCAGACTACGTATTAATCATTGACGACAGCCGATAATTTTGCATCGAACCAAAATGGTGGCTTAATGAAATCAAAACATACAGCCATAATTAGTCGATAACTGTCCCCTGTCCTTCTCTTATGGTATCTAAGCTATTGACCAGATGAAAGCATTTTAGACTGATTCGAATCAAAAGAATTAGCAGACGACAAAACAAATGTGGCCTAAATAATTAGATTTGTCTCTGCAAAGGTAGAACACATTGTGAGAAAAGGATGAGATGCTGATTATCACTTGCATTTTCTCCTTTTTTTAAAGACATTTTCAAAAGCCTTTTTCTTCAGGGTTGTTAAACCACGGCTTTGTTGGTTAAAGGGTTATGTTTTTCAAGGCCAAGTATGAAAACTCGACCTCTTCCAACTACTGAAAATACAATCCGTTGAATCTCTGAAGGATCTTTGTCTCAGACTTGACAACAAGCGGACAGTACAGATTCAAGATCAGACCTTACGTTCTGTGCAGTCTGAACTTGATCGATGTTCCTGATATAAACTGATAAACTGATAAAAAAAACGCCTCATCTAAAAAGTACGATAGCTTTGTACATACCTAGAATATATATGTCACTTTTTGCCTACCATAGAATTTTCACTTCTCTAATCTACTGAAGCATGAAATTTCGTGCCAGTCTTTTATGCTTGCTGCAACCATAGTTCATGGCACCGTTTTGCCCTAAGCCCCATGCGTTTTCCCCACGTGGTTATGTCGTTCAAAATTATCCATGTGTAAACAGTAATTGATTTACAATTAAGTAGTCCAAGCAATATTTTGAAAACATCAATTTCGAAAATGTCAAGACTAAATAATGAAGAAAGAGCACGCATTTTGGGCATGCTTGAAAGCGGTTTTTCTCAAAGTCACTTTGCAAGACACTTTAACGTTGCAAGATCAACAATAGTGCGTCTTGTTCGACGGGTAAACGAAACAGGGAGCTTGTCTGATAGACCCCGACCTGGTGCTCCGCGTGTGACGTCTGTAAGACAAGACAATTTCATCCGTCAACGTCACTTGCGAAACCCTTTTGTCACAGCGCAATCCACAATGTCGATGGTTATAGGGAATCGCGGAAGACACGTGAGTCGGAATACAGTAAGGCGACGTCTTCGGGAGCGTGGAATATTGTGCAGGCGGCCGTACCGCGGTGTTGTGCTAACTGACCACCACCGTCGGGAACGTCGGCAGTGGGCTCAAAACAACATTGGAAGAAGTTGGCGTGATGTGGTCTTCAGTGACGAATCCCGTTTTAACCTCTCCTGTGCCGACGGACGAGTCCGCGTTTACCGTCGACGTAATGAACGGTACACCCAAATTTGTGTTCTGGAGCAAAACCGTTTTGGTGGTGGTGGTGTAATGGTTTGGGCAGCAATAAACCACACATTTAGAACTGACATAGTGTTTATTAATGGTAATTTAATTGCCAGACGATATGTAAACCAAGTTCTTCGTCCTGTGATCGTTCCCATGTTTCAGCAACGCCGTGGCCTTACATTTCAACATGACAATGCGCGCCCCCACACGGCCAGATTTACCAGAAACTCTCTCACAGCCAATAATATTTCCGTGCTGCCATGGCCTGCTGACTCTCCCGATTGTAACCTGATCGAACACATGTGGGACATCCTCGGACGTCGTTTACGTCGACGTAACCCACAGCCGCAAAACGTCCAAGAATTGACAAATGCTCTTCGTGAAGAGTTGGCTCGCATTCCACGTTATCTCCTGCGTAATCTGTGTGGGTCCATGGGACGGCGACTGCAGGCACTGATAGCAAGTCAAGGAGGCCATACACGGTATTGATGTATTTTAGGGGGTGAGTTTATTGAAATGGCTGTTAAATTTGTGTAATGTTTAGCTAAACGCTTGTGTCATGTAATATGTGTAGAAATATTGACAAAGTCCATTTCTAAATTACAAAACCATGCATTCGATATTAAATTCATGAAATATGACGCGACAGAGGGAGATGAGGCGTTTCTTATTGACGTCAGTGTATATACATATATATGAGCCATGCTCTGTGAAAAGGGGGCTTAATGTTGCTGCAAAAAGTATCGATCCAAATCAGCCGGCGCATTCCGCGCAGGCTGACATGGGACGAAACTTTTTGCTCTTGGTCGAGTTTCTGCATGTCAAAGGACCAGTGTACCTCATGATTCAGTTGGTTATTAGACAAAATCTTATGGATTAACAATTTAAATGATGATCTGCTTGGTATCATGGATCACGGAGATACAATAGGCTCCTTTTTACCAGAGCACGGCCAGTAAAAACATGAATCTTCTTTTTTTAATTATATACAAATCCTACAGCTTTAGAGTCAGAAACCTATCATTGTAAGTTATATATAAATAATGTGGGAAAAGGAACAATTGCTTGAACAAGCAAATGGTTCCTATTAGCTATCTCATGGAAGAGGTCATTGTCGCAATGGCCCTTTCATCGGTTTTAACTTTTGTTGCGGTAACTTTCCTTGTGCTTGTATTTGCATTCAGCCACGTTAGAGATGTTACCTGCATACGCCTTAAATACGACCAAGTCTAAACTTTTGTAATCTGGTACAAAGGAAGAAGCTCTGTATTGCCTGTAGGGTTTTCAACACCGATTGTGAAGTAAGGCGTTAACTTGCCTGTGTACTTTAATAGTGCTACCATAAATGAAATACTTGTAGATTTTTACCCACCAGCAAAAAAGATATGATCAAGATACTCTGAACAGTCTTGAAGCTAGGTTTGGTCAGAATATCACCTTCACATCGTCACTTCTGAGGATAACATTGAGAAAGTTGTGCGTTCATAGATATATACCACAGTATATCATTGGTAGAGTGCATGCATATTGAATTTCAGTTACATGACGATGGAAAGAATTTGCTTGTTTCAATCTCGAATTCCCAATTTTATAAACCTATCATTGCATGTGTATACTATTTTACAAGACTACGGGCAGCATCCTAAACGATTCTTGATTGCATTCTTCGTCTAGATTAAGAAAATAACGTCATTTTTCATTGGCTAAACTATTTAGTTTAGCCATTTAGAAATCAAATCATTTCCAATTTTAGAAAATTATGAAGGAAGGTCGGTGAATGCGGGTCTGGATATTTACTCCAAATTGGCGACACGTGACTGTGACCTAGAGGTCAAAGAACTTGGATCTAAGGGTAAGGCAGCTACGAAGTACATGTAATCAATTCATAAAAGGTGTCTTCGTTTCTTTCGAATATTTTTCTATCGTGTCAATTGTTCTACTTTGTTTCCTCTGTGATGGATTTAGTCTGGGTCTAAAATAAACACGCGTATAAGATAAAGAGATATTATCCTGAGAATATTACCCTTTTAATACCGAAGACTTCACTAATCTGCGTCTCTCTATCATCAAGGGAAGTTTATGAGTTTATTGACCTATCTCACTGGTGTCCTTTGGTGGCTTCACGTGTTTCCGTATTCACTGACCATTCCAATGCATTCAACTTCTCATCCTCAAGCATTTTCTAAATTTCAAAGTAATGCAAAGTAAACCAAAAGTTTGGCCAATCAGAAATTGTCTTACTGTCTTGATGTAGAATAAGACTGCAAAGTGAGATTTAAATGAATAGCGAATGCGTGTCCAGGTTTTATTCTATCACTCTGTGCACTATCTGATTGCCATACAACACATTCGATTTTTCCCCCTTATTATTTTCTGCAATGATGCAAACCAGCTGTGCCATATTTACTACGACAATTATTTTATGGACCCTTTACCATGCAATCATGTGTTCTAACTGCCCTGTCGCCAAAAGCTGTTGAAGTCATTGTCGGAAAAGGACCTCTGTTTTAAAAAGGATGAGGGAAAATTTTCAACTATAAATCTACGGCGCCCCGTAGGTGACATGAAATAATAATTCGCTTAAGGAAATCTTATTTTTTAGGAAATGTGATAATTACAATTTAACATTAGAGTGATCAAGAAAACAATCGAAGTACCGTCTTTTTTTTTTTAATTTTTTATTTCCATAATCCAACATGTCATCATAATAATCTGTACATCCAAATATTATTTTAAACAGATAAAGTGGTATGAAAACCAATACTAATTGTATTCATTATATCTTCCATTTTAACAATCCCGACACAGAATATAAAGCGTCAGCTTCGGTATTTCATTGCCCCGTTCCCTCATTTCAGATCTCTAAATTTAAATTTTTACTCCCGTCTCATCAAAAAAACAGTTAAGTGTCCTCCTCTCTCATCAATAGCAGTATAGTGTCATTAAAACAGATTAGTTCTGATGGTCATTTCTTATGAAAAAATTATACAGTGGTGTCCATTTTTTAAAAAAGTTTGCAATTGTATTATTTTGATAAGCAATGTATCTTTCCGCCTGGAACTTTTTTCCTAACATATTTATAAACCTATCGATACTTAAATCAGTCATATGGAATTTATTTGCATATACATAATACTTAGCCAATACCATAATATAACTCTTTAATGGATTATTGTCTTGATTTGCAAACAGAATGGTTTTGTTTGTTAAACTAATATTAATGTTTGCATTGTTGTTTAGCCAGACTTTGAGGTTTTCCCAGAATCTTTTAACTATCTCACATTCAATGAATAAATGAAATATGGTTTCTGGCGCATGTTGACAATATTCACATAAATTATTATCAATCTTATTTATTCTGTGAAGAAAATATTTTGTAACCAATATCTTATTAGTTATTTTATATTGAAAGTCTTTTAATTTTATTTCTTTCACACACTATATGACTTTATTGTATTTTTTATATTCTTGTTTATTTATCATTCCTAGTTCTTGACTCCATTTATTCTCTGATTCCATTTTAAAGGCTTGTGTCATAGTGTCATAAAATCTTCTACACCCCTTTTTATCTTTTAGTGTTTCCTTTACATATATGTTACATTTGGCATTAAATCTGTTTAGAATACTAAGTGGTTTATTTTCATTGAACAAACCCTACCAAAATTTTGGTATTTTCCTTAAAAGTGATTGGTAATCTAAAAGGTACCTCTTATTCCATACCTGGTTTTAAAATCCTCAAACACATGAATATTACCATGTTCATCTAGAAGATCAGATATATATCTCACTCCTTTTTCATACCAGTTTTTAATGCAAAAGTTATGTCCATTTGTGAGGTTTTTATTATACCAAATGGGGGAATCCAACACATCTTTAACGCTATTAACCTCTACTGAATTGCAAAATTGATACCAACTTTTCAAAATATCTTTCCAGAATGGATTATTTATATCATTAATTACTTCTTGAGCATATCCAGCCCCCATACTTAACAGCTTTTCAAAGTCAATTTGAGACAATGTATACCATGAAACACTTTCCTGATTTAAGATTTGTCTTCGCAACCATGATATTTTAAGTGCTTTCACAAATATGTTAATATTAATCATTCTTAAACCTCCAGCAGCTAGATCTTTAATAACAATGCTTCTTTTTATTCTGTCTGTCCGGAGTTCAATAGAAACTTATAGAATAATTTTTCGAGCTTTTTAGTAAGTTCACCAGGCGGATTAGGTAGTGCTAAAAAGAGGTGTATAAACTTTGATAATGCTAACGATTTTATGATTGTAATTCTTCCAAACAAAGTTAATTTTCTTTTTGCCCAATTTTTACATAGGTTTCCTATTTTATTGTAAATTTCATCAGAATTAACATCCCATATATTAAAGACTTCACACGTGAAAGTTACACCTAAGATTTTGAAGGGGCCTTGAGTCCAATCGAGTTTGTACTCTTTACAAATTTGTCTGGCAGAGTTACTTAATGAGCCAATCCAAATTGCACGAATTTTTTCAACGTTTACTTTTAATCCAGACATTTTATAGAAGGAATGTAGAATTTCTAGAGCTTTTTTTAGTGAATCTTCTGTACCATCTAGAAACATTTGTGTGTCATCAGCATACTGACTTAATTTAAATTCTTTTCCATTTATATGGATACCTCTTATTGTCTTACTATTTCGTATCATCTTACCCAAAATTTCAACACATAATATGAAAATGTAAGGAGAAATAGGATCACCTTGTCTACAGCCCCTTTTTAATCTAAAAAAATTAGACATGAACCCATTTTGAATAATACATGATTCAGAGCCATTCTGGAAAAGTTCAACCCAAGCAATGACTGAAGGACTAAAATTGCAGAATTTTAAAAGTTTATGTATAAATTTCCAAGAAACAGTGTCAAAAGCTTTTTTCAAAATCAATGGATAGTATTAGGCCTGGTATTTCTTGGCGTTTAGTTTCAAATAAAATGTCATAAATAGTCCTAACATTTTCACCAATAAATCTCCCCGAAATAAAACCTTTTTGCTCTTCAGACAGTCTTTATTCTATTGGCTATTACTGCAGATGCCATTTTATATATTACATTTAAAAGTGATATAGGTCTCCAGTTTTTCAAAAAATGTCTACATTTATTGCTTTTGAGAAACCGATAAATCTCCTGCTCGATAACCATAATTAATTGACCTCAATATAAAAACCCCTAAATCTGGCCAGAAAAATTTAAAAAACTCAACTGTAAACCCATCTAAACCAGGACTTTTCTCATTTTTCATATTCTTGAGAGCTTCTGATAATTCTTTTAGAGTTATTTCCCCTTCTAATTTTTCTGCTTCAACATCCGATAATTTCATATTATTCTCACCTATTATGCTTTCAATAGAATCGTCATCTATTTTATTAGATTCACTATATAACTTTTCATAAAAACTTTGTTGACAATTAAGAATATCTTTAGACTAATAATATTCTGAACCATCCTCATCAATAAGTTTTGTCATAGCTTTGTTTGTAAAATTTCGATTTTCAAGGCTAAGAAAATATTTAGAAGGTTTCTCCCCTAAATCTTGATATCTACATCTAGACCGTAACATTACTCCTTCTATTTTTGTTTTTCGGATTTCAGCAAGTTGTTCTTTTTTGTGTTTTATATTTAGAAAAGCTTCATTATTTTCTGTAGGATTATTATTTAATTTTACCTCTAACTCATTTATTTCTTTCTCTATTTTTTTTATCTTCTTCGTTTTTCTGTCTCTGTATTTTATTGTATTACCCCTAATCATCATAAGCAATGTTTCAAGGAACAGTTGTTCATTTATATAAAAATTTAAATCATAGTCTGAAATCTGTTCTATATCAATGTTTCCATTATTTATTGAATAAGTTGTTTTAACTTCTTTTATGGTATCTTTAACTTGATCTATGTATTTCTTATCCTTAAGTAATGAATTATTAAATTTCCAATAACTCTTACCTCTTTCCATGTCTTGAAATTTAAGTTTTAATACAATTCCAGAATGGTCTGTTCTATATCCAGGGATTATTGCTGTATTCATTACAAAAGTAGAAACAGTATCACTTATTAAGTAAAAGTCTAACCTCCCTTGCTTTTTTTATTGGGTTTAACCTACGCCATGTATATGCTTTTGACTCTTCATTCATTATTCTCTATATATCAATAAAATTTTCTTCCTCAATAAAGTTTAAAACCACCTTTCTTGCTTTTGGATTATTTACATGTAAATAGTTGCTACAATCTTTTTCAGGTTCTAACACTAAATTCCAATCACCACACATTATCACATTTTCATTTTCAAATTCAGCAATAATTTTAAAAAATGTTTTTGTAGAACTGTGGATTGTCTTTATTAGGACCATATAAATTTACTAGAATTAATTCTTTACCTTGTATCTCCATGTTGAGAATTATATAATTTCCATTCATATCAGTTTTGACTTTTGTGACTCTTTGCTCAAAATTATTATTTATTAATATCATACATCCCCTACTCATATTTGTGTATGAACTAAAATAGACATCATTACTTCCCCATTCTGCTTCAATAAAAGATTCTAATTTGCTGTTTATATGCACATCTTGGAGGCAAATAATGTTATACTTTTTTGACCTAAAATACTGAAAAAGATCACGTCTTTTGGATGCAACTGAAAGACCTCCCCTGCAGTTTTGAGAGAAAATAGTCACTTGTTCAGCCATTATCATCTATCAAAAATAGACTATATCTGACTACAACATTAAATATTTGTCAAAAGTTCATAGAGATATGCAAATCAAGGCAATGAAATACCGAACTGAGCTAACTATATTCATAGTGTACAGGAATGAAACCTACCTTAAAAAATATCGTTTTCCAGTGAATGCTGTGGAAGTAAATAAACCCATTTACACCCCAACCTCTTAATAACATTGTTTTCTTATTTCCTTTTATTTTGAATATAATATAAACTAATTGAAACTATACTTCCCATACTATATTATGAACAAGGCCAAAATCATCGACACTGAAATCTAGCTCAAATCCCAAAGATTGTTATACAGAGGTGGAGGTGCCCTTTCATTTCTGTTACTGTTGTGGTGTGTAAGCCTCAGTTTTTACTTTCAACATATGCCGTACCGTCTTTGTTTACAATCCCTTTTGTAGAGAGCGTTCCTGGCGTAAAATAGTAAAATATAATTTATCTACTGTTCTGTCCATGGTATCTGAGCAAAAAATGTGCTGCCATTTACCAAGGATTTTATGAAACCCATGCTTTCCACTTGTTCCAGAGGTATTAGAGATGTATCTGAAGTACATAAGGTGGAATCGACTGTATAGTTCCTTGAATGGGGTTGGATCAGCCAGAACGATTTCTGTATTTGACCAGATAATTCTGTCCATGGTATCTGAGCAAAAATGTGCTGCCATTTACCAAGGATTTCGTCAAACTTTTCTACTTGTTCCAGAGATATTAGAGATGTATCTGAAGTTACATCGGGTTTATCCTTAACCCTTTGCCAAACAATCCCGTGGTTTCACGACCCAAAAGAAGAAGCCTTTACAAAACATTGTGGGAAAAGGAAAAAATGCTGGTAACCAGCATTTTCTCCTTTTCCCACAATGTTTTCTACCCTGTCAAAGAACATAGGTTTATTAGTACCACTTTCAAATTTGTCGTCTGCAGATGTTCTCAATTTGGAAGCGTCTAAAATTTGTCGTTTGGGAAAGGGTTAAAAGACGTATTTTATGCATCAGGATACAGGTTTTGACCTACGTTTTGGTACTAGTCTCGAGTAAATAAATAGTGATTTGTGACTCGTAAAAACTTTGGCATGATTACTCTGAGAGCCTATTTGCGGACCCATTTACGAAACCGATGTACACGGCTTACGACCGTCGTTCGATACCCCGCGGCGCTTATTCACGCCTTTGCAAACGGATATGGTAAGGAGATCATCCTTTTTTTACTAACGATTAATTCAATTTCATTATGCGTTACCGTATAGTCCATTACTGTACAGTCTACGTTGTATTTTCGGACACACTACCATTTGTTACAGCAAATACATATACTCCCTTTTCAAAGATAAGTCAGATTAACATCTTATCTTGAAAAATATATCCAGTGGCGAATTTCAGTTTTCAACAATGTATAAAACAATGAGGAAAATGAAGTAATTGCTAGCGTGGTTACTTTTCATTAGTTCTCTTCATAATAAACCACAAAAGAGTTTCAATATTCACTTAATTCTTATGCTGTTTATCCTTTTTTTATCCCTCGTTCAACATATCACTCTGTCAACATTCGAGTACATCAGAGGATTGCTTAAAATCGGTCAAAAAATTTAAATTGCCGATATATTGACGAATGTTAACTCCCCTAGAATTTGTACTCCGTTGTCCATATTCTACGTAGAAAACGGACTGGAGAGTACATTTTCTACGTAGAATCTGAAGAAAATTTTCTTCGTAGCATAGCGATCGGGGAGTATAAATTTTATTGCATTAGAGTACAAATTCCTTTACACGGGTGTAACGTTATGTACTCCCGTAGAAAATGTAATCGCCAGTGAGAAAATGGAATGGGGGTTGCATTTTCTACGTTGAATATGGACTGAGAAGTATAAACTCTATGAAAGTACAAATTCGTCATTTTGTCTTACGTTCGCAACACTGGTCAAAATACGTTTGACCAGACCAGTATGTTTTTTTTTTCAAAGGAGAACAGATCTTATGAAGAATTTATAAAGAAATAAGCAAACTGGACTGCAGAATATTAGTTTGGTTGACCCATCAAAATCTGTCCGTCCCTGGGGATCGTCTAGTAATTGGAAAACGACATTTTCACTCAATTTATCAGCAGTTTGCAGTCCTGCGATTCGGTTTGTATGTAAGCGATTCTAAATTATACATCTAAAGCCATTCTCCCTAAGGATGTCAGTGTTTAACACTTTACCAAACAAGCCTGTGTTAAATGACCGCGGGGAGGGGGGGGGAACGGGGCGGGGGGTATTTTGAAAAAATTGTGAGAAAAGAAGAAAATGCTGGTTCTCCTTCTCCAACAATGTTTTCAGCCCTTTAAACAAACAAACAAACAAATCCTACCATTTTGTCCACGTTTCATTCGTACGTCTGCAAATCTTTTCAATTTGAGCAAGTCTTAAATTTTGTCGTCTGGTAAAAAGTTAATTCGGGGTGAATGAAATTAGGGACAATCTAGGTAAAAATCAAACTTCATAAGAAGTGCAGTCTGATCTTTGATATACGGTGGTCGATGTTACAACAATCGTCATGTCGATACTATTCTAGTGTGTATCAATATTATATGTTTTAGTGAAGGAACACTTTTCCTTTTAATTTGAAAACCTCCCCCACCCTCAAATGGACGCCTGTATCTGAAAATATACATTATATTCCATTATTTCAGCCGTCTCGAGATTAATGGAAAAAATATATTATGACAGTTTAGCATTGTTACAATGTCAACAGTTTCATCACAAGTGTAATCATTTAGATCCGAAATACGAAGTACGTCTTACGGTGCCATTGGCTGAATTAAATTTCTCGCTACTCTGTCACATCATGTCGACAGATGTCAGTGTATGTAACGCCACAAATGACCTTAACCCTTTACCAAACATTCCCTGGTTTTTACGGCCCTGAGATAGAAGCCTTTTGAAAATATTGTGGGAAAAGGAGAAAATGCTGGTAACCAGCATTTTCTCCTTTTCCCACAATATTTTCTACCCTGCTGGAAACAAATTTCAATTTTTGAGTAACGTTTATTTTGTCGTCTGCAAGTGCTTTCAATTTGGACCAGTCTAAAATTTTGTCGTTTGGTAAAGAGTTACATCATTGGAGCGGCGCTCTTTGATATAGGGTTTTATGCATCTTCGTTATGTACTATACAAGGCAAGGCGTTACATATTATTGGTGGGTTTTGTCTAGAAAACGACTAAATCAATAGATTGGTCTTTTGACAAGTAGAAAGTTTACCTTTAGCAAGCGGTGTCAACTCTGGTCAGCCTGCGCGGACTGCGTAGTCTGACATAAGTCGATATTGTTTGCAGATGCACGAACACCCTTTTAACAGAGCACGGCTCATTTATATCAGTAGTCCCCGTATCTCTTTTACTAGTTTGGACAGCCTAGCCGTAGATGACAATAACTGCAAAAATTAACTGACACACCATCATCATCATCATCAGTAGCAGAGTAGCATCGTCATCAGGAGAGCGGTACTTTCTATCAAGACTTATTCTAGTCCAAGATTTGTTTCTGAAGCAATATGTCAACGAACTGCACAATACAAGTCTGGTTGACCGGACCAAAAAAATCTGTCCTTTGAGATAATCCAGCTAGTAGCAGATGACACCTCATTCTATAAGTGTTGTCTCAATAGTTTTCGAACAGCCTTCGTAGATATCACCAGCATTTTATTGGCCCGTGATTCTGTTCGTTATTGAGCGATTGTGTTTGTTTGTATGTCGGTTGTTTGTATGGTGTTTAACGCTGTTTTCAACATTATCTCAGTTAGTTCGCAAGTCCAGTAGCTCAGATTGTAACGTTGAGGAATTGAAACCAAGAGTCTCTGGTTCGAATCCCAAGTTCGGCCAATTTCTTTCTGAGAAATGACGATAGCCATTGCGACAAAATTCATTCCTCTCTCACAGCTGATTATTGGTTCGACGATGGTTCAGTTGGGAAGCAGTCAGTGGCTTGAGAGGAATATTGTGCGAAGTATATGTTAAAGAAACTATAGGAAAACATAGAAAGTTGCACTGACCGCCCCCATATAACTCAAATAATGTTGAAAACGCCGTTAAACAACTCAAACTCAAACAAGGACAAGAACAAGACGTTGCGTAAATGGTAAAAAAAAATATATTTCTATTTTTGGGCAGATCCTTAGAAAATGAAATACCGTCTCTAATCGACCTGTTTCCAGTCTTCATAATCCACCACAACGAACAATTATTGGACATGTCTTCTTCAAAACAAAGATAAGTTGATGTTATCCAGATCTTTTTTCCGGGATATTTACGTCCATCAACGCTTTTCCCTCATACATAAATATTGGAGGCAGTTATTTTAACCCTTTACAAGACAAAATAATTTTGGATTCGTCCATATGGCTTGCAAAAGTCGAAAAGGGGCATTCGGACATTTGCGTAAATTGTCGTCTCGCATCAGCCTGCGCAGTCCCGCGCAGGCTAATCCGAGACGGCACTTTACGACTACATTAGATTTTGTGCTACAGTAGACTGGCGCAAAACAGAAAATTACATAAAAACGGAAAGTGTCGTTTCGGATTAGCCTGCGCGGACTGCGCGCAGGCTGATCCGAAACGACACTTTACGCAAATGTCCGAATGCCCCTTTTCGCGTGTTGTATGCCATATGGAAACCAATTGCAGAAAACACATGAGATGTGGCTCTTGTGATAGAATTTGTCTAAGAAAAAGCAAAAAAAATGTAGGAAAAAGAGAACATGCTTTTTACCGGCATTTTCTGTTTTTTCCACATTGTTTTCAAACTGATGATGATCCCTCTAGCTCAGGCGGTAACGCACAGGAGTTGAAACTCGGTTCTGTATTCACCAACCATTCTTAAGGACCTTCTTTGTCTTCTTTTCCAAGACATTCCAAAGTTGAAAGTAACACAACTTCTGATTGCCTGAACCAAATTGGGTCGCTGGTTCGAATTCCCAGCTGGGCCAGATTCTTTCAAGCGCCACACGTCTGCTGAATCCCCAGCTTTCGCCTTTGATGCTCAAATGGTTAACCCACATTACCTTATGCGGTGATTTTTTATGTCTTTTAGCAGTCAACTTTAAAAATATAGTATACTGGTCTATCCCACAAATATATAAAAACATTGTCGAAAAAAGAATAAATTGCTTGTAACGAACAATTTTGCCCTTTCACCATAATGTGTTCCTCTGTAATATATATTACACAGATCATTATACTATGCTGATTTTCCATCAAGCTTTCATAAGAATAGTTTCTAAATCTCTTCTGCAAATTTATTTATCGTAAACGGTTCATCTTTTCACCACAAGACAAAAATGAAGACCTGTCCCAATTGAAAGCCTTTATGTAACCTGCATTTTCTTCTTTTCCAACAATGTTTTCAAACGGCTTCTTCCCCACGGTCGTTAAAACACGGGATTGTTTGGTAGAGGAATTAACCCTTAAGCTGCTAAGCGCGACTCACTGACTTTTTGCGGACAGTGTAGATCAAGATCAGACTGCACAGAACGTGCAGTCTGATCATTGATCTACACTGTCCGAAAAGGAAATTGTTTTCTCCATATAAATAAATTTGAAATATCATCAGTCGGGTCTTAACTATCGGCTTGAAAGCTTCATTTAATTTATTTAGCAAGATAAGAGTTAAGCGATAGTGAGGCTAAACAGTGGTCTGATAGCTCATTTGGTCGAACATTCACAAAGTGCTCCAGTAGTCCGGAGATTCGAGACAAGGTCGGGCCACCACTTTTCTCCTCCATCTACAAGTGGCATCTTATGTAATACTGGCGTGATTGAGTAATAAGGCGTATTCGAAGACATGTTTTGAGAAGAGCGATAGCCCGTGGGTCAGCCCCAGTCGAATCTACTTCTCTCTCCCATATTACCAAACTTGCTGCTACCAGTGCTACTACTTTTTACATGTTACCTAAAGCTTGCATAAATGAGGAAAATGAAGGCGGTGGGTTTTTTTTTTTTGCTTTTTTTTTTCCATGATATGGCAACGGGTAATGATGTGAACAATTTATTGTAACAGATTCTTCTTCTGTAACATTTTCGATAATGTCAATCAATATTCCAGTTTTAGGCTTGGCGCTTTTCCATCATGATATGGCGTGTGCAATTTTCTGTGAAAATTATTCTTGAGAGATGGTTTCCTGTCAAAGTTTAAACAATCTTTCAATTCGTCTTCTTTAACCCTTTCAGCGCTACAGGCGAAAACAATGACTTTTGCGGACGGCATAGATCAAGATCAGATGCACAGAATGTGCAGTCTGATCTTGGATCTGTACCGTCTGCTTGTTAAGTCATTCCTATAGGATAAAGAATCTTCAGTGTAAGTTTCAGTGGACAATATTTTAAGCCATGCAAAGAGGCCGAGTTGACATATTTGGCGCCGAAAGAATCAATACTCTTTCCATTTTCGTGAAATGGCCGACGCGACCGTTCCGTTCCTGTCGTTCAAACTGCACGTCCTAGGTTGTTTATCTAAACTCTTACCAATCGGCAAAATTTTAGACCAATCTAAATTAAAAGTGCTTGCAGACGAAAAATTGAATGCCACTCAAATTATGAGATTGCTGCTTGAAAATGAAACATCGTGGAATAGGAGAAAATTCTGGCAATAGCATTTTCTCCATTTCTCACAATGATTTCAAAAGCCTGTATCCTCAGGCTTAAAATAAGGGCTTGAGTGGTAAAGGTTCGATTTAATACTGGTGGTTAAATCACACATTATTTCCATGACAATTCGACGGAAATGGATTATCATCAAAACATGAATACATGTATATGAAAACAGCCTGGCAAGAGGAGAAAATGCTACACTTATCCGCCAACGAGAATCCGCCATTGCCCAAGTCCTGCAGGATTTTTTAAAAGGAATTGCAACTTTAGTAGATCTGAACACTTTTAGCCAGATCAATACGAAGAACAATTTGTAAACATTGTAATCAAACTGCTTAAATTGTAAAGTCACCAACGCAAATTTTGATTTATTGATGTGAGCAGTAAAGTTCAGTCTGCACAGATCGTGCAGCCTGACATTTGGTCCACGAAGTCCAGCGTTCTAAAACAGATCTACTTTGGAAGCTTTGAAGCGTCGTCTTTGAGGAGATTAGGGCGTTCGACGCTATAAGTCTAAGAGAGATAACTCGTAATAAAACAGTCAGCTAATAGTTACTTCCCCTCACATTGCCGGAAGCGGAAGTGTCGATAAATAATCATATGAAGAGAAAGCAAAATAAATTAGAAATCGACAGAAATCATGGATTACGAGACAAGAGGCCCCACAAAGAATATGGGAGTATCTCCCAAGCCAATTTATTACATAGTTGGATCACTGGCATTGCTTGCCCTCATCATAATAGGTAAGACATTGCTGTTGTGAAGAAATTGTCTGAACACTCAGTTCACTGCTAGTTTACAACATAGGTGGAAGATGCGATGGTTTGTCCTACTCATGGTGATTTGCCTCACTCGCTTACCACCACCACCACCCTAAATAAGAAATAATCTAAAACAAAAAGACAAGACACAGTACTTTTTAAATTGTGTCCAATGTTTCATTTTGAATTTTTTTCCTTACACACTTGTGGGTATCTAATAGAAAGGTAGTCTCAGTAACATGAGACATTTACAGTGCTTCTTTTCATATTTGGACATTTACTGTGCATGGCACCATCTCAAGTCCATCAAGAATTTTCTGGTAGCAAAGATAGAGCACTTTTCTGAGTACTACTGAGTCACTGTTTGGTCAGTTTAATCTCTATTCACTATTGCAGCAAAATGCAATTAGCCTTTAGTGACAAACATGACCAAAGACAAATTGTTAAACCTTTCATTACCTATCTAGAGCATTTGTAAAAGTTGTTTATAACTGGTAAGTCTTGCAAAAAATTTGACGAAATTTGTGTAGTGTCCATTTTGTGTCTGTTTTTGGGGACGTAAACATCTCAAGTAACAGATGAAATAAACACTTTTTTCTTATGTTTTGCTTTTAATTTGTAAATATCTGTATTTCAAATGAAGATTATTGAATACGCAAGCAACAGGTATGTTCAAGTCCTAGTATTGTGCTCTATTTGTGAAATTGTGAGAGTTCAAACGAACACACAAATCTGTGCAGACTTCAACTTTTTTTTCATGATCATCTCTGTACCCAGTTAAAAATCAAAATCACCCTCTGGTACAATTATTTATACTAATAGAAAGGTATCTATGTTCAATGGTAATATCTATGCCGACAAGGTACCACTTGCAATTTTCCTATAGCAGCTCATCAAATATTGCTTTTGGGCCAACCAATACAAGTTTCACATCTTCAGTAGGGTTGTGGTAAAAAAAATTCATGTTTGACTTTTCCCTTTTCTCTCATGTTTGTAACTTTGTATACACCAGGCAATTAAATCATGTGAAGCATGAGTTCGAACACAGTTTGATATACATTTTCATGTTTAGCAATTGCCGAATGGTTGATTGCCTCTAGGTATGGCTGTCAACTGCCCTCCTGGTTCCTGACTTTTCATAATTAAACATCCTTGCAATACAACTGCCAGCAGCTGTCATTTCTGGGTCAAAAATAAAATCGCTTGTGGCCCAGTGAGACTGAGTTGACATTTAGTTATTTGGTAACGTAAAAACATAAATGTTTGAGCTGGATAATATCTGTACGGATTAGTGAAACTAATCAGTTGTTGTTGTACATGATTGTGTCAACAAATGCCTAGTTGCAGTGCTAGCCAGTCGTTTTACATGTATATGTATTTCTCCTTTTACCACACAATCCCAAGTTTTAATGACCCTGAAAAAAAGGGCTTTGTGGGCCACAAAAATATTGTGGGAAAAGGTGCTGGTAAGCAGCACTTTCTCCGGGTTTTTTTTTTTTCCACTTTGTTTTCTATTCTTTCATAGATAAATTGCTCCATTTGAGCCACATTAATTTATTGTCTGCAAGTGCCTTGGATTTGGACAAGTTCAAAATTTTGTTGTTTTGTATATTACTAGAGTTATTTCAGACATGCTTTAAGTACAGTCTTGCTCTTAAGTCAACAGAATACTCTGATGTTATGATTCTTTAGTGGTACATGTTTGTGTCATAAATATTGTTATTCCTTATGGTACCTTCCACAACTATTATAGTTGCATTTGCAGACAGTATAGATCATGATCAGACTGTACAAAATATGGGAATCTTTTATGATATATAATGACACATGCTTTCTTCGTAATTCTGATGACATGAGACATCTGCTTAGTCTCTAACCTTTTTTGCTCATTTTTGTGTTTCAAAACTTAAGAAACCTGCTGCCAACTGGATCATGTGAACTGTATTGGTAAGGGATCGTCATATGTATTGATAAGGGATCGTCATATCTGTTCAACTATTTTGAAAGTACATTCCAATGATTTTAGACACATGCATGTCATGACAATCGATATACAGATCTACACAAATATAACCAAATTTGCAGGTAGAAGTTAATTTTGTGTCTGGTCTAGCAGCTTTTGGGACAAACAACAAGAGAGGATAATAAAAATTCATGAAATTTCATGCTTGTCAAAACAAGACTTAAAGACTTGTTTGTCAGTGTTTCATACCCACTGCTAATGATTTTTCCATCTTTCTTTCAGGTCTGTACTATGTGTTAACTGGTCAGGGAGGCAGGTTTGATATAGGATGGTATGTTAAAACTTATAGATCACTCATTATTTCTTGAATGTATATGTGGCAGACTATTTTACTGCTTGTTAGTGGCAATGTCTCCTCTTGTCACAGTGTTTTAAATTGTTTTTACTGTAAAGTTATGTTAATACTCTGAATTTCCATCAGTGGAACTCTTCAATTTGAAGGCACATTTAGACATATTATTGGGACCACACATAAACAAAAATCAATGGGTTAAAAATACTAGATACAATCATATGCAACTACTTGTATCTACACTAACAGAAGCAGTTTTTATGCAATGTCTAAAAAGTATATCCAGGCTATATCTTTATTTGTAATTCTTGTTATGTATTAGTTAATGTTTGGTCTGCACTACAGGAACCCTATCTGACCTAATAACACCATGCTGTCTAGCAAGACTTCATTTCCTAAAAATATCTTTTTCAAATGAATAATATAACTCTTTCAAAACAACAAAATTTTAGACAATGTCCAGATTGAAAGCATTTGTAGACAGGTCAACGATGTTTGCAGATGACAAATCAAGTATCAAGCAAATGCTTTCAATTTGAACAGTCTTAAAATTTGTCTTTTGGTAAAGAGTTAAGTTCCTTTTTGCAGCCAGGGTAGGTATTTGCAGTCTGATTTTTGATCTACACTATCCACTTTCCTGAAATACTGTAGACAAATGCAAACATTATATTGCAATGGGAGACAAAAGACAGTTACCTCCCTTGATAAATCTCCAGTTTTTCATAAGGTATTACTCGACTTTTATCCTTAATATCCATTGGCCTCTTTAGGAATGTTCAGGTTTAAGTATCTGCTTCAAAATTCATCAAACCACAAATTCGATCTACTTGACTCATTCTATGGTAATAGTCTGTGTTTTAACAACCTTAAGGGAAAAGGCTTTTGAGAACATTATGGAAAACAGAGAAAAAGCTTATAACCAGAATTGTTTAGCTCACCTGAACACAAAGTGCTAAAGGTTAGCTTTTGAGGTCATGGTGTTTCTGGCATTTATCATGCAGTCGTCCCTGTGTGCACTCTAGAGGCCACATTTTCAGCCAGTTACTCATGACACTTGGTCTTGATAATATTTCAGACAAGTTTGAAATTGGGCCAGGTCAGGTCAAAAAGTACATCACTGGGCCACATTTTCAGCGTAATACTAATGAAACTAGGTCTGAATGTTTGTTTAGATATCTGATATCTTGAACAGGTGTTAAATTGGGTCACGTCAGGTCAAAAAGCTGGTCTTTTGGCCAAATTGCAAAAAAATTGTGTGCAATCTAGAGGCCCCGTTTTCAGCCAGATACTCATGAAAAGTGGTTAGAATATTTGTCTCGATGATATCTGGGTCACTTCAGGTCAAAGAGTAGGTCATTGGGTCAAATTGTAGAAAAACCTACTGTGTACCCTAGAAGCCACATTTTTGAGCCAAATGCTCATGAAACTTGTCAGAATATTTGTCTTGAAAATATCTTGTACCAATTCACTATTGGATCACTTTGGGTAAAAAAGAAGGCCTCTGGTCGAAATTTTAGAAAACCTTGTGTGCACAGTAGAGGCCACAATTTCATCCAGAATTTACATGAAACATAGTCAGAGTGTTTGTCCTGATAATATCTCTGACAAGTTTGAAATTCGGTCTCATCTAATCAAAAAGGAGGTCACTGAGACCTATCTAAGAAAAACCTTGTGGGCACTCTACAGACCACATTTTCTGTCTCATACACATGAAACTTGGTCAAAAATTTTGTCTTGATGATATCTCAGACAATTTTGAAATTTGGTTACAAGGGATGAAAAAATAAGTCACTGGTACAAATCTTGATGACATGTAGTACAAGTTCAAAATTTGGTAATGTTAGATCAAAAAGTAGGTACATGTAATTAGGACAAATCTTAGAAAAACCTTGTTTGCAATCCAGAGGCCACATTTTTCAGTCTAATACCCATGAAATTTGATCAGAATGTTAATTTGTCTTGATATTTCACACAAGTTTAAGATTGGGTTATGTTAGGTCACAATTTATGTCTCTGGGACAAATGTTAGAAAAACCTTGGGTGCAGTACAGAGACCACATTTTCAGTTTGATACTCATGAAACATTGTGAGAACGTTTGTCTTGATGATATCTCTGACAAATTCAAAAATAGGTCAAGTCAGTAAAAAAGTATCTCACTTACACCCATGTGTTTTACATTATCAAAATCAGGACCTCTTTAGCTTAATCAATCTTCGATGACTCTACTCAGATGAGGGCTTTAGGGCTAAAGGCCCCCATGTTTGTGTTTCCCACAATGTTTTCTATTCTCTGAAATTCCTATCAGTTCAGGCACATTTAGTAAGTCAAATGCAAATGCTTTCAATTTGGTCAAGTCTACGATTTTGTTGCTTGGTAAAGAGTTATTGCAGGCTTATCTGCATCTTATTCAAACAACATGGAATACTTCAGATTTTAGGGCTAACATTTGTAGCATTGCTTTTTTCAGAAGAGTTCATTGTACAGAAACGGGTTAAGGAGTGGTTTCTAAATCATGTACAAATGTCTTTGAAAATGTTTTTTTAAAAAATCTGAAGACTGATCGTTAACAGTGGCTGTTTTTCAGGTTACTGTACAGTACTTCTCCATATATGTGGGCCTGTACGGGTGTTGGACTAGCCATCTCGTTATCTGTTGTGGGTGCTGCCTGGTAAGCCAGTTGGTTTATATTTTACCATATCATTTTATTGCAAAGTGCAAGTAACTCGGGTACAAGGCTTGTGAACAAGGGAATGTTGCTTCTTTCTGATGATTGATGAAAGTCATCACAACATAATTCAGTCCTCACTGCTGATCATGGTGTGGGCATTTATCAATGATGGAAAGCAGCTAGTGGCATTGAGAGGTCATTGCACTGGATATGTCTACTCATGAGCATAGCATTACTGAAATCAGGGTTGTAGTTTTTCCTGCTTTTAGATGATTTCTTCCCTTGAAGCTAAAATTGATAATCAAAAGTGTCCCAGCTCATGAGAATCTCCTTTGAAATTCTGTATTGACTGAAGTATGTGCAGAGGATCAGGGCATTTTCCTCCCCTCTCATTGTATAGATCACATTATTAATCCTTTACCATAATTTTAGCCCTGTCCAAATTAAAAGCATATTTTGCAGACGAAAATTTCATCGTGGCTCAAATGGTGCAATTTTTGTTTGATAGAGTACAAAATATTTGTGGGAAAAGGAGAAAATGCTGGTTACCAGTATTTTTCTCCTTTTCCCACAATGTTTTCAAAAGGCTTCTTTTGCAGGGTTGGTAAAGGTTGGCCTTTTGCGGTAAAGATTTAAACTTTGAGGAAACAGTCTATTATTTTGTAAACTTTATTTATCACTTTTGAGGAAAAGAATTGATAGACTTATTCATAGACTACTAGATCTGTGATACTTTTACAGACAAAGAGGTTTTAGAGGACCACTTTTGATAACATCATTTAAAAATGGCTGACAGCAAGCTGCTTCTTGTTTCTTGTTTTGCCACATTGTTTTCTGATGTATCCATGTATTAACCCTTAACCCTGTAACGGCCCTGAAAAAAAGATTTTCAAAACATTGTTGGAAAAGGAGAAAATGCTGGTAACCACCATTTTCTCCTTTTCTCACAATGTTTTCTTCCCTATCAAAGACAGAAAACATCATTTGAGCTACATGTAAATTGTCATCTGCAACTGCCGTGAATTTGGGCTATTCTTAAATTTTGTGATTTGGTAAAGAGTTATTTCATATCGACAAGGTTTTTAAGTGTAGTGTTGTGTCAACCCTTAGGGTGCCAAATAAACCCAACAAACTTTTGAAGTCTAGAAATGAGACCCAAATAATTGCAATGTCATGATTGCTTTTGTCTATGAAGTTTAACTCATTACCAAACGACAAAATTTTAGGTTTGTCCAAATCGAAAGCATTTGCAGACGACAAAATAAAAGTGACTGAAAATTTGAAATTTGTTTTGTGAAGGGTAGAAAACAATGTTTTCTAAAAGCTTCTTTCTCAGGGTCATCAAAAGTAGGGATTGTGTGGTAATGGGTTAAGGAGAGCAAAATATGGAGATCACAGATCAGACTGTATGTTTTTAGCAGTCTGATCTTGATACAGTGGCTGCAAAGGCAATTATAGTTGTGAAAGGCACTTCAAGGGTTGATAATTGTACAGTGATGATTCAAGGCTACTGAATTATCAGCTCTTCTTTTAACCCTTCATCAAACAACTCCAATGTTTTGAAGACCCTGATGAGGAAGTCTTCTGAAAACATTGTAGGGAAGGAAGATAGTGCTTTTGACCAGCATTTTCTTGCTTTTCCCACCATGTTTCTTACTCTTTCAAACAGAAATTCCATTATTGATGCAATTGATATTGATAGAGTCAGGTTTAAAGTTATATTGTCTGACAAAAACTTAAGAAACTTTTGTATGTTCTTATGCAACAGGGGTATATTTACAACTGGAGCCAGCATACTGGGAGGTGGTGTAAAAGCCCCTAGAATCAAGACCAAAAATCTGATCAGTATCATCTTCTGTGAGGCAGTGGCTATCTATGGTATCATCATGGCTATAGTAATTACCAACAATATCTCGGTATGTATTCCTTACCTTTTTTTGAGCTCTGTTAGCTCAGTGTTAGCTCTTTACCAAGCAAACAAAAATATTGATTAGTCCAAAATAAAAGCATTTGCCAATGAAAAATTTAGTGTAGCTCAATTGATGAAATTTGTGTTTAAAAGGGTAGAAAAAAAAATTATGGCTCAAATGATGAAATTTATGTTTGAAAGGGTAGAAAACATTGTGTAAAAAAGGAAAATGCTGGTTACCAGCATTTTCTCCTTTTTGCTCAATGTTTTCAAAAGCTTTCTTCCTCAAGTTGTTAAAACTAAGGATTTTGTGGTAAGGGATGAAAGCATGGGGCTAAGAAATCCGGTGGTTGTTGTTTTGAATCTTTGCAAGACCGAAATGCTCCCAAACGAGTGAGAGTGACATAAGTAATTGTGACAGGAGTCATTCTCCTCTCACAGCTAGATGATATTTTAGGGGGTTTTGGGGGGAAAACAACAGGTGGGAAAATTGTTTTTCTCATGCGCAACTCTGCAGCTGTGTAGCTCTGTAATGAAAATACAGTACAATACATTGTATTCTTTTAAAAATAACCAAAAGGATAAAAGTGATTTAGGTGCCATATATTTGAGCAGCTTTAAGTAGAATGAACAGTCTGATCTTTGCTCTGCCACAGGCTGTGTGGAGTTTTCTGAACTACCATAATGTCCCGTATGGATGCTCCCCCTCTCCTTTACCCCCCCTGCTTTTTACTAACTAAAAAAGGACTTACGGAATAGCCAATCCAAGAAAAAAGTTAAATCAGCTGGAATAAACTTATGATATTGACATGAGCCTTATTACCTCACAAAGTGATGTCATTAACACATGACTGTCCTAATATATATACACCCTTCAAAAGATATTACTAGTTTATTACTTTCAGTAACACAGAATTTGTCATTTAATTTAGAAGAACTTTAAGAAAGAGAAAATCCTGAAGATTAGTATCCTGTATTGGTTTTCAGTGCTATTTAATAACCAACTGATTTTGATCAGAGGTAAATTCCAGTCTGCACTAAATACACTGGGTTTCACACATGGCAATAGCTTTGCCATGTGCACTGACTAAAACCTGGACGGGAATATTATTGTCTCGTGGAAATTTTACCTCTATCATTTGCCTCTCTTTTTTTTTCTTTTTGTTTTAAAGTAGTGGCCCCAGGGGCATTAAAAAGTGGCATATCTTAAGTTGCAATATGTTGACTTTTTTCCCCAACTAGGAAAAATATTAATTTCATTTATTTAAGTGCTCTATGAGTAAAAGGTTAAGATTCCTTCATGAATGAAAGCTTTTAAAATATATATTTTCAGGGTTTCAATTTTGAAACAGACAGTGATGAGTCTCTGAGAAATTCCTATCATGCTGGTATGTAGAAAATGTAACGTAGAGAAATTAACTATTGAAGCACCTTTCACTGCTCTAGTTGCCTATGTGGCCTGTGTAGATCAAGATCAGCTGACAACAGTGAAACTCCATTTATCAGAGATTTTGTTCCAGACTGAAAATGTGTGTTCAGTTTCTTTGCTGTTCAAAGAGTTACTGCTATACTAAAAATGCAACTTTTGGGATCACTCTTTTTTTTTTATAGCTCTACTAGATCTCCATTTTCTGTAATATTTTCAACCTTTGCCATGACATTATTTGACAGATATAGTCTTTACCAGACAACCAGAATTTTAGTCTTATCCACTTTGAAAGCACTACCAGGAGTAAATGTAAACTTGGCTAGTGTAGTGAGGAATTGTCTTGGAAAGGGTAGAAAACATTGAGAAAAGATGAAAAAGTTTATTACAAGCACTTCATTCTTGTAAATATGGATCATAAAGAGATTTTTTCTCACATTGGTTTGAAAAGAAATCTGCTTCTTTCAGTAATTATGAATAAGCTATGTGAATTTTTTTTTTTCCTATTTTTCACAATATTCTAAAAGGAACTTGCTTCTTATTCTATTAAAGTAAGAGTTTTTAACAATTTCTTTGATTTATCACATTGTTCTCAAAATTCATCTTCTGTTCACATATTGCAGCATTTACAAGTTTTAAGATTTTTCATAGGGTAATTGTTTCCAGAACTTACCCTCTTTGAATTCGACCTGTCTTCTGTTATGGATTTATCTACATGTACATCCATCTTACATTACTTTTCTGTTTTTAAAAACAGGTTTCAAGATGTTTGCAGCCGGTGTAACTGTAGGTGTCTGTAATATTGCCTGTGGTATCTGTGTAGGGGTAGTGGGATCTGGAGCTGCCCTGGCTGACGCCCAAAGCGCCAGTTTGTTTGTCAAAATTCTTATCATTGAAATCTTTGGTAGTGCCATTGGTTTGTTTGGAGTTATTGTTTCAATTTTACAGGTGGGTAATATTGTCTTTAAACTTTTCCTTCTTTATAATGATTTTATACTAGCCCTTTGTATTTCATATTCCTGAATATGCCAATCTTAGTAGATAGCACACTAGGCAAAGAAGGCTTGTTTTGCTACCCATACGAAGACGAATTACTCATTAAACATATTTAATTTACATCGATTGAAAAACAAGTTCTTACAACTGATACTAATCTCTCACGATTCTGTTTCGTGGGAACTGCACCATTACTCGTGCCGAATGTGTGGGCCAATTAACAAACCCCAAGTTGACACAAAATTACTCATTTGAGTCACCTTTATTTTTTTCGGCTGTGAATGTTTAATTCTAGGCAGGTCTAAAGGAGTTTCTGTAATCCCTGGCTAGAGCACTGAATGCAAACGATTCAAATGAAAACCCCTGCATACACATACTGTAACCCTTAAGTGGCCCTTCTTGCCTGACTTTACAAAGCAATGAATATACAAGAGATAGTGACTAGAGCTCATTACACTAGTAGAAATTGCTTCCCATTGCTTGAATTTAGAGGTTTGAATTTACTGATTAAATATTGTTTATACTGCTTTCAACAATATTTTAGTCATATCACTGTGACAGCTAACTTATTCATGTGTCTAGTTGCTTTCACCAGTACTAGGCCAGGCTGTGAAGGATTTTGCCAAAGGACACTCCCACACAAATCAGAGCTCCTGGCATATCGATCAAACTCACAGGCTTAAGGTTGTGGAATTCTAAACCTATACTACTGAGCCCTGCAGGACCCTAACATGTTTACAAGTAGTTGCTCCTTTTCACATTTTTTTAAGTGGTCATATACAGGCCCATATGAGCATACCGAGTCATATCTTGTATTGTGATATGATAAATTGACATATACTTTAGGTGAAATGAAAATTTGAAAGGTGTTTTAAAAATATGATAAAAAAGGGTTGGAAATTTACTTCAACAGGGACTTTGTATTATGAAATTTTTGCAATAATGTCTGTCTTTTATTTCCAGATTGCTGGTGCCAAACTTGGATCAGATTAGATTACAGCAATATATTGTGCTTCACATTTTTGGTTGGTTACCAATATTGTGGAAGGAGAAGGGAAAATAGCACCCAACTTGTGTGTTACTTTGGGACCAATGTGATAATAAAACATCCTATATTGCAAAATCTATAGCAGTCATAATTACAAGCCTGGGCTTGTATTCAACAACAATTCTTAAGAACACTTAGTCTTAATTCTCAAGAATTTTCTAGATTCAAAGTCATGCAATTTCTGATTGGCCAAACCAAATGTTTTACCCAATCAGAAATTTTGTTACATTCTAAATTCAGAATTAAAGTTTGAATTTAATTGTGAGCTGTTGGTAAATATGGGTCCCAGTACTCTCTAGCAGTGTCATATAAATGAAATTGACTTTTTCAGTTTGTAAGGAAAAAAAAAGAAAATGTAAGTTTGAAGGTATTTTCGTCAGAATATCTTGGAAAACTTTTGTATACCAGACAGTGTAGATTGATATTTTGACCAAAATGGTCCTGTCATTAAAACACCTATTTTTTTGTATCTATCTCGACGTGTCAGTTTAATTTTTTATATCTCAACTCTTTACCAGATGACGAAATCATAGGATTGTCCAAAGTGGAAGCATTTGCAGAAAACAAATTAACTGTGGCACGTTAAGATTTCTGTCTTTGAGAAGAGTGGAAACATTGTAGGAAAAAGAGAAATTGCTTGTAGCACTTTCTTCTATTCACACAAAGTTTTCAAAAGGCCTTCTCAGGGTTGTTTAAAACACAGGATTGTTTGGTAAAGACTTGAAGTTAAAAAGAACTCAGCTGATCTGTATATTTGATCAACTCCAAAGTCAGTGTAATTTCCTGATGTTATACAGTGACAACACTATTTCATTTTAACTTTGATTTACATGTATATGAGCCACGCTCTGGCAAAAGGGGGCTTAATGCATCTCTATGAATCATTATACCAAGCAAGCCATCACATACTTATTGACCCATAATAGCCACTTTTTTTTTTAATAATCTACTTAAGCATGAGGTAGACTGGTCTATGGACATACAGAAAATTTAACAATATCGAAAAGTTTCGGCCCAGGTCAGCCTGCGCGGACTGCGCAGGCTGACCTTGGTCAATACTTTTCGCAGATGCATTAAGCCCCCTTTTGACAGAGCATGGCTCATATCTATGGTTCTAATATGAGTGAAAGATTTGCTGCATTGTGAATGGTACATTTCTAAGTCAGGAAGATTTTAATAACCAAGAATAGACACATCTAGTTTAGGTTTGTTCGTATGTGTGTGTTAGTGTAAAGAAAGTGAGAGAGAAGTGGCCAATAACAGTGTACGAAGTCACTTACTGGTCTAAAACAGAACCACTTGAGTCTTACATAAATGTAAAGAACAGTTTAGTCTGAAATTAAACTTAAATAGAGCAGCTTAACTATTTTCCCCATAAGTTTCAAAAACCCTGAGGAAAAAGACTTTTGAAAGTATAGAGGGGAATGGGGAGACCAATATTTTCTCCTTTTCCCGCAACATTTTTTACCTTCACAAAGAAAAAGTCTGTGATATGAGAAAAATTTAATTTGTTGTGTGCAAATGCTTTTAATTAGACAAGTGTCAGAGTCTAAAATTTTATTTTTACTGGTACATACATGTAGTTAAGGGCTGTTTTGATCACTACATCTGACAAACCATTATCAGTGTAGATCCAAGATCATACTTTTCTTACTGTTCTGTCTTATTTTGATCTATATTTGGATGTAATTATATTAAATTTCCCTGAAAATATTTATACATACAATTTCATTTTTTTCTATTTTCATGTGCAAGAATGTCTGAATCAGCAAAGAATATAGAAAAGGTTTCTTGATTTTTTCATGGATAGCAAAACTATTACAAATTTGATATGTGTATGAATATGAATCAGGTTCTGCAAGACATATTTGGATGAATGGATAACTGCGATGTTGGTAAGGAATGAGTGCTATTTGTTGTTGCAACTGTTTAAGCTTTTTACAAAACAAAGAAAAAAATGACCGGTCCATATTGAAAGCATTTGCAGATGACAAATGTGGCTCAAATAATGACATTTGTTTTTGAAAAGGTAGAAAATATTGTGGGGAAAGGAGAAAATGCTGATAACCAACATTTTCATCTTTCCCCACAATATTCTTAAGTTGTTAAAACATGTGAATGTATAGTAAAGAGTTAATTATTCACTGTATGATACACAATCAAGAATCCAGATTTTTTCTAAAATCCCATGTTGTTTATTAGTTCTGTATATAGACTATTGTATATAGTTAGATAATAAATGCTGACCCATTCCAACGATAGAATGGATGGTGTTTTTTTTTTATATTTTATCAGCTTACTACATCTGAAGTCTTAATCTGATTATTTCTTAATCCTGTACCAAACAATCACATGTTATAATGATGTCGAGGAAAATTGCTTTTGAAAACATGGGAGAAGAAAAAAATGCTAATAACCAGCTCTTTCTCCTTTTCCCACAATATTTTCTAACCTTTCAAAGGAAAACCTGAACATTTAAGCCACATTTTATTCTGCAAATGCTTCTGAGTTGGGCAAGTCTAAAATATTATCATTTGATAAAGAATTGATGGACATTCTACATCATCATCATCAAAATGGATTATTCCTTAGATCATCTGCTCTAACAGCAATTATTCCCATTTCCTCTTGAAAAAAAGTTGCAGACAACTGTAACCCCTAGGCTGCTAAGCGCTACTCAAGGACCTTTTGAGGACAGTGTAGATCAAGATCCGACTACACAGAACATGCAGTCTGATCTTGGTTCTACATTGTCATAAAAGAAGATATTTTTTCCCCAAAAAACGTACCATTCAAATTGCAAAATGTGGGTTTTACTATGGGCTTGAAAGTTTCATTTCACTTATATAGTAGGTTAAGGGTTAAAATAATCCTGTGAAACGGTATAAACAACATGATTTCAAGCTTAACTCGTAGGCTGCTAAGCACGACTCACTGACCCTTTGCGGACAGTGCAGATCAAGATCAGGCTGCACAAAACGTGCAGCCTGATCTTTGATCTACACTGTCCGATAAGGGCATGTTTTTCTCCCCAAAAATACCTCTGAAATACCAAAATTAGGGTTTCTTTTTAAAAAAAAGTTTAAAAGTTTTATTTCACTTATTCAGCACGATAATGGTAAACTCTGTACCAGACTACAAATTACGACTCTGGTCTAATCTGAAAGCAGACACAGACGACAAATCAAATGTGGTTTAAATGATTGCACTTGTCTTTATAAAGGGTTAAAAAACACTGGTAAAGGGAGGAAAACCTGGTTACCAGCCGTACCGTGCCGTTAAAAGTAAAAAGGCGTCACACTTCCCCTTCTTAGCCCTTTACAATACCATGTCTTTGAACAACCATGAGAAAGAAGGCTATGGAAAAAAAAAAGAGAAAATGGTGATAGCAGTATTTTAAAGAGAGAAAAAATTCATTTATCATCTGGTAACGCTCTGGATATGGACGAGTCTAAAATTTTGTTTACTGGCAAAGGGTTAATTGGCACTGTGGATATTTCACTGTCTCTTGCCTCAACCAGTCAAGACATTAGATTATTTCGTCCCACAACCAGTTAAAAAGGTCAATCGGCATTGTGGACATTTCACTGTCTCCTACCTGAAGCAGTCAAGGCATTACATTATTTCATACCCCGACTAGTTTTAAAAAGCGTTCTGGTCTTTCCGTCATTTAGACATAAATTTTCGTCTTTCACCATGCTTCATAAAGCCATTGCACTCCGCAGTGCGTTTGCTTCTGACTAAATGCAGTAGAGTGAACCCTTTACCAAATGGCAAAATCTTAAACTTTCCCGAATTGAAGGGATTTGAAGACGACTGTTTATAAGAGGCTCAAATTATGGAATTTGCCATTAATTATACGTATAAAACGTTGTGTAAAAATGGTAAAAATGCTGTTTATCAGCATTTTGGAAAAAAGAAAGACTGATTACCAGCATTTTCTTCTTTTCACTCAAATGTTTTCAAAGGGCTTTCACTAAAGGGTCTTTAAAACTAGCGATCGTAAGGTGTAAGGTTAATAGGATCAACGGCTTGCTTGGAGGAATCGCTCGTTTTTCCCACGATGTTTCCTTATCTTTCAGTCGCTACTCTCTAGGCTCTTTGTAGACTCCATAGCCAACTTTCGCGGACATGTAAAAATCGATATCAGCCCATTTTACCTGTATTTTTTACATAGAATTATGAAGGGCCTTGGTAGATAAACGCTTATAACTTCATCAATTTTCAGAATCGAAAATTATCTCAAGTGAGGTAAGAAAATTCAATTTATTCTCTTTCAAATGAACTAAGTTTTATAAATTTCGTAAATGAAACTTTTGGTCCTTTTTTAACTTTAAAATTTTAGGTATGGTTTATATAGAATAAAGAGGAAAAATACTTTTTCCGAAGATAAAAACCGACATATTTGTTGAATTTCCTCTCTTTTTGTTGAAAAGTCAAAATTATCTCAAGTGAGGTCATAAAGCTTATTCATAGCTCTTTAAATTGGTATAAGTTTGAGTCATTTAAAAAAATAAACTTTTGGTCCTTTTTTAGCTCACCTGTGCACGAAGTGCTCAAGGTGAGCTTTTGTGATCCCCCAATGTCCGTCGTGCGTCGTCCGTCGTGCGTCGTCCACAATTTCTTTAAACATCTCCTCCGCCTAAATCACTGGGCCAATCTTGATGAAACTTGGCAGGGATGTTCCTTGGGTGAAGCTCTACCAAAAGTGTTCAAAGAATTGAATTCCACTCATAACTCTGGTTGCCATGGCAACCAAAAGGAAAAAAATAGCAAAATCTTTGAAATTCTTCTTCTCTGAAACTGGATGGCGTAGAGCTTTGATATTTCATATGTAGCATCTCCTAGTAGACCTCTACCAAGTTTGTTCATATGATGGCCCTGGGGTCAAAACTGGCCCCGCCCAAGGGGTCACAAGTTTGAAACATAGGAACAATGAAGGAAAACTTTAAAAATCTTCTCTGAAACTAGAAGGTGTAGAGCTTTGATATTTGGTATGTAGCATCTCCTAGTGGACCTTTACCAAGTTTGTTCATATGATGCCCCTGGGGTCAAAACTGGCCCCATCCCGGGGGTCACAAGTTTGAACATAGGAACAAAGAAGGGAAACTTTAAAATTCTTCTTCTCTGAAACTGGAAGGTGTAGAGCTTTGATATTTGGTATGTAGCATCTCCTAGTGGACCTCTACCAAGTTTGTTCATATGATGCCCCTGGGGTCAAAACTGGCCCTGCCCCGGGGGTCACAAGTTCGAAACATAGGAACAAAGAATGAAAACTTTAAAAAATCTTCTTCTCTGAAACTGGAAGGCGTAGAACTTTGATTTTTGGTATGTAGCATCTCCTAGTGAACTTCTACCAAGTTTGTTCATGCCCCGGGGGTCAAAACTAGCCCGCCCCGAGGTTACAAGTTCAAACATAGGAACAAAGAAGGAAAAATTTAAAATTCTTCTTTGCTGAATCTGGAAGGCGGAGAGCTTTGATATTTGGTATGTAGTGAACCTGTTCTAAGTTTGTTAGCCCACCGGAGCACAACATGTTCAGTGAGTTCAAAATTGGGTCACCTGGGGTCATAAACTAGGTCACTATGTTAAATAAAAGAAATACGTTGTGGGCACTCTAGAGGCCACATTTTTTGCTCAACTGACTTGAAAAATGGTCAGAATGTTTGTCTTGATAAAATCTCACATGAGCCTGAATTTGGGTCAACTGGGGTCATAAACGAGGTCACTAGGTCAAATTAAAGAAATAAACCTAGGCTTTCTAGAAGCCACATTTATTGTTCAATTGATTTTAGAATTGGGTAAAATGTTTCTCTTGATGAAATCTAGGATTAGTTCAAAATTGGGTCACCTGGGGTCATAATCTAGGTCACTAGGTCAAATTAAAGATATACCTTTAGGGCACTACAGAGGCCACATTTCTCGCTCAATTGGCTTGAAAATTGGTCAGAATGTTTATCTTGATAAAATCTCACATGAGCCTGAATTTGGGTCAACTGGGGTCATAAACGAGGTCACTAGGTCAAATTAAAGAAATATATCTAGGGCTTTCTAGAGGCCACATTTATTGTTTAATTGATTTTAGAATTGGGTAAAATGTTTCTCTTGATGAAATCTAGGATTAGTTCAAAATTGGGTCACCTTGGGTCATAAACTAGGTCACTAGGTCAAATTAAAGAAATACCTTTAGGGCACTGCAGAGGCCACATTTCTCGCTCAATTGGCTTTAAAATTGGTCAGAATGTTTATCTTGATGAAATATCGGATGAGTATGAAATTGGGTCACCTGGGGTCATAATCTAGTTCACTAGGTCAAATTAAAGAAATACCGTGTGGGCACTCTAGAGGTCACATTTATTGCTCAATTAACTTGAAAACTGTTCAGAATGTTTGTCTTGATCAATTTGTGATGAGTTCTATATTTGGTCACCTATGGTGATAAAATAGGTCACTTTGCCAACTTACGGAAATTCCATGTGGACCCTCTAAAGGCCACATTTTAAGCTCAATTGACCTATCTATTGGTCAGAAATTGAATTATGCACGTGGAGTGAAATTTTGCCTATTGACTCAGGTGAGCGATCCAGGGCCATCATGGCCCTCTTGTACAGTTTTTTAATGCCCCTATCCTATTTTTTTTTCCATTTCCTTAATCGCTCGGATTTTGCCGATGATGGTCGAGTCTAACTATAAGATAAGCCGCCCGGGTATCTTTGCTGTGTTACGTAATGTTATATTGACAAACGGACCCCCTGCTATGTTTATGATTAACATGTATCCACATGATTATGAACTCGAATTTTTACCCGGGTTGTTTGATCATGACAGAATCCCTAAGATTTTTTATTATGTATCTTATAGATCTAATAAAAGACTAGAATTTGATTTTTATGAGATTATTCCCATGGATTTACAATCACTAAGATTAAGATTTGAAATAAGAAAATGTACGTTTGCTAGTTTTTCCATTCTTCAGCCATTTTTTCCATTCTTAGATATTAATGCCGTATCAAAAGTATTTTTCTGGCGACAATTTATAAATTCATGTTTCCTTGCCATTTTCAAACCGGTTCTTGACCTGTCACATCATATAGAAGGCTTTTGAAAACATTGAAGAAAGGGTTTAAATGCTGGTTAGTAACACATAGCCAACTTTCACGGACATGCTTTATCAGCAGTCTCGCATATACACAAATCGATGAAAATAACCGATATTATACGTAAAGGTTCGGGATTTTCCGGAGTTTGGCAAACATAAACCGCGTATAATCTATTCATAATCGATAGTCCGCAGCTGTAAAAGATAAGAAAAACGTAACATTACGTAACAGGATAACAGTAGCCCTGCTTCAAATTTACAATCCTTGCCTAGACCGAATTTTTGTTTTCGGGTTTCCACCTTAACTCTTTGTCTGCTGAAAGCCATTGTAGCCCCTGTAGATCAGTATCAGACAGCACAGAATGTGCACCCTCATCAGACTACACATAATCTTAGACTTACACCATTAGATACTGCGAGAGTTTTCTTTGGAAAGAACATTGCTATATTTGGGCTTTGTTTGACGGTTCATACTTCATTCATTCTTCGGTTTAAGGGTTGAGTTTTGATGCTCTTAGATTAAAGTTCTGATCCTTGCTGTTCTGCCGTTTGTGCGACTAAGTGCACTTTTAGCTGACAATGTAGACCAGTAATAAACTTCACAAAAAGCAGTCTAATCTTGAAACCTAAATCGTCCAAATTCAATTTTGCTGACAGTATAGATTAATAACAGGCTGCACAAAACAAGCAGACTGATATTGGATCTGATCGACTCTATACATCGATTTTTTTCTTAAATTCTTGATACCGAAATATCACCAGGTTGCTGAATTCAGCAGAAAATTTGAAGCTTTTGGAGTAACGGTTTAATCCTTTACCATACACTCCCGAGTTTTAACGTTCTGTGCAGTCTGATTTTGATCTAAACTGTCCGCAAAAGATCCCCGAGTCGCCTTTAACAGCCTACAGGTTAGAACATTTCATAGTTCAACCACCGGCAGATGTCGGTTGAGATAGCGAGGAGGGATCGGCATCAGACTGAACGGACATACTCTGGTAGGCCTATTGATCTTCTCCGATACCTGGTAGTGTTTAACAGCCTTAACGAACGAACAAACGAACGAACGTTTGAACGTTTGAAAGAAAGAAAGTGTCGGATACAAAGTGGCAATAACTGAAAGTTGTTAACGACTAAAAGGCAAAAACGAAAGAAGACGGTAAAGTAGAAGGTTTTTTTTTTCCTGATCCCTGGCCTGTCTGACCGGAAACCGCCTGCACTTTTCAATATTAAGGAATTCTTTACAGCCGAAAAAAAAAAGTTTCCTTTCATATGAAGCCATAGATGTTTACTCTTTACTAAACGATTCAAATTTAGTCTCTTTTAGATGGAATTCATATATTGATATAATTTTTACCTTTAAATGACCATGTTTCCAACTTGATCTGTAAGACCAGGGATCGTATATAACATATACGATCCCTGGTAAGACCTGATTGCCAGTGACTTGCATGAGGGACTGCATTCACAAACCGTTCTAAATACTGCTGTATTGAAACACTAGCGGTACCATCTTGCAAAAAAAGGACGTCGTATAATGACGAAGTAAATGGATGAAAAAAGAGCGAAATCGTTTATAAAAAAAACGATTTTTTCTCCCAAACAATATTATATAGAAAATATCAAGAAAAATTTGTTTGTCAACCTACGAAGAAACAAGCCCTCTCACGTGTCCTATTGGTCAATGGTGAGCACAGTTGTAAACTTTGGAGTGGATAAATTCCTATGTGGCCTGAAACACGCGGAGAGGGGGCATTCGGACATTTGCGTAAAGTGTCGTCTCGTATCAGCCTGCGCAGTCCGCGCAGACTAATCCGAAACGACACTTTCCGCTTTTATGTAATTTTCTTTTTTTGCGCGTCTACTGAAGAACAAATTCTAATGTACCGGTAGTCGTAAAGTGCCGTCTCGGATTAGCCTGCGTGGACTGATCCGAGACAACAGTTTACGCAAATGTCCCGAATGCCCCTTTTCGTGTGATGCTCGCCATTTATGTACAAACAAAAGTAAAAAAAGAAATGAATCTAGAAATCCAAAGACGTGTTATTGGTACAATTCCAAGTTCATCTGTAAATAAGTGACTTGTTGGTTACCCGAGAGCTCCGAATAAACCTTTAGAAAAGACAATGCTAGTCTAGAAATAAGGCCTAAATAATTGCAAGTTTAAGGTTGCTCTTGGCCAGATTATCTCAACAAAACGGACAGTGTAGATCAAAGATCAGAATGCCTTTTTTCAGTCTGATATCAATCTTTTGTGGCCGCATTTAGGCGGCTTTAGTTATGAAGGCGATTGAGGGTCAATAAAGACTTCTGTTCCCGTCTGTTCTGGTTGGTTTTTAGGCTGACCCCGATCACGTGATTAATCAACCGCGCACGAGATTGCTCAGTGAGTGGTCAACGTTTGAGTGGGCAGTATGGTGTTACGCAGAGAGACCCAGACAATTTGATCCGGAAAAAATGAAGTAAATGTCTTATTTATTTGAAATTTGTATATATTTTTCATGAATAATCAAAGTGTATGTAAATCTAGATCTAGCATGGTACACATGGTTACAAATTGCGATTGTTTTATTTTCTCGCAAATTATCGCCGGCGTCTTAAGTAGTGCTGATCCAAGGTAGAGAATTTTGTGGAAAAGGCAGCAAATTCTAGTTGCAGCGTTCTTTTTTTTCAAAATGTTTTTGAACGCCGTCTTTGTCAGAATCATTCAAGTATGGGAATGTTTGGAGGAATTTTCTCTAGCCTATTTTCAACAGTGAACTAAAAATTTTAGGGTAGAAAAATTCCAATTACAGTATACTGAGGCAAGTCAAAGAGTATCCTTAAAATGATGAACTCTTTACCAAAGGACGAAATTTTGGTCTTGACCAAATTGAAATCATTTGCAGACAACAACAACAACAAAAATATAGCTCAAAAGATGACTGCTGTCTTTGACAGGGTAGAAAACATTGTGGGAAAAGGAGAAAATGCTGGTAACCAGCATTTCCTCCTTTTCCCATAATGTTTTCAAATGACTTCTTCCTCAGGGTCATTAAAACTCGGGATTGTGTGGTAAGAGAATAACATAATTAATATTGGTGTATTTATTACCCTTTAGTTTATATTGAAGTTTAACGCCATTTTAACAGCTTAGGACATATCATGGCGGTCAGTGACGCACCCATGTGTTTCCTGGCTTTCCCACACCGGTACTGACACAAAGCCACTGACTACTTTTCTCACATGAATCAGAGGTGAGGGGCGAAAATTCGCCGGAAAGAAAGTTCGTCGCAACCGGGTATCGAACCTGCAACCTCCAGGTCACTGAGCAACCCCGCCATGCTTTATTACCCTTAACCAGAAGACAACATTACCTACCAGTCCAAATTGCAAGCCTTTCAAGATGAAAAATTTAATGTGACTCAAATGATGAAACTTGTTTTTGAAGGACTAGAAAACATGGTTAAAGAGAAAATGCTGGTTATCAGCATTTTCTCCTTTCCGTCAATGTTTTCAAACGTCTTTTCCTCAGGGTCATTAAAACTGAATATGGGATAAAGGGTTAAAAATATACACTTACAAAGAAATAAAAAAATTTTACGTTGTTTGTTAATGACTATACAAAACTTGGATTTTTTTTTTTTTGTAGATTTACAATATGACCAGATTTGGACTTTGTTGAGGTAAGAATCACTTTACATGAAGTAATTAAAAGTCAATTTGAGCACATATAAAGTTATAAAAAATCTGTCCATGTAATGATGGATAACTTATCAACAATTTCTAAAATTCTGGAATACAATATTTATAATTTGAGACATTGAGGTATGACTTTGATATACCGGTACATGTACTTCTAACTGCCTAAAAATCAGAATTTAAATATAACCTGGTAGTTCTAAACTGATTGTCCGCCATGGTGTCAAGCGTATAAGACAATATGGTTGTCATATACTGTTGAAGGGTAGCAAACTTCGAAAGTTTGAAAAAAAAAAAATGAGATGCACTCAAACTGTGACATTTCACTAAGATGCCACACTCTACCTTCAAATTACAACATCCTGCCTTAATTTATGAGGCCATCCCCTGGAATCAGCCACTAATAAATGAAAAAGAAAACAGTATCATGAATGTTAATCTTACTCTGTCGACAGACCTACATATTTTGTGTTTGTCTCTGTGTGTGTGTGTGTGTGTGTGTGTGTGCGCGCCGGTGTTTTTTTTTTTTTTTTTTGTTTTTTTTTTAATAATTTCAATTATACCAAATAAATCAATACAGATTAATACTTAACCAAAAACCCCAAAATGGCCAACAAATATTGTCTTGCTAAACCTTAAGATTGCCATGTTGATGAAACATATATTATCAGTCTCTAAGACAAACCATCTTAAAGCAGTTCCAGATATATTCTGACCCTCATGACATCAGTTTATGCATATTCTTACATTATGTCTCTTATATCCTGTAACACCCCCTATGGTTCTAAGACTTAAGTAGATCTACTTCTTGTGAAAACTTGATGGTGCTCCTTGACCACCTCCTTCTTGCTACAACCCAACCACCAAAAAAACTCACTGCATATAAATGTCAATATGACTAGCATTATTTGCAAAGACGCTTCAATAAAATAGGAAATTAACTATCAATCATCTGACAATATCATAGATAAGTCACATTACATCGATCATGTAGATTGGTAGATCAGTTAACAGTTATTTATAGGTCTCACTATATTGCATATTAAAACTGTGAAGTGGTTGTCTTTGTACTAAATATATATGTTTTTACACGTGATTGTCTAAGAATTCATCTAAAAGTAGGGTATTGTGGATGGGACAACCACAGTAATTTAGCAGTTACTACATCACACACATTACTGCATCATTTATGATTTTACATACATTATTGAGGCTAAACTTTGTTGATTTTTATGAATCACAAATACTTAATTGTCACTTTATGTAGAAATGATTAGATCTAGACCAATTACAGTCAGGTATACTCATGAATATGATTTAGATTTTCTGCGAGAAACAGATCAGTAAAGGACATGTTTCTTAACCCAAGTGACAGTATGGACCAACTGCTGGTGAACAAGTGGCCTTCTATTGACTAAAAAACATCTATTTTATTAACTATGAATCACATAATTATTGTCCTCAAAATAATAGTGACTTAGCACCAAATTTCATTCAATGTTTAGCAGCTACATACAAATAATAAGGATGTAATGTGTCAAGAATTTGCATGAAAGCATTTGTTTTGGGCATGACTCCTTAAATTATAGTTCTGACTCTTACTATTATTTTGCTCAAATGACTCTTAAAGTTTTGGCTAATACACTGTTTATCAATGGCTTTTGAGTTACCGTGTAGAGCAGAATAGACTCTTGTAGAAGAACTGTGTCCAAGTTTTTAAAGTTTTAAGTTTGTGGCCAATGTATTCAAAGTATTTCATTAGTTGACAGGTAACAGAAGACATAAAAGTTTGTGGCCAATGTATTCAAAGTATTTCATTAGTTGACAGGTAACAGAAGACATAAAAGTTTACAACAGATGAATCTTTTAAATCAGCACCATGTTTATGAAATTGATAGGTTTGATACATTTTGAGGTATCCTAACATGATGTGTGTCTGTAAGACATACATTAAGTTAAAAACATGTTTGAGAGCTAGTAAACCAAAGGGATTTGTAATAGCCACCAAGGTATTGTCAGCATACCTTATTATATGTTGAGGATTTTAACTCCTAAAAATGAAAGTGCATGTAATTTCTTACTACTCTTAGTGTGTTTTTCTGATCTATTATTATATGCCTTGTTTAACCCTTTACCAAATGATCCTGCTTCATTGTAATCCTAAAGAAATATTAAGACTATTAAAAACATTGTGAGAAAAAGAGGAACAACATTTTTTTCTTTATTCACAGTGTTTTGCTACCTACAAAGATAATTTGCAGCATTTGAGCCACATGTAATATGTCATCTGCAATGTTTCCAAGTAGACAAATCCAATTTATCATTTGGTAAAGATCTTTTTCTGCAGGGTTCATTTTAGTTTTTGTCTGAGGTGGGCTCTTGGTTCCTAAATCATTTTTGCATGGGCCAAGCTAATTGAGGTAAAATACTTTTAAGGAAACTGACCAAAACATGGCAAGACAGTTTCAATCAAAATTGAAGTTTTGTAAATATGAGCGAATAAAAATAAAAATATTTTCAATGTTGACCAAATACTGCAAAAATTTAATTTTAGAGAAACTGGAGATCAACAGGCAAGTAATTGTTACTGCACCTGATTACCCTTTTTGTGGCCCACCCAGCCAACCATTAACTTCTTGTTGCATTGATTTTATGACATCTTTTTTTGTACAGAAACTTGTTCTGAAATGAACACTGCATTTCTTTTTACCCAAGTCCCAAGCAATTCCTGTGTTGCTAAGGATCTTAGAAATATTAATTCTTTATCTCATACCATTTTTGATGTAGAGAATCTTAGATCCAGAAGTAAACAAGAAATAATTCATTAGCTCACACAGTTTTTGATGTTAAGGATCTTAAATCCAACTTTGATAAGACTGATCATGAAAAAAAAAAAAAGCAGAATTTGAATGATAGCTTGATAAGTAAGTAAAATCTGTTCATGTAAATTCTGAAAATGGCTTGTATTAAATATACTTATCTTTTTTTGAAAAAATAAGTTACAAATTAGAATACATGAAACAAAATTAGTTTTATACTTCATTGCTCAGAAAGGTTGTCCTTGCCCAATTGATGATTACCTTGGACTGGTTAGAATCCAGGAAACACAGCAGAGAGATACATGTAGTCAGGACAGAGTTGATTACTGGGTGGCATCCAGGAAAAATTTGTCTTTTGACCAAGATTTTTTTATCATAAACAACCAAAAATATAGAGATAAACTGTCACCAATGACGGATCAAGGCAAGTCAGAAAGGCTCGTCAGTCTATTCAGGGGCAACAAGATTTTTAATCATGAACAAACAAAAATATAGAGATAAACTGTCACCAATGATAGATCAAGGCAAGTCAGAAAGGTTTGTCGATCTGTTCAGGGGCAGCAGCTGTGTTTCATTTGCAAAGTTAACCTTATCTGAGCCCTTTTATCAAAACCAAAGTACATGTCACTGAAAAACAATTTTATCAGTGAAAAAAAAAGATCCATTTTCACAAGTTATGTGAATAAATTTATCTTACCTTTAGACTGACGAAGACAATATATAGATTTTTGGCCTTTCATATTTAATATTAGGCTTATCTCTGTACCAAACAACAAAATTGCAGACTTTTCAAAATTAAAAGCCTTTGCAGACACCATCACTAATACAGCACAAAAGATAAGACCTGCCTTGAAAGGGTGGAAAACATTGAGGGAAAAGGAGAAAATTCTGGTTACTAGCATTTTCCTCTTTTCCCACACTGTTTGCAAAAGCCTTCCTTTTGGGCTTTAAAACTTAAGATTGTTTGGTACTGGGTTTAAAAGACCACACAGTTTTTGTGTGTGTGTGTGTCAATGTATATAAGGTTCATATAATTTGGAATGAAAAGGATCTTTACCTGTCAAGTGCCTCTCACAACTTTAGATTTTTTCAGGCTAGTGCAGATCAGGATCAGACTATATAACGTAGCCTGCTTTTAGATCTGCTCTACCTAATGAGTAAAGTTCAGCATTAAAATGACATTTTTTCTGGCCTCTGTTCCATGTCTACATAGTTTGTTTGGCACTTGAAGGGTATATAAAATAGATATGTAGAGCTTACTGTACATTTGTCTTTATACATGTATTAATATTAGATCTACATTAATGTACTTATACTTATTTTTTCTTTTGAAATTTTCCTTGATCAAATTATCGTATTATCATTGTCCTAAATTTTTCATTTATTTATTCATTCATTCATTCATTCATTTCCTTTCTTTCACATTTGATTTAACCCTTTACCACACAATGCCAATTTTTAATGACCCTCAGGAAGAAGCCTTATGAAAACATAGAGGAAAAAGGAGAAAATGCTGTTAACCAGCATTTTCTCCTTTTCCCACATTTTTTTCTACCCTATCAAACAAAAATCACATCATTTGAGCAATATTGAAATTGTCTGCCACAAAAGCTTTCAATTTGGAATGGTACAATTTTTTGTTGTGTGGTGAAGGCTTAAAATAGCAAAGCTTTTCTATTCCTCAGTATAGTACATGTAGGTTTCAATTTTATGTGATCTGACTGTCTATAAATGCATCTCTTGCTGACCTTTGTGATAAAGAGGGTATTTTTATTTATCATTATTAGGTTAGGTTGTATTGTGTATTTAACCCTTTACCACATAATCCTGAGTTTTAACGACCCTGAAGAGGAAGAATTTTGAAACCATTGTGGACAAAGGAGAAAATCAGCATTTTTTCCTTTGTCCACAAGGTTTTCTAGCCTTATAGGGAAAAGTTCAGTGTTTGAGTCACATTTGATTTCTCGTCTGCCACTGCTTTCAATTTGGACAAGTCTAAGATTTTGTCATTTGGTAAAGAGTTAATATATTGAGAAGTAAAGTCATGCTTTCTATGTGAATGTAATCTCTGTTGGTTTAAAAACATTTCAAAGATGTTTTCTATAAAAAGATTTTGGATCAAACTGGGGAATCAATATCAAATAGATATTGGGGACAATCAAAGACTTGGTGCTTTTAAAAGATTCATTGGCTGGTCTATATATAAATGCATTGACATTGTCTGATTTCAATGTAGTAACACATACAGATCAGCTGTTGGAATACCTTGAATACCAAAACCAGCCACACCATGAAAATCTTATAATAAACTTTTCTATGTAATGTATTAAATTATACTTTTTGCTACAGCTGTTGCAACTTATGCATGCAAATTTTTACTATTTCATTTTAGGGGCTTTTCTTACAAAGTATTTGCATAAATGTTATTTAAGAAAACAAATAGACAACAGCAATACATTACATTTACGATGTTTGAATTATTATTTTTTCTGTTAAATCAAAACAGTAAAGGAAAACATCTACTTTGAATTTGCAGTGGTTCAGATCATAAATGCTAGGCTGGTTTCAAACACTTTACCAGCCAAGAAATTTACCATCCAAGTCCAAGTTCATATAGACCTAATTGTTAAAGAAACTTGTCATATACTGTATTTCCAGTCATGTTTCAAAGTGTCATTTGGAAAACAAAGACATCACAATTTTTAAGTGTTGCTAGATTATTTCAAAGTTCAAATGCAAAAATGAGGATAATGACGTTTTGTCTTGGTTTCAACAATTTTGGCAAGCCTAGGAACACTTGTTAATCATTGGAACATTTCTTAATAACTAATGAACTTCTAGCTTTGATGATCCCAGTACACTACACATTTAATGTGTCAAGAATATTCGCATACCGGTAAAAGCATAATTCAAGCACACTTCAATAAATATCTTGTAAATAACATATTTGCAACTTTCAATATCAACTATGTAATGGGTAAATCATGGGTAGTTATTTCCATTCATCCTATGGAGATTTGTGGGATTGATTGAATGGAGTATTGGTCATAGTGGATCATGAACACTGATAATTTATCTGGATACTTCATTGAAAACAGATTTTTAAAATAGCAATAACACACAAAGCGAAACAGATCTGTCTCAGCTGTAAGTATGTAAGTAATCAGTGTCCCATGCCCTATGTGTCTGAGTTAATGGTTTTCCACACCAAATAGGGACATTTACACAAATGAACCAAAACAAAGGATAGGAATACAGGAAAATATAGGAATATTATAATTATCATAAAACAAAAACCACAAAAAAAATAGAAAAAAAAGGAATATCTAGATACAGAAAAGAATAAACACCCACAAAACTAAACTAGAAAAAATATATATATATTATTATAAATGACCAAAAAAAAAAGGTAACAATAATAATGCAAAACATCTTATTAAAAAAAACTTGTGAAAAATGAAAAACTTGAAAAGGAATGAAATAAAATAACATGAGAAGTAAAAAAAAAAAAATAATAAAAATTAAAGAAACATGACAAGAAAGCAACAAAAATAATTAGAAAAAAATGTTACAAAGAAAAAAAAAAAAGAAAATAAAAACAGGAATAAAATGGTAACAGGGAAATATAATTATACAAGAATATATGAATAAAAGAAAACAATATTGGGGATAAAAAAGGTATAGAAATACAAGAACTGCTGCTTTAAATTCTAACACAAAAAATGGAGTTACAATACAAAAAAATGACATTGCCAAGTTCAAAAAACAGTTAGCTTTATACATAAAGCAACAACTTAATTTTTACTCACAAATGCAAAAAAAAGGGTGTAATCTTAAGTACCATAGATTAATATTGAACTGTTACCGGATAATTCTGAGTTTCAAAGGCCCTGAGGATCAAGTCTTAAATTGAAAACACTGCTATCAGCATTTTCTCTATTTGCCAACATATTTTATGAGCTTGTTAAAGACTAATACAACCATATGAGCCACATATTAATATATAGTCTACAAATGCTTTCGATTTGGACAAAATGAAATGGTCATTTGGAAAAAAGTTAAGAATATGATTTTACTCACCATTACCATTAAAGTAAACCTTAATGTTCATTTTCTATTTATACAAGTTGTTTTTCTGTAGGTTAAACAAATTATCACATCTGTGCAGTGTACTTGAATTATTTATAGGCAAAGTTGTACATGTAGTACTGAAAAAATCATTATTGTTTTTTTTTTAGAGGTTTTCAATGGGAATATGTTTGTTTCTGATACCCCCTGTCCCTGGCAAAAGTATTGCAGAAAGTATCAGAAGCAAGCATTATCCATAATCCTTTTTTTTGTTTTTTTTTTTTTTTTTTAAGTAATGACAGGAATTTGCATACATAAACAATTTTCAGCTTGAACTAAAACATACACATTTGTAAAATGCGAAGGAAACATCAGGAGAGTTTACCTTAGATACAAACTTAAAAACCAAAGAATATTTAAATTGTTGATCAACAGTCATGAAATAGGATACAGATAATAAACCTAAGATTTTCAGTACTTTCTTATTGAGGAATCTTTGATTGAAAAATAGAAATATTGACATATAAGAAACAGAGTTTACTCTATGTTTCAAGAAAACATAAAGGAATAAATATAAAGTTACAGTACAAAAGTGTGATTAACAAGTTAGATATGCATACAGATTTCAACAGCAGCAGGTCACAAGCACATGCGAGCAATAAAGTCTTTTGAATAGTAAGTTTAAGTTTGATTCCTTTGTAAGAGCAAAGAAATCAAGATTACATGTATATATTCATATTAAGATGAAATTAAATTGAAAAACTTAAAAAAACAAAAAAGAAACAAATAAGGGTGTGGTTTATTAACTCTTTATAATATACAATTCTGTGTTTTAATTACTGTTAGAAATAAGACTTCTGAAAACACTGAGGAAAAAGGAAAAAATGCTGGTTACCAGCATTTTATCCTTTTTCCACAAAGTTTTCTTCCCATTCAAAGACAAACTTTCTTATTTGAGTGCCATTTACTTTGTCATCTGCAATTGCTTTCAATTTGGACCATTCTAAAAATCTTAAAACCTGTTATCAGAAAGAAAAATTGATTAAATGAATACTAAAAACTACCTCAAGCTTGAAGATAAAAATGAGTAAAGCTGCATTAACAGTACAAAAATAAAATGTTCACACTGAGAATGCATACAGTCAGCTTTCTACAGCAGCAGGTCATTTCTCACTTACAAACACAGGTTTGAGTAAGAAAAATTTAATTGAGAGTCACATAAGTTAAGATTTACTTACAATAGAAATGCAGTTTAACCAAAAATAGTCATATTGATTTAAAACAATCTAAAGTGTATAAATCAGAAAAGAAACAAAAAAAGCAAAATAAAGTTACAGGAAACAACTTTTCCTACAACTAGCCCACCCCCATCCCCACCCCCATAGAAAAAAAGGAACCAGAGGTTGTGGTTTTTTTTTAATTTAAGATCCCACAGCTTTGAAGTGGTAATACATGTACTTGAAAAAGATGACAGACACTTTGCCTAAGGCCATAATATATATATAGGAATATTATAATTATCATAAAACAAAAACATTGAACCACAAAAAAAAATAGAAAAAAAAGGAATATCTAAATACAGAAAAGAATAAACACCCACAAAACTAAACTAGAAAAAAAATATATATATTATTATAAATGACCAAAAAAAAAAGGTAATAATAATAATGCAAAACATCTTATTAAAAAAAACTTGTGAAAAATGAAAAACTTGAAAAGGAATGAAATAAAATAACATGAGAAGTAAAAAAAAAAAAAATTAAAATTAAAGAAACATGACAAGAAAGCAACAAAAATAATTAGAAAAAAATAAGTTACAAAGAAAAAAAAAAAAAAGAAAATAAAAACAGGAATAAAATGGTAACAGGGAAAAAAATTATACAAGAATATATGAATAAAAGAAAACAATATTGGGGATAAAAAAGGTATAGAAATACAAGAACTGCTGCTTTAAATTCTAACACAAAAAATGGAGTTACAATACAAAAAAATGACATTGCTTAGTTCAAAAAACAGTTAGCTTTATACATAAAGCAACAACTTAATTTTTACTCACAAATGCAAAAAAAAGGGTGTAATCTTAAGTACCATAGATTAATATTGAACTGTTACCGGATAATCCTGAGTTTCAAAGGCCCTGAGGATCAAGGCTTAAATTGAAAACACTGCTATCAGCATTTTCTCTATTTGCCAACATATTTTATGAGCTTGTTAAAGACTAATACAACCATATGAGCCACATATTAATATATAGTCTACAAATGCTTTCGATTTGGACAAAATGAAATGGTCATTTGGAAAAAAGTTAAGAATATGATTTTATTCACCATTACCATTAAAGTAAACCTTAATGTTCATTTTCTATTTATACAAGTTGTTTTTCTGTAGGTTAAACAAATTATCACATCTGTGCAGTGTACTTGAATTATTTATAGGCAAAGTTGTACATGTAGTACTGAAAAAATCATTATTGGTTTTTTTTTTAGAGGTTTTCAATGGGAATATGTTTGTTTCTGATACCCGCTGTCCCTGGCAAAAGTATTGCAGAAAGTATCAGAAGCAAGCATTATTCATAATCCTTTTTTTTTTTTTAAGTAATGACAGGAATTTGCATACATAAACAATTTTCAGCTTGAACTAAAACATACACATTTGTAAAATGCGAAGGAAACATCAGGAGAGTTTACCTTAGATACAAACTTAAAAACCAAAGAATATTTAAATTGTTGATCAACAGTCATGAAATAGGATACAGATAATAAACCTAAGATTTTCAGTACTTTCTTATTGAGGAATCTTTGATTGAAAAATAGAAATATTGACATATAAGAAACAGAGTTTACTCTATGTTTCAAGAAAACATAAAGGAATAAATATAAAGTTACAGTACAAAAGTGTGATTAACAAGTTAGATATGCATACAGATTTCAACAGCAGCAGGTCACAAGCACATGCGAGCAATAAAGTCTTTTGAATAGTAAGTTTAAGTTTGATTCTTTTGTAAGAGCAAAGAAATCAAGATTACATGTATATATTCATATTAAGATGAAATTAAATTGAAAAACTTAAAAAAACAAAAAAGAAACAAATAAGGGTGTGGTTTATTAACTCTTTATAATATACAATTCTGTGTTTTAATTACTGTTAGAAATAAGACTTCTGAAAACACTGAGGAAAAAGGAAAAAATGCTGGTTACCAGCATTTTATCCTTTTTCCACAATGTTTTCTTCCCATTCAAAGACAAACTTTCTTATTTGAGTGCCATTTACTTTGTCATCTGCAATTGCTTTCAATTTGGACCATTCTAAAAATCTTAAAACCTGTTATCAGAAAGAAAAATTGATTAAATGAATACTAAAAACTACCTCAAGCTTGAAGATAAAAATGAGTAAAGCTGCATTAACAGTACAAAAATAAAATGTTCACACTGAGAATGCATACAGTCAGCTTTCTACAGCAGCAGGTCATTTCTCACTTACAAACACAGGTTTGAGTAAGAAAAATTTAATTGAGAGTCACATAAGTTAAGATTTACTTACAATAGAAATGCAGTTTAACCAAAAATAGTCATATTGATTTAAAACAATCTAAAGTGTATAAATCAGAAAAGAAACAAAAAAAGCAAAATAAAGTTACAGGAAACAACTTTTCCTACAACTAGCCCACCCCCATCCCCACCCCCATAGAAAAAAAGGAACCAGAGGTTGTTGTTTTTTTAATTTAAGATCCCACAGCTTTGAAGTGGTAATACATGTACTTGAAAAAGATGACAGACACTTTGCCTAAGGCCATAATATATATATAGGAATATTATAATTATCATAAAACAAAAACATTGAACCACAAAAAAAAATAGAAAAAAAAGGAATATCTAAATACAGAAAAGAATAAACACCCACAAAACTAAACTAGAAAAAAAATATATATATTATTATAAATGACCAAAAAAAAAAGGTAATAATAATAATGCAAAACATCTTATTAAAAAAAACTTGTGAAAAATGAAAAACTTGAAAAGGAATGAAATAAAATAACATGAGAAGTAAAAAAAAAAAAAATTAAAATTAAAGAAACATGACAAGAAAGCAACAAAAATAATTAGAAAAAAATAAGTTACAAAGAAAAAAAAAAAGAAAATAAAAACAGGAATAAAATGGTAACAGGGAAAAAAATTATACAAGAATATATGAATAAAAGAAAACAATATTGGGGATAAAAAAGGTATAGAAATACAAGAACTGCTGCTTTAAATTCTAACACAAAAAATGGAGTTACAATACAAAAAAATGACATTGCTTAGTTCAAAAAACAGTTAGCTTTATACATAAAGCAACAACTTAATTTTTACTCACAAATGCAAAAAAAAGGGTGTAATCTTAAGTACCATAGATTAATATTGAACTGTTACCGGATAATCCTGAGTTTCAAAGGCCCTGAGGATCAAGGCTTAAATTGAAAACACTGCTATCAGCATTTTCTCTATTTGCCAACATATTTTATGAGCTTGTTAAAGACTAATACAACCATATGAGCCACATATTAATATATAGTCTACAAATGCTTTCGATTTGGACAAAATGAAATGGTCATTTGGAAAAAAGTTAAGAATATGATTTTATTCACCATTACCATTAAAGTAAACCTTAATGTTCATTTTCTATTTATACAAGTTGTTTTTCTGTAGGTTAAACAAATTATCACATCTGTGCAGTGTACTTGAATTATTTATAGGCAAAGTTGTACATGTAGTACTGAAAAAATCATTATTGGTTTTTTTTTAGAGGTTTTCAATGGGAATATGTTTGTTTCTGATACCCCCTGTCCCTGGCAAAAGTATTGCAGAAAGTATCAGAAGCAAGCATTATTCATAATCCTTTTTTTTTTTAAGTAATGACAGGAATTTGCATACATAAACAATTTTCAGCTTGAACTAAAACATACACATTTGTAAAATGCGAAGGAAACATCAGGAGAGTTTACCTTAGATACAATCTTAAAAACCAAAGAATATTTAAATTGTTGATCAACAGTCATGAAATAGGATACAGATAATAAACCTAAGATTTTCAGTACTTTCTTATTGAGGAATCTTTGATTGAAAAATAGAAATATTGACATATAAGAAACAGAGTTTACTCTATGTTTCAAGAAAACATAAAGGAATAAATATAAAGTTACAGTACAAAAGTGTGATTAACAAGTTAGATATGCATACAGATTTCAACAGCAGCAGATCACAAGCACATGCGAGCAATAAAGTCTTTTGAATAGTAAGTTTAAGTTTGATTCCTTTGTAAGAGCAAAGAAATCAAGATTACATGTATATATTCATATTAAGATGAAATTAAATTGAAAAACTTAAAAAAACAAAAAAGAAACAAATAAGGGTGTGGTTTATTAACTCTTTATAATATACAATTCTGTGTTTTAATTACTGTTAGAAATAAGACTTCTGAAAACACTGAGGAAAAAGGAAAAAATGCTGGTTACCAGCATTTTATCCTTTTTCCACAATGTTTTCTTCCCATTCAAAGACAAACTTTCTTATTTGAGTGCCATTTACTTTGTCATCTGCAATTGCTTTCAATTTGGACCATTCTAAAAATCTTAAAACCTGTTATCAGAAAGAAAAATTGATTAAATGAATACTAAAAACTACCTCAAGCTTGAAGATAAAAATGAGTAAAGCTGCATTAACAGTACAAAAATAAAATGTTCACACTGAGAATGCATACAGTCAGCTTTCTACAGCAGCAGGTCATTTCTCACTTACAAACACAGGTTTGAGTAAGAAAAATTTAATTGAGAGTCACATAAGTTAAGATTTACTTACAATAGAAATGCAGTTTAACCAAAAATAGTCATATTGATTTAAAACAATCTAAAGTGTATAAATCAGAAAAGAAACAAAAAAAGCAAAATAAAGTTACAGGAAACAACTTTTCCTAAAACTAGCCCACCCCCATCCCCACCCCCATAGAAAAAAAGGAACCAGAGGTTGTGGTTTTTTTTTAATTTAAGATCCCACAGCTTTGAAGTGGTAATACATGTACTTGAAAAAGATGACAGACACTTTGCCTAAGGCCATAATATATATATAGGAATATTATAATTATCATAAAACAAAAACATTGAACCACAAAAAAAAATAGAAAAAAAAGGAATATCTAAATACAGAAAAGAATAAACACCCACAAAACTAAACTAGAAAAAAAATATATATATTATTATAAATGACCAAAAAAAAAAGGTAATAATAATAATGCAAAACATCTTATTAAAAAAAACTTGTGAAAAATGAAAAACTTGAAAAGGAATGAAATAAAATAACATGAGAAGTAAAAAAAAAAAAAATTAAAATTAAAGAAACATGACAAGAAAGCAACAAAAATAATTAGAAAAAAATAAGTTACAAAGAAAAAAAAAAAAAAGAAAATAAAAACAGGAATAAAATGGTAACAGGGAAAAAAATTATACAAGAATATATGAATAAAAGAAAACAATATTGGGGATAAAAAAGGTATAGAAATACAAGAACTGCTGCTTTAAATTCTAACACAAAAAATGGAGTTACAATACAAAAAAATGACATTGCTTAGTTCAAAAAACAGTTAGCTTTATACATAAAGCAACAACTTAATTTTTACTCACAAATGCAAAAAAAAGGGTGTAATCTTAAGTACCATAGATTAATATTGAACTGTTACCGGATAATCCTGAGTTTCAAAGGCCCTGAGGATCAAGGCTTAAATTGAAAACACTGCTATCAGCATTTTCTCTATTTGCCAACATATTTTATGAGCTTGTTAAAGACTAATACAACCATATGAGCCACATATTAATATATAGTCTACAAATGCTTTCGATTTGGACAAAATGAAATGGTCATTTGGAAAAAAGTTAAGAATATGATTTTATTCACCATTACCATTAAAGTAAACCTTAATGTTCATTTTCTATTTATACAAGTTGTTTTTCTGTAGGTTAAACAAATTATCACATCTGTGCAGTGTACTTGAATTATTTATAGGCAAAGTTGTACATGTAGTACTGAAAAAATCATTATTGGTTTTTTTTTTAGAGGTTTTCAATGGGAATATGTTTGTTTCTGATACCCCCTGTCCCTGGCAAAAGTATTGCAGAAAGTATCAGAAGCAAGCATTATTCATAATCCTTTTTTTTTTTTAAGTAATGACAGGAATTTGCATACATAAACAATTTTCAGCTTGAACTAAAACATACACATTTGTAAAATGCGAAGGAAACATCAGGAGAGTTTACCTTAGATACAATCTTAAAAACCAAAGAATATTTAAATTGTTGATCAACAGTCATGAAATAGGATACAGATAATAAACCTAAGATTTTCAGTACTTTCTTATTGAGGAATCTTTGATTGAAAAATAGAAATATTGACATATAAGAAACAGAGTTTACTCTATGTTTCAAGAAAACATAAAGGAATAAATATAAAGTTACAGTACAAAAGTGTGATTAACAAGTTAGATATGCATACAGATTTCAACAGCAGCAGATCACAAGCACATGCGAGCAATAAAGTCTTTTGAATAGTAAGTTTAAGTTTGATTCCTTTGTAAGAGCAAAGAAATCAAGATTACATGTATATATTCATATTAAGATGAAATTAAATTGAAAAACTTAAAAAAACAAAAAAGAAACAAATAAGGGTGTGGTTTATTAACTCTTTATAATATACAATTCTGTGTTTTAATTACTGTTAGAAATAAGACTTCTGAAAACACTGAGGAAAAAGGAAAAAATGCTGGTTACCAGCATTTTATCCTTTTTCCACAATGTTTTCTTCCCATTCAAAGACAAACTTTCTTATTTGAGTGCCATTTACTTTGTCATCTGCAATTGCTTTCAATTTGGACCATTCTAAAAATCTTAAAACCTGTTATCAGAAAGAAAAATTGATTAAATGAATACTAAAAACTACCTCAAGCTTGAAGATAAAAATGAGTAAAGCTGCATTAACAGTACAAAAATAAAATGTTCACACTGAGAATGCATACAGTCAGCTTTCTACAGCAGCAGGTCATTTCTCACTTACAAACACAGGTTTGAGTAAGAAAAATTTAATTGTGAGTCACATAAGTTAAGATTTACTTACAATAGAAATGCAGTTTAACCAAAAATAGTCATATTGATTTAAAACAATCTAAAGTGTATAAATCAGAAAAGAAACAAAAAAAGCAAAATAAAGTTACAGGAAACAACTTTTCCTACAACTAGCCCACCCCCATCCCCACCCCCATAGAAAAAAAGGAACCAGAGGTTGTTGTTTTTTTAATTTAAGATCCCACAGCTTTGAAGTGGTAATACATGTACTTGAAAAAGATGACAGACACTTTGCCTAAGGCCATAATATATATATAGGAATATTATAATTATCATAAAACAAAAACATTGAACCACAAAAAAAAATAGAAAAAAAAGGAATATCTAAATACAGAAAAGAATAAACACCCACAAAACTAAACTAGAAAAAAAATATATATATTATTATAAATGACCAAAAAAAAAAGGTAATAATAATAATGCAAAACATCTTATTAAAAAAAACTTGTGAAAAATGAAAAACTTGAAAAGGAATGAAATAAAATAACATGAGAAGTAAAAAAAAAAAAAATTAAAATTAAAGAAACATGACAAGAAAGCAACAAAAATAATTAGAAAAAAATAAGTTACAAAGAAAAAAAAAAAAAAGAAAATAAAAACAGGAATAAAATGGTAACAGGGAAAAAAATTATACAAGAATATATGAATAAAAGAAAACAATATTGGGGATAAAAAAGGTATAGAAATACAAGAACTGCTGCTTTAAATTCTAACACAAAAAATGGAGTTACAATACAAAAAAATGACATTGCTTAGTTCAAAAAACAGTTAGCTTTATACATAAAGCAACAACTTAATTTTTACTCACAAATGCAAAAAAAAGGGTGTAATCTTAAGTACCATAGATTAATATTGAACTGTTACCGGATAATCCTGAGTTTCAAAGGCCCTGAGGATCAAGGCTTAAATTGAAAACACTGCTATCAGCATTTTCTCTATTTGCCAACATATTTTATGAGCTTGTTAAAGACTAATACAACCATATGAGCCACATATTAATATATAGTCTACAAATGCTTTCGATTTGGACAAAATGAAATGGTCATTTGGAAAAAAGTTAAGAATATGATTTTATTCACCATTACCATTAAAGTAAACCTTAATGTTCATTTTCTATTTATACAAGTTGTTTTTCTGTAGGTTAAACAAATTATCACATCTGTGCAGTGTACTTGAATTATTTATAGGCAAAGTTGTACATGTAGTACTGAAAAAATCATTATTGGTTTTTTTTTAGAGGTTTTCAATGGGAATATGTTTGTTTCTGATACCCCCTGTCCCTGGCAAAAGTATTGCAGAAAGTATCAGAAGCAAGCATTATTCATAATCCTTTTTTTTTTTAAGTAATGACAGGAATTTGCATACATAAACAATTTTCAGCTTGAACTAAAACATACACATTTGTAAAATGCGAAGGAAACATCAGGAGAGTTTACCTTAGATACAATCTTAAAAACCAAAGAATATTTAAATTGTTGATCAACAGTCATGAAATAGGATACAGATAATAAACCTAAGATTTTCAGTACTTTCTTATTGAGGAATCTTTGATTGAAAAATAGAAATATTGACATATAAGAAACAGAGTTTACTCTATGTTTCAAGAAAACATAAAGGAATAAATATAAAGTTACAGTACAAAAGTGTGATTAACAAGTTAGATATGCATACAGATTTCAACAGCAGCAGATCACAAGCACATGCGAGCAATAAAGTCTTTTGAATAGTAAGTTTAAGTTTGATTCCTTTGTAAGAGCAAAGAAATCAAGATTACATGTATATATTCATATTAAGATGAAATTAAATTGAAAAACTTAAAAAAACAAAAAAGAAACAAATAAGGGTGTGGTTTATTAACTCTTTATAATATACAATTCTGTGTTTTAATTACTGTTAGAAATAAGACTTCTGAAAACACTGAGGAAAAAGGAAAAAATGCTGGTTACCAGCATTTTATCCTTTTTCCACAATGTTTTCTTCCCATTCAAAGACAAACTTTCTTATTTGAGTGCCATTTACTTTGTCATCTGCAATTGCTTTCAATTTGGACCATTCTAAAAATCTTAAAACCTGTTATCAGAAAGAAAAATTGATTAAATGAATACTAAAAACTACCTCAAGCTTGAAGATAAAAATGAGTAAAGCTGCATTAACAGTACAAAAATAAAATGTTCACACTGAGAATGCATACAGTCAGCTTTCTACAGCAGCAGGTCATTTCTCACTTACAAACACAGGTTTGAGTAAGAAAAATTTAATTGAGAGTCACATAAGTTAAGATTTACTTACAATAGAAATGCAGTTTAACCAAAAATAGTCATATTGATTTAAAACAATCTAAAGTGTATAAATCAGAAAAGAAACAAAAAAAGCAAAATAAAGTTACAGGAAACAACTTTTCCTAAAACTAGCCCACCCCCATCCCCACCCCCATAGAAAAAAAGGAACCAGAGGTTGTGGTTTTTTTTTAATTTAAGATCCCACAGCTTTGAAGTGGTAATACATGTACTTGAAAAAGATGACAGACACTTTGCCTAAGGCCATAATATATATATAGGAATATTATAATTATCATAAAACAAAAACATTGAACCACAAAAAAAAATAGAAAAAAAAGGAATATCTAAATACAGAAAAGAATAAACACCCACAAAACTAAACTAGAAAAAAAATATATATATTATTATAAATGACCAAAAAAAAAAGGTAATAATAATAATGCAAAACATCTTATTAAAAAAAACTTGTGAAAAATGAAAAACTTGAAAAGGAATGAAATAAAATAACATGAGAAGTAAAAAAAAAAAAAAATTAAAATTAAAGAAACATGACAAGAAAGCAACAAAAATAATTAGAAAAAAATAAGTTACAAAGAAAAAAAAAAAAAAGAAAATAAAAACAGGAATAAAATGGTAACAGGGAAAAAAATTATACAAGAATATATGAATAAAAGAAAACAATATTGGGGATAAAAAAGGTATAGAAATACAAGAACTGCTGCTTTAAATTCTAACACAAAAAATGGAGTTACAATACAAAAAAATGACATTGCCAAGTTCAAAAAACAGTTAGCTTTATACATAAAGCAACAACTTAATTTTTACTCACAAATGCAAAAAAAAGGGTGTAATCTTAAGTACCATAGATTAATATTGAACTGTTACCGGATAATCCTGAGTTTCAAAGGCCCTGAGGATCAAGGCTTAAATTGAAAACACTGCTATCAGCATTTTCTCTATTTGCCAACATATTTTATGAGCTTGTTAAAGACTAATACAACCATATGAGCCACATATTAATATATAGTCTACAAATGCTTTCGATTTGGACAAAATGAAATGGTCATTTGGAAAAAAGTTAAGAATATGATTTTATTCACCATTACCATTAAAGTAAACCTTAATGTTCATTTTCTATTTATACAAGTTGTTTTTCTGTAGGTTAAACAAATTATCACATCTGTGCAGTGTACTTGAATTATTTATAGGCAAAGTTGTACATGTAGTACTGAAAAAATCATTATTGGTTTTTTTTTTAGAGGTTTTCAATGGGAATATGTTTGTTTCTGATACCCCCTGTCCCTGGCAAAAGTATTGCAGAAAGTATCAGAAGCAAGCATTATTCATAATCCTTTTTTTTTTTTAAGTAATGACAGGAATTTGCATACATAAACAATTTTCAGCTTGAACTAAAACATACACATTTGTAAAATGCGAAGGAAACATCAGGAGAGTTTACCTTAGATACAATCTTAAAAACCAAAGAATATTTAAATTGTTGATCAACAGTCATGAAATAGGATACAGATAATAAACCTAAGATTTTCAGTACTTTCTTATTGAGGAATCTTTGATTGAAAAATAGAAATATTGACATATAAGAAACAGAGTTTACTCTATGTTTCAAGAAAACATAAAGGAATAAATATAAAGTTACAGTACAAAAGTGTGATTAACAAGTTAGATATGCATACAGATTTCAACAGCAGCAGATCACAAGCACATGCGAGCAATAAAGTCTTTTGAATAGTAAGTTTAAGTTTGATTCCTTTGTAAGAGCAAAGAAATCAAGATTACATGTATATATTCATATTAAGATGAAATTAAATTGAAAAACTTAAAAAAACAAAAAAGAAACAAATAAGGGTGTGGTTTATTAACTCTTTATAATATACAATTCTGTGTTTTAATTACTGTTAGAAATAAGACTTCTGAAAACACTGAGGAAAAAGGAAAAAATGCTGGTTACCAGCATTTTATCCTTTTTCCACAATGTTTTCTTCCCATTCAAAGACAAACTTTCTTATTTGAGTGCCATTTACTTTGTCATCTGCAATTGCTTTCAATTTGGACCATTCTAAAAATCTTAAAACCTGTTATCAGAAAGAAAAATTGATTAAATGAATACTAAAAACTACCTCAAGCTTGAAGATAAAAATGAGTAAAGCTGCATTAACAGTACAAAAATAAAATGTTCACACTGAGAATGCATACAGTCAGCTTTCTACAGCAGCAGGTCATTTCTCACTTACAAACACAGGTTTGAGTAAGAAAAATTTAATTGTGAGTCACATAAGTTAAGATTTACTTACAATAGAAATGCAGTTTAACCAAAAATAGTCATATTGATTTAAAACAATCTAAAGTGTATAAATCAGAAAAGAAACAAAAAAAGCAAAATAAAGTTACAGGAAACAACTTTTCCTACAACTAGCCCACCCCCATCCCCACCCCCATAGAAAAAAAGGAACCAGAGGTTGTTGTTTTTTTAATTTAAGATCCCACAGCTTTGAAGTGGTAATACATGTACTTGAAAAAGATGACAGACACTTTGCCTAAGGCCATAATGAGAAAAATCTACAAGTAACAGTGTATCTACATGGTAAGTTAAAAGCTATACAGGTAGATTAAGATCAGGCTAAATAGACTATGCATTGTAATCTTAAACATAAACTGTTTTTTTTTTTCACAGATATTCTTTCCAAAACAACAATTTGGAAAGAAAAATAGTCTAAATTGTCCTATAACTCTTTACCAACTGACAAAATTTTAAGTCATTGCAAATTGAAAGCATTTGCAAACGACAAAATCAGTATGACTGAAAAATTAAAACATGTCCTGAGAAAGGTAGAAAGCATTGTGGGAAAAGGAGAAAATGCTGGTTACCAGCATTTTCTCCTTTTCCCACAATGTTTTCAAAAGGCTTCTTTTTCGGGGTTGTTAAAGCTCGGGATGGTGTGGTGAAGGGTTAACCCCGCCAACAAACAATCCTGTGTTTTAAAGACCCTAGGAAAAAACCTTTGAAAACATTGTGGGAAAAGAAAAAAATGCTAGTTACCAACATTATTTCCTTTTCCTGCTGTGTTTTTTTATCTTATCGCAGACAAATTCCATCATTTGAATGATATTAGTCATCTGGAAAATCTTCCACTCTGGACCAGTCAGGGTCCTGCGTGGCTCGGTGGTAAAGTGGTGTGGGAGTCGTTACCTGGAGGCCCTGGGTTCGAGCAGCACTAGATCCACTGGGCCTTTCGTGGGAGTGTCCTTGGGCAAGACACTTCAGAGCTCTAGCCTAGTACTGGTAAAATCCACAAAACACATGAATATGTGAACTGTTGCTGTGATATGACTGAAATAATGTTGAAAGGGGCATAAAACACCATTCAATAACAGTCAAATTCTGTGTTTTGTATTCTAGCCTTTCCCCAACAATCCCGTGTTTTCATGACCTTGATAAAGACCCCTTCTGAAAACATTGTGGAAAAGGTAGGAAATGCTGGTAACCAGCATTTTCTCCTTTTCCCACAATGTTTTAATTCTACCTTATAAAATACAGATTCCATCAATTCAACCACACATAAATTGTTGTCTGCAAAAACTTACAATTCGGACAAGTCTACGTTTTGCTTGTGTGGTAAAGAGATAAATGAAACAAGCAAAGATTTGAAAAAACAGAAAAGTAAAAAATAACAACACAAAGTAACTTTATAAACTGCCTCACAACAATTCCCCACTCCCATCTCCCTAACCCTCCTCCAAAATAAAATACAGAGGTTTTCTTTTATTCTTTTTTAGGGTTTTCAATTCAAGATTGTTTCAAAGTGGCATTGCTTGGAAAAGATGGCAGACACTTTGTCAGCAGCAGTTATCAGAACAATCTACAACTCAGCAGCGCATCTATATGGGAAGTTGAACACAGATCAGGTATTTAACCCTTTACCACACAATCCTAAGTTTTAACAACCCTATGGAATAAGGCTTTTGAAAACATTATGGGAAAAGGAGAAAATGCTGGTAACCAGCATTTCTCCTTTTCCCATGTTTTCTACCCTTTTAAAGACCAGGGTTCATCATTTGGTCCATATTTCTCTGGTCATTTTTAAATGCTTTTAATTTGGACTAGTCTAGAATTTTATTGTGTGGTAAAGGGTTAACCCTAGCTTTACCAACAGCAAAACTTTTGGATGTGACCAAATTGAAACCATCTACAGACAACAAAATAAATGTGACTCAAAATTTGAAATTTGTGTTGGATAGGGTAGAAAACATTGTGGGAAAAGAAGAAAATGCTGGTTACCAGCATTTCCTCATTTTCTCACAATGTTTTCTAAAGGTCTCTTTATCAGGGTTGTTAAAGGTTGGGATTGTGTTGTATGATCAGACTGAACAAAATACGCAATCTGATCTGAGATCTACATTACGATTATCTGTACAGATATTCTCTCAACATGACATGAAATTGTAATACATGTATCTTGACAGCCTTTTAAGTCATTACCAAATGAAATTTTTAGACTTGTACTAATTGAAAGTATATGTAGACAACAAATTTAAGGTCTACGGCCCCTAACTCATTGGTAAACATTGACATTTTTGTAAAGACTATTCGGCCAATATTGGCAGCTTCCGCCTTTTAACATGAGAGTTAGGGGCTGTCGAGTTACTTACTCATCGGTAAATATTGTGTAACATTGAGGTTTTCATAAGGGCTATTCAGCCAATCTTGGTAGCTTCCATCCTTAATATGTGAGTTAGGGGCTGTAGACGGTAAATATGGCTCAAAAGATGGTTTTCCCTTTGAAGAGATAAAAAACATGTTTTTGAAACTTAAGAATGTGTGGTAAAAGTTTAAACTAATGGAAAATATCCACTTACTTTATTTAGCAACCTGCTGAGTAAATTTGCTGCAGGTATCTTTGAGAATACTCTTGTAAAATAGGCATTTTCAATATTTTAAGGACTACGACCCCCTAATTCATCAGTAAACATCGTGTAACATCGATGTAGATGTTAAGGCTATTCAGCCAATCTTGGAAGCTTCCATCTTTTGATATGAGAGTTAGGGGCAGTAGACTCACTAACACATAGGTAAATATCGTGTAACATCGACGTTTTCGTACAGGCTATTCGGCCAATCTCGGAGGCTTCCATCTTTTAATATGAGAGGCAGTGGCCATAGACCTTAATTTGAATATGCCAATATGTGGAAAAATGAGGAATATGCCTTTTGCCACAGTATTTTCTAATGTACATGTATTCTTCAGCATTACTCAAATGTATCGGACTCTTCCTAATGGCAAATTTTTAGACTTGCCATTTGCAGATGACAAATGTATCTCTTTGTATGAAATTGTCCTTGAAAGGGTAAAAAAAACCTCGTTAGAAGAGGGGAAAATGCTGGTATCCAGCATTTTCTCCATTTACCAAAATGTTTTCAAAAGCCGTCTTACACAAGGGCTTTAATCCTTAGGCTGCTAAGCACGACTCACTGACCTTTTGCAGACAGTGTGGATCAAGATAAGACTGCACAGAATTTCAGGTCTGAACTTGGATCTTCACTGTCCGAGAAGGATTTATAATTTCCCCAAATAAAACTTTGAACTAGCAATATTTGGGTTTGTTCTATCAAAATGAAAATTTCATACCAGTTTTTTAGCAGGGTTAAAACTTGGGCGTGTGGTAAAGGGTTAAAGACCTAGATGCCAATGCCTTGCTGAATCGCCATTCATTCATTCATTCATTCATTCATTGTGGTACATGCCGAGCCCCAGTAGCTCAGTCAGTAGCATGCAGGACTTGAGAACAGGGGGTCATGGGTTCAATCCCTGGCTCGGCCAATTTCTTTCAGAGGATTGATGATAGTCATTGCGACAGGATTCATTCCTCTCACTGCTGACCATTGTCCTGATGATCGTTATGTGGGAAAGCAGCCAGTGGCTTGGAAAGATTATTGTGCGGAGAAAACATTGATCGGTGCGATATAACCAAAATGATGTTGAAAACAGCATTAAACACTATACAATCAATCAATGATTGTGGTACATGTACATGTCTTTTACGTAGGTGTTGATTTTTATGCTAAAATTATGTACATGTATATGTAGAATGATAAATTTTGTTTAAAGTTTATTATTATTCCTTTGAAATCTGTTGCAGGGAGGGAATGAACTCGCCTATATGGAAATTTCGGGGTGATTGTGGACTCGAGGTAGGTCAAAGTTGTCAGTCAGTTTTTAGCTGTACTATTGTTAAAGTTTTCTAAATTCACATGTGTTTGGCTCAACAAAACTTTTATTAGTAGAGCTTAGAAGGTTTTAGTGTATTTTTTGTTTCATCATTTTGTGCATAAAATCCCTGTCTGCAATGCACTTCATCTCATCAGTATGGGCACAATAGGAGGAACACTGGGTGCAAGACATTCATACTTCTCCTGTTTGTACAAAGTTTTGTTAGGTTTGAGTTTCCATATAACATCTTTATATTTTCAAGTGTCTTTCGTTCTGAATATTTATGACAGACTATAGGTTAAGTCTTAAACACACAATCCAAACTTTCAAAAACCCTACGGCAAAAAAGGCTTTTGAAAACATGGTGGTGAAAGAAGAAAATGCTGGTAACCATACCATAGTCAAAAACCGTTATTTGACGCACATTTTATTTGTTGTCTTCAAGTTTGGATAAGTCTAAAATTTTTGTTGTTTGGCAATTAGTTAAAGCCATATGGAAATGACAGTTTTAAACTTTTTCACAGTATAGAAGTTCATAAACAATGAAAAAGCAAATTTAATGTTTGGAAGGATTTGTTTCTAAAGTCTTTATTTTCAAACTAAGCACTAAAAGTTCTTTTGATGACCGAGAATGCTTTACCTTAGTATAAAGTTAATATAAACAAGTGAGGCTCAGTTAACTGATGGTAGGAATTTCCATTATATACATTGTGACCAGGGACAGGGGTTAAAACGAGAAATGGAAGTTTCAACTATCAGGTTGCTGGCAAAACTTCAATTGTAAAGAGGTAGAAAATATTCATTAATTATCCAGTAAAAAGTTCTTAAATATAAGCTTTAACTCAAGAAGACCTACAGACTGCAAAATCTAGCTGCTGACAATATCTTCCTTAAACTATATGTAAACTGTTAGGTTAAATAGGCATTATGGCATAAAGTAACAAATTTAGTGAAAACTGGATTGAAGCTCCTGGAAAACCTACTTTTAGCGTAATGGTTAAAAATAAATCAGAGTATTAGACTAAAAGTTCATAAACAAAACATCTTGCATTGGGTTCGTATAGGCAAGTGAGGGTCGGCAGACTGACAGTTGGAATTTCCATTACAGGTACATATGCATTGTGGCCAGGGACAGGGGTTTTATAAAAAAAAAAATGGAAGTTTCAACTATCAGGTTGCTGTCAAAAACATTTTCAAATTATATGTAACTACATCAAATATACATAAAGTATGAAAGTGTAAAGTTCATTTCAAGGTCAGACATAACAAAGCATCAAAAAAGAGATCACTTATACAACTTCTGTACATAAATTTCACTTCGAAAACAAGAAATTTCTGAGCTATGAGGTTGTTCAAAAAAGCATTTATCTTTTTTTTTTTTGTAAATAGGTCAAATGCACATCATGGAATCAAAAAAAAAATCTTTCCTGTAGTTGAATGAGGATGCTGGCAAATAATCTTCTATATTTTTAAACAGTATTTTCTCTTTTTTCCCCACAATATTTTCTTTTGAGAAGGTTTTTAAAGAAAACGGTCATCATACATGCTTCATTTAATTTGTTGTCTGCAGGTGCTTTCATTATGGAAGAGTCTGAGACTGAAGATTTAACCCATTTCCACATAATCCGGACTTTTAACAACCCTCACAAAGAAGGCTTTCGAAAACATTGTAGGATAAGAAGAAAATGCTGGTAACAAGCATTTTTTTCCTTTTCCCACTATGCATTCTACCCTTTCAAAAACAAATTCTGCCATAATAGCTGCATGTAAGTTGCTGTCTGCAAATGCTTTGAATTTGGACAAGCAAAATTTTGGTCGTTTGGTAAAGTACTACTTAAGGTCTTTATCAGCAAATCAAACTTTGTACACTTGAAGCCAATGCTGTGAATGTCTTGCATCTCTGTTCTTATACATCTGGATTGTTGGCTCTTCATGCTGTGTTGTATCAAAATGAATGAAAAAACAAGTACCAGAAAACCTCTTCATAACAAACTCTAATAATTTTCTAAAATTTTCTAAATTCAAAATTATTTTTGTTTGTATATTTTTCATGCTTATTTCATACTTTAGAGGAGCTTTTGTGGACAGTGCTATCCCCACATTGATAACCTAGGTACCGGCCTGCAAAAGTGTACCTGATATGGCCAATGTACAGAGAGGATATAGGGCCTTATGCCTTTTCTGTTGCAAAGTATTTGCAGGTAAAGATAGTACTATTATGGAGTGTGTTGGGTACCCTGGTGCAGAGATCATCTATAGAGATTATAGGATCGCTGCCTAGTCTCATTAAAACCTCAACCCAACTAATTTACTTTACATATTTGCGCCCGTCTCTCATGTAAGACTGTCAGGCCAAGGCATGTCCGAAAACATTGTAATATAACCCTATAGTGACATCAACATGGCCATTTACATGCTGACACCCACATTGTATGGAGCAAGGAAGAAAATGGCCATCGACATGCCTAGAGAAAAAGCTCCTCCCTATATTGGCTACACCGCGCTAGGTGGACAGTCTTGTCTGATGTCTGGAGTGTATAAAATAAATATTATATATTGTGTCAGCATATAAAGTAATGGTTTCTACTTATTCCCATACAGGGTTTTTGGTTTTAGTCTTTGAGAAAAAAGGACACAGCAGAGAGTAGAATGGTCATTACAAAGCTGACACCAAAATGAGCATTTGTTTTGAAAAAAAAAAATGACCATGAACATGCCTGTAATATATTCGCAAAAATGTTAGCCACACTGTGCTATGTGAACGGTCTTGTCTGGTTGAATGGTTGTAATGCAGAATGCAATATTACGTCAGCTTAAAGGGAAAGGAATTAAATAAATTTTACATTAATGAAGTTATTTCTTATCATCAAAACATAATTCTTTGAGAGCTACAGGCTAAATCAAATGACCACTTTGGCCTACTTGGGGATGTGGACGTAGTTCCTTACCTCTGTTTTTGTTTAATTTTAGGTAAAGTACAGATCTAGAGCAAAATAGACAGACCATGGAAGGCAAAACTGAGATGATATTTGAAAGTTGAACCATTTGGTGATATACAATATACAAGTGTAAAAGATACAGTCCCAGCGATTACCACAACATTCTTCACAACCCTACTGTAGACAGATTAACTCTTTACCAAATACCAAAAGAGTAGGCTTGTCCAGATTGAAAGTGTTTGCAGACAACATATTAAAAATCTGTCACTCAAATGCAGTGTGATGTGGTTTTCTAACTGCATCACACCCCATTTGAGTGACAGATCTTAATTTTCAAACACAACAGTTGTCATCCTCTGTGTACTTTGAATTGATTCAAGTTATTTGAAAATATGTTGGCTACGGTGACACATGTACAGCCTTAGGGTATACAAGCAAATGCTGTATCTGAAATTAGCCAGTATGGTTATGGGTTAAGATATTTTATAAATTGATACCACATTATGAAAAATGAAGTACATGTTATCTTTAAACGTTAAACAGAATAACATCTTACAATATATGAAAGACATAGATTTTTATAATAAAATATAGAATTTTTAAATTTAGGACATAAATATAAAACACGCTGGATGACTCTGCAATGAGGATTGCCTCGTTGCTAAGTCTACTAGCACTTACAATCATATAATAGATTTATTCCACATTTTTCTGCTTTAATTTTTAATTCTTGTTCATGAAGTATTACGCTGCTCAAAAAAATTAAAGGATCACATGTCCTCAACTTCGATCGCAAGATAATTTTTTCAGTCCAGGACAATGCAAATAATTTTCTGCTCATAAGTTCATTCAGTCTTAACACTGTAAAATCTCAGAGCAGGCAAAACAGTTTGGTTTGCACAAAAGATGTATGGGATATTCTTGTCAAAGCCGTTTTTTTGATATGTCACACAGGCTTTTAAGAGAATCGGAGGTGTCATTATTTCATCTCGTCCTCTTCTTTCAATAGATTTGACAAGAATATGAACAAAAGACTGGAAAAATATGAGCTGTTTAACAAAACAACGAGTAAAACAAATTTCTTGATTTTCTTCATAACATGGCTTATCAGCATTTAAAATGAGACAAACAAGAAAACTATTTAGCCATTTTGTCTAGTAAGAGTGTAAGTTGATGGTTTTCAGAACACAAAGACCGAGTATTTAGCAGAGTGAAAGACTTGAATTTTAGCATTTGTGTGATCCTTTAATACTTTTGAGCAGTTTATTAACTTTTAAATTACCACTTAGTTCTTACAACTATTGATAATACATTACTTTTCAAGCACGCTAAATGACCATAGATGTCGATGCGCCATTAAACACCATTTGACCCTTTACAGTATAATGCAGACTTTTAATGACCATGAGAAGAAAGCCTTTTGAAAACATTGTGAGAAAAGGAGAAAAGGCTGTTAATCATGTTAAAGGAAAGAGAAGGGAAAAAATAACTGAGTCAATGAAAGTACATGTAGCATTTTCTTCTTTTCCTACAATGTTTTCAAGAGTCCACCAACTCAGGGTCATAAAAGCATGTTTAACTCTCACTGCCAATGTCGCCCTGGATAAGTTTTACGGATGGCGTAGATCAAGATCAGACTGCACAAAATGTGCAGACTGATTTTTGATCTACACCTTCCGCTACCTCATGTTCATCTTTTACTAGAGTCAGCTCCAAACGCAACGTAAATTTATTTAAAGCCTTCGAAAAAAGTAGAATGTATTTGAGCCATGCTCTGGGAATAGGGGGCTTAATGCATTTGCGAAAAGTATCGACCCATGTCAGCCTGCACAGTCCGTGCAAGCTGACATGGGCCGAAACTTTACGCTATCTTTAAATTTTCTGCATGTCAAAGGATCATTCTACCTCATGATTCAGTCGGTTGTTTCAAAAAATGGATTTTATAGATCCATAATTATGTAATGACTTTCTTGCAATAATGGATGGCAGAGATGCATTAAGCCCCCTTTTGCCAGAGCATGGCTCATTTAATTGGTAGTGAGAGAGTTAACCCTTGGCTTGCTAAATAACCGAAATAAAACTTTTAAGCTGATAGTAAAAACACAAATTTTGCTCTTTCAAAGGTATTTTTTTTGAAGGAAAATATATCCTTATCGGACATAGTAGATCAAAGATCAGACTGCACTTTCTGTGCAGTCTGATCTTGATCTACACTGTCCGCAAAAGGTCAATAAGTCGCGCAGCCAAAACGTTAATAGATAAAGGATTCAGTTGTAAGGGGATGTAGTGGAGCGAAATGAAGCATATCAGCCAATCAAAACGCAGTATAGCGCATAGATGATATTTGTGCTGTCAAATGACACAGATTGTCTTGAAAGCAAGATTTAGTTGTTTTGTGTTTGATCCATTTTCCATCATTATTTCAGTCTTATCATAGCCATCAACCCACTAATCCCTGCACTCCTGGAGTTTCTATAAGTAGTACTTGGCACAATATTCCTCCCAAGCTACTGTCTGCTTTTTCTCGTAACCACCGTTTAGACAACGTTGAAACTAGTGGTAAGAGTGGCATACATCGTGTAGCAATGACTATTATCAATCTTCTGAAAGTAATTGGCCGAGCTGGGGACTGGAATCGGCCACCTCCAGTGTCAAGCCCTGTACGCCACGGCCTGAGGTATTGGGCTCTAGTTACTTACAAACTCAGTTGAAAAAAAAAGTTTAGCCATGAGAGATAAATGGCTAATCTCAATACTCTAAAAAGAGTTTTACACAACCACACCGTCCCAAGATTTAATGATCCTGAAGTAGAAGGCTTTTCAAGGTTGTGTTGACCAGACCAAAGTAGCGGAGATCATACTGCGTAGTGTTATCTTGATCGGCACTGTCTATATTAGCAACTATAGCTGAACCTAGCGTTTTAGTCATTAACCAATCAATTCCGAATTCTTACAACCCCCGAGCCAGAAGGCTTTTGAAAACATTTTAGGAAAAGGAGAAAATGCTGGTAACCAGCATTTTAACCGAGAATGTTTTTGACCCTTTCAAAGACAAATCCACTGATTTTTTCCTTTTCTCACAATGTTTTAACTCTTTGAAAGACAAATTCCTTCGTTTGAGTCACGTTTCATTTTTTTTTTTTTAAATGACTTCAAATAGAACAAATCTGAAAATTTGTCTTTTGATAAAGATTTAAAAAACAACTTTAACCTATTGCTGTACAAATACGGTTGATTGTTTAGGATAAAATATGGAAACGAGTGCAATAACTTTTTACAAGTTATCTTTCCAAAAAAATATTTTTTACACCACTGAATCAGTTTCTGCTACAAAGAGTATTAACAGTAAAAAGAATGACAGTACTAGATCCAGTATATTAAAATTGACCTAGACTATGAATATTGTGGAAAAAGGGAGCAAAACAAACGAATATTCCTTTACAAATGACTTAAAAAGTTAGCTTCTGCATAATTATCATTTACGTATACACTCATGAAAACCCCAGAGAAATAGCCTCTTCTAAAATTGCTCTGTGGGAAAAGGTAATACTTAACCCTGTACCACACAATCCCGAGATTTAACGATCCTATAGTAGAAAGCTTTTGAAAACAACTTGTAAAAAGTTATTGCATCTACTCCTTTTCTCGCACTGATTTTGATCCTTTTAGAGACAGATTTCATCGTTTGAGTCACCTTTTATTTGTCTTAAAAAAAAACTAAATTTAGACAAGTCTAAAATTTTGTCATTTGGTGAAGAATTAAATTACAAATTTAACCTATTGTTGTATAAAATACGACTTCTAAAGACCATGCAGTTGATCTCTAACTTTTTCAAACAACTCTTTTTTTTTAAATCAATTAAACAGTTTCTTGCATCTTCCAAATGTTCCCCTTATAACAACTTTCATATACTCATTGTTCATTGGTAAGAATTAGTCTTAAAAGTGAGGGGCTAATTGTTGATTTTTCCATATTTAAAACGACGCAACCTGCAAAAATCATAACCACGGAAAGGTTGTACCCATCTTTATGTATCAAAATATAGTTCAATGCATGGATAGAACTATTAGTAGTAGTAGACATTGTGAGAAAAGGCGACATCGCTCATTAAGCAAAAGCATTACCGAATAGAAATCGGCGCCACACGGTCTATGGAATATTCGGAACAAAACATTTTCTCCTTTTTGTTCGATCAAAACCAACTTTAAATGGATGCTTTCTTATATGCTGAATCTGTAACTTTTCGTGTGCATAAAACAATGTACATTTACTCTGACGGTTCTGAGCAGTATTCAAAATTAATATATGTGCTATAAATCGGTTTTATTTCTCCTTCTCCCCCACTTTTTTTTTTAATCGTACGAAGTGGAAATTATACAAATCAAAACAATCAAACCACACACACAAAATACAATTTTTAAATTCTGACTTAATTACCCCATCAAGATATAACCTTTAGCTTTTTACTAAACGACTAAATTCCAAGTTTTATTTTTTCAAGTTGAAAGCATTTGCAGATGACAAATGAGGCATATAATGAAACTTGCTTTTGAAAGGGTAGAAAACATTGTAGGAAAATGAGAACTTGTTGATCACAAAGATTTTCACCTTTCCGTGTGTTTTCAAAAGCTTTCTTTCTCAGGGTCGTAAAACCATGGAATTATTTGCTAAGGTACTAGTATTTAACTGCATATAGCACATTTTCCCGTCAAAAGTTGAACTCGTTACCAAATGGCGAAATTTTGGACTCGATCAAGTTAAAAGCATTTGCAGACAACAAATTAAATGCAACTCAAATTATAATGCCTGTCTTTGAAACAGGAGAAAATGCTGGTTACCAGAATTTTCTCCCTTTCCCACAAAGTTTTCAAAAGGCTTTTCTTTCAGGTCCGTTAGACCCGAAAGTATATGATGAATTTAGTGTTAAACCGGAATCCCAAAATGCCGAATTTTTTGCTGGATGCAGCAACCTGTTGATATAGTAATATCAAGGATTTTTAAAAATCGACGCACAGAATCGATTAGGTCCAAGATCAGACTAGTTTTGTGCAGCTTGTTATAAATCTACATTGTCAACAGAAGTGCATTTGGACGAATTAGAATTCAAGATGAGACTACTTTTTTTGCAGTTTATTAATTATTGGTCTACATTGTCAGCAAAAAGTGCATTTAGACGCACAGAGCAGTTTAAGGGCCGAGCAGGGATCAGTAATGTTTCAGAGAATCCAAACTTGACCCTTAAACAGAGGAATGAATTCATTTACAAACTGACAAAGCTTAAATACAACAATTTCAATGGTCTTTTCCAAAGAAAAATCTTGCTGTATCTGATAACCAATGTAAATCACATTTTTCTGAGCACTCTGATATGGGTGCATATTCTGTGCAGCCATATATTGATCTTCAAGGAGACAAAGGGTTTAGGTTGAAATCCGAAAAAAAAAAAACGCCAGGGCAGATATACAGTCTAGGCAAAGATTGTAAATTTGATGCAGGCTACTGTTACGTAATGTTACGCTTCTCTTATCTTTTATAGCTGCGGGATATCAAATATGGATTACTAGTATATACACGGTTTAAGTTCGCAAAACTCCGGAAACTCCCGAACCTTTAGTATGATATCGATTATTATCATCGATTTCTTGGTATGCGAGATTGCTGATAAGGCATGTCCGTGAAAGTTGGCTATGACTGAATACCGATTCAACTGAAAAACAAATAAGTAAACGGAAAAGTATTCATTATAATTATTATCATCATTGTAGGAAGAGCATCATTCAACACATGAATGTCCCTTTCCCAACAATGTTTTCAAAAGGCAGTCAGCGACAGGAACACTGCAATCGTATTTGAACTGTAATGGTTTTTTTAACCCTTTACCACACAATCTAGACTTTTAACGACCCTGAGAAAGAAGCCTTTTGAAAACATTGTGGGAAAAGGAGAAAATGCAAGTAACCAGCATGTTTCTCCTTTTCCCGCAATAATTTCTACCCTTCTCAAAACAAGTGTCCGTTTTTCAGTTTCATTTAATTTGTCATCTGCAAATGCTTTCAGTTGGACTAGTCTAAAATATTGTCGTACCAAGCAACAAAATTATAGACTAGTCTTAATATAAAGCATTTACGGACGACAAATTCAAAGTTCCTCAAATGAAATATTTCTCTTTAAAAGGGTAGAAAAAATTGTGGGAAAAGGAGAAAATGTTGGTAACCAACATTTTCTCCTTTTTCCACAATGTTTTCAAAAGTCTTCTTCCTCAAGGTCGTTAAAACTCGGGATTGTGTGGTAAAGACATTATACTGTCAATCAAACACTTCTTGGTGGCACTGGTGGTAGTCGGTGGCTCATGTATGTCTAAAAATAGCATGTGTGACAGTGTTACCAATAACACAGAAATTTAATCACGATTAACGTTAGTTAAAACAAAGAAATTAACCAACCAATACGATTTTGAATAGCAAAACGTTTCTCCCTATTACGTCTATGAAAATCGACACTTGCTTAAACCCACTCCACCATAAATACAACTAAGGCCGTTCGAATCCGACGGTGTCCGGAGAACAGCAGATCAGACTCACGCTCTTATAGCTTAAGTGTATATGTTACCCAGTAAACATATTGGTAAATAGAGAAATTGTTAACATAAGCATTTTCTTCATTTACCAACATGTTTTCAAACGTCCTTTTTACTCTGTATTTCTCTTGGAGGCGCTAAAGGCATTGCAATGAAAAAAGGGTTCAAATAATACAGGAAGGAACAGTGATTTTTTAAACAATCCTTGGACGTAGATATTTTTTTATTAATTTTATCTTACAACTAAACATTTTATAGCATCGTAGGACAGAACTATGTTGGAAAAAACGTAGAAAAAAAAAGACTGTTAGTAAATAGTTCCGGTATTATATCGCGATACATAGATTTGTAAGGCAGGTAAGCGAGTTACAGATGCATTTCGAAAATTATTTTCTATCATATATAGACTATGTAGGGACAGTTGATGCCAGTCTTTATTTGCTTGTTTGGCGTTTCACGAAGTTTCCAACAGTACGTGTACTTCAGTAAATCAAGATGGCAAGTCCAACTGTCCTTATATACATGTACCAATCCAAGACATACCGCTAGTCATTATAGTGTGTTAAAAGGACATGGTCTGTCTGTCTGTCTGTCTGTCTGTCTGTCTCTCTCTCTCTCTCTCTCTCTCTCTCTCTCTCTCTCTCTCTCTCTCTCTCTCTCTCCGTCTGTCCGTCCGTCCATCAGTCCGTTCGTCCTTCGATCTATCTGAGATCCTGCGCGGCTCAGTGGTAAAGTGTAGGACTCTTAACCTGATTCGAGCCTCATTGAAAGCTCTAGTTTTTTTCGCGGGAGTGTCCTACTGCAAGACTCTTCAGAGCCCTAGCCTAGTTCTGGTACAACCCAGGACGCACATGAGTATGCAAGCTGTCGTCGTGATACGTCTTAAGTAATGTTGAACGGTGGCGCAAAACACATTCAATCTATCTATCTATCTATCTATCTCTCTATCTATCTATCTATCTATCTATCTATCTATCTATCTACCTACCTACCTACCTACCTAACTACCTACCTACAAATCTATCTATCTATCTATCTATCTATCTATCTATCTATCTATCATTGTTTTGTTTATAGATTTGTTTACTTTTTAATTTTATTTATTTATTTATCTATCTATCTATCTATCTATCTATCTATCTATCTATCTATCTATCTATATTTTCTTCAACCATTTATTCAATTTATTTATCAACCTATTTCATTCAATATGTAATTTCATTTTGATTTCAGTGTCCTCTGTGATGACAATTTCTTTTATACCGTCTGTGTTTTTGATACTCGTGGCCTTTTTCTGCTATCGAGTTAATGGGGCCGTCATTCCACAACAAGGTAAATCTCATACTAAAGTGTCATGACACCATGTCTCTTATTGACCAACCATTCTCCATTATTCCGTGTCTTTTTTTTAAATTTAGAAAGAAACACAAATTCTATTTCTAGGTTTAGAAAGTAATGCAAATTCTGATTGGCTAAACTATTGGTTTAGCCAATCAGAAGCTGTGTTTCTTTCAAATTTGCAAAATTCATGAGAATAAGACTAAGAATGTTCTTAAGAATGGTGAATACGGATTCAGGGGCAGAAATCACCTAAACTTCTTAAGACTGGTCTTATTCTAAATTTGAAGTTTAGCTGAGCCAATCAGACAGCTCTTTTCGGAATTTAGAATAACAAGATAGCAAGTCTTAGAATTAGAACAATGTTTAGTACTACTGGCGATTACGGCCCAAGGAAATTTTTATTGTTCAATCAAGCGAAAATTCGAATGAATTGATAAGTTGAAGTACATCCTGGATTTTTTTTTTTTTTAACACAAGTTTTTATTAAGTCTAATGTTTGATAAGTATGTCAGCCATCAGGGTTTAATGCATCAGGGTTTAAAGGTTTCGACCATGTAAGCCTGAGCGGACTGCGCAGGCTGACATTGGGCGGATGTTTTTGCTTTTTAAAAATTTTCTGCATGTCAAAGGATCAGTCTACTTAAAATTCAGTCGTTTTTAAGACAAAACGGGTTTTATGGATCCGTAATTATAAGTTTGATGACTTGTTTGGTATCACGTATCAAGGAGATTCGTTAAACCCCCTTTTGCCAGAGCGTGGCTCATGTGTAGTTATTTCCCTAGTTTATCTGTAAGGTGTTTAACAGAGAAAACGTTAGTGACCAACACTTTCTCCCTTTCAACAATATTTTACAACATAGCAAAGGCAAATGCCAGCATTTGAGACACAATCTAAATGGTCGTCTTCAAATGGTGTAAATGGTGTAAATTTGGACGAGTCTAAAATTTTGTCATCTGGTAAACGGTTAATACTGTCTTCAACAGTATTACAGTTTTATCACGGCCGCCAATACACCAATTCGCTCATAGAGTTTCATTAATCAGTTATACGCACAACACCCTCTCAAAGCAAAGATTGCTTATCCACATACAAAAGTCGAAGCATTGCTCTCTTAAAAAGTCAAAACTATGTTAAGTGGTAAGAGAGGAATAAATCTCGACGTGACGAATTCTCTAAAAAATGTTCAGTGTATTTGTGTATTTTACTTTGTATTATGGACCGGAGACCTCTATCCACTTGTAAATGATTTCTATTCTGTTCTACTTTTAAAAAAAAGAAATTTATGGCCAAGGTGGGATGCGATCTTACAGCTCCTTTTTTTACCTGATCCTACGAGGTACCATCAAAGTTTAGCTTTCATAGTTATTATTTTCTTTTTTTTCTGAATGACCAGCCTGGGGTACCTTTCACTAAACTGCGTACATTTACGCAATTTTTGGGTGGATTGAATATACTCATGTGCGATCCCTGCTTTACTCCAAGATATGAAGTGGCGTAAAGTTATGCAAATATTTACTCAAACCGTAAAGTTATGCAGTTCAGTGAAAAATTGTTTGTAGACTTAATGCTTGCTTACAAAAACTGCGTACGCAAATTTCGTGCGTACGCAGTTTAGTGAAAGGTACCCCCTGATATTTGCAGTTAAGAATTCACACGAACTAACAGTGTCATATCTTCATTTTTCTCAATTTGTCACATTGTTTACAAGAGGTTAGGGCTAATAGATGAAAGAGTCGTCTGCCTTAAGCAACGTTTGTGAAAGATATCACAGATTGACGGACAGTGCATCGCCTTCAATAATCAAATATTTCACGTATTTTGATTTACTTTAATCATTATTATTATTATTATTATTATTATTATTATTCTACAGATGACACCGAAACGAGCGACTCTCTCCTACCCTCGAGTACTGTCTTTGAACCTGCAAGCCTACAGTCTTCGTATTCAGCATCAACAGAAACCGTAGACTGGACGACTCATTCTGAACAGGAAATGACTGAAATAGCAGACTTGGCCACTAATTCTGAATCGGTAATATCAGAGAGTGTAGATTATCTGATTACGTCAACTATGGCGGCGTCATCGTCCCACACTCACAGTGAAGAATGTTTGAAAACTTTGCCGTCATACGCATACGAGAACAGCGTTCTGCTAACGACTGCATATCTCTTGCCACCATTCGAAGTGTCAGAACTGCCTTCAGAATACAAGTCTCTTGGTTGGCAAACATATTATGAGAGATTCTATTACAAAAGACCAACTTTTATAGAAAATTGGTTCAAAACGGAGCCAATACCCGTTCCCGAATCGAGTGATCTGTATTCGTTGAAAAGCACCCTGTTCATCAGTCCGACGTCAAGCATATATCTAACGGCCTCGACAGCCACCATTACAAGTCCTTCGCCCACTGCATCGTCTGTATCAGCACAAACTACTGAGCTAGGTAGAGGATCCTCTATCACTAGTACTGGTTTTATGCAGACAGGATCTCCGAAAACAAGCACAGGCTCTATGCAGACAGGATCCACAGACACTGGCACGGGCTCGATGCATACAGGATCGCCGCGAAACGGTACAGGTTCAATGCAGACAGGATCTCCACACACTATTACAGGCTACATTCCAACAGTGTCTCCTCATACTGGCACAGGCTACAGTCAGACAGGATCTCGACATACCAGTACAGGTTCCATGCAGACAGGATCGCCACGAAACAGTACAGGTTCCATGCAGACAGGATCTCCACACACTATTACAGGCTACATGCCAACAGTGTCTCCTCAAACTGGCACAGGCTACAGTCAAACAGGATCGCCACATACCAGTACAGGTTCCAAACAGACAGGATCGCCACGAAACACTACAGGTTCCATGCAGACAGGATCTCCACACACTATTACAGGCTTCATGCCAACAGTGTCTCCTCACACTGGCACAGGCCACAGTCAAACAGGATCGCCTCATACCAGTTCAGGATCCATGCAGACAGGATCGCCACGAAACAGTACAGGTTCCATGCAGACAGGATCTCAACACACTATTACAAGCTACATGCCAACAGTGTCTCCTCATACCGGCACAGGTTACAGACAAACGGGAACCCTACATACTGGTACAGGCCACATGCAGACTGAGTCTCAACGCACCGGCTCAATGCATACAGGATCTCCACATAAAACAAACACAGGCTACATGCAGACAGGATCCACTGACACTGGTACGGGCTCCATGCAGACAGGATCTCCACATACCAGTATAGGTTCGATGCAAACAGGATCTCCACATACCAGTACAAGTTCGATGCAGACAAGATCTCCGAATACCAGTACTGGTTCCATGCAGACAGGATCTCCACATACCAGTACAGGTTCCATGCAGACAGGATCTCCACATACCAGTACAGGTTCCATGCAGACAGGATCCACAGACACTGGTGCGGGTTCCATGCAGACAGGATCTCCACATACCAGTACAGGTTCAGTGCAGACAGGATTTCCAAATACCAGTACAAGCTACATGCACACAGGATCTCAGCATACAGGTACAGAAAATATGCACAAAGAATCTGCGCGTGCCAGTACAGGCTACATGCACACAGGAACTTCACATACCAGTACAGGCTATATGCACACGGGATCTGCACGTACCAGTACTGGCTACATGCACACAGGATCTGCACACACCGGTACAGGCTACATGCACACAGGATCTCCACATACAAATACAGGAAGTATAATACATACAAGGTCTCCACATAAAACAAACACAGGCTACATGCAGACAGGATCCACTGACACTAATTCGGGTTCCATGCAGACAGGTTCTCCACATACCAGTTCAGTACAGACAGGATCGCCACGAAACGGTACAGGTTCCATGCAGACAGGATCTCAACACACTATTACAGGCTACCTGCCAACAATGTCTCCTCATACTGGCACAGGCTACAGTCAGACAGGACCCCTACCTACTGGTACAGGCCACATGCAGACTGACTCTCAACCTACCGCTAGTGGCTCCATGCATACAGGATCTCAACATAAAACAAATACAGGCTACATGCAAACAGGATCTCCAAATACCAGTACAGGCTACATGCACACAGGATCTGCACGTACCAGTACAGGCTACATGCACACAGGATCTGCACTTACTGGTACAGGCTACATGCACTCAGGACCTGCACAAACAGGTACAGGCTACATCCAAACAGGATCTCCACATACCGGTACAGGCTACAAGCATACAGGATCTGCACATACCGGCACAGGCTTTAGGCATACAGGATCTGCACATACCAGTACAGGCTACATGAACACAGGATTATCACAGACCAGTACAGGCTACATGCACACAGGATCGCAACATACCAATACAGGAAGTATAATGCAGACAGGATCACCACATACCGGTACAGGCTACATGCACACAGGATCTGCACATACCGGTACAGGCTTCATGCACACGGCATCTCCACATACCGATACAGGCTACACGCACACAGGATACGCACATACCGGTACAGACTACATGCACACAGGATCTGCACATACTGGTACAGGCTACATGCACACAGGATCTGCACATACTAGCACAGGCTTTAGGCACACAGGATCTGCACATACCAGTACAGGCTACATGAACACAGGATTATCACAGACCAGTACAGGCTACATGAACACAGGATCATCACAGACCAGAACAGGATACATGCACACAGGACCTTCACATACAGGCTCAGGCTCCTTTCAGACAGGATCTGCACGTACCAGCACAGCCTATATGCAGACAGGTTCTCAACATACCGGTACGGGCTACATGCAAACAGGATCTCAAAATACTGGTACAGGCTACATGAACACAAGATTGCCACATACCAGTACAGGCTACACGCAGACAGGATCTCCACAAACTGGTACAGGCTACACGCATACAGGATCTCCACATACCGGTACAGGCTACATGAACACAGGATCTACACATATCAATACGGGCTCGACGCAGACAGGATTACATCATAGCAGTACAAGCTTCAGTAAAACAAATTCTTTAAATACCGGAACAGGCTACAGTCTTACTGGATTTTCCCATACTGGTAAAAGCTCCATGCAGACAGGGTTATCACAGACCAGCACAAGCTACATTGAAACAATATCTCCACGTAAAGGTACAAGTTCTATGCAGACAGGATCTCCCCATACAAATACAGGCTACATGCAGACTGGATCTCCACAAATCAATAGAGACTCAGCGCAAACTGAATCTCCATTTAATGGTACAGGTTTCATGCAAACAGGATCTCTACGCACCAGTACAGGCTACATGCAGACAGGTTCCAAATATACTGGGACTAGCTACAATCAGGCAGAAACTCCATATACCGGTACTAGCTACATGCAGACTGGATCTTCACAAACTCGCATCGGCTCCACACAGACCAGATCTCAACATACCATCACAGGCATACTGCAGACAGGGTCTCAACATACCAATACAGGCTCGATGCAAACAGAATCTCCACATCCTAGTATAGTTTCCATACTGACAGGATCCTCACATTCCAGTACAGGCTACATGCACACAGAATCTCCACATAGCAGAAAAGGCATAACGCAGACGGGATCTCCACAAACCGGTACAGGCTACATGCACACAGGATCTCCACATACTGGTACAGGTTCCATGCTCACAGGATCTCCACAGACAGGTACAGGCTATATACAAACAGGATCTCGACATACCAGTACAGGCTACATGCACACAGGATCACCACATACCGGTACAGGCTACATGCAGACAGGATCGCCACATACCAATACAGGCTACATACAGACAGGAATTTTACATTCAGGTACAGGCACGATGCACACTGAAACTTCACCAACAGGTAGAAGCTCTATGCACACACGATCTCAACACACCAGTACAGTGTTCATGCAGACAAGATCTTTTTATGCAGGTATAGGCTCAAAACACACAGGTTCTCCACATAACGATACTGACTACATACACACCGGGTCTCAACACACTGGCACAGACTTTAACCACATAGCTTCTTCACTTACCACTACAGGTTCTATTCCGACTCAATCTTTACATACCGGTACTGGCTCTATGCATACTAAAGCCCCTAAAACAGTAACAGGCTACATAAGCACAGGATCAGCCAACACTGGTTCAGGCTCCGTGCGTACTCTATCTCCAAATACTGGCACAGCCTGTAACAGCACTGATTATGAAAATACTGGCACAGGCTCAGTGTATACAGGAACTTCATATACAGGTATAGGCCCCAGGCACACAGGGTCCTCAAATACAGGTACAAGCTCCATGCACACTGCTCCCTCTTATATGGGCACATGCTCCTTGCACACAAGATCCTTAAATACAAACACAGCCTCCTTGCACACAAGAACTCAATATATAGGTACAGGCTCCAGGCCGACTGGATCTCAACAAACCGACAAAGACCTTTTGCACACAGAAACTCCATACACAGGTACAGGCTACATGCACACGGGGTTCCTTGATACAAATATAGGCTCCATGCACACAAGATCTCCACATACTGGTACAGGCTACATGCACACAGTTTTAACGCATACCGGTACAGGCTTTTACACAGGGTCACCAAATTTCGGTGCAAACTCAATACAGACTGAATTTCCCCATACAAGCACAGACTCCATGCAGAAAGGTTCTACCCATACAGGCACAGGCACCATACACACACGGTCTCCACGTACAGGTACAGGCAACACACACACAGGAACTCCAAGTACTGTTACAGGTTTCGTGCAGACTTGGTCTCTAAATACAAGTTCAAGCTACAGGCAAACTGCATCTCTGTATTCCAGTACAGGCACAATGCAGGCAGGATCGATAAAGCCTGTTACAGGGTCCATGCAAACAGGATTTTCACATATCGGTACAGGTTCGATGCTGACAGGATCGCTACAGAATGGTTCAGGCTACATGCAGACAGGATCGCCACGTACCAGTACAGAATCAATGACAGGATTACCACGCACTGGTAAAGGCTACATGCAAACAGAATTTTCACATTCAGCTACAGGCGACATACAGAGAGGACCTTCAAGTTCTGGTACAGTCTCAGTGCAGACGGGATCTCCCAGACAGGTACAAGCTACGTGCAGACCGAATCTCCACCTATTGGTACAGGCTACATGCAAACAGGATCATCACAGAGCCGTACAGCCTACATAAAGACTGGATCTAAAGAGAGTGGTACAGGCTACTTGCAGACAGGATCTCCACAGACTGGTACAGGCTACTTGCAGACAGGTTCTCCACAGACAGGTACAGGCTACATGCACACAGGATCACCACAAGCAGGTACAGGCTTCATGCAAACAGGATATCCACCAACTGGTACTGGCTTCATGCAAACAGGATCTTGACATACTGGAACAGGTTACATGGAGACAGGATCTCCACATACTGGTACAGGCTACATACAGGCAGCGTCATCACAGACCGGTAGGCTACATGCAGACAGGATTATCACTGACCGGTACAAGCTACATGCAGACATGATCATTACAGACCGGTACAGGCTACTTTCAGACGGTATCATCACAGACTGGTACAGGCTACATACAGGCAAGATCATCACAGACTGGTACAGGCTTCACGCAGACAGGATCATCACAGATCAGTATAGGCTACATGCAGACAGAATCATCACGGACCGGCACAGGCTACATGCAAACAGGATCTCCACTTACCGATACGGGCTCCACACACACAGAATCTCAATATACAGGTTCAGAGTTCATGCAAACAGGATCTCCAAATACCGGTATGCGAGCTCTTTGCATAGAATTTTTAATAGGTTCCAAGCACAAATGCTCTCAACATACAGGTAAAGACCCCATGTCATCACATACATACTCGCACTGATTCCAGGCTTATATTTTCCTTGTGCACAGGTAAAGGGTGCACACAAACAAATCTGCTCATACCGGTACACATTCCCTTGATACAGGATCTCGACATACCGATGCAAGTTACATGCAGAAATGGTCTTGTCATAATGGCACAGGTTGTATAAACACAGGCTCTCTACATACAGGCAGTCGCTATGTACATTCACACAGAATCCATGCACGCGGTTATATATATCTCCATACACTGATAAAGGCTTCATGCATTTAGTATCCCAACATAGAGATACAAGCTCAATATCTCCACATACTTAAATTACAAGCCCCATGCAGACAGGGTCTCCAAATATTGTAACAAGCTCCATGTACGCAGAATCTCTACATACCGGTACAGGCTCAATGCACACAGAATCTTGGGGTTTTCCTTTCATTGTAAAACTTGAATTGGTTCTAATGAACTTGACTCTACTTTTGTACCAACAAGCTGTCTTATAAACAAAGATCCTACAAAGATCAGGGCTCCTTATTCACCAACCATTCTAAATTTGATTCTAAGTCTTATTCTATATTTAGAAAGTAACGCCTCTTCTGATTGGCTAAACCATTTGTTTTAGCTAAACAGAAGTTGTGTTACTTTCAAATTTAGAGAGTTCTTGAGAAACCAAAACTAGGAATATCCTTAGAAATAATTTTGGAATACGGGCCCAGTCTAAAAATACACTCTGAATAAACACTAGGTCTAAATACAACTTCTAAATGAAGGCTTTATCTTGAAATGGATTATGACACATATTCGAATCCAGACCAATATCCATGTTGTAACAATGTCATAAATCACTTGTATCAACAGTTAGATCTGGTAAGTGTTTCGTCGTAAAGCATAAAAATTGAGTTTAAGTACACAAAGCTCAGGATTGGTGTTGTTAAAAAAAAACTGTTGTCGATCAGTTCTCGGTCCGATTTTGTGTCGAAAAACTATCTTCGGTCAGTTTCTGTATCTACTTAGAGTTCCCGGTCAGGTTCTCTATCGACACAGTCTTAGGCTAGCTTCTGTATTGACACACAGTCCTCAGTCAGTATCTGTTTCGACACGCAGGTCTTGTATCCAGTGTTTGTACGAAAACACAGTCCTCGGTCAGGTCTCATATCGATACATAGTCTTCAATCAGCTTCTGTATTGACACACAGTCCTCAGTCACCTTCTGTATGGACACACAATCCTCGTTCCGAATCTTTATCGACACAAAGTCTTTGATCAGATTCTATATCAACACACAGTCTTCAGTAAAGTTATGTATCGACACTCAATCCTGCAGGTAGCCACTTTTGAAATTGTTTCGGTAAAGGAAGAAATTGCACGTCGTGCTCACTAGTTTTCTTCATTTGAATCTTAATCCGTGCTGATTTAACTTACTTTACTGGGTGTCTCAAGATACGCCTGCAACGTGTTTGTTTCAGAAGGTCATCAAGCTAATCGTAACTCACAAAATCTATCAGCACAGAATCAGTATTTACCCAAAAATACTGTTATTGGAACAATATCTATTTCACAGGTACATCCCTGACAAGCCATCCACAATCGAGTAGCTGGTTGACAGCAAAGCCGGGAGATCAGACCAACAGTGCAACAGCTTCCTCACAACATACCCAGACTCGGAGTAATACAAACGCGATGACACAATACTCAACTCAGCATACGGGACAAACAGGAAGTGGGACACAGTCCACCCAACAATCGAATATCGTTACACAGTCCACAAATTCAATTCTGACTGGTACGCAGTTTACGCAACAGACTAACATGGGAAGGCAATCCACGGGGCAGCAACAACCAGGCACACAGTCCACGGAACAGTCTCAGACCATTTTAGATTCCACCAGGCTCACACAGACTAGTACACAGAGAACAACGCCGCCATATGTCACTTCACAAACCTCGCAAGTCACATCTGAGGCTGGACAAACAACAGCAGTTCAAAACCCACTTATTGGTGACGACAACGGAATTTCAGAGATAGAGGAAGGTAAGAATCGAGATATTCCTGGCTCCGTATTTACCAACATTTCTAAGTTGTTTTCGTAGTCTTACTCTAGATTAAGAAAGTACTTAACGTAATTTCTGATTTAGTTGAAAAATCATCTGGTTTGGCCAATCAGAAATTGCACCACTTAGAAATTTAAAGAAAAACCTTGAAAATTAGTCTAAGAATGCTTTTAAGAATGGTTGATGTGTAAGGGACCTGGGTCCGTATTCACCAACCATTCTGAATTTCATTCTTAGCCTTAGGCTATATTTAGAAAGTAACACAACTTTTGAAAGGCTTACGACTGAGAATGTTCTTAAGACTGGTTGGTGAATACGGACCCTGGTCTCAGTTTTATCTATTTTCAACGGCCTTAAAGGTGGCCCTTCAGATTTTGGGACGAAAATTTTACAAAAATACAAAAAAATCATCCTTATACTCCCAAAGCCTTTTAATTTTCATTCATAAAACCCCAGTAGTCGAAAACCATCCGACAACAAGAGAAATTAGAGATTTACTACGGCCCAGGTCGACACCGACGGGAAACACGGTCTATTTCTACATGAGCAACTCGCTCATTTACATACCGGAAATACACAGACGAAGCTTCAAACATTATCGTCCGAAGAAGACATTATGGAATATAATTACATGTTTGTTATGTTATGGTATTTAAGCGTCATTAGTCACGTGCCAGTCACTTGACATTCCCACAATGCTTTTTTGATTTTTGGCGCGAAATTTAAAATTACCTTAAGAGGCTACGTAGCCTTTTAAGGGAACACCATCTAAAAAAAATTTTTTTTTTGTAATTTTATGATTCTTAATTATTGATGATTTGTATTGTTTTTTCATATAAATTTCAGTGATATATATATTTTTTAATTTAGTGAGATGTGAAAAATCTAAATACCCACCTTTAACCTATTACTGTAAATATACAAGTTTTTAAGCGCCTATAGAATTGGCATTTGTGGGATACTTTTTGGGGTAAAAATAGGTTCTAGCAATTGCTTCCTTTCCCATAATTTTTTCCAAGTTCTTGAAAAACGATAATTTTCCTTTCCGTTTAAAGTACTCCTTTGTGTATTTTTTTACAGTTTTTGGTGGGTTCAAAAATAGCATGTACAGTAAAGGGTTAACATAGAATGGCATTAAAGTTTGAAATTATAAACAAAATATTACATAAATATTGCTTAAAGACTCAATGGCGGTCAAAAGTAAACGAGTCTGATGTTAAAACGCATTTGAATTAAAACCATTTCATTAAAAAGTATGAAATTATTATGAGGATGACAACCTCCTTTTGTACCGTGGGTTAACGTGTAAGTTGCTAGCCAAAAGATATATATTTTTAAAATCAGGTTGAACGTAAATAAAAGATTGAGCGACTTTGCAACATTTGACCTAGTTTTTTATTATATTTTTCTGCCAGCGACTAACACTTGGACCGACCATACAATAACAGATTGTCATCTTAACAGTAATTTCCATACGTTTAAATGGTATGAAATAAGTTTAATTGCATTTTGACACCCGCTCTGTTTACTTTTGAAAGCTATTAGGACTTTAGATTAGAAGTATATACGGTAATGGACAGGCCTTTTGGGGAAAATAGCAGCAGTTTTGTTTCCTTAAACAACCCTAGAGTCTTTAGTTCGAACCTCGGATGAGTCAAAGATCTCTCCTATGGTTGATGAAAGATTGTGCGACAGAATACAGTTCCCTTCCAGCTTTGAAGATTGTATATATGAGAAATTAGCAATAACCGTGGAAAGTACTACCTGCGTAGTGCTTTTCAAGAAGCTCTATGAATTCAGGGACAGGTTCACTGGTCACCGAAAACTTAATCGAATACTTGTTAAGTTAACAACACTTGTAGGTTATAGCTAAATAGTTAACGGTTTATGAAATATGGTTACAAAACATAGTACGAAATTAAGTTTCGCGTATAAACAACCAATGATTTGGAAACATGTGGACTAGGCTAATCAACATATTGCAAACATATTCAATTTCTGGGTACCCATAAATTTTCATAGCATAGTAAAAATTATTGCTATTTTTTTTCTTACTTTGTCTGTATGTAGACTGGAAAATTGTATTCGTTTTATTCAGCTTGTTTAGGGGTTAATGTTGTTGGTTTTAACATTCTTTAAGACCATGAAATTTCCATCTTTTACAGAAACAACGTCGACAAACGTGGTTCTGGTTAGTGTTAGTGCGGTTGTAGGTGCCTGTGCAGGGGTCGTTATCATCGTTGTGGTGATTGTTAAATTAGCAGCAGTAAACGCAGCAGTTGGCGTAGGGGGTGCCGGGGGTGGTGCTGGTGCATCAGCCGCTGCTGCCTCCCAAGCGCCTCAGATATCCAGCTCTACCAGCGCTCCCCAACCCCCAGGAAACGGACCTTCCCACTCTTCCGTCAACCTACCTTCCTCCAATCCCAATAACCTTCAGCCTTTACAAGGCAACGCGCCACAACTTCCACCGCAAACTAATGGACTCTCCCTACCGAGCCAGACGACGCCTTTAGCGTCAATCGGCGGAAATATTTAAGCCTCCCCCGCCGGGAAAGGCTCCGGATCCTCCGAGTTACCTATCGCCTTCCACAGTGGGACCTACTGTTTATTAGCCCTCTTGTAGAAAAATTATTTTTAGACTTGTCCAATCTAAAACCATTTGCAGTTGCACAAATTCATTGTTTCTGAAGTGATGGAATTTTGTTATGAAACGATAGGAAAAATTGTTGGGAAGGGAGAAAATGCTGGTAATCAGCGTTTTCTCCTTTTCCAACAAAGTTTTTTGAAAGCCGCAATCGTCAGGGTCATTAGAACAGGATTGTTTGGTTGAATGTTAAGGAGGATGACAAAAATTAAAGTTGACATAGTTCGTGAATTTTTGAAAATCTGGTTGAAATTCACATATATTGCAAAGTTAAGCCATGCAATCTATAACTGCACAGATATACGACTTTTAACCTTACATGGACTGCTGTACAAAAACAACAGAGTAGGAACAGGAATAACTGTTTGTAAAAAGCTGTTGTCCCCCTTTTTCCATTAAGTTTTCAATTCCATTCAAAAAGTTAACCCCCTTTCCTTAAAAGGCCCTCTTATTGCCGAGAGTAAACAATACGGGGATCAAATTGCATGCATATTTATATTATAGGGACATTCGCAGGCTAATCCGAGGCGGCACTTTACGTCTACAGTAGATTTTGTTCTTCAGTAGACTTGCGCAAAACAGAGAATTATATAAAAACGGAAAGTGTCGTTTCGGATTAGCCTGCGCGGACTGCACATGCTGATCCGAGACGACGCTTTACGCAAATGTCCGAATGCCCCTTTTCGCGTGTTGCAAGCGCTTTGAAAGTATGGATATCATTATGGGTCTGACAACGTGTTACATATGGTCGGTCAAAGTTAAAGTCGCTGTCAGAAAAATGAATCTTTGGCACTTTACTTTAGTTTTTCAAGTGACGTAATTTCTGTCAAATGGTTCAGCCAATCAGAAATTGCGTTACTTTATCGCTTTAGAATTAGAATAAGTATATAATTTAGAATGGTTAGTGAATACAGACCACGTAATCTATGCATATCTGCAATTGCCGACATGGTACATGTACTAGTATTACTAAAACACTTTCAGAAACTGCACGAAACTATAAACAAACATACAAACAAGTTAGAGCTGTCTCTATATGTGACAGTTGAAAGTTCTCTGATTTCAAGTATTTTGTTAAAAGGAAAAAAACATGTAAAGGCGGCCCGCAACTAGATTTTGTTTCAGTAGATTTCTTTTTTTTTTTTTAATCAAAAGATGGTGATTTATTTTAGCAGTTAACGATTGCTTTTAAAATAAGATACCTGGTTAAAAGAATGACTGGTGCCCATATTTGCAAAATGTGTGAAACTGCTAGTAATTTGGTTATATACTGTCATGTGACTTTTAACCTTTACACTGCAAATTGCGACTTACGTGGCTTTGCAGACAACGTAGATCAAGATCAGACTACATAGGAAATGCAGTCTGATCTTTGATCTTCACCGTCCACTACCTGGTGCTAAACTTTGACCAAGAAACAATAAGGTGGTTTGACACATCTACAAAAAGTATCGACCCATGTCAGCAGGCTGACCTGGCTCGAAACTTTTTGCCATTGGTAAATTTTCTTTATGGTTCAGCCGATTTTGAGACAAAATGGATCCATTTTATGCCACAACTAAATTGGTATAACGCGTTACAGAGATGCGTTAAATCCCCTTTTCCCAGAGTGCCGCCCATTAATGTATTTACCAGGCAGCCCAGGTAAGGTAGTTGGTTCGAGTCCACGTGATATTAATTGGGTGGGGTATGGTGTATCATTCTGAGACTAAGCATTCACATCTATACGATAACTTAGTTACTTGATCAAGATTCTTTCACAAAACATTTTGGGTCTGAATCTAGTTGAAAGCCGCTTTAATTTAACACTTGTTGATTTTTGCTTTAAAAAGCTATTTTTGTTTTTGTTTTAACGTGTGATCGTCAATAAAGCTGTTTTTTTTTTTCGAAATTTTTCTGACTTAATCACGTTAAATGTACATGTACACCGCCTGTATCAGCAGGACGGGCTCCTGCTTTGCTGTGGAGTAAACGTGTAGAATTCGCAATCTGGAACCGTCGGCTTCGATCCTCATTCGAGGCTCTTGTTTTTACGCAGGAGTGTCCTTTGGCAAGACCGTTCATGGCCCTGTCCCAGTGCTTGTGAAACCCAGGACACACATGAATAGGTATGCTGTTGCGGTTTAATTTGATGCATAAATGTGTGTGAAAACGTTGGAAAAAAGTGTGGAAATTATTCATTTCAAGCAATTTTCCCCTTAGTTATAGTGTTTCGAAGACCGTCCATTTCAAGACGAAAACTTTATCTACAGGTTGAAGCATTTCAATCTTTTACCAGAAGACAAAATACATAACTTGTCTAAATTGAAAGCAGTGGCAGCCGACACAAAATATGTCAGCAGCCACTGCTTTCAATATATCGGATGATGATTTTTTTTTTTTTTTTTTTTTTTTTTTTTTAAGAAAAAACATTGAAGAAAAGAAGAAAATGCTGGTTACCAGCATTTTCTCCTTTCCCACAATCTTTTCAAAAGCCCTCTAACTAAGGATCGTGTAGACATGGAAGTGTTTGCTATTGGGTTTGTTCATGTAAATGAAGTGAACATTTGAGTTACTATCTTTCTAATGATTGCCAAGTATCCTTTTATTTTGTTTTGTTTCGTTATTATTGAACTAAAATGAGAATTTTTACACCAAATCTGACAATTTACCGTTTAAATGATAAAATATGGGCATTGAAAAGAACAAGAAAAATATGGTGAAAACTGAGAAAGTGTGGTAGGAAACTAGTCAAATCACTGTTTCATTCAGTAAAGTGTCTTTTTGTACTACGAAAATAATCCCGAGTGATCACGGGATAGGTAATCTCTGGCCATGTTTGTTTCAGAGATTGTCCGCAACAGATTTTTCATCAGAGACAGTATTATGTACTTCTTGGTTTTGGGTTATAACTTTTTCATCAGGATGAGTATCGTCACTGTCAGTTGCAACAGAACCATAGTCATCAGATAAAGTCATTACTTTCTCGAGATTATCTGACGACGAGTAATAACTTGTATCAATATTTTCAGAACAAGCCGTGCGGTCGATGATTATGCCTTGAAATATCCGAGGAAAATACTGCATGCTTCCATTTTCATAGCTATCACCTCTGTGGCATCTCATTCTATCCACTTGTATGTTTCTCCTAGGGTTTTTGCTGAGCATGTGGTATCGCGCCAACATCTTCCCTTGCATACAGCGTAGCATGTATAACTTGGGCAAGTTATTCAAATGTTCTGTATTAAAGACTGAAATATATTCCGACGTCTGAATGCTCTCTGTCAAATTCTTGCTCTTCCTAAAGATGTGACCGAAGACAAACGCAACGATACCGAGACTATAGATAGAGACTGTTATTACAATGAACAACATGGCTCCTTCAGGGTCGTAGTCATTGTCTTTCGTACCAAACTTTGATTCGTTACGAGCAATGGTGAGCGGGACGGACAAAACCACATGTGTTTTATTGGCGTCCAATATATTTCTATGGTCACTATTCTTTATAATATCCATATTTTTCTTTTAACTAAGTCTTCAAAGCACTGATACGTTATCCCTAACGTGTATCAGAGTTAACCATCGGAACTGGTAAAGTCACATGTGTTAAATTAACGTTCAGTATGTTTCATGACTAATTTTCTTTTGCATCAATATCTTCTTTTAATCTAGTTTCGTCATCGTAATTTTTAACATACAACCACTTCTTAATCCTTTACCAAAAAAAAAATGTTTAATTTTCCAAATGAGGAACAGCTGCAGACTACAGTTCAAGTTCAAATTTGATTCATACAATCCAAAGATCTCCGGTGCGTAATGATTCCAAAGTCCATGGACTGGTGCCCTACCTCTCAATAATTGTCAATGCACATGGTCTATTGTATTAAACAAAACAGGGAAACCGGAAGGGAAGGTCAACGGTATTGGCTTAAATTTACCTCTTTTACCCTCTACTATACAACAAAGTTTTGGACTCTTCTAAATTGAAAGCCTTTGCAGGCGACAATTTAAACGTTACTCAAAAGATGGAATTTTTCGTTGACTTTGTGGAAAGTATTTTGGGAAAAGGAGAAAATGCTGGTTCACAAGCATTTCCTCCTTTTCCCAAAATGTTTTTAAAAGCCTTCTTCCTTTGGGTTGTTAAAACACGAGATTGTTTGGAAAAGAGTCTAACCTATGGTGAGACTGCACGAGTATCTTACCTTCTCATAAATGTATGAATAATATATTTCGATGATGAATAAGTTATCATCTTAGTAGAGTCTTAGCCAGCCCTTAGAGTGCCTTTCACCATATTTCATCCTTCATGCAGTTATTCAATTGATTTAACTCCTTACCACACAATCCCTGGTTTTCAGGACCCTGAGGAAGAAGCCTTTTGAAAACTTCGTGGGAAAAGGAGAAAATGCTGGTAACCAGCATTTTCTCCTTTTCTCACAATGTTTTCTACCCTACCCAAAACAAACTTCAATTTTTGAGTCACATTAATTTTGTTGTCTGCAAATGCCTCCAATTTGGACGAGTCTAAAATCTTGTTGTTTGGTAAAGAGTTAAATCCTTACCACACAATCTCGTGATTTGACGACCCTTAGGAAGAAATCTGTTTAGAAAACATTGTGGGAAAACTGGAAAATGCTGGTAATTAGCATTTTCTCTTTTTCCCACAATGTTTTCTACCCTTTCGAAGCAAAAATTGCATCATTGTAGCTACCTTTAATTTGTCATCTGCAAATGCCTTCAGTTTGGACATGTCTATAACTTGTAGAAGACGTAAATCTTTAACTCGGCTGTTTTCGGAGTACTGTCCAAACCCGAATTGGTAGCCTGTTCCCAATCCTCGTATCAACGTCTCAACGTTTATCGGACGGTAAAGGGAGATACAACGAGTACCAGTTTAGTCCTAGCCTTGCTGTTGTCTGCGTCATCGTCGTCGTCATCATCATTTTGATATTTTCTAGTATCTCTGCCATAATTGAATAATATATAATAGGCAAAGCCTAAAGGCGAGCAGCGCTACAAGTTGTTGCTACTTTAATGGTAGTATATCTCCTGATCAAATGCTTACAAATCGTAGAGGGTAGATCGAGATCTATTTCAAATTTTCATAATCTCATGAAGTTAGAAAATAATTGATGTCTTAAATAAGCAAAGTAATTACTGGCAAATCACCAACAAAGAAGACAAATGTAAATGTAAAGAAAAAGACCCCCCCCCCATAAAAGCCCTGGGGTATTTCCTTAATGGGCCAGATAGCCCTGTAAATTTTTGGGGGTTTCGTGCCATTTGATTGTATTGGAGTTCAACGCCAGTTTAACAGTTTAGGTCATTCCATGGCAGTCAGTGCACCTACGCATGTTTCTTGGCTTTAATTCTCACAACCGTACTGGCACAACTTTCTTTCCATGCCACTGACAACTTTTTCTCACGTGCATCAGAGGTGAGAGGCAGCAAAATATCACTGGAAGGAAAGATTGTCCCAACCGGTTATTAAAGCCACAACCACCAGGCCACAAGTTCAGTAGATAAGGTAACCACTAAGCAACCAGGCCGGGCAGATTTCATTCCAGAATTACACAAATGTCATTGTTCCCGCTGGAATTTTTATTTGGGGGTTTTGTACCCCCTACAGTTGAAAAATGGGGGTATAAGAAAAAAAATGGGGGTACAAATTCAGAAAAACAAGTACAACTCTCAATTGTTTTCTTAAATGCCTCTTTCTCTTTCAGGTGAAAGAAACTCATATCTCTCTACTAAGTGAATGTTCATTTTTACATGTAACTAACAGTAGAAGAATTGTTTCGCAAAGTGTTAAGTGTCAAGTGTTAGTCTCATCTTTTCACATGCCTTTTGTACAGCAGAGTTAATGTCGAGGCTTGAGCCACGAAAACTCGGGCAGTCATTTGTTTTAGTATCGTTTTTTTGCAATTGGTTTCTAAATAACCTTGCTTTCATCTGCGACACAATTATCCTCTTTAGTTTCCGTTGTTTAATTTGGCCTGACTTTCTTACGGGAACCCGAATTCTGAAATCCGAAAGCTTCCAAAGTACAGCGTTTCTAAGCCATTTCCAATTTTAGTTTACAGACGAAAGACGTTGACGTCGACAAAACGCTTTTTCATAGACTGCGACAAAGAAAGAACAGATAAATTACGAAAAAAAAAAACGAGTCCCACTCTATAGTGGCATATTTCTGCCACGAGATACGAGATAGCTATCATGATAATTTTACAAAACTATCGCGATAAATTAAAGTTTCCTGGAAATTTTATCTAGATAGTGAAAAGTTTCCTGAAAAAAATATCACGATAAAGTTAGTATTTTAACGCAAAATTTCTCAATCGTGCACGAAGCTGACATGCAAGATAAAATTATCGTGATAGTTCTACCTGTTTCTGGATATCTATAAATAGAAAATTAATCATTTGGATCATTTTTGACTTCACAAGATTGCAGTCAGTAAAAGTTCGAATAATTAAAAATTGTAGCTTAATTGGTAAATTTTGACAAGACTCGAAATGAAAAGAAGTCTGTAAAATCACAAAGACGACTCGAAATGCCTTCTACGAACACTTTAAAACCATTCAGGGAAAAGGAGAATTCATAAGGTTGTAGACGAAGATGTTCCGAATTTATATCTATTTATAGATACCGTGAATGTCAGTTATGGGCACGAAAGCAAAAAAAATCATGATAACAGGTAGAATTATCGCGATATTTTTATCGTGAAAATTTTTATTATCTAGATAATATTTCCAGGAAACTTTGTTTTATCACGATAGTTTTCTGAAATTATCATGATAGCTATCTCGTATCTCGCGGCAGAAATATGCCACCATACCACTCTGCAATTATTTATCACCAAAATAAAGACCGAGTACGACGACCGTGTAAATGTACTAAAAATAGAAAGCTGGAAATCCCATATTTTTCCGATGAATTACATGTTCCGAAAATCGTGTTTAAATAAGCCCTTCTATGCAAGCAACTTCCTTTTTTTTTTTTGAGATCTACGTGTGGTTTTTTTTTTGTGCGTGATTTCACGTATAGGTTTGTCATTTTGAACGTTTTTTATTTCATTTATACGTGTTTCACGTACGATATTGCGTGATCGGGAACTCTGAAATGTATATAAGAATGTGAACTGAGCAATAATGCACATCAGTTGTAGGAGACCGTATTCAAATTAGTATGATGATACCTTATTTGATGGCATAAAAGTAAACAGAGCATATCCATTATTTGAACACCAAAGTCACACCCCTTTTTTTCTTTTTTTTTTTCATTTAACAGTCCAGTGTCTTTTGTTGTATTTACCCTTAACAAAAAAGAAAAATTAATTTGGATAACAAAGCTCTAAAAAAAGCCCCTTCATCACGTGAAATCTTCTGGTAGTACTGATCATAAATGCTGGTTACCAACATTTTCTTCCTTTTCCACAATATTTTCTATACTTTGAGTTCAAGGACACCAGCCATTATGTGAAATATATCTAATTTATCAACTGCAATTGCTTTGAACTTGGACAGGTCATAAATTTTACTGTTTGGCAAAAGGTTAATTTATCATTGGACCTGTTTGACAGAATGGATAGACAGACAAACAGACTGACCAATGGATTGATGGAATTTTTGTACTTGAAGTAATATTGCCATACTGATTTCTAGGGCTATGAATTTTTTACAACCTTTGATTATCAAAGCAAACAGTTTATCGAAACATTTTCATCTTTTTACTATCAGGCATTTACAAAATAAGACAAAGTCAGAGTACAATTTTAGTTTTATTACCATTTATAGGTTCTGGTCCAAATGGCACCTGGCAAAGAGTTTCGGTTTGTCTTCGGCGGCTAAGTGCTTGAATGAGTAATTAGGTCCTGGGTTTGATCTTCACCCAAGATGTTTCACTTTTATGGGAGTGCCTTTAGGCAATGCAAGGTGCATCCCAAGCATAGACTACTTATTAAACCAATAAGAATACATTATAAAGTGAGCTGTCAGTCTGATGGTAAGACTGAAATGCTTTGAAAGGAGAGTAGAACACCAATCAATCAGTCCTAGTTTCAAAAGTGATAGGGCCAAAAGAGGCTGATTAAAAATTATGGTCGTTTTTTTTAATCGTTATCTGACATTGGTATTTGACATGAAATCTTGACTTCTTAGTCGTAGTTGGATAACATAAAGTATTTCTTAATTAAAGTTATGAACAACTTTATACATTTTACTTGCATGGATCAAGGGAAAAGGCACAGACTGAGAGGTTTCAGAGGTTTAAGTTTGTAAATATCATTTGTATGGAGTTATATGCTACTTTTCACAGCAGTTCAGCTTACTTATTGTTATTGATTATATCTTCTCTTTGAAAGTTTCAACAAGTGCTGGTCTGTGTTTATGGGGCCTTGCTCAAAGGTAATTCCACATCACTGACAGTGCAATCTGGGGTTAACATAGGATTTCCTGATAACAAACCCTTCACCTAGTCCTAAGGCATATAGATGCAGATCACCTCAGAGATACATTATGGTCACCTACAAAAACAAATCTGCAGAAAAAATATTTCAATTACCTTCAAGTCCTTGTCGTTACTTTACCAAAAATCTTTTCTTATCATATGGGTACTTTTTTATGTTTATGCAGCTAATGGTTTTGCTAGGATGTAATAAAATTAGATTTGTTAAAATCCTAAGTAAAACAGGAGTGTTAAAAAGGCATTACACCAGATTTTGTTTTGGGAAGTTATAAATATCTTATTCATAAACTAATAAACAATATTATTCTGCAAAAAAAGTGTTTAGACCAGAATATTATTTCAAGAGACAATACATAAAGGAATATCCCTTTTTAGTTTTCATTTTTTAAGACTCATCTTGTGACAGGGTAGTCTTGGTAATCATTTTACAGGGAATGAATTTGAGCCCTGGTGCTAACAATTTTGGTGATGCCTTTTTTTCTCACATTGCCCACACTGAGAGTACACTTATTTCCTGGAGATGTATCTTACCAACTAACAATTTAAGCATTAAAAGCAAACACCTTGAACAAAATTTTTGGCTCAAAATCTAGTTTTATGCAGCTATAACCAGAATACAGTGCAGAACAGGCTGGGGAAAAACTTTTTCAGTCTGTAGACAGCTATCCTTAATTCAAGAATGTTTTAGCAATAACATCTAAGAATTTCCACCAGTCCAACAGTGTAGACCCTATTTTAGAAAAAAAATATGTGAATTCAACTACAGCTTGTACAAAACTTGATGTTGTATGCAATAAAAATGAAATACAGATTTTAAAAAAAAGCAAGTCGTAAAAGCAAATTATAGGATTTACAACCAGCATAATTTGGCAGCTAATTCACACAAAGAAGGAAACATAGATCTACCCTTTTGCTCCTAACAGAAAAGAAGGAAAAGGAAATTTGACTCTTAATCTAGATCAGAATCGACTTTTGTTAAATTCGTTGAAAATACAATGCAAATGACATGCCAAACAATCTGTCAAATATCTACATCTACGAAGATAAACAGACTTAACAAGTTTGCTCGGACCGAGTTGATCTGGGGACGAGTGATATACTGCCCGAGTTTTATCGCTTTCTTTACAGAATAAAACTTCCTGTAAAAAAAATCAGAAAACGTCATAGCGAGCAGCGCACAAGAGGCGTCGCGGAGCGACGCCTCGCGTAAGCGAGAGCTTATTGGTAGAGATGGTGTCAAAAATGTACATACCTTATGCCTCTGAAAAAGTGGTGGAGCGGAAGTAGATTTTTCAAATATGGCGGACGGAAGTGACGTGCAAGACTGGCTCTGAGAGCGTTTCTGTCCTATAATTCCTTACACCCTTGCCAATCACGTGATTTGAAACAGTGTTCCAGTCTACAAGCGAGACCCTCGCGAGATCTGGTCAAATACGAAGGAACTCGGGCTTTTCCGTATCTGTCTGAGGTACGGAAAATTCCGAATACAGAAATAAACATTACGGGAATTAATAAAGCAGTTGAACCATTTCGGGTGAGCCAATCGATCTTTTGCTTTCATGTTTTTTCGCGCTCCTGCTTTTGAAAATTTGTTCATGTTTCATTCGGACGTTTTCCCCAATTTTAAAGTCTTGTCCGGTAAAGAAAGCGAAACAACTCGGCCAGTACTAACAAAAAACTATTCTCATCGAGATCTAGATTATGTACAACTGCTTAAAAAAGCTATATTTTTTTTCAGTTTAAAACAAAATGTAACAAAAAACTATTCTCATCGAGATCTAGATTATGTACAACTGCTTAAAAAAGTTATTTTTTTTTCAGTTCAAAACAAAATGGTCAACTCGCAGCAATGATTTTTCTTCATTATCTTTTAACAGAGGGAATTTGGTTTCTTTTATACCTTTTTGTTTTGTTCTGAATTGGATCTAGATGACATAATTATCATTGTTATAAAATCTAAAACTGATCAAACTCTGTCACCATTCACTTTGATGTTTTTGACAGTATAGATCTAGATTTCACTTTGCATAGAATATGATTTTTTGTGCAACCTGTTGTTGTACCCACACACGTAATATTTTCTAAAATTGGGTCTACATTGTGGGAACTCCTCTAATGTTATTTCTGAGAGATTTTTACCTCTATGATAACTGTCTTTTCAACAGACCATAACATTTCTAACTGTAGCAGTTAATGATGTGTCAAACTAGATTTTAAGCAAATATTCTTGTTCAAGAAGTTTGATAATTTACATTACTTTGAAACAACAGTGGCCAGGGTGAGAAAAAAAGACACCACCAAGATTGTCAGCACCAGGGCTCAAACTAATTACCAATCAAATGATTGCTTCTACAGAATGTCTTCATTGACTGAACTATTCCTAATCATTCCTGATCATCCAATTTATGGTATATGTCGGGCATGTTGAAATGTACTAGTATTTAGAACTACCATGTTACACACGGAATCATAAGTTTAAACATTTAAATGTAAAAAAAAAGGGATATTCCCCTACGTATTTTCTCTAGCAATGATATTTTAGTCTTAAGGCTTCTTTTTGCAGAATAATATTGATTATCAATTTTGTAAAGTTATTTTGGACTTCCCAAAACAAAATCTGGTGTTGTGCTTTTTTTACCCATTTTAATCTGCTTTCAACAAATTTCAGCTTATTTCATCCATGCAAAACCATCAGCTGCATAGTCATCAAAAAACATACCAGCTTGATGACCTGACTGTTAAGAGTAAATTTATGGCAAAGTAACGGCAAAGACTTGGGAGCCACTGAAATATCTTTTATGCAGACTTGTTTTTGTGGGTAACTGTAATTTATTCCTAGGTCAAGGCAAAGGGTTTGTTTTCTTGAAATCCTGTTTCAAAACCTGATTGCCCTGCCAGTTATGTAAGAATATTCTTGAGCAAGGCACACCATAGCCACAGGCTAGCACTGGTTGAAACATGACTAAGTAAAGATGTTAATGACATTACTTAAGCTGAATTGCAATGGAAAGCAACATAAAACTCCATTCAAACAAATAATTACAAAGATTTAGATCTACAAACCTAAATATCTGAAAATTCCTAATCTTTCCTAGATCTATCTCCCTATATCCATGCATGTAAATCGTTTGTTGTTCATAACTTTAACTGGGAAATACAAATACTGTGTTGTCAAACAATGACTACATGGATATGTATTCAGTTTAAATGCCAATGTCAGATAATGATTAGGACCATGATATTTAACCATCCTCTTTTGGCCTTATCCTTTTTGAAACTAGGACTTTTTTGGATTGATCAATTGGTGTTGTACTCCCCTTTCAAAGTCATTTCACTCGTATCAAGCTGACAGCTCACTTTATATATTTTCCTTGGTTTAACAAGCAGTCCATGTTTTGGATGTAGCTTGTCTAACCCATAGAAACCCCCATACACGTAAAACATTATCTTGGATGAGGATCAAACCCAGGACCTTAAGATTACTAATTCAACACCTTAAGCACTAAGCCACCCAAGACAACCTGTTTCTTGACATCTATAAATACTTAATTCACCATTTGGATGAACTCGCTAGTTTTTGACTTCACAAGATGGCAGTAAGTTATAATTCGAATTATTTACAATTGTGGCTTAATTGTTAAATATTGACTACACATGAAATGAACTGAAGTCTGTTAAACACAAAGACGACTCGAAATGCCTCTTACAAGCAATTTTAAAACCATTCAGGGGAAAGGAGAATTCATAAGTTGAAAACGAAGATATTCTGAAACCGTATCTAATTATAAATACCATGAATGTCAGTTGTAGGCATGAACGTAAAAAATCGTGATAACACTGAGAATTATCAGCTATTTTTACCGTGAATGTTTTTATTATTTAGATAATATTTCCAGGACAGTTTGTTTTATCGCGGTAGTTCTCTCAAACTATTGCAATAGTTATCTTGTATCTTGTGGCAGAAATATGCCACCGTACGGTTAAATACCAGAAAATGGTGCAAATTTTGTGCTCAGATAATAGATGTGATTTGCAATATGTTACTCTGTTTACTGTTATGCTGTCAAATACGACATCACCATACTAATTTGAATATGACCCCATACAATGGATGGGCATTATTGATCAATTCACATTCCTTAATACCTTTGCCTAATTCTTGTCCGGCCAGGTAGCTCAGTAGTTCGTCATCGTCTGTGTGCCTGACCCATGACCTGCTGGTTGCGGATCCGATACCCAGTTGAGGCAAACTTTCTTTCCAGCAACTTTTAGCCTCTCACATCTGATGCATTCGAGAAAAGTAGTCAATAGCTTGAAAGAAAGTTGAGTCAGTAATGGTGTCAGAAAGACAGGAAACACCCCAGGGTTGGTACTTTTTTTGTGGGGTGAGGGCGAGGGGATTCTTAATATTCTTTTCGTTTGTCTTTCTTTTTTTCCTTGTGGTTTACCTGCAGTTGCTTTGCTTTGGTGAGATTATAAAAATCTGAGATAGATCTAGATTTACTCCCTATATAATTTGTAGGCGTTTGATTAGGAGATTTACTTCTATCAAAGTAGCAAACACTTGTAGCGCTGCTCGGCTGTAGGCTTTGCCTATATTCATATTAATGAAATATGAACGAAGTTTTTCATCGGCAAGGGCGCGAAAAAACTTTAAAGAAAAGATCGACTGGCTCACGCTTAATGGTTCAGCTGATTTCTGTATTCGGAAAATTCCGTACTTCGGACAGATACGGAAAAGCTGAGTTCCTTCTTATTTGATAAGATCTCGCAAGGGTCTCGTTTGTAGACTGCATCACTGTTTCAAATCACGGAAAATCGAAGGAAAGAAACGCTCTTTTACGTCACATCCGTCCGCCATGTTTGAATTTGTAAAAATGTACTTCCGGTCCAGACAGGTTTTCGAAGTCAACAGGTATTTAACATTTTTACCAGAATCTCTACCAATAAGCTCTCGCTATAATTTCTTCGAAATTGGATTCGTCTAATCAAAATGGAAACCTATACCAAAAGGGCAGATAACCCTAAAAAATGATACAGTTATCCCCCTGTTGTGTTGCTACTTAGAATGTTCAGGAAAAAAGCAAGGGAAGTTGAGCGTTGGTTTCCGTATGTGGTGCTCATGTTTCGTCTTGAAGCAGCCAGTTTCAAAAATGTGAGCAATTTCTTCCGTTGCCACATTTGTTTCCATATTAATTTATGTATTACGCCGAATTCATATCCATTATCCGTTGTTTATAGTCTTTGAATGTTTTAACTCTTTCCGATAAAATTTTGGACTTGTCCAAATTCAAAGCGTTTGCAGACGACAAATTAAATGTTACACACAATATGTAATTGTCTATTTAAGGGTAGGAAAAAAATTGTTGGAAAAGGAGAAAAATGCTGGTAAGCAAAATTTATACTTTTTCGAGAATGTCACAAAAGCCTCATTCCTCGGGATCCTTAAAAGTCGTGATTGTTTGGAAATGGGTGTAAATGGTCTTCTCGAGAGCTCTTTTAGGGTATTATAAGTTGATGAAACTATAAACTCAAACCGAGAGGAAGGAAAAATGATATCCATGTATAAGATTAGAATCATCACCAGCAAATAGCTTATGAGACAAAGCTACTAGCTAGGGTTCCCGTCCGATCATTTTTCCTTTTATATCGTCTGACGTTACTTTGTCAAAAATAATGTATTAATTACGGACCGGATAAACAGTTTTGCCATAGATCTTTTTAGGCCGTGAAAGGAGACTGCTATAAAGAGTGAATTAAGAAATATTACCGCTATGATCAAAACTCATAAATTCTAACACACACATGCAGAAAAAGTGATGTCCCACTAGAAAAAATGAATCGAAATGAGCAATTTCGCCTTTAACTCTCTCGGCGAAAAATACATTGTGAGCAATTCTATGTGAAAAGGGGGCTTAATGCAACTGCAAAAAACTCTCGACTCGAGTCAGTCTGCGCAGTCCGCGCAGGCTGACGCGAGTCGATACTTTTTTGCTATTAGTCAGTTTTTTTGCATGGCAAAGGACCAGTCTTCCTCATGATTCAGTCGCTTGTTAAATAGATTTTATGGATCCATAATGATATGATGACATTCTTGGTACGATGCATTGAGATGTATTAAACCTCCATTTGCCAGAACATGGTTTGTATATAAGTTCAAGGTATCTCTTTCGACGGCTCAAATACAATCTGCTAAACTCAGAAAGATTCATATTTAATAAGAATGACTTATACAAGTGGACAGTAGAGATCCAAGATAAGACTGCACGTTTTATGCAGTCTGGTCTTGATCCATACCGTCAGCAAAAGCTCCTGTTATCGCCTATAGGGATGAAACAGTTGACCATGATCTTTCTAATACAGATCAGCTGCAAAACGCCATACTATCGTCTGCAAATCGAAACAAAAGTAAGGCATTAACTAAAGGTTGGATTCTTCATTCATTGCCCCCAGGCTGCCAATTCTCTCTTACATTATTTATGAAAGGTGATATAAGTTTATGGTGGATGGAATATTGCATTTCGGGTGGTTCCTTTACTAATCATGTGTGCAAAATTTTATGTTGCCCAGTCTTCTTGGCATCCTGTATGACAATTCTCAGCAACCAGACGTCAGCAACCCTGGTGTGAAACATCCTTGGTAACAAAGGTATAAAACATCCTCTGTACCCAGACGTTAAACAGCCTCGCCAACCCCGGTGTGAAACTTTCCCGGTAACAAAGATGTTTAACAACCTCTTTACCCAGACGTTAACAGTCTCGCCAGCCGGGTGTGATACTTCCTTAGTAACAAAGGTATTAAACATCCTCTGTACCCAGACGTTAAACAGCCTCGCCAACCCCGGTGTTAAACTTTCTCGGTAACAAAGATGTTTAACATCCTCTGTACCCAGACGTTAAACAGTCTCAGCAACCCCGGTGTTAAAGTTTCTCGGTAACAAATATGTTTAACATCCTCTGTACCCAAACGTTAAACAGCCTCGGCAACCCCGGTGTTAAACTTTCTCGGTAACAAAGATGTTTAAAATCCTCTGTACCCAAACGTTAAACAACCTCGGTGTTAAACTTTCTCGGTAACAAATATGTTTAACATCCTCTGTACCCAGATGTTAGACAGCCTCACAAACCCCGATGTTAAACTTTCTCGGTAACAAAGGTATAAAACATCCTCTGTACCCAGACGTTAAACAGCCTCGCCAACCCCGGTGTCCTTGACAACCATGAAATTTCTTTAGTCATACGAGGCCTATTTAGCATTTTTAGTGTATGCGCAAGAACATAGGCTTTTGGGAATGTCACATGATTGACAACATGCGTAGACCATAAACTCGTCCCGGTTGTGCATCATAATTTTCGCTGAGTATGGGAAGGTTGCAAATCTACGATTATAACGGGTAGACTTAAATAATTACAATAACGTCATGTGTCTTGTTCAGGCCAGCCTGCATAGCTCAATTGGTAGAGCGTAGGACTCATGGACGTGATGTTTCGGGTCACTTGAGAGTATGGGTTCCATTCCCACAGCTGGCCATCTAAAATTAAACCGAGGTCTCGCGTGACGGTGCTATACACCGAGCACGTTAAAGAACCAGGCGTAACTTAATTAGGATGGGTTTCGTCCTGTATCTGCACTATCCCCCGTAACAACACCAACAGCCTTCAGGGGGGCGTCGCCCGTATGGGCAACTGGTGACGACGATAAATAAACGCAAATTCATCCAATGTCTTGTCTAGAAATAGACAGAGTTTCGGATTGCAAAACGACTTCCCCATCATTAAAGGTCAGGCATGGGTAAAAGAGCACAGCTATATCTGTACCCTCAAAAATTTAATACCATTAAATTTTGGCCAGTCTAACCGAGTCAGATTTTTGCGTTTGGCTTTCTTTTAATTATCGTTTATAAGTAAATAACCAATCTATTTCAATAACAAAGGTAATAAGTGATAGCTTTCCTTTTTTAACAAATATACAGGTACGTATATAAAATATATAAAAGACATGAGTTGAAACAAATATTCGTCGGTTGAAAGGAAGCGAGTAATTATTATAAGGGGTTTAACGCATCTACAATAAGTATCGACTCATGCGACCCGCGCAGGCTGACGTTGGTCGACACTTCTTTCTATTTTTAAGTTTTCTGCAAGTTCAAGTTCAAGGACAAGTCTACTGCATGACTCAGTCGGTTGTTAGACAAAATGGATTTTGTTTATCCATATTCATGCAATGACTTGCTTGGTATAATGCATCGCAAAGATGCATAAAAGCCCCTTTTCCGAGAGCATGGCTCATATTTATGTTTCAAACCTTTGCTAGAATTATTTCCCATACCTCAACTTAACTCTTATCTTAATTGCTAAATAAAATACATGAAACTTTAAAGCCGATAGTAAACACCCAAGTTTTCATATTTCAAAGCTCTTTTTGGAGGAGAGAAATCTCCTTATCGGACAGTGTAGATCCATGATCAGACTGCACGTTCTGTGCAGTCTGATCTTGATCTACACTATCCGCAAAAGGTCAGTGAGCGCTTAGCAGCCTAAGGGTTAAACACTAAAATTTGACTTTGCTACTGGATGTAACTGCCTAGTATCTTTAGTCTTACAAGGGGGTATTCTCGGTATTCTACACAATACTTTCAATTACTGAAAAAAAAAGATGTTAAAGTAACAATAGCCGCCAAAGTAAACAATATTAGTGTTAAAATGCATTTCAATTTAAATCATACTGATATTTAAATCTGAAGTATGGATGACAATCTGAACTAATGTACGGTCGGAAGCCAAATTTTCGGTGTGTCTAAGGACCAGTCTACGTCATGATTAAGTCGTTTTTTACAAAAAGTGGATATTATGGATCCATAAGTATGTGATGACTGGCTTGGTATCATGAATCACGGAGATGCATTAAGCCCCCTTTTGCCAGAGCATAGCTCATATTTATTGCACAGAGGCAGGGGTGAGACAACTTGGTCAAGCTCCCTACTAAGTGTGTGTGTGTGAGAGAGAGAGGGGAGAGAGAGAGAGAGAGAGAGAAAGAGAGAGAGAGAGAGAGAGAGAGAGAGAGAGATTCTATTGTACAGGGGTAGCCGTTTTCCTTTCAAACCTTCCGGTTTCTGTATGCTCCCAAACAGCAGCTATTTTCTCCTTTTCCGACAATAATTTTTACCCTGTCAGTGACAAATTCCACTACTTGTCGTCTGCAAATGCTTTCTATTTCGACTAGTCTAAAATTTTGTTATTTGGTAGAGTTTATCCGTGAGAGTGCTGTAATGTTGGTTTTGCAGACAATGTCGATCAAGATAAGACTTTACAGCTTGTGCAAATTGATCTTTGCTCTACACTTATGGCTACTTTGTAATATATTCATGGAACAAGAAAGAAGCCGCGATATAGCGATAGATAGATAGACAGGGAGATTTCCCGATTGAAAACGTGCCTTTCATTGATACAGCGTTCGAATGGGGTAACCCTTAACCCTTAGGCTGCTAAGCGCGACTCACTGACCTTTTTTGCGGACAGTGTAGATCAATGATCAGAATGCACAGAACGTATAGTCTGCTCTTGGATCTACAATGTTAGATACAGAGATAATTTCCCCTAAAATATTTATTTGAAATATCAACATTTGGGTTTTTACTATCGGCTTGAAAGTTTTATTTCAGTTATTTAACAGGATAAGGGTTAAGGCGCCAAATTAACAAACATTTTAAGTCAGGGAAAAACACGTAAATAATTGCTGTGTTTAAAGGTGTTTTTCTTTTGTCAAAATGTGTGTGGAAAGTGGCCAGTTAAGAGCTTAGACCAGACAGCACTTTCTGTGAAGTCGGGTCTTAATGTAATTGATCTTTGATATCAAATTCATTAAGCCAGGAAGATCTTATTTTGGACTTAACCTCCCCATTTATCTTTGACCAAAACCGCATCTATGTTGTTATATCTACTGATGGTTCTTTGTAATATTCTAATTTTAGAAATAATTTAATTGCACACAGTCATGACATTGTTGAAATTCTTTTGAAATTGTCTTGCTGGAGAAGGACCAATTTGAAGTTGATACGAGTAGAACTCTTGGCCCTACCCTATTTCACGAAGAAAAAAAATGATGTTTAATGTTCTGTCAAATACTTTGAATTTTATATGAGCCATGCTCTGTGAAAAGAGGGGTTAATGCATCTGCAAAATGCATCAACCTAGGTCAGCCTGTGTAGTCCAATCCAGACTACAGCCTCTGCAGTCAATCTTCTGCAGCTGAAAGGACCAGTGTACATCATAATTCAGTCTATTGTTACACAAAACGGACTTTATGGATCCACGATCATGTAATGACTTGCTTGGTATCATGCATTACGGAGATGCATTAAGTCCCCTTTAGCCAGAGTATGACTCGTATATAAGTTGACAATATTAGTTTTCTCTGCCAAGGAATGCTGTTGTTTCTGTAAAAATGACAGCCAACTAGATCTTTAACTTTGTGTAAAAAAGACACATTTTTAGGGAAAACTTGTGAGCAAGATTTGTGTAAAAATGTGCTTGTTTCAATTGTTTAATGCATAAAAGCGTGCAAAAACATGTGGCAAAACGAGAAATTGCCCTCGCATGTCATTTCCTCATTTGCCACAATGTTCCTTTATGTGATCAGCAAGACTTAAAAGCATCTAGCCATATAGTCATATCTGTTAATTTCTCTTGCAATATTTTTCAATTTCCATTTTTTCTCCCCAATTCCAATTTATTTATGTAGTATTTAGGCCCCTGGCCTATTTACAATTACATAATCTACAATTTATATACAGTGAGTGATGTTTATTATTGTAAGTACATTATACTGTCAGTAATTTTTACCGCAGATTTCCTTGTTTTTATGATTCTGATGGTGAAAGTATATGAAAACATCATGGGAAAAGGAGAACATGAATGCTGGTGACCAGCACTTTCTTTGTGTCTCAAAATGCTCTCTACTCACCTTCAAAGAAACATTCCACCACTTGTATTCATGTAATAAAACAATGCAATTTTAGATTAACTTTTGTAAGTAACAATTTTTTGACAAAATTATTGGTCTAATGCAGTTATAACATACATAAATATCAGTTGTGAGTAAATAAAATTTGCACACTTTGTTTGTATTGGAGATTAACGCCGTTTTAACAGCTTAGGTCATATCACAGCGGTCAGTACATCTATCCACATGTTTCCTGGCTTTCTCACACTGGTACTGGCACAACTTTCTTTCCAAGTCACTGATTACTTTTTCACATGCATCAGGGGTGAGAGGCGAAAAATCGCTGGAATGAAAGTTTGCCTCAACCTGGTTTCAAACTTACAACCACCATGTCACGAGTCAGATACACTAACCACTGAGCTACCTGGGTGGGCTGGAATTTGTATAATTCTGACTTTCTGTTGTAGATCTGCCGAATCATACCATGTTTTCCAACATTTACTATTATCATAATTATGCTAATGGTAAACTATGCAGCTGGCATTAGAAGGCATGTGCAATACAGTTTGATTTTGGACTTAAACTACCAAATATCTTTAGAGATATCCTGGTAAACAGACTACAGGCAGCCTAACCCAAACTCTGTTGTGATTTCAACCTTGAAAAAGGCCACTGTTAAGAACAATGTGAGAAAACGCAGATTAAAAAAAAACTGTAAAGTGTTAACCAACAATTTATACATATCCAAAAATTTTCTAGCCTTTCGCATATAAATCTTTAGAGTCACATATAATTGAGTGGCATCCTGACAAAAGGGGGCTGAATGCATCTCAGTGATGCATTATACCAAGCATGCCATCACATAATTAGGGATCCATAAAATCCACTTTGTCTCATAACAGAGTGTCTCATAATGTAGAATGGTCCTTGGACTTGCAGAAAATTGACCAATAGCAAAAAGTTTTGATGCAGTCCGTGCAGGCTAATATGGGTCGATACGTTTTGCAGGTGCATTAGATATTTCGACCAACTTTTCACAGAGCATGGCTCAATTTGTTGCCTGAAAATACTTTTATATGGACAGTTCTGAAATTTGTTGTTCTCATTAAGAGATAACAGTACTTTGTTCCATTTTTCTACCCTTTAATTATATATTTTATGACTTTTCAGATGTCAACATGGACTAGACAACGCTCTGTTACAGCTTGAAGATAGAGGTGGGTTGAATTCATCATTCAGTTTTTCTTTGCTAGGATGAAACCATTCTTATCATAACTCAGACCAGGTGGGTTCTGACAAGAAAGGTTTCAAGTTTTTCAATTTAAATCCATGCTATGAAGGTGCTTTGTCTCGTATATACATTTCATATAAAATATACATTTCATATAAAATTTGCAGTCAGTTTTTGTCTATATATGTCTTACCATTATTTGAATGTGCTTTGTCTCATGTATTTACGTTTCATAAAAATTCAGGATATTTTTTATTGTATTTGTCTTGACCATGCTTTGAAAATGCTTGTGGTTTATGTATAACTTATGACAGGTATAGTAAGTTTTTGATAATGGGTTTTCTTTCTTTCATGTTTGTGTTGTAATATGATATAAATGTTGGTTATTGTTTGTATTTGTCTCGTATATTTGCTTGAAACTTGCTTTTTTTCTTATATGTATTATATCAAAATTTTGGTAAGTTTTGGATTATATATTATTTGTCTAACAACTCCTTTAATTTAATCCATTTCTTTATTATATTTCTTACGTAAAATATATATCAGGTAATGATTGCATTTGTTTACTAACCATGTCCTGTTTTTTGTAGTTATATTTCTTTATTGTGTTTCTTATGTTATGTAGATTTCAGGTAGTGCTTATATTTTATTTCTAACCATGTCTTGTTTCGCCGTAGGATTACTTCTTTGTTGTGTTTCTTATGTAATATAGACATCACATAATGTTTGTATTCATTTACTGACCATTTCTTGGTTTTTGTAGCTTTATTTCTATATTGTATTCCTTATGTAATATAGATTTCAGGTAGTGTTTGTATTCAATTTCTAACCATGTCTTATTTTTTTTTTGTAGCTTTATTTCTTTATTGTGTTTCTTATGTAATTTTGACATTACGTAATGTTTTTATTTGTTTACTAACCATGTCCTGTTTTTTATAGCTTTAATTCTTTATTGTGTTTCTTGTGTAATGTAGATTTCAGGTAGTGCTAATATTTGATTTCTAACCATGTCTTGTTTCGTTGTAGGATTACTTCTTTATTGTGTTTCTTATGTAATATAGATTTCAGGTGTTGTTTGTATTCATTTTCTAACCATGTCTTGTTTTTTTGTAGCTTCATTTCTTTATTGTGTTACTTATGTTATACAGATTTCAGGTAATGTTTGTACTTGTTTTCTAACCATGTCTTGTTTTTTGTAGGATTACTTCTTTATTGTGTTTCTTATGTAATACATAGATTTCAGGTATATTAGTGTTAGTTTTCTAATCATGTCTTGTTTCTTTTTTTTTTTTTTTTTTTGAAGCTTTACTTCTTTATTGTATTTTTTATGTAACATAGATTTAGGTCTTTATTGTGTTTGTTATGTAATATAGATTTCAGGTGTTGTTTGTATTCATTTTCTAACCATGTGTTGTTTTACTTTTTTATTTAGTGTATGTATTTGTTTTCTAACCATGTCTTGTTTTTTTTCTTTGTAGCTTTCCTTCTCGATTGTATTTCTTATGCTTTCTTATGCAGTCTTAGCAGTCTATTGGTTAAATGCGATTATAACGTTTTTTTTTTTTTTTCTTTTTAATTTGCTAAAGAATCACATATAGTTGGTCACCAACAGTTTTAAAAGCACTATGACATCAGTTGAAATTGCTCATATTCAGCAATTTGCCATTTGTCGTGATTCTTTCTACCACAAATATGGGAGCATATTAATTGAGCCATGTTTTGGCAATTGGGGGTTTAATGCATCTCCGTGATGCATGATACCAATCAAGACATCACATAATTTTGGATCCATAATAGCCATTTTTTTTTTAACAACCAACTTAAACCTGGGGCTGATTGGTCCTTGGACATACAGAAAACTGACCAATAGAGAAGACTACGCTGGCTGATCTGGGTCGACACGTTTCGCAGTTGCATTAAGCCCTTTCACAGAGCATGGTTCATTTATTTGAGCGGTTTTTGCTCATTCTATTTATTACAGTGACTGTCTCGATTGCCGGTCGAATGTCCCTAGATTGCGAAAAATCCAAAGCGTTAACCACAAAAGCATTAACCACAAAACGAATGACTTCGCTAATAGATTTAAATTGATACAGACTCTGAATATAGGAGGTAAAGGGAATAATACGCGCTACTTCTCCTATACCAATGACTTAAAAAGGTAGCCTAGCTACTGCTTAATTATCATTTATTAGTTAGGTTCAATAGATTTTGTTATTTAAACAGCCTAGCATTACAAATACTATTTAATATTATGAATAGGTTAAAACTGTTACAGAAAATTCTGAATTTCAAACCTAGCCAAAAAACATCTCAGTCTATCTCGTGGCTAGTGCTAAAGGTTTATAATATGAACGAAACATATTTACAATTGTATAAAAGAAAATGAACTTTGCCAAAAGTCTATCTCAGTTTCAACAGCCTATTAGTGAAATCTATGGATGGTTATTCAAATTGACACTGTCTGCGTCATGTATAACTTTAATATGATAAAGGCAAAACCTCAATTCGAGCGACGTGAATGATTTGTTGAACAAATAGATCTACATGGTAATTCAAATGATGAGCTAGATTTTGCAATCATAGGGTTTTGAATGCCAGAAATGATTTTGTTAAAAGTAGAATACATTCTTCTTTCGTAGATGCATACATGGGAAAGAGGGCGAACGGTCCCGGATTCTCTTAGCAAAATACAGTTCCCCGACAATTTTTGTTAGTCTAAGTTCAGAGTCATGTAACTTAGAAATATTATTGGTTCACATACTTTTAAAGAATATTTTATGGAGAAATTTTTTCACTGCATGTAGATCTGGATTAAAAAAAAAAGGGGGGGGGGGAGAAATTCGCGGTCACATTTTCATATTGCATGTAAAAGGGAGACGGGGGGAATACACTTTTTAGCGGATTTGCTATATAGCAAATCCGCTTACTGTGATCGTTTTGGCCGGAACCAAATACATCATGCGTAACGACGCATGCGCGCTCACTTTCAGTTTTGCATAGCTGGCGTAGGGACGAACAAGGCAGACCTACAAATGATATTCAGCTCTGACTTTGAACAAATCATACAAATTATGTTTGATTTCTTTATCGAAATTTCGTCAAAACTACAAAAATTGTCAGTTTGAAATACTCTAAATACTTAAACAAAGTTTGGGTTTTTTTTCATTAAATATTGCCATTAATACGTATGAACATTGTTTATACAGACTGCCCCCATTTTCATTCAAGAAATGTTCATTCACAACTTGTGTCGTCCGCTGTCGAAATAAACAAGGAGATTAAGCAATAATTTCTTAGTGAAATACATTTTTAAACTCTGTATTATATCAAATATCTTCAGATAGCTAGCTAGAATTTGGCCGTAAATGATTTAAAACCCTTTCGATAACGAATACGCAGAACCCATAAAGTCGATTCGGCACCTTGTTGGTTAGGCCTTACCGACCTTCATATAGCACTATCGATGAATTTCCGAATTGTTTGAAACATTTCTATGAAACGTTTAAAAAAATGAAGATGGCGTAGTCTAAGTTTGACTTATGCAAGACTGCTTCCAAAATTTCTCTCCAGTTATCGATGGTACATAAAGAAATCCTACGTTTACAAACGGCCCCGATCAAGTACGAACTCGTGACGTGAATTTATACTGAGGATTTTTGAGGGGAAACTGTGGCCTTCTCAGTAAACTGCACATCCACTAACTTAACCTAACATCCTGGACTTTAAGCCTCAGATACTCAATTATCTTCAAGGTGTAAAAGTCCTTTCATAGTCTTTCTAATATGCTTGAATTTTATTTTGTTACCTTTCATGCAAAAGAATTAAGAATGCGGAAATTTCAGACAGATGTTTGATAAAGGGTCCACAGGAATACATCTTAGTCTAGATCTATACGTCTTACTATTTGGACATGTAGATTTAAATTCTTTGATATATTTTTTATGCTTGGAGATTGAAGTATATGTACTTTATTTAATAAAGTACATATTTATGATGAGCTGCTGCTCAACCCATACTAGAGACGGTAACTGTGCTTTATGTAAACAGCAAGTAATTCAAACCACAGTATGAAAGTATGCCTATAGTTTTTAAAGTTTTAAAGAGGGACCAATTCCTTTAACCCTTAGGCTGCTAAGTGCTACCCAAGGACCTTTTGCAGACAGTGTAGATCAAGATCAGATTGCACCGAATGCGCAGTCTGATCTTTGATCTACACTGCCCAGTAAGGAGGTATTTTTCCTCCAAAAATAACTTTGAAATAGAAATTTTTGGATTTGTGCTATCGACTTGAAAATTTCATTTTAGTTCTGTAGTCAGTTTTTACTTTGCAAAGCAACTTGTCACACTGAGTGTGATCTTGGTCAATTCTGGCTGCTTCAGCTGTACCCAGGGCAGGGATTTGCAGATATCAAAAAGCAAATAATACCTGGAATATGTTCTTCCAGGTGATGAGTGATGATTTTAATTCTATTCTTCAGAACATGAAAATGGATTCACTCAAAACTGCATTGGAAGTAATGAATAGCTGTTTAACCAGTGTTAATATTGAATTTCAAGTATCTTACCATGCTACATCATGTTTTTTTATTTTTTGCACATGTCCCTGCAGTGGTTCAATTATGTAATATGACTCAAATTCACTAAGACATGACTCAAAACTTCAAAAAGAAATCTACATCTGTATTTTTTTTTTTTTTTTTTTTGAAACTGTGAATGATAATCTAAGTTCAGACTGTGCAGAATATGAGGTCTAAGCTTGAACCTATACAGCCTATGTTTTGGGTTTTTTTATATTTGCACCAATATAGCGGTGAAATGACATAATCCTGTTCATTTATTTAGTGAGGTTCTGTGAGACTGTGGCTGATTGGTGAAGGTGTCGGTTGAGTTATCCCGGATTTTTTATCCTCGTCTAGTTGGCAGGATTTTGTAGGAGTGCCTACAGACAAGACACTGCGTAGAATCAGCCTAGCCCTAGTAAAACCCAAGCCGTACACAAATAAATGGGTTGTTGTCACTCTAAGACTGAAACAGTGTTGAAACTAAAGTAACCACCAGAAATCAGTCAAACATCAAATTATTCTTGAAGGTAGTTACAATCAATTTCATGTTTTGTGTCAGTGCATGAGTTAACCTTACTTTTCTTTTGTGAAATCATCATTTCTTGACTTGTGTCTTTTTTATGATACAAGGTGAATTTTCATTTATCTTCCAGAAGGAAGGTATATTCAATACTCATGAATTACACATGGCTTAAAGCTTGGAAAATACTAAACATACCATTTAGTTTTCACCTTTCAGACTATTTCATAACATTTTTTTAGGTCAGGAATAAAACCAAGAATTTTCTTTTTAAAAGAAAGAAGAAATCATTGTATCTGAACAATCAAATTGGTGTGTCTAGTTTGATTTTGTATTTCATTTTGAAATTAATAGTTTCAAGTTCTGTAGTTATAAGGAAGAACCCTTGAAGGTATTCCTAGGTGTTAGAGTCATGGAAAGGACAATGTGCTTTCAGTAAGAAATTACATAAAAAAAAGCCATTGTTTCTATTTCCCTGAGAGGACTCCAGTGTTTTTTTAAACTCTTTACCACACAACAAAATTTGAGACTTGTCCAAGTGGAAAGCATTTGCTGATAACAGAATCAATGTGACTCAAAATATGAATTTTAATTTTGGAAGGTCTGGAGACATTGTGGGAAAAGGAAAAATGCTGGTTAACAGCATTTTCTCATATTCCCAAATTCTTTTTAAAAGCCTTCTTCCTCAGGGTCGTTCAAAGTCGGGATTGTTTTGTAAGGATTTAAACTCAATCATACTAGTTTCAAAACAATACATGCTTTATACTTCAGAATGAGGACAGTTTGTTTCCTTTGTAGCAAGAGTAGATTAAGATCATACCACCTAATATAGTAAAATCCCACTCCTATAGGCACACTATTTTAGATTTGAATTGTTTGCAGTCTATATGATTATACCCACTATATGAAAGTTTAGAAAGTGTTGTGTTTATAGTCTGACTAGGATTGTAAAATGCTGTTTTAAAAATCAAAACCTTGATATCTGAGTACAGGAGTTTCAATATTTCAAAAGAGTCTTGCATAATGGTGATTAATAATGATTTTAGAAATGCTTAAAGTGCTATGGTAAAGAAAAATATAGTCACCATGTTTAGTGTATTTATTGGAGAGGTCATCAGACCTCTCCAATAATGGTGAGTTTAAAAGGCAGATTGTCTCAGAAATTGCTGTCTAAATCCATTTTCTTTGCGAAATTATTCTGATACACAGTCTGTTTCGTCGTGGTTTTATAAATAAACCGAAATCAAAAAACTGAAATAGGAAATAGACGTGGTTTGTTTTTATTTGACAGATTTCAAAAGAGATTTGTTCTATTGATTTGATTGCAAACTTCCTCTCTCATAATTGTATTTTTTTTTTTTTTTTTTCATATTAAGCTGAATAATCTAAGCAAAAGGGAAAAAAAGAATTTCGTTAAAAAATAGAAAGAACACCGCGGGAAAAGATCACGCGACTTGGAAACGCGGGAAAAAAATCACGTGACTGCCATGTACTGCATGAGAGGTTTCTATGCTGCGGTTTTTTTCCTCATTCATTGAATGTCCAACTTGTTTGTTTACATGTACCAAAATATATTGAAATTAATAGCCAATAAACTTTTTGTAAACATTGATGCTGACCTCTCCTGGCTTCTTTTTTAAAGAAGCCAACTTGTTTAAGCTCACATGTTTACAAACCCTAGGGTGAGCTGTTGATATTTTCAATCTGACTTAAAGCATAATTTCAGACAAAAACCACCATCACTAGTCCTTCTGAACATCCTTCAAAATGGAATAGTATAGCCACACTTACCTTAGTTAAAACACATTGTATCCTTTATTGTGTTATGGAACGGGGGAAAAATGACTTTGGTAAGAATGAAAAAAAGATCTGTTTGTCTACCAATGTTTTCAAAAACTTAAGAGTTACATTTTGTGAGCCTGACAGAAATATCAGATAAAGGTTAACCTTGCGGGAGGCCAATGTTAGATCCACATTTGATTAATTGAATGGCATTTAATGTCGCTTTCAACATTATTTCAGTTATATAACTGCTACAACTAGCTTATTTATGTATGTCTGGGTTTCAGCAGTACTAGGCTAGGGCTCTGAAGTGTCTTGCCTAAGGACACTTCCACAGAAAAACATATGGCCATCAGGTAGCAAGTCCTAAACTTTACTAATAAGCCATGCAGGACCCCAGATCCACATTTAGAGAGGAGTTAATTTTTGTAAGATTGCTCAGATTAGTCTATGTCCACCATCTATGCATAAATTACTTTTTGTTTTTTAATCAAAAATGGTAATTAAATGGATGCTATTTCATTATTCATTCCTTCCCCATATGACAAGGTTTAGGCTCTTTAAATGTATCTGCAGACAACAATTCAGAAACTGATACAAATGAGCTGAATTTCACTCTTATGAATGAAAACGATGTTGGAACAGGAGAAAATACTGTCTACCAGAAGTTCGTCCTTTTCCCATGATGCTTTTAATTGTCTATTTCCTTCAGGGTTATTAACCCTTGTCCTGCTGAATAACTCAAATGATACCTTCAAGTCGATAGTAAAATCCCAGAGGTTGCTATTTAAGGTAATTTTGAGGACGATAAGTATCTCCTTATCGGACAGTGTAGATCAAAGATCAGACTGCACATTCTGTGCAGTCTGATCTTGATCTACACTGTCTGCAAAAGGTCAGTGAGTCAAGTTTAGCAGTCTAAGGGTTAACATGAGTGTTCAGTAAAGTGTTAAAATAAACCCCAATCAAAATTTTCTCCAGATCCAGTTGTCAGATGCCAAGGAAACCTGACATGGATCCACATGTTGTATACTGGTCTATCCCACAGACTGATATAAATGTATAGCTTGTGTTTGTATAAGGGTACACTTATCTGTCTTGCTATAGAGCTAGCTTTTGTAGCAATGTTGTAGAGCGTTTGCCTACGGAGTTTGGACCTGAAGGTTCTAGGTTCAATCCCAGCCTCTGGGGCTATTTAACTGAACTGTTACCTATACATGTAATCAGTATTCAAAATACTGTACGGTTTGTCCAAACATGGCCTATATTTGACCCTTGAATTTTGTGTCATACAAAGTTAAATTGGGAGAATTTTTGAGGATTTTTCTGTTTTTGTTTAGCCCTGTAACACACAATAAATCCTATGTTTTATGAGTCATGTGTAATAGGGCTTATGAAAACAGTGTTGGAAAACAAGACATCAGTATTTCTTTTCTTTTTTTCTTCCAGAATTTTTTCTACCCTTTACAAATACAAACCACATAATCTGAGGGCTCCATTTCTATTGAATTGTTTGTTTATGCTCTAAACAGCAAGCTATTTAATTTTTTTTTTTTTCCCCACAAATCAAATTATTCCGTAAAAGGCCAGTAAATACAATACAACCAGGTATATACATGTATTTCTTTTCAATAAAGTGTATGGTTAAATTCAGTAAAATGATGCAATTTTGGGTATTTGATAATGGAATTGTAGGCTATTTTAGCAATAGGTTACTCTGTTTATTTTTATTTCACCAGATATGATGTCTTGATACTGATTTGAATATATAAATCCTTGTTGATGGTGCATATTATTGATTAAGTGCCATTCCCTCAAAGCTTTCCAACACTGTGGCATGAAATCTAATAATACCCAAGGAGGCTGAGTAGCGCATTAAGGAAATATCAATTCAGATATTTTTTTCTAAATCTTATCTTTCTTCTTTACTTATGATTTTCCAGCTATAATTCAGTAAGTCATTTTTGAGTTTGTTGAGGGTATGAAAATCTGAATAGTTGGTTTTAATTTGGGGGAGTCAAAAATCTTGTCCTCTGGTAAGAAGTTCAAGAAGAAAGCACACAAATTTCATATTGCATACATGTGTAAGTAGCAATATATTGTACTCTTTGATCAAATTTGCTCATGATTGCTGAAACTGATTGACAACTGTAGACCTTAACAACGTGTTTTTACAGAAATATCATTCTATATCATCATCCTACCTTGTATAGTTTTTTAAGTCTTACTCATCAACGAATCAACAACTGAAGTATTCTATATATTTGTCAAATAACTTTCACTTATAAATCTATCTTGGTTTTCGTTTTTTTGTTCCAGTCCTATGCGTGTTTACAGTCCTAAATATAATACTAGCAGAAAAAAACATCTAATTGTTGGATCAAATTAATACTCTTATAAGTAGTAAAATAACAGCTGCTGCGAAGCACACTTGGTAGAACAACTTTGACTCCCATTGCCCTTGCTTACTTTACTAATTACTGACAAATTATACATGTATTACATGTGAGAAAAAAAATAATTTTCGTTACATCAAATCATAGCTTAAAACTGTTCAACAAATCCGCTTTTCAGGACTTTCAGTCCTTTGATTTTTATCTTTACCATGCCTGTAGACAGTGTTAAAGTGTCGCCTCGCATCATTTTGCGCTGACTGGATGTGATGCTTTCAATATGAACAATAAGGCCTTTTTTCTTGCCATGGCTAATTTGATGACGAATGGTTTACTTATAGATAACTTTCTGTTTCGTCTCTAGCACATATTTTTTTCTCATTTCGTTTCTCTTATCTCTTACAGCCGCGGGATATGAAGTATAGATTATAACGTTACAGGGTTTAAGTTCGCCGAATACCGGAAAATCCCGACTCCTGTACGTATGATATCGATTATTTTTAAAGCCCCGCCCGGGTGGCTCAGTGGTGAGCGTGTCGGACTCATGACCTGGTGGTTGTGAGTTCGATACCCGGTTGAGGCGAACTTTCTTTCCGGCGTATTTTCGCCTCTCACCTCTGCTGAAGCATGTGAGAAAAGTAGTCGGTGGCTTTGGAAAGAAAGTTGTGTTAGTACTGGTGTGAGAAAGCCAGGAAACGCATGTGCGTCAACGACCGCCATGATATGACCTTAGCTGTTAAAGTGGCGTTAAACCCCAATACAACCAACCAAACAACGATTATTTTTATGGTTCGTTGATATGCAAGACTGCTGATAAGGCACGTCCGTGAAAGTTGGCCATGAGTGTTAGTCGATGGCAGAGAATTTTATTTCAAAATTAGGTTAAAGCCTGCCAGGTCACTCTTTTGTTTACTTTTTTTGCTTGATTTTAAAATTCTTTTTCCTGTCAGCGACTAACATTTGGACCCATCACACGGTAACAGATTGTCATCTTCACAATATTTTCTATATATTTTTAATTGGTATAATTTAATTTGAACTTCATTTTGAGACCTGCTTTGACTTTTTTTTTTTTTGGGGGGGGGGGGGGGGGTCGCGATTGGGCCTTTAGTAGCCGCATGTAGGTCTTTGAAAACTCTCGATTCTATACTAGGTTTATCACTCAATTCCAGCAGTGTAAACTTGTTGCTAATCTAGCTTTTTTCAGTTTTTACGAGAGTCGAGTAATATATCAAAATCAGAATATCTCACAAAAAATACCAGTATAGATCCTTTTAGGTTTTGACTACTTCCTGGTAACGAAATTGAAAAACTGCACATGCGTACTCGTGTAGGGCAAAAAGGCTAAAGAAAACAGTGGCCGATTATTGACTATGTGCACAAAAACGTTAAATTATGAATGATTACATGAAAAACGTTCTGCCCAGAGGCAAAGAAACGATACATAGACAAACTTATTTGCTTAGGGTTCAACTACGTTGAAAAAAAAAAAAGATCCGTATTTAAGTGACAGTAAGACGAAGACGTCAAAGAAAAAGAAAACGCGTCACCGTTGCGGATTAACGATAATATTCTAAATGGCCAAGTGTGTAATTTGGTTCAATATACCTTTATCTAGTAAACTGACAGATCAGGACAGTTTCAAAGAAATAATATGCACGCTTACAAATCCTTTTTTTTTTTTGTTAATGGTTGGGTCCTTACATGTGCTTGTTACATGCGAACGTCAGATCTATACGAGCTACAACATCATCAAAGCAAAGGTTAAACGATTCCAGGCAGTAACAGACAAACCCTGCAAAGTACGGGCTGGAATACTGTGGAAAAAGGAAAAATGTTTGTTGCCAGCATTTTACCTTCACCGTAATGTTTCCTCAAGCCATATTATGTAGGGTCGTTAATTAAGACCAGGGAGAGTAAGGTAAAGGGTTTATAAAAGGTACCCACCAAATATATCACATACTTGTTAGTTTGGTACCCACCAAATATATCACATACTTGTTAGTTTTATCATAGAACTTTTAGAACATAGAACAAGTCCTGTTGTCGTGTATGGTTGCTCTTTTTCCATAATTGTTTTTCACGAGGGATGGTAAGCCCTATATAATATGTAATTTATGTTCCTGGTTTCCACAGAAACAAAAAAACTCTTGGGAAACATTGTTGAAAGGTTGAAATAATGGCTAAAAGCATTTTTCTGATTTTCTCACCGTGATTTTTTTTTTTTTTTTTTTTTAATTAGATCTAGTCGTCAAGATTTGTAAATGTTTGATAAAGGGTTAGATGGAAGTTTAACAGTTTTAACAGTAATTAGTGAAATCACTGTACACAAGGATCCATTTGAGCGTGTCGAATACATAATTATGGAGGGAGACAATATGATAAGTAACCCTCAGCCTGCAGTGCGTTATCTGTAAAGGACTCCGTGAAAAGCGTAATAAGAGAAAAGTTCGTACATAGGGGAAGTCTGATCTTGAATCCTGTCAAGTTTTTATGATACCGGGTTTGAGTGATACTGATTACAATAAATGACGGGAACTTCAACGCAAATTCCTCTCAAGCTGGTCAAAATATAAATTCGGCAGGATATGTCTTAATAATCGATAACCTATGAAATAATAACAATAGGCCTAAAATATAAAACAAGAACTCTTTAGAGTCTCTTTTAAAAAAAAAAAAGGACGATACAATATTGAACAAATAATTTGAAAAAAAAATACGGGGACAGTTAAGGTGGAAGTGTAACTGATTCGCAATGGAAATTTTGGACATTTAAAACAAAAGTGTCGTGTTTTGACCGTGGGACGTTTATCTGTTTATTCATCCCAGTGCACAGCATGACGACACCATCCTGTGACACTATTATTCTTCACAGATTTTATCGATAAGTTCTTTTGACAGGACCCAATATATCAGACTTTCAACAGTACAAGTTGGCTTCTTTACAAAAGAAGCCAGGAGAGGTCAGCATCATTGTTTTCCAATAGTTTATTGGCTTTTAATTTCAATATATTTTGGTACATGTAAACAAACAAGTAAAAAAGCCGCCGCTTAGAAACCTCATATGCTTTACATGACGCTTATTTGACCTTCTTGTCGCGTTTTCAAGTCGCATGATCTTGTCCAGCGGTCTTCTTTCTCTTTTTATTTTTTAACGAAATTCTTCTTATTTTTTCTTCTGCTTAGATTTATTTGCTTAATGAAAAATTACAATTATTATGAGAGGTCATTTCGCAGCCATGGCAAATTAATATAACAAAAATTTTCTGAAATTCGTCACATAAAAATAAACCATGTCTATTTCCTGTTTCGGTTTTTTGATTTCGCTTTATTTACAAAACCATGACGAAACAGACTGTGTATCAGTACAATTTCGCAAGAAAAAAGGATTTAGACAGCAAATTCTGTGGCAGTCTGCCTTTTAAACTCACCACTATTGGAGAGGTCTGATCTCTCCAATGATACTGGACTCTTTGCCCTACAAGCAGTGCGCATGCGCGTAAAGCGGAATTCTGGGATCGAATTTCCTTGGCAACGAAAGGCGTTCTAAAAAGGTCAGTAGGGTACATCGGCGTGACGTCACATTCCCTAGCAACGAGCGGCCGCCATTTTCGGAGGTGAAATTGATAACATAGCAACCATATATTTCAGTGCTGTTCGCAATTTTTTTCGTTGAGAAAAACTACATTTTTTACGAATCAAAGCTTTTGAAAGTTAGGATAACTGTTAGAAATATACTGTAGAATACGTATGACGAGTTGTCAATTCTTCTTTTAGACGATTTTCATTAAATGGGCCTACCACAAATAGACCTACCATTTAAATATAAAGTGGGTCCAGACCCTTCTGACATGAAATGAATATTCCAGACTCAATCTATGTAGCTTTTTCTCTTTGTCTATTTCATGTCCGAGCGTAAAAAAAGTGTAATCTACATTATGTTGTTCATCAGATTAAAAGAAAGGTCGGAGAAATCCATGCTTCCCGAGGATTTCTCTCTCTCTCTCTCTCTGACCAAAGCAATTTCCTGAATGTTCAAAGGCTGATAAGCTATTCAACCTCTCAAGAATCGTCATAAAAAATTACTTTACCTGTAAAATATCTATGTATTTGGTGTTGATCATTTTAATAGTCTAATATTTCAGCGAAAAAAAGAGTAGACCGATAAAACTTTTTAAACATTGCCCCGAGACAGACTTAATTAAATCTAACCCAGCACACAAAAAAAAAATCCAGTGTTTTTCCGACAATGAAGAGAACGAATTTTAAAAATATTTCAGCGAAAGGAAAATACTAATCAGCATCCTTTCTTTTTTCCACACTTTCAAAGACAAACATCGCTTTGGTATGTCTCGTTCGAAAATTCTCCCTAATTTTGATGAACATATTAGTTTGAAGAATGAACTTACCCTCTGTAACCTGCGAAAATGTCTAAATCCTAATCACAAATGATCATCTTAAGGATGAATTAAGATCAGTGACAGACAAAAACAGTTAGTGTAATGTGACACGTGTGCATTAATTTCTATTTCTACCAAGCAATTACGTTATGTACAGCTCTTTGGTCGTCCACCCTGCAGTGCGATACCGAAATCAAAGGAACACGGAGTTACACCCTTCACCCATTTTGTGAAAATTCAAATGACACGTACAAAGTATTTCTTAAAAACTTTTGAAAACTTAAGCTGGAATATAAATATTTCGTGAAAGGGGATGGAAAATTAAATATTTAAACTGAAGCTATGTTTTTTATGTCATGAAATTGACTTTATTACATTTATTCGTCCTAAATAGGAACATGACTAAGTTATGCGCAACATAAAGTTCGGTTTTCTTTTAGATCGGGCTTTTCTTAATATTCAAAGTATGCTTGTCGTGCTGTAATTTCAGTGAATGGTCTGTCCCTGTTTCTTTTAAGGCACTGGGAAGCTTCTTAACCCTTTACCAAACAATACTGAGTTTTAACAATCCTGGGAACGAAGGTGCTTGAAAGGAGGAAATGCTTGGAACTTGCATTTGCTCCTTTTCCCGCGATATTTTCTACTTTTTCGAAAACCATTTCAACAATTTGACCCACGTCTAAACTATCGGCTTCAAATGCTTTGGATTTTGACAGGTCCTAACTTTTGCAGTTTACTAAAATTCTTAGTCAAATAAGCCATTACTCTTATTGTTCAAATCCTTTTAGCAAAGTTTTAAAATACCGACTTTTAAAGACCCTTAGGAAAATAGCTTTTGAAAACATTGTGGGAAAAGGAGAAAATTCTAGTTACAAACATTGTCTCCTTTTACAATGTCTTCTACCCTTTTTGAACAAAATTCCATTTTTGAGTTACACTTATTTTTGTTGTCCTCAAATGCTTTTAACTTGGACAGCTCAAAATTTTGTCGTTCTGTAAATAATACATTTATAAAAACTGCCATAGATGGTCTGATTGTTCAACAGGTGCCGTTCAACACATGTCAGACATTGCCAAGTTGGTAAAGTACAGGGCTTGAAACCCGAGGATCTCTGGTTCGATTTATTTTAACTATTAACCTTTTACCACACAATTCCGAGTTTAAAAAGAAAAAAAGAAAAAGAAATCTTTTGCAAACATTGTGGGAAGAGCAGAAGGTGCTGGTAACCAGAATTTTCTGCTTTTCCCACGTTGTTTTTTATTCAGTTTCGTTACTTGAGCCTTATGAAATTGAAGTGTGCAAATGTTTTCAACTAGAGGAAGTCTTTTTTTTTTTGTAAAGGATTAGAGTGGTGATAAAATTTTGTAATAAGAAAAAAAGAGATTTATTGTGTGCAAAGAGACACCGACAGACTATTTCTTGAAAGCTGGAATACTATAAACTTTGAGTTTCTTGAGCAAATTCTGACCGAAGAAGATATCAAGTCTTCTTAGTTGCATTTTTTTACATCCCGCTTAATCGATGACTATCGTAACGACGAAGGTCAGTTCAAATTTTAAACCTTCCTTTCCTCATAAAAATGGTAGTTCAAGTTTCATTTTTAGGAGAGAAATATGTGCTAAAACTGTTTTCATTATAAAAATGGTAAAGGGTTAGCCGGGTGTTCCTTTGATCTCGGTATATCACTGCCGTAGTAGGTGACACACAGTCTTTGCTAAACACAGACTAACACGTGTCATAAAAATATGTCTGCCCTGTTCAATTCTAAGTTGATCATTTTGTTAATACAGTATATAGGATTTGGATTTATCAACTTTTTCACATACGGTAAGTCCATTCTCATTTTTGAGTTCAAAAGATCCATAAACTTGTCTGTCCGAACACTTTTTTTGTTTTCAAATGCATTAAATGGAGCCTTGATTTAACTGCAGCTTGCAGTTCATTAATTTTTTTAATTCTTGTCTTTGCTTGCAGTTCATTAATTTTTTTAATTCTTGTCTTTTAAATCTAAGGCAGTTTGCTAGAAATTAATTATTTCTTTCTCGGGTGTTCATAATGTAGTCTGCATACGAAAGTTTTTATTAAAACCAAAAGAAGGCAGGGCTTGTGTTATAACTATTTTCTGTAGGATACCGAAAAATTGATAAATTGACAGTTTATGCATCTTCGAAAGTGATAATTGATACAACTACCGACACAGCCGATTTTAGGCATATTTATCGTTTTTATGGTGAATTCCATTTCTAAAATGTCACAAAATAACTATACGGGTATATACAAGATAGCGTTTGTTTTCTCCACGGCCCTTGTTACTATCACGTGATCATCGAAAATGCCCGGATGTCCGACGTTATCTATAGATCCACTTTTATGATGCACGTTTTGTGCTGTCTGCTTTTAATCTTCACTGTTTGAAAATGTCACTTACATTAACCTGTGTGCTGTGAATGCTTTAGGCTACCAGACGACAAAAAATAGGTGTACATGAAGGCATTTGTAGACGACAAATTAAAAGTGGCTTAAACAATGGGATTTGTCTTTGATATAGTAGAAAATATTCCGGTAGCATTTTATCCTATTCCTTCTATGCCATCATTTTCATGGGTCGTTAAAAATAAAGGATCGTTTGCTGTGTAAATTCATCAAGATGCATGCATATAATTTGTGGACACCCGAATCAGCTATTGAAAAAAAGAATACTCTTACTCCTTTGATTTGATTTTCCATGACTGACAGTCATGTGAGTAAGAATTGACCAATGAGATTGAGTTGATTTCATCCCAGTTGGTGATCAACACCAAAACACAATACGAAAGGGAAAGTAGGTAAGAATTTGATTCTACGCGTGAATGAGGCAACTGAAGCTAAATTATACAATGACATTTGATGGATTGAGAAGGAACTGAACTAACAAATGCCGTATTTTATCTTGTATAAAGGTGATAAAGATTATTTGCCGGTTATGTCCTGAAATTATTTGTGAAGTTTCCGGGAAAAGAAGACTTTTTTTCATTAATCATAGAAGTGAAACCGGAGTATTTAACTAAATTGTCTTCACCATTTGCAGCGTATGAAAGGTTAAACAGTCCGATCAAAACAGACGAAAATCGCAGATTAAAACATGGCTTTACACCTGTCACCTTTACACATTTTAACCCTTTACCAATTTGAAAACAATCCCGTGTTTCAATTAGTGACCCAGAAGAAGCTTATTAAAAGCATACTTAGAAAATGTTGGTAACCCACAATGTTTTCTTCTCTTTGACAGACAAATTTTATTTTTTGGGCTACATTTAATATGCCATCTGAAAATGCTTTCAATTTGGTCAGAATTTTGTCATGTGGTAAAGAGTCTTCTTGACCTGCTTTTGAAATCTAAAGTTTCAAACAATCACTCTTTTTTACGATTTTGTCACTATGAATGTGGAACTATTATATTCATGTGTTTCTTTGAGGACATTTTCCTTTCCTCCAAATTTCTTCCATTGTGTCACTTGCTCATGTAACACAGTTCCTCCATTGAATAACCATTTTCCAATTTGTTAAGTTGCCAATCATGAGGCTGTAAATTTAGGCAAGAAGTCTGGTAAAATATAACACATTTTTTTATCTTGCACAATTGGTAATTAATATGTTTCATCAGTAATAGATCTCTGTGTTTATCAAGTTTCATCCACATCCACTGATATAGTCTATAAAATTTTCAAATGTTGCGTATAGCCACATTCTCAGAACAGATTTGAATATCTGAGTCAGAGGCCTTTTATCTCTGAAAAAGCCTTTTGGCATGCACGGGAATGTTTGATAAAGAGTCAGCTAAGATTCCTTTTTCTTTATTCCACACACCCACATACACACACTAGTCTCAATGAGATGCTATGGTGATTTTTTTCATTTTTGGACATCTAATGTACACTGTACCATCTCAAGTCCATTGTAAATTTTCTGGTAGCAAAGATAGAGCACTAAACTGACTTTCTGTTTTGTCGGTTTAATCTGTATTGCAGCAAAATGCAATTAACTTTTATTTACAAACATGACCAAAGACAAACTATTAAACCCTTCATTATATAAAGAGCTTGTAGAAGTCGTTTATAACATGTAAATCTCGGAAAAATCTCTGACAAAATTTATCGTGCATGGCGGCCATTTTGTATGTTTGAGGTAACGTAAACAAGCTGAGTAACAGATGAAATGCATGTTTTTCTCTTATGTTCAGCGTTTAAATTGAAAATATTTGTATTTCAAACAAAGAGTTATTAAATACGCCAGCAACAGGTATGTTTAAATCCTAGTTTGGGCTCTATTTGCGAAATTATAAGAGGTCGAACTTGCGCACAAAATCTGTGCGGAGCTTTCAACTGATTGTGTCTTGATTGTCTCTTTACCCAGAGGCGACCAGTCAAAAAGTAACATCACCTTTGGGGACAGTTATCTATACTAATACACACACTTGCATATATTTTCCATTTTGATCACTCTCTCTCATCCCCCACTCTCACCCCCCCCCTCCCTCTCAGTAAAGCCACATGTGATGGAACAGTTATGTGAAAAATACAGTCTTTGTTAGTCAAAAGAGACATATCTTTCTTTATATAAGTACCAAACATTATTATTAACTGACTATTATCTGTAATATCATGATCATCATGATAATTAATTAATTACTAACAAACCCTTAATACTAACATTGAATTGTAAGGTATGATGGGAGATGGCCATGACTCCCATCATAACAGTTGATGTGGCAGATAAACTTTCAAAAAGAAAAGAGCCAGCTTGGAAGAATGAGCTAAACATTGCAACAGCATATTGTCTTTGGCCAAAATTGCTCACAAAAGAGGAATACTTAGATCCAAAATCAGACAGTATAATCTGTGCCATCTGAACTTGATTTACAATGGTCTCAAAGCGTGTTACTAGTCAAATGTGGTATTAAGCATACCACTGCCAGAGAAGACCATGACAAAGCATACAGCATCACAAGACTTAGCTTTGTACCACATATGAAATAGTCTAATAGATAATATAGCTATTGTTAGAATTGTAATAATAAAAACTGATATGGTAGGAAACACTTTTAGAGACTTGTAATATTGCTTTCATTTGACCAGGTTGAATGGATTTTATGGAAAAATTAAAGTACCCTTTTTTTGTCCTCAAAGACAGACAACATGAGTGAATGTGACCCCTGTATATTTGCTGTGTGTGTGGTATCCTACATCCAAAAGTGGTACCAGTATGTTTTGTCAGTGGTACACTTCGGCAGTGGTACATCTTGACAGTGGTACTTGTTTTACATCAGCCTCAGATTCATGGTTGATGTTGTAGAAACATGAGCCATCACAAAGATATTGATCGTCATGCTTACCCAACATTGTCAGTTTTGACTCATTGAATCAACAAGGTAAATACATAAATACAATTGTGAAAATATTATGACAAAAAATACATGCAAATCAAACTCAATTTTCAGCAGTCTTTTGATTATTGATCGACCAGTATAATGCCTTCATTATATATCTCACATTTCAGCAAAAGCATAAATTGCTCTGCTGCAAGACATAAAATTTGTATGAAGGACTGGAAGTATGAATAATGGCAGTTATATCTTTATCAACCCCTAGGGAGCCAAATAAACCCAACAGACATTTTCAATTTGGAATTTAGACCTGAACGATTGCAAAACCATGGTGGCTTTTATCCATAGAGTTTCACCAAAGTGGACAGTGTAGATAAAAGATCAGAGTTCACAGTTTGTGCAGTGTGATTTTGAACTACACTTGCCACAATGACAACTATATAGTTGTGAAAGGCACCTTAACGACGTTTTGTCGCGTTGTCAGTGCGCAACATTTTTGGGCATGTCTCTTCACTTCTCTGTTTTCTAGCGCATAACTTTGTCTGATTGTAGTACTATAATTAGCCTACTGATTTTTAGCTCACCTGAGCACGAAGTGCTCATGGTGAGCTTTTGTGATCGTGCTGTGCCTGGCGTCCGTCGTTCGTCGTCCGTCATCAACTTTTACCTTGTGTACGCTCTAGAGGCCACATTTTCAGTCCGATACTCATGAAACTTGGTCAGAATGTTTGTCTCGACGATATCTCGGACGATTTTTGAAAATGGATCATGTCGGGTCAAAAACTAGGTCACTAGGTCAAATCTTAGAAAAACCTTGTGTACGCTCTAGAGGCCACATTTTCAGTCCGATACTCATGAAAGTTTGTCAGAATGTTTGTCTGGATGATACCTCGGACGAGTTTGAAAATGGGTCATGTCGGGTCAAAAACTAGGTCACTAGGTCAAATCTTAGAAAAACCTTGTGTACACTCTAGAGGCCACATTTTCAGTCCGATACTCATGAAATTTGGTCAGAATGTTTGTCTTGATGATATCTTGGACAAGTTCGAAAATTGATCATGCGGGGCCAAAACTAGGTCACTAGGTCAAATCTTAGAAAAACCTTGTGTACACTCTAGAGGCCACATTTTTGGTCCAAAACTCTTGAAATTTGGTCAGAATGTTTGTCTTGATGATATCTTGGACAAGTTTGAAAATGGGTCATATCAGGCAAAAAACTAGGTCACTGGGTCAAATCTTAAAAAAAACATTGTGTACACTCTAGAGGTCACAGTTTCAGTCCAAATTTCTTGAAAGTTGGTCAGAATGTTTCACTTGATGACATTTCACATGACTTCGAAAATTGGTCATGTTGGGTCAGAAACTAGGTCAGTAGATCAAATCTTAGAAAAAACCTGTGTATGCTCTATAGGCCACATTTTCTGTCCAATACGTATGAAAGGTTGTCAGGATCTTTGTTTTGATAATATCTACAATGGGAAAATTGGCTATGGTTGGATAAAAAGTAGGTCACTGAGAGAAATTCTAGAAAAAGCTTGTGTATATGCCAGAGGCCAAATTTTCAGTCCAATAATTATGAAAGCTTAGTAAATTGTTTGTCATGATATCTCAAAATAGATTGAAAATGGGTCATGTTTGGTCAAAAGACTCAGGTGAGCGACTTTAGGGCCATCATGGCCCTCTTGTTGCTGCAAGACGTGGAGAAAGTAGTGGTAGATACATTTTTAGCTCACCTGAGCACGGAGTGCTCAGGATGAGCTATTGTGATCACTCACCGTCCGTCGGCGTCCGTCGTCCGTCCGTCTGTCGTCCGTCCATTCACATTTTTTTTGTTTATACTCTAGCATCTACAAATATTAACCAATCACCACCAAACTTGGTCAAAATATATATGACCATAAGATCTCGGATGAGTTTGATTATGGGTCTTATCGGACTAGAACAACTGGAGTTATTTGCCCTTGAATCAGAAAAATTGCTATATTTGACTTTGTTTACACTCTAGCATCTACAAATATCAACCAGTCAGCACTAAACTTGGTCAAAATATATATGACTATAAGATCTCGAATGAGTTCAATTATGGGTCTAATCGGACCAGAACAACTGGAGTTATTTGCCCTTGAATTAGAAAAATTGCTGTATTTGACTTTGTTTACACTCTAGCATCTACAATTTTTCACCAATCAGCACCAAACTTGGTCAAAATATATATGACCCGACCGTAAGATCTCGGATGAGTTTGATAATGGGTCTAATCGGACCAGAACAACTGGAGTTATTTGCCCTTGAATTAGAAAAATTGCTATATTTGACTTTGTTTACATTCTAGCATCTACAATTATAAACCAATCAGTACCAAACTTGGTCAAAATATATATGACTATAAGATCTCGGATGGGTTCGATAATGGGTCTAATCGGACCAGAACGACTGGAGTTATTTGCCCTTGAATTAGAAAAATTGCTATATTTGACTTTGTTTACACTCTAGCATCTACAAATATCAACCAATCAGCACCAAACTTTGTCAAGATATATATGACCATACGATCTCGAATGTGTTCGATTAAGGGTCTAATCGGACCAGAACAACTGGAGTTATTTGCCCTTGAATAAGAAAAATTTCTATATTTACTTTGTTTACACTCTAGCATCTACAATTTTTAACCAATCAGCATCAGACTTGGTCAAAATATTTATGACCATAAGATCTCGGATGAGTTTGATTATGGGTCTAATCGGACCAGAACGACTGGAGTTATTTGCCCTTGAATTAGAAAGTTCTATAGAATAGTTCTTTGTCCGGAGCATAACTTTGTCATCTCCAGTCCGATTGACTTGAAACTTGGCATTTGTGTTTGTTGCAATAATACGGAGTGCAGTGTGAAAGAACCATAACTCTACCTCGTACTGTCTATGAGTTATTTCCCTTTGATCATCATTTTTACAGCATTTTCTGCTTGTCCGGAATATAACTTTGTCATTTTTAGTCTGAACATCTTCAAATTTGGTATGCATGATTATTGAAAAATTACGGAACCGTAACTCTTCCTAGCATGAATTTTGAGTTATTCCCCCTTTGACCTTCATTTTTACAGCATTTCTTGCTTGTCTGGAGCATAACTTTGTCATCTTAAGTAGGAATGACTTGAAATATGGTATGCTTATTTGTTGCAATATTTGGAAGTGCAGTGCACAAGAATTGTAACTCTACCTCGTGCTGTCATTGAGTTACTTCCTTTTGATCGTCATTTTTACAGCATTTAGTGCTTGTCCGGAATATAACTTTGTCATCTCAAGTCAGAATGACTTCAAACTTGGTATGCATGTTTGTTGCAATATTATGAAGTACAGTGCGCAAGAACAATAACTCTACCTAGCGCGGCTTTTGAGTAATTACGCTTTGATCTATATTTTTACAGTATTTCTTGCTTGTCCGGAACAGAACTTTGTCACCTCAAGTCAAATTGACTTGAGATTTGGTAAACATGTTTGTTGCAGTTATGAAAAGTTCAATGCACTGGAGCTGTAACCTTACCTAATGCCCTTTTGGAACTATTCCCTATTCATTATTTTTTTTTTTCCAGCTTTTCATGCTTCTCTACAATATAACTTTGTCTTTTCATGTTGGAATGACCTGAAACTTTATATGCATGTTTCCTTAACATTAGAGGAGACATTCATGCCTATTTCAATCACTTACATGATTTCTGCTGCACTAGTATTTTCCTCTACCTGCCCTTTACGATTATTATCCCCCCTCAACAACTGGCGGTGGGATGGGCGTATCTTGGGACAATTTGCCGCTCTTGTTACAGTATTTCATGCTTGTCCGGAATGGAACTTTGAAGTCTCAAGTCACACTGACTTGAGACTTAGTAAACATGTTTGTTGCATTACCTGCCCTTTGCAATTATTATACCTCCTCGACAACTGGTGGTGGGATGGGCATATCTTGCGACAATTTGCCGCTCTTGTTTCATTATCATTTGGCCTTGAACCTCAATATTTGGTATTTATCTTCATTCTAGACTTTTACTGCTTAGTACTTGGGTGAGCGATTTTAAAGATTAGTTTATGAAGGTGTAAATCATTCCTAAACAGCAAAAATGCAACATGTACATTACTTATCCGGATAGTAAGTTTAGTGTGGTAAAAAGAGAAAATTACAAGTATTTTCTCCTTTTCAACGTTTTCTAACCCTCTTTCCTCGGTATTGATAGAAATCAGGATTGTTTGATTCATTTTGCTGTAAGGTTCGTAAGTAATCTATGCCCTTGAGTAATTCTGGACAGTTCTACTTGTATTGTTCTTCCATTCTCCCATCTATTAAAATATACCACATGTATTTGGTATTAACCCTTTCCTAAATGAATTAAATTGGAACTTCAAAATTGAAAGAAGCTGCAGACGACAAATTAAACAAGGTTTAAATGAGATTAAAAGAACCGTTTGTGCAGAAAAGGTTGTGGGGAAAGGAACAATTGCTTGTAATGAACAATTACCCCTTTTATCAAAATGTTTTCCAAAGCCGTCCCATACCAATGTTAAATCAAGACTATATCAAGGAAAGGGTTGACAGAGTACATTCTTTATTGTGAAAAAAACATGATTTAGTGCTAGAAATAATACATCTTACTAAGTAATTTGAAATCTTGGATGTTTTGTGTCACTTTCTTTGTTTCAAGGGAAGTAATTGAGTTCGAATATTGGGAAAAGTAGCCTGGCAACCTATCTTTTTTTTGCATTTTTTGATAAAGGATATCATCATGTATATTTGTCAGAAAAATGAGAAAAATCTTTGCGCTAGATTTTTCTGAGGGTCAAATAATGTCCTGATTTTCTGTGATGAAATAAGCAATTTTGTGGGCTAAGGGTTTTATTGAAACATAGATAGCATATCATTAATTTGAAATATCTGTTAATTTCTCATCAAAGTCAGAGGATCCATTGTTTCACTATGAATTTGAAACACAGAGAACATGATTTGACTGAAATTACAGATTTTAATCACAAAATTCTGACATATGCTGCAATAATTGGGTTTTTGTGTAATTTGAAAAAAGGGTTATGTTCTTCGTGGGCTCAGAACTTTTTGGTTCATCAGGCAACGTCTGATTATCTCTTCGCATATTGAAAGAACATACTTTGAAGTGTTTCTGTGTCAAATTTCACGAAATTCTCTGAGCTAGAAATAACTCGCTGAAACGCCTTTAAGGGTTAACAACCCTATAGAAATAGGCTTTTGAAAACATGGTGAGAAATCAAGAAAATGGTGATGACCTGCATTTTTCTGTTTGTCCACAAGATTAATGTCTTTAACCTTTTGTAAAAGACAAATCCCATTATCAGAGTCATTTTACCTTGTAATATGTAAAATGATTTCATTTCTGAGAAGTCTAAAAAAGTTTGCTGGGTAAGAGTTATTTCCTGCATTTTCTATTTTCAGGAATGATGGCCTATATCCATGAGTGGATACAACAAATGTTTGCATCTGTCAATGATGCTGATGAGCTATGATAGTGCTTTTCGTCATTTGTTTTACAATATCAAATCTTGGTAAGAAAGTTGTATTTCATTATGCTTATACATACATGCATGTACAGTTTTGATATGAGTTGGACCTTGAGGAATCTATTTTAACTTGACCCGTATCAAACAGTCTTGAGGTGTCAATTGACACTCACAATGTAGGCCTTTGAAAACATTGAGTGAATAGAGTATATGCTGGTAACCAGCATTTTCTCATTTCCCTCAGTTTTTACTACCATATAAAAGGTGAACCGCATCATTCAGACTAAATTTAATTTGTTTTCTGCAAATGACTTCAATTAGGACAAGACTAAAATTTTGCCATTTGGTAAAGAGTTAAAGGTGTGTACAGAATATATAAAATCTCTCAAAACTATAACTGTACCAAATGACAGAATTTTGGACTCAACAGAATTGAAAGCATTTGCAGACAACAAATCAAATGTAGCCAAAAGATGACACTTGTTTTTCACTCTTTCGTAGAAAAGAAAACATTGTGGGAAAAGGAGAAAGTGGTCGTTGCCAGCATTTCTCCTTTACGTACAATATTTTCAAAAGCCTTCTTCTTCAAGGTCGTTAAAACTTGGGATTGTTTGATAACAGGTTTGGTTATGATAAAAGCCTTTTTAGCTCACCTGAGCACGAAGTGCTCAAGATGAGCTTTTGTGATCGTGCTGTGTCTGTCGTGTATTGTGCGTCGTCTGTCGTCAACTTTTACCTTGTGTACGCTCTAGAGGCCACATTTTCAGCCCAAAACTCTTGAAAGTTAGTCAGAATGTTTGTCTTTCTGATATCTCGTTAGAGTTTGAAAATGGATCATGTCGGGTCAAAAACTAGGTCACTAGGTCAAATCTTAGAAAAACCTTGTGTATGCTCTAGAGGCCACATTTTCAGTCAGATACTCATGAAACTTGGTCAGAATGTTTGTCTTCATGATATCTCTGACGAGTTCGAAAACGGTGATGTGGAGTCAAAAACTAGGTCACTAGGTCAAATCTTATTAAAAAAAAAAAAAACCTTGTGCACACTCTAGAGGCCACATTTTCAGTCCAATACTCTTGAAAGTTGGTCAGAATGTTTGTCTTGATGATATCTCAGACAAGTTCGAAAATGGGTCATGTCTAGTCAAAAAGTAGGTCACTAGGTCAAATCTTAGAAAAACCTTGTGTACGCTCTAGAGGCCACATTTTCAGTGAGATACTCATGAAACTTCGTCAGTATGTTTGTCATGATGATATCTTGGATGATGTTGAAAATCGGTCAGGTTGGGTCAAAAACTAGGTCACTAGGTCAAATCTTAGAAAAACCTTGTGTATGCTCTAGAGGCCACATTTTCTGTCCAAAACTCTTGAAAGATGGTCAGAATGTTTGTCTTGATAATATCTTGGACGGGTTCGAAAATGGGTCATGTCTGGTCAAAAACTAGGTCACTAGGTCAAATGTTAGAAAAACCTTGTGTACGTTCTAGAGGCCACATTTTCGGTCAGATACTCATGAAACTTGGTCAGAATGTGTGTCTTGATGATATCTCGGACAAGGTCGAAAATGGGTCATGTCAGGTCAAAAACTAGGTCACTAAGTCAAATCTTAGAAAAATGTTGTGTAGGCTCTAGAGGCCACATTTTTTGTCCAGTACTCTTGAATAATGGTCAGAATGTGTGTCTTGATAATATCTTGGACGAGTTCAAAAATGGGTCATTTCTGGTCAAAAACTAGGTCACTAGGTCAAATCTTAGGAAAATCACATTCCTAGAGGCCACATTGTCAGTCAGATACTCATGAAACTTGGTCAGAATGTTTGTCTTGATGATATCTCTGACAAGTTCAAAAATGGGACATGTTGGGTCAAAAACTAGGTCACTGGGTCAAATCTTAGAAAAACCGTGTGTACGCTCTAGAGGCCACATTTTCAGCCCAAAGCTCTTGAAAGTTGGTCAGAATGTTTGTCTTTCTGATATCTCGGACGACTTCGAAAATGGGTCATGCCGGGTCAAAAACTAGGTCACTAGGTCAAATCTTAGAAAAACCTTGTGTATGTTCTAGAGGCCACATTTTCAGTCAGATACTCATGAAACTTGTTCAGAAAGTTTTTTTTTGATGATATCTTTGACGAGTTCAAAAATGGGTCATGTCGAGTCAAAAACTAGGTCACTAGGTCAAATCTTATAAAAAAAAAACCTTGTGCACACTCTAGAGGCCACATTTTCAGTCCAATACTCTTGAAAGTTTGTCAGAATGTTTGTCTTGATGATATCTCGGACGAATTTGAAAATGGGTCATGTCTGGTTAAAAAGTAGGTCACTAGGTCAAATCTTAGAAAAACCTTGTGTACGCTCTAGAGGCCACATTTTTGGTCCAAAACTCTTGAAATTTGGTCAGAATATTTGTCTTGATGATATCTCGGACAAGTTTGAAAATGGGTTTTGTTGGGCAAAAAACTAGGTCACTAGGTCAAATCTTATTTTAAAAAAAACCTCGTGTACACTCTAGAGGTTTCATTTTCTGTCCAAAACTCTTGAAAGTTGGTCAGAATATTTGTTTTGATAATATCTCGAACGAGTTCGAAAATGGGTCATGTTGGGTCAAAAACTAGGTCACTAGGTCAAATCTTAGAAAAACCTTGTGTACGCTCTAGAGGCCACATTTTCGGTCAGTTACTCATGAAACTTCATCAGAATGTTTGTCTTGATGATATCTTGGATGAGTTCAAAAATGGGTCATGTTGGGTCAAAAACTAGGTCACTAAGTCAAATCTTAGGAAAACCCTATGTATGCTCTATAGGCCACATTTTCTGTCCAATACTTATGAAAGGTGGTCAGGATCTTTGTTTTGATTATATCTACAATGGGAAAATTGGCTATGGTTGGCTAAAAAGTAAGTCACTGAGAGAAACTCTAGAAAAAGCTTGTGCACATGCTAGAGGCCAAATTTTCAGTCCAATAATTATGAAAGCGTAGTAGATTGTTTGTCATGATATCTCAAAAGAGATTGAAAATGGGTCATGTTTGGTCAAAAGACTCAGGTGTGCGACTTTAGGGCCATCATGGCCCTGTTGTTTATAAGTCATCATAGGGATGTGAAACATCTGATTCTTTTAAAATAGTTCAGCAGCAATTCTGGTAATGAATATGAGACTTAACTCTTTACCACACGACAAAATTTCAGACTTGTCTAAATTGAAAGCATTTGCAGACGACAAAATAAATGTGGCTAAAAAATCAAAGTTTGTTTTGGGAAGGGTAGAAAATACTTTGGAAAAGGGAGAAAATGTTGATAACCAGCATTTTCTCCTTTTCCCACAATGTTTTCAGAAGACTTCTTCCTCTGGGTCGTTAAAAGTCAGTATATTGTGGTAAAGGGTTAACTCCTTACCACACAATCTTGACTTGTAATGACCTTGTGAAAGAAAATGTTCGAAAAATATTGTGGAAAAAGAAGAAAATGCTGAGAAAATGATGGTAACAATCATTTTCTCCATTTTCCACAAATTTACCTACGCTGTCAAAGACAACCTTTTATCATTTTAGCCATATTTGTCATCTCATCTTCAAACGCTGTAGGTTTGGACAAGTGTAAAGTTTCGTTATCTGGTAAAGGGTAAGTATGTAAGAGAATGTTAACCCTAATTCTACTAAATAACTAAAATGAAAATTTCAATTCGATAATAAAAACCCAAATGTTTTAATTTCAAAATTATGTTTTAAAGAATAATACGTCCTTTTTGGACAGTGCAGATCCAAGATCAGACTGCATGTTCTGTGCAGTCTGATCTTGATCTACACTGTCCGCAAAACGTCAGTGAGTAGTGCTTAGCAGCCTAAGGGTTAAAGTAAAGGGTTAAAGTAAAATTTACCATCATCAGGTGGAGTATTGTTGAGGATAAAATACACAGACGGGAAAAAGCACTCATCTTACGCTTTTGACATTGGCTTAACTCTTTGCCAAACAACAAAATTTCAGACTCGTCCAAACTGAAAGCAATTGCAGACGGAAAAAAAAAAAACGAGACTCAAAAATTGAAATTTACTTTGGAAAGTGTAGAAAACATCGAGGGAAAAGGAGAAAATGCTGTTTACCAGCATTTTCTCCTGTTCTCTCGATGTTTTTCAAAAGCCTTCTTTCTCAGGTTCATTAAAAGTCAGAATTGTGTGGTAAAGGGTTAATAGGTGATTTTGTTGAGCCAAATAGCTCAGTCAGTAATGTGTAGGGCTTTAAACCAGGGCTTGATGGTTTGAATCCCTTGCTTGGTTAATTTCTTTCCCAGGATTGATAATAGTCATTGTGACAGGATTTATTCTTCTCTCATCCCTGCATTATTGTTTTGACAATGTGTATGTGGGAAAGCAGCCAGTGGCTTGGGAAGAAAATTTCACTGGTAAAAGGAAATCTCAGGGAAGCATGAATAGGTGCACTGGCCACCATGATGTAAATGAAACAATGTAAAAACAGCTTTAAACATCATACAAACAAATATACTGGTAACCAGCTTTTTTTCCTTTTCCTACTATATTTTCAGAGATAAATTCCATCATTTGAGCCACATTTTCAATGTCATCTGCAAATTCCTTCAAATTGGACAAGCTGAATTTTGTTGTGAGGTAAAGAGTTAAAAGATGGATCCAACTGTTTACACTGCATAAATTTTGTTGCTTGCAAATGCTTTCAATATAGGAAATTCCAGGATGCTGATGTCTTGGATGATGGAATTTGTCATCTTTTACCACAGTGTTTTCTATCTTTCAAAAGATAGAAGTCATCATTTTGGGTTACCAGTACTTTTATTTTGTTGTCTGCAAGTGCTTCCAGTTTGGATATGTCTAGAATTTTATCAAGTACCAAGCACTGATAAGTCAGCGGTAAGGTATGATTACTAAAGCAGAGGTTTCAAATCCAAAACTTATTCATGTTGAAGGAAAAAATTCTGCCTGAGGATTGATGAAAGTCATTGCAAACAGGATTCATTCCACTCTCACTACTAGATGCATGTAATGTTTGGACTTTGTTGTTAAGCAGCAAGTTTGTAGGAAGGAGTTTTGTGCAAATTACTGGTAGAGAAACTCTGGTGACATATTCATAGGTGGACAAGCTGCTTTGATTTAAGTAAAATTATTGTTAACAGTCAATCATGCAAAAAAAATTATGACACCAAGAGCAATAACTGCTTATTAGTAAAGTTTGGATTTTTATAGAGTTATTTCCCTTTTATAGTTTTTTCCGTCCTTAAATTGTACAGATTCCATGCCACTTTGTTGACTTACTGTCAGAAATAGGAGAATTTGGTTTTAAAAGTAACTGCTATTTTTCTTCTAACTAAAAAAAGATATTTTTTCCCTCTATGTGTATCGCTTTTAGATGAGTTTTCTAAACGTTTTGAAATATATTCAAGATATTGCAACTTTACTGCTGCCTTTTTCAGATTGCCCTAGAACTATCAGAGAGTGTAGGTTCAAAGTCAGAATGCATGTTCTTTACCGTCTGATCTTGATCGGTTCGGAGCACCAAAAAGCATCTTGAGTTATGCACAGGACTTTCAGGGTTAACATGACAAACCCTATACAAAACAGTCCCATGTGTGAACAACCCTGAAAAAGAAGCCTTGTGGAAAAGTGTTGGTAAAAAGAGAAAATGCTGGTTATCAACATTTTCTTTACCCACACTGTTTTCAGCCCTTTCAGATATCTACAGTTTGTTTGTAATTTTGTCTAGTTTGAAGGGTTTGGAATTTCACACAATGTTTTTAACCTTTTAACCCTTTACCAAACAAGCCCTGGTTTTTATGACCCAGAGGAAGAAGCCTTCTGAAAACATTGTGGGAAAAGGAGAAAATGCTGGTAACCAGCATTTTCTCCTTTTCCCACAATGTTTTCTACTCTTCTAAAGTCAAGTTTCAATTTTTGAGTCACATTTATTTTGTCATCTGCAAATGCTTTCAATTTGGACAAGTCTAAAATCTTGTCGTTTGGTAAAGAGTTAAAAGACAAATTCTATCAGTTTAGAGACATGCAAATTGTCTGCTGCAAATGTTTTAATTCTTTACCACACAATTCCAAGTTTTTACAACTCTGAGGGGATGAAACCTTTTGAAAACATGGGAAAAGGAGAAAATGCTGGTAACCAGCTTTTTCTCCTGTTCCCAGAATGTTTTGTACCCTATCAAAGGCAAAAATCATCATTCTAGCGATATTTAATTAGCGGTCTGCAAATGCTCTGAGTTTGGTCCAGTCAAAACGTTTGTCATTTGGTAGAGTTAACTCTTTACCACACGACAAAAAATTAGACTGGTCCACATTGAAAGGATTTGCAGATGACAAATTAAATGTAACTGAAATGATGATTTTTGTTTTGGATGGGGAAGAAAACATTGTGGGAAAAGGAGAAAATGCTGGTTACCAGCATTTTCTCCTTTTCCCACAATGTTTTCAAAAGCCTTCTCCTACAGGGGCGTCAAAACTCGGGATTGTGTGGTAATGGGTTAAATGTGGAAGAGTCTGGAATTTTTTTTTATTCTTCATGCAAATAATTTAGTACTCTTAGAGTTGAAGTAACTGTCCTTTCAGATGCTACAAAATGGTTTCCAGTAAGAGTCAACGCTGGTATATGTACTTGGTGTTGATGGCACTTCCGGCAGTTTCCGTCAACACTGCCACTGAAATACAGATGCCAGAATCGACTGTCATCTCAGATTTCACACACCCTGTCGTGAATGACATCATGTGGCCAATTGAGGAAGTTACCACCTTCATAACGAGGCTTTTTGATGTGATTTTATACTATCTGTGTCTTCCATTCCACTATGTTACGAAGTTTTTACATATTTTGATTGATTTCATCACATCAATTCCTGTCATGATCATTAGTCTATTGATAAATACTTTGAGTTTTATCATAAAGTTTTTACTGGAATCTTTGAGAAGCACAATTAATTCATTGTTTGAGACAGTTCTATGTTTTCCTATCAATGGTTTTGTAACAATAGTAACTCTTCTAGTACATGGACCACTCCACTTTTTTGGTCTTGACCTTCGTCCACAACTAGTTTATTATGTTGTATCCACAATCATATCGGTTTTGAATGTTCTGCAGGGAACCATGAACTTTTTCCTTGATGTCATTAGTTACATTGTGGTTGATTTAACACTGCATGGAATGTTACAGTCTTTGTTAGAACTACCGGTGTGGACAGTTTACGTTGTTGTTCGTTTTCCGGTTGTTTTGTTCGAGGGTTGCATAGAAATCACGTCTAGTGCTTTTATCATGCTAATTCATAGAGTTCTGGTTATGCTATGCTCCCTATTACGACTTGTTTGTTTTTTAATTACATATGCTGTGATATTTATAACTTACTGGTCTTTAGATATATTTTTACTGATAATGACAGTTGTAATCAGTTTAGCAGCATGGTTAGCTTTTGCAGCCATTTTGTTGCTGATATTTGTGCTAGTGCGAATTTTTTTAAGACAAGATAACATTTGGACAATTGCTCAAAAGGTTATGCAAGTATATGGCAGAATCAGGAATCCACAAGTCCGACTTGTGCTGGAGGTGATTTTTGACTTATTTCCAAAGGAGTTATGGTCTGGATTAAAGCGCCACCTGCAACAACTTCCTGTTGCGGAAGGGGAGGATGATGATGAAAGTATATGTGAGGTGTGTTATGACAGCTCAAATTTGGTAAAGTTGATACCATGTGGTCATAAAAACACATGCAAAAATTGTATAGAAGAGATTCGACGCAGATCAAATACTTGTCCAATGTGCCGCGCTAATATTTTCATGTTTGTTTTACTACCTACTAGGGACCAATTTATTGAGCAGTAAACATAAGCTAAAGGCAAAGTTTTAGAAAAAAATAAATCAAAAAAACAATAAGTGCCAAATAAAATATTAAGAAAAATTGAAGCTTATAAAAAAGAAATCAAGATACTGCATTTTAAGGTACTTTGGCCATAATAATCTTAAAATATCAGACCATAATAGGAGCAATATTATGATTGCTTGTTCTCTTGGGTCTGATCTTGATCAACACTGTCTGTGAAAGCAAAGAAACCTATGTTTTATCCACATATTCTCTGTGAATCATGAACATTTTCTGTGACATCGCTAGTTGTATGGTGGTTAACCCTTTACCAAATAATCCCAAGTTTTAACTACCCTGGGGAGGAAGCCTTTTGAAAACACTGTGGGAATGGGAGAAAATTAATGCTTTTCCCACAATGTTTTCTACCCTATCAAAGATAATTTTCATCATTTGAATCACATTTCAATTGTTTTCAGCAAATGCTTTCATTTTGGACAAGTCTACATTACTGTTGTGTGGTAAAGAGTTAATTCCAAACTTTATGTATATAGATTGCTGCAGCCAGTTTTATAGAACTAGAGGTATGAACACTTTGCATAGTTGCTCTTATTTATGGAATTTTTTATTTGATATGCTTTGTGTTATGACTTGTTTGGTTTTAAAATACATGTGCTTTAAATTATTGGCCCTCATATGTTTTGTTACTGACCATGATTTTGATATATTTGGAGCTCTGCTGTTTTTGGAGGAAACCCACAGTACATGTATTTTCATAGGCCTGTCATTGTCTACATGGGCGTCAGCTTGTAGGAAAACTTCGTCAGTTTCTCTTACTTATGTTACTGCTAAAGATATGTATTTCAAACTTGGGAAACTTTGAAGGGGAATCCATACCATAAGGGCAGATAAGACTGATTTTTTAGCTCCACTGGCCGACTGCCAGTGGGCTTATGTCATGGCCCGGTGTCCGTCGTGCGTCCGTCCGTCTGTGAGTTAACTTTTTTTTCAAACTTCTTCTTCTCTGAAACTACGCATCCAAATTTGATGAAACTTAACAGAAATGATCCTGCCATGGTCCTCTTTAGAACTTCTTGAAAGAATTTAATTCCTTCAAAAACTCTGGTTGCCATGGCAACAAAACTGAAAAATATTGAACATCTTTGAAAATCTTCTTGTCTAAAACCATAAGGCCCAGGGCTACCAAATTTGGCATGTAGCTTTATCTAATGGACTTCTCAAATTCCTTCATATTATAGCCCTGGGGTCAAAATTGGCTCTGCCCCGCAGATCACAAGTTTAACATGGGCTTATATAGTCACTATAATTTAAAGTAGTAATCAAGGGAGATAACTCCTGTTATACAAGATAAAGTTTGTTACTATTTATCTCCCTTGATTATCAAACTGCAGTTATACATTGTTGGACTTTGGTATTCAAGTTTTTTGGAGAGGAAATGTTCTGTTTTAAGGGAGAGTGATTTATTTTTATGCTAATGGTTATGCTCACATGAATGGAATGTTTAATTTAAAGGAAGGTTTCTATCACTCAATTTTTTTCAGAACTTTACCTTTCATACTAATGAATAAACCTGCATGTATTCACTAACATTATCTTTGCATTTAAAAAGATATGACTGTTTTTGTTTGGCGGGTGGGGTGGAGGTTATGTTTTCAAAGTAAGTTTATTACCATACAGACTTTTTATGCCGTATGTCTCTGTCAATGCCAATTAAGTGCATGATACGTTAATTTTACTCTTTAAGAAATGACAGTTTTTTTTTACTGTACCAAGTTTAAAGCCATTGCAAAAAGACAAGTTGAATGTAGCTTAAATAACTATTTCTATCTTCGATAGGTTAGGAAACGTTATGGGAAAAGGAGAAAATACTGGCTGACATCATGTTGTCCTTTTTTCGCGATGTTTTTGAAAGCCTTCTTTTTCAGGGTCATTAACACTTCGATTTGTGTGGTAAAGGGTTAAAAAGCCAGTGGAGCGATACAGGGCCATCATGGCCCTCTTGTTTTACACAATTACACCCCTTTTTCGACACAAAATTTTCACTGGATAAAAAGTAACTGCAGCTAAGGGTTGGCACCCACATGCCTTGCTCTTCTTTTATTACATATCCTCCCTTTTCTCCAGTGTATTTTAGCATAATTATGAATGTCTTGGAAAAAGGGGGCTTCATGTTATATTTCATTCCATTTCTTGTGAATGCAACTCCTCCCACATTCCTTGACGGATTCGGATAAAATTTTCACAGAATGTTTCTCATCATGTGACCTAGCGCATATTGTCAAGGTTTTGCGATTTATAGCTGCATCATGGAAAAAGGGGTCTTCATGTTATATTTCATTTTTCACCAATATCTCTTTGATTACTGGACGTATCTCAATGGATTTGGATGAAATTTTCAGATCATGTGACCTAGCGCATATTGTCAGGGTTTTTTAATTTATTGCTGTGTCATGGAAAAAGGGGCCTTCATGTCAAATTTAATTTTTCAGCGATGTATCTCCAACTAATGGATATAATTTCATGAAACTTCATTTTTTTATTGGTTAATCAAAACCAGTGACCAATGAGTCTGTCGTGCGTCCATCTGTCCATCCATCAGTCCGTGCGTAAACCTTTTAGATCACAAGTAACACAATATATCCATTGAGCTACCCAGGCAGGTGCTAGAAATTCCAACACTTTAGTCTCTATAGCTAGCTGCTTGAAATAGCAGCCATGTGGCAGCGTATATTGTGACGACAGCACTCTTGGTTTTTTTTTTTGGTGATAAAGACTCAACATTTTACTAATTACTGTAATGAATTTAAGTCATGGTATTAAACACTATTAGAGATGCTGTTTCTTAAACCATATCTACACACTTCAGAGTTTTAACAACCTTGAGGAGGAAGGCCTCTGAAGACATTATGGGAAAAGAAGAAAACTATTCTGGAAACCAGCATTTACTCTTTTTCCCACTATGTTTTCTCCCCTTTCAGCCTAATAAACCCAACTGACATTTTAAGTCAAAATGTCACAATTTAAGTCAAAAAGCAAGACCAAAATAATTGCAACTTCATTGTTGTGTCAGAAAAGCAGACCATGTAGACCAAAGATCAGACTGCATGTTTTGTGCTGTCTGATCTTTATCTACACTGCCTGCAAAGGCAAACTATTGTCATGAAAGGTAATTTAAGGGTTAAGATCCTGAGTCATGTTTAATTTGTCGTCTGTAAATGCTTTCAATTTGGACTAGTCAAAAATTTTGTTTAGTAAAGAGTTTAGAGTTAAGAACCTTAATATTTTATTTTGTTTGTATTTATAATTTTCATAATAAAAAAACAAAAGTGTAGTCATTGCTGTTTTTAAATTTTTTTTTGTTTGGTAAAGAGTTAAGAGTTCAGAACCGTAAGATTTTATTTTATTTTTATTAGCTCACCTGAGCACAAAGTGCTCAAGGTGAGCTATTGTGGTTGTCCTATGTCCTATGTCCGGCGTCCATCCACAGTTTCTTTAAACATCTTCTTCTGCTAAACCACTGAGCCAATCTTGATGAAACTTGGCAGGAATGTTCCTTGGGTGAAGCTCTACCAAAGTTGTTCAAAGAATTGAATTCCAGTCAAAACTCTGGTTGCCATGGCAACAAAAAGGAAAAAAATGCAAAATCTTTGAAAATCTTCTCCTCTGAAACTAGAAGGCGTAGAGCTTTGATATTTGGTATGTAGCATCTCCTAGTGGACCTCTATCAAGTTTGTTCATATGATGCCCCTGGGATCAAAACTGGCCCCGCCCTGGGGGTCACAAGTTCAAACATAGGAACAAAGAAGGAAAACTTTAAAATTCTTCTTCTCTGAAACTGGAAGGCGTAGAGCTTTGATATTTGGTATGTAGCATCTCCTAGTGGACCTCTTCCAAGTTTGTTCATATGATGGCCCTGGGGTCAAAACTGGCCCTGCCCCGGGTGTCACAAGTTCGAACATAGGAACAAAGAAGGAAAACTCTAAAATTATTCTTCTTTGAAACTAGAAGGCGCAGAGCTTTGATATTTGGTATGTAGCATCTCCTAGTGGGCCTCTACCAAGTCTGTTCATTTGATGCCCCTGGGGTCGAAACTGGCCCCGCCCGAGGGTCACAAGTTAGAACAAAGGAACAAAGAAGGAAAACTTTAAAATTCTTCTTCTCTGAAACTTTTAGGCATAGAGCTTTGATATTTGGTATGTAGCATCTCCTAGTGGACCTCTACCAAGTCTGTTCATTTGATGCCCCTGGGGTCGAAACTGGCCCCGCCCGAGGGTCACAAGTTAGAACAAAGGAACAAAGAAGGAAAACTTTAAAATTCTTCTTCTCTAAAACTGGAAGGCATAGAGCTTTGATATTTGGTATGTAGCATCTCCCAGAGGACCTCTACCAAGTTTGTTCATATGATGCCCCTGGGGTCAAAACTGGACCCGCCCCAGGAGTCACAAGTTTAAACATAGGAACAAAAAAGGGAAAACTTTAAAGTTCTTCTTCTCTTAAACTTGAAAGTGTAGAGCTTTGATATTTGGTATGTAGCATCTCCTAGTGGACCTCTACCATAATTTGTTCATATGATGGCCCTGGGGTCAAAACTGGCCCCGCCCCGGGGGTCACAAGTTTGAACATAGGAACAAAGAAGGAAAACTTTAAAATTCTTCTTCTCTGAAACTGGAAGGCGTAGAGCTTTGACATTTGGTATGTAGCATCTCCTAGTGGGCCTCTACCAAGTTTGTTCATATGATGGCCCTGGGGTCAAAACTGGCCCCATCCAGGAGGTCACAAGTTTGAACATGGGAACAAAAAAGGAAAACTTTAAAATTCTTCTCTAAAACTGGGAGGCGTAGAACTTTGATATTTGTTATGTAGTAATCCTGTTCTAAGTTTGTTGGCCCACCTGACCACAACATGTTCAGTGAGTTCAAAATTGGGTCACCTGGGGTCATAAACTAGGTCACAAGATCAAATTAAAGAAATACCTTGTGGGCACTCTAGAGGCCACATTTATGGCTCAAATGACCTGAAATTTAGTCAGACTATTCATCTTGCTAAAATATTTGATGAGTTTGAAATTGGGTCACTTGGGATCATAAACTAGGTCACTAGGTCAAATTAAACAAATACCTTGTGAGCACTTTAGAGGCCACATTTCTTGCTCAATTGACCTGAAAATTGGTCAGAGTATTTGTCTTGATAAAATCTCACATGAGTCTGAATTTGGGTCAAATTGAGTCATAAGCTAGGTCACTAGGTCAAATTAAGAAATACCTTGTGGGCACTCTAGAGGCCACATTTTTTGCTCAGTTGGCTTGAAAATTGGTATGAATGTTTCTCTTGATGAAATCTAAGATGAGTTTGAATTGGCTCACCTGGTGTTATAATCTAGGTCACTAGGTTAAAGAAATACCTTTGGGCACTCTAGAGGCCACATTTCATGCTCAATTGACTTGAAAATTGGTAAGAATGTTTTTCTTGATGAAATCTTAAGATGAGTTTGAAATTGGGTCACCTGGGGTCATAATCTAGGTCACTAGGTCAAATTAAAGAAGTACCTTTGGGGCACTCTAGAGGCCACATTTCTTGCTCAGTTGACTTGAAATTTGATCAGAATGTTTGTCTTGTTAAAATATTGAATGAGTTTGAAATTGGGTCACCTGGGGTCATAATCTTGGTCACTAGGTCAAATTAAAGAAATATCTTGTGGGCACTCTAGAGTTCACATTTATTGGTCAATTGATTTGAAAGTTGGTCACAATGTTTGTCTTGATAAAATCTAAGACGAGTTCAAAATTGGGTCACCTGGGGTCATAATCTAGGACACTAGGTCAAATTAAAGAAATATCTTGTGGACACTCTAGAGGCCACATTTCTTGCTCAATTGACTTCAAAATTGGTCAGAATTTTGAAATTGGGTCACCTGGGGTCATAAACTAGGTCACCAGGTCAAATTAAAGAAATACCTTGTGGGCACTCTAGAGGCCACATTTATTGCTCAATGTACTTGAAAACTGTTCAGAATGATTGTCTTGACAAATTTTTGATGAGTTCAAAATTGGGTCACCTTTGGTGATAAAGTAGGTCACTAGGTCAACTTAAGAAAATTCCTTGTGGACACGCTAGAGGCCACATTTTTAGTTCAATTGACTTGACAAATGGTCAGAAATTGAATTATTCACGTGGAATGAAATTTCGCCTATTGACTCAGGTGAGCGATCCAGGGCCATCGTGGCCCTCTTGTTTATAATTTTCATAATTAAAAAACAAAGTATAATCATTGCTGTTTTTTACTTCCATTTATACATATGAAACTGTGATAGGTATATCACGTGGGTGTTGATGATAAACAGCTGCACACTGGAACACCCCCTGCTCCCCTGTAGATGACATTGATTGATTAGAAGCAAACCATTTTTATTTGTTTTGAAAACAGTGTGGAAGACTGAAAAGTTGTTCCATAGAATAGAAATTTGAAAACTTCTGTGGAAATCAGTTTGACAAACAGATGTGCCCATTCAATTTCACGTGCTTTCCTGCATAAATTGTTGTTGATGGTGTTTTTGTTTTTAAATGTTTATTGTATATGAGCCATGCTCTGTGAAAAGGACGTATATTATATCTGCGAAAAGTATCAACGCAGATCAGCCTGCACAATCTGCAAAGGCTGATCTGGGCCGAAATTTTTCACTATTTATCACTTTTCTGTTTGTCCAAGGACCAGTCCACCTCATGAGTAAGTCGATTGTTAAAAACAGTGCCTATTATGGATCCATAGTTATTTGATAACTTGCATGGTGCAATGAATCACTCAAAAGCATTAACCCTTTACCACACGACCAATTTTAGACCTGTCCGAATTGAAAGCATTTACAGAGAACAGTTTCAATGTGGATCATATGAAATTATTTTTCTTTGATAGGGTAGAAAACATTGTGGGAAAAGGAGAAAATGCTGGTTACCAGCATTTTCTCCTTTTCCCACAATGTTTCCAAAAGCCTTCTCTATCAGGGGTGTCAAAAGTCGTCATTGTGTGGTAAAGGGTTAAGACCCCCTTTTAGCCAGATTATGGCTTATATATGTTTTAACTGATTTTTTCTAAGGTGTCTGTGGAAAATTTACCAAACGACAAATCTTAGAGTGGCCCAAATTGAAAGCATATGCAGATGACAATTAAAAGGTGGCCTACATGATAAAAATGCCCTTGATAGGTTAGAAAATATTGTGGGAAAAGGAGAAAATGCTGGTTACCAGCATTTTTTCCTTTTCCCACAATGTTTTCAAAAGCCTTCCTCAGGGTTGTTAAAAGTCGGGATTGTGTGGTAAAGGGGTAAAGGAATAATAAGTAAACGCATGTTGGGCAGCCTAGTACATGTACCTAGTACTTTAAGGATTTTTCTGTACAAAGAATTATATGAGCAATGCTCTAGGAAAAGGGGGTTTAATGCATCTCCATGTCTCATTATATCAGGCAGATCATCACATAACTCATGGTCTATAAAAGCCATTTTGTCTTAGAAGCAACTGGATTATGAAATAGAATGGTCTTTTGACGTGGAGAAAATTGACCACTAGCAAAAGTTTCAACCCAGGTCAGCCTGAGTGGACTACCCAGACTGACCTGGGTTGATACTTTTTGCAGATGCATCAACCCCCCCACCCCCACCCCCTTTCACAGAACATGTCTCATATTTTGTACCTATGCACTCTTAGACAATATGCAATAGGTTTCTGTTTCTTAGAGGTTTAAAAACTTCTGTACTTGTTTTCAGATTGGCTGTCGTCAAAGGCCAGTCATCGTCTTTGTTGTTGTGCCAAAACTTTGACATTTTCTCTTTTCTTTGTTATTAACCCTTTACCAGATGACAAAATTTTAGCCTTGTTCAAATTGAAAGCATTTGCAGACGACAAATTGAATGTGACTCAAAAAATTTGTCTCACATAGGGTAGAAAACAAAGTGGGAAAAGGAGAAAATGCTGGTTACCAGCATTTTCTCCTTTTCCCACTTTGTTTTCAAAAACCTTTTTTCTCAGGGTAGTTAAAATTCATCATTGTGTGGTAAAGGGTTAACATGCTGTGCTCTTGTTTACCAGACAAAAAAACTTTTTATTTGGCCAAACTGAAAGCATTTTTTGATGAAAAATTAAATATGACACAAATGATAGAATGTGTATAACAAAGAGTGTAAAACAGTGTGGGAAAAGAAGAAAATACTGGTTACCAGTATTTTTTTCCCCCACAGTGTTTTCAAACGCCTCTTTCCTCAGGGTCGTTAAAACTCTGAATTGCATGGAAAAGAGTTAAACAGTATTTTATATTAACTAAGATATAAAAGATTAACATTTTAAGAGTATTACACAGAACACATATTAAACTATTTTGTAATAAACTTGACTTTTGAAGATTCTGTCTGCTTTACTTTCTGGGTTTTTTTTTTTCCAACAAATTAAATAATTGTCACTCAGCTGTATGTTTATTTAAATATATGAATTTCTATTTAATTGTTATACCCCCCCCCACACCTACAAAGTAAAGGCGGATATACTAGTTTCACCATGTCTGTCTGTCTGCCCATCCGTCCGTCTGTAGACTTTTTTGTTTCCCTGCTCTAATTCAAAAGCTGTTTGACCTGGGACCCTGAAACTTTATACAAGAGTTGCTCATGACCCAAGGAGGTACCCTATTGTTTTGGGGTAACATTGATCAAAGGTCAAGGCCACTGGTGATCTTTGTTTTGAAAATCATTTCCTTTCTCTGATTGCGCTGCTTCAGTGACAAGATGCTGGTGAGGGTACTTGTCCGCTTTCTGCCAGTTCTAGTTCCATCTGTCACACCAACATACAGACATTTGTACATTTGTTGGATGACTCGGAGGTTTCCAGATTAAGTCTAGCAAAGATTTGCTTAGATAGTACGCCTAATCTTCCATGAATACCTACTGCCTTTTCTCGCACGAGCGCGTTTTGATTTGTCTAAACTGATAATGCTTTGGAAACATGACTAATCGAGAATTGCCCAAAATGATTTATTCCACCTTCAACTATCTGATCCATGGAGATTTTTTTCTGGATGCTTTTACACCTTTACACCCAAGTTTAATATGGGCCGCATTCAAAATCCATTCTAAATTCTAGATCTAAAATTCAATACTTGACATCTGATTGGCTAGGACACACTACCCCAACCAATAAGCTGATTAGCTTTTTATCACTTAAAATTACAGCAATGCATTTTACTAGTGGACGGTGAATACGGTCGCTGGTTTTCGGTTTCACTAGAAAAATTCAAATTGGAATCGTTCCAGTAATGTGTGATTGCTAAACCATACAATAGACCTCCATAACTTCAGTTGCCTTTTCAGACAGTGTAGAACTAGAATCAAACTTTACGAAACCTACTGTCTGACTTTGCGTCGACACTGTCGGCTATAATGAGACATTCTTGTAAATGGCAGCCTTGAAAGGACAGTCATTTGCGCATTTTCCCTTCCCGACTGGAAACGTCATTGTTTGTTTTGAGCTATAAGGGTTAAATAAATAGCTGATGTGGGAAATCTTCGGTTGAAGTGGGGTTAGTGAACGAACATCTTATCTATTGCACCTGATAAAATAACGATAATTAGGAAAACTTACCCAAACGTAAATTGATCACAGATCGCGCGGCTCAAGGTCATTCACCGAGCAGGATTGGTTTTTACCGTCCTTTGCATTTCCGGGCTACAACCAGACAGCAGAAAAGTACACTTCGAGCTTGACGAACTAACTTTTTTTTTTAACCCTTTACCAAATAATCCCTGGTTTTCACAACTCTGAGAAGGAAGGCTTTTGAAAACATTGTGGGAAAAGAAGAAAATGCTGGTAAACCAGCATTTTCTCCTTTTCCCACGAGGTTTTCTACCCTATCAAAGACAGAAATCATCATTTGAGATACAATTAAATTGTTGACTTCAGATGCTTTCAGTTTGGTCCGGTCCAAAATTTCGTCAGGTGGTAAAGGGTTAATTTGATGCTGTGTTAAAAAGGGATCTTACGCATCTGCAAAGAGTATCTACCAAGGACAGTCTGCGCAGGATGATCTGTGTCGAAACATTTTGCTTTTGGTAAATTTTCTGCATATTCAAGGACCAGTCTAGCTCTGGAGTCAGCCGGTTGTTATACATCATGGATTTTGTGGATCTTATAATGATGTGATGACTTCTTTGGTATAATTGATCACGGAGATCCATTAAAACCGCTTTTGCCAGAGCGCAGCTCAATTTCTTATCAATTCAAATATGTCTTTTAAATGGCCTGCAACACGCGAAAAGGGGCATTCGGACATTTGCGTAAAGTGTCGTCTCGGATCAGCCTGCGCAGTCCGCGCAGGCTAATCCGAGACGGCACTTTCCGTTTTTATGTAATTTTCTGTTTTGCGCACGTCTGCTGTAGCACAAAATCTAATGTAGTCGTAAAGTGCCGTCTCGGATTAGCCTGCGCGGACTGCGCAGGCTGATCCGAGACGACACTTTACGCAAATGTCTCAATGTCCCTTTTCGCGTGTTGCAAGCCATTAATAGTAATGAAGTAGATTTTTCTCTCTAAATGTATCTTAATAAATGAACACATGCACTACCCTTTGACATGTAAAACGACGACTAACCTGGTTTCGGCAGGTACCCATTTTCGAACCGGGAAGGGCATGGTCTTGCATACTATGCAATGAAAACCGTCATCGACTTGTGTCAATCGATGCTGTAAGTGTGAACAGAGGTTGCGCTTATGTTAATTTGCAAATGCAGCAAAAACAAAAATGTACGCCTATTTATTTTTATGGCAATGTCGTTTTTTAGCCTACTGACGATTCTCAAAGATTGAAAATGAGCATGTCAGTTAGGTAATTAGGTTTTGGGAACATCAGCCTTCCTCTTTTGTTTTCAACGATGCCACGATAGTTCTAGTACGCCTTCAGTTTGCGATTTTATACGTTGTTGACGGCTGATTAAACATTTCTAATCATTAATCAAGCAGTCAAAGTTATTATAACTACAGAGGCGTATTGTGTTCTTAAAAAAAAAAGTAGGGTCTTTAAAGAAAAAATTAGACGGCATGAGAGGTACTGGTATTATAAATTTTAAAACTCTTGTAGTTCATCGATATTGAAGAGAAATCAAAATATTATCCACGCCAACAATTGCCTGTTTTCCTTATTGTGTTGCATTTATAGAAGAAAGGTGGAATTTTCAAATATATATATTTTTTTAAGAATAAATGTTAATCCAACTCCACGTTGATGAAAGAGCAGTTGCTGCTAAAAATGGTGTGCATGAAAAAATGTGTAGACTATTTAGTAATATATCGTAAAGGGTAACGCATAAATCATATTGATTACCAACTAGTTATATAATACACGAAAAGAAACCCCGTATTAATTTGTATGGGGCAAAATAATTAACAGTAACAACCTCTATATTGGTGCCATGAATGGGCCAGCAAATAGGCCCGCAGAATAAACATGTCTCCTTTTTTGACCAATCACCTGTTACTATTTATTCATTCCAAACCAATACCGATAAGTTTATCTAAAGCCAGCCTTTACAGCTACGCCGAAGAAATTTAAACGAAATTCAAGTCGAACAACGCTTTGCCAAAATGTACCAACGTGCTGCGTCGGTCTTTGTCACTCGTACAGGAAGAAAAACTGATGTCATTTGAAGGTAGAAAAATGGCTTTTAAAAACTGGATTGATTTTTAACTTCAAAAACTTACTAGCCTAATATCTAGCACTGTGCTTTCCATGAAAGCGTTTTTTTATTTTCAAGCAAAACGAAAAGCAGTCGAGTAAAAGAGGTTCACAGGTTTACGTCATTGTTTCCACGAACATAGACCTATCAGCAGACGCAGAAGACATTGTCGTCTGCCAATATTTTCCACACGTCTGCCAAGTATTTCTACGTTGTATTTTTTTCAACGAAAGAAATGAGAGCAATGGGGATGTTAATTTTCTCGACCTACTAGTCTGTTTCTGTTGATTCTTGTCGGTTTGCATGAACTCCTGGGAAAACAATAAACAGAATGTTATTTACATCAATTTCATTACTTTTTATTCCTCTCTCTGAAGGCCACTTCAGGTACACTTGTGGACAGAAAAATTCAAAATTCCACAATCAGAGTGCACAGATCGTGCAGTCTGATCTTGTATCTTCACTATCCGACATATATTTACTGCGATTATTCTATTCAAAACTGCAGTGGAATATTTTCCTCTGACATAAATTCTTCCAAACGACAGAATTTTAGACGTCCGAATTCAAAGAATTTCAGACCGGTAAATGAAATGGGGCTCTAATGATGGAATTTGTCTTAAAAAGGGTAGAAAAAAATGTGGGTAAAGGTTTCCAGTATTATCTCCTTTTTCTACATTGTTTTCAAAAGCAATTATTTCGTGTGAAGAGTCACTGCGACAATATTAATTTCTCTCTCACCAATGAACGTTATTTCGACGATGTTTATGTGGAAAAGCAGACAATGACCAGGAAAAATATGAAATGTAAAAAGCACGACTGGTAAAAATAAACTCAGGAAAAGTACAGTCTTGGAATAAAAACTTTTGATCTCATAAAAAAAAAGACGGACTTCCCCATTTAAAAGCGACAAACCCCTCACTTGAATAGCAAATTAACACCTCTTTACTGGATGTAACCGTCGACTTTCTTTACGTTCGCAGAGAAAAGAATTGTGTAGAGCGCTCTAGTATTTAACAAATGTTGAACTAATAACTTTCAATTCGTAGGAAAAATTGGCCCCCAAGTTCAAAACTATCGTGGTAACAGAACAGTGTAGATCCAAGATCTTGACCTACATTGTTAGCAATAGCAGTCGGTATTTAACCAAGTAATCTAGGATTTAATTGCTCTATGAAGGTATCCTAACGTAAAGTTGCATCCTGTTTACACGTGATCATAATAACTAGAACGATAGAGTATTTTTTTGTATTGCGTAATATTTGCGTTCTGTTCCCGTCTTTATGACGGGCGTGAAATGAAGAATGTATGTTAACAACGAATACAGAGATGCAATCTCATTTCATGTCAAACTACAAAAAAAAAGTTTTTTGTTTGTAAACATTGTCGTAATGCGTTTTATTGTTTCGTGCATGAAACATTAGCAGGTCTTATCTTTCATAAGCTGGGCGTTGTTTGGTTAAAGAAGAGATTGAAATAGAATTATTAATGGAGTTGCAGTGGGATCTTTATTTTTTGCAAGGAGGAGCGGATAAGGATGAAGAATCCAAACTCAAACAATTCAGAGAACTTTTAGGGTCTTATTTTTTTAGTCTTCCTCTTTTTTTTTCCCCCTTCAAACTGAAAATATTTTGTTCAACACTGATATATACTACATAATATACTTTTCTCTGCGAACGTACAGAACCTGGGCAGTTACATGCACTAAAGGGGCGATAATTTCCTTTTCAGATAACTGGTGTTTGCTTTTAACCCTTATCCTGCTAAATAAATGAAATAAAACTTTAACGCCGGTAGTAAAAACCCAAATTTTGCTGTTTTAAAGGTAAATCTTTGTGGAAAAGATGTCCTTATCGGACAGTGTAGATCAAAGATCAGACTGTGCGTTCTACGCAGTCTGTTCTTGATCTGCACTGTCTGCAAAGGGTCAGTGAGTCGCGCTTAGCAGCCTAAGGGTTAAGTTGGAGACTCCATCTATTGTCACGAGATCAAATATGACGTCACCGTATTTTTTTTAACCCGATGTCACATATCGACGAGTGTTATTGATAACGGGGCGTTCTCACAACTCTTCAAAATTCTGGTGAGAAATCTAAAAATACTTGAAGAGGTTACGTAGCCCATTAAGGAAACACCACCGAAAGATATGTTTTCCTGCACTTGTCTTTCTTCATACTCATCGCTTGCTAGCTATGGCCTTAATCAATTCAGCAGCGCATCAGTTTTGGAGTTCGGTGTTCATATAGAAATCTGAATGGCTCCCCTTTGAAGGTTTTTTACGCCTCTTTAAATAATATCTTTGCAAAATCATGCCAATAGCTTACCAATTTTAGGGTGAGCCAAGCAGTACTTTGCCGCATGGCACTCTCACGTGACTACAGCACCAACCGCGGGGCTTGAACAAGGATTTCTTAATTAAAAAATAAGACCTCTTAGTCACCAAAACTCCTGTGAGAGTATAAAGTAAGTCTTAATTTAACAATCATAATTGAAATATCTCCTCAGCTTTGTCAAAGGGCGTTTCACGTTACGAGATTTATTCCGTTCCAATAGGTTTTGGTGACATTTATTTTAATTAGAAATACTAGGTTTCCATTTTTGGTCTCATCCGATTATTGGAAGCATAATAGATAGTGAGAATCATTGGAATCAATTGTCCACTTTTGTATCCATATAACGCAAACGCGATAACTGGTAATTTTTTGCTTACTAGTGTTTGTTTATTACCTTGTTTACCAAAATGGCAATACTGGCTCATTCCATGTTATTGAAAACATAAACACAGATCATTTAATTCAGTCAATTCGAAACAGTGGAGAGTTTATTATCGATACTTAATATCCGATTATTCACCTGTACCATTTGTCTTTAAATACCGCTTCATCCGGCTGCATGTCAGATTTATCGCGTTCAGTTTATACATTTGGTTTGTTTTGTTCGCGAGGTTTTTTTTTAATTATATCCTCGAATTTAAATCATGTTGCAGCACCACCAGTTTGAAAATGTCCTTTTAAAATACGAAAAATCAAAATTAGAAAAAAAAATAGTGAATACCTATGGAAAAATTGTGGCAAAGGAGGTATTGCTCGTTACGAGCAGTTTCTCTCTCTGCAACAGTGTTTTCAATAGTAGTCTATTGCTAGACAAAAAAATCGTGTCGGTGTGCTATGCATTCCAATCATGACAAGATTACCAAAGCACTTTTTTTTTTTGTTAATCATTAGGTACAAGAACGACTCAAATACCCGAAATTCTTGCAGGTTTGTTGCTGCTTTCCCAGGTACACACGGGCAGACGAAATGCTTTCTGTCACAGAGTTTGTAGTATTGTACTATAAGGATCGGCTTTCTTTTATAAGATTTAGTACCTTATTGGAGAGGTCATCAGACCTCTCCAACAGTGGTGAGTTTAAAAGGCAGACTGCCACAGAATTTGCTGTCTAAATCCATTTTTCTTGCGAAATTGTACTGATACACACTTCTGTTTCGTCATGGTTTTGTAAATAAAGCGAAATCAAAAAACCGAAACAGGAAATATACGTGGTTTATTTTTATGTGACGAATTTCAGAAAATATTAGTTATATTAATTTGCCATGGCTGCAAATGACCTCTCAAATAATTGTAATTTTTCATTAAGCAAATAAATCTAAGCAGAAGAAAAAATAAGAAGAATTTCGTTAAAAAAAAAAAAGAGAAAGAAGACCGCTGGACAAGATCATGCGACTTGAAAACGCGACAAGAAGGTCAAATGAGCGTCATGTAAAGCATATGAGGTTTCTACGCGGCGGCTTTTTTTACTTGTTTGTTTACATGTACCAAAATATATTGAAATTAAAAGCCAATAAACTATTGGAAAACAATGATGCTGACCTCTCCTGGCTTCTTTTGTAAAGAAGCCAACTTGTAGTATTAGACATCACGTAATGTGGTATATAATTACCGTGGGTATCTGAGATCAAGAGATGCACGTAGGCCTTGTTTCGGCTGCAAAAAAAAATGTGCGATAACCACAGGGTCACGCACGGCGTATCCGTACTTTTTACAGAGGGTCACTACACGGCGTATCCTTATGTTTTAATGGCCACAGTGTCATGGCACGAAGTATCCCTTATGTTTTACAAACTCAGGATCACGCACATAGTATCCCTATGTTTTACATACTCAGGGTCAGCGCACCGCGTATTTCTTTTGCAGGCCGCAGTGTCACCGCACGCTGTATTCTTAACTTTCACAGGTCGCAGGGTCACCGCGCAGTGTATCCTTATGTTTAACAGGCCGCAGGTTCACAGCACGATGTATCCCTACGTTTGACAGACCAAAGGGTCAGCACAGAGCGTATCCCTATTTTTAACAGGCTGCAGGTTCACCGCACAGCTTATGCAGGTTTATGTTTTACAGGCTGCAGGGTCACTGCATATTCTATCACGATGTTAACGGGTTGTAAGGTCGCAGGTTCACCATACGGCATATTCCTATGTTTTACGTGCCACAGGGTCACGGTTGAAGTATTTTTATTATCCACAGGCCACAGGGTCACTGTACGGCGTATCCACGGTATACAATCGCCGCATTGTGGCCTTTCAGAACGCGTTCGTGACGACCGCAACAGCAATGCCATACGGCTTCCTGCACCAGTCACCCTTTACAAATATCCTGTCATCAAATTGTCAGTTTCGATACTCATCGCTTAAAATTTCATGACAAGGTGTTTGCAGAACGGTGTGAATTTTTATGACAGTATCATGGTATCATAAGACCAGGACCTAGTTTCGCTGGAGATTAACCAGCCTATGATATTGAGCACAACAGACAGACAAAATCATTTTCCAAGCAGTGCTTCAGAATTTCCACAATTTGTCGAAACAAAAACCACGTGTTTTCCATTCTATCAACTACAACTTTCGCCGTGAGCGTGGAAATGCCCCGGTGATCGTTCTGTAGCAGGTATGTACAGGAGCGGTGACAAAAGTGACTTGGGCATTTAATAAATAATTACCTGAGTACAAGATACAAAATCATAATTGAGTCATGTCCTGTGAAAAAGGGGTTCAATGCACCTGAAAAGAGTCTTGACCCATGTTAGCCGGCGCTGTCTGCACAGGCTGCCATGGATCGAAATGTTTGCTATTCATAAATTTTCTTCATGTCTAACGACCATTCTACCTCAATATTAATTTGGTTGTTAGACAAAATGGGTTTAATGGATCCATAATTATGTGATGACTTGATTGGTATACTGCATTACCAAGAAGCATTAAACTACCTTTTCACAGGGCATGACTCAATTACATGTGTTCAATCCATTTGCCTGTTGGTGAAGAAGTTGTTCTCATTAGGAAGCAAAACTAGTATGATCTTATAAATGCCACTGTGTCTATCCAAAACAATGCTTTGAAAATAGCCTTACCTCATGTTGAACCACACTTTTATTGAAACACGGTTTTGTGGTACTAAACAGATATCGGGCTGGCTTCTATTTTGCTGAGTGGTCAAAATACGGGAAGCACAATCCGGACGTCCTGCATTCGATCCCCATTAGAGCCGGTCATGTTGGAAGTGTTAAAGTGTCCTCGGTCAAGGCATATTAACATAGAACTAGTAGCGGTAAAATGATTATTTAAGAGGCATAGATCTGCATGCTGTTGTTGACAAACCATCCTAATAAGCCCACACCCCCGAAACTCCAAGACTTGCAACCTGATTGGCTAAGTCAATGAAATGTCTCAGCGAATCAGATGGCTAATCTAGGAATTTAGAATGAAAACAATGGTAGGAGCGGTTGGTGAAAACGAATCTCGGTTAAATGTTAATCTGGTACGCTGGTTTCTTGTCTCGCTTCTTATCTATACATTCTGGCAGAGAAAGATGTGTGGTGTCTGTCGGCATCAAATCTGTCCGGTACACGTGCGCTAGACACGTGACGTTGTCTGATACAGCTGTATGACGTCATGTTCCAAATTAAGCAGATTGTTCTACAAATGTTGTGCGGTTGTCATCCGTTTGAAAAATAAGACAATTTCTGTCGAAATAATTATTAGCAAAAAAAAAATATACCGCAATAGTTAGCTAGAACTGTGAAAAGTGAAGATGACAACAAGACATGTTTTTTTGTGTGTATTTTTCATAGGGTTTTATGCCGCTTTTATCCTTCTATCACGACACCGGCTCACTGATATGTCAGTTCTTGCTTTCACCAGCGCTGGGGCAGAACTCGGCTAGAGCTTGTCAAAGGACATTCTTACCTGACTTACGACATGAGCAGGAATCGAACCCGGATTTTCTAATTATAAAATCGAATGCCCAAACCACTGAGAGAAGGGGAAGTCTGGATCACGATCAGACTTCTCAGATTGCAGTCTGATCTCGAATCCTTTCTGTCGAGTATTTTATAGGATGATCCCGGTCAAAGTATGCCTTGAATTTTGTTATGCACATGCCTCTCTTTTCTGCCATTTCGTTTACTTGGTACCTGAGTGGTTCACTCTTAAATAGCAGACGACCAGATTTTAGGCTTGTCCAAACTGAAAGCATTTGCAGATGACAGATTTAATATAGCTCAAATGATAGGACCTTTTTACTTTGAAAGGGCATAAACGTCTTTGGAAAAAGATAAAATGCTGCTTAACAGCATTTTAACTTATTCCAACAATGTTTTCAAAACCTGTCTCTCTCGGCGGTTAAAACTCGGGAATCCGTGGTAAACATTTAATCCTTTACCAAACGATCCCCGATATCAACGAATCTGGAAATACCGTATTCATGTCTTTTGAAACCATTGTAGACGTGGTAATAACCAGCATTTCATCCTTTGCCGAGGATGCTTTCTACCCTTTCATAGACAAATTCCATCATATGAACCATATATTGTCATCTGTTTACAAAACGCCTATTCCACTGGCTCAGTACTCAACTAGTGCTCGAGCCTTCAGCTATGACCAGCAAAAGTAAAGTTATAAATTTGTATTATTACCATCAAGGACATTATGATTATGTCAGAAGTATCATTGGTTTTCTGGTTTGTAGCTACTTTTGTGAATATTATAATATTGCAAGCGCCCATCGTGAAGATCGGGCCTGTCCTTACGCTTGTAAAACATGCTAAGCTACATAAAATGCAAGTCTGAGGGCAACGCCCACGTTGTACATATCGGTCATATCACGGAACAGCCCACTTATTCATGTTTTCCTGCTATTGAGCTAATGGCAGTGGCACGTGACCACCGCTCCCAGCAAGGATCGAACGCGGATTTCCTGATTACAAATCTAACGCCTTTGAAGACCGAGGAAAGAGACTATTTCGTCGATGACGAAGGAAAGTGGGTTATTTACATAAAGCACGTGAGTTATATAGTGTATGTTTCAAGGACTTACAACAGGTCATACGTCACTCCGTTTTATTATATTGTTCTGATACAAGCGTTGACATTTGGTTGAATTCCCACATAACATTGTATAGCTGTCCCAGTATATCGGTGAACGCAGGAAAACAAGGCATCATCTTCAAATGGAGGGAGCTCAGGGAGGGCTTTTCAACATAATGTGCTATATTTTCTTGATAAGCTGTTATTTGAACGCGTTTAGAAACGTGAAAGTAGTCGAATATATACAAGAAAAAAACTATTGGTAAGAAACGAGTATGAAAAAAAAAAACATGTGTATATTGTTGTGCTTAGGACCGTTCATATAACTGTTCTTCAATACAATCTATAAAACATATGCCTCCAATGAACGAAACAGCCGAGCACGATAACTCAGTCAGTAAGTTATTGATTGATTGAATGGCTGAATGCTGTTTTACGCCGCTTTCAACAATATTTCAGTCATATCACGATGTCAGCTCACATATTCATGTATTTCTTGGGTTTCATCAGTACTAGGCTAAAGTTCTTGTCAAAGTGTCTTGCTCAGTCGGTAAAGTAAGGTTAGGCTTAAAACCCTGGGGTCGCTGGCTCGAATGCCCAGCGAGGCCAAAATCTTTCCGAGGATTGATGATCGTCATTTGACAAAACTCACCTCTGAACATTGTGCCGACTCTGTAAAATGGGAGAGCAGCCAGTGACCTGAAAAAAAAAACATTGTGCAAATAATGGTAAGATAAGCTATCAGTGAGCTTGTGTAGTTGAACTGTTCTTCGCGAGAAAACTGAAATAATGGTGGTAAACGCCGTAAAAATGGACTAAACCGCATGATAATTTTATGGCAAGTTAAACAAGCCTGTTCCCACCATCGGCTTTTCAGCCTTACCGGAAGTAGAAACCTAGAAATTAGACAGTGGCGTGGCGTCCATTACGCACAATACGCAAGTGCGTTTTGTAGATATAAAATGGCCTGCAACACGCGAAAAGGGGCATTCGGACATATGCATAAAAGGTCGTCCCGGATCAGCTTGCGCAATCTGCGCAGGCTGATCCGAGACAACCCTTTCCGATCGTGTGTGATTTTGTTTCACACAAGTATACTGTGGGACAAAATCTAATGTTGACGTAAAGTGCCGTATCGGATTAGCCTGAGAGAACTGCGCAGGCTGATCCGAGACACTTTACGCAAATGTCCGAATGTCCCTTTTCGCATATTGCAGGCCAAACGGTAACAGGTGAAACAGTCTTTCATCACTTTGTAGAACAACTCAATCTTCATTATTAAATAACCAAGTTTAAAATCCAAATTTCCAACCGATAGTAAAAAGGCAAATATTGGGATTTCATCACATTTCTTTTCGATGGAAAATTTCATCGTATCGGGCAGTACAGATCAAGATCAGACTGCACAGAACGTCTTGACATAAACTGTCCGCAAAAACACACTGTGTCCGGCTTAGCAGCCTAGGGGTAAAATTGCACTCTCAAGTCCGAGTACGTAATGATTCTGAACCCTGGTTACGCCGCTGTTAGGCACCCTTATTTCGACTTTTTAGGGTAAATCGTGGTCGTGAAAACTTAAAAAGTCTAAGATTTTACCATGACATTTTTCGTTTAAAAAAAAATATCGAAAATGTGAGGTGCAATTTTCAGATTTTGTAGTATACAGCAAGCTCGAGAGGCGGACGGTGGGAACTGCACTTCCGTAGAAATAAGTGCGTAGCTTTAATATCATTGATCCGTCGAATTCGAACCCAATATATCGAATTAATTAATAGTCTATTGCAAAATCAGGATTATTTCTTGTTTAAACCTTATATCGATAGGCGAAAGCAGGGCTTAAGCGGGTGGTATAGATCAAGATCAGACTGTGCAGTCTGATGTTGGATCCACACCTTCCGCTTATTTAGTCGAGCCTATAAGATCAAATTCTTTCTGAGGTTTAGTAGATTTTTATTTTTATCCGTTGAAGGAGATAGGGGTCATTTATCTGGCGCTGAAAAGCTTAATAATGTCTATACCGCAAGACCAAAATGTAAATTCACAGCATTTGTAGAACGTGGCCTAAATGATGGAATTTATCTTTAATATGGTAGAAAACATTGAGGGAAAGGGAGAAAATGCTGGTCACCAGCATTTTCTCCCTTTCCCACAATGTTTTCAAAAGGCGTCTTTCTCAGGGTCATTAAAAACTCGGGATTGTGTGTTTAAAAAGGTTTAACCCTTCGCCACATATTCACGACTTTTAACGATCCAAGGGAGAAGCCTTTTGAAAACATTGTGGTAAATGGAGAAAATGCTGGTAACCAGCATTTTCTCCTTTCCCTACAATGTTTCCTACCATATCAAAGACAAATTGCCCCATTTGAGCCACTTTGAAATTGTCGTCTGCGAATACTCCCAATTCGGAAAAGGCTAAAATTTTGTCGTCTGATAAAGGTTTAAACACAGGCACGTTTCCTTTCGTTCACGTTTTATTCCGTCTAGTCAATACTTGACCTCTAACAGACTACTTTGTGTTCTTGCAGTAAACCCCTTTGAAAACATGGCGGCAAAAGGGGAAAAATTTTCTCTTGATGAAAGAAATTCTCCTCTTGCCACAATGTTTTCACATGTATTTATGTATCAAACCCTAGGCCATGTTTATTAGTCCAATTTTATAAGAATTATAATAATGACGTCTACCGGAAATTATTTCAGAAGTAACGGATTAACCCTGTACCAAACGACTATATTTTGAACTCGACCGAAATGAAAGCAAACGACAATTTTCAATGTAGCTTTAAGTTCATATATGCTTCTGAAATAGAGGTAAACATTTCAGGAAAAGGAGAAAATGCAGTTTACCGACATTTTCTTCTTATCTTACAATGTTTTCAAAAGCCCTCTTCTTCGAGGTCGTTACCAAACGAGATCTTTTAGTAAAGGGTAAAGTGAAACCATTGTTTTTTAAAGTCAAGGTCAACAGTCTCAAAAAAAAAAATAATGTCTCTACATTTATCAAAGGTCATTAATGTATAAAAATTTGCATAACTTAGCATTTTTAACTTTCTCACATGCAAACCCTTGAGCCCCTCTTTCGAATTATTTGCTGATGCTGATGATGCGGTTTTAGTCTTTCGAACATGCACACTTCATTTTTCTGAATTCTGTCGTAAAGTTATAAGTACTCTGTTTTAGTCTGCAACACTGTCCCGTTGAAAGCTACGATCTTTTGTTTTAAGCCCTTTTTATCCATCCTCCAAACAAACCCTGAAAAAGAAAACTATTGAAAACATCGCAGGAACCAGTATTGTCTCATTTTCCCACGATGTTTTCTACTATTTCAAAATTGAGTACCTTTGAGCCATATTGAACTTATCGTCTGAAAATGCTTTGAATTCGGAGCAGTTTAAATCTTGCCGTCTGGTAAAGTGTTAAACATTTTTTCATCCTTCTATGATATTTCCTAATACGTCCTTTAACTCATAAATCATTTATATGCACGCTGAATGACGCAGGCTGTCGATGCGCTGTAAAACAACATTCATTCACTTATTCGTCAAGGCTGTTTCAAAGTAACTTTCCTTTTAAACAGGTTGTCTCAGAAATCAGTCTTCATCCTGGGTCCGGTTTCACGAAAAAAAAAAACACCAAAAGCTGCCAAAACGAAACATTTAGGATGTTCAACTTAAAATGTGTTTAAATTCAAATTGTACTGATAAGAAGTACGGAATTTATTGTAAAAATGATAATCTGTTATTGTACATTCGGTCCATGTGTTAGTCGCTGGCAGAAAAATTAATTTTCAAAGTAGGTCAATAGTTTCCAGGTCGCTCTCCCTCTCTCTTGTTTATATTTTTAAACCTGATGTTAAAATTCATTTTTTTCTGCCAGCGACTAACAAATGGACCGACCGAAGAATAACAGATTGTCACCTTCACAATAATTTTCATTCTTTTAAAAGGTATTATTTAAATTCAAATACATTTTAACGCCCGCTTTGTTTACTTTTGGCCGCTACTGGGCCTTAGCTAGCTAAGAAAGCAACGTAGTGATCGTCAACCATGGCTAGCTAAGAGAGCAAGTAGTGAAGTTCACCCTTGGTTCTAGAGCAAAGTAGTGATCGTCACCCTTGGCTTGCTAAAAGAGCAACGTAGTGATCGTCACCCATGGCTAGCTAAGACAGCAACGTAGTGATCGTCACCCTTGGCTCTAGAGCAACGTAGTGATCGTTACCCTTGGCTTTAGAGCAACGTAGTGATCGTCACCCTTGGCTCTAGAGCAATGTAGTGATCGCCACCCATGACTAGCTAAGACAGCAATGTAGTGATCGTCACCCTTAGCTCTAGTGCAAGGTAGTGATCGTCACCCTTGGCTTAAGAGGAATCACGTGATCGTTGTGATCATTACTCTTGGCTCTGGAGCAACGTAGTGACCGTCAACTTTGGCTCTAGAGCAACGTATTGACCGTCATCCTTGGGTCTAGAGCAACGTAATGATCATCACTCTTGGCTAGCCAAGAGAGCAATGGGGTGATCGTCATCCTTCGCTAGCGAAGATGTTGCGGCCCATGACTCACTGTCTTTTCGTTCAACAATATTTTTTTAAGAGCTAAAAGTATATTTCCACTGCAAGTGAAGACGGTTTCGGCCAAATTTACCGTGCCAGCAGCAGACAGCGAAGATCCAACGTAAACTGCACCTTCTCTGCAGTCTGATCTGAATCTATGCCGGATGCAAAAGCTATTTAAGAGAAAAGCCTCTATGAATTTAAGATTTGCCTTGTCGAGTGATTAGGTCTTTAACCCTTTATCACACAATCCCGAGATTTAACGACCCTGAGGAAAAGCCCTTTTGAAAACCTTGAGAAAATGACCTTTAGAAAACATTGTAGAAAAAGGAGAAAAAGCTAACACTTTACTTCTTTTCCCACAATGTTTTAAGTCTTCCACAGACGAATCCTTTCATTTCGATCACAATTAGTTTGTCGTCTGCAAGTGCTTTCAATTTGGACACGTCTAAGATTTTGTTTTTTGGTAGAAGATTGAAGATCAAGAGATAAATGTTAAAAAAAATTAAAGTCTTTGCAGTAAAATAAATTCCTCCTTCCGACCGATTTCTCCTTTTGCAACATTTATGCAGAGTGGTTGAAAGGCGATAGAAGCGTGTTTAAGTAGTTTGTCAATCCGAGACAGCTGAAAGAGTGTGGAAAACGGCGTTAAATACCAGACACAAGAACATGGATGATTCATTTTAAAAGTATTTTGACATTTTGCCAAGACACTTGACTAAAAAACGATTTTGCAATATTTCTAAGAGAATTTCAAAATCTTTATCGTTTTAGTGTCATAGTTGTATATGGGGCATCTGTAAGATTTCTCACGGTACTGGATTTTGGACTTTTTATATAGTACCGATATTTTACAAACTTACCTTTTAACAATCAAACACGTGTTTCAGCGAGCGAAAGGAAGAATCCTTTTGAAAAAATTGTGGAAAAAGTAGAAAATCCTGATAATCAGCATTTTCTCTATTTTTCACAATATTTTCTAGCCTTTCAAAGAAACAATTCCCGCAGTGTTAGCCATATTTAATTTGTGGCCTGCTTTCAATATGGACGAGACCTTCATGTCTACGCGACTGTCGTTCGACCAACCTTGTTAGATTTCGGAATCGGCCGGAGGAACGCATAAATGGTGTCACACCAGTAAATTTTTGGCTCATTGAAAATAGAGTAGAATCATTCTCTCAGACTGGCTGCTGCTTATTCCATATTCCCTGGCAAAGCAGGAGCCTAGCATTTTTTTTTTTTTTATCAAATATATGCCCAATGTCCTTCACAAAAAAAAGTGAAGAAAATGGCGTCACGAACAATGAACTTTTTTGCTATTCCTCTTCAAACACATCAACCTTCGCGATTCTGCGAAAATTAATAATGCTAGTATAAATGTACATAGACATTAACAACTGAAATTCAGCTTATAAATTTATTCACGTAAATTAAAAGATAAATAGACTACTAAAATTTGGAAAACAAATCGAATAAATATGCAAGTAAGCAACAAACAGCAGATTAAATGATACAGATAATTTAATAAGAGATTGAAATGCAAAACAAAAATCTGAATATAACATAAATCGTGAAAAATACAGGCCAAAAATAGTTCTACGTGCGTAACCCCGACATAATTATTTATTTTCCCAACTTCCCCAGGATATAAACATCACTAATTATTAGTCTCAAATGAAGCGCTACCTGCGGAGAATGGAGAAAAAATAAGTCCAAATGATTAGCCAAGCTGCAGTTCTACGTGATTCAATTAAACTTTGAACATTCCCCAAACGGTTCAGTGTTTTTAACGATACCAATCAAGAAATCTTTTTTATAACTTGTGGGAAAAAGAGAAACTGCTAGTAACCAGCATTTTCTCCTTGTCCCACAATGTTTTCTACCGTATTAAAGGCAAATGCTATCACTTTAACACATTTCAGGCCCAGTAGAAAACAATACCGGTGTTAAAATGCATTTAATCTGAAATCGTACCTTTTAAAAGTATGGAATTTATTATGAAAATAACAATCTGCAATTGAGATATTGGTCTATATAGATGTGTTAGTGTCTGGCAGGAAAAAAAAGCCAATTTAAAACCAGCCAAAAAGTAAACAACAGATAGAGCGACCTGGCTTTTTTACCTAGTTTGAAGCCTTTAATTTTGTCCTCCCACAAATGCTTTTACGTGTCAGATAATGGCTTGCAGTCCGCGCAGGCTAATCCGAGACGGCACTTTACGACTACAATAGATTTTGTTCTTCAGTAGACTTGGGCAAAACAGAAAATTACATAAAACGAAAAGTGTCGTTTCGGATTAGCCTGCGCGGACTGCGCAGGCTGACCCGAGACGACACTTTACGCAGATGTCCGAATGCCCCTTTTCGCGGTTTGCAGGCCATATATTGTTGCGTGGCAATGCATTTTTACTGCTCAATAACTTAAAGTATCCTCTCAATTAATACATGAACCAAAAGTCTGCGATCTCAAAGATCTTTTTGTTGGACACATCTTACCTAATTGGGCAGTGTTTACATCAAGATCAGACCGCATATTCTTAGTCTGATCTTGATCTACACTGTCCGCAAAAGAGCACTGAGTCGCACTTGGTGTCTGAAGCTTTTACCAAAGAATTTTAAATCCTATCATGTTGGGGTAAAACTATTTTGAAAACCTTGAGGGAAAAGGAACAAATAATGGTTATCAGCATTTTCTTCTTTCCCCGCAATGCTTGAAAGCCTTTTAAAACAAATTCAGTCATTTGAGACACAAATAGTTTGTCTTCCGCAAATGCTTCAAAATACACAGCAGTTTGAAAAGTCTGCAATTCAGTACTTTGGCAAAGGGTTCAGGGGTCTTAGGAAAATCATGATTTGGCAAGTTGATCTTTAACTCTTTACCAAACGATAAAATTTTAGACTAGTCCAAATTGATAGCATATATGCAGACGACGAGATAAATTTGACCGAAAAAGTTAAATTTGATTTGGGAAGGGTAGAAAACATTGTGGGAAAGAAGAAAATGCTGGTACCAGCATTTTCTCCTTTTCCCACAATGTTTCCAAAAGACTTCTTCCTCAGGGCCGTTAAAAGTCTGTATTATGTGGTAAAGGTTTAAAGCAAAGTAGTAAAACAACGGCTAGAAAGACTGGAAAATTTGGGAAAAAGCAAGTCACTACTTTTTACATTAATTGACTCACTCGTCAGAAAAGTCTTCAGTGGTCTAAAAGAAAAACAGTCTAAACGCACAATTATGAGTGAAATACACTCAAATCGCTTTTTCTCGGTTTATTTTGCTGACAGCAGATGTACCTTCTCGTTTCTTTCTAGCAATCTATGGAATTGATTTTAAGTGTAGAACATAGCATTGTGGTTATGCAAAATAACAATCAGAAATTCTAAGACTGCTATAAAAATAATAGAATTATCCTCCAAGATTTTGTCTGGGAGGAGACCACATATGGGCCATGCTTTATGAAAAGGGGGCTTAATGCTTCTGCAAATAGTATTGACCCATGTTAGCCTGCGCAGTTCGGCAGGCTGACATGGGTCGAACATTTTTGCTATCCGGGTCAATTTTCTGCATGTCACAGAATCAGTCTACCTCATGATCAAGTCGTTTGTTTAATAAAATGGATTTTATGGATCCATAATTATGTGAAGAAATGCTTGATAATATGCATCACGGAGATGCATTAGACCTATTGCCAGAGCATAGCTCCTAAAGTCTCGGATAGATCTAAATTTTCTGCAGTCTGTTGTGTTTGATCAAGGCTGTCAACATTTCACGCACTGAAAGTTGATTTTGGCAACGTAACCGGTCGGTCCTATCCCAAACAATCTCGTGTATTCATAACCCTCAGGAAGAATGCTCTCGAAAACATTGCGAGCAAAGGAGAAACTGTTTATCAGTTAGTACTATCTCCCACCATTCCGTAATTTGATTACCGGCCTGATAATTAAAACAAAGTTGTTGATTGTTTGAAGAGGAGAAAAATTGTTAATGTTGGTCACCAGCATTTTCTACTTTTCCCACGGTGATTTCTACTCCTTCAAAAACAAACCCCAGAAATTTAGCTACATTTAATTTGTCGTCTACAAATGCTTTCACTTTGGACAAGTCTAAGATTTGTGATCTTGTAAAAAGTTAAAAGGCAAAAATCCTGACGAAATAGTTTCCGGCATAATCAACATTGTAGATTTGGCAGAATATGTTACATACCGTCAATTCTGCAAAACAGATTCCACCCTTTGGCAACAACCAGTCGAAATAATCTTTATAATTTATTCTTTCGTTACGGAATTATGAATAAAGCCGAACTGTTTTTCATCAGTTAAAAGTGAAAGTTTACTGTAAATGAAGTGACTTTTCAGCATACAATAAGAATGATAAGCAGGCGTTGTAGATCTAAGATCAGACTGTAGTTTCCGTGCAGTCTGATCGTGATCAACGCCGTCCGCCGTAAGCTATTTACAACGCTCATTACAGTATATAGGTAAAAGATAATAGACAAGTGTCTACAGGGAATTGATAAGTTGATAAAAGCCATTCACGATAGAGAATTTGGACCGGTTCCCGAAACATTTCCTGGAAAACGCTTTCATAAAAACCTAGAATCACGCAGAAATCTATTTATACGTAAGATATTAACTTGGCATACCGGCAGGTTCTTAACCTCCGTTTCTTTAGTGCGTAAAAGATAAAGAAATTCTTGTCTTCTTGCCTTTTCATCACATAGTGATACTTATCGTACTTTGCAAACTGTTAAACGGAAATTACTCGACCTCATAACGCAGACAAGTTCAACAAGTTCCTCTAAAGTAGGACTTATTGTGAGCGGAAAAATGATACCCGTTTCGTTTACGAAATGACGATTGTCATCATAAATGAATAAATATGGCTGGCTAAGAAAAAGAATAACCTATCTGCGTAAACCTTCGACTTTGTTGTCTCGCGCAAGCAGACGAAGCACGTCAACAAAATATCTACTTGTACATTTACAAACAATTGCGTCAGAAGCTGGCGTGGATCTGTATTCAATTCTAAATTCAATTCGCCAATTCTTAAGGATTGGGCACCCTAATGGGATTCGAGTAACATCGCCTTTCATCGCCGAAAAAACGTACGGATTCGGCTAAGACTCGGGTAATCCGTAATCGATCGGCCGATAGACGCCGGTTTCCCGCCTCGTTTACAAATTATCCGAGTCTTAGCCGAATCCGTACGATTTTGATGATGAAAGGCGATGTTACATAAATCCCATTAGGGTGCCCTATCCTTAATTCAAAGACCAGCAAAGTGATTGGTTGAGATATTTCTGTCTCACTCAATGGCATTGCTTATCTTTTAGCTTAGATTAGACTGATCTTTAAGAATGGATGGTAAATATGGCGTCTTGATGAAAAAAGACAAAAACTTTAAATATGGGACGTGCTCTTTGAAAAGGGGGTGAAGTGTGTCTGCAAAAAGTATCGTAAGCCCGCGCAGGCTATCCTGTGCCGAAACTTTCTGCAATTGTTAAATTTTCTGCATGTCAAAGGACCAGTCTACCTCCAGATTCAGTCAATGGTTAGACAAAGTGGATTTTATACTGCCATGTTTATGTGATGACTTTCTTGGTACTGTACGAGGCATCACGAAGATGCATTAAACTCGCATATGTCAGAGCATGGCTCATATACGTTCTGCTCCCAGACGAAATCTTGGAGGACGATTCTTTTATTTTTACAGCAGTCTTAACATGGCCTATATAGTGGAAAAAAAGCACAGCGCAAGGTTTGAATTAAACAGTATCCAGTTCTGCCCACATATATTTTGTTAATTAAATTTACTTTTCGACCGTCAGGAATGATGACCAGCCACCAACTATCATATAACTATGAAGGCCAACATAATACAGTTTAGTATCAGTATCCTGCTAAATAAGTGAAATGAATTTTTCAAACCAATGGTAAAAACCCGATTAATACGATTTCAAACGTATTTTTTTGCAAAAAAAAACTCCTTATCAGACTGTATAGATCCAAGATCAGACTGCACGTTCTGTGCAGTCTGATCTTGATCTGCACTGTCCGCAAAAGGTCAGTGAGTCGCGCTTAGCAGCCTAAGGGTTAAGTCAATGTCCTTATTTAATGAATGATAAAATTCAAGTGATACTTTCACAAAGATTTCGGCAGAGCACTCGCTTTTCAGGTCTAGATTTTTTATGTATTTGTGCTTTCAAGGGAACAATCCATGGTTTTTCGTCACAACATTTTCCAGGATCTTACAAATACCATTTTCAACGCAACGTCGACCTTTTATGGCCCTTTACACAGGTCGACAAGGAGGAGCCTTAGTCTTACCCACCTAACATAACTGACCAGACGGCAACATCGAGGATCGAACTCGGGCGAACGCATGGGAACATCAATCATCAATCATTCTACATAACTATTTTTTTCTAAACTCAAAGACTCGCCATCTGGGAAGCTGAGACGATCTGTCTCGGCCCATCAGAAGGGTAGTATTTTAATCCAGCGTTTTTGTTGCATTTAAGGATTACGACCCCCAACTCATCGGTAAATATCGTGTAACATCGACGTTTTAGTAAAGGTTGTTCGGCCAATCTCGGCAGCTTCCGTCTTTTGGTAGGCGAGTTGGGGGCCCATTATCAATACACATCTATCTAATTTGGGCATTCTGGGTACAGAACCGGACTACTTTTCAAAACGACAACCTTTGCTTTGAATTTCAAAATCAAATAAACGTTTACTCAATAAAACGCTACCTGTTGCGATTCATTCAGCTATGATCAGCTAGCATGTAACCTGTGCTCCGGTCATTTATTAAAACAGCCCCTACAAGCTTGGGTAATAGCTTCAGTATAAGCCCTACTTTTCCCTAGTACATGGGATCGGTGATCTTGATCTACACTGCCCGTAAAAGGTCAGTGAATCGCGCTTAGCAGCCTAAGGGTTAACCTTGCCGGAGTTTCCGTCCTCTCAACAGAACCTGTTTTAGAACAAATAGAGTTAACCCTAATTCTGCTAAATAACTAATATAAAATTTTCAGTTCGACAGTAAAAACCCAAATATTGCTATTTCAAAGTTATGTTTTGGGGAATAATATCTCCTTCTCGGACAGTGTAGATCCAAGATCAGACTGCACGTTCTGTGCAGTCTGATCTTGATCTATGCTGTCTGCAAAAGGTCAGTGAGTCGCGCTTAGCAGCCTAAGGGTTAAAACGTTTGTCTGCATTTGTTTACAGAGTGACACTAGAGTGCACCAAAGATATAAACAACTTGTTAGGATAATCTGACCTGGGTCCGGAAGACATGTTAACCTTTGAGCAAACGATAAAAGTATAGATCCTACCTAATTTAAAAGCATTTGCAGACGAAAATTAAACACTGCTCAAATGATTGAATTTGCCTCAGAAAAGAAAGAAAAGGCAGAAAGCATGGTGGGAAAAGGAGAAAATTCTAGTTACCAGCAATTTCTCCTTTTTCAACAATGTTTCATAAGCCTTCTTCCTCAAGGTCGTTTAAATTCGGGATTACTTAGTCAAGGGTTGAACAATACGCAGGACGAGTTATCTGTGTCCTCCATGTTATACCGAATATATCTAGAGCGAGTTTACCAAGTTCAGTGAAATATCTGTAAGTCGAACTCGAGTGGAAAAACCAATTGCGATCGACTGAGTTGTAAAAACGAACCATCGAAATAACTCTGTTGGCCAGGTCAAGGACTAGAGACCGTGTTTTGCAACTGCTGTGAAATATCAGCTTTTCGACTCAGTGAAATATTAATTACTCGAACTCGAAAAATATCGATTGTTTCAACTAAAACTCCCCCTAAACTCAGAAAAAATCTTATACTATGTACAAGCTTAACGAAATACGCGGACATTATAGATCCAAGATCAGACTGCACGTTCTGTACGATCTGATCTTGATTGATGCCGTCCATAAGTCATTTTATCGCTGATAGCGCTGGAAGGTTTAATACATTACCATAGTAACTTTATTTAGACTCGCCACCAATTTGTACATTTGTAATTTGTACAGGAGAAATATCTAAAGAAACGTACGTACTTTTTCTAGTGAACACTAAGGGAAAAGAAGCCATTGTCCGGCTTCTATTTACCTTTCATAATGATTTTCTAGAAAGAGGGAAAACAACTTCGTCTCATTATGAAACGCAAACCCCTATAATGCGGAGGATTGGCCGAAATGTGCATCACCTCAATAACCCCCTTAACCCTTTACCACACAACTCCGAGTTTTCACGACCTTGCGGAAGTACGGATTTTGAAAATACTGTGGACATCTGAAATATCTGAAAACATCTGGTTACCAGCATTTTCTTCTTTACCCACAATATTTTCTTTCCTTTCAAAGACAAATATTCCAATTTCATATTTGTTGTCTGTAAGTGATCTCAATTTGGACCAGTCTATTTTTTTGTCGACTGGTAAAGAGTTCAATAATTTTGGAGCAGACGAGTTTAGGGAAGAAAATCTTGGTAAAATATGAATTACAAAAATGAATCAAAAAGTTTCATTACAAAAATAAAAATGAGGTGTCACAAGGAAAAATTCGCTCAATACCATTAATTTCTCCTTTGGCCACAATCCTTTCAAAATTTTTCTGCTGGAGGGCAAAATGTCGACTGCAGGAGGAACTTGGGCACGAAAGGACATTGTCGTGATGAACTTTTGTAAAGTGAAAAAAATACGAGTACGTGTAGACCGACATGAGGCACCTTGACATTTTGTTCTCAATAAACTGACGTAAGTGGTTTTCCTGTTCTATCATTGGGACGTTACATTGTCAAAAATGACGGCCTATGGACATTCGAAAACCGATTGCAGCGACATCTACTTTATTCCAACTCATAGTGGGGTAAAGCAGATGTCGCTGCAATCGGTTTTCGGACGTAAATGACTAAAAATAGATACCGAAATTCCAATAATCACAGTTTGATCACTTCCTTTTTGTGAGCCATCTTTGGAAAAAGTGACAACAAAATTTTAAACAGGTTATTCACAGTGACTTTAGAGGATAGTTAACAATAACAAGGGTTGTTGAAGGTCTGTGCGATGTATTTTTGAGGGCACCGGCCGGTTCGGGAAAGTCAATCGTATGTGAAATCGACCCCAATGTACTTGAATTGGTCTGAAAATGCGCGAATCCATAGTTTTCAACATTGTGGGGTCACGCGATAAACAAGTCTATAATTAAATTATCTGCACAATTCATAGTCATAGGAAGACCCTCGAATGTCCCCAGGCGGTAATGATAACGGGAGCGTTAAACAGATAGCTGCCAAAGATCTATCGCTGACCGCGATTAAGAGTGTGTACGAAGTAAATAAGAAATTATTACCGCCTAAACCCAGGCTTTGTATTCCTGTGTATTCAGGCAATGGACATCAAAGCCTTATTCCATTAATGGCGCAATAATACGTGGCCCATCACCCAAGGCATGACAGAAATACTGACCAGTATGGTCGAAAGCTGGCTGCCCTAAAACACCCGATGATTCAAATCAAGAGTCAAACAACTTTTCTTAAGTAAGTCATTCCAGTATACCAGATGAGATTTTGACCAATGAGACCTCAATACTGGAATCTGTGGCTTTACGACAAACGTGGCCATGTTGCTGTATTCATACATTCCCTCTCTCTCTCTCCTCTCGATCGACAAACTTTACTGTTTCTTGTTACAGTAACAAAACAAAAAAAAAAACGTTGAATTTCTTTTTTTAAATGTCCCTTTTCACTAATGAGAGAGCTGATTATTGAAAACACTTCAGCAAATGGGGAAATAGTTCCATAATATGACCTCTCTCTCTCTCTCTCTCTGTCAAGATATTTCTCTCCTTTCCCCGCCCCCTCCCCCGAAACATACTGTCTTCAATATAAACATCAGGATATTCAGGCAGAAACCTCCTATAAAAACAACAACAGGTGCAGAGCGTTTAAGCGCTGTGTCATTGACCAATTTGAACTGTAAACAGTGACATACAGATCTAATCGGATAAAATATATTCGCGGATTCAAGCCCAATCGCACGTACTAAAACACTCTACGTAGAGATTAACCATTAAACTTCAGGTTTAGTTATTGTTTACTAGACTTCTTCCAAATAGGACAATAGACACATAGGAAAACATTAGAGAGACAGGGAGAAATCTTCTGTGTATATATGGTTTTGAAAACATTGTGGGAAAAGGAGCCATTCCTTTTAACAGGCAACTAGTCCTTAACCAATTAAAAATGCTACCAACCTCAGGACGTATAAGATCGTACTAATACGGCAATATTACGAAAAACAAGATTTACTAGAGCGTAAAACGTCCTAATAATAAGTAGTGACCGAGTTCAATACATGTACATTCTTTCCAGATTTTTCGACGTGTCCGCTGAGTCAAACCTTCAGCCAAACAATCCTTTCTTTTACCGACCCTGAGGGAAAAGACAAAAATTCTGGTATACATCATTTTCTCTTTTCCTGTGATTTTTTCTACACCTTCAAAGACAAATTTTATCATTTAGCCATATCTTATTCATCGTTTGAAAATGCACCTAGTTTTGAAAAATGCTGAATTTTGTCACCTTCATGAACTGTTGTTGCTGTTGCGCCCGGCGTAGGTCAATATCAGAATGCACAAAGTGCAGTCTGGTCTTGAATCTACACTACCCGCTATGCTGAAACACTGACCACAAGTAGCTCATCTTCGCTGGCCAAAGGTGCCGGTGACTACGTTGCTCTATTGAATAGAGCAACGTAGTGATCACCTTTTGCTAGCGAGGATGCAAGCAGCTTTGAAACGACAATGATACGAGAGACTTCCCTCACTGAAACATTTCAATTCTCAGTTTATTTGGCGCTCTATGGGTCCACCCTTGTACAACCCAGAGTCTTATCCTCAGTAGAAGACACCTAATTATCGAAATTCTATGGCCTTACTTCCAAGAAATGAAACACAAACAAATCCACGGATCAAGGTGCAATAAAAATCAGACTGAATATTCCGTGGATTCTGATCTTGGTGTACACTTTCTGGCAAAGTACCTTGTGTGGTGTTGGTTATTAAAAGGTTCTGTTGTTTTCTCATATCCATCTCAACTTGTTCAAAATCAAACATTTCTCGAGAAAAGAGAAAAAAAAAACATTTAGCCCATAACCATACTTTCCCGTGTTTTGACGATCTTTGGAAAATCAGTTCTTCAAAAAACATTGTGTGGAAAGGAGAAAATGCTGGAACCGACATGTTCTCCTTTTTCCACAATGCTTTCCACCCTTTTGAAGACAGATCCCATAATTTCAGGCACATTACACTCGTAAACGTCGTCTCTAAACGCTTTTGATATAGGTGTATCTTATTTTTTTCCTCTGAAAAAAGGGATGGACAGAGCGAAAAGGGTGTAAATGCAAATATTGTACAAACTTAGCTTGAAGTGATGTAGTTTCATCCCTTGTCATAACTGCGTCATCGCGCGCCTCTTAAAACAATTTGCTGAATATTTATTCTGCTTTTAACAATATTTCTGGGTTTTTTTTCACTGCTGTAGTTCACTTAATAACATGCGTGTCTTTAGTTTCACCAGCACTGGGCTGTGACTCTACGACTATGCAATGTCTTGCCCAAGGACACTCCACTTCCCTCACATCGGTGATCTTACCGGAGGTCTACCTTAACCCTTATCTTGCCAAATAAGTGAAATGAAATTAAGCCGAGAGTAAAAACCCAAATTTTGCTATTTCAAAGGTTTTTTTCTTGGGGGGGGGATATGTCCTTATCGGACAGTGTAGATCAAAGATCAGACTGCACTTTGTGTGCAGTCTGATCTTGATCTTAACTGTCCGCAAAAGGTCAGTTAATCGCGCGTGGCAGCCAAAGGGTTAAAAGGGTCAAAACTCGATCGAAATTTCACTAGATTTACCGAAGTTTTTACGAATGTTTTAGTAACATTTGCAAAGCGGTCAACGAAAGAAATTCCTTACAAAAGGTACCGGTATACCTTTTACTGAACAAAGCCGAGTGCTAACGACCCCGTAATAGATTGCTGTTGAAAACATTGTGAGAAATGGGAAAATGCTGCTTATCAGCATTTTCTCTATTTCCAACGGTATTTTCTACGCTACCTAAGGCAAGTATCCCAGCATTTTCTCCGTTTCCAACAATGTTTTCTATCCTACCAAAGGCAAGCCCTGCGATTTAAGACACTTCTAATTTTTTTCTGCAAATGCTTTCAATTTGGATGTGGCAAAAAATTTCTCGTTTGGTGAGGAGTTTCTCGGGAGAAAAGAATTTAATGATTATTAGTCCTTGTTTCGTCCCTGATTCGACGGATTTTTCTGCCGTATGAAATTTACAACATCCTGCAACAAGTTAAAATTGGTAACTGTTATACATACGGAATGATTATTCATGATTCTGTAATGACTTTCCTGGTGCTTGTATTTACTTCAAGCAGCGTGAGAAAATTTGGTGTCGCTCGAGACCGAAGGTCGAGCGAGATGCCAAAATTTCTTACGCAGCGAGAAACAAATACAAGCACCAGGAAAGTTACTACAGCATAATATTCCTTTTGTTATATACCTATACCTTTTCAACGACAAAATATTGCTAATTATTGACATTTTATTCGAAAACGATAAGCAAAATAAAACGAATAATGGTGTAGTAGCCAGTAACTTCGTTTTTATGAATGTCGGATGAATATAACAGAGTAAAATTTTGACCAATGAACTTGCAAATGAATACATACGTATACCGCGCGTGAGTTACGTCATTATGACGTCATCTTACCATATTTGGAACCGTATTTCACAGTATGTAGATATGGATTTTTTTCTGTCCTGTGTGATATTTTATCCGCGTGCGACACATGTATTTTCTCCGGAAAACTTTCAGGTATATAATAAATATATATACGTAGCCCCCAAAATACGGTAACCCGCTTAATTGTTTCTTCTGACATGATATGATAGAGTGACTTTACCTCTCAATATTTCAGCAGATTCCAAGAGCAACGATACGGCGTGTCATCTCTTTTACGCCCGACAGGTGTCGTACAGGTGTTGCTGCACATGGAGGTCACACCAAATATTGAATTGGATACCATATCTTTTGTATTTTTTAGGTAAAATAGAGAATTACCTCCAGACGAAATTCAAGGGTTCCCTTATTTCTTATCCTACGTATAGTAGGTACCATGATATTGGTAACAAGAAATATCTTTAAAAAGAGATGGTGGCGTAAATTTGCAAGCAAATAGGCAGGGGCCCTTAGGATAAACCTGTCGTACATTTTTAACCACAGGGGTCCTTAGAATAAACATGTCTACATTTTCGGCCAATCACAAATTTCAATTCATTCATTTGTTATCAATATAAAAAAGTAGGTCAAAAGCCAGCACATTCAGCTACGCCAAACATGACAATGTACATTTTGAATACATGGCCGTTTTTAAATAAATGAGCCATGCTCTATGAAAAGGGGGCTTAATGCATCTGCAAAAAGTATCGACCGAGGTCAGCCTGCGCAATCCGCGCAGGCTGACCTCGGCCGAAACTTTTTGCTATTTCAATCGGTTACCATACAAAATGGATTTTGAAGTAACAATAAAGCCCAAAAGTAAACAAAGCCGGTGTTTCAATGCATTTGAATTTATATCATACCATTTAAAAGCATGGAAATTATTGTGAAGATAACAATTTGTCATTGTCCAGTCGGTCCAAGTGTTAGTTGCAGACAGAGAAATTAATTTCAAAACTAGGTTTAAACCTACCAAGTAGATGTGTCTTTTGTTTATTTTATGCCTGATTTTAAAATCCTTTTTTTCTGCCAGCGACTAACATATGGCCCGACCACACGATAACAGACTGTCTCCACAATATTTTTCATACTTTTAAATGGTATGATATAAATTTAAATGTATTATGACACCTGCTTTGATATTTTTGCCTTTACCGGTTTGCCTTTAAGGGTCCATAATACACTCTGATGACTTGCTTTGTATAATGTATCACGGAAACGCATTAAGCCCCCTTTTGTCAGAACATGGTTCATTTGATATTCTGATTCTGTATCTCCTGTAACCGTCCGATACGTTGATCGATAACAGGCTGACAGCATTATCTCCCGCTAGATGGCATTCTACAAATACACATCTAATTTGGGCATTCTGGGTACAGAACCGGACTACTTTTCAACACAACAACCGTTACTTTGAATTTCAAAATCAAATAAACGTTTACTCAATAAAACGCTACCTGTTGCGATTCATTCAGCTATGATCAGCTAGCATGTAACCTGTGCTCCGGTCATTTATTAAAACAGCCCCTACAGGCTTGGGTAATAGCTTCGGTATAAGCCCTACTTTTCCCTAGTATATGGGGTCGGTGATGCGTCATACCAGACAGGTCGAATCTTCGAAAAATATGACATGCGCAGACAACGAGGCTGACAGTTTAGCAGCAGACGACTTTGCAAACATCCGTGCAAAGCATGGATAATCCAGAACAGATAAGATTTAACCATTTACCAAAAGAAAAAAGGTAGAAAGGATTTGCAGACGTTAAATCAAATGTGGCTCAAATGGTCAAATGTGTCGGTTTAGGGGTAGATAACATTGAGGGAAAAGGGAAGGAAATGCTGATTACCTTCTTCCTCATAGTTGTATAAAACTCGGGATTGTCAAATTTTAAAGGATTTGCAGACGGTAAATCAAATGTGGCTCAAGTGGTCAAATGTGTCCGTTTACTGGTAGATAACATTGTGGGAAAAGGAAGAAAATGTTGTTTACCTTCGTTCCCATGGTTCTATAAAAACAGGGGATTATTTGGTAAAAAATTTATGCATTAACCCTTAGGTCACTTAGAACAACTTCAGTTGTTTTTGCGGACTCTGTAGATCAAGATCTGACCGCACAGAACGTGCAGTCTGATCTCGAATCTATACTGGCCTCTACTTTAGTACACGCTGGCAAGGGGGGAAATCGCTAGAAATAGCAACGTTTGGCTACGGCTTTTCCTCTTTTCGAATTTATAAGGGACATGTCATTAATTTAGCGATCTGTGGGTTAATAACTGCTCAAAACATTGCAAAAAGATGATATATTGCATTAGTTACCACATTTTTTTAAAGAATCAGTGCTCAGCAAGAAGCTAAATGTCGTCTGCAAGCCTCAATAGTGCTGCTGTACACAAAGACTATAGTAGAACAAGGCGGGTCTATTATGGGGTCCTGCTTGGCTCAGTGGAGGCGTGAGACTCACATTCTGAAGACCCCGGGTTCAGTCCTCACTCGAAGCCCTTTGATTTCGTTTCGCGTGTCCTTGAGCAATACTCTTCTTGAGAAGAATCCTTGTCAAGCACTTTAAATAAATCCAGTACTTTCACGAACAGGTGAGCTGTCGCCGTGATGTGACTGAATTTATGAATATGTTCAACTGTGCACCCGTTTATTTATGTAAAAAACTGTTCTGATCTGTTTTGTTCTGTATTTCGCGCTGAATCAATGAAATGGAATTTTCCAAGCGAAAACAAAACTGAAAATATTGCAATATCTACGGGATTTTTTTAAGTATTTTACAATTACCGGATAGTGTACTCATCAGATCAGACCGCATGGTCTGATCTTTATCGTCTGTATCTACAAAATATGCATACGTGGTGTTTATAGGTGGACGTGACGGTGAAGGGTATATCTAACCGAATTTTCATAAATACCTCGAGTGTGATACACAGGTCACACTGAGATAAACATAACTTCAAATTACATTGATTTCGTCTACTTTCAATGTCAGAATTTATACATTTCCACAACCTAGTTTTCACGGTTATTTGAATGTCTCAAAATTAGCCTACCTTATCAATACTAAGGTTATTTTTCTCAGGTACTTTTTTACCAAATCACGGTTTGGCGCGATTTCACATTTAGAACGGGATTCGTGGGACAGTATTCACCAACCATTCTAAAGTGCGAAATTTAGATATTGGAAGTAATGCATTTTCTGATTGGCTAAACCATTTGGTTAAGCCAATCAGAAAGTGTATTAATTTGAAATTTAGAAAATTCTTTAGAATAAAACGAAGAATGTAATAGTTGGTGAATACGGGCCTCGGTGTTCCTAATGGTGGTTGTTGTTTTCCGATTCCAATAGTATTAATACCGTCCTATCAAGGGCGACAGATCGCTTTAATTCATGTCTTTCTTAGATTTAACTTATAGTAGGCTGTGGCAAGCATTACTAAAGGACATCCCTATGTAACCAGGAAGGCGGGGATCTATACAGGGTTACGTCTGTGTAATACATCTTATCCACTGTAACACTCAGAACCCTGGTCCTGAGGCCGAAGGCGTAAGATAGGTAACCTGAATGTCCCGAGTTCGAAATCCGAATGTGATATTGGTTCCGTAACAACTAGTAACCAGTATTTTCAGCTTTTCCTACATTGTTTTCTACCCCTCCTAAGAAAAATCCAAATGTTTGCGATGCATATGATTTGTCGTCTGCATGCCCCTTTAATTTGTACAAGTCTAAACTATTGTCGTTTGGTAAAGAATTAAATCCGAATAACAAAGACAAAGGTCAGGGACAGTCGGTCGGATAGTTGATAAAATGGTGTTTTACGCCGCTTTCAGCATTATTTCAGTCATTTCAAGGCGACAGCTGGCTTATTCACGTATGTACTGTGTTTCACTAGAGCTAGGCTAGGGCTATAAAGTGTATTTGCCCAAAGGCACTCTCACGAAAACCTCGGTGCTTCCAGTGAAGCTCGATCCCGGTGCGTCAAGATTACGAATCCTACCCTTTAATTCACTGAGCCACGCAATATCCCTACCAAAAAATAACAAATGCAATGGCATAACAGAAATACCGTTAAAAATAGTGCTTAATTCATTTGGATGATAAAGAAAAAGGTCAGGGACAGTTAGTCGGGGAAAATATCGACACAAACATGATGATGCAACTCACATCCGCTATATATATGTATATAGTATAGTATATATTTCACATAGACATAACACCTGACATTATTTCAACCAATCATTTTAAAGTTGCCTACGTGTCTAAATGTAGGTTTATATTTTATAACTCTAGTCTACATGTATTTTCGTGTAACCAGATTACTATTCGAAACCCTTTGCACTCTGACCTCTACCCTATGTGTTTTTGAGACTGTTGTAGATTCATGTTAGACTGTGCTGATTGAACGATGCTCTCTCATTTCAGAAACATGTAACATTTGCAGATAATTTATGAGCTTGCTTGCTGCAACGGTGTTGCACTTTCATGTATAAAACTGAACCTTCTCTACAGACTGGAAATTTTAATCAAATATTTCTCTGGCAGTCGAAGGGTTAATCGAAACTGCTGTCTTCGTGACTGATAATATTTCTTCAACGGGAAATGATGGTAATAATGATGTTTGGATTATAAATGTTTCCTTGTTGACCTCATTTTGAGAGAGGAGGCACGGACAAACAGGAAGAGAGAGAGAGAGAGAGAGAGAGCTTGTTTGTTGAAACATACAACCGCACAAAATCATCTCACAGTTTTAAAAATTCACTAGATCTAGTTCCGCTTTGAGATACGAAAGGTGCAGGCTGTCACGTTTAGCGTTTCGAAAATGAGTTGTTGTTTTTTCGCAAGGAGAAGATACGCGTAAACATACCCGTCCCGGATGTATCTAACATGTTTTATTTTCTAATATTTTGTTTTTCCTATCGTTATTATTTCACTTATCGTACGTCGACAGTCCACATGTACTTTGTCCAGGGTATACTTGACCAGTAATTGATCTAATGGCGTAAACAAGTTTATAGAATCCTTTCTCACCCCGACTCGAGACTAATATCTAACCCTGCAACACTAACTGAATGATCCATGCTATGGGAATAGGTGATTTACTGCATCTCCGTGATGCATGATAGGCCAGCTAAGCAATTCGTCACATTATGGATACATAAAATTCATTTTTGTCTAACGACCGACCGAATCATGCGGTACACTGGTCCTTTGACATTCAGAAAATTGACCAAGAGCAGAAAATTTCGACCCAGGTCAGCCTGCGCGGACTGCGCAGGCTGATCCGAGACCACACTTTACGCAAATGTCCGAATGCCCCTTTTTGCGTGCTGCAAGCCAATTATATACATGTAATTATTATTTACATAACAAAAGAAAAAAAATCATTGCGCATTATGCCCATGAACCCGGATGTGAAATTGTTACTGAAAATTACTCTGGATGTTAAATGCACAGCATTATCATACTTTCCTCGTCTCACCTTCAGTTGGGTTTTTTTTCATAAACTCGCTTCTAGTACTTTTTTTCGGCTCTACTGTTCGAAGGCTAGAGGTACTTGTCTCGTTGGGTACTTTCTGTCGCCCGCCCGTCTTTTCATCTGTCCGGTTTTTCTTTCTTTCTTTCTTTCTTCCTCTCATTCTTTTTCTTGTTTACGAGATGCAGTTCTCCGCGCTTGTCTTGTGGATCTTTGTAAAACTTCCTCGGGTTTTTCGTATCATCAATAATTATAACTCTATTGAATTTGATGAAAATCGGGATCGATTAAGGAAATTTGGCGATTTTGGAATATTCAGCTTTCTTGTTTCATTAACTCTTTCAGTGCCAAATAAATAAACTCGATCTCTTTTGACGGCTATAAATACAATCTATTGAAACTTACAAAGATTTTGATTGTATAGGCTTGGCTAAACAAGCGGACGGCATAGATCAAAGATCAGACTGCACGTTCTGTGCAGTCTGATCTTGATCTATGCCGTCCGCAAAAGTCACCGTTTTTGCCTATGGCGCCTAAAGGGTGAAGCCTAACATAATAAAGAAAACCCAATGACCATTGTAGGAAAAAGTAGCTATATGTTTAAGCAAACAAAATCCATGATCTTGGTGTCATTCTCAGGGATTTGTTACAATAAGTGCCAAAGCGGCTTGATTTCAAAAAGAAGGTTTTGAGATGTTACACTTTGATCGATTTGTTCAATTCAGTATACATACATACTATGATGCTGACTGGCGCTGGTTTAAGCCCAGCTTGCATACCCTTGAAAATGATACATTTCCTTAATTGTCTCTTTTCTTACTTTTCCCCCTACAACACTCTCATGGGAGATGTTGGAAAATAACCAAAATTTTCAGAAATTTTGTTGAGAAAAAATTATACTATTTCTTCCAAGTTTGTTGAAAGTGTGGGGGTGATGTGGTCTTTAAAGTCTATATTATCCTGTTATTTACATTAAATCCTAAAATTCGATATGAGGGTTGACTGACTTAGACATATATTTACATGACGTCCTAAATTTGACACAAAGGTTGACTGATGGTTTTTTTTTTTTTGTCTCTATAATGGCATGAAGTCCTAAAATGTGACACTGGGTTGACTGATTATAGTTTTATTTTCATGAAGTCCGAAAATGTGACAAAAGAGTATAACAATTATACTTCTGTTACATAAGACCTAAAATATGATATGAGAGATGACTGTTTCAACTCTAGCAGACGTGAATTTCATTCATAGCCTAGAGCTGACATTGCTTAGGAATATTTATGACTGATTTAAACCGGTTTCTTTAACATTAAATTTTGGTAGTCATTAAAGCGACTCAGACCCTAAAGGGCTTCTTGATAGTTGTTTCGTTTTCTTCTGATCTGTACTGCAGTAGACTTCGTGTAGTTATTTCGATCTACATCTTAAGTGTCCATATCATACCGGGAAATATAGTAAACCCACTGCAATTCATGATTCAGAAGATATAACGAGTTAACTCTGTAACTCTGTAGTACTTTTTTGTACTTGTTCACACACTGCAAACATCAGTAGACGACAAAGAAAAAGCGGTCCAAATGATGGAATTTGTCCGTGAAAGTGTAGCAAACATTGTTGAAAAAGGAGAAAATGCTGCTTACCAGCATTTTCTCTTTTTCCCACGATGTTTTAAACGCCTTCTCATTCAGATTCGTTAAAATATCGATCTTTCAGTAAAGGATTAAAGTCATCGAAAATAGGGGATTTTTCATAGAAAACACAGGGTTTTCCCATTTTTCCTTTCACGCGCGAAGGGAATTTGACATATTCAACCCCATAAATTATTTTAATACTCTTTGTAAGTTTTCGTTTTACGGTTAGGCTGCTAAGCGCGACTCACTGACCTGCTGTGGACAGCGTAGATCAAGCTCAGACTGTACAGAACGTTTAACCTGATCTTGGATCTACACTATCCGATGAGGAGATATTTCTCTCCAAAGAGTAATTTTGAAATAGCATCATTCGAATTCTTACTATCGGCTTGAATTTTTCATCTATATAGTAGGACAGGGGTTAATCTTGGCACAGTGAAAATTTTGAGTGAAAATCACCCTCTCTTACCTTCTGCTATTCTTTCCCTGAAAACGTTGGGGTTTTGTTGTTCATTTCTTTGAAAAATTTGCCAAGTGCCCTTTACAAATAGATCGAGAAAAAAGCATCACGAGCAATCAATTGTTTTGCTATTCCACTACAAACAGAACTACCTTTGGACAATCAGAGTATAGATAGCGATATCCCTGGTAGCTGTAGTCCGTATTTCTTGACATGTTTCGTGACATTAAAATGCTTTTACTCAGGGCGCCGCTTACGGTTTTCTAACCTTGCGGACTGTGTAGGTTGACATAAATCGATTATTTACTGATACATTAAATCCCCTTTTTACAGAGCATGGCTCAATGTATTTCATGACAAAAAAAAAAATCGTGTGACTTTAGTACGTACATGTATGTGCGTAATTTTCCATATAGGATACCAACGCACTTCTTTGACAAGAGCTTAAATCCGGGATGTGATATTGTTCAAAAGAAATTTGCACTATTTTACTTCTTATGTTTAGCATTGTCACTATAATGGACACTGACAATTAAATTGGCGTAGATGTTATGGGAATTAGGTTACGCGTGGGAATATAGTACTTTGACCTAATGATGTCATTATGCTTTGACCTATGATGTCTTAATGCTTTGACCTATGACGTCAAAATGCTTTGACCTATTGCATTAGAATGATTTATCCAATTATGTCACAATACTTTGACAAATAATGTCATGATGCTTTAACCTATGACATCACAATGTTTTAACATATGATGCCACAATACTTTAACTTATAATGTTATGATGCTATTACCTATAATGTCATAACGGTTTAACAAATAATGTCATGAAGCTTAAACCTATGATATCAGAATGTTTTAACATATAATGCCCTAATGCTTTGACTTATGGTGTTATGATACTATTACCTATAATGTCAAAACGCTTCACAATGTTCTAACATACGATGCCATAATGCTTTGACTTAAGATGACAGCAGTAATGATCCGATCTGAACGACGCTAGATTTAACAAAAATCTCAGCTTTTATAATCCTGTTTGTGTAAGATTCAAAAGAGAGGCGGAGGATACAAAATTAACTTTTTAATCGATTGCGGCATGTCGGCGTTTCCTTACAACGTCAACTTTCGCTTAAGGGCTGACGAATGACTAAATATGTAACCGGCGATTCCTTTGGCTGTTAGAACAACGGGTCAAATATTCGCATTTCACTCCGCTTAACACCAGCCAATCAAATGGTCCGCTCCCGGAAATTGATTTATGATGAAACGCCTATGTGCTATTTAATCGAAAACAAATGAGCCGTGCTCTGTGAAAAGGGGGCTAAATGTATCTGCAAAAAGTATCGACCCATGTCGGCCTGCACAGTCCGTGCAGGCTGACAGTGGTCGAAACTTTTTGCTATTTAGAAGTTTATTGTATGTCAAAGTACCATTCTACCTCATGATGCAACCGGTTGTTGTACAAGGTGGATTTTATGATCCATAGTTATGTGACGACTTGCTTAGAATAATGTATCACGGGGATGCATTATACTCCCTTTTCACAGAACACGGCTAAAATGGTTATTTCATTAAGATTTGCCTCAAGAAATTTGGGATCTGTTGTACCATAATGTTTGATCTTTCCATCCAGCCCCTTTACATACAACAAGAGACAAAAAAGTTTGACAAACACCTTTCTGACAGTAACAGAATATTTTTGTTTTCTGTCTTCCCATTTTTTATCTGCTTGGAAAAGGGTTACCCTCTACAAGCTAATGTCCTATCGAATATTAGAGCATTTCATCAGAAGCGAATAGCGTAGGTCAAGATAAAACTGTATAGAATTAGATGTGAAGGCCGATTTTCATCAGTATTTTTCACAGGTTGCAGCTTTTGAAAACATTGTGTAAATAGTAGCTTTTGTAACAATTGGACTCTCCCTTCTTACGTTTTTCATATGTTCAGAACACGATTTCAATTAATAGCCATGTTCCCAAATACATATATTCGTCCTTGTATGCAAGTTGCGAAAAATTCCATGGTTAGCTTCTACACTGTAATAGGTCAACTCTTTTATTAGACAGTGATACGTTTTTCACAACCCTTGGGAAACTTAAATCTTTTTGAAAATATTGTGGGAAAAAAAGAAATTGCTGGTAACCAGCATTTTTTTTCTTACACTGTCTTTAACCCTTTTCAGTGACCCGTCATTTATTTTGTCGTCTGCAATTGCTTTAAATTTGGGTGAGTGCAACTGATTTGTCTTAGTCTGTAAAAGAGTTCAGTTAATGATCGTATAGGCGGAACAAGTGTTAGCCCTTAACCTGCCAAATAAATGAAATTAAACTTTCAAGCCGCTAGAAAAAAAAAAAAGACCAGATTTTACCTTTTCAAATGGATAGTTTGGGGAAAAATATCTCCGTGTCGGACAGTGAAGATCAGAGATCAGACTGCTCGTTCTGTGCAGTCTGATCTTGATCTACACTGTCCGCAAAAGGTCATTAGAGTTAAGACAAGAAGGTTACAAACCTATCAGCGAAAGGAAATGAGTGGCGCTCTGTGAAAAGGGGATTTATAACAAGCAAGTCTGCGCATAACACGGATCTATCTTGTCTAAAAAAAAACCCCGACTGGATCATGAAGTAGAAAGGCTCTTAGACACATACAAATTTATTAATAAAAAGTTTTGACACTGGTAAGCCTGTGCGGACTAAGCATGCTTATCATGGTCGATACTTTTTGCAGATGCATCAAATCACTTTTTGACATGACTCAAGTCGTGTGAATGACTAACTCTATCGCTTACAGTCCTATTGATGGATGATAGGAACATTCCTGGTTTGTAGAAAGTACTAGACTAAGGAATTTTAAGGCTGTTTATTTCCCGAATATAGCAATTAGCCCTCCGTGTAGCCCCCGTGATCAAACTAGGCGTTCTATACCAAGTCAGACATCCATATTGAAAGCATTTGCAGAGGACAACATAAATTTTGCTCATCTTTGAGAAAGTAGAAAACATTGTCGGACACAGGGGGAAAATGCTGGCTACCAGTAATTTGTTCTTTTCAAACAGTGTTTCAAAAAGCCATCTTCCTGAGGTCTGTAAAAACACAAGACTGCTTGATAAAGGGTTCGGTCAATCTCGTTGACACCTGTCAAACTGTACATTATATCTCACTTAGAAACTTAAAAATTAAATTTCACGTTTCGCTTTCCTCTTCCTGCTTTTTAGCCAATCAAATCGTTCCTTTTAAAATAAAAATATGCAACAAAAATGGATGATACGTCAACAAAATTTTCAAGGTTTACGTTTCTGTGCAATAGACATGACTTTTTTGCCTGTAGCGTTGGGACATACTTTTTGGACAAATTAGTCAGCTCCCGCTTGTTTTTGTCAAGTTTTTCGAGATGAAAAAAAAAAACAAGTGACTTTCTGAGTTTGAGTGGATTGTATCTTGAAATTAAAAGAGATCGAGTTTATGTATAGCTGCACTTATCTTGTCGGAATGACCTAGGGCAAGGCACTACAATCTTCTCAGCCTAGGACTCCTGGTTGAACTATCACTGTGAATTGACTGAAATACCGCTGAAAGCCGAGTAAAAGACAAATTTGACAAAAATCTTGTTAATACTGTAGGTACGAGTTGGCCTACCCTGTGACTGACAGCCGTGGAGAGAGAGGAGAGAGAGTGATTGATTGTAAGGTGTTTAACGCCGTTTTCAACATTATTTCGGTATATCGCGGCGGCCAGTGCACCCATCCATGCTTTCCTGGAATTTCTTTTACCAGTACTCCGCACAATATTCTTTCCAAGCCACTGGATGCTTTCCCAGATTACCATCGTCAAAACAATGGTCAGCGGTGATAGAGGAATGAATCCCGTCGCAATGACTATCATCAATCCTCGGAAAGAAATTGCCTGAGCCTGGGATCGAATCAGCGACCCCTCTCCCCCGTTTCAAGTCCTGTATGCTACCGACTGATCTACCGGGGCTCGGCGAGAAAGAGAACGAGGCGAAATAACATGAGAAACCTGTCAACACATAAACATTGTAAGATCGAAATTAAAAACCTACACTAAATAAATATAGGTACAGCCACAGTCAGACAACTAGATAAACACACATTTGGACAGATACCGGTAATTTGATATCGGAATCGCTGGTAAACTTAACTCTTCCTCTATCAGCGATGGTTATGTGGGAAAGCAGCCAGTGGCTTGGAAAGAAAATTGTGCGGAGTACTGGTAAAAGAGACTCCAGGAAAGCATGGATAGGTGCACTGGCCGCCCCAATATAACTGAAATAGTGTTGAAAACGGCCTTAAACACCATACAATCAATCAATCCTCTATCAGCGAGGGATTTTATTTTTGCGGTCTAAAATAAGATTTCCACTGCCATTGAAGATGCTTTGTGTTATAATCTAGCATCAGTTACTGGATGGTGTAGATCCAAGATCAGACTGCACGTTCTGTGCAGTCTGATCTTGATCTACGCCATCCACAAAAGCTATTGAACGGTCGTCATTGGTAGTGAGAGTTAATTCTACCAAACGACAAACCTTCAGGCTTGCCGAGACTGAAAACAATTTTTGTGTGGTACATGGTTAGCTGGCATTCCAGTAGCCACAGGAGGTGTACGAGAACGGTTTGTCTGTAACGTCATCTATATTATCAAAATATGCCTCTGTTGATTGATTGATTGATCGATTCATTCATTCATTGCATGGTGTTTAAGGCCGTTTCAACCTTATATAAGGACGACGGCGGCGGTCCGTGCGCCTATTTATGCATTCCTGGATTTTTTTTTTTACCAGTACTTTGCATAAGTTTCTTCCAAAGCCACTTGCTGTCGCCTTAGTTAACTGCCGTCGAAACATGGCCTTTGTATAAAAATGTCGATTTGATTGAAGACGGTATGAAGCGTTTCCCATTTACCCTTTACCAAAAATCCAAGTTTTAACGACCATGAAAAAGAGGGCTTTTGAAAACAACGGGAAAAGGAGAAAAGTGCTGATAACCAGCATTTTCTCCTTTTACCACAATGTTTTCTACTCTTTTAAAAGTCTAAAAATGCTTTTAATTTGGACGAGCTCAAAGTTTGTCGATTCGTAAAGAGTTAAGCCGCCAGTCGTGAATTCATGTCCCTTTTGGAAAGTGTACAGATACATCCAAGTTCATATTGCGCAAGTAGATGCAGCCTCACTGTATATATGTAAATCTAACACATTTCCATTGCCTTTTCAAAATCACTGTCTCGATAGACTATTACATTATTTCTCTGACTTGAAATTAACCCTTAGGCTGCAAAGTGCGACTCAAAGACCTTTTGCGGACAGTGTAGATCAAGATCAGACTGCACAGTACGTACAGTCTGATCTGGGATCTACGCTGTCCGATAGGGAGATATTATCCCCTAAAGCAACTTTGATATAGCAATATTGCTTTTCTTACTATCGAATTGAAAATTTCATTTTAGTTATTAAGCAGGATAAGGGTTAATTTGAAAAGATATAAAACACTATGGGAAAAGAAGATAAATGTTTGCATCCAAAATTTGCTCCGTTTCACTCCATATTTTCAAAGGCTTTCTTTTTCAGGATCGTGAAAACTCGAGATTGTATGGCGAACGGATAAATGAAAATCATACGAAAAACTGAGGTGTCAGTTTTAGGTAACGTAAAATTGGTGAACTGGCATGTAATAAAAAAAAAAGGGGGGGTGGGGGTGTGTGATGCTTTTCGTTTTTGAGATAACTTCCAAGAGATTTTGAAATTCCCTGTATCTCTGTATAGGACAGACATAAAGTGAAATATCGACCATTTACACACGCAGCCATAACCCGAATGCTCCTGTTATTCGAAATATCTGTCCAAACGGGCGTTTCTTTTGACCCCCCCCCCCCCCAAAAAAAAAAAATGATTCAGAACTTCTTTTTGATAATTTTTGATGATTGGAATATTAAAATGCATTTGAACAGTGAGGCAAAGGTAAATATTGAATTCGAAAAATAGGCGAGACCAGCTAAAATCGGAACTTATGAATTATCAGTAAAATCACTTCAGAACAATTTGCTGTAATTGAACAATTTTCGCTATTCTCTATGACACATTGAATATTTACTGGGTACATTGGGATTGCGTATGTTATAGATTGAAACCCAATAAAATACTGCATAAATAAGCCATACTCTGGCAAAAGGGGGCTTAATGCTTCTCCGTAATCCATTGTATTAGGCAAGACATCAAATAGTTAGGGGCCAATAAAAATCCACTTTGGCTAACAAATGACTGAATTATCAATTAGACCGTTCCTTTGACATGCAGAAAATTGACAGATAGGAAAAAAATTTCGGCCCAGGTCAGCCTGCGCAGGCTGTTCTGAGTCGATACTTTTTGCAGTTGCATTAAGCTCCCTTTTCACAGAGCATGGCTCTAATATATTTTCTCCACTTGCCTCAATATTCTCAATTTTTGTCCTCTCCAGTTGCGTAATTACTCGTCGGCGAGGAGAGGAAGAATAAATGGCCTTTAGGATATGGTTGAGTCAGCATATTATACACAAAGTTGGGATTGGCTGCTTGTGGGCGAATTTCCCATAGTTCCATATCCTGTTATTGAAAACAGAAATCCAATGCTTCCGTCGAGAAATTTGCCAAGCTTATTATTGGTAAATCAAAGCCCTGCATTATATTTCAACATATTACATGAACAAAGCTCCTTTCGTGTTTTTAGTAAGAATGTTCATAGATTATCCTGTTTGTTAAAATTTACCCTCAATGTCCTGAAACAAATTTTCTGACTGACTACTTAAATAGAGAACAAAAGCTGAAAACAAAAATAAAGGGACATGAAGTATGGCCTATTAGGTAAAAACATTGATTGATTGAATTGATCGAATGGTGTTTTACGCGTTTTCAACATTATTTCAATCATATCACGACAACAGATCATACGTGTATTGTATATCGTTGGTTTAACAAATACTATAGGCTATGGCTCTGAGGTGTCTTGCAGCACGGCTCTCCCGCGAAAGATCCAGTGCTTCCACTTAGGCTCGAGCCAGGAGCCTCCAGGTTATGAGTCCTACACTGAGCCACGCAGGACCCTACTACATAAATTCAAATCAAACCATTGTAGCAGAAGGAAGAATTGCTCGTTATGGGCAATTTCTCCGTTCAAATTCTTCCCATCTGGCGTAAAGTTATGTTCAGCACGGTCAGAGGTGAAATCACAGCGATATTAGTTCATTGACTGGTTAGGAAGACGCAACGTATGCTTATATAGATCTATCTTAACTCTTTCAGCTCGAAATGTATGAAGTCGACCCTCTTTTCACGACCAAAAATACAATCAAATGAAACTCAGAAAGATTCTTATCTGTTGGACTTCACTAAACTAGCGGAAGATATAGATCCAAGATCACACTGCACCCTTTGTGCAGTCTGATCTTGATCTATGCCGTCGCAAAAGCCCCTGTTTTAGCCTATAGCGCTAAGGTACAGGTCAGCTATTCAGTTCACAACCTTAAAACTTATTCCACTGCGCATGCAGATAAATCTCTGTAACTTCGTTTAAAATTCGTTACTATGACACTCAGAAATATGGCCTTTGAAAACATTGTAGGACAAGGAGAAATACTAGTAACCAGCATTTTCTCCCTTTTTTTTCTATATTTCTATTCTTTAAGGTTAAAATTTATCAATTAAGCAACATTTAATTGTCGTCTGCAAGTTCTTTCAAATAGGACACGTGTAAAATTTTCTCGTATGGTAAAGACGTAGCAAATAACCCTTTACAGCCGACATGGCGAGTATGTAGTCTTGCACAGACATTCTGGCAAGTTTTTCTTACATATCCATGCATTAACCTTTTACCGCACAATCCCGAGTACGCCCCTGGAGAGGGAAGCTTTTGAAAATATTGTGGGAAAAAGAGAAAATGCTACATACCAGCATTATCTCCTATTTTTCCCCCAACAGTGTTTCCCAACCTTTCCAAGACTACATGAATAACATTTCACTTGTCGTCTGCAAATGCTTACAATTTGAACAAGTCTGAAATGCTGTTAAGAATAGTTTCCAGACTGTCCAAGAAAACTCCATTCAGATGAGTCACATTTAATTTGTCGTCTGCAAATAGTTCCAATTTGAACAAGTAGGAAAGGCGTCGTCCGGCAGAGTTGAACCTTTTTTCACGCTGATTATCAGTCCATATCCTAGAATTATGAATTAAATCTGTCTGCATTTTCACTCCCTAATTGTTTACTTTTAGCAGCTAGTGAGCCTTTAACTCTCAACGCCATAGGTGAAAATAGGGGTTTTTGCGGACGACACAGATCAAGATCAGGCTGCCAAGAACGCGATCTGATCTCGGATCTAGATTGTTCGCTTGTTCAGACAAGTCATAACACTTGTTTGTGAAAATGAATTAGGATATCAGCCGTTAAAAGAGGTCGAGATTGTATTTTTAGCGCTGAAAAAGTTTATCTCGCAATGTGCGACATTTACAATTGTGCCCAATTCTTGAGATGAACTCAGTCATACTCCGATTTCCAGTTACCTGGCTGAGGCCATAGGGGTTCGTAGTTTGACTCCTGTCACCCATAGACAATATATTATAAACAAGGGATTTAACTTTATCCAGTCCGTTACTCGCCCCCGATCACAAAAAAACAATGTATCTTTTCTAGGCTAACAGTTATTCTCCTTATTCTTTCGACAACTGAGAGCTAAAACATTTTTCTACCAGAAAAACACAACTGTTTGTCGATGGCTAATGCAGTCTGGCTGCTACAGTTGCTCGAACTTGTAAACTCGCTAAAAAATCTGCACCATTGACAAGGGTTCGTACATTCGACTTTCAAGATATAAAATGCTCTTTAGATCCATTGGATTCAAGTGATAACCCATGTTTCATCAACAGTCACCAAACGCTCAAGGAATCTCTTATGGTTCGCATTATAAAAGCCAAGCTCCCGACTTGACCGAACTGTTTGGAAGCGATCCTGCGCACTGAGGTTTCTGAGGACCCATCTTGTGGGTACCATTGGCATCACCTTTGACATATTGGGAGGGGAAATGGAATTGGAATACCAGTAGATAGTTAACCGTACATTAAAAGAGACAAACATAAATAATTGATGGCACTCTTTATTTATTTTTTCATCATTTCACATATTTAACATCTGACAAGCGTCCAACCCTGAGACAAAATTACAATTGAATAAGCCCTAATAGGGAGATAGTACTGGCTTAAAATATGCCGACACTGTTTTTACCATCGACACACGTTAAAAACTATGACATTTCCGGTACATGGAGTTCAACGCGTACTTGACCACGCTTCGATTTGTCCTTCTATTTCATTTCATGGTGAATTCTACAGTGTGATCTAGTAGTAATTTATGCAGTTTCTTTTTTTCCTTTCTACCATTTCTATATATTTCAAATTTCATCCAGTAAAGAAACTATTTACAATAGTCATAGCTCTTCTATCAAAGAGTATGAATCAATTATCACAATGGTAGATACACTGATATGAAAGCTTGCGGTTGATCATCTCCATGCATCACGGTGTCTCATCCAAACTGATCACATCTCCCCAAAAGTACATCAGTTTGTGTGCAAGTCTTAAAATACAAGCAGTTTTCTTCCATTTTGATAAAAGCAAATCTCAATATATTCTTGATATACAGCCAAATGTGATGTTATACTGATTTACATTTAAAAACCTCACTCCATTTTGTGTTGACCTTTTCATCTTTCAAGCAACCATCTTGTATTCAACACTTCATTCACATAGAAAACAGGTTACTTCTGCTTCGCTTTCTATCAAATGTGGAGGTCTAAAACTTGATTTTCTACTTTAAAATTTCTCCCTTTCAACACAGCCATCATTTATAACAATACTTCAATTGTCAGATTTTTTTTTTGTTCCAATATTGCACTTCTTTCCGCAAAAAAAATAATGTTCAAATATTGGTTTCAAGCCAGCATACTGTTCTGCAAGCTTTAAACAAATATTTACAAAATTCATACCGAATTCTCCTGATTTTTGTGTTAATAAACATGTCGTTTCAAATATTGTTTTAATTTATTGCGAACCACAATGCACCACTTATCCAACTACATGGTAGCCTTTTATCTCTTGTTCCACATTTAGATGTCTGTTTTTTTTTTCTTTTTCAAATAATCGAAATGAAGCATAAATTCCTTGTTACAAATTAATAAAGACTGTACAATCATCGCAGATTAAGCTAGAATGTCTACACATTCTGGACAGGGTAGACAAACGATCATATACCATGTTTTGTGCAGTCTGATTAATCTTGACTATCAGCCTGAGCTATTACAGTTGTCACTGCGCCCTAGGGATTAGTAATCAATACAATTTTTGTGGTCAACTTCTTCAACAGCATTGTGCATCCTAGATTACAGCAGACCAACAGAGAACATAAGCAACTACCATATAGCACGAACTATTGGCCTTGACCTTAATGTCAAACTGTCAATGTATCATCACATGGGAAGAACAGTGGTACCAAAACAACTTGACAATGCTCTATCTATATCGCAAGTTGGTTTTGGATACAGATCTTGCCATAATGGGAGCAAATTATCTTCGTATCACTGTAATTGAAGCAGGGCTCACACTGAACAAATTAGACAACTTATCACAACCAAAGCTTAAGACTGGTCCCTGCCCTTATTAGGGCGGGTTTCAACATGAAGTAATTCAAATGATGGACAATCTTAGTATACGTACAACTTTGCCTATGAATATGTTTTAAGCAAATCTGCAGCAGATGACTTTAGAAGACTTTTTTTTTTTTCGTAAAACAAAGGAATCACTAATATTAGAAATTTCTTCAGTTGTAAAACATTTGTATGAAATCTCACTCGTACAATATTATTTGACTTTTTTCAATACTTCATCTTCAATATGGTGTAAAAGCAAGGAACTGGTGAATTTCAATTAATCCAAAAATATCTTCATCACATCAAATGACAAATTATGAGCAGCATGCTATATCAAAGATCTGTTAATCACAAAAACAACTATTCTGGAATTACTTGCTCATAAAATGTCTACGAAACTCAAATTCTGTGGAATGCAATTTTTCGTTACCAACTCTGCAATATCCTTCACAATCTGAACAAGTCAATGTCGTACTTTCACCTGACAATAGGCAATCCTTGGCAAAAGTACAGCATGTCTGGCTCAGATTGACTCTGCAATGGTTTACATAAAATCCCACATCCTTAACAATACCATATAAAAAGTCTAAAACACATAGCACATAATCCATGTTGTACAACTTAAAATAACAGTTTTCCCTCACAACACTTTCATTTACTTTGAGGAAAAGCATTTACACCAGTACTGTAGTTTGAGGGATATCACCTTTTTCTGTTTCTTGAAAAACCCTTTTAAGACGATAATTAAACTTATTGCCTAAATGTGTGTGTTGAAATGAACTAATAGTGGAAATAACATTATTCTAGCACTTAACTATTTCAGGAAGATTTTGACACCATGCTGTAGCAGTAATTGCAGCTGAAATCATTGTCAACATGGTGGTGTATTCTTCCATTTGTTTCAGTATTTTCATGGTTGTAGCATCCAAGCATACATACATGTAGTTGATTCTGTTTTCTGTGTTTTTTCAATGTTTGTTTTCGATCAGTTGAAAAACACCCGTCATAAGGAATCAGTTGAAAAACATCCATCATAAAAGGGTTTCAGAAACTTGGAATGTACACGGATTTCCACTGTATATGCAGACTGTTCTCAGAACAGCATTATCCTGAGGGAATATCAATTTCCCTACTCCTAAACCCTCTATCCACTGCAGAGATTCCCATAGGAAAACCAGGCAAGTGAAAAAGTACACACACTCAAGTTTATACCATGTATAGGATTTTACCATGTATAAATTGTTGAAGAGATCCATTAACAATATCAAAGAGAAAGTAACACAACTGTGTTGATGATTTCAGAAAGACCAATATTCATGTTTCAATAATCACTGCAGTCTTTATATAGAAGAGAAATGAGAACTAAGCTTCACTTTGGTTCTGACACTTATTTCATCTTGATTAACAAGCTTTTAAAGGCTTATCTGTTAAGCCTATATGCTTTTGTTTGCCAAGGTCTTCACTCAAAGACAACAAGGAGACATGGTTTAACTCTTTACCACACAATAAAATTTTGGACTGGTCCAAATTGAAAGCATTTGCAGATGACAAATAAAATGTGGCCAAAATGATTGGATTTTTTCTGAAAGGTTAGAAAACATAGTGGGAAAAGGAGAAAATGCTGGTTAACAGCATTTTCTCCTTTTCCCACAATGTTTTCAAAGGCCCTATTTTCAAGGGTCATTAAAATGGGGGATTGTGTGATTTGTGTGATAGAGGGTTAATACTGGTTTTCATGGTAACCAGGTTCAACAGTGTGATACATTCTCTTGCCTGGTTTACACCTAGAATTCATATATCATTAAAAAGAAAATCATGAATTCAGATTTTTCATCTATAACTTCTTATCAAAATGTACAAAATCAGTTTTCTAGGTACTTGTATTTCTTAAAAAGAAAAATCTGAATTCAAGTGAGCATGATTATGATCCTATCATAAGTTTCACACCCGTCACTTCCTACCAGAAATGATAGTGGTTATAAGCATACAAATATTAAAGCACACTTTATTGGCATTACTAAGCAAATGCTTTCTTTCTCTGCCGAATCATAAATCAATAAAGTAACCCTTGACCTTTAATGTGAAGGTCAGCGACCTGTCTTGGTCATATTTCCCTTAGGAAGCACTTCTGAAAAGCAACAACTTCCTTATCTTACAAACTTTAACTCTTTACCAAATACCAAAATTTTAGAGTTGTCCAAATTCAAAGCTTTTGTAGATGACAAAATAAACTTTACTTAACAGTTGAAATTGTTTTTGGAAGGGTAGAAAACATTTTGGGAAAAGGAGAAAAATCTTCTGACAAGATTTTCTCCTTTTCTCACAATGCTTCCTACAGCGATTTTCCTCATGGCTGTTTAAACTCTTAATTGTTTGGGACAAGATAAACCATCAAACCAGATAGTAAACAAATTGGTAACTTTTCAAGTAAGCCACACTCATGATGAGATTTAAATCGGCATGGAAACCAATTCTATAAACTTGACCTGGTTTAGATGGCATTGACATTTCAACACATTAAATGACAAAATATACAAACACAAAGAAAGAAAAATAAACATAAAACAATTACTTTCACTAAAAATGGTCCCTCTCTCCAGAAAAGTCTTTTACTGTATACAGTTTCCAATGTTGACAAAAGTTGGAGCAAATCATGTTTCCATCAACCAAAAATTTCAAATAAGCATCTTTTGTTCAGGGCCAGTGAAAAACAAACCAGAACAAAAGGAAAAGACAATGTACATTGACATACTATTTGAGGCTGAAACAAACTCAAAAACACGTCGAAAAATAGAGAAACATACTTTGAGCAATATCTCTTAATTGTCACCATGTTTCCAAAAAATACATCTGCTGCTGCAGACGCACCTGTATGAGACACTGGGTAAAAGAGAGGGCCATATCCATTCATTCGAAATATGCAAACACTCTTGAATGAACACTGGTTGTGAAATGCATTTGGAGCATTTTGTATGCTATCACAGATTTGCCTGTACCATTCCTGCAAAATGTGACAAATTTTGTCGGCATCCACTCATGAACAAAATTTGACAGGAGATCAATTGAAAAACAATTTTTAAGCCAGAAATTTGTGTTGGGGAAAACAAACTAGACAAATGGTAAGCCTGTAACATAAAAGCACCCTATTCTCTGAATTTGTCCATACTGAGAACATTTATGTCTAAAATTCAACTTGGCTATTTTGAGCTGAAAGAAAATTTAGTATGCAACTTCAAGAAAGCTTTTCTTTTCTATTTACTGAAGTTAATAAATCAAAATTTACCAAACTGAAAGAAATACAGTAAATATTTAAACAGATCCAGAAGCAATTTAACTCTTTACCAAACGACAATATTTTAGACTTGTTCAAATTGAAAGCATTTGCAGACGACAAAATGTGACTCAAAAATTGAAACCTATTTTGGGACGGGTAGAAATCATTGTGGGAAAAGGAGAAAATGCTGGTTACCATGGGTTTTTTTCCTAGGGTTGCTAAAATCTGGGATTGTTTGGTAAAGGGTTAACAGAATTTTCTCATTAACTCATGACAAAGATACACACTGTTTGAAATTCTGAGCATATGAACCAAAAGAAAAGCAGTGCTACATAATTTAACTTTTATCAATTCAAAAACAGTATAACAAAGAGGTGTTAATGCACCTCATTCTTTAATCACCAAGTTTTTTAAGCACAATAATTTAGACCACCACATTTGGCAAAAGGGGTGTTCATAAAGAAATGGGTTAAATTCTGATTGACTTCTAGATCCATTAAAAACAGCTCATTCCCTAGATTTGAAAAAGAAGTTTATCAAAAGTTGAGATGGATAAATACTGCAATCCCTGATAAAGGATTTTTTGTATGAACCATCATTTAGAAAGAGGTGTTCTAAATCATATTTAAATGATAAATTTCTTACATGTAAGTTAAGAAACAACATGTTATGGTTGCATGTCGATTAATGAGAGAATGGGTCCACAAGATGACTAATTACTGAAACGGAAGAAAAATTTGCTATCCTATAAAATTGTAAAAAAAAAAAGAAAAACATGTAACAAATTCAGTTTCCTAAAAGTAACATGGCGTAACAACATAATAAAACAATGAGAGGTGAGCATCTTCACCATATTCATTATGAACCATTGAAACTCTGACAATGACAGATGAAAAAATAATGAATATCATCACACACCTAAAGAGGGAGGACATTTTAACTGTGCATTATTTGTTCAAACCCTGTTCCCAGCCCCTTATGAGATTACTTTTTTCCCCCATAACGATAAAAACCCTTTTCACAACAGAAACAAGTTCCACTTGAATACTCAAAACATATTTTGACTTTCTTTAGTGCCATCCATCGGTGCAATTTGCCTGTTATGACCATTGTTAAAAAGCATTTCTATTCGTCAGTTTTGTCCGTTACTAGCACATAATGTCATCTTATTAAACAAGTCTGGCTTACATCACTAGATGTGCTGAAACAACAGGTACTTTAGTCAAAAATGCACATAGAGATCAGACTTTAGAAACTTGCAATTTGAACTACAACATCAGATGTTCTGTCCAAAACTGCTTACAGCTTTAACTCTTTACCAAACTACAAAATTTTAGACTTGTCCAAATTGAAAGCACTTGCAGACGACAAAATAAATGTGACTCAAAAATTGAAACTTGACTTTAGAAGAGTAGAAAACATTGTGGGAAAAGGAGAAAATGCTGGTTACCACCATTTTCTCCTTTTCCCACAATGTTTTCAGAAGGCTTCTTCCTATGGGTCGTAAAAACCAGGGATTGTTTGGTACAGGGTTAAATTAACACCTCAGGTTACCCTGTGCAAGTGGAAATATTGTTATTTGCTGTAAACATTCCAATTTCCTAATTTCCTGGTATAATGGTTAACCCAAACTCAAGGGGAGTGTCACCCATCGAAAATGACTAAAGTGAAACAACAGTCTGTTAAGTTACAAAATAAATTATGATATTAATGAACTGCATGGTCGTTATCTATAAAAACTGGTACAAAAAACTACAAAAAAAACCTAATTGCACTAAAGTGTGATTTTTAAAAGAAAAAAAAAAAGAAATGAATGGTAGAATAAGCGAATTCCACCTCCCTCTTTAGGAGTGATCTTGTCTCGTCACAAACAACTGTCATAAAAATACTCATCTTTTCTAAGGCATTTTGAAAGACTTATAGACACATATATATTATAAACAGGACATTTGTGTGAATAAAGACATATCCACTCAGATATAAATCTCTTTCACAAAAGATACCACACTGCACTGTTTCTCTTCGTCTTCTTTGGGTTAATTCCGTACTGCACTGTTAAAATTAAGATTCTTTAGATCTTTATGGTCCAAACTCGAAACAGTGTTTCACTTGATCTTCTTGGTAGGTATAAAAAGGTACGCATTTTACAAAAAAACTGATCTCTTTCCTGTTTCAAACACCCAAAATTCTTCTTAAAAGACTAAATAAAACAAATTTTCCCAACTTTAATGAAAGACAGCTTTTGAAAACATTTTGTGCATAGAAGAAAATGCTAAAAACCAGTATTTTCTTCTTATTCCACGTTGTTATCTACCCTTTCAAATAAAATCATTGGCACCACATTTGATGTGTCATCTGAAAATGCTTTCAATATGGACAATCTAAAATTCTCTTGTCTGGTGAAGAGATAATGGTTAAAATATCTTAAAATATCAAATGTGATATATCTACCCCTTACTAGATGTTTACAAGTGATTTGAAATTTACGTACACTGGTGTATGTTTTGGCAGTACAGAATCATTAACCCATGGTTATCACATCAATTAGTCTGCACCAAGTTGTGACATGCACTGTAATACCAGCATCTCTTGTATTCACTCAAGTCACTCATTTTTCTCCTCCCAAAAAAATATCAAACTACAAGCTCCTAAGTGCCAAATACAATCTCAACACAAGCTTATTTTACAGACTTTTGACTCTGTCATGAGTGACTTAGACCGATGAATGAAAATAAGTTTATCATTCAGTCCTCATTAAACAAAACTTAAGATTTTCAATTTTTTTTGTATGTGTCTGTATGAAGTAATGACATTTGTAATGATATTTCGATGAAACTTGGTACATATCACTGGACAATACAGAACTGTCCATCTCTGCATTCAAATTTGCTATAGCACAAATTTCCCATGACAAAACACTGCAAGCCACTGATATGTAACTGACAAATATGAGTTGAGTGAACAAGTCCATCACACTCCAGATATTTTAGAACATGATACCTCCAACGGATGATTGTGAATTCGGCAAAGAGCTGCCACTTTCAAACCCGGATGATCCGATACTAATTCTCGCCCCCAGAGGCTGTCGTCTCATGGCGAGACTAGAGCATGGTGGTGAAAGTTTAAAGGTTGGCAAAGGGAAATCGTCATTTTCCTCGTTATGGATTTCATCACTCTCTAATCCTTCGTCTAGGATGTCCTCCTCCCTCATGTAAAATGGAGTGGGATCAGAAATAATCAAGTGCTGCTGCATCATTCTGTTTAATGAGATTGCAGTCTCAGCAAACGATTCCAGATCCTTGGTACTGTTGTTCCTGTAAAACAGAAAACAGGATTTTTGACCTGATATTCCTTGTCATATACCCTTCTACTATACAAGATGTGTCACTTTATAACCAGAGACATGCCACTTTTTAAAAAACATATAGGAAACTGCTTGTAATTAGAAATCCATGCTGTTTCCATACAGTATTTTATACATATAAAAGAAACCATTTTCCTACTGGCACAAATTTCTCCTTTGCATCACTTTTCCTAGTTCTAAAGGCTCTTAATTAAGTTTATACAGATGTAGAGTTTAAAGTTTCTCCCAGTGATGGATAAACAACTCAAATTGACAAAGTAAGGCTTTTGCACTTTAAGTATAGTCACATTTCTGATTTCTGTTTTAAAAAAGTACAAGGAGTAATATATATTTTGTCATGCTAATTAATACCTACCATTTAAACCCATTTCATCACTTTTTCTAATCCCGCAGAGTCAGATGTTTTTTTAAAAAGCAAGAAAGAAGCAAAAATTACATTTCCATTCTGCTGTTTTAGGCAGATAGTCTCAATGAATAATAGTGAGAGTAGATCAAAGCTCAAGAGGGCACATGAAGCAAGCATAAATTTATGATCTACAGTACAATGTCCAAAAATTTCCTGAGGCTGGCCCTAACAGACTAACAATAAAATCATCAAGGTTGTCTTGTACATACCTTGTAAGTATTTTGGGTGTTGCCAATGGGGTGGCAGCCTGTGGTTCTGTGACCCAGGGGTGCTTCAGCACATCAGCTGCAGAATAACGCTTACTAGGGCTTTTCACGAGCAGTTTTCTGATGAGGTCTTTTGCTTCCTCAGACACGTCGCTCCACTCAGCATCAGGAAAATCATAATAACCTTCTTGAATGCTTGTGAAGAGTGTGTCCTGACAGGCCTCACAGAAACTCCCTTTCTCCCAGCCACAGTCTGATCCACACTGACCATAGAATGGTGGGTACCCACACAGCATAATATACCTGAAAAATAAACACACAATAAATACTCCTTTATTCCTGTAGTTCAGTACAGTGCCACATGGGTGCAGCTTTATACAAGAATGAAGTTCAAAATTTTCAAAGGCATTTTATGAATATACAAAACTTGTTCACAGCAATTGCTCCATATACCAACAGTATTTTATACAGTATTAAAAAATACCATTGTCCCTTTCTTTAATGATTTCTCCAATGTGTAATAAGTACTAGATAGTCTTATCTTAAGTACTAGATAGTCTTATCTTTTAAGATGCAAGTTTGGTAACAAGCAACAAAAGAAGAATTATCCCTCTTTTTATTTTCAAAACCACTAAAATTTAAAAAATGGGAATGTGTGGTAACAGGTTAAATCCAACAATACCCTCATTGTGTCCATGAAATATACTTACAAAATAATGCCCAAGCTCCACAAGTCACACTTTTTGTCGTATGAGAAAGATTCCCCAACCCAAGCATCTACCACCTCAGGTGCCATGTACTCAGCAGATCCAACGGGGGTCAAAAGTTCTGGAGTTTTACAGGAGTCTTTCTCTAAACTGACTGGAATGCCACTTGCAAGGTCAAAATCACAGATTCGAATGGGTACTACATCATCCCAGTTCTCGCAAAGAATGTTCTCTGGTTTGAGATCACGGTGTGCTATTCCTGGGAACAAACAAAAATTTCTTTTTACAAATTGGGGATGTTTCTTTCAAGATAATCAAATGTCTCATAGAACAAAATGTGAATTGTAACAATATTCCAGCATGGATTATTTAATAGTACATAGCACTGATGTGGAATGTTTCACAAAATGAACAAGGGACCTTTCATTGCACAAATAGCAAATGTATGATTAAAAATGGTCGGATATGAGACAACTGCTTATTTTTTTGTACCTCTTGATGCATTAAATGTAACAGTGGTTCCTTTTTGACTACCTTGTTTTAAAATAGCAAGAATAAAATTTACCCATATTTACCTTTACTATGTAGAAAGTTCAAGGCCTCAGCTATACACTTTGTTATCTTGCTAGCCTCATGTTCAGACAGGTGAAGTCGTTGCTCAATGTTGGCCAGCAAGGTACCACCAGGCATTTTTTCAAAGACGAGATAAAAGTGCTCATCCTCCTCAAAGTATTCATGCATTTGAAGGATGCTGTCTTGGCCACTACAAACGTGGAAGATTTCAATCTCCTTGAACACCTTGCTGCGTGAACGCATCCCCTGTTTTTCTATGATCTGAAAGTATAAATTTAAAAGCACATGACAATCATAGCAAACATCAGTTACTACACAGAAATGCCTTCCCTACTTGTTTTTGCCTACCAGCTATCTCTAATGAGAGACCTTTGGATAATTTGTTCTTAAACTCAACTCTTTACCACACAACAAAACTGTAGACTTGCCCAAACTAAGAGCATTTGAGATCAACTTTTTCAATAGAGCTGAGATGATGGACTTTGTCTATGATAGAATAGAAAACATTGTGGAAAGAGGAGAGAATGCTGGCTACCAGTATTTTCTCCTTTTCCCACAATGTTTTTAAAAGGCTTCTGCCTCAGGGTCATTAAAAAACTTGGGATTATGTTGTAAGGGGTTATCCCTTTAACTCTTTACCACACTATCCCGACTTTTAACGACCCTGAGGAAGAAGCCTTTTGAAAACATTGTGAGAAAAGGAGAAAATGCTGGTAACCAGCATTTTCTCCTTTTCCCACAATGTTTTCTACCCTACTGAAAACAAATTTCAATTTTTGAGTTATGTTTATTTTGTCGTCTGCAAGCGCTTTCAATTTAGACCAGTCTAAATTTTTTTTGTTTGGTAAAGAGTTAACAAACAATCCAGAGTTCTATTGACCTTCAAGAAGATAGCTTTTGAAAACATTTTTGGGCATGGAGAAAATGCTGGCTGGTAAAAAGAAATTTCTCCTTTTCCATCACTCTTTCCAACCTTTCCATAGATAAATCCCATTAGTTTTTGCAACATTCATTTTGTAGTCTGCAAGTGCTTTTAATGCCTCTGTATATTCGTATTCCTCCAGGAATCTATAAAACACCATGAATTAGTTCACTCTGTCTTTAAACATTTCGGCCAAAATCATGGTAAAAGGAGGAAATACTGACTAGCAGCAATTTCTCCTTTTCCCTCAAAGTTTCAAAAACCCTTCTGCCTCTGGGTAATTTAATCCCAGGACTGTTTGGTAAAGTGTTTATTTACATGTAGATCTATTATATTTTTTTTTATGCTAACCACACTCAAGTGAAAACCTGTTTACAGCAGATATAGTCCACTTAGACAGTTCCCTACAAACACAACCATGAATAATGCTTTAACACACATTCCAGAGTTTTAAGAAATTTTATGGGTTTTTGAAAACATCGTGAAAAGAAAACAAGAAAAGGCTGGATAACCTGCATTTTCTCCTTTTTCCACAATGTTTTCCACACTTCTTTGTTTTCTACACTTCCGAAGAGAAATTTTGTTTTAAAATTATGTCCTCTGGTAAAGGATTGTAAAGCCTTATTTTTACCAGACAAAAAAAATCTAGACTTGTCAAAGTTGACACTATTTGCAGGAACAAACTAAATGTTTCTCAAAACATGAAAATTGTCTTCAAAATAGAAGAAAACATTCTGGGAAAAGAAGAAAATGCTGTTAAACAGCATTTTCTTCTTTTTCCACAATGTTTTCAAAAGCTTTATTCCTCAGGGCCATTTATAGTCTTGCTGGTTTGGTAAAAGGGTATTTTATTCAGAGCTCTGATGGCATTCATAAACAGAAGAATTGCCTGTACATGTAAAGTTGAACTAAAGTTTACTTCAGACAAAGAGGGGCACAAAGTACAACTACTAACTCTGCCAATAATGCTGACATTAAGTACTACAGTAAGTTGATCCACCAACACTGCTCCCTACTTGAACCCTTCACCACAAAAACCTGACTTTTAACAACCCTGAGGAGGAAGGCTTCTGAACAGATTGTGGGACAAGGAATAAATGCTGATAACCAGCATTTACTCCTTTTCCCACAATGTTTACTATCCCTCCAAAACAATGATCAATTTTTGAGTCAAATTTATTTTGTCATCTGCAAATACTTTCAATTTATACATGTCTAAAATTTTTTCATTTGGTAAAGGTTTTCTGTCTTTGATAAATATCAAATGGCATTCTAGATTATGGGTAAATTAAGTGTGTTATAATCAACCGCCCAATTTTGTTTTGTTCTGTGTTTTGACATGAGTGCTTATTGTTTAGTTTCTATATTGACTTTACTCCACCTCAAAACAGACAAAAACCTGAGTCACCAGATCATTCAACTGATAACAGAAAATATCCTAACCTGTAGGCTATAATACAACAATCTACTTTAGTTTACAGACAGCACATTATTATAACCTTTTTCATACAACCCTGTGTTTCTAACAACCCTGAAGAAAAAGCTTTTGAAAACCCTGTGGGAATAGAGGCATAACTAGCGTAACCATAATGGTTACCAGCAGTTTCTCTATTTCCCACAATGTTTTCTACCCTTTCAATGACAAGTTCTTTTTAGCCACATCTAAGTTGTCATCTAAAAATGCTTTCACATTGGACAGGTCTGTAATTTTGATGTCTGGTACAGGGTTAAAGTATATGAAATTGGTCAAATAGTGATTATGAAAAGTTATGCAATAATTGTGGTAATGATAAAACCATTTACTTTTTTTTTTTCCTTTCAGATGGAAAATCACAAAGAGTGTTGAAGATGCAGCAAAGAGATATATTCCACAGTAATTTCAATTTGGACAGCATTTACAGTTCAAAATACGGTGTATTAAAATTGAAGCTAGAATGGTAAATAAAATTTTCAACAAACTATTGACAACAGATAAATTTTTCAGGTCAAATGCTGTCATCTGTGAGCTATTATAATGAACTCATTTCAGTGGACAATAAAAACCCTTACTAGTGAAAAAATAAAAAGGCTGATCTTGGCCAAAGTGTGTAAAGCAAAAGTGAAAATCACACTTTATGAGAAATCTGATCTCAATCTGCACAAGCTGCAAAGGATAAACATGTTTACAGTATTCCACATAAAGAAAGGTCATACAAAGGTCATTTGGCCTTGGCTTTTCTAGATATCGATTGCACTTTGCTGGTAGCTTCCACAAATTCATATACAGTTACACACTGTTCAACCCATTACTACGCAATCCAGAATTTTAATGACCCTGAGAAAACAAGCTCTTGAAAACACTGTAGGAAAAAGAAAATATTTGAAGCATTTTCTCCTTTTCTCACTATGTTTTTTTTTTACAATTTCAATTTAAAGACATCTGTACTCATTTTCAGCTGTTTTTTAACCGATTTTATCTTTATTTCATCAAACTATAATCATTCTTGAATCTTCATGCCAAATGTTGCCCCTGAGGGTTGCAAGGTTGCTTAAATTAAGACATAGAAAATGCATTTCATTTTCTGGAGTCCTTTAACTCTTTACTAAACAATCCCGGGTTTTCACGACTCTGAGAAAGAAGCCTTTTGAAAACATGGGAAAAAGAGAAAATGCTGGTAACCAGCATTTTCTCCTTTTCCCACAATGTTTTCCACCCTTCCAAATACAAATTTCAATTTTTGAGTCACATTAGTTTTGTCGTCTGCAAATACTTTCAATTTGGACCAGTCTAAAATTTTGTTGTTTGGTAAAGAGTTAAAGAAATCACTGTTGTGACATTTCAGGTTTTAAATTTTGAAATTAAGCTTTTAGACATAATGTATTTATCCCTTACACCACATATGTAAAGGCACTTTGAAAACATTGAAGGAAAATGCTACTCCTAATCTCCACATAATTATATGAAGGCACTTTGAAAACATTGAAGGAAAACGCTACTCTAAAACCGAAATCTTTCTACTGAAGGAAAGAACACATTTCAGGAAAAGGAAAAAAATGCTGCTTACCAGCATTTTTTTCCTTTTCTCACAATGGTTTCAAAAGCCTTCTTTTTCATGCTTGTAAAAATTCAAAATTGTTTGTTGAGGAGTTAGAGGTAAAAAAGTCAGATTTGTTTGGTAATGCACTACCTGGGCTGAGGCTAGAACATTCCAGGTATTGAGGGAGCAATTACTACAGGTGTTACAACTATTATGCAATGTTACCTTGACATGATGGCTTAAGAGTTTTATACTATTGCATAACACAATGTAATTATTATTTGTCTAATGATGCAGGTCTATTAATCTATCTTAATTGCCCATTCAATCACCCTTCAAACACTTAAATGAATAGCAAGTCTATAGAATGGCTTGCACATCTAAGCCCTTTCAATATAAAGGCTTAGTAACCCTTATCGTGCTAAATAAGTGCAATGAAACTTTCAAGCTGATAGTAAAAACCCTCATTTTGCTATTTCAAAGGTATTTGTGAAAGAAAGATATCTTCTTATGAGACAGTGTAGATTTAAGATCAGATTGCATGTTCTGTGCAGTCTGATCTTGATCTACACTGTCTGCCAAAAGTCCTTGAGTCACAATTAGCAGCCTAAAGAATAATCCAGAATGTTTGATAGTGACCTCTTATCTTTCAGTGCCTCATAAAAAAAAGGGCATTTTCTCCCTCTGTTGGTAAGTTGACAATACATGTACTGCAAATTAAAAGCTGTTTTAGCCTGTAATTCTCACAAAACACAAGACCAGACGGCAGCTTTCTAAAATCTATCCAAGATCTTCTTGTCAGGAATTTAATCTCAGTAACCAAAAGCTGAATGAGAGTTAATCAACCCAGGCATTAGACCTACATATATTCTGCATTCATGTCATTTTTATCACACATGATTGAAGATTAAACCAACTGAAATAAAGTATTGGCATTCAGCATAAAGACCAAAAGAAACTGTTCTGCCCAATTCATTAAAATTTCTAACCCCTAGATAGCTATGCCCAATTTAACTTTTTTTTTTTTGGGGGGGGGGGGAGTTTATTGTAAATTAAGATCTGAAAGCTTTTCAAAGACACTCATGATCAAAATCTGTACAGAATGTGCCGGCTGATCTTTGATCAACACTGTCCAATAGTTTGTGAAGTATTGTAGCAAGAAATGGCCTTGACAATAAAATGGTCCAGTTTTTTTCAAATGACTCAAAATGTCAGTATGTTTATACTCAACTCAACTCAACTTTATTTGGCATTCAGCAAACAAATATGCCATTGGCCATTTACAAAAAAAAAACTTGGATATATGGCAATGACAGACATACAAAGTATACATACATATACATTTAACATTAACTACTATTATACAAAAAGATTATTCAGAATTAATTGACGCGATTAAAAATTTCCTCCTTTGTAAAGCTTCCTTTATGAATTTTGCTGTATTGATTTGTGTTTTCTTTTTTTTTTGACGATAAGATGCGGGTAAATTTACTGAAATTAGGCCTAGTACAGGAAAAGTACTTAGTTCTAAGATCACTAAATTTACTGTATATGCAAAGAAAGTGATATTCAGATTCAACTAAAGAACGATCGCAAAGTTTACATATTCTTTGGCTTCTATCTATATTGAGAATTCTCCCCATTTCAATTTCGAGTTTGTGGGATGCTAATCTGAATTGTGTAAGCTTTATTCTCAGTGTTTCATTAAACACATTATTCAAATATGATTCGTACTCGAAACAATCTTTAAACTTGCAGTAATACTCTAATTTAGAACAATCATTTATAGCTCTCTCTGAGATAAACTAGCATGTTAATTAACTCTACATGTATTTAAAACAAAGTTTAGACTTCTACAAATTGAAAGCATTTGCAAACAACAAATTGTGACTTAATCCTTTCCCACATGACAAATTGTAGACCCTTCCAAATTGAAAGTGGTACTAATGAACTAAATTTTTTGAACAGGATAGAAAACATTGTTGGGAAAGGAGAAAATGCTGGTTACCAGCATTTTCTCCTTTTCCAATAATGTTTTTAAAAGGCCTCTTGCTCAGGGATTGTTTGGTAAAGGGTTAACAATTGAAACTTGTTTGAGGCAGGGAAGAAACCACTGTGGGAAAATGAGAAAATGCAGGTTTCCAGCATTTTATTCCTTTCCCACAATGTTTTCAAATGGGCTTTCTTCCTCGGGTTTGATAGAATTCCAGATTATGTGGTACAGGCTTAGTACTTTAACAGCCCTACCAATCACAAGCAAGCCACAATTTACAGAAAAATAAAAATATTTAGTTTTCATTTACTGGTAAATGATATGGGAGAAAACATTGTGCAAAAGGAGCCAATGCATTTCACAAGCAAAAATTTTTCTTTTTCCAGCTCTGTTTTCCACAACTGTCTTCTGCAGGAACTCTATAAAAATTGTATTTGCATTACTTGTTTTTTTATTATGGTAATTTCAGAATGAAAATCTGGGACTTTTAGGAAAAAAATGATATTGCAAAATAATACTATCTGTAAAATTCTACAGCAAGAGCCTATAAGCATTAAGCTTTTTTCCCAAAAATAAATAAAATTTAACGAAGTTTGCCTCAGGAAATATGTAATTACGTCAATTTCATGTGATAAATATTTCATCATCTATCATGTGAGGTTAGTTCATGCAAGCAACACGCATTTGATCCATGCTTACCTTGACAGCATACTCTTGCTGGTTCCCAATATTTCTGTAAGTACGAACTGAGGCATAGGCACCACTTCCCAAAACTTCACCTGTTGGTTCATAAAGGTCTGAAAATAGAAACAAGTTTATCTTTACATTATCTGATTGCATCATCCTTATCTAGTACTTCTATCAATTTGAAAAAAAAGCCTTTCTTGGGAATATAATCTCAAACATTTCATTCTAGGACCATACATTGTAAAATGGCTTTTTATGCCCCTTTAGTTTTTTGCCCCTCTATTTAGTACATTTTTTTTCTGTATCTTTCTCAAGACACTTATTTTTGCTTCCAGTGTTTTATTTGGTTGTAATAAGTCTAACAAGAACACTGCATGACAGTGCAAAGAATCTGCTGCAGTTCTATGATAAAAATTCTAAGTGGATAAAGGGGCATATCTGTGTCAAAAATTGTTCAGGATGCCTTGCCGTTCTGGACAGTGGGTGAAACTGCGGCAATACTTCTTAGTTTTAGTTTAACAGTACAGACTTTTCTTGGGAAGGGGGGGGGGGGGGTCCTATCTGTGTTGGCCTTTTTCTGCGGCTGACTTTAACAAATTAAGACTGTCCAAAGACAATCAGCAAGATGTAGGTCAATGGATAAAGAAGAGATAACATCAATGCTGACCACCTGATACAAATTCCTAATTTATTAGCACTCTATTGCTAATTAGCACATCAATAAATAAATACATAAGCTGACTTTTAGTTAATGCTCCTGTTGTAGACAGATTCAGGATACTGGTAAGGGAGCAATCACTTGTTTCAAATAATTCCTCCTTTTTCCCTTATTGTTTTTCTATTCTATCATTAGAAGAGAAAACATGTTTATTTCTGTTCAACTTTTCTTCATTAGGGCTTCACCCTGGAGAAGAAGGCTCTTTGAAAACAGTTTTTCCAATGTGCTTTAGTTAACTCTTTATCACACAATCCCGACTTTTAACGACCCTAAGAGAGAAAGCTTTTAAAAACATTATGGGAAAAGAAGAAAATGCTGGTAACCAGCATTTTCTCCTTTTCCCATAATGTTTTCTACCCTTCCCAAAACTACTTTCGGTTTTTGATTCACATTTGATTTGTCTGCAAGTGCTTTCAATTTGGACAAGTCTAAAATTTTGTCGTTTGGTAAACAGTTAAGGCAAGTCTAAAGGTTTACAAGGTTAACTCTTTACCAAACGACAAATTTTTGGACTGGACCAAATTCAAAACATCTGCAGACAACAAATTAAATCTTGGTAATATTATGATTTCTGACTTTGATAGGGTAGAAAATATTGTGGGACAAGGAGAAAATGCTGGTTACCAGCATTTTCTCCTTTTCCCACAATGTTTTCTATAGGCTTCTTTCTCAGGGTCGGGATTGTGTGGTAAAGAGTTAAATGAAAGACTGTGCTCAGACTACTTTTGCACAAATTCAGGTCAGTCATGCTGTAAAGACAATTACTGGAACTACTGATACTTTGTAGCACAGCAAACATTTTGCATAGTGACCTGATTATTTTCAGGAAAAGTACTGCGCAGTACATTCATTCATGTACATGATACTTTCAAGGTCATTTCCTGTTAACATTCCCAGCCTGTTGCTTGGAGGTAGGTCACAGGCTAGGTATACTCATAAAGGCCTATCCATGTTTTGTGTAATTCTACCATTGCTGAGTGTCATTCTGACAAAATATTAAACATTTGTTATATGGCCAAAATTTCAATTAAAATGTAAAATCTTTTTGACTTATTTTATTAAAACGCTTTCTAAGAAGACATTATGCAGTTCCATTTCACTTTTAACCAAACAAAACAAAAATGTTGATTTGTTTCAATTCATAGCATTTCCAGATGAAAAAATAAGTATGGCTCAAGTACCTGTTTAACCCTTTACCAAATGGCAAAATTTGGACTTGTCCAAATTGTAAGCATATGCAGATTTAAATGTAGCTCAAAAGGGGAAAAGTTGTCTGAGAAAGGGTAGAAAACATTGTAGGAAATGGAGAAAATGCTGGTTACCAGCATTTTCTCCTTTTCCAACAATGTTTTCAAAAGCCTTTTTCCTCAGGGATTGTGTGGCAAAGGGTTAAAGTCATCTTTGAAAGGATGGAAAGCAATTTTGAAAAAGGATAAAAATGCTGGTTACCAGCATTTTCTTTCCTTCCCACCACATTTACAATGGCCTACTTCCTCATGGAGACTTCATATTGTTTGGTAAAGGGTTAAGTGCCTCCATTCCAAGATATCAATCAATACTTTCATGCTAAAGTGAGGGGTGAAGGTGTAACAAGTTCCTTAGATTTATTTCATCATTATTCCAGTGCTAGAACAACCGTACTTGAAACTTGAAGGATAGGCTACATGGTCCATTCATGATATTTGTGTTTTGCCAAACTTTCTAAAAATAGCCTACTTGTGATCAAGTGACTAGCCCACAAATACACCAATCACAACCCTTCCTGTCTGTACATTTGCCAACCCAATGAAATTTTCCAATATCCTTCATGTTCTAGAAGCATGTAATGTTTACTGCATGACCTAAACAAAGAATTTTTCATTGAAAATACAGCAGACTGGTCTCAAAACAAATTGAGAGTCCAAAATAGATTGAAGATTTTGTTTCTGTTCTAAAAAGAGTTTTTCTGAACCTTTTTTAACCCAAAAGCCTCGTTTTGTTGGTACTTGCATACATGTTCAACACAATTACCTTGTGTCTACCTTTAAAAATTCACATAATGGAGGGGGTGGTGTTGTTGACATTACAAAGTAGTGGTGCAAAAACCCTGATAAAATTTACATTATCCCCAACAAAACATGCCATATTGAAAATTGGGTCACTTGAGAGGTTTCACTTAATGATTATTTACAAGGGTATTTCTCTTGTCAAACATCATCAGAGTTCAAATCTCTATACTAAACATTTTGCATGTAAACGGCTTCATTCTTTAAACATAGTTTCCTTTACTATAAAATTTAAGCATTGAAACACTGGTTTTGAATAACGTTATAGAGAAAAGGAAGTTTCAAAATATAATGGTGTGTCTCGCTAGTTTGGCCTTGGATGTTCAAAAATATTGAAGAAAACTTCTACTAGCTCTATACACTTCCACAATCACATTGCTTTCCATGTGAAGGCTGGATTAAGTGGGTCAGCTGATATAGTAAACATCACCAACAGTCCAAGGACAAAAACAAAATCGGCTGAAATTTAGCAGTATAAATCCTTTGTATGTCAAAGATGCTTTGGCAGACGGAGAACTTCCAAGTGTTTACATCAAGATCAGACTGCTCAGGATGTGCAGTCTAATCTTGCATCTACTAAGACTTTTTTTTAAAACTCTTCCACTGCTGTCAAATACATGTATAATTATGAAGTCATGCTCATTAGAGTGATTTTTATCCAATAGGCTGGACTCAACAAACCAATAGTATAGATCCAAGATCAGACTGCACAGTCTGATTTTTGTGTAAGCTGTCTACAAAAGCCCCTGAACTTCTCCAAACTGAAAGCGTTTGCAGACAACAAATTGTATGTGGCACAAATCAAGGTACTTGAAGAAAACAATATGAGAAAATATGAACATGCCGATTATTAGCATTTTTTTTATTTCCCACAATTTTTTCTAAGACCTCTTCCTCAGTAGTCCTTACACTATGGAAATGATTAGTGAAGGTTTAATATAAGGGTTACAGGTTTAATCCTTCTTTGTCAATATACCAAATATAGTATGATACTGTAAATATAATCAATATACCGGTCGACATACACAACAACATTCTAGAACGTTCCATGTCCTTTATAAAGAGCAATTAAAACAGGTCTAGATACACAGGAAAACTCTGATTTAATTCTTATTCACTTATCCAGGTATTTCCTGGGTTTCATATGATCAGTGTATTCTGGGGATCAGTTGTGTTTTGCTCATTTCTACTCCCATCTAGCTAGTTTTACCATCAGGAATCAAACCCAGAATTCCAAAGTTTAAGCCTTTACCACACAATGATGACTTTTAACGCCGCAGAGGATGAAGCCTTTTGAAAACATTGTGGAAAAAGAAGAAAATGGTGGTAACCAGCATTTTCTCCTTTTCCCACAAAGTTTTCTACCCTATCAAAGCAAAATTGCACCATTTGAGCCACTTTGAAATTGTCATCTGCAAATGCTTTCAATTTGGATAGGTCTTAAATTTTGCTGTGTGGTAATGGGTTAACAGCAATATCTGGGTAACTACTAAAAATGTCCATTTTTTATTTCCAGCACCCAAACAGTAAAAGTGGAAAAGTTAGGCACACAGTATCTTTTCCAGCCTAAGCCAATGCCATTCTTGCCAGTCTCATAAAAATTATCTCAAATGTCCATTTGGACAAGAATAACACACTGTCCCAGCACCCAAACAGTAAAAGTGAAAAAGTTAGGCAAACGGTATCTTTTCCAGCCTAAGCCATTCCTGCCAATCCCGTAAAAATTATCTCAAAAGTCGGTTTGGACAAGAATAACACACTGTGTAAATTAAGATCAGAAGGCATGTTCTGTGCAGTCTAATCCTGATCCTGACACCTGATATTGCCCATAGGGTAGTAAGTCTTGACCCAAGAGAGCACAAAATAAACCAAACAGATACTTTTAATCTAGAAGTAAGATCCAAATAATTAGTTTTAATATTGCTTTTGTCAAGAATGTCTAAGCAAAGCTGCCAGTTTAGATCAAAGATCAGTCTGATCTTGATCTGCATCTACACTGGCGGCTGAAGTAACTATTGTCATGAAGTGCTTTAACTCTTTCTATACCATAGCCGACACCAGAAGCTTTGGTGGACAATGTAGATCAAGACTAGACTGCACAGAATGTGCTGTCTGATCTCTGATCTATACTGTCCACTGCTATATTCTAGATTATGACCAAACTGTCTCTTGATCTTGCAGAGGAAATGCATTTAAGCCTCTGAGAAAATGCAATTTATTTATTCAGTAGTGAAAGGGTTAAAGGTTAATAAGGAGAAGAAGGGTAACCCATTTCTTTCTAAATTACCCCGTAACACATTTGTCAACATTAATAATACTGTCAACTGCATGACAGTCACTTTCTAGCTTGGAGCAAGGTGTTATGTAGGAAACTTTCCTAAAGTATGAACCAATAACCTTGTTCAGCTTGGACTTAAAAACATAAAATCTGACTGAACTTGTTCTCGATTAATCCTGAGAGGCCTTCTCTCTACTTAAGTTGCATTTGAAGACAATGTAGATCAAGATCAGAAGTGCTGCCTGATCTGAGATCTTCATTTTCAGATATTTTGTGAAATATACTTACAAAAGAAACCCATATTTGAAAGAACAAAGAAAGGGTAGTTTTATTCCTGAGAAGTTGGCTTGACTTATTAACCCTTTAACAGACGACAAAATTTTGGACTTGTCCAAATTGAAAGCAGAGGACAATATCAATGTGGCTCATTTTTTGATAAGGTAGAAAACATTGTGGGAAAAGGAGAAAATGTTGGTTACCAGCACTTTCTCCTTTTCCCACAATGTTTTCAAAAGGCTTCTTTCCCAGGGGCATTAGAAGTTGGCGTAGTGCAGTAAATGGTTGAAGTCAAAATAATTTTCAGATATTATGTAGTGTAAAAGGGGGTTTAACACATATGCAGAAAGTATAAACCCATGTCAGCTATTTATCACTATGTGGAGTCATTATGACATGTTTTTCCACATGCCAGACTGACTGAGACAGTGCTGATATTTGCTGATACATAGGAATGCAACAGAGAGAAGCTGGCAGTCAGTCAAATTACTCATTGTCTACATGTGAATGCTGTATCTGACTGGAATTCATGGAATTCTATGTGAAATTCTAATTTAAGCTTTCACCCCTATTCACGAATTAAACAAAGACCAACTGAATCTCTATGGAACAATAAAATTTTAGACTGATCCAAAGTCAAAGCATATTGAATATGAATCAACTGATGTAAGTTGCTTTTGAAATGGGATAAAACATTGTAGAAAAACTAGAAATTGCTTGTCACTGACTTTTTTTCCTTTTCCCACAATGTTATCAAAAGCCTTCCCCCACAGGACCTTTAAAACAAGGTATTCTTTTGTAAATTGATTACTCTTTACAACTTTACAAATATTTAGACTTTTCCAAATTGAAAGCATTTGCAGACCACCATTCAATGTTGCTCAAAATATTCAATATCGCTCAAAAGATGATTTCTGTCTTATGAAATGGTAGATGTGGGAGAGGAGAAAATGCAAGACACAAGCATTTTCTCCTTTCCCCACCATGCTTTCAAAAGCCTTCTCCCTCAGGGTTATTAAAACACAGGATAGTTTATTAAGGTTAACAAAGTTAATGCATATCACTGACCAGTGCAGGGGACTGAACTGAAATAAAAAACAGGAGGGAATTTGAAGGCATTATTGGAAACAATAAATCGTTACAATCAATTTCTTTTTTCTGTCTAAGTGATTTTACATTTATTAAATGATTTTACTTTGCATTTATTTGTTGAATGTGTACAAAAGACTCTTGTATCCATGGGCAAGAAATAAGGGATGCAACACGCAAAAAGGGGCATTCAGACATTTGTGTAAAGTGTCATCTTGGATCAGCCTGTGCAGTTCGCGCAGACAAATCCGAAACGAAACTCTGTTTTTTTGTAATTTTCTGTTCTGCGCAAGTCTAATGTAGTCGTAAAGTGCTGTCTCGGATTAGTCTGGGCGGACTGCGCAGGCTGATCCGAGATGACACTTACGCAGATGTATGGATGCCCCTTTTCATGTGTTGCAAGCCATATATGACACACTTACCATTGAATTTTTTGACTGGAATGTCAGCTGCCCTCTTCTTCTTTTTCCTATTTCTAGGGATGTTTGAGGTCGGTGTGATTTGATTATTTTCAATATCGCGATAGTCTGTCTCAAGGTCCATATCCTGTCCATTGTCCAGCATCAGTGTTGATGGGCGAGGCGGGGAAAGCCTGCCACTTGAATTTTGTTTTTGGTCCACCTGAAATTTGAGGAAGACATTTTTAAAAAGATAAATTTGAGGCATATATCATGAAAATTAAAAAATAGAATATTATATCTAACCATTTATCATTTAGTCATTTGTTACCACTAACTGCAACAGTCAAAAGCAGAGGTCTAACTGTTCAACCAGTTCATTTAAAACCAACAACCTGTAAATTTTACCATAATCAAAACAACTTTGATTTTCTAAAAACCGAAGTTTTGCCATTTGAATTTAAAAAAAAAAGTCCTCTACCTCATTAAAAGTATCACAATAAAATTCATATCTTAATTCCAATTTTACTGTTTGTATTGGTGTCAGAAGAATTAGTATACATAAATAATATTCAACCCAATGAACTAATTGTCTTACATATAATTATGTTAAATCAATTCAAAGGTACATATTACTTTGCTCTCTTTCAATGACCACACTTTATCCCACCCATATCCATAGAATCACTGGAGCAATGCTTGTAAGACTAAGAACCATAATAGCTATAACATAAAGTATTTCACAAGCCATTGACCATACAATGATTGCCAAATTTTCAATGTCACCCTTCTCTTGCAGAGTAAAAGGTGTTGAAATTTGCCATCATTTTAGAAAGTACTTAGAAAGTACCAGAGTTAAAGATATCAGAAAATATAACTTATTAAAATTAACTGTTTACATCATAATTCTGAGTTATAATGATCCTGGACTAGGCTTTTGAAAACATAGTGGAAAGAGGAGAAAATGCTCACAAACAGCATTTTTTCCTTTTCCGGCAAAGGTTTTCTTCTCTATCAAGACTGAAATCATCATTTGAAATGCATTAATTTTGATGTGTGCAAGTGCTATCAATCAGTACAAGTCTTAAAATTTTGTCGTCTAGTAAAAGGTTGATCCTATCTCAAATTGTACACAAAAGAAACAAGAACACCTTTAAATTGATTTATAGCAGTGATAGAGAAAACTACCGATGCATATACCAAACTAGGAAATTCAGTTTGGTAAATAAATTTAACTGAAAATTTTCATGTGAAATTCATAACAGAATTTATATGATTAATCATAAATATGACAACTTTTACAAAACTAATATTTAAATAATCAATAACAGCATATCATCACAAGAGCAAAAATTCTAGAAGCCATTTGATTACATTGTAAACTGTTACTTACTAAGATGTCCAACATTTCTCTTTCTGGGTGCTTGTAATCTTTTAATCAAAAGAATAATCCAAAATTTGAAATTTTTATCTGTTGTAATTTATTTCCAAAATAGAGCCCAAATGCTGTTTCACTATTCTCCATCAAATCCAAGCCGAAGCCTTTCTTTTTCTCCTTCATTCGTTTTACAAGCCCATCTTCTTTCCTTCTATTCAAAACCTACACTAACGAACCTTGCGTCAGGCGACTGTTTATATATTTGCCGACGTGTTCTAGATGTTGTGACTCAGACTACACGTCTATATGACCTACGACCTTGTTTACGTTGTGTATTTCCCCCAATAGTGTATTGTTTACATCAGTCCAAATCTAGGTCATAAACAAAATCCGTGTAACAGCTATGAAAGCATTTTATTGCAAATGTGAGCATTTGACATGAAATAGATAATTCTATCAGGAAAGCAGGGAATTGTTGTTCAATTGCAAATATTACTTACCTCTATCATTTTCTGCCTTAGAATATTCTTGCAACGTCGGCAACCATCTCACCATTTTGATTTCCAAACAAAAGGAAAGAATATGGACTGGTCCTTTGTAAAATTCATCAATTCGTGGTAAAAATCTACTGTGGTTCGGAGAGCAGTCAATATAGTAATAAATTTTCATTATTGTTTTTAATGTATTTCTTCCCCATCTATTTATTTATATATTCAAAATCAACTAAATAAATGAGATAATTATCGTTTGGACTCTTTCTTTGAAAAAAAAAAGCAGACGCTTTGCGGTTCGTACTAAATTTCAAGCGTCTAGATGAATAGACTCTGGACGAAAACGTGAAAGAGTAGCTTCCATGGCATTTTCTGTACTTTGAAAAAATAAGCAGTACAAAAGATGGATTTGCCGAAACCCCCTGATGGTAACTGCTTAATGTTGTCAATATATAGAAAATAGAACTTTTTATCTAGTTTCCAACTCCTGCTTGGAACCTGGGACATTTCGCCCCAGAGACAATTCGACCAAGATGCTGGACTAGTACAGATAACTGTTCCCAAAAGCGATGTTACTTTTTGACTGGTCGTCTCTGGTTACAGAGATGATCAAGACAAAAACAGTTGAAATCTCTGCATAGATTTTGTGCGCAAGTTTGAACTCTCATAATTTTACAAATATAGCACAAAACTAGGATTTGAACCTACCTGCTGCTTGCTTATTCAATAATCCTCCATTTGAAATACAAATATTTTCAATTCAAACGCTGAACAGAAGATAAAACAGTTTAATAATTTGTCTTTTTGTTGGTTTAATCTTTATTGCAGTGAAATGCAATTAACTTTTAGTAATGAACATGACCAAAGACAAATTATTAAACCTTTCATTACCTTAAAGGTTAACTCTAGGCCAAAATTTTTATTTCAAAATCGGATAAAACTATGCTACAGTATGTTAACAAAAAAAAATCTTAGCATTCTGTGATGCTTAGTTCACGAGATACAGAGGTTTAAACTTCGGATTTTCACCTGTCTGAAAGTGGCTAATTGAAAAAATCGTGACTTCCGGTAGTCTACTGTGACGTCACAAGTGTGAGAGGATACGGTCGCTATATATGAACTAACACAGAAAACTGCATGAAATTTGCAAAGATATAAATCGCTTTATCACGTTTCAATCACTTGTCTACTGCAGAATTTCAATCTCTATCGCATCTTACATCTTACTACAATAATAGGAAAGAAATTTTAAATGAATTAGCCTAGTGGAGATAGTACTTATGAAAAGGAAAAGTTATTCTTCTCAGGGTTCCCGCTGGGCTTCGCATTTGGCGCCATTTGCGATAGATTTTTAAATGTGGCGCCAAGAAATGCCGATTGGCGAAAATGACTGGCGCCGATATTTTTCATATCGGGATGCCAAGCTTTTTAAAACTGGCCCCCTTCACTGCAATGCATGGATGCATGACTGCCAATTCATCGATAAAAGTGAAATAAATCAGCTGGAGTAAACAACGGCATCGAAGTAATCAAAATGACTTCACAAATCGATGTCATTTACACCTGTCTATCCGAATATACATACACTTTCGATAACATAAACATCCAGCTAGAAAAAAATTGTAAATTTATTTTGGAAAACTGTCCGAAAGTGAAAGTATTGAAGACCAGTGGCCTATATCAATCGTGAATGCCACTAAATGTCCAAATGAATCGTGATCGCAGGTAAAATACAGCGGGTTTCCAAAATGGCGACGGTGTCGCCGTCGGCGTTGACTAAAACCCCGACTGTAATGTTATCGTCGTCCTCAGCATTTTCTATGTCGTTCTTCCTCCATTAATCGCCCACCTTTTCGGAAAACTTGTTTGTTTTTTTTTTTAATATTTTAACTTTTTTATACTGTTACAGATAAAAAAAAAAAGTCCTTACAGAAGCAATTTCTTTCTAAGGGAGAAATTTCTTCTTTTTTTTTAACATTTTTCTTTACATATTGACTTTGTTGTTTGGTTTGTACAATTTAAACTTCTCTTTGTTTCAAAAAGTCTTTCTTTAAAACTTTGTTACAAAAGTAGAAATTGCTCTCAATGACCTATTTCTGCTTTTGTCACAGTGGTTTTACAAACATTAAAGATAGATCTACTTAAACTTAATAGATGTTGTTTTTCCATTGTTCACAAAAATAATTTTTTTACTATATTCATGAAAAAGACATAGATATGAGTTATGAAATCTGATGAAAACAGATGTTTTCTTGTTTGTTTTTTTTATTGACACAACCATGCAATGAAAATTTATAGTCCAATTCTTGATTATGCCTGACCCCTGGTACTTTCATTTTAAAATTGGCACCAACTCGGGCTCTAATTATTTCAATTTGGCTCAAACTTTTCTCATTTGGCGAAAGTGATGGCGCAAGAAAAAAAGAAGCCAGAGGAACCCTGCTTCTAGTGGGGAACAAAACTATTTTGAAATTCATTTCTTGAAGTTATTTCAATTATACCACAGTCTCATCAACGAATTTTGATAGATAAATAAAAAAATAGAAATAATAACTTAAGATAGTTAAAATATGCCAAAAGTCTCTTCTACTAAGTGGTAGAAGGAACGTTACAATGTGTGAAGGAAATCATTCGAGTAGTTCTAAGGCTGTTTCTACCAAATATAGGACACCGTCGATCATTGAACGGTCTACACATCCTGTGCAGTCTGATCTTGAACTACACTGTCAGTGTCAGCATTTTACATGTCTCCTTCAGCTTGGGAAGAATTAAAAGCCTTGATCTACCTTAGGAATCGTATCCTCTCTTTAACATTCACAAACAACATTAAATCCAGCACACATCCTAAATTTGCCGTTTAAGTTGAATCCATTTTTTTCACTCGATCTTCATTTATTTTCCTACGTGTTATTTTCACAATTTCAAATTTGTTTCTTTCATCAACAACAATGTTAAAAGATTGTCTGAATTGCCTCCTGCCTTCCTGCCCTCCATATCAAGCTGTAAACGTTTTTGATCGTCTGCAAAATACAGGGTCAGTCCATTTCCTAAATACTGAGACATGTTAGGCGTAAATTTAAAAGGAAATATCAACGCGGACAAATATTATTTGACTTTCTTTTTCCGTATTTCTCGCTGTAATTATGTACGAGATAACAGATGCTGAACATAAAAAATTCAGCGTAAATTAAAAATTTATTACAAACTTTACGCAAAAGTTTAGTGCGCCAACCTTTTATTTTGAGAAAAGAATTGTGTGTTCCATCAATGTAAAGGGGCAGAGGGTTAATTTGGCGCCATTTTGATGTTGGTATCGCACCGTCGTGATCTCACATTTTTTTTGCAGCTGGAGGTTAACAAGCAGGTGTCATAAACATGTACAAATTTACTCTTTTGTTTTCACGACCATATTGAACCCTTTTTATTATAAAATGTAAATGGAATTTGGAATATTACACAGGTTAAATGGGTAAGTCGAATGTCATAACTTTTGTATTTTCCTCATTCATACGATCTTAAATAAAAAACAAAAATCCCATAATCTGCTTGTCGAATTTTTATTCTAACTACCCACCAACTCTCTGTCTCTCTCTAAGTATTATGAAAGAGATGGATAATCAACAGTGAATTTACCATTGATTTCTTGCCCCATTTCAATTTCTGTGAGGCTTCAAGGCTGCTGAGCGCGACTCAATGACATTTTGCGAACAATGTATATTAAGATCAGACTGCACAGAACGTGCAATCTTGTGTACAGTGTCCAATACGGAGATATCTATCTCCAAAAACTAGCAGTATTCGAACTTTTGCAATCGGCATAAAGGTTTATTTAACCTGTTGAGGATTAATAGTAGATCTGATATTAAGCCACGTCATTCGGTTTAGACAGACAGACAGCAGACTGACCAATAAATAGTCATCTCCTGGCTCTAAATAGTGCTTAAACTCGGCACCCGATTTACGATAGGGATTTTTGTGACAAAAAAAAAAGTCGTCTCCTGACATGAGGGAGGATTAAGTTGTGAGAAAAAAGTCAGTATCAGAGCAAATTAACAGTACACAGAAGCCGAAATAAATGTGTGGGTCACACTTCCTACGTCACATCCGGTTTATTGAAGATTTCACAAACTCGCACAGGTGTGCAAACCACATTTTCGCTAATAACTGTCTTTTTACAAAAGACATTAAAATATGGTTTTCAATTTTAAGATTGTTTTCATTTAAGGATTCTTATATCCAAAAATAGCTTTGGTCTGGAGTTACCCTTTAAGAGCTTGTAGAAGTCATTTATAACATGTAAATCTCGGAAAAAAATAGACGAAATCTATTGTGCATGGTGGCCATTGTGTTTTTTTTCGGGAATGTAAATTACTCGAGTAACGGATGAAATGAACTGTTTTTTCTTATGTTCAGCATTTAATTGAAAATGTTTGTATTTCAAACGAAGGATTATTGAATACGCAAGTAACAGGTAGATGCATTAAGCCCCCTTTTGCCAGAGCATGGCTTGTATATAATTCTCATGTACAAGTGCAGAAAAACTGTCACACAGAGACAAATGTGTGAAATACGCTTGTCATTAATCTTTAGGCATAGTGAGGTACACATATAGAAGGCTGTAACCGATTAAACAAACAATGGTTGAGGGTACATTAATGTCTTTGAAGTATATTTAAGTGTTTACCTACACCTTTAAATTGCAGTCACAACATATTAAAAGGTGTAAAAGTTGCCCCTTTCTACCCAGGTTGGTGTGGCTTAGATCTAATTACCAAAGTGACCAATCATGTGTCCCAATTTGGGGTATTATACTTGACAACAGGCTTTATTCTTATAGTGTGAAATATTGACTAATATGCAATCAAGATTATACCTCAGGGTTGGACATTAACATTTTCTCAACTAGATCAGTGGACCAGTAATTTGAAATTTTTACTAGACCACTTCAGATTTCTACTAGACCGTTTTTGCAAAATGAAAAAAATGTATAAAATAGATCTAAATCTATGTTATTTCTCTGGCTAATATACCAAAATTGTTAAAAAAATACCAGAAAAATGTCATGTTAAGTAATGATCAATGAATGTTTCTCCTTTAAGAATTTCAATTACAATTTCTTTTCCAGGGGAAAAAAATTAGACTTGCCCATTTTGAAAGCAGTACCAGACACACAGTTTAGTCTAACTTAGGCTCAAGTAACAGAATTTGAGTTTAAAAGTACAAAACCATTGTGATATAATGTTATCAGATCCTTCAACAGATCTTCAGTTTATTAAACTGTCGGAGAAAACATGACATTTTCCTCTGGATCAAACAGAAACCAACGGCGTGAATTCAGCGTTCCACTCAAGGTCTAAAATGATATTTTTTTTCTGTGATCTAGATCTAATATTATTCATCTAGATCTATTTTTGTTTCGATCCATTTGTTTTTAGCTTTATATTATGACTCTTCTTCTCCCGGAACAGATGTTATTTTGAAGTTATGCAAGCTTGGCATATTCCCCGCTCGTCTGCTCTGTTGTCTATGTAAACATCTGGGCGACTCATTTTCGGTTGTCATCAAAATGAAACTACGGTATTCCAAGAAAAAGAGCAAGACATAGGAAATTCTTGCTTAAAAATTAAATACTCTAACAGAATGATAACAATCATGTTAAAAATTATGACATATCCTTGACGACAAAATAGCCCGTGGACTCCAGTCGGTCTACTAAATCTATTTTCGGTTCGATTTGGTTTTTCCACTGAAAATATTGATTACCGCGCATGCGCGATCGGCTTCCTGTAGAAATTGTCAATAAATTGTCGCTCGTTGAACAAAATCACAAGTTATGTAAGCGATCTTTGTCGACAAACGGCACGTTAGGTCAATTTTCGTCAGTTATGCCAAGCATTAAAACTGGTACTTAATTAATTGTCTCGATTTTTGTACTAGACCATTTGGGCTAGCTGGACGCAGTCTCTACTAGCCCGAACTGATTTTTTGCTAGACAATGTTGTTCGGACGTGCCTTAATGTCGAACCCTGTACCTTATCATTAAGCAGTTGCTGAAGGTGTAAAAAATGAAACCTAAAGACCCTATTTTGAACTTCTACACAGTTTTGGAAAACTGGCAAAAGCCACATGATGAGTACCCTTAGCAGGGAAGAAACCGCTTTTTCACTCAAAACAACTCTTACACATTAATGAGTTCAACCAAATTGAGAACAAAAAAAAACATCCCCACAGTTAATCATCCACTATATAGCACAACTGTCCTCTTCAAACTTTTTTGACCATTAGAATTTCCAAATGACTGCTAAGAAAATTAAATTGACCAAAAGTTCAAATGACCACTTTTGACCAGTATTGACCACTTCTGGAGTATTGACTGGGGTGGTTTTAACCGGTTAAAACAGCCTCTGGTTTTGACAACCAAACCTTGGATTTGTCACTCATAGGTAAGAACATGTGGGAAAAAAGAGAAAATGCTGGTTGCCAGCATTTTCTCTCATCTTGGGATTTTTGGATTGCGAGGTATAGGGTAAATGTATCATTTTGTTTTTATCTTTAAAAAAAATAAGGCCTAAAAAAAAAACTAATGTCAGAAAAAAATGATACATGTGTTTCACGTGACCCTTGGAAAAAAAAAATAGTGTGTTGGTCTGCTGGTGAGTTTTTTTTATCTTGCTGTGTCCATTGTGTGTCGTCCGTCGTCCATCGTCAATTATTACCTTGTGTATGCTCTAGAGGCCACATTTTCAGTCCGATACTCATCAAACTTGGTCAGAATCTTTGCCTTGATGATATTTGGGATGAGGTTGAAAATGGGTCATGTTGGGTCAAAAACTAGGTCACTATATCAAATCTTAGAAAAACCTTGTGTACCCTCTTGAGGTCACATTTTCTGTCCAATACACCTGAAAGTTGGTCAGAATGTTTGTCTTGATGATACCTCAGACGAATGTAAAAATGGGTCATGTCGGGTCATAAATAGGTCACTAGGTCAAATCTTTGAAAAACCCTGTGTACACTATAGAGGCCACATTTTGAGTCCAATACTCTTGAAAGTTGGTCAGACTGTTTGTCTTGAAAATACATTGGACGAGTATCAAAATGGGTCATGTCGGGCCGAAAACTGGGTCACTAGGTCAAATATGTGAAAAGCTAGTGTACGCTCTAGAGGCCAAATTTTCAGTCCAGTACTCTTGAAAGTTGGTTAGAACGTTTGTCTTGATGATATCTAGGACCAGTTTGAAAATGAGTCATGTTTAGTCAAAAATAGGTCACTAGGTAAAATCCTAGAAAAACCACATATACGCTCTTGAGGGCACATTTTCAGTCCAATACTTTTGAAAGTTTGTCAGAATGTTTGCCTTGACATTATCTTGGATGAGTTTGAAAATGGGTCATGTTTGGTCAAAAACTAAGTCACTAGATCAAATCTTATAACAAAACGTGTACACTCTAGAGGCCACATTTTCAGTCCAATACTCTTTAAAGTTGGTCAGAGTAATTGTTTTAATGATGTCTCAAATGAGTTTGAAAATGGGTCACATTGGGCCAAAAACTAGGTCACTAGGTCAAATCTTAGCAAAACCTTGTGTACCCTCTAGAGGCTGCATTTTCAGTCAAATACTCATGAAAGTTTGTCAGAATATTTGCCTTGATTAAATTTTAATCTAGGAGGAGTTTGAAAATGGTCAAAACTAGGTCACTGGGACCAATCTTTGAAAAAAACTTGTGTACGCTCTAGAGGCCATATTTTCAGTCCAATACTCATGAAACTTGGTCAGAATGTTTTTCTTGATAACATCGTGGATGAGTTGAAAATGGGTCACATCGGGTGAATAACTGGGTCACTTGGTCAAATGTTAGAAGAACCTTGTGTATGCTCTAGAGGCCACATTTTCAGTCCAATACTCATGAAACTTGGTCAGAATGTTTGTCTTGATGACATCTTTAACGAGTTCGAAAACGGGTCAGGTCGGTCGAAAACTAGGTCACTAGGTTAGATCTTAGAAAAACCTTGTGTACACTTTAGAGGCCACAATTTAAAGATGTATATCACAAATTTTTCTAATGGACAGATGCACATACAAAACTCATCATGTCTTTAAGAGATTACAGTAAAAAAAGATATGGGTCACCATGCTCTTTTTCTTAGAAATTTGCCTTTGAAAAAAGGTAATATACAGACCCGAAATTCAGCTTATATTAGATTTAGCATGCCTTTGTGTAATAGTCAGTTAAAAAGGAAAATTACCAGAGGAATATACAAATATACATCATTTTAATGAAAATTAATTTAGTTTTGCACAAAAAATGTATAAAAGCCTGGTTTTGAGCATGGTAAATTTACAAATATGCATGTTATATATAGACCATTGAGTTAAAAAGGGAGATAATTTGACAGAATTAAGGGGTAATCTTTAATAAATACATACTTTCTAACGGACAGATTTTTCGTAAAATTTCGACACTTACAGTATTTATAATTCTGTACAATAAGAAAAAATAAAAATGGCACTTATCCGTACTTATTTCGTCTGAAAACAAGGATGAAGGTCACCGTGGAAGTTAATTTTTTCAAGGAAAAAAATAAGATAAAAGCTCAGGAGACATAGTGGGAAAAGGAAAAATTGCTCATTAGAAGCGATTTCTCCTTTTCCAACAATACTTTTCAAAGTGGAAACAGCTATGCTTTCACAGCTTTAAATGTTTGCTTGTTTGGTTTGTAATGCTGTGTCAATAGTATTTTAATCATTTCATGGTGACAGTTCACAGATCCATTTTTTTCTCTTTGCTAATACCACCCAAAGAAAGACTAGTGCTACTTGTTTCATTGCACCAATAGTATTACCATATGTGCAAAAAATACATAGATGCACTTTTGATTCACTTTCCGTGATGAAAACACATGGGCAGTAGGATGGCGCGAACATTTGTGAAGTATCTGTTAAGTTCAATACTCATGAAACTTGGTCAAAATGTTTGTCTTGATGACATCTTAGATGAGTCTAAAAAAAGCTTGTATACAAGTCAGAGGCCAAATTTTCAGTCCAATAATTATGAAAGCTTGTTAGAATGTTTGTCATAATATCTCAAAAGAAATTTAAAATGGATCATGTATGGTCTAAAGGCTCAGGTGAGTGACTTCAGGGCCATCATGGCCCTCTTGTTTCTTTTTTTTTTTCCAAATTAATTTAATATCAAAGAATTCCAGCTATTTTCTTCTATAATTTTATCATGTATAATAACTGCAAAACAACCATAAATTAGAGAGTCATTCCTGTTGGAGCAAAAAACATTAGATGATATGTTTATAAATTCCATGTGATGTCTAGAAATTTTAACCTTGTCTTCTTTCTTTTGTACTGTTACTTTTACTGCAGTGTAATATCCTGGTGGTCGGTGGCACAACAGGCAAAAACTGCACATGGGCAATGTATTAGACTAGGATGCAAGCTTGTAAATGCCCCGATATGGGGACAATTTTTTACACATTGACTGAGAGAATGGCGGTCCCCATTTTGGAGGAAGTCAACAATCGCGCAGACGCTGATGTCAAGCGCCTGAAAGATGGGCAACTAAAATACCCATTGAAATTTTCAACCAAATGAGTAAAAGGGAAATCATTTGACAAAATGTAAATCATCATGGTCCGAAATTGACGGTTGAGTGAAAAAATTCCAGTGCTTTTTTAGGCCTACTGTGTGAAAGACATTGGTGGTGTTCACACTATTTACCGAAATGGAACAAAATGGCTTGGGATAAAGCACATAGCACGGAATTGGCAAAAATAAATAAAGTTACCAGTCAGTGGCCATTGGGTATGGTTGGTCGGGTCACCTGAAACACAGCTATTTTTTTGTTCTGGCCTAATGTCATGAAACAAAGTGAAGTACATGTATATTGTAAAAGGGCTCAACATAGACAACCTGTCAGGCCACTGCTAAAAGATCATCTGTTATAAAAGTTTTGCATTTCATTTCAGATCCAGAGCTTAAAAATATTATCGACAAGCTGGCTAATTTTGTGGCCCGCAATGGCCCGGAGTTTGAGAATATGACCAAACAAAAGCAACAAGACAATCCAAAATTCAGTTTCCTGTATGGTGGAGAACATTATGCATATTATCAATATAAGGTCCAAACAGAGCAAGCTAGTAAGTGAGTTATTTATTACTTTAACTCTTTACCACACTTTCCTAAGTCTTAACACTTTACCACACAATCCCGACTTTTAACGACCTTGGGAAAGAAGCCTTTTGAAAACATTGTGGGAAAAGGAGAAAATGCTGGTAATCAGCATTTTCTCCTTTTCCCACAATATTTCCTACCCTATCAAAGGACAATTGCACCATTTGAGCAACAATAAAATTGTCGTCTGCAAATGCTTTCAATTTAGACAAGTCTACATTTTTTCTCGTGTGGTAAAGAGTTAGTGCCTAGTCAGGTAGGTCAGTGGTTGGTGTATCTGACTCATGCCCTCGTGGTTGGGGTTTGGAGACCCAGTCAAGGCAAACTTTCTTTCCAGTGATTTTTTGCCTCTCACTTCTGATGCATGTTAGAAAAGTAACCAGTGGCTTCGAAAGAAAGTTGTGTCAGTACTGCTGTGAGGAAGCCAGGAAACACATGTAGGTGCACTGAGTGCAGTGATTGACCTAAACTGTTAATGGTGTCAAACTCCAATAAAAACAAACCAAGTTTTAATGACCTAGAGGAAGAGGGCTTTTGAAAACATTGTGGGAAAAGAAGAAAATACTGGTAACCATCCAAATGCAACTTTCAGTTTTAAAGTCCCATTAATCGTCTCCTTCAAAAGTTTTTATCCATACCAGTCTAAAATTTTGTTGTTTGGTAAAGAGTTAAGTTCTGAAATAAATATGTTTATAAATCTTTACCAGGGGACAGGGGTCCTGCATGACTCAGTGGTAAAGTGTAGGACTGGTGACCTGAAGGCCCCTAGTTTTAGCCTCACTGCAGACTGCATCCATTTGCCAAGTGTCCTTGGGTGAGATACTTCAGAGCCCTAACCTAGTACTGGTGTAATCCAGGAAATAAATGAATATGTGATCTGTCGCCATGATATGATTAAATAATGTCGAAAGCGCCATAAAACACTATTCAATTCATAAATTATTACCAGGGGACAAAATTTAGACTTGTCCAAATTGAGAGAATTTTGCAGATGACGAATTTCATTTGAGTTGAAAGTGAGGATCTGTCTTTGTAAGAGTAGAAAACATAGTGGGAAAACGAGAAAATGCTGGTTACCAGCATTTTCTCCTTTACCCACAATGTTTTCAAAAGCCATTTTCATCAGGGTCATAAAATTATGGGATAGTTTGGTAAAGGGTTGAAATAATGATAATTAAGATCAAGATGATCTAGGTTCAATAATTGAGTAGAGGGGAAAACATTTTGGTAGAAGGAGAAACTGCTGATTATGACAAGCAATGTTTAACTCTTTACCAAATGACAAAATTTTAGATCAGTCCAAATTTAAAGCTTTTTCAGACGAAAAAATAATTGTGACTTTAAAATTGAAATTTGCTTTGGAAAGGAAAGAAAACAATGTTTTCAAAAGGCTTTTTTTAGGGGTTGTTAAAAGTCGGGATTGTGTGGTAAAGGGTTAAGTCTATATCATACAATCCCTAGCTTTTACGACCTTGAAGAAGAAACCGTTTGAAAACATTGTGGGGAAAGAAAAAAATGTTGGTATCGAGAATTTTCTCCTTTTTTCACGATGTTTTTACCCTACCAAAGCCGGAAATCAATTGAGCTAGATTCAATTTGTCATCTGCAAATGGTTTTAGTTTGGTAGAATACAAAATTTTGTAGAGTGTAGAGTGTTTACAAGTGGTCTGCTGTACTTGTATTTGTTGTCAGGAGGAGGGTTAATCCTTGCTGTACCAATATATAAACTCTTTACTACACAACCCTAAGTTTTAACAACCCTGTGGAAACTTGTCCCACAATGTTTTCTATCTTTTCAAAACACAGTTTAACTCTTTCCCACACAATCCCGAGTTTTAACGACCCTGGAGAAGAAGTCTTTTGAAAACATTTTGGGAAAAGGAGAAAATGCCGGTAACCATCATTTTCTCCTTTTCCCACAATGTTTTCTGTCTTAGAGTTAGGTTTAATCGCTCTAGCCACACTGGTAACCAGCATTTTCTCCTTTTCCCACAATGTTTTCTATCCTCTTAGAGTCAGGTTTAATCGATTTAGCCACAGTTAATTTTGTCGTCTGCAACAGCTTTGAATTTGTATGAGGGTAAAATTTTGTCGTTTGGTAAAGACTTAAAGTTGGCACTTTTAATTCTAGTTTGAAGATTCATTTTTCCATCAGCAACTGGAACTTTTACAGACCATACTGTAACACATTTTCAGACTCATGAATTCATAATAGGACCCATGCTTTTAAATGGTATGAATTAAATTTGCCCAAAATTTGTGTGCATGTACTTTTGACCTCTCGTGGGCCTTTAAATCGTTCAGTTTTGAATAAAGTTTTAAGAAAATAATAAAAGGTCAAGTTAGTGTAGTAGATGTTAAAAAACGCATGGTTTCTATTTTTTCACACAAGTTTATTCTAAAGGTAATTTTCAAAACTGTTGCTTAACCCTTTACAAAACAATCCCGGGTTTTCACAACCCTTGAAAAGAAGGCTTTTGGAAAAATTGTGGGAAAAGGAGAAAATGCTGGTAACCAGCATTTTCTCCTTTTCCCACTACCTTTTCTACCCTATCAGAGATCTTAAGCTCATTTATACCAATTTTGCATTTGTCCTCTGCTGATGGAATTTGGAAGAGTCAAAATTTTGTCGTTTGGGAACGGGTTAACCGGTTATGGCACAATCCTGAGTTCTAACCACCCTGAGTAAAAAAGGTTTTGAAAAGATGGTGGGAAAAGGAGAAAATTCTAGTTACCAGCATTTTCTTCTTTTTCTACAATATTTTCTAATTTCCACCTTATCAGAGACCAAGTCTATCATTTGAGCCTTGTTGAATTTGTCATCTGCAAATTCTTACAATATGGACAAGTCTAAAATTTTGTCGTTTGGTAAGCAGTTTACCCTTAGAGTACTGAATAAACGAAACAGACATTTTCAGTTCAGAAAGAAAGACCCAATAAGTTTAATTTAACTCTTTACCACACAATCCCGACATATAATATAACACCCTTAAACAAAGAGCCTTTTGAAAACATTGTAGGAAAAGGAGAAAATGCTGGTAACCAGCATTTTCTCCTTTTCCCACAATGTTTTCTACACTTTCAAACACTTATTTTAACACTTTCAAACACTTTAACAATGAATTTGTTGTCTGCAATTGCTTTCAATTTGGAACAGTCTAAAATTTTGTTGTTTGGTGGAGTTAGCTCTTTACCAAACAACAAAACTTTAGATTTGTTCAGATAGAAAGGAACTGCAGACGACAAATTAATTCTTGCTCAGATGGTGAGATTTGTTATTGATAAGATAGAAAACATTGTGGGAAAAGGCATAAATGCTGGTTTCTAGCATTTTCTCCTTTTCCCACAATATTTTCAAAAGCCTTTATCATCGAGGTCATAAAAAGTCATGATTGTGTGGTAAAGGGTTTAATGGCTGCTTATGACCAGAAGGTTGCAGCAAAGCAGACAGTGGAGATCAAAGATCAGAGACAGCGTACATTTGTATTTTGTGCACTCTGATCAAGCTTGATTTACGTTGACCACAAAGATAATCAAAATTGTAAAAGGAGATTTAAGGGTTAACTCATTATTAGGCAAAATATTACACCCCCTCTTCCTTGGGTTAACAAAATATTGAAAACAGTGCGTACAGGAGCAATAGATAATTGCTTTTTACAAATAAGTTCTTCTTAAGCTATATCGTCTAAGGACATTGTTGTCTCTTGTGCCTTTTTATCACTTATTGTATTCAGTCCCATGTCAGAAAGTACTGTAGTCTACAACTTTCTTATTTTAGTGAGAGTAATCATTGGTAGGGTAGTAAACATTGTGGGAAAAGTAGAGAATGCTGGAAACCAGCATTTTCTCCTTTCCCACAATGTTTTTAAAAACCCACCTGTTGAGGGTTGTTAAAACTGGTTCATGTGGCAGAGGGTTTGTAATTATCGGTTAAAATTTTCTTATACTATAAAATTTATGACTTGTTCCTAATAATAGCACTGAAAGTTTGCACACAACAAATTAAATGTGGCTAAAAATAATGTGCTGTCTTTGAAAGGATAGAACACTTTGGAAGAAACAGGAGAAAACGTTGGTTTCCTGTATTTTCTTCATTTCTGATAAAGTTTTTCAAGAGCTTCTAGAATATTTCAATTTCATTTTACTGATGTTACATTTGTGTGATGAAATGTGGAATGATTTTCAATTCTAGAATATTCGCTGGGTGACATGAGCATACAAAAACTATTTTTAGAACAGAGTGAGGTCATAATTTTCCAGTGGCTATTTATAGATCTGTTTTAAAGTGGCATGATATTGGATTGCATCAGCATAAGTTATGACTGAACCCTTAGGCTGCCGAGCTCAACTCACTGTTCTTTTGCAAGCAATGTTGATCATTGTCTGATTGCACAGAACATGCTGTCTGGTCACTGATCTTCAGTTTCTGATACAGAGAGAATTTTCTTATAGAAAGAACCTTGTAATCTCAAACTTGGGGTTGTGGTTTTCGAAATTCCCATCTGAATTATTTAGCAGTTTCATTCTCTAACAGGCAAAAGTCAATCATATTTGTTGAAATTTGAAAAATTAATTTTGCGGACTTCATATTGTTTCTCAAATGATGCTGTTTGTCTTTGAAAGGTTAGAAAACATTGTGGGAAAAGAAGAAAATGCTGGTTATTAGTATTTTTCTCCATTTCCTACAATGTATTCAGAAGCCATCTACCTTTGGGTGGTTACAATGCAGGATTGTTAGGAAAGGGTTAAGCCTTTACCAATCAATTCCAAGATTTAGCAATCCTGAGAGAGAAAGTTTTTGAAATAATTTTCCTTCGGTTTGTTGTCTGTGATCGCTTTCAGTTTAGTAGAATCTAAAACTTTGTCACCTGGTAAAGATTTAAGGGTTAAAATTTTGAACTCTTGTAGAATCACTTGATAAATGAGTAGTAGACAGAGTAGATTATGATTAGACTGCAGAGTTATCATATTGGCATCCAATCTTGGTTCCACCCTTGCTGCTAATCTTTTCACTTGAGTAATATGATATTTCATTAATATTTTGTTGTCTGTAAATGCTTTTAATTAGGACATGTTTAAGATTTTGGGGAGTCCCGTGTGGCTCAGTGGTAAAGTGGGACTCTCGACCTGTAAGTCCCAAGTTTGAGCGACATTTGATCCAGTGGGTTTTTCGTGGGGGTATCCTTTGGTGAGACACAGCAGAGCCCTAGCCTAGTACTGAGGGAACCCAGGAAATACATGGATAATGTGAGCTGTCGCTGTGATATAGCTGAAATAATGTTGAAAGCGGTGTAAAACAATCAGTCTAAGATTTGGTCGTCTTGTAAATCATGCAGTGGGTTATGACTCAGGTTTATTGAAAACATTGATGGAAAAGGAAGTACATGTAATCGTTTTTTTATATCAATTTCTGCTCTGACAAAAGCAGTGTTTTGTAGGAGCACAAGTTGTGTATATAAGACATTGGGTTGAAAGTTAAGTGTGTCCGCTCAAAGAAAGGAATTATTAAGGATATTAATTATGATGATATCAGATCAGATAATTTATTTAACTCTTTACCACACAATCCCTACTTTTAACAACCCTGAAGAAGAAGGCTTTAGAAACATTGCGGGAAAAGGAGAAAATGCTGGTAATCAGCATTTTCTCCTTTTCCCTCAATGTTTTCTACCCTATTACAGACAGAAATCATTATTTGAGCTACATTTGATTTGTCGTCTGCAAATGCTTTCAATTTGGTCAAGTCCTACATTTTGTCATTTGGAAAAGAGTTAAACTGACATCAGCAGAGTTTAAGGTCCTGAACAGGTCTGCAAACTGCTGGAAATGTTTAATCTCTTACCAAACCAGGCAGCACTGTCTTTAAACCACCTTGAGGAATCAGGCTTTTGAAAACATTGTGAGATAAAGCAAAAATGTTGGTGACCTGTTTTTTCTCCTTTTTCCACAATGTTTTCTTCTCTTTCACACACAAACCCCATACTTAGTGTTTTGGTCCATTAAGAAATTTGGTCTGTCAGACCAGTCAATAAACTTCCATATTGCCTTCAAGGTCATGTATTATTCGTTAAATATAGGTCAGAATGTGCAAAAACCATACACACACACACACACACACACACACACACATATGGGAATTTCCATGAATAAAACCCAACTGGACTCCCTTCTCTGAACATTGTATATAAAAAAGTCACACACCACAGAATGCTTATCTCAAGTCTGAGAGATAGAAAATTTGTAATGGCTGCATTACACTGAAAACAAGGGAATTTATTTGATAAAGGCTAATACTGGGTCTACAGTGGCTAAAGTAAAGTGAAAAATATCTATACGAGGGGCGTTAATTAAGTCCTGAAACTCAAGGCGGTGTATGTAAATAACACTTACCAGACGACCTATGACTAGTTCAATCCCTCAAAGTATTCTCCCTTGACCTCTACACATTTTTTCAACCTTCTAACCCAGTCTAAAAGGGCATTTTTATAGTCACTTTGGGGTATACTCTCAGTGCATTGATATAGCGCTCTACCAACGGCTGTGCGGGTCTCAAATCTTCTCCCTTTCAAGCACTTTTTGATAAGCGGGTTCAACCAAAAATCACATGGCGAAAGATCAGGACTGTATGGAGGATGTGGTAAGGTTTTAAGTCCTTGCGTTTTCAAATAATCCTGCACGATGGCTGAACAGTGGGCTGGGCCGTTATCATGTAAGAGTCTCAGACCTCGTACCCCGGTACGTGGGTGGGCCTCCGTGTAGTGCTTAATAACAGCAGGCAAAATCTGTTCAGCATATACTTTACCGGTTACAGTCTTGTGTTCAGGAACCGGAACTCTAGCCACAATTCCCCTCGCATCAAAGAATAATGCGTACATAATGCGTTTCACAGACTTCGATCTAAGGGCTATCTGAGGCCTTGCGCCATTTTCTCCGATCCAAACTTTATTATTCTCCTTACCATCTGGTTCAAAAAATGAAATCCATGTCTCGTCACCTGTTACGACCTCAAATAAGCGTCTTTCATCACATCCATCATATATGGCTAATAATTCCGAAGCGATCTTAACCTGTTGTTCTTTTTCACTTTGACTTAAAAGGCGGGGTACCCAGTGCGCACAAACCTTGCGTAGCCTCAGGTTTTGCTTCAATATTTGAAAAACTGTCCCCGAATTGATTGACAATGATTCAGAAATCTCCTCCACAGTGTATCACACATCTTCTTCTATCATACTTTTCACAGCGATGACATCATTTTCTTTATTTTCTGATATAGGACGCCCTGGACGGGGGTCGTCTTCTAATGACTCTCTCCCCTCCTTAAAACGCCTGCACCACCTTGTTATTGTGATATATGACAGTGCACTCTGTCCATATACTTTATCCAGGTCTACTTTGATGTCTGTTGGCGTAATGGCTAATAATGACCGAATCTTTATGTACACCCTTTGCTCCTCTACAGCCATTACCGATAATAGTGTTGAAAATTTTAATCAATGTCGAAACCCGACTTCTTTTCAACTGAATATTTTTATACCTTGCAAGAATTTTTCATCTGTAGTATTTGCATCAATAAATCAAGCAGAGATTAAACTTTACGCAGCTGCAAAAATTATTGTAGTCTGTGAATTGTGCATGGACTTATCGTGTGAGTTTCAGGACATAATTAATGGCCCACGTATTTGGTATTTAGGCCTTAACTATTCACCACATGACCTTTTCACACCATCAATGTTGAACTTAATTTTTTGAGACAGCAAATAAATGTGGTTCATGTCAATAGAAACAGACATACTTGTGACTGATTGATCGTTTCTCAGTTGAAAAATCTTCAAGTCAAGGAATAATAAACAATTTTTTCACTCCATGATTTGTCATCGGCTAGAATTCTTGTAGCAGAAGGATGCCCTGGAAATTAGCAGACGACTAATCACAGAGTGGGGAAAAAAAATGTTTATTATGCCTCGCCTTGAATTTTTTTTAACTTGGGTAACTATTGGTCAGTTACAAGTATGTCTTTTTCTATTGATTGCATGCATATTAATTTTCAAAAGATTTGCATGTGATTTTGTGCAGTTTCAGTGTAAACTGTTTATGAATTGTGTTCATGTACAGGGTGACCCAAAAAAAACCAGAACCCATAAACTTCTTAATTACTCCTACAAAAATGAAGCAAAATTATTCTAATTTTGTACACTTGAACTTATGTCTGTGTATGATTATACCCAAAAGTTTCAGTAATCTAGGATGCTTTGCACAAAAGTCATGATCTTTTGAAAATATGTTCCAAATGACCTCCTCGGCTTTGGAGACAGACATGCATCCGTTGCGCAAAATTGTCAATCACTCACATGCACTCCTCTCTGGGGATTTCCCTGATTTTTCAGGCAATTGCAGCCTTGACCCCTACAGATAAAAATCTGGGGGGTTCAATTCCGGTGAATGAGGTGCCCGCTTGACGTCACACTTTCCTGAAATCGCTCTCTCAGAACAGAACGTTATATGGCAGTGCTGAGGAAGTTCTGGACATCACTCGGACGATGCAGAGGGATTGATTGAGATGACCAGTAGTTCCAGCAAGACAGGTTGACACCCAAAACATCAAATCACACCCTTGACTGGCTGAGAGAGCGATTTCAGGAAAGGCTGATCAGCAGGAAGTGTGACGTCAAGTGGGATTTTATCTGTAGGGGTATCTGAAGGACAATGTGTATCAGAACAATCCTTAAACAATTGGTGAACTCAAGGCTGCAAATGCAGGAAAAATCAGGGAAATCCCCAGAGAGTAGTGTGTGCGAGTGATTGACAATTTTGTGCAACAAATGCAAGTCTGTTTCCAACGCTGAGGAGGTCATTTGGAACCTATTTTTGAGAGAACATAACTTCTGTTCAAAGCATCCTAGATTCCTGAAACTTTTTGGTATAACCATACACAGACAGAAGTTCAAGTGTACAGAATTGGAATAATTTTGCTTAATTTTTGTAGGAGTAATTAAGAAGTTTATGGGTTCTGTTTTTTTTTTGTCATCCTGTATGTCTGTCAGCTCTTGATGACCTGACCATTCATAAAGTTTAAAGATTTAATGCAGTCATTTCAGCGTGATTGTGCTCATGGCTATATTATGCGGGTTTTACAGAAAAGTATATGTATCAGTGATAAAACACATAGTTACAGGATTTTTATATGTTTTTTGGTTGTTTTGTCATGTATATTAATTAAACCCATGTGGTTCGTTGTCTAGAGTTGCATACCTTTCTAATTATAGAAACACAAATTTCAAATTTTTCAATCACTCAATCTTCACCTTTGATTTAAATGATGGTATTTACTTTCAAAAGAGTAGAAGACAGTGTTGGGAAAGGAGAAAATGCTGGTAACCAGCATTTTCTCCTTTTCCCACAATGTTTTCCTAAGCTCTCTTCCTTTGTAGGAATTGTTAGATAAAGGGTTCACTGTGCAGTATCACATTGTCATTGTAAAGCTTATCACGCCATAGGATTACATGATTTTTGGGATCCCTAGTCTATAAACTATAAATAGGTTTCTTGGGGTTTTTGAAAATGTTTTGTCTGAAGCCTGATCCTAAACATTTCTCAGAGTTTTGGAATATCTTTTATCTAAAGCCTTATCCAACCATACATGGCTTATCTAAACCCTTATCCTGCCATACATGGCAATGCAAGTAATATTTTTGCTAATGTTGATCAAGACAAGTGCATTCTGATGCTTTTTATACGCCCAACGAAGACGGGACGTATTATGGGATTACCCGTGGCGGGCGGGCGGGCGGACGGGCGGGCAGCGTCCCCATTCTTTGTCCGGAGCATATCTCCAAAACTATGCTAGCTACGGTTATGAAATTTCATGGGTGGATAGATCTCATCAAGGCGGAGTGCAGTGCACAGGAATCATAACTCTTGCTTGCTTAATTTTTGAGTTATTGCCCTTGGTTGTTTTTCATACTTGAATTTTGTCCGGAGCATATCTCCAAGACTATACTAGCTAAGGTTATGAAACTTCATGGGTGGATAGATCTTATCAAGGGGGAGTGCAATGCACAGGAATCATAACTCTTGCTTGCTTAATTTTTGTGTTATTTCCCTTTGTTTATATTCATAATTGAATTTTGTCCAAAGCATATCTTCAAAACTATGCTAGCTATGGTTATGAAACTTCATGGGTGGATAGATCTCATTAAGGGGGAGTGCACTGCAAATGAATCATAACTCTTGCTTGCTTAATTTTTGAGTTATTATACGCCCGTCGAAGACGGGACGTATTATGGGATCACCCATGGCGGGCAGGTGGGTTGGCAGGCGGCGTCCAGTTTTTGTCCGGAGCATAACTTTGTCATCTCCAGTCCGATTGACTTGAAACTTGGCATGTGTGTTTGTTGCAATAATACGGAGTGCAGTGTGAAAGAACCATAACTCTACCTCGTGCTGTCTTTGAGTTATTTCCCTTTGATCGTCTTTTTTACAGCATTTTCTGCTTGTCCGGAATATAACTTTGTCATCTCCAGTCCGATTGACTTGAAACTTGGTATATGTGTTTGTTGCAATAATACAGAGTGCATTGTGAAAGAACCATAACTCTACCTCGTGCTGTCTTTGAGACATTTCCCTTTGTCATTTTTACAGCATTTTCTACTTGTCCGGAGCATAACTTTGTCATCGCCAGTCTGATCGACTTGAAACTTGGCATGTGTGTTTGTTGCAATAATACGGAGTGCATTGAGAAAGAACCATAACTCTACCTCGTGCTGTCTTTGAGTTATTTCCCTTTGATCGTCATTTTTTCAGCATTTTCTGCTTGTCTGGAATATAACTTTGTCATCTCCAGTCCGATTGACTTGAAACTTGGTATTTGTGTTTGTTGCAATAATATGGAGTGCATTGCGAAAGAACCATAACTCTATCTCGTGCTGTCTTGAGTTATTTCCCTTTGATAGTCATTTTTTACAGCATTTTCTGCTTGTCCGGAGCATAACTTTGTAATCTCCAGTCCGATTGACTTGAAACTTGACATGTGTGTTTGTTGCAATAATACGGAGTGCAGTGTGAAAGAACCATAACTCTATCTCATGCTGTCTGAGTTATTTCCCTTTGATCATCATTTTTATAGCATTTTCTGCTTGTCCAGAATATAACTTTGTCATCTCAAGTCAGAGTGACTTGAAACTTGGTATGCATGTTTGTTGCAATATTACGGAGTACAGTGCGCAAGAACAATAACTCTACCTAGTGCGGATTTCGAGTAATTCCACTTTGATCTTCATTTTTACAGTATTTCTTGCTTGTCTGGAACGGAACTTTGTCACCAAGTCAAATTGACTTGAGACTTGGTAAACATGTTTGTTGCATTACCTGCCCTTTACGATTATTATACCCCCTTGACAACTGGTGGTGGGACGGGCGTATCTTGCGACAATTTGCCGCTCTTGTTTACACTGTCTGCTACCTGATTAAATATTGCAAGCATTTGATTGTTTGATATCATACAGCACAATGAAATTCATCCATTTTTAGGGCTTTACCTGGTAACCTACTGGGCTTGAAATAATACAAGGGGTTGCTTGTTTGAATCCCTAAGTCAGCCAAATTTTGACTGAGGATTGATGATGGTCATGGTAAAAGCCTTACAAGATTCATTTGTCGGTCACCGCTGATAATTTCTTCAAAAATATTTATGGGGGAAAGCAAACAGTGACTTGGAAAGAATACTGTGCAGAGTAGTGGTAAAAGAAACTTCAGGAAAGTATGGCTAGGTGCACTGGCCCTACAGATATGACTGAAATAATGGTGAGAACAGTGTTTACCCTTTACCACACAATCCCATGTTTTAACAATCCAGATGAAACAGGCACCTGAAAACACTGTGGGAAAAGGAGAAAATGCTGGTAATTAGCATTTTCTCCTTTTTCCACAATGTATTCTACCCTTTCCAAGATAAACACTGTCATTTCAGCCACGTTCAATTTGTTACTGCATGCAAATGCTTTGGATTTAGACAAGTCTAAAGTTTTGTCCTCTGATAAAGAGTTGAACACCATTGAAAAACTTCTATTTTTGGGATTGTCAATAATTACACTATACATTTATACATCAAGGCCCTGTATTACCAAGGTAGTTACGAACAAAATTTGCGTAAGTTTTACATAACTATAGTATAGTGGCATTAATCTGCCACAAGATACATGATAACTATCGTGATTATTTTAGAAAACTATTGCGATAAATCAAAGTTTCCTGAAAATTTTATCTAGATAAAATGAGAAGATAAAATTTCCAGGAAACTTTGATTTATCGCAATAGTTTTCTAAAGTCATCACGATAGTTATCTCGTATCTTGTAGCAGATTAATGCCACTATACTATAGTTACGTAAAACTTACGCAAATTTTGTTTGTAACTACCCTAGTAAAACGGGCCCCAGGTGTTCAACCCTTTACTGAACGATCCAAGTTTTAACAACTTTATAGAGTAAATCTTTTGAAAACATCGTGGGAAAAGGATAAAATGCCAGTAACCAGCATTTTCGCTTTTTCCAATGATGTTTTCTTTCTCTCAAAAACAAATCTCATATTTTTAGCCATGTTTCATGGTCATCTGCAAATGCTATCGATTTGGACCATTTTAAAACTCTGTCATGTGCTAAAGAGTTAGAAGCAATCCTTTATGCTGTTAACAGGTTAAAAGATAATATTTTTCATACTTTGAAAGAGAAATTGCATGACTTTGGGACATCTTGAAAAAGTTTGCAGGTCATTGCAGTGCATGGTGCAATTTCGTATGTCTGTCACCCCATAAGATTATATTTGTAGGGAATCCATTTAACTATAAATAGATTTCAAATTTCTACTTTCACTTTCACATCACTTTTTGGCAGAGATCTTGATAAGCAGAGGCTGTCATACATGCATAATTTCTTCACAAAAATCTACACTTTGTTGTCTCCATGAAAGGATTCTAGCTCTATCTTATCCCTTATCCGTTTACCAAACAGTCCCGAGTTTTAACAACATTGACAGAAAAAAATATTTCAAAATATTGCTGCAAAAGGAGAAAATGCTGGTAACCACAATGTTTCCTACCCTATCAATGGCAAATACCTTGATTTTAGCCACTTGTGATTTGTCGTCTGCAAATGCTTTCAATTTGTATGAGTCTAGAATTTAGCTCTAAATGTTAACCCTTTACCACACAATGACGCCTTTTAACGCCCCTGAAGAAGAGGCCTTTTGAAAACATTGTGGGAAAAGGAGAAAATGCTGTAACCAGCATTTTCTCCTTTTCCCACAAAGTTTTCTACCCTATCAAAGAAAAGTTACGTCATTTGAGCCACTATGAAATTGTCGTCTGCAAATGCTTTCAATTTGGATAGGTCTTAAATTTTGCCGTGTGGTAAAGGGTTAAGTCAACACAGCTGTGTGAAAGGCTTTTGAGACCATTGTGACTAAGAGGTAAATTAGGGTACTGTACTTGAGAAATGCCTTTATTTGTCACAGTGTGTTGATGTCGTCTGATTTGAATTTAAAGTACTGGTAGTCTTCTCATCTGGTCATGATGGATATTTAAAAATATGAACTGAAATCTGTATGATGTCAGTGGGCAAGGCATGTCAGAGACCCAGTCTTGGACTGTTGAAACTCAGGACACTAACTTCTAAAGTGGACTGCACCCAAAATCATCTTGTGCTTTCATAGGGTTAACCTTTTACCAAACAATGCTGTCTTTTAAAAGATCCTGAGGAAGATGGCCTTTGGAAACAATGTGGGAAAAGAAGAAAATGCTAGTGACCAGCATTTTCTCCCTTTTCCACAAAGTTTCAACCCTGTCAAAGACAGGGGTCCTGTGTGCCTCAGTTGTAAAGTGTTGGACTTGTAATCTGGAGGCTTGGGTTTGAGCCTCACTGGACACACAGGGCTTTTCATGGGAGTGTCCTTGGGCAAGACACTTCAGAGCTCTAGCTTAGTACTGGTGAAACCCAGGACTTAATGAATATGTGAGCTGTTGCTATGTTATGACTGAAATAATGTTGAAAGCGGAGCTAAACACCATTTAATCAACCTTTCAAAGATAAATCCCACGTTTACGTAGTCTGTAAATGCTTGGGATTTGGAGTAATCAAAAATTTTCTGCTATGGTAAAGAGTTCTTTAACACAGTATTGACAAACAACATCTGTTAACACCAAAACAAAGATCACATGTCTATGAGCAATGATGACACATCCTCATGTCAATAGCACAAAGCTAATGCCAGATTGCCATCAGCGCTTTACCATACAGTCCCATGCTGAACAATCCTCACAGAGACGGCCTTTGAAAACATTGTTGGAAAAGGAGAAAATAGTTTTTCTCACCATGCTTTCTACCATTTGAAAGTAGTAACCAATAACTTGAGCCTTGTTTAATTTGCTGTGTGCAAAATCTTTTAATATGGACAAGTCTTAATTTCTTGTAGTCTGAAAAGTGGTTAATGAGTCATCCATTCAACTTTCGATGTTAACCGACTTTAGTATGTGGTTTGTTGACTTGCCAATTTACCGAGCCTGGTAGCTCAGTCCGTAAAGTACAGGGCTTGAAACCAGGGGTTTGCTGGTTCGAATCCTCAGCTCAGCTAATTTCTTTCTGAGGATTGATGATAGTCATTGAGACAGGATCAGTACTTTCTCACCACTGATCATTGTTTTGCTGATGGCTTTGTGGAAAAGCAGCCAGTGGCTTAGAAAGAATCTTTTGTGAAGCACTGGTTACAGATACTCCAGGAAGGCATGGATAGGTGCACTGTTTCTCTGTATGGCGTAAGGTTTTGTAAATCTACACATCAAAGGTGGTTTTTTTTTTTTATGTTCAGAATTTAATACAGTGTTGTAATATAGGTCAGAAAAAAAAGTAAAGCATGTGACTGAGTGTCAGCTGTTGAAAATATAGCTAGGTCTTTGTACTGGGCACAATGATATATCAGTATTTTAACCCTTAAAATGCTGGACCTAGCTCGAGTTTCTTTTGCTGACAGTGTAGATCAAGATCAGACTTCACTGGATTTTTTGTGTCTTTGTAACATATTCTGGCATCTTTGACAGAGAAATAGTATAGCTCTTTTTACTAAGATTCTGTTCATTAACCATTTACCAAACAATCAGGGCTTTTTATGACACTAAGACAGCCTTGGAAAACATTGTGGGGAAAGGAGAAAATGCTGGTAACCCGTATTTTCTCCATTTCCCACAAGGTTTTGTGTCCTTCCAAAACCTGAATTTAATTTTTAAATCACATTGATGTCATCATCTGCAGATGCTTTCAATTTGGACTAGTCTAAAGTTTTATCTTTTAGTAAAGAGTTAAAGTAACAATAAAGGCCAAATGTAAATAAAGCGGTTGTTTAAATGCATTTGAATTTATATCATACCATTCAAAAGTATGGAAATTATTGTGAAGATGACAACCTGTCATTGTACGGTAGGTCCAAGTGTTAGTTGCTGACAGAGAAATTAATTTCAAAACTAGGTTAAAACCTGCCAGGTAGCTGTCTTTTGTTTACTTTTTGCCTCATTTTAAAATTCTTTTTTTCTGCCAGTGGCTAACATATGGCCTGACCACACGATAACAGACGTCATCTCCACAATATTTTCCATACCTTTAAATAGTATGATTTAAATTTAAATGTATTATGACACCTGCTATGATATTTTGGACTTTACTGGACCTTTAATTCAGCACTCAAAGGGACTATGAAACAGTCTATTCTGGGTTTACTGTGTGGCAGGTACGGTCTATAGGGCCTCAGAGGCAGAATACTTATGAGTTTACGTCATGGTTCAGCGTCTGTTGTGTGGCATTCAGGCTATGTGTCATATGTCCCAGCTGTTGTAAAGATTGCTAGGTCTTTGTCTAGGGCATATGATTTAGTTGTTATGGTGTTCGATATGTAGGGTAATTAGTCAATCATGGTTTGATTCCATCTGGCAGTGTTGGTAACCATACTTTGGACTGGCCTTGAGCAAAGTACTGCAATGCCTCAGCCCAGTATAGATGAAACACAGAGAAGATACATTGTGCCATGCTCTGTAAAAAGGGGGTTAAAAGCATCTGTATCAATCCAAATCAGACTGTTCATTCCACACAAGCTGACCTGGGATGAAATTTTTTGCTAATTGTCAATTTTCTGCAGGAGAGCCCTGGTAGCACAGTTGATAGCGTACAGAACTTGAGAACAGGGGGGGTTGCTGGTGCAAAACCCAGCTCAGCCAATTTCTTTCTGAGGATAGTTGTTGCGACAGGATCCATTCCTCTCTCAAGCAGTCAGTGGTATGGGAAGAATATTGTGTGAGTACTGATAACAGAAACTCCAGGAAAGCATGGAAAGGTGCACTTGCAAATGTGATATAACTGAAATGATGTTGAAAACAGCATTTAACTCTTTCCCAAACGACAAAATTTTAGACTGGTCTAAATTGAAAGAACTTGCAGACGACAAAATTAATGTGACTCAAAATTTGAAATTTATTTTTGGATGGGTAGAAAACATTGTGGGAAAAGGAGAAAATGCTGGTAACCAGCATTTTCTCCTTTTCCCACAATGTTTTCTAAAGGCTTCTTTCTCAGGGTCGTCAAAAGTAGGGACTGTGTGGTAATGGGTTAATACCATACAATCATTCAACTTTCTGAATGTTGAAGGACAGTCTCTCTCATTATTTAGTCATTTGTTAGACAAAATGGATTTTATGGATCCATATTTATATGATAACATGCGTGGTATAATGCATCAAAGAGATACATTAAGCCCCCTTTTACCAGAGCGCAGCGCATATCATCATATTGCTTTCCTTTCAATGAATTTTCATTCCTCTCTCCACAGTCTAAAGGTTCTTGTGCAATATTTTGGCATTGCTTTTATTTAAGTTCAGCTGTCTTGTCTGAAAATACAAAATCAAAGCATTATTTGTATGAGGGGATAAAATTTTTCTGATTTAAAAATCAGTGATAGAGTAAAATAGTGACTTTTATAAATTGATTGATTGATTGTATTGATTGTATGGTGTTTATCGCCATTGATTGTATTGATTGTATGGTGTTTATCGCCATTTTCAACATTATTTCAGTTATATTGCGGAAGCCAGTGCTTCTATCCATGCTTTTCTTGAATTTCTTTTACAAGTACTCCACACAATTCTCTTTCCAAGCCACTGGCTGCTTTCCCACATAACCATCATTGAAACAATGGTCAGCAGTCAGAGAGGAATGAATCCTGTCACAGTGACTGTCATCAACCCTCGGAAACAAATTGGCCAAACTTGGGATTAAATCAGCGACCCACTGTTCTCAAGTCCTGTATGCTACTAACCAAGCTACTGGGGCACAGCTTATAATTTAATTATTCAAAGTGACTTATCTGGATGTCTCTTAGTCACTTGCACACATGGTTAATAGTTTTAAGCTCACTGGAGAAATATTGCCTTTAACCCTTTACCACAAAATGCTGACTTTTAACAACCCTGAGGAAGATGGCTTTTGAAGACATTGTGGGAAAAGGAGAAAATGCTGGTAACCAGCATTTTCTCCTTTTTCAACAATGTTTTCTACTGTATCATGGATATATTTTGTCTTTTTGGCCACCTTTCATGTTATCTGCAAATACTTTCAATTTGGATAGAGCTAAAATCTTGTCATGTGGTAAAGGGTTAAGAGTTACAGTTTTAGCCAGGCATTAATTTATGTCAGCAAGCTGTTTTACAGAACCTGTTGACCTTCATTATCAACAAACTTTTAGCTGCACTGGCCAAAGGCCAGTGGGCTTATGTCGTGCGTCCGTGCGTGCATCCGTGTGTGTGTGTGTGTCCGTCCATCTGTGCGTGCGTGCCTTAACTTTTATTTCAAACGTCTTCTTCTCTGAAACTGCCCATCCAATTTTGGTGAAACTTCACAGATATGATCATGTCATAGTCCTCTTCAGAATTTCTTGAAAAAATTTCATTCCTTCAGGGCTTGACATTAACGGTTGTCCGATGGATTTTGGCAAGTGAAAACATGCTTTGGACAAGTAAATTCTAAATCTGGTTGTCCGATGGGACAAGTGCATTTTAAAATTTAATTTGGGGAGAAAAAAATATTTGCGTATGCATAATTTGCGCGTCGACGACAGAATTCCGTAATAATGGTATTTTGACAGCTGACTTTACTTGCCGATTTTATCTATATCATAAGGTAATCCTTCCATCATTAAATCATTTTTTTATAATCCTTCAGACGCTCACTGAAATTTCATAGTAGATGCAAGCATTCAGTGACCTGGTTGTATGCTCAAGGTCATCGAACGTTTGCATTTGCCATGAAATTTCAGTGACCATCAGAAGGATTGTGACCATGATTTAATGATGGATGGATTACCTTAAAGAAATAACTAGGTTATATACTGCATATTAAGCTCCGCCCACTTAGTCACAATACAATGTAAACTGGCTCCGCCTGTCTCATTAGACTTGAAAAGATGTTGATTAAGTACTACAGTCTTAAGGGAGTTGGTAAATAGCAGTACATGTTAGAGGTTCCACTCGATTTGATCGCATTTTCATCGGTGTTCTAACTGTCCAATTTGTATTCAACTTTAACTAACTGTTAACTACAATTATGAAATTATGTAACCAACTAACCGTAGCTTAATGAATGGACATGTATTTTAATATTGCATTTAATTGATTTTGAAAACTATTGCAATAACATATAAACACGCTAAATTCAAGTTGAAATAAACTTTGTTTGATTAATATAGCAGGCACTTACGAGTCAAACCATTCACTTCAAGATGAATGCAGTCGCGGACAAGTGAAAACCTGGTACGGACAAGTGATTTTGCAATGTATTTGTCCGACTGATCCAGTAAATCAAAAAGTTAATGTTGAGTCCTGTCCTTCAAAACCTCTGGTTACCATGGCAACAAAACTTGAAAATCTTTGAAATCTTCTTGTCTGAAACCATAAGGCCTAGGGCTACCAAATTTGGCGTATAGCTTTATCTAGTAGACCTGTATCAAGTTCTTCACAGTATAGCCCTAGGGTCAAAATTGGCCCCGCCCAGGGAGTGGCAAGTGTTACATGGGCTATATAGAGAAAAATTTAGAAATCTTCATGTACCTAGCCATAAGGCCTAGGGCTACCATATTTTGCATGTAGCTTTATCTAGTGGGCCTCTACAAGAATGCCCAAATTATAGCCCTGGGGTCAAATTTGACCCTGCCCCAGGGGTCACAAGTTTTACATGGGCTTATATGGAGAAAACTTTAGAAATCTCCCTGTACTTAGCCATAAAACCTAGGGCTACCAAATTTTGCATGTTGCTTTATCTAGTTGGCCTCTATCAAGAGTGTCCAAATTATAGCCCTGGGGTCAAATTTGAACCCTCCGCCCTGGGGGTCACAAGTTTTACATAGGCTTATATCTATAGAGAAAACTTTAGAAATCTCCCTGTACATAGCCATAAAGCCTAGAGCTACCAAATTTTGCACATGGCTTTATCTAGTGGGCCTCTACCAAGAGTGCCCAAATTATAGCCCTAGGGTCAAATTTGATCCCACCCCTGGGGTCGTAAGTTTTACATGGGCTTATATTGTGAAAACTTTAGAAATCTTCTTGTTACCGACCATAAGAACTAGGGCTACCAAATTTAGCCCTGTCTCAGGGGTCTCATGTTTTACAGGGCCTCTTATTGAGGAAACTTTGAAAATCTTCTTGTTTATAACATTCTAGACCTGTATTATTTGGTATGGGGCTTTATCTTGTGGACCTCTACCAGGATTCAAGTAGTTATAGCTCTGTGGTCAAAAATGGCTTTACCCTGGAGTCATAACTTTTCTTGTTGGATTTCATAGACAAAATTTTGTATGTCTACCAGTTCGAAACCAACTGGCCAGTATTGTAATGTTTGGCATGTAGGGTTTTTACTAATTAGCCAGTGGAGCGATACAGGGCCATCATGGCCCTCTTGTATTATATTATTGTCTAGCTTGTGTGTGATAAAAAAGACATATCTGTAGTGGTCACAAATTCAGTCTGTTTTATTGCGTATTTTCATTCATGCATGTGTGAATGCATCTGTCTGTCTGTGTTTGATTTCATACTTTTATGGATGTTTTCTGAAAAAAAAAACAACCTAATTATCTTCCTTTGCTGATGGAAGGGCCAGTGTCACACTTGAAGTAGCAGCCATACAGGTTGTCGAGGTCATGATTTATGAATGGATGAAAGAAAAAAAAGAGAAGAATATGGCACCACTATTCTGGTTAATGAACTACAGAATAAGATGAAGCCTGTCATTAGCCACCTCTGTTGAGCAACCAACCTGTATTAAGCCAGCATGTATTGATTTCCAGCAGAGCACAAAATGTTAAAATGTATCTTTATTAAGCAACCACATGTCTTCAGTGTCTTCACCTGTCTTTAGTGTCCCTTTGCTGCTTGCTTAATACAGGTTGGACTGCATGTTCTGTGCAGTCTCATCTTGATTTGTGCAGTCTGTAAAAGCGCCCCCCCCACCCTTTTTTTTTTTTATACCTGTGGACCTGAAAGGGACACTGATTGCTTTGCACACAATTTTTGTACTTTTGTTTGGTGTTTAACTCTTTGGTGTCTAAAGTATTTTGGACTCATCTGAACCAATGCATTAAAGGATGTCAATATAAGTTTGGCTAAAATGGAGGAAATTGTCTTAGAGATAGTCATAATAATTGTTAATTACCAATATTTTCCCCTTATCCAACAAAGTTTTCAAAAGCCTTTTGTCCTCAAGGTGGTTAAGGGTTAAGGCCATTTTTAACAGTGTTCCATGGTGGAGGTAAGTTTCTTTGGTCAGTACTTGGCACAGGTCTCTTTCCAAGGCTGCTTTTCCACTTTTATGTTGTCAGAAAAGTGTTTAGGAGTGGGTGAGGTATAAAGTCTGCTGAAATGACCATCATCAGTCCCTGAAGAGAGCTTGGAGGAGCTGAGATCTTACCTCATAAGCCCTGAATTACTAGGCCTTTATGTTACAGAGTGAGCTACTGGCCTCAGCACCATCTTTTGTGCCCTTAGCTGCCAAATGTAAACAAGCGGGGTCAACTTGCAGAAAAATTTAATGCATACCATTTAAAAGTATGGATATTAATATGAGTCTGATAAAGTGTTTCACTGGTATCTATCAAAGATCCAGTTACTGTTAGAAAATTATGTTGTAGAACTAGAACAATAGTTGGCAACTTTGATAGATTGCACTGTAATACATTGTCAGGCTCAGATGAATATTATCCATACTTCTAAATGGTATGAATTAAATTTGTCTGTATTTTGACTCCTGATTTGTTTCCTTTTGGCTGCTAGTGTGCCTTTAACCCTTTACCCCTGTACAAGATGTCAACATTTTAGACTTGTCTGTACTCCAAGTACTTGCAGAAGTACAAATGTGGATCAAATTATGGACTTTATCTGTGAAAGGGTAGAAAACATGAGACAAGAAGAAAATGCTGGTTACCAGCTTGCTCTTCGTTTCCCACAATGTTTTCAAAAGCTTTGCTCCCCAGGGTTGTTAAAACACTGAATTCTGAAGTAACGGGTTAAACATTTTTATGCTTTGTTTTCTAAGAGCAGGAAAGTTAATATCATCTTGACAAAAATAATTATGGCTTCCCAATGAACACTTGACCTTACGTGGGAGACACAGTCATGTAAACAGTACTATTTTACAAAAGACATTTTCTGAACATTGTACTTATATGCATGGCTAACAGTACAAGTAATAACACAAAGAAAAAATAAAATAAATGAAAGTATGTGTGCTTTTCATTAACTCTACCAAATGACAAAATTTTGTATTTGACCAAATTGAAAGTATTTGCAGACGCACAACTTAAGCTAAAATGATGATTTCTGTCTTTGATCGGGTAGAAAACAGCGTGAAAAAAGAAGAAAATGCTGGTTACCAGCATTTTCTTTTTTATTTCCCATGATATGTTTCCCATCAAATACTTTCTTCTTCAGGGTCATTAAAACTCAGGATTAAGCTGTTAAGTGAAAAGAAGGGGGGGGGGGGGGGAGGGGGAGGGAGAGAAAACAGTTTTTGACCAGTTTTGTATCAGATGACATAATTTCAGAAAGGTCCATATTGAAAGTATTTTCAGATGTTATGTTACATTTGACTCAAATGTAGCTCATATGATGGGATTCTATTCTGATAGGGTATGAAATAAGCTGGCAAAAGGAGAAATTGCTCTTTACATTTTCTTCTTTTCTCATTTCTTTCCAAGGATTGATGACAGTCATGCGATAGGATTTATTCCTCTCTCACCACTAATTATTTTGATAGTGGTAACGTGGAAAGCAGCCAGTGGCTCAGGAAGAATATTGTGTGAAGGACTGGTGAAGGAAATCAAGGAAAGCATGGATAGGTGTAATGGCTGAAATGATTTTAAAAACCACATCAAACACCATAATCAATTAATCTAAAATTTTGTCAAGTTGTTCAGCATTTAACGCTTCACAAAATGACAACATTTGAGACTTGTCCATATTGAAAGCATTTGCACTAGACAAATGTTGCTCAATTTATAAAATTTGTCTTTGAAAGAGTAGAAAACACTGCATGGATAACAGAAATTGCTGGTTACAGCATTTTCTCCTTTTTACCACAATGTTTTCAAATGCTTTATTCCTCAGGGTTATATAACCCTTCACCACACAATCCTGAGTTTAACAACCCTTTTGAAAACATTGTTGGAAAAGGAGAAAATGCTGGTTACCAGCATTTTCTCCTTTTCCCACAAAGTTCTCTACTATATCAAAGACAAATTCTGTCAAATGAACAATACTGAAATTGTTGTCTGCAAATGCTGTCAGTTTGGACATGTCTTAGATTTTGTCATGTGGTAGAGTTAAACTCTGTATTGTTTAATAAAGGGTTAAGCAAATGCTTTTCAACCTCTACAGCTGCCGGTCCATTACAGAGGACTAGAAAGTCATCCTTGTGTGATGATTAAGTATTTGTCCTTATTTTCAGAACAGTTAATTTCCTCAATTTAATACTGAAGTGTTGGAGTGCTGAATTTTCTCAAACCTTGAAAGTATTTTTAAAGCAGTCAACAAGATTTAATAAAAGTACTGAAAGCACCGACAAACTAGTGAATGTGGAATAAGTGGGCTTGGTAAAGATAAAACTTGAACCTTGGTCCATACGAGATTGAAGAAAAATGGTCTAGTTTGGTTAAGTCTGATCCGGTTAGAGCTGGCGACTATACCCACCGCTCAAAGCCATTTTCCTGTCATAATAGGAAATACCATAAAAAATAATGTAATTGATAAATGCAAATAAAGAACACATCAATTTGATGATTTTGCATTTATAGAATATCTATAGTTCACTTTTAGATGAATTCACAATGCTTTTCACTTTCTAATTGGTTGAACAAACTTTTAGCTAGATGACACCTACAATACCATCGCAAAACAGGAGGCTGAAAAGGTTGCTTTGGGATAAGTAAAGATGAGACTGTTTTGCATAAGTCACTGACTAAATTTAAATTAAGGTAATTGTCCCTTTTGAAATAGTTTCTAAAGCTGTCTTCTACTGAAGACATTTTGGTTGAACAGTTTTGGATTACAGTGGCAATCAACCAGATTTCATCATTCATGTTTTTTTAGGAAATCTTAACAAAGGCTGTATTCCCATTCAAAGATGGCTTTAAATCTAAACCACACAATCACAAGGTTAATGACCCTAAGAAAGACAGCTTTTGAAAACATTGTTGGAAATGGAGAAAATTCTGGTTACTAGCATTTTCTCCTTTTCCTACAATGTTTTCTACCTTTCCAAAAACAAATTTCACTGTTTGAGTCACATTTATTTTCTTGTCTGCAAATGCTTTCAATTTGGACAAATCTAAAATTTTTTCATTTGTAAAGGGTTAACGACGTATATAATAAATATTCGCGTGCATCCTACTGCGCATGTGTTTTTGTCATGGATTGTGAATCAAAAGTGCATCTATGTATTTTTTGCATATATTGTAATACTATTGCTGCACTGAAACAATTAGCACGTTTTTCTGGTCGTATTAGTAAAGAGAGAGAGAGAGAAAAAAAATGATTTGTGAACTGTCATCATGAAATTATTAAAATACTGTTGACATGGCGTTACACACCAAACAAACAAACAAAAGCAGGAAAAATTAAGCTGTGGAAGTATAGCTGTTTCCACTTTGAAAATTATAGTGGAAAAAGGAGAAATTGCTTCTAATGAGCAATTTCTCCATTTCCAATTATGTCTGCTGAGCTTTTATCCTATTTTTTTCCTTGAAAAAATTAACTTCCACAGTGACCTTCATCCTTGTTTTCTGACCAAACAAGCATGGATAGGTGCCATTTTTTTTTTCTTATTGTTTAGAATTATAAATACTATAAGTGTGGAAATTTTAAGAAAAATCTGTCCGTTAGAAAGTATGTATTTATTAAAATTAACCCTTAATTTGATCAAATTATCTCCCTTTTTAACTCAATGGTCCATATATAACAGGCAAAATTGTACAATTACCATGCTCAAAACCAGGCTTTTATATATTTTTTGTGCAAAACTAAATCAATTTTCATTAAAATGATGTATATTTGTATATTCTTCTGGTAACTTTCCTGTTTAACTGACTATAAAAGAAAAGAGCATTACTTCTAATATAAGCTGAATTTCAGAGCTGTATATACTCTTTTCAGAGGCAAATTCTCAGAAACGAGCACGGTGACCCATTACTTTTTTTACTGTAATCTCCTCAAGACACGATGAGCTTTGTATGTGCAAAGTCTTAAAAAAATCTGTCTGTTAGAAAAATTTGTAATATACGTTGTTAAAGGAAACATAATGAACTACCCTGTTTTGGTGCTTTTTCTGTAAAATTTCCTTTCCTAATTGATAAAGAATAGCTGATTTTGCAAACAAGATATAAATACATTTTGAATACAGAAGAGTAATAGTTGCCAAGGTTCCTGAGCTGAAAGAGTCACTGAGTGATGGTTTTGATGGTTGTTGGTTTGAATCCCAAAGGAGGCATATCAATTTGCAGTATTTTTTCCCCCAAATAAGAGTAAACAGTCAAGTCCTTATGATTTTTCTTAATTAATTATTAACTTTCTGCACCCCCCTCCCTTCCAACCATTTGATTAAAAAATCTAGTTCTATGCAGTGCTGCTTTAATAGATGCTAATGGGAGATTCAACCACAATATAAAAAGATATTTTCTCACTTGTTTTTTGTTACGGCTGTCATACATCAAAGTGTGGTAAAGGTCACAATTATGAACCTGTTATCAAATTCAAAAAACGCTGCAGAGAGAGGCTTTTGAAAACATTGTGGGAAAAGAAGAAAATGCTGGGAATTATGCAGCATTTTTTCTTTTTTCCTTTTCTATTTCTTCACCGACTAATTTCATCATTTGAGCAAAATTTGAGTTGTCGACTGTAAATGCTTTCAATTTTGTCTAGTCCAAAATTTTGTTATTTGGAAAAGACTTAGAAGTGCAATGGATATTAGCCATGCTCTGTGAGGAGGGGGCTTAATGCATCTGCTAAAAGTTTTGACCCAGCTAAGCCTGTGCAGTTAAGCACAGGCTGACCTTGGCTGAAACTTTTTGCTATTGGTCAATTTTCTGTTTGTCCAAGGCCCAGTCTATCTCATGATTAAGTCCGTTGTTGAAAAAATGTGGCTGTTATGGATTCATAAGTATGTGACAGCTTGCTTGGTACCATGGATCATCGAGATGCATTAAGCCCCCTTTTGCCAGAATGTGGCTCATAATTACTTTGTAGTTGTATTTTTTGTCCAAGTAAAGTTACAAGTACTAGGTCAAGTATCTTACAGCTCTGACACAAAAACTTGAACTTATCTTATGATACTAAGTTAAACCCTTCCCCAAACAATCTCATCTCTAGAAAAATATGAGGAAACATTATTGGTAAAGGAGAAAAATGTGGTATATGGCATTTTCTCTATTTTCCACAGTGTTTGTTATACCCTTTTAAAGAAAATTTCATCAGTTTAAACCACAAGTAATTTGTTGTCTGGAAATGCTTTAGATTTGGTTGAGTAATTGTATCTTGTTTAATGCCGCTTTCAACATTATTTCAGTTGTATCGCGGTAGCCATTGTACTTATCCATGCTTTCCTGGAGTCTCTTTTACCAGTCCTTTGCACAAAATTCTTCCCAAGCCACTCGCTACTTTCCCACATAATCATCAACAAAATGAAGATCGGCAGTGAGAGAGGAATGAATCCTGTCTTAATGACTATCATCAATCCTTGGAAAGAAATTGGCGGAGCTGAGGATTCAAACCAGGGACCGGCTTTTCTCAAATCGAATTGGATTTAAACAAGTCCATCAATTTGTCATTTGATAAACTGCTAACAAGACAAAGTTTTAGACTTGTCCTTATTAACAGTATTTGCAGATTACAAATTTATTGTAGCCTAAATAGTAGAAATTATTTTTTGAAAGGACAGAAACACTGATAACCATAATTTTCTCCTTTTCCCATATTTTTTTTTAAAAACCCTCATTTGTCAAGGTGGTTGAAACTGTGGATTGTTCGATAAAGTAAACTCTTTACTAAACAACAATTTTTTATTTTCAACGAATTAAAAGCGTTTGCATACAACTAATCAATCAACAAATCAGCAGTTCAAATGATGCGATTGTCTTTGAAATGCTGGTTACCTGCAATCTGCTTCTCCCATGATGTTTTTAAAACTGTCACCCATAAGGGTTGCTAATACTCGAGATTGATTGTTAAAGAGTTACACTTACGTAATTTGTGACTTGCTTATTTTCAAAAATTAGCCTTTTATGGTAGTTGGTTAGGGCATTTGCTGAAAAAAATTTGAAGAGCAAAATCTAACAACTGCATATAAAAAGAAAATATTAAAATTTTACTCTATGAAAAGAGCTGAATGTATCCACAGAACTGGGGCTTAACCCTTTACCACAGAATCCCGAGTTTTAACAACCCTAATGAAGAAGAGTTTTGAAAACATTGTGGGAAAAGGAGAAAATGCTGGTAACCAGCATTTCTTCCTTTTCCCACAATGTTTTCTACCCTTTCAGAAAACAAATTTCATGTTTTGAGTAAATTTTAATTTAATAGTCTGCAAATGCTTTTGATTTGGACAAGTCTAAATTTTTGTCATGTGGTAAAGCATTAATGCATCTACAGGCTTACCTAGATGTAAGAATGTATCTATAATGTATTAATAAAGGTTTCGTAAATAAAAATGGGCTGGCTGGTAAACAGTTTTGTCGTTTATCTGAAACTCTGCAGGTTAGTCTGCTATGACATAAAAAACATGACCTTTAACCTTTTACCACACAACTCAGTTTTATTGACCTTGAGGAAGAAGGCTTTTGAAAACTATGGGAAAGGGAGAAAATGCTTTCTCACAGTGTTTTTTACTCTCAGAAAAAGACAGCTCATTTGTTTGAATTTTTAACATTGTCTACCATACTTATTTTCAATTGGGAAGTGTCATTTCTACCGTATTTATTTTCAATTTGGAAGACTTTAGTGTCAAGAGTATGTTGTTTTGGAAAGGGTTGATTCACTAAACAGTTGTCATAAAATTGCTGAGTACGAGGGCTGTTCGGTATGTAATGTGTATTGTACCACAGCGCGATAATTCTTTGCACGATTTCGTGGATGATGATACGCGTGAATAGCTCTATTCAGTACCTTTCCAACAGTATAAACACGAGCCTTCAGCTCCACATAGTTTTGAACTTATAGTCATTTCAATAGAGCTAGTCGTTGACCACTGTTGTAAAAATGGTTGGGAAACGGATTAAGAATATTGAAGAAATTAGAGCTTGTATAAAAGTTCGCACTAAACTCGGTCATTCGGTAATGCAGATTTTTACTGAATTGGGGGAAGTTTATGGGTCTGATAAGGTATCTTATGAGACAGTTCGTAGTTGGAGAAAGAAATTTCTGACTGGCACAGAGTCCGTCAAAGATGCAGCAAAATCTGGCCGACCTGTGACTTTAACATGCAAGGCAAATGTCTCAAAAGTCAGGGAAATAATTGAAAGTGATGGCGGATACACGATTCGTGATATTGCCAACACTGTTGGCATATCGCTATCGCGGGTGCATTTCATTTTGAAAGTAAGAAAGATTTCTGCCAGATGGATACCTCACATATTGACAGATGACCAAAAACGGGTACGAGTACAAACCGCTAAGCAATTGCTCAAAAAAATGTTTCCCAAATTCAGTCAAAGACAATTTTCAAACATTGTTACTGGTGACAAAACATGGGTTCACTATTTCGAACCAGTAAGAAAAATTGGAAACAAAATATGGCTAACTAAACACAGTAGAAGGCCTTTAGTTGCCAAAAGAAGCACAAGCACAAAGAAGGTTCTTTATTGCATATTCTTCTCATGTGATGGTATAGCTGTACAAATTCCGGTGCCGAAGGGCAAAAGTGTTACAGGTCGGTATTACCGAGATGTTATACTAAAAAAGGTCAAGATATATTATCTTAAACGATGCCCTGTGTTAGGATGTAGGCATGTTCGTCTACTTCATGATAATGCTCCATCATATACATTTGAGCTTGTGAAGCAATTTTTGAAGTCGGAGAAGGTTACCGTCTTGCCACACCCACCATACTCTCCAGATCTAGCCCCATGCGACTTTTTCCTTTTTCCAAAACTTAAAAAGTTCTTATCTGGTCGTTGTTACAAGTCCCGACAAGCCCTTGGCTCAGCCATCAGTCAGTGCCTCAGAGGTCTACCTAAATCAGCGTACCGTGACGCATTTCAGAAATGGATTCAGAGATTGAAATTATGTATTTCAAACTGCGGAGAATACTTTGAAGGGATGTAATGTTCATTTCACTATTTGAGTCAAATGCTTTTGAGATATCGTACAATACACATTACATATCGAACAACCGTCGTATACTGTTGTTATTTAGGGCAGAAAACTACTTGTGACAACTTTTTCACATTCTTCACTGACAAAAAAACTGCTAGGTCTTGCATGGCTTAGTGGTGAAGGTGTAGAATTTATAACCAGGTCCTGAAGGTGCAGAATTTGATTCTAACTAGAAGCGCTGGACTGTTTACTGTAGTGTTTTTGGGCAAGTCACTGTAGAGCCCTGGCATAGTACGTATAACTGTACCTGAATTTGATTTTAGGTTTTGACTGGTCACATGCAGGTACAGGCAAGATTGCGAAAAAGTTATTTAAATCTACACACATTTTGTGTACATGTTTACACATATTTTCATGAATTGACTACAAAACTAGAATTTGGAAAACCTGTTGCTTGTGTATTCAATAATCCTTCATTTCGAATACAAATATTTTCAATTTAATTGCTAAAGATAAGAAAAAACAGTTCAATTCATCATCTGCTTGACATGTTTATGTTTCCCAAAATAGACACAAAATGGCTGACAAACATGATAAATTTCACAAGTTTTTCGAGATTACAAGTTATAAAGGAATTCTAAAAGCACTTTCAGTAAAAAAATGTTTAATAATTTGTCCTTGGTCATGTGTATCTCTGAAAATTGATTGCACTTCGCTTCATACAGATTAAACCAATAAAACAGAAAGTACTGTGCTGTAGCTTTTCTGGTGAAAAATTCACGACGGACTTGAGACGGTACAGTGCACAATAAATGTCCAAATATGAAAAGAAGTATTTTTAATGTCTTATTATTGAGATGAAGCTCTGGCCAAGTTCCTAGGAAACCCACAACAAACGTAAAAGTGAGCCATCACCGTTAGAAGTCTGAAATATTGTTAGAAGTTGCATAAAATAAACAATCACCGTTAGAGGTCTGAAATATTGTTAGAAGTTGCATAAAATAAACAATCAATGTACCTTTAGGGAACGATAGGCAGCAATCAGTATTTCATTTTGTTGTGTTTTTTAAGCTTTTCTGTTTAAACTAAGGAATCAGTCTGTGTCTGCTTAATACTTGGTGTGTATTGTCAACATGTGTTTTGTGGATGGCATAGATCTTGGGTTTAACTCCTTACCAAACAAAAGAATGCTAGACTGGTCCAAATTTAAAGCATTTGCCAGTAACAAATTAAATGTGACCCAAAACCTGAAATTTCCCTTTGGAACGGTGGAAAACATTGTAGGTAAAGGAGAAAATGCTAGTTACCAGAATTTTCTTTTTTTCCCATGTTTTCAGAAGTGTTCTTCCTTAGGACTTAAAACTTGGGTTTGTGTGGTAAAGGGCTGTATCATCCACCTGTGTGGTCAAGCCAATATAATTAGTTTCTCTAAGTTTCATTGGATGGTGTAATTTTCAGCCATCAATGCAGGTCAACTTTATAATATACTATGGTTAGCTCCAAGAAGAGATAACTCTACCTCCTGTATCAAATTAATGTCTTTCAAAGGTAGAAAACAGGGGAAAAGGAGAAAGTGGTGGTTGCAGGAATTGAGTATGTAAATGGTGACAAATATATGACTGAATTTCTTTTTATTGAAGTGAAACATGAAACAAATCTATATTTTATCATATTGGTCTATTTATCATTGGATTTAATCTATTTGTCCTTTTTCTTCCCAGTTATAAATGTACAGAACAAAAAATTGCAAGAGCAACAGCAGGCCCACCTTCAGCAGCAGGCCCAAATACCAACACAAGCCCCGCCTCCACAGCTTCCCATTGGTCAGATAACAGGACCACCCCCACCTGTGGTAAATCCAAACGTGCCACCTCCGCAAGTTACTCCATGGGTGTCAACAGCCCCACCTGCAGCCTCACTGACTACAGTACCATTGCAACCATCAGCTCCTCTCACCATTGTATGTCTCTGGCAGAGTATTTTCATATTTAAAACATTAGTGGTGGTATATATTGGTGCTGTTTTTAAATAGACAGATGAAAACCAGTTTATTTGACAGATTATGTTTGCCTCACTCTTTTTAGCACACTGATAGGGAACTTTAAGCATGGGCTGTGATCCAATGACTTGTGTGTTGCCCTTTGGTCAATTATTTCTTTGACTCTTTGCAAGGCAACAAGTTTCAGACTTACCACAAAATGAAACTGGTTGCAGACTGCATAAAATTTGGCTCAAATGGTACTGGTTTGTTCAAGAAAAGGTGGAAAACAATGTTTGAAAAGGAGAAAATGCTGGTAACCGGCATTTCCCCTTTTCTCACAATGTTTGTACCCTATGCATAGCAAAACCCAGCATATCAGTCACATGGTTTTCTGTCCTTGTGCAAGAAGGGTTTTGAAAACAATTCAGGAGAAGTGAGAAAATGTTGGTAGCCTGTATTTTTTTTCTTTCAAAAACAAATTTTATCAACTTGTTGCATAATCGATATGTCATTTGCAAAAGCTTTCAGTAAGTGCAAAATTTTGTCACCTTTCACAGCTATTGCAGCCTTTCCATCCAGTGTAGATCAAAGTTAGACTATACAAAACATGCATTCTGATCTTTGATCTACACTGCCCACTTTGCTGAGACATACAGGACAAAAGCAATTTTAAAATTACAATAATTTTTGGTCTTATATCTAGACTGATGGGGTTATCTTTTAATAACTGTAACCTTTGACCTTTATAGCCCACAGCAATCCAGCCGGCACCAGTCCAGGCGGCCCCACCCACACCACAACAACAACAAGTACCACAGCTGCAGCAACAGATCAATCTACAACAACAACAAATTCAGCAACAACAACAACTCAATGATCAACAAATTAAACAATCAGAGCAGAACTTGTCAGCCCAGTATCAAAGTTTAATGCAACAACAACAGGTATGCTGGTCAGCTGCACTACTCCCATCAGCTGAAAATTCTGAAATGTATTTGACAATTAGTTTTGAGCATATTTGTCTCACTTAACTTTCAAAACTATCTCATTTCTTTGCAAGTTTCTGAGACAAATGTCACCTCTCTGAATAATTCTTGGCAGAACTCTGCTGTCAATTCATTGGTCTGCCAAACACACCAGGTACATAAATGTAGATGAAGTGCAGTGCAAAGTATCTTATATAACTGATAATGAGAAGAAAGGACAAAGATGTCCCTTTTGATGAACCCTTTACCAAATGGCCTGTAACACTCGAAAAGGGGCATTCGGACATTTGCATAAAGTGTCGTCTTGGATCAGCCTGCGCAGTCCGCGCAGGCTAATCCAAAACAACACTTTACGTTTTTATGTAATTTTCTGTTTTGCACAAGTCTACTGTAGCATGAAATGTAATGTAGTCGTAAAGTGCTGTCTCGGATTAGCCTGCGCGGACTGCGCAGGCTGATCCAAGAGGACACTTTACGCAAATGTCCGAATGCCCATTGGAGTGCTGCAAGCCAAATAATCGTAAGTTTAACCCTTTCCCAAACGGCAAATTTTGGACCAGACCAAATTTAAAGCATTTTGCAGATGACAAATTAACAGTTGCTAAAAACATGATTTTTCTATATGATAGGGTAGAAAACATTGTGGGAAAAGGAGAAAATGCTGGTTACCAACATTTTCTCCTTTTCCCACAATGTTTTCAAAAGGCTTCTATTCCTGACCAGTAAAAACTAGGGATTGTTTGGGAAAGGGTTAAACAACCATTTGGAAAAAGTCTTCTTGGAAAAAGGAGAAATGCTGGTTTCCACCCCATCAAAGACAACCCCAACCTTTTGAGCCATATGGACAAGTCTATAATTTTGTCATCTTGAAAACAGTTCAATCCTCCCAAGCCCGTTTAGTCTTCTTCAGAGAGAAACTTCTCGGTTCTGTTTTATACAAAATACTTCTGTCCAGATTTGCCTTTTCTATTAGCCCTTTACCAAACGACAAAATTTTAGACTCATCCAAATTGAAAGCATTTGCAGATGACAAAATTAATGTGATTCAAATTTTGAAGTTTGTTTTGAGAAGGGTAGAAAACATTGTGGGAAAAGGAGAAAATGCTGGTTACCAGCATTTTCTCCTTTTCCCACAATGTTTTCAAAAGGCTTCTTCCTCAGGGTCGTGAAAACCAGGGATTGTTTGGTAATGGGTTAGACAAGCCCATTTTAATGAGGTATGAATTTGGAAATTGCCTGTCCAATGCACTTTCTTCAGTTGCTGTACTGTCTTGAATGCCATTTGTATTCTTGAGTGCCATTTGTATTCTATCAATTCTTTCTTGAACATAAAATCTCACTTTACTCTTTAGAAGACTATACAATTTTAGACTCTTCCATATTGAAAGCATTTGCAGACAACATATATTGAATGTGGTGCACATGATAGGATTTGTGTAGAAAACATTGTTGGAAAAGGAGAAAATGCTGTCAACTAGTGTTGTCACCTCTTCTCTTAAGTCAGTTAAAAAAATTCATGGAAATAAATCACATAACAACTTCAAAACAACAGTAGATGAACCCTCTACAAAATGTGTTTTTATGACCCTATGTAAGAAGACTTTTAAGGTCTGGCTCCTAACTCTCACATTAAAAGACGGAAGCTGCCGATATTGGCTGAATAGCCTTTACGAAAACGTCAATGTTACACGATATTTACTGATGACTCAGTGAGTCTACGGCCCCTAACTCTCATATTAAAAGATGGAAGCTGCCGAGATTGGCCAAATAGCCTGTACAAAAACGTCGATGTTCCACGATATGTACCAATGAGTTAGGGGTCGTAGAGATTAAGAGCATTATGAGAAAGGAGAGACTGATAGTAACCACCATTTTGTCTTTTTATTGCAATACTTCACATTCTTTGAAAGATAGATAACAAAATTCCATCTTTTTAGCCACTTCAGATTTGTTGTCTGCAAATTTTTTCAGTGTAGATAAGTTTAAAACTTTATTGTCCGGTATGAGTTTTTTGTTTTCCTTCAATGTTTTCCTTTTCCTGCCATGTTCTCTTCCTATTCATAGAAATATCTCAGCCACTGAGTCACAAAATTTGTTGTTAAAAGCTTACAATTTGGAGGAGTTGAACATTTTGTCGTTTGGTATAGAGTGTAACTCTTACTAAACAATCTTGTGTTTTAAATATCGTGAAGGAGAAACCTTTTGAAAACACTGTTGGAAAAGGAGAAAATGTTGGTAACCAGCATTTTGTCCCTTTCCTGCAATGTTTTCTACTCTTTCATAGATAGAAATCATTACTTAGGTTACTTCAGACTTGTTGTCTGCAAATGCTTTCAGTATAGACAAGTCTAACATTTGTCATTTGGTAAAAAGTTTAACTCTTTACCAAACGACGAAATTTTGTCTGGTCGAAATTGAAAGCATTAGCAGACGACAAAATAAAAGTGACTGAAAAATTGAAAATTTGTTTGGGGAAGGGTAGAAAACATAGTGGGAAAAGGAGAAAATGCTGGTTACCAGCATTTTCTCCTATTCTCACAATGTTTTCAAAAGGCTTCTTTCTCAGTGTCTTTAAAAGTAGGGATTGTGTGGTAAAGAGTTTAAGGAAATTCAGGTGTTGTCTCTAGTTTTATGGCATTTACACTGATAAAAGATAGTTAAAAGGGCAATATCAGGTGTTTAGAAATGATACCTTGTCATACTTTCAATGACACAGTTTTTAACAATTCCTTGTTGCAGGTATGAAACACAGAAATTATCATATTTTACGTAATTGTTTATCTTTTGAACACTGCTGTCGTAAAAATCTGATTTGGCGTTTATATTTTTGTGTCACTTATGTTTAACTCTTTACTGATCATCAAAATTATGGACTGGTTAAAATTGAAAAAAAAATTGCAGACGACAAATAAAATGCTGCACAAATCATTTAATTTTGATATGAAAGGGTAGAAAACACTGCTTGCCTTTTCCCCCAGTTTTCAAAAATCCTTTTCCTTGGAATTGTGAATACGCTAGATTGTTCGTTGAAGGGTATTTGCATAGTTGTTTGGTCTTTACTCTCTGACAAAAACATTTTGTTCTTTTACCCTGAGGAAGAATAAAACATTAAGGGAAAAGGAGAAAAGCTGGTAACAAGCTTTCTCACCTTTTCTCCCATACAATGTTTTCTACCCTATCAAAGATATTATTTTGTCATCTGCATTATTGAAGTAAAACAAGTTTAAATTGTGTTCATGGAGAAGAATTTAACCCTTTGCTACATGAGTTTAAAGGACCTTCAGGAAGAGACTTTTGAAAACATTGTGGGAAAAGGAGAAAATGTTCCCTGTTCCGCACATTGTTTTCTACCCTTCAAAAGCCAAATTTCAGTTTTTGAGTCACATATAATTAATTTTGTTGTCTGCAAATGCATTGAATTTGGACCAGTCTACAGGTTTGTTGTAAGGTAAAGAGTTAATTGGGTTTTCTACAGTATTTCACTTTGTGTTATACCAGCTGATGCTCCAGTTCGTATGTCCATTTTGTTTCTGTTCCATTGTGTAACACTGCATGTCATTTCATTAGGAGGTCATTTATAATCTTGCCTAATATGTGAATACTGAACACTTTTTATTGATGTTTATGCTGAAAAGCAGCCAGTGATGTGAAGTACTGGAACCCATACATAGGTGTACTGGCTGCTGTTAAAAACTCTATTAAGCAATGATTGATTGTTAATGTTTTTATATGGTGTGCCAAGGTTGGGGGCACCAACTATCTACTCTGTCAAGGTGAGAGCACTAATAGTATGGCCATTTGGTTATTTTTTTCATATGAACTATAGCTGTTTTCTACTGATTAGACCTACATGTAAGAAAAGCTTTTATAAATTACTTGTAAGAATAATATTTATCCATTTCATCAGCATAGGCTGAAAAAGCGGCTTTTTGGGATCACATAGATCAAGATCAGACTGCACGGAATGTGCAGCCTGATGTTGGATGTACATGTATATACATATTATCATTTGTTTTGTCGAAAGGGAACTAGCATTTTTCAATTGTCTGGGAATAGGAGCATGTTGCTTGTTTCAAATAAAGTCTCCTTTTCCAAGACTGTTTTTGAAAGCTGTCATCTTCAAGAATAAAAAAAGAAAATATTTGTCCAGTATGGTTTCACTGGGATAATGACTATATATTACAGGTGCAAATAGAAGATGCAATATTCAGCAACCAATCAGAGCAGTTGAAGAAACTGAGTGAGGAAGTGGAAATACCCCTGGATGGACTGGACAAAACTGTTCAACCTATTATAGATTCATGTACAAAGGATGCCATAATTGTAAGTATTCAGATACGAGGGTCGGTAGTATGAAACTGAATGAGGAAGTATAAATATCCTGATACCAACTAGACCAAACTGTAGAGCCCGTCATAGATTTTTGTATGAAGGACACCTTCATTGCAAGTATTATGTGATAAGTGTGCGTGGTATGTAAGTGAATGAGGAAGTATAAATACATTCATACAGACTGGAAAAAACTGCACAACCTATCATAGATTCTTGTATAAAGGATGACATCATTGTAAGTATTCAGATACAAGGGTGGGTGGTATGAAAGTATGCAAGGAAGTATAACTACCTGCAGACAGACTGGAAAAAACTGAACAACCCACCATAGATTCATTAAACCTTTACCACACAATGCTGACTTTGAACAACCTTGAGAAAGGTTTTTGAAAACATTGTGGGAAAGAAGAAAATGGTGGTGACCAGCATTTTGTCCATTCCTCCACAATGTTTTCTACCCTTATAAAGACAATATCCTCAGTTTGAGCCATCTATAGTTTGTTGTAGGCAAAGGCTTTGGAGTAAGACAAATCCAAAATTTTGTAATTTGGTAAGGAGTTAAGTCATAATTCCTGAAAAAGCTAGGAAGCAGACAACTTTAAGTAAATCTTTGTTAAAATGGATAAACAACATGAATTTTACACCTTTACCAGGCGACAAAATTTTAGACTGGCCCGAATTGATAGTATTTGCAGATAACAAATTCAATGAGGCTGAATGTAGGAACCGACTAAGTAAGATTAGAAAACATTTTTGGACTAGGAGAAAATGCAGGTCATCCGCTTTTTTTTCCATTTCCCAAAATGTTTACAATGCTGTAAAAAGATGCAAATTCTGCTTTCAGAAAACGGGTTGGTTGTTTTGCAGTTGGTTACTCTTACAGTCTCTTTTTTTGCTCCACTGGCCAAAGGCCAGTGGGCTTATATCATAGCCCGGTGTCTATCATGCGTGCATGCGTCTGTGCATCCATCTGTACGTGCGTGCGATAACTTTTATTTCAAACATCTTCTGCTCAGAAACTACCCATCCAATTTTGATGAAACTTCACAGAAATGATCCTGCTATGGTCCTCTTCAGAATGTCTTGAAAGAATTTGATTCCTTAAAAAACTCTGCTTACCATGGCAACAAAACTGAAAAAAAAAAATAAAAGACTTTGAAAATCTTCTTGTCAGAAACCATAAGGCCTAGGGCTACCAAATTTGGCATGTAGCTTTATCTAGTAGACCTTTACCAAGTATCTTCAAATTATAGCCCTGGGGTCAAATTTGGCCCCGCCCCGGAGGTCACAAGTTTTACATGGGCTTATATAGTGAAAACTTTAGAAATCTTCCTGTACCTAGCGATAAGGCCTAAGGCTACCAAATTTTGCATGTAGCTTTATCAAGTGGGCTTCTACCAAGTTGCTTCAAATTATAGCCCTAGGGTCAATTTTGGGCCTGCCCCAGGGAACACATTGTTTTACATGGACTTATATAGTGAAAATATTGGAAATCTCCCTGTACTTAGCTATAAGGCCTAGTGCTACCAAATTTTGCATGTAGCTTTATCTAGTGGGCCTTCACCAAGATTGCTCAAATTATAGCCCTGGGGTCAAATTTGGCCCCACCCTGGGGGTCACAATGTTTTACATGGGCTTATATAGGGAAAACTTTAGAAAATCTTCGCATTCCAAACCATAAGGTCTAGGGCTACCAAATTTTGTATGTAGCTTTATCTAGTGGGCTTCTACCAAGAGTGCCCAAATTATTGCCCTAGGGTCAAGTTTTGCCCCACCCCAGGGGTCACAAGTTTTACATAGGCTTAGATAGTGTAAACTTTAGAAATCTTCTTCTTACTAAACATAAGACTTAGGGCTACCAAATTTACCCCTATCTCAGGGGTCTCATGTGTTACAGGGCCCTTTATTGAGGAAACTTTGAAAATCTTCTTGTTTATAGCCACACATTCTAGAACTGTTTTATTAGATATGGGGGCTTTATCATGTGGACCTCTACCAGGATTCAAGTAATTATAGCTCTGTGGTTAAAAATGGCTTTGCCCTGGGGTCATAACTTTCTTGTATGATTTTATAGAGAAAATTTTGTATGTCTTCTAGTTTGAAACCAGTTGGCCAGGTATTGTAATTTTGGCTTGTAAGGTTTTTACGTATTAGCCAGTGGAGCGATACAGGGCCATTATGGCCCTCTTGTTTATGAGATCAAATGCTAGTGTAATGTTATCATATTTATTGGAATATGATCCAGTACAATTGGTGTTTCTTATTGATCACATGACATTCCCACAAACCTATGCAAAATGCTGGCAATAACTCTAAAAATACCTCACGAGTAGCATTGCCCATTATCCCTTTACCAAATAATCAAGAGTTTCAACAACCTTGAGGAAAAGGGCTTCTTAAAACATAGTGGATGGTGGGAAAAGGAGAAGATAATTTCTGTCATTTGAGCTACTTTTTAAGTTGTAGTCTGCAAATGCTTTCAATTTGGGCTGTGCAGAAATTTTGTCTTTTAGCAAAGAGTTCACTGAAAATATTTTTCTCTTCCATTCATCTTTGTTCTTCACTGATTGTTTTTAATTGGATGACAAATCTTTTTTGAAGTTTGGAAAGATTATGAAAATCTGACTAGATCTAGCTCAATTTAAGACTTGTTTTTTTGTAAAGGGTTAGTATTTAGCACATGTATTCATCATCATATGAAATTATTGTAGTAGATGGAGGAATTGCTTGTTATAAGCAATTTTTGTTTTAACTACAATGATTTCACAAGCAGTCTGCTTCAAGATCCAAGAAGTCATCTGTACAAGATAAAGAAGCAGTGGATCTGTAACCCTTTACCACACAATGACAACTTTTAATGCCCTTGAAAGAGAAGGCTTTTGAAAACATTGTGGGAAAAGGAGAGAATGCTGGTTACCAGCATTTTCTGCTTTTCCCACAATGTTTTCTACCCTATCAAAGAAAAATCATTTCATAAGAGCCACATTGAAACTGTCATCTGCAATTGCTTTCAATTTGGACAGGTCTAACATTTCGTCGTGCAGTAATGGGTTAACTACAATGATTTCACAAGCAGTCTGCTTCAAGATCCAAGAAGTCATCTGTACAAGATAAAGAAGCAGTGGATCTGTAACCCTTTACGACACAATCCCAACTTTTAATGACTCTGAAGGAGAGGGCTTTTGAAAACATTGTGGGAAAAGGAGAAAATGCTGGTGCATTTTCTCCTTTTCCCACAATATTTTCTTCCCTATCAGGCACAAAAATCATAATTTGAACTACATTTATTTTATCGTCTGCAAGTGCTTTCAGTTTGGTCAAGTCGTAAAATTGGTCGAGTGGTAAAGAGTTAAGTGTATTTCCTGTCTATTGTGACAAATTAGCCTGTTTTTATGCCAAGCCTGATATTGCAGTCGGTAGCGTATAGAACTTGAAACCATGGAATTGCTAGTTCGAATGGCCAGCTAGGCCAATGTCTTTCCGAGGACTGATGATAGTCTTTACCACAGGGTTCATTGTTTCGATGATTGTTATGGGGGAAAGCAGGCAGTGGCTTTGGAAGAAAACTGTACAAAGTACTCATAAAAGAAACTCCAAGAAAGCATTTCAGTGCACTGAAATAATGCTGAAAATGGTGTTATGCAACATACAATCAAACCTTTTTTTTTTTTCAGAGTGGGAAGACCTGGATATTTCAACATTGCACAAATGACAGGCAGGCCCATTTGATTGGACAGTACTTACTGAAAAGGTAATTTTTGCAATTACTGCAGTTATTATTTGCTAAGGTATTGGTCAAAATAGTTTGCATTCTGCTCTCAAGAATCCTTTCCCTCCTTTATCTCATTACCAAACAACCGTGAGTATTAATGACTTTGAGAAAGAAGGCTTTTGCAAACATTGTGGGAATAGGAGAAAATGCTGGTAACTAGCATTTTCTTATTTTAACCACAATCTTTTTAGCTCCACTGGCCGAAGGCCAGCGGGCTTATGTCATGGCCTGTTGTCCGTCGTGCGTCCATCCGTCCGTCCGTCTGTCTGTCCGTGCGTCCGTCCGTGCGTTAACTTTTTTTTAAAACGTCTTCTTCTCTGAAACTACCCATCCAATTTTGATGAAACTTCACAGAAATGATCCTGCCATGGTCCTCTTCAGAATTTCTTGAAAGAATTTAATTCCTTCAAAAACTCTGGTTGCCATGGCAACAAAACTGAAAAATTTTGAAAATCTTTGAAAATCTTCTTGTCTGAAACCGTAAGGCCAAGGGCTACCAAATTTGGCATGTAGCTTTATCTAGTGGACCTCTACCAAGTTTCTTCAATTTATAGCCCTGGGGTCAAAATTGGCCCCGCCCCGGGGGTTACAAGTTATACATGGGCTTATTTAGGGAGAACTTTAAAATTCCTCTTCTACCTAGCCATAGGGCCTAGAGCTACCAAATTTGGCATGTAGCTTTATCTAGTGGGCCTCTGCCATGATTGTTCAAATTATAGCCCTGGGGTCAAATTAGGCCCTGCCCGGGGGTAACAAGTTTTACATGGGCTTATATAACAAGTTTTACATGGGCTTATATAGGGAGAACTTTAAAATTCTTCTTTGACCTAGCCATGGGGCCTAGGGCGACCAAATTTGGCATGTAGCTTTATCTAGTGGACCTGTACCAAGGGTGTCCAAATTATAGCCGAGGGTCAAATTTGACTTCGCTCCGGGGGGTAACATGTTTTACATGGGCGGGCTTATATAGGAAAATCTTTCGCATCTAGCTATAAGGGCTAGGGCTATCAAATTTTGCATTTAGCTTTATCTAGGGGGTCTCTATCAAGGGTGCCCAAATTGAGAAAAATTTGAAAATCTTCTTGTTTATAACATTCAAGAACTGAATTATTTGGTATGGAGCTTTATATTGTGGACCTCCACCAGGATTCAAATAATTATAGCTTTGCGATCAAAATTGGCTTTGCCCATGGATCACAACTTTCTCGTAGGATTAGATAGAAAAATGTTAGCATGTCCTCGTGTTTGAAATCAATTTGCTGAATATTGTAATGTTTGGCTTGTAGTGTTTTTACTTAATAGCCAGTGGAGCGATACAGGGCCATCATGGCCCTCTTGTTTTGGGAGTGCTCTTACCTGAGACAACTCAGAGCCCTGGCCTAGTACGTAAATGCACATGAATATGGGTTGTCATAGTGATATGACTGAAATACTGTTTTAACCCTTTACCACACAACCCTGACTTTTAATGACTTTGAGGAAGAGGGCTCTTTCAAAATATTTTGGGAAAAGGAGAATCCTGGTAACCAGTATTTTCGCTTTTTCCCACACTGTTTACCAATCTTTTATACACAAATTGCATCATTTGAGCCACACTAAATTTGTTGTCTGCAAATTCTGTCATTTTGGACCAGTCAAAAATTTTGTTGTTTTGTATAGAGTTAGATGGCACAATACAACATCCTGTATCTTTACTTTGTGTTTTCTGAGAGCCCAAAAGTTATGTAAAATAAGCTTATTGATTTTCATACTTTCTCTTGTCATCTCATTTTAGAATTCTATCCAAAGATGCGAGCTTCGAGTTACGCCTACACTTGATTTATCTGGTGAATGACCTTCTACATCACTGGTAAACAGAGAAGTTTCTGTAATCTATGTCAATCTCTTTCCCTTTCATGTGTCACTTACTCTTTACCACACAGTCCCTAGTTTAACCCTTTACCGCACAATGCCGGATTTTAATGCCCCTGGGAAAGAATGCTTTTAAAAACATTGTGGGAAAAGGATAAAATGCTGGTAACCAGCATTTTCTCCTTTTCCCACAATGTTTTCTACCCTGTCAAAGAATTATTACACCATTTGAGCCACCTTGAATTTGTCGTCTGCAAATGCTTTCAATTTGAACAAGGCTAAAATTTTGTTGCCTGGTAAAGGGTGAAGCCATAGAGCGCCAAAATTTAAAAAAAAATCCATTTAGGAGGAAACACGCAAATGATTTCCATTTTAAGACTGCTAATTGCCACAATATCACAGCATAGCGGACAGTGTAGATCCAAGATAAGGCTGGACATTATGTTAAGACTGATCTTGATCTACACTGACAGCAAAAGCAACTATAGTTAGGAAAGGTTTTTTGGGGCTTTACCAGGTGACAGAATTTAATAATTGTTGAAATAGAAATTATTTGCAGATGTCAGACAAAGTCAGTGTTATTCTTATGATGTGATATGTCTTTGGTTTGAAAGGGCAGAAAACATTGTGGGAAATAGAGAAAATAATGGTAACCAGAATTTTCTCCTTTTCCCACAATGTTTTCAAAAGCTGTCTTTCTCAGGGTTGTCAACAGTTGGAATGATGTGGTGTTGTAAAGGTGTCAGGGTTGATGGCCCAACCACATGTTTTCTGGCATGCTTTGGATGATTTTATGCAAGGTTACTAAACTTTATGCTATAGGTGACATTAGGTGCTGCTGTAGCAGTGAACATGCAAGATCAGTCTGCACAAAAGCTACAGTCTGATCTTGGATCTACTCTGTGATAGTTTGTGAGATATTCTTGCCAACTTAGCCATGAAAAGTAAGATTTGTATTGAATTTTCAAATGTTTTTTGTGGGAGTGTCATTGGCAAGACACTTAAGAGCTCCAACCTAGTATTGGTGAAACCCAGGACAGATTTGAATGAGTGAATTGTCACTGTGATATGACTGAAATCATGTTGAAAGCAGCTTAAACACCATTCAGGTACTGTCTTCTGCAGGGCTGTACATTGTCATGTTTAAAAACTTAACTTTGTTATTCGGTAAAGTTAGACTATTATAATAATGTCATCATGGTGTAACTGTACCGAACAACAAAATCTCAAAACACTAGATTGCTTGATCAAGGGTTGATGGCCCAGTCACATGTTTTCTGGCACGTTTAGGCTGAATGATTTTATGCAAGGTTACTAAACTCTATGCTGTAGGTAATGATACATTGTTACTGTAGGCTATAAACATCCAAGATTACAATGCATAAACATAAGTTTTGTAGGCCATAAACACTGAAGATCAGTTTGCACCAAAGCTGTAGTCTGATTTTGGATCTTCACTGAGATAGTTTAAGGGGATGTGCTGACCAACACAGCCTTTAATCTTTTACTAGATGACACAATTTTAGACTTCTTCAAGTTGAAGCAATTTTACGTACAACAAAATAATTGATGAGATTTGTCTTTGAAGGGATAGAAAATACTGTGCAAAAAGGGAGAATAAACAGAGAGCAGCAGTTCCTTCTTCTCTAAAGGCTTTTATCAAAAAGCTTTTTATGTAGGGTTGTTGAAACACAAAAATGTTTGGTAAAGGGTTAAAATGCAATATTGTTGCTTGTTTTTCTCACTTGTTTTCAAAAAGCTGTCTTCTGCAGTGTTTTATGACGTCATATTATATGATACTGTATTAAATGTGAAACTCAAAAAGAAAAATTGTGTTCCTCCAGCCTGTATCAAATAATCCTGTATTGTAGCAATCAAAAGACGGAAAGCTTTATGAAACATTGTTTGCAAGGGAAAAGATACTGATAGCCAGTATATTTGTCCTTTTCCAACAATGTTTTCAACCCTGTTGAAAACAGATTATATATTCTAAGCTTCATTTATTTTGTCATCTACAAATCTCTTTAGCTTGGACAAGTTTATCCCAACAAAAAATTATACCTGTTCAAATTGAAAACATTTGCAGACAACAATTTAAATGTGGCTCAAATGATATGATTTTTGTTTGAGAGGGTTGAAAACATTGTGGTAAAAGGAGAAAATGCTGGTTACCAGCATTTTCTCCTTTTCCCACAATGTTTGTGAAAGCTTTCTTTTTCAGGTTTATTAAAACTCGGGATGGTAAAGGATTAAATGATCTGATAGGGAATTACCCATTTGCCAGACAACAATAATTTAGACCCAATTGAAAGCTTTTGCAGATGACAGTGTCAATGTTGCTCAAATGATGGAAATTGTCTTTGGCTACCAGCATTTTTTCTTTTGCCCCCAATGTTTTCAAAAGGCTTCTTTCTCAGGGTTGTTAAAACTCAGGATTATATGGTAAACAGTTAAAGAGACATGTGAATTGTGCTTGCTGAATACAGGCGCTTGCTTTGTGCAGGAGTATCTCAAAATATTTGCTTTCTCTGCCAAATCATTGAGTTGTTGCTTAACCCTTTACCGTACAATAAATTTTTTACTGATCCAAATTGGAAGCATTTGCAGACAAATTAAATGTGGCTTAAATTACTGACTTTGTTTCTAAAAGATTAGAAAACATTGTGGGAAAAGGAGAAAAGCATTTTCCCCTTTTCCACAATGTTTCAAAAGTCAATTTCCCAGGGTTGTTAAAACTCAGCATTGTATGGTAATGGGTTAAATCAGGTTGCCTGCTGATAGAGGTGGCCACTAGGACAGATTTTGCTAGATATATCTTCTTTAACTCTTTACCACACAATCCCAACTTTTAACGACCCTGAGAAAGAAGCCTTCTGAAAACATCGTTGGAAAAGGAGAAAATGCTGGTAACCAGCATTTTCTCCTTTTCCCACATTGTTTTATACTCTATCAAGGGCAATTTGTTTTAATTTAGGCCACCTTTAATTTGTCGTCTGCAAATGCTTTCAATTTGGGCAGCTCTAAGATTTTGTCGTTTGTCAAATGGTAATGTGTTAGAGTTGTCCTATTTCAAAGCATTTTCAGACAACAAATTATGTATGGTTCGAATGATATGGCAATTGATGATATGGGATATGGCTTTAATTGGATAGCAAAACATTTTTGAAAAAGGAGAAAATACTGGTTACTAACATTTTCTCCTTTTCCCTACAATGATTTCGTAAAGCTTCTTCCACAGACTTGTTGAAACTTGGGATTGTTTGGTAAGAATTAAACTTGTACTGTGTAGATGTACTTATTTTTTGGAAGATTTAGAATCATCCGGTACTGTAAAGTGTGAAATAAATCAACATATTAAAGGCCACAGTGCAGATAGAAGTGTAAATTGTGTTTTATGCCGTAATAAATATAACAGTGTCTTTACATGTTATCAATCATACGGTGATGTATTAGCCAAGATTTCAGTTGGTTACACCCATCTGGTGTATTTTCTGATGCTTCCTCCTTTTTTCTCTTCCCAGTATTGCTTATTTTTAGCTTGGCTGTTTTCAAAGAAAACATCAAAATACTCTTTACTGCTCCATCATGCTCTGTATTGCCCTAATTATGGTCCAAAAACTTGGACATTTTCTTACATCTGAGTTATAAATGAAGATAATTGCTGACTTGAAACGTTGGCTAGATGTTTGCTATCAGAAAGGGAACCCATACCTGAAAGGAAGATAACTTTCAAAGTATTTTTGACACAACTATGCCCCTTTTTCAACACAGAATTTTTACAGTAAAAGCACCTGCAGCGAAGCATTGAACCAGAAATGCAATGCTCTTGTTATTTCTCTGAAGGGATCCTGTTGTTTAACTCTTTACCACACAAATCACAGTTTTAATGACTTTAAGACTGAAGGCTTTTGAAAACGTCGTGGGAAAAGGAGAGAATGCTGGTAACTAGCATTTTCTGCTTTCCCCACTATGTTTTCTACCCTTTCAAAGACAAATCTCATCATTTGACTCACATTTACTTCGTCCTCTGCAAATGCTTTCAATATGTACAAGTCTAAAATTTTGTCATTGAGTAAACTTTTACCACACAATGTAATTTTAGAATAGTCCAAGTTGAAAGCATTTGCAGATGATAAATCTGATGTGTCTTATATGCTCCCCGTGGGGTCCCGGTTTTTTTTTTAATTTATAGAATAGGACCTCGGCCTTTCTCTATGGCATGTCGTAGAAGGCGACTAAAATTAGAGACAAACGGCTGCTTTCCTCGTAATTCGTAGGATTGCAGCAGGCTGGGTAGTTCCTATTCCAAATCCTGTATTTTTTTCTCAATGTAAATAGGGTTTGGAATGGGAATCAGTTGGCCTGTGGGACCCCGTGTGGTTTAATCGGGGGTATAAGAATAAACCACTGCAGTCCTGCGATCGTCACATCTGCCATTTCATCTGGCGGAACAAAAGTGACAGCATGCATGTCGTAAAAGGCGACAAAAGGGGCATCATTTTGTGTTTCGTCCATTCCTCATTTATCATGTTTGTCTTATGTTGTTGCACATGTATGTTATTTTCACCTCGCATTATTGTTTACTAAGTAAGTGCGCCCAATATGACCTAAGTTGTCGACGGGCCTTAAAACGCTATTCATCATTCATCATGTCTTATATGCATAGATTTGTCCTAGGGTAGTGTAGAAAACATTGTAAGAAATAAAGAAAATGCTGGTTTTTACTACCCGAATGAAAAAGGCTTTTGAAAATAGTGTCAGAAGAAATGCCTGTCAGGTCTTTAATTTTGTTGTTTGGTAAAGAGATAAGTGATTAACCCTTTACTAGACAACAAAACAAATTTAATGTGGCTCAGATGATGATATTTGTCTTTGAAAGAGTTGAAAATATTTCGGGATAAGGAAAAATGCTGGTTATCAGCATTTTTCCTTTTCCTACAATACATGTATTTTCAAAAGACTTCTTCTTCAGGGTTGCTAATCCTTTTTAACGCCATAGGCAAAAACAGAGACTTTTGGGACAGTATTGATCAGGATCAGACTGAATAAAACATGCCATCAGATCCTGGATGTATACTGTTTGCTGTTTTGTTGTCAAGCATATACTAGAAGGACAAAAATGTTTCACTCAGTTGACTGTATTTTCAGCCGTCCAAATAGGTCAAGTTCACATAAACCATGCTCTGTGAAAAGGGGGTTTAATGCATCTGCCAAAAAAAAAAAAAAAAAAAAGAGGACCTGTCCATGGGCATCACAGAAGTGGATTAAAGCCTGTTTTGCCAGTGTGTCGCACAAATACTTGGTGTTGAAAGATTTAAAACTGGGAACAATGTTGTAAAGGGCTAATACTTCTATGCGTAAGAAAAGATGCTGACATTAAAGAAGTTGTTGCAATTTCAAAGCTGTTTCAATGTTTACCCCATTTTGAAAAGCAAATCCCATTGTTTGAACCATATTGTATTTTGTTGACTGCAAATGCTTTCAATTTGGAGCAGTCTAAAATTTTGTCGTCTGGTAAAGAGTTGTATGTAAATTCTGCACTTACTTTGAACCATAGTTTTCTTTGATGTACAGAAATGTTCAAAAGAGGAAAACATTAAACAGCTTGTACAGAGATTTATGACTAAATGAATGCATAAAATGTTTCAAGGAAACATTTTGCTGTTTGTCTGGTGCTTGTCTTGTATTGTCAACTACTGGACTGTTTTCCCGTATAGCACTGAATAAACCTAACATACACTTTCAGTTTAGGAATAAGGCCTAAATATGTGCAATTTCAAGATTGCTTTTGTTTGAAATGTCTGAGCAAAGCAGTCACTGTAGATCAAATATCACACTGCATGTTCTCTGCATTCTGATCTTGATCTACACTGTCTGCAATAGCAACTTAAGTCTGTTACAGTGCTTTAACCCTTTACCACATGACAGAATTTTGGACATGTCATAATTATAAGTATTTACAGATGATGAATGTGGTTCAGATACGAAATTTTGAAATGTTGAGAAAGAGTATAAAACATTGTGGGAAATGGAGAAAATGCTGTTTACCAGCATTTTCTCCTTTTCCCACAATGTTTTCAAAAAGCCCTCTTCCTCAAGGTTGTTAAAACTTGGGACTTTGTGGTAAAGGGTTAAGGGTCAAAATTTTTGAGACCACAATTTTCACGAAATTACCAAAATTTGTTAGCCTGTCTGTTTTGCTGTTGGATTTGTGAATGCTTTGATGTGTTTGGAAATAAATTAATTAACATACAAACTTTAACAATGTAAAGGAATAACTGGGCAACAAGGAAAGTAAATCACGACATCTGACTCGTCCAGTATCTGGGAAAAGCCTATGGCAGGCAGACAAGGGTTGTAGTTGATCTAAAACAGTGATGAACAGCTTTACATGCCTTTGCAGAAGGGTTGAGATCAAGATACACTGCACAAGATCAAGATCACACTGCATAAAATGTACAGTATGATCTTGTATCTGTGCTGTTCTAACCCTTTACCAAAAAACTTAAAATTTAGACTTGCCCAGATTGAAAGCATTTGCATATGACAGAATAAATGTGACTTATGAATTAAAATCTATCCTTGGAAAGATAAAAAACATTGTGGGAAAAGGAGAAGATGCTGGTTACCAGCCCTTTACTAACTTTTTACCACATGACAAAAATGTATACTTGTCCAAATTGGAAGCAATTGCAGACAACATCTTAAATATGGCTCAGATGATTGAGCTTGTCTTTGATTGGGTAGAAAATGTGGGAAATGGAGAAAATGCTGTTTACCAGCGTTTTCTCCTTTTCCCACAATGTTTTCAAAAGTCTTCTTTATCAGGGTTGTTCAAATTTGGAATTATTTGGTAAAGGGTTAAAAAGACTTTGAATTGGTAATTTTATGGGTTGTTTTTTCCATCAAAAATGATTACTCATGTATATAGGGCTTTGAGAGTTTAGATTTGCTTTGCGAAATGTTGGGTAGATCTTCTTTCTAGACAGTGTATATCAAGTTCAGATTGAACAGGGAGTAAGATCTGATCTTGATATAACTATTATAACACAGCCATAGTTTATACTTTTTAACTCTTTACCAAAGCACAAAGTTTAGGACTTTAGCATTTGCGGACAACAAAATAAATGTAGTGCAAATGATGAAATCTGTCTTTGATAGGGTAGAAAACATTGTGGGAAAAGGAGAAAATGCTGGTTACCAGCATTTTCTCCTTTTCCCACTATGTTTTCAAAAGCATTCTTTTTCAGCATTGTTAAAAGTCGGGATTGTGTGATAAAGAGTTAACATGCAATGCTGAATTTGAGCCTGGGTTTTTTTTTTTTTTAAGGGGGGGGCTGTTTCATAAAATCTTAATTTGGTTACGTAGCAGTTACAGGAAACCAGTTTGTGCAGAATTTGTTTAAAAAAAAAAAAACTTGAGATGTGACAAGTGAATTAATGCAAGTTACCTGTCCAAGGATGTCAAAATAATTCATTTTTCTGTTTCAGCCAGCGGAAGAATGTTGACAACTTGAAAGCCTGTCTGGCACAGATAGTTGTTCCAGTATTCTGCACTGCCCTAGTAGGAGCTGGTGAAGAGAAAAAAGTCAAGTTAAACAAGGTATAACTCTTTACCAAACAATTAAATTTTAGACTCCACAAAATTGCAGATGACAAATGTAGTTGGAAGGAAGGTTTCTGTGTGAGAACTGGTAGAAGACATTTTTGGAGATGGAGCAAATGCTGATTACCAGCTTTCCCTCCCTTTCCCACAATGTTTTGACCAGCCTTCGTTTTTACAGTCGTTAAAACACAGGATCATTTTGAAAAGGGATAAAAAATTTGATCTATTGTCTTGTCTTAGACATGAGAAATGGTGTCAGCTTATACACTGAGGAACAAGATTTCTGTCTGAATAATTGTTAAAAATGTTAATGAATTAAATTTGCATCTTATTTGCATAAGTTTTACAGAGAAATTTCTGAGTTGAGTTGAAATCTCTGTAATTTAATTGGCATTCTGAAATTATTAGTAAAAGCAATTGAGTTTAAAACTGTGTCTATCTAGAGAACTGGTGAATGCTGGTCTTCTGCCAAAACAAAAATCACTATACAGGGACAAAATTAGGCATAAAAACTATTTTATAAATTATGTATTCCTTTCCGATCTTCATATACATTTAAACCTGTGTTAGTGGTCACCTCTGTTGATCAGCTAACCTTTATCAAGTAGCCAGAGGAAAGTTACCCTGGAATTTATTGTCTTATATATTTAAATAGTATTTAGCAGCCATCTTTCTTCAGTATTATTTCATTGAGTAGCTGCTTAACCCTTTGCCACACAATGACGACTTTTAACACCCCTGATAGTAAAGGCTTTTGAAAACATTGTAGGAAAAGGAGGAAATGCTGGTAACCAGCATTTTCTCCTTTTCCAACAATGTTTTCTACCCTATCAAAGAAAAATCATTTCATATGATCCACATTGAAACTGTCGTCTGCAAATGCTTTCAATTCGGACAGGTCTAAAATTTGTCGTGTGGTAAAGGGTTAACCCTTTACCACACGGCAAAATTTAAGACCTATCCAAATTGAAAGCATTTGCAGACGACAATTTCATAGTGGCTCAAATGAAGCAACTTTTCTTTGATAGGATAGAAAACTTTGTGGGAAAAGGAGAAAATGCTGGTTACCAGCATTTTCTCCTTTTCCCACAATGTTTTCAAAAGGCCTCTTCTACAGGGTCGTTAAAAGGCTTCATTGTGTGGTAAAGGGTTAAGACATGTTGGACTGTCTTTACCAAAAAATCCTGTATTTAACAACCCTGAGGAGGAAGGTTTTTGCAAACATTGTGGGTAAAGGAGAAAATGATCAGCAGTGAGAGAGAAATGAATATCACCAATCCTAAGAAAGAAATTGGCCAAGCAAGGGATATGAAGCACCAGTGTCCTGTACTATCAAAGGCTAGAAAACATTGTGGGAAAAGGAGAAAATGCTGGTTACCAGCATTTTCTCCTTTTCCCACAATATTTTCAACAGGCTTCTTCCTTAGGGTCGTTAAAAGTCGGGATTGTGTGGTAAAGGGTTAAGAAACATTGGCAATTTTGGAAATTGTTGTGTCCCTTTACTCAAATGTCCTGTATTTCAACAGCTCTAAGGAATACAGTCTTTGAAGGAATACAGTCTTTGAAAACATTGTTAGAAAAAGAAGAAATGCTGGTAACAGGCATTTTTCCCATAATGGTTACTACACTCTTCAAGACAGATCCCATTATTTGAGTCAAGCTTCACCTGTCTAAATTGAAAGCTTACGTAGATGATGGATTAAGTGCCTCTCAGATAATAGTATTTATCTTTGAAAGAATAGAAAACATTTTGTTGGAAAAGGAGAAAATGATGGTTACCAGCATTTTCTCCTTTTCCAACAATGGTTTCCAAAGGCTTTCTTCCCAAGAGTGGTCAAAACTTGGGTATATAAGTTGAAACAAAGGATTTTATGGTAAGGGTTAATGTTACATTGATATGTTTGAATACTTTCAGCTACTAACCCTCTGGGAGCAGAATAAATACTTCGACCAAGACACTATACAGGTAAGTGGTACAAAATTAATCTGTAAGGTGCTACACGTGACTCGGTGTCCTTTGTGGATATTGTAGATTGATTGAATTTGTGCTTATTTATAGTCCCCACCGGTTGCTCATATGGCAGACACCGCCAGAACGGTGCTGATTATGCTACCTGGGAAAATGCAAGATACAGGACGAAACCCATCCTAAGTTACACCTAATTCTTTAACATGCTCATTATGTCTCCCCCCGTCAGGGTCGGGAGACATATTGTTTTTCCCCGTGCGTCCGTCTGTCTGTCTGTCCGTCCGTCTGTGTGTGTGTGTCTGTCCGTCACAAATCGTGTCGGCTCTATAACTCAAAAACCTTTTAAGATATTTTGATAAAACTTAACACATATGTAAAGCACCATGAGACGAAGTATCATGCACAAGAACCGTAACTCTGACTTGTATATTTTTCGAGTTATTTCCCTTTGATTATTTTCCTTCACAAATCGTGTCCGCTCTATAACTCGAAAGCCTTTTCAGATATTTTGATAAAACTTCATACATTTGTAAAGCACCATGAGACGAAGTGTCATGCACAAGAACCGTAACTCTGACTTGTATATCTTTCGAGTTATTTCCCTTTAATTATTTTCCTTCACAAATCGTGTCTGCTCTATAACTCGAAAACCTTTTCAGATATTTTGATAAAACTTCACACATATGTAAAGCACCATGGGACAAAGTGTCATGCACAACAACCATAACTCTGGCTTGTATATCTTTCTAGTTATTTCCCTTTCATTATTTTCCTTCACAAATCGTGTCCGCTCTATAACTCAAAATCTTTTCAGATATTTTGATAAAACTTTACACATTTGTAAAGCACCATGAGACGAAGTGTCATGCACAAGAACCATAACTCTGGCTTGTATATTGTTCGAGTTATTTCCCTTTGATTATTTTCCTTACTCATTTTATGTACAATTTCGTGTCCGCTCTATAACTCAAAAACCGTTGGAGAAAAATGACCATTATTTCATTTAGAAATTGCCTTGGTGACATATCAATCCTTCTGACACCAAAAAGGGGGGGAGACATCTGTTTTTTTTTGTAGAAAAACAAGTTCTAGTTGTATAGCTACCTTACATGGGACTTTGGTTTAATGTCTCATCGGAAAGACTATTTGTAATTTTAGATGACCAGCCATAGGGCTCGAACCCTTACCCTCAGTTGGATGGAGACTTGACATTTACAAGTCCTACACTCTATCACTTGGGCTGTGCGGGCTGGTCTAAACATTGTAGGTCAAGGCTCGGTGCTTATGAAACCTTTTTTGTGCTCAGCTTAGTTGAGCATGAAATTTTAAAGTTGTACAGATTTGATTTGATACAAGTTATTACAAGGAATTTCTACTTTTGCCACAATATTTTCTAGACAGATCTTACAGAAAAAATTAGAAGTTATGTAAAAAGAATTTGATACAACTTTGGTGTAAATTCTTTACTTTCAGAATGATTTCCCCCTTTTTCTCTCCAGGTTGATGTCTAGTTTTAAAGTTGTCTCACTTTCTGAAGCTTTAACCCTTTACCCCACATTGCCGCCTTTTCACGACCCTGGGAGAGAAGCCTTTTGAAAACATTGTGGGAAAAGGAGAAAATGCTGGTGACCAGCATTTTCTCCATTACCCACAATGTTTTCCACCGTATCAGAGAAAAATTGCACCATTTGAATCACATTGAAATTGTCGTCTGCAAATGCTTTGAATTTGGACAAAGCTAAAATTTTGTTGTCTGATAAAGGCTTAATGAAATTTACAGTTGAGCATAAACTCAGCTGAGCATGGCCTAAGATCAGTCTGCACAGCACATGTCGTCTGATGTTAGTTTTACACTGTCTGATGCCATTGGGATTATCTGGCAAATCTTGCAGTACACAAGGATAAAAACATAGTTGTAAAGGACTGTTTATTGACATCAGTTCATGTTTATTACTTATGTAAAATTAATGTGGAAACATTAGAGTAATAGGAGGAAGTGAGAAAGCAGCAAGTGGGGTTGAAAGAATATAGTGCTTGTACTATTTCAGACAAATCACTAATACATGCACATTTACATTGATAACCTATTTTGACATTGTTGTATAACTGAAATATGAAGCTGTGCAAAATTGATACTGTTAAAAGGGTAGAAAAAAATTTTGTAAAGGAAGAAAATGCTGTTAACCAGCATTTTCTTTTTTTCCAACAAATTATTTCCAAGCTGTCATCCTCTGAGATGTTAAAACACATTATTCTTTAGTAAAACATGGTATTTTGTAAAGGATGAACCCTTTACCAAACAGTCCTCAGGGAGAAGGCTTTTGAAAACATTGAGGAAAAAGGACAATATGGTAACCAGCATTTTCTTTTTTTACCACAATCTTTTTTGCCTATTCAAAGGGAAATTCCACTTTTCTTAAGATCTGGAAGAGTCCAAAATTGTGCTGTTTGGTAAAGAGTTAAAATTGCAAATAAGAGTCTCCATGACAGAAAGCTATAATGATGTATATGACATTGATGGTCACTTGTTTCAGCCATAAAATGACCACAGGAAATTGCTGTGTTTGTAGATTTTCTGTGATTAGTTGTCTGACCTTTGTTTCAACTTTATTACATGTGCATTAGTCAATACCCTGTTATTCCATGACTACAACTTTTTTGTCTATGTAGAAAATAGCTTTTCAAAATATTCAGGAAAATGAATGCTCTCATTCACTCAGTAATTTCCTCCCATTTCTAGAAAAGCAACTCCTTTTCTTTCAAGTGTTTTTCCCTATTCTCAGGAGTCCTGGTTTTGGATTGATTAAAAAATTTGCTCATACCAGGGTAATGTCTGCATCAACGTTTTCCACTTTAGTCCTAGTAGAAGAGATAAATGACATATAAAAAATACTTGAAGCTACAGCCTTGCAAGATGACAAAATTTTAGGCTTGTAGAAATTGAAATCATTTGCAGATGATACTTTAAATATGGCTTAAATGATCGGATTTGTCTTTGAAAAGGTACAACTCATTGTGTGAAAGGTGAAAATGTGGAGTACCAGCATTTTTGCCTTTTCCCACAATGTTTTCTAAGGCCTTCCTCTTCAGGGTTGTTAAAACTGGGGATTGTTTGGTAAAAATGGTTAACTGTCAGAAGTTTTACTCTGGTTGATTATTACCTCCCAAGGATAGATATGACCTTGACAAAACAGCAACAACAACAACACAAATACTTGTCAGACATGGAGTCTGTCTTATACTAAGTAGTGCATCATAAATATAAAGACTCTTGTCACTCAGAATTAAGATGAGTGTTTGATGTGACAGAAGTTAAGGTCCCCTGTGACAGTGACATGTGAAAGCAACATGTGACTTCATTTTGGCAAGCTGCATGCAAGGCATGCTGGATAAATTGTCTCGTGACCTGAAGCCATCAGCAAGGCCATGTTTAGTAAAGTTAAAGCTTTCCCAAATGACAAATTTTAGACCCTTTGAAATTGAAGGCATCTGCAGACAACAATTTTTAAAGAATTGATATGAATGAGCTGAAGTTCTCTGATTGGATAGAAAACATTTTGGGAAACATGAGAAACTTGCTGTATAACAGCAATTTATCCTATTTACACAATTTTTTCAGAAGCCCATCTTCTTCAGGTTCATTAAAACACTTGTTGGCTACAGGGTTTGCTCTTTACCAAATGACATAATTTTTAGACTTGTATAAATTCAAAGCATTGCCAGACAACAAATTAAATGTGGCTCAAAGTATAGAATTTGTTTTAAACCCTTTACTACATAATCCCGGGGTTTGAAGACCCGGACAGAGAGGGCTTTTAAAGACATTTTGGAAAAAAGAAAAAATGCTGGTTACCAGTATTTTCTCCTTTTCCACAATATTTTCTACCCTTTCAGATACAAATAAATCATTTGAAACACTTTTTATTTGTCATCTGTAAGTGCTGTAAGTATGGACTATTCAAAGATTTTCTTGTTTGGTAAAGGGTTGCTTGTTTCCAGCATTTTTTCTTTTTCCCACAATGTTTTCCAAAATCTTCTCTATGATGGTTGTTAAAAGTTGGTATTGTGTTCTAAAGGGTTAAACCTTAGCTGAGGTATGTAAACATACGCAAATGGCAAAAAACTACGATACATGGTTCCCTCAGGATTCATTTAATTGATATTAGGATTGCTATATGAGGAAAAAAAATATTCATTCTGGTATGCAAGGGTATGCAAAACCTCTGCCTTTGCCAATGACGGTGAAAATGTGAAAGGTTTACCATCAAACCCTGTGTTTTGATGAACATTATGAACAGGGCTCTTGAAAATGTACATTTTTTTTTCTTTTCTCATGTTTTCTACCTTTCCAAAAAGACATTTAATTTTTTGAGTCACATTGATTTTTTTGTGTGCAAATGCTTTTAATTTGGACAGGTTGTATGGTAAAGGAGTTAGATAAAAGATTAATGCAGTTATGGTAGCATCAGCATTATGAAGTAGTCACAAGTTTATTTCTTGATGGAAAAAATCTCTTTGTTTTGTACCCAAACTTATTTTGCCATGTAATTGCAATGAGCCTTCTCACTTTCCTATTTGTATGAACTTTCATATGTGACAGAACCATCACATTTTAACTCTTGCAATGTCATAGGCCATTACAGGGGCTTTTGCAAAGGCACAGATCAAGATTAGACTGTACAGAACATGTAGTTTGATCTTGGTTCTTTACCGTCTGCTTCTATAGGCAAGATAAAAAAAACCCTGAGTTCAAAAGCTGGTATTTTCAGCAGAAGAATGAGGTTTAGAATTGTTAGATTTGTCTTTCATAGAGGAGAAAAATTGTGGGAAAGGAAGAAAATGCAGGTTACCAGCATTTTCTCCTGTGCAGAGAATGTTTTCATAAGGGAAGCTGCTGAGATTGGCTGAATAGCCTTTATGAAAACATCAATGTTACACAATATTTACCGATGAGTTAGTGAGTCTACCGCCTCTAAATCTCATATTAAAAGGTGGAAGCTGCCGATATTGGCCTAATAGTCTTTATGAAAATGTCGATGTTACACATTATTTACAGATGAGTTTGGGGTTGTAATCCTTAAAAAGGTGGTTTTAACACAGGATCTTTGGCTAACCCTTTACCACACTACATAATTTTAGATTGAATGTATGGTGTTTTACACCATTTTCAACATTATTTCAGTTATATCGCAGCGGCCAGTGCACCTATCCATGTGTTCCTGGAGTCTCTTTTACCAGTACTCCACACAATTTTCTTTCCAAGCCACTGGCTGCTTACCCACATAACCATCGTCGAAACAATGGTCAGCGATGGGAGAGGATTGAATCCTGTCGCAATGACTATCATCAATCCTCGGAAGGAAATTGGCCGAGCCAGGGATCGAACCCACGACCCCCTGTTCTCAAGTCCTGCACGCTACCGACTGAGCTACCGGGGCTTGGCGCATAATTTTAGAGTCATCCATAATTATTATTGAAAGCATTTTGCAGACAATATAATTATGTGAATCAAATATTCAAATTAGTTTGTGGAAAAGTAGAAAACATTGTGGGAAAAGGATAAAATGCTGGTGTCCAGCATTTTCTCCTTTTTCCAAAAAAGTTTTCGAAAGCCCTCTGTCTTGCTCATTAAAAAACAGGATTGTGTGGTAAAAGATTAAGGGTTTAACAAGGTGAAAAGCCAAGGTCAGTGTAAATTGATGGGTTGAACATCAATACAATGTCAGACAAGTTGTCCAAGCTGATCGTTGTTGTGGTCACATGTCACAATGTATGTTGAACCAGACCTAGGTTGTTCTATCATAAAATGGTTTTATTGGTGTTGTCCGTGGGGGAGGTTGCCTGGAGGGCATGCTGGACACAGAACAGCCCGAATTATGTTCTTTGTGTACATTTTTTATGCCCTATTTATGATGTATCAGACGTATTGTTTACATATTGTTTACGGAGAATAGTATTACTAAACCTTTTACCAAAAAATCTTTCACAGGAGTGTCCTTGGGCAAGACACTTCAGAGCCTAGCCTAGTACCGGTGAAACCCAGGAAAACATGAATATGTGAGCTGTTACTGTGATATGACTGAAATAATGTTGAAAGTGGTGTAAAACACCATTCAAACAAACAAAAACCAGAAAATCTCATGTTTTAACGACTCTGGGGAAGAAGACATTAAAAAACATTGTGGGTAAAGGAGAAAAATGCGGTTAACCAGGATTTTCTCTTATTCCCGCAATACTATCTACAAATAATTTGAGCCACATTAATTTTTTTGTCAGCAAAATGCCTCCAATTTGGACAATTCTAAAACTTTGTTTTCTGGTAAAGATCTAACTCTTTATCAAACAACAACATGCAGTGTACCCCCAATTCGGATGCTAGCTCAGATAACATTGGAACAAACCTTCAGATTAAAGGAACATTCAGTGCATTGTTAACATTCAAAATTTTTGGTCTTGTCAAAAGTGTCGGACTTGTCAAAAGAGAGCCTACCATTCCGTGTAGCCTCGTCAGTAACACAGGACCTCTAATGTCATCTCTACGTCACAGCCATAGGCTGTATTCGTAAGTATTGTGTGAGGTTGTCAGCTACATATTTCTGGAGCTGGCAGGCCTGTTGTAGTGCCTGCCTTCACTGTAGACGATGGAGGCATTATTTTTGGGGGCAGCTGAATGTGCTGGCTTATGATCTTCTGTATTGATACACCAAAATGAATAATAGTAATTTATGATTGGTCAAGAATATGGATATGTTTATTCTAAGGACCCTGAAGGCCTACTTGCAGGCAAATTTATGGCAACAATATAATTAGCATTGCTAGTGCTAGTCTATGCCCTGGGGCCCTTATTCACAGCTAAGCAAATGAATTATGATAGAGCAGAATCCTTCTCTTGTACTACTTGTTTTTTTTTTAAGGCCTTACCCTTCAACCCCGTATTGTCTACATATATTGCAGACATCATTTTTAAAAGCAACTTCTTCTTTTCCTGTACCCCCTACCCTGTTAATATATTTTTAGCTCACCTGAACATAAAATGCTCAAGGCGAGTTTTTGTAATTGTGCTGTGTCCATCGTCATGCATTGTGCAGTCGTCGACATTTACCTTGTGCACACTCTAGAGGGCACATTTTCAGGTTGTTACTCTTTAAACTTAATCAGAATCTTTGTCTAAATATGTAAGACAAGTTTGATAATGGGTCACATTGGGTTTAATAGTAGGTTACTGGGCCAAATCTTGAAAAAAAAAAACTTGTGCCTGTAGGGGCCACAATTTTCAGCCTGATGCTCATGAATTTTGGTCAGAATGTTTGTCTTGATGATATCTTGAACATGTTCAGAATTGGGTCATGTTTGGTAAATCTTCAGGTCACTTAAACTTTTGAGTTTTACATCATTAAAACCAAGATCTCCTCAGCTTTCTCACCGGTAGATACTTTTAATTCGGGTGAGCCATTTAGGGCCAATTGCCCTTTTATTTTAAGGTATTTCATGTTATTTATAACCCTTAAAGTATTGAATTTTGATATGGTGTAGTGGGCAGTGTAAGTCAAGATCAAAATGCACAAAACATGCACTTTGATCTTATATCTACACTATCAACTACTTTGCAGGAGAGTCTGACAAAAACAGTTGTGAAATGACAGTATAATGATGCATCTTTTTGTGATGACTGAGAATCTTATGGTTTTGTGATATGGCCTGGCTGGGGACAATATAGGATGGTCCTCGCTGATACTGCGGTACTTAATTTCGCCGAAAATTTACTACAAAAGAGAGAACTCACTTGTATTATTTTCCAATACTGTGATAAACTGTTAAATGTAAAGTTACAAATAATGTTGCTATCAAAGCTCTAGTCGTGTTTTTCCAGACAAAAATATCTAGGTCAAGCTACCATGTTGACTACAGGTGTTCCGAAGGGAGTCAGCTATGGTACCGTGTTAACTCTTGTAATTTGGAAAATCGTAAAAAATATAACTTTTACTTTTAGAAAATGATTTAAGTACCATAGATTAGGTTTCCGGCGAGGGCTATGACGTCACAGCAGACGACCTTCACTTGTCAAATATGAATTACCAGTTTTACAAAGAATAGGGGTAATTGTTTTCAAAACATGGAGGAAAACTGTGCTTTATTATCACAATTTGTGTATATTAAAAGTAACTTATCAGTAATGAAGACATATCTGATATTTTTAGCTCACCTGAGCACAACTTGCTCAAGGGGAGCTTTTAGGATCACGCTGTGTGCGTCGTCCGTCATGCGGCATCGACAATTCTTTAAACATCTTCTTCTCCTAAACCGCTCGGCCGATTTGGACCAAACTTGGCTGGAATGTTCCTTGGGAGGTCCTCTTTAAAACATGTTCACAGAATTTGATTCCATCAAAAACTCTGGTTGCAACAAAATGGGATTTTCCAAGAAATTCTTTTAAAATCTTCTCCTCTGAAACCGCTGGTCAGATTTTGGAAAAATTTTAAAGATATGTTCCTTGGGTGACCCTTTTCAAAACTTATTTGCGAAATTTTGATCCGTCGAAAAACATGGCCGTGGTGGAGGGGGGGAGGGTCTCTTTGCGTCCAGCGGTGTCAACAATTCTTTAAACATCTTCTCCTCCTAAACCACTGGGTCAATTTGGACCAAACTTGGCTGGAATGTTCCTTGGGAGGTCTTCTTTAAAAACTGTTCACAGAATTTGATTCCATCTAAAACTCTGGTTGCCATGGCAACCAAATGGAATTTTCCAAGAAATTCTTTAAAAATCTTCTCCTCTGAAACCGCTGGTCAGATTTTGAAATAATTTCACAGATATGTTCCTTGGGTGACCCTTTCAAAAATTTGTTCATGAAATTTTGATCCGTCGAAAAACATGGCCTGGGTGGGGGCGTCTTTGCACTGTATGGAGTTAAAGAAATTTTGAAATTCTTCTTCTCTTAAACCACTTGTCAGATTTTGAAATAATTTCACAGAAATGTTCCTTGGGTGCCCCTTTTGAACATATGTTCACGAAATTTTGATCTGTCAAGAAACATGGCTGTGGTGGGTAGGGGCTATTTGCACTATACGGACATGAAGAAATTCTTAAAAATTTTTCTTCTCTGAAACCACTAGTCAGATTTTGAAGTTATGTCACAGAAATGATCCTTATATTATACCCCTTAATTAGCTTTAGCTGTTTTCAAAGAAAACATTGAGGTATTGACATAGCCCTGTTGTCGTCATCTGCGTTGTTGTCGTTATGCAAAAACTTTGACATTTTGTTATATCTCAGCTTCCACTCAACACATGTACTTGAAACTCGGAATAATTGTTCACTAGTAAAAAAGCAACCTATACAACAAGGGCAGGTAACTCCAAAATTGTTTTGTCTGAATTATGTCCCTTTTGCTACTTGGAATTTTAACTTACTATCCAGCAACCAACAGCCAATCATTGGCACCCTCATGAGGTGCTCTTGTTCAACTTAATATTTTTAGCCACTATCGGGCACGTGCTCTTGTTCAAGAAATGGTCTTTGGGTGACCTATCCGAAAATTTATTTGCAGAATTCTGATTCGTCAAAAACATGGCTGTGGTGATGATTGTAGGGGTGGTGACAGATTTTGAAATGATTTTTACAGGTGACCTTTTCATAATTGCTTGGCAAAATAATGATTTTGTTTCCAAAATTTCAATACTTTAAAAAAAGTTGGTTAGGGTCCTCTCAAAAATTCAGGTGAGCGATCCAGGGCCATCTTGGCCCACTTGTTTAACCAATGCGATGCAAAAACATGTCTGCTTTCGATTTCATGGAGTAAACAGTGGATACGTATGCAAATTAGGTATTTTACGGATTACCGCGGTATCATCGATGATGTGGTACCAGCGAGGACGACTATAACCCATTATCAGATGACAAAATTTTAGACATGTCCATATTGAAATCACTTGCATAGAAAAGGTTTGATATGGCTTAACTCTTTACCACACAATCCCGACTTTTAACGACCCTGAGAAAGAAGCCTTTTGAAAACATTGTGGGAAAAGGAGAAAATGCTGGTAACCAGCATTTTCTCCTTTTCCCACAATGTTTTCTACCCTACCCAAACAAAATTTTAATTTTTCAGTCACATTTATTTTGTCGTCTGCAAATGTTTTCAATTTGGACCGGTCTAAAATTTTCTCGTGTGGTAAAGAGTTAAGTGAAGGGATTCATCTTTGAAATTAGGTGTGGCTTTGATAAAGATACTTTAGAGCCCTAGCCTAGTACTGGTGAAACTCGGGACATACATGAGAGAGTGGGCTGTCACCACAATATGACTGATCATGGGACATTCCCACAAACCTTTTTGTAATTCTGGCATAAAATCTTGAAATATTAGGAGCTGCGTTTCCCATGAAGGAAATGCCACTGAAGAAGACTTTTTCTTACATTTGTCTTTCTTCTTTACTGATGGTTTGCCAGCTATTGCTTTACTTTATTCAGTAATGAATTGGTTTTTTTTTTTAAGTTTGGTGAGAGTACGGAAATCTGAATAGCCCCCTTTTTAACCCTTTGCCACACAATCCAGACTTTTAACGACCTTGTGAAAGAAGCCTTTTGAAAACATTGTGGGAAAAGCAGAAAATGCTGGTTACCAGTATTTTCTCCTTTTCCCACAATGTTTTCTACCAATTTGAGAACGAATACTATTTTTTGAAAAATACTTGAACTATTGTCTGTAAATTCCTTCGATATAGATCAGTCTAAAATTTTGCCGTGTGGTAAAGGGTTAATGCCATTAGATTAATTAACATGAATCATTGACTTTCAGTCCTGTAAACCACATTGGCAGATCTGGTCAGAGGGGTTCCCCCTAGAATTTTCAATGTAACCACTGTCTGCCTGAAGTTTTGACCAAATATTATTCAAAGAACATTTCTTTGCACAGGTTTCCTAAAAAAAAGTTTGCTGGTATGCTGTTGTACCGGTATACACACTGACAGAAAATACAAACATTTTATGCAGTAGAAAATTTGATTCATGCCTGATACAGCACCTCAGATTGTCCTCAGAACACTCAGAAGTTGACGAGATTACACCCTTGTTTTCACATTAATTCTAGCGGTATGCTGGCTGGACGTCCCCTCTGCCCTTTACCCACAAGAACAGAGTACAAGCTATGCCACTGCCTGTGAAATGATAACAGTTTGATATTTCAAGCACATTTACATGCATTAAGTAACACATTTTTTTCTAAATTTATGACAGTCAAACACATAATTATATAACATGTCACTAAATTTTGCTGTTGTCAGCAAACTAAGCTAGTCGAATTATCATTTTAGGTTATGTAAGTTTTTCCTTCATATGCATTTACATGGGAATTTGACTCGAATTCTGCAGATTGCAATCTTAAGTTGCAACCATTCAGAGAATTTGAGGCAAAGCTTGTTCGACGGATTTCCTTTTATGGTTGTGATATCATTAGGCCCTTGAACTCTTTCCAAATTTTAGACTTGTCCAAACCCAAAGCATTTGCAGATGACTAATTAAATGTGGCTTAGTTAATAGAAGTTATCTTTGATAGGGTAGAAAGCATTGTGGGAAAAGGAGAAAATGCTAGTTACCAGCATTTCCCAAAATGTTTTCAAGTTTGTTAAAACTTGGGATTTTTTGGTGAAGAGTTAAGTCATTACCAGACAACAAAATTTTAGGTTTGTCCAGATCAAAAGCATTTGCAGACGATAAAATAAAAGTGACTCAAAATCTGAAATTTGTTTTGTGAAGGGTAGAAAACATTGTGGGTAAAGGAGAAAATGCTGGTTACCAGCATTTTCTCCTTTTCCCATAATGTTTTCTAAAGGCTTCTTTCTCAGGGTCGTCAAAAGTAGGGATTGTGTGGTAATGGGTTAACTCTTTACCAGGCAACAAATTCTTGGGCTTATCAGGGTTGAAAGCATTATAAATGTTTCTCAGATACTGGGATTTGTGTTTAAACAGGTAGAAAACTATGTTGGAAAAGGAAAATTCCGGGTTACCAGCATTTTCTGCTTTTTCCGACAATGGTTTCTAAAGTGTTATCTTTCAGGATCTTTCAGGATGGCTAAAATATTTGATTGTTTGGTAAAGGGTTAACGTTGAAAGCTTCTGCCTCTGCAGCCAGTCAAGATTAATATGATGCTGTACAAAAAGTGCAGTCTGATCTTTGATCTACACTGGCAGCTTTGCTAAGACATTTATAACAAGAGCAACCTCAAAACATAGTTTATTTGGTCATTTTTCTAGACAGTGAATGTCTTTTGGGATTATTCAAAGGGTTTAAGTTGCTCTTTGGACAGTGTAGATCAGGATTAGATTGTATAGATCTATATGTTAGTCTGACCTTGAATCTACATTGTTTTTATACTTTGTGAATTGTTCTAACCAATGTGACCAAATAGAAGTATCTTGTACTTATAGTTCACACTAAAGGTCAAACTTGAAAGGTGACAAAATTTATGCAAAAAAATCCTGATATTAGATGTTAACTCTTTCAGCAACTAATATATGAGCCATCATGCTCTGTGAAAAGGGGGCTTAATGCATCCGCGAAAAGTATCGACCCAGGTCAGCCCGCGCAGTCCTCGCAGGCTGATCTGTTCCGAAACTTTTCACTCTTGGTCAATTTTCTGTCTGTCAAAAGACCAGTCTACCTCATGATATAGTTAGTTGTTTAAAAATTGGCTCTTATGGATCCATAATTATGTGATAACTTCCCTTGTAATTTATATAATGGAGATGCATTAAGCCCCCTTTTGCCAGAGCATGGCTCATATAAACTAGACTTCAATTCCTGTCTTAAAAAACAACCAAATAACACATAGAAATAATTTTATTCTATAGGCTTGATTAAACAGGTGGTCCTGTAACAGACTGATCTTGATTCGTGCTGTCTGCAAAACCCCCTGTGTTCAGTTATGGAGCGGAAATGGTTTAAGTTTTTTATGAGCTATACAATATGTACTGGTTTCACTTCTTTAAGTCTGGAGAACCTTTTGGAAAATGCAAATAGAATGATTGCCCTTTTCCTGATGTGATTTAGTGTTTTTATAACCTTGAGGAAGAATGCTTTTTAACCCTTAACTCTTTACCACACGAGAAAATTTTAGACTGGTCCAAATTGAAAGCATTTGCAGACGACAAAATAAAGGTGACTGAAAAATTAAAATTTGGTTTGGGAAGAGTAGAAAACACTGTGGGAAAAGGAGAAAATGCTGGTTACCAGCATTTTCTCCTTTTCCCACAATGTTTTCCAAAGGCTTCTTTCTCAGGGGTGTCAAAAGTAGGGATTGTGCGGTAATGGGTTAAAATCTTTAATTAATGATTTGGACCTTTTTAAAAAAGAAAAACAGCCAGAAATATTGCTAGTTCAAGGTTTTTTCCACTGGAATACGCAAGATAGTAGCAGACAGTGTAGATCTAAGATCAGACTGCATGTTGTGTGCAGTCTGATCTTGATCTACACTGTCTGCTAAAACAACTTAAGTCGGTTTCAGGGCTTTAAGGATTAAATGGGCCCTTTTCTTTTCCCACAATCTTTTCCTGCCCCTTGAAATATTAATGAGCCATACTCTGTGAAAAGGGTGTTTAATGGATCTGCAATAAGTATCGACCCAAGTCAGCCTGGACAGTCCCTGCAGGCTGACCTGGGTTGAAACTTTTTGCTATTGGACAATTTTGTGTATGTCAAAGGACCAATTTACTTGAGCACGCTTAACTGGATGGAAACTTTTTACTGTTGATCAACTTTTTGCATGTTGAAGGACCAGTTTACCTCATAAGACAGTTAGACAAGTTAACTCTTTACCAAACGTCAAAATTTTAAACCTGTCCAAATTGAAAGCATTTGCAGACGACAAAATGAACCTGACTCAAACACTTAAATTTTTTAACAGAACAGTAGAAAACATTGTGGGAAAAGGAGAAAATGCTGGTTACCAGCATTTTCTCCTTCCCACAATGTTTTCAAAAGTCGTCGTCTTCAGGGTTGTTAAAAGTTGGGATTGTGTGGTAAAAGGATCTTTATGGATCTATAATTATGTGATTACTTGCTTGAATAACGGAGATTCATTAAACCCTGTTTTGCAAGAGCATGACTCATATCTTATCATTTACTTCTTGGTGTGCAAATGCTTTCAAACTGTAAAGATTTTGTCATTACTGGTATGTTTTCTTTTAGCTCATCTGAGCATTAATGTGTTTAAGGTAAGTTTTTGTGATTGGGCTGTGTCCTTCTTACGTTGTCCGTAGTCCATCATCCAGGCGTCAACTGTTACCTTGTCTGCACTCTAGAGGCCACATTTTCAGTCCAAAATTCATAAAACCTGGTCAGTGTGTTTGTCTTAGACAAGTTCGAAATTGGGTCATGTAGGGTGAAAAAGTTGGTCACTTGGGTAAAGCTTCGAAAAATATTTTGTGCACCCTGGAGGCCACATTATCAGTCTGATACTCATGAAACTTGGTCAGAATGTTTGTCTTGATATCACAGACAAGTTTGAAATTGGGTCACAACGGGTCATAAAGTAGGTTACGGGGGCAAATCTTAAGCCCCTGTCACACTATACGGCGTTTCCACTGCATTGGGACGGCGTTGTTTAATTTCCCAGAGCGCCATGAGATTGCAGGAAAAATCGGATGTTTTTCGCGAAGACGGAGATGTGACGGCGTTCTCATCACGACCAAGGCAATGCTATGCAGCTGCTATGGCACGTTATCGCGTTCCTACGGAGTTCTTCTTGGCGATTCTCTGCGCTCTCATTGCGCTACCACTGTGTGCTCTGCGCTTTCACGGTGCTCATACTACGTGCACTTGGCGTTCACGGCGTTCTCAAGGTACTCACACTACGCAGAAGGCGGGACAATGAACAATCTCTGAAAACGAATTGTATATATACTCGTACATTTATTCATCAGTTGTTTTCTTTGTGGTGGTCTCAAAAAGTCAACGGAGAATAAAACTATGCTTGTAAAAAGAAAAGGGGAAAAAGCAGGATATAAACCCCAACCCTCTCAAACAGAAGCAAGTCAACCACTATTAACTCCTCCACCATTACTAGCCCGGCTTACTAGCGTACATCAGCCATGGTGAATTGAATGTCTATTTGCATACTTCGTCTACTATATGTTCGTTTTTGTCAGAGAAAGACTGATGGACGCTGTAGAAGCGCCTTACAAGCGCAGTGACCGCCGTTGCAGCTCAGGGGAGTCGTTCTAAGAGCGCAGTGAAATAAATAACATTCTGTGTCAGCGCCGTTGACGCACTTTATAAGTGCCACTGACGCGCCGTATAAGTACAGTAGAGACACGGTGACATCTCAAAGCATGCGGTACAGTCTCCGTGCAAGCACCATCGACAACCATAGCGTTTGCACTGCAACCTTTGTGCGTGCTGGTGGAGCTCCCATGGCGTTGTGGGAGACCTTACTGCGTCGCTAAGACAACCTTCCGGTGATCCCACTGCGCTCTTCTCAGAACGCCAAGCAACGGCAATTGTTTTGTGCATGCTCAAAATGCATGCCGTCCCTCGGCATCCTAGACTATCCCAACACGTCTATTCGCGATGCTACGGCATTGCTGTGATGATGCTTGCGATCGTACTGCGCGCACCTCAGCGTTCTGCATTTTTTCTTGGACAAAGTTTGCCAGAATGTTTGTCTTGATAATATCTCACTCATGAAACATGGTCAGAATGTCCCTCTTGAGGATATCTATTACTAGTTTAAAATTTGGTCATGTTTGCTGAAAAAGTAGGTCATTGGGACAAATAGAAAAATGCTGTTTGCATATTGGAAGCAATATTTTCCATCTGATACTAATGAAACTTGGTCAGAATGTTTACTTGATGATATTTTGGACAAGTGTGAAATTGACTGATGTCAAGTTAAAAAAAGTAGGTCACTAGAGTAAATCTTAGAAAGACCTTGTTTGATACTCTAGAGGCCACATTTTCAATTTTATACACATGAAAATTGGTCAGAGTGTTTGTCATGATAATTTCTGGGACAAGTTCAACATTTGGTCACGTTAGGCTAAAATGTAGGTCAGGCCTTAGAATGGTAGAAAAACCTTTGTGATCTCTAGAGGCCAGAGTTTCAGTTGTGTTCTCATGAAACATGGTCAGAGTTTTTGTCTTGATAATATCTTGGACAAGATTGACATTGGGTCACATCAGATCACAAAGTAGGTCATATGTTTACAACATCACAACTGGGATGTGTTCAACTTTATCAACCCTAGATGATTCGATGACTTTACTCAGGTGAGCAGTTTAGGGCCAGTGGCCCCTTTGTTTCAACAATCTATTCCAATGCCTTTTTCACCGAAGTTGTAAAAATGGGGGATTATTTCGTAAAAGAGAAGTAGAACAGGATGTACAGATGGTGCCATGTCATTTTATATGTGAAGGAAAAACATAGTTCTTAAAAAAAATCGAGAGCCATTTTATGTGAAAATGATCACACATAATACACGTATTTGATGTGATTCGAGGAAGAAGCCTGTTGCACATGGGTCAGCTTCAGTCAAGTGGGATACGATTTTGTCTAAACTCTTTACCATTGGACAAAATTTTAACCGTTACAGCGCCAAATACACCCAACAGAAATTTTTATCCTTGAAATATGATCCAAATAATTGCAATGTCATGGTTGCTTTTGTTTGCAGTGAATAAGTAAAGTGGACAGTGTAGATCAAAGATCAGGCTTCACTGGGCACATAGGCAACTTTAGTAGTGAAAGGTTCTTTAAGGGTTAAGATATTCTCATTATAAGCCTTTACAGATATGAATGGCAAAAATGTTTTGATTCACCCTTGAAAGTGCAGAAAACATTGTGAGAAAAGGAGAAAATGCTGGTTACCAGTACTTTCTCCTATTCTTGCAATGTTTTGAAACTTTTCCTTCCTGGTGTTTCTAAACTTGGGATTGTTTGGTAAAGGGTGAAAGAAAGCAAACGAGTGTGAAGGATTTCAGTCGCTGGTTTTTCCTGTTAGTGAAACAATAGGAATAATGTTTTTGTTGTCTACTTGTAACGCCCAAGTGAAGATTGCTGTCAAATATTCACTGAAACACTCATAACATATGTTCATAGTTCAAAAAACAAGGTTATGTAAAACTGTCAAAATATGCTTTTAGTTTTTACATTATCATTGTCTGTCTGTTATGAAAGATGTAATGTCCGCTGTGGCTCACTGCGGTGCACTGGATAATATTTCATGCCTTCAGCACAATACTGATCAAAATAAAGGTTAATCAGTAACAACATAATTATGTTAATCAGTGCCAATCTTAGATTAAAGATTAATTCAAGGAAAAAATTGGTTAGCTATGGGAGAATGAATAATACCTAGAGTGTAATGGAAGACTGAATTTCTGCCCTTCCTAAAACAAGTTTCAATTTCTGAGTCACATTTATTTTTTTGTCTGAAAATACTTTTGATTTGGACAAGTTTAAAAATTTGTTGTCTGGTAAAGAGTTAAACTCTTTACTAGATGGCAAAAATTTAGACCTAACCAAATTGAAAGCAGCTGACTGTAAATGCCACTCAGATTCAGAAATTTGACAGTGGAGGGGTTGATAACATTGTGGGAAAGGGAGGAAATGCTGGATACCAGCATTTTCTTCTTTTCCAAAAATGTTTCAAAAACCTTCTTCCTCAGTGTCCCTTTAAGTAGGGGTAGTGTTGGAAATGGTTAAGATAGTCTACTGGGAAACAGCTGTGAAATTACTACATAATGGTTTTGTAAACAGAGTCAATACATTGTACAGTCAAAATCCTGTCTTCAGAGACTATCCAGAAGAAATAAAAATGTGGTCTCCTACAGCAGGCAGTCTCTTAAAGCAAGTTAAATACAGATTCTGCTCTCAAATCTGACCTGAATTTTCGATGCAAGATAAACACTAGCCTATCTGCTGTATGAAAAGCATTGGGGTCCTCCATGGCACTGTGGTAGAGTGTAGGACTCGTAAAGTGGAGGCCCCGGATTTGAGCCTTACTGGATGTACAGGGTTTTACGAAGGAGCATCCTTGGGCAAGATACTTCACAGCCCTAGCCTATTTACACTGGTGAAACCCAGGACATACATGAATATGTGAGCTGTTGCAGTGATATGATAAAAATAATGTTGAAAGCTGCTTTAACCACTAATCAATCAATTACAAAAAGAAATTGATATAAGTTTTCCATGGATGCTTTTGCCAAATTATGTTGAATGCATTGAAAAATGTTTTTTGTTACCTGTTGTTGGGAATGTTTGAATTTTGATAGTTCCAAATATCATGTCCCTCAAAAATATATTTTGTTCCCCGAAATTTTCTGTAGCATGTTAAGTGTTTTCTCAAGTGAATATCCTAGATGCAACAAAGTATACTTTATTCAGTCTGTGTTATGTCATTGAACTTTCTGTAAATTATACAGGTTATATTATCACACATCATGGTAATGATTTAAATAGATCTACACCAGAAGACAAAATAGTAGACTTGTCCAAATTCAAAGCATTTGCAGAGGACAATATTATGTATGACTCAAATGTGTGAAACTATCTGTGAAAGGGTTGAAAACATTGAAGGAAAAGGGTACAATGCTGGTAACCAGCATTTTCTCCTTTTCCCACAATGTTTTCAAATGCCTTTTTCAGTGTTCGTAAATCATTGGATGTTGGGTAACAGGTTAAGAAAGGGTAACTGTGATTGATCATGATTATAATTATTTATACAACAACATGAAGATGAAGATATAATTTTTCATTTTCACACATTTCAATAGCTATAAGTATCAAACAGTATCATTCAGAGATTTAACCCTTTGCAACACAATTCCCAGATTTAACTTGAAGAAAAAGGCTTTTGAAAACATAGAGGATACTGGTATCCTTTTCGGACAATACTTTCTTCCCTGTTTTGAAGAAAGCTTGAAGCTGAGCAGTTAATACTCTGGGGTTCTTTTCACGGTCTTTGTTGCCTTTTTTTTAGCTCACCTGAGCACGAAGTGCTCATGGTGAGCTTTTGTGATGGTGCTGTGTCCGGCGTCCGTCATCCGTCGTTCGTCGTCCGTCGTCAACTTTTACCTTGTGTACGCTCTAGAGGCCACATTTTCAGTCCGATACTGATGAAACTTGATCAGAATGTTTGTCTTGATGATATCTCGGACAAGTTCGAAAGTGGGTCATGTCGGGTCAAAAACTAGGTCACTAGGTCAAATCTTAGAAAAACCTTGTGTACGCTCTATAGGCCACATTTTCAGTCCGATACTCATGAAAAACGGTCAGAATGTTTGTCTTGATAATATCTCAGACGAGTTAAAAAATGGGTCATGTTGGGTCAAAAACTAGGTCACTAGGTCAAATCTTAGAAAAACCTTGTGTACACTCTAGAGGCCACATTTTCAGTCCAAAACTCTTGAAAGTTGGTCAGAATGTTTGTCTTGATGATATCTTGGACAAGTTAAAAAATGGGTCATGTCAGGTCAAAAACTAAGTCACTAGATCAAATCTTAGAAAAACCTTGTGTACGCACTAGAGGCCACATTTTCAGTCCAAAACTCTGGAAACTTGGTCAGAATGTTTATCCTGATGACATCTTGGACGAGTTCAAAAATGGGTCATGTCAGGTCAAAAACTAGGTCACTAGGTCAAATTGTAGAAAAACCTTGTGTACGCTCTAGAGGCTACATTGTTAGTCCAAAACTCTTGAAGGTAAGTCAGAAAGTTTGTCTTGATGACATCTCCGACGAGTTCAAAAATGGGTCATGTCGGGTCAAAAACTAGGTCATGAGGTCAAACCGTAGAAAAACCTTGTTTACATTCTAGAGGCCACATTTTCAGTCCGATACTCATGAAGCTCGGTCAGAATGTTTGTCTTGATGATATCTCAGATGAGTTTGAAAATAGGTCATGTTGGGTCAAAAACTAGGTCACTAGGTCAAATCTTAGAAAAACCTTGTGTAAGCTCTAGAGGCCACATTTTCAGCCCAAAACTCTTGAAAGTTGGTCAGAATGTTTGTCTTGATGATATCTCAGACAAGTTCCAAAATGGGTCATATTAGGTCAAAAACTAGGTCACTAGGTTAAATGTTTGAAAAACCTTATGTATGCTCTAGAGGCCACATTTTCTGTCCAATACTTTTGAAAGGTGGTCAGAATCTTTGTTTTGATAATATCTACAATGGGAAAATGGGCTATGTTTGGCTAAAAAGTAGTATAAAGAAATTCTAGAAAAAGCTTGTGTACAAGCTAGAGGCCAAATTTTCAGTCCAATAATTATGAAAGCTTGATAGAATGTTTGTCATAATATCTTGAAAGAGGTTAAAAATGGGTCATGTTTGGTCAAAAGATTCAGGTGAGCGACTTCAGGGCCATCGTGGCCCTCTTGTTTATGACAGTTTGTTTGTTCTTGGGAATTCTGTGTTGATCTGACAAGATCCTTATTTGGTGAGTATCAGTCTCTGGCTCATTGCATGACCATTCATGCAACCAGTCTCATGATTGTGTAACTGGTTTCATCCAAACAACTACTATTGCATTTATGAAAGCATTTTGCGATCCATTACGACAGTAGCTTTTGTAAGTCTGTTGTACCACCAAAGTGTGGCAATTAGTTGCACTCAAATTGCAAAAGGGGCTTTAGGGAGACAGGTGATGGAAAAGAACATGTAGTCCAATCGATGGTCTGCGCTATCCGCGCCAAGCCCCAGTAGCTCAGTCGGTAGCATACAGGACTTGAGAACAGGGTATCGCTGGTTTGATCCCTAGCTCAGCCAATTTCTTTCCGAGGATTGATGATAGTCATTACGACAGGATTCATTCCTCTCTCACCGGTGACCATTGCATTGATGATGGTTATGTGGGAAAGCAGCTAGTGGCTTTGAAAGAATATTGTGCGGAGTACTGGTAAAAGAAATTCGAAAAGCATGGGTAGGTGCACTGGCTGCTGTGATATGACCGAAATAATGTTGAAAACGGTGTTAAACACCATACAATCAATGTACACTATCCGCTTCTTGGCCAGATAATTTGGCGCCCCCCCCCCCCCCCCCAAAAAAAAAAAAAATCGATGAAAAATGCTATATCTGCAACTTTAGTATTGAAAGAGTGTATTTCATTTATTTAGCACTGCAATGATTTAAAACCATAATCCTAATGATAAAATGGTAATAAAGAAGAGAGTATTGCACAGCTCCTAAATTATTGTGCCAGAAGTAAATTAGTGTCAGCCTTTGTCACAATGATAATGAAACAAGACCTTTTTAGTTCCACTGGCCAAAGTTCAGTGGGCTCATGTCATGGCCCGGTGTCCGTCGTGTGTCCGTCCGTGTGTGCGATAACTTTTATTTCAAACATCTTCTTTTCTGAAACTACCCATCCAATACCCATACTTGTTTAATTGCTATGTTCTCTTTCACCAGCCAAAATGTGGATTTAAATGCAACTAACACGGCTGATTATTTCTCAATGAGACTTTCCCTACCGTAAAATCTCCCTGAAAAGACTCTGCCATGACGGCTGATCTACAATAGACGTTCTCTGCATGTCGTAGATAAGAACAGAAGTTCTGAAGTTACATTTTTTTCAGTAAATGTGTACTTTTTGTTTTTTTTTTAACACATTTTACAACCCATAAAGTTGAGGTCGCAATCATACTCCAACAAAGAATATTCTTTTAAATACTAAGAACTGTTGTACAGGTATTTTTTACTCTCTTCTGACGATGTTGATTGAGTGGGAGGGGTACTGGGCATCAGAACATTATCGACTTTGAGCTCTGATAGTTGGTATGCTTTGGCTGACCATAGAAGCTTAGGATAATACCTGGCTTTTTCGCTGTGGTGACGAAACCACTTTCCGACTGAGATTGCAGAAGATGCTACGTCATGACAGTAAAGTACACGATCAATATTTGGTTGATGTTTTCGGTCTGCATCCAATCAAATTTCATTTTGCATATACGCACCTTCGGCGCCCATGAAAAACACTAAATTGTAATAGTTACACGGCTGATTCTGCGATTTTTGATATGCGACAGGAATCGCCTTTTACTGATTTTTTCTGCGACATTTTGAAGTTTTTAGCGAGAAAATCGCAAATATGCGGCCTCGGCAGAACACTGCTTTTTGTCTGAAATGATATGGCCTAGGGCTACCAAATTTGGCATGTAGCTTTATCTAGTGGACCTCTAACAAGTTTATTCAAATTATAGCCCTGGGGTCAAATTTGGCCCCGCCCCGAGGGTTACAAGTTTTATATGGGCTTATATAGGGAAAACTTAAAAATTCTTCTGATACCTAGCCATAGGGCCTAGGGCTACCAAATTCGGCATGTAGCTTTATCAAGTGGGTGTCTACCAAGAGTGCCCAAGTTATAGCCCTGTGGTCAAATTTTGCCCTGCCCCGGGGGTCACATGTTTTATATGGGCTTATATAGGGAAAACTTTAAAAATCTTCTCGTATCTAGCCATAAGGCCTGGGGTTCCAAATTTGGCATGTAGCTTTATCTAGTGGGTGTCTACCAAGAGTGCCCAAATTATAGCCCTGGGGTCAAATTTGGCCCCGTCCCGGGGGGTCACAAGTTTACATGGGCTTATATAGGGAAAACTTTAAAAATCTACTCGTACCTAGCCATAAGGCCTAGGGCTACCAACTTTTGCAAGAGGGCATCTACCAAGAGTGCCCAAATTATAGCCTTGGGGTCAAGTTTTGCCCCAGCCCAGAGATCACAAGTTTTACATGGGCTTTTATTGTGAAAACTTAATAAATCTTCTTGTTGCTAACCATAAGACCTAGGGCTACTAAATTTAGCCCTGTCTCAGGGGCCTCATGTTTTACAGGGTCTTTTTTTGAGGAAACTTTGAAATTCTTCTTGTTTATAACCACACATTCTAGACCGGTATTATTTGGTATGGGGCTTTATCTTGTGGACCTCCACCAGGATTCAAATAATTATAGCTTTGTGGTCAAAAATGGCTTTGCGGTCAAAAATGGCTTTGCGCTGGGGTCATAACTTTCTCGTAGGAATTTATTGAAAAAATTTTGTATGTCTTCTAGTTTGAAACCAATTGGCCAAGTATTGCAATGTTTGGCTTTAGTGTTTTTACTTATTAGCCAGTGGAGCGATACAGGGCCATCTTGGCCCTCTTGTTTCTCAATGCAAGGACTATGAAGATACGCATATATGGTAACTTCCAGCACTGGACTAAAAATCTTTTATTCAACAGACCACTACTTCAAACATTGTGGGAAAATCAGCTATTGCTCATAACAAGCATTTTCATGCGGTATTGATGTTGATTATTCCCAATTTACAAGTTTGTTCAAACTTCTCTGCAGCAGGTTTGTTTTGAGGACTAATAAAATTCAAATGAAATGAAGTTAACCCATGTGTGACTGAATAGTCTGCAGACTTCGAATTGCAAAAACTAATTAGTTTCAGCACATAATGTGTCTATTATATGAAGCTATTTGTTTGACCCTTTACCCCACAATTCTGAACTCTCTCACCGCTGATCATTGCCAGTGGCTTGGAAAGAAAATTGTGGGGAGTACTGGTAAAAGAAACTCCAGGAAAGCATGGATAGTTGCACTGGCTGCTGCAATATAACTGAAATAATGTTGAAAACTGCGTTAAACACCATACAACCAATCAATCAATCAACCACAATTCTGAAGAACACAGACCCTGAAGAAGATGGCTTTTTAAAAACATTGTGGGAAAGGGAGAAAATGCTGGTAACCAGCATTTATTCCTTTACACAGAATGTTTTTTACCCTTTCAGAGACATATATGTTATAAATTGTTTGAGGTACACTTAATTTGTTGACAGCAATGCTTCCATTTTTACCAGTCTTAAAATTTTGTTGTTTGGTAAAGAGCTAAATCAAATGTCGCCCAATACAAAGGTACAAGGAAATGCTTAACTCTTTACCACACAATCCCGATATTTAACGACCCTGTGAAAGAAGCCTTTTGAAAACATTGTTGGAAAAGGAGAAAATGCTGGTAACCAGCATTTTCTCCTTTGCCCACAATGTTTTCTACCCTTCCCAAAACAAATTTCAATTCTTCAGTCACCGTTGTTTTGTCGTCTGCAAATGCTTTCAATTTGGACCAGTCTAAAATTTTGTCGTTTGGTAAATGGTTAAGCGGCCTTGACATCTACATAACTCTTTACCAAATGACAAAATTTTAGACTTATCCAATATGATAGCATATGCAAATGACAAATGAAATGAAATGTGGCCAAAATGGTAAAAACTGTTCTTGTAAGGGTAGAAAACATTGTGGGGGGGAAAAGGGAAAAATGCTGGTTACCGGATTTTATCCTCTTCCCACTATGTTTTCAAAAGCCTTTCCTCAATACAGTTCAGACTAGGGATTGTGTAGTACAGGATTTAAACACTGGAGTCTTCCTCATCTGTCTTACAGTTATACATAATGATTTAACTCATTAACTATTGCACACAATGTTTTTAGTCTCACAGCACTCAATTTTTGAAAACAGTTTTGCAAAACCAGGGATTACCTGTGATAGGCAAATTCCTCCGTTTGTCTGAATGTTTTCACAAATAGGTGGTTAAAACTTAATGCATGTTAAGTATCCATTGTACTTAGTAAATGCTGTTATTGAATTTCTCATTATATCATTATGGCCAGCGCAACTATCAATGCTTTCTTGGAGTTTCTTGTACTGTTACTTGGCATAACTTTCTTTCCAAGCCACTGGTTGCTTTCTCGCATAACTTTTGTTGAAACAATGTTCTCCTTCAGAAAAACAAACCAGAGTTCAGAGATGAAGAGCAATAAATGCTGTTGAAATAACTTTCATTAATCCAGGCAGGATTTTTTTCCGAATCTGGGATTCAAATACACTAACCCTGACAACTAGCACTGTGTGTTGGCTACTGATTCATACAATTCTGCATATATAAAGACAACTGTTTTCAAATGGTGGTGTCCGTGGTTGTGAGGTAGAGCATCGGCCTCGTAACCGTAAGGTCCTGAGTTTGATACCTTACTAACTTTCTATGATTTTGTTCCTTTGACTCTTTTGCATACAACAAAATTTTCGACTTGCCAAAAATGAAAGCATTTTGTGTGTAGATGAAATATTTTATGTGGCTGAAATGAAAGAACTTTCTTCATATGAACCAATAGAAAACATTGTTGGAGGAGGAGTTGCTGTTTCTCCTTTTTCTACAATAATTTCAGAAGCCACAGGGCCATTAAAACATCATTGGACTGTTTTGCAAAAAAGTAAAAAGAGGAAAGATAACAATGTCATTGTGAGCTATAAGCGTCTAAAAGGCAAAGGCCCATCTACACCAAACATTTCCTTGCACCCACCAGCAAATTTTTGTTTTGTGTTGTTTGGTAATGTTTGTCTGTAAGTTGTCTACACTACAATGGTATACAATGTCTCATGGTGTTTGAAGATCATGTGATGCATCCATTATATGATAACAAGACAGCGTTTTACTGGTTAGGATATTTAGACACCACCAACACCAGCAAACAGAGCAAACAAAAATGAACATGTCCAAATATCACCCAAAACTGTTTCGGGATGTTTGCTTGTATTTGCTGAATGTCTTTATTAGCAAACTTTTGTTTGCAAACAAAAGCAAAAAATGGTCTTTGGCGGTGTCTGCAAACAAATGTTTGCTAGCATAGACAGGCCTTTACATTGTATGCCTGCTCATATCTCGTCATGACTGTGTCCTTGACATTCAATTTTAAGTCACTCCACATGTGCCAGCAGCACAAATTACGCAAGCGTAAAAAACAAGGAGAAAGTCGGAAGTCCCCCAAACAAATACTGTTACCATTCATTTATCACCTGCCAGCATCTACTGAACTCTTTACCGCATGACAAAATTTTAGCTTTGCCTAAATTGAAAGCATTTGCAGACGACAAATTCAGTGTGGCTCAAATGGTGCAATCTTGCTTTGATAGGGTAGAAAACATTCTGGGAAAAGGAGAAAATGCTGGTTACCAGCATTTTCTGCTTTTCCTACAATTTTTTCAAAAGGCCTCTTCTACAGGGTCATGAAAACCTGGGATTATTTGGTAAAGGGATAATTCAAAGGCCCAGTAACAGCCAAAAGTAAACAGTGCAGGTGTTAAAGTGCACTTAAATTTAAATCATACCATTTAAAAGAATAGAATTTACTGTGAGGTAACAATTTCTTATTGTATGGTCTGTCCAGGTGTTACGTCGCTGGTAGAAAAATGAATTATAAAACCAGGTAAAAAGTAAACAAAAGATAGAGTGATTTGGTCACTTTTTATCCTAAACCAGTCTTGATAATAAATGCCAAAGCATCACATAGCAGACAACTCTTTCAGTCTTTTTCATGTCTCCAAATAATTTTACCCTTTACTAAATAACCCATGTTTGAGGAAGGAAGGACACATTAAATAATGAAAATGTCTGCCATTGCTTTCGAATTGGACAAGACAGTGGTATCTGAAAGCAGTGGGTTGTTTTATTCAGGGGATCTTGAAGACAGATATGTCAGTATAATAAAATTATTATGTTTCATAATACCTAACTGTCAGATTTATCAAAGTACAGGTAAGTACAAATTTAGGTTGCCTCACATACAGTTTTTGTCTGGCACCAAAAAGGAATGCAGTGTTGTGTAACGGGGGAATATTTATGATATTTTTTTTATGCAACTGAGCCATTTTAGGGATACACTGTATATGATTTATAATAGCCCTACCTATTTAAGTTCATTATTCTGTTTCATCTTCAACGAGAAGTTTCAGGCAATTGATGTATGATATATAGAGAATAGATGGTTGGTGTCTTGGATGGGTTGAGTTTATCGGGCAAGGAGGAGGAATTTATCTGGTGAGCCGAAGGCGAACCGGATAAATTTCGGAGTCGAGCCCGATAAACTTAACCCATCCAAGACACCAACCATCTATTCTATTTATCATGTCACTCACTGTAACGGAACAAAACAAAACAAACAAACGAAAAAAAAACATTGATAAAGACCGTACCTTTAATAAATTTCCAGAGCCGAGCCTGATCGACCTTCCCAATCCAAGATACCAACCGTCTATTTTATTTATCCTCTTTCTCAATTATAATCCAAAATCCGACTAAATTGAACATTTCGCTGGAAATAAGGCACATATTGACATCTTTCTCACTAGATCTATGAGAAACTTCAAAATAGGAAAGAACCGTGTTTACAAAACCCTCTGGATATGCAGCTGCAATAGTGACGTCATGAATGATATTGGCTACGTCATAAATATTAAACATGATGTATATCCGCAGAAAAATAATATGGCGAAGAAGACAATGTGTTTTAACATAAGAGACTATTAATTAAACGAGCAAAAGTATTTGCTAGCGATTGATTAATTCATTATGGCAGTAAGACGCTTGGTTGAAAATAGTCCCAGTTAGCAGGTGCGCACTTAGCGGTCACGTGAGCAACTGACAGATAACAAAAAAAAAATATACGGCACCCTGTTATCGGGTCGAAATTGTAGAAGGTGACAGGATAAACATGTATTTTGCACTCATTGAAATTTGACCCTCGAAGCTCTAAATCAGTAAGATTGACATTTGTCAGTCTGCAAGGATTAGCAAACAATCTTTTTACAGAATGTCTCAACATGGCTAACAGTTTAGAACCAAGTCAGATCAGACTACTTGTTAAATTATGAGGTTTTCTGACCAAAATGAGATACAGATTATAGTCTTGAAGAATAGATTTCAGACTTGTCAAAATTGAAGACATTTGCAGACAAAAAATTAAAAATGGCTCAATTTATGGGATTTGAGCTTGAAAATGTGGAAACAAAAGCCTTTTTCATAAAGGTCATGAATGAATGAATGAATGTTCTTTTATGGCGCATTGACAGCTCTGGTTATTTAGCCTGCATAAGAAGGTCGTGAAAACAGGATTTGTTTGGTAAAGGGTTTTTATGAAATACTTTGTTCATTTCATAGGGCTAGTTTATTTTAACTCTTTACCAGACGACAAAAATGTGGACTTGTCTAAATTGAAAGCATTTGCAGACGACAATTCAAAGGTACCTGAAATCATAGATATTATCTTAGATAGGGAAGAAAACATTGTGGGAATAGGAGAAAATGCTGGTTACCAGCATTTTCTCCTTTTCCCACAATGTTTTCAAAAGGCTCTTCTGTCAGGGTCGTTAAAACTCGGGATTGTTTGGTAAAGGGTTAAACAAGAATGATTCATTTGCACTGATGATCATTCTATTATGAAGATGACATTGAATAGTGCAGCAATATTGCTGACATTGCTTTGTTCTAGAACATTTCCTTATTGTGGAGTAACATGACATATTAACCCTTAAGTCTTTACTAAACAACATATTTCAGACACCTTCAAATTGAAGGCATCTGCAGACGACAAATTTGCAAGAGGTACAAATGAACTGTTCTTTGACATGGCAGAAAATATTGTGGGGAAAAGGAGAAAATGCTGGTTACCAGCATTTTATGCTCTTACCACAATGTTTTTAAAAGTCCTCTCTTTAAGGGTCATTAAAACTTTGGATTGTGTGGTAAAGGGTTAAAGCGCCTTTCACAACTATAGTTGTCTGCTGCCAGTGTAGATTATATAAAATTTGATTGACCATTTCAATCAATTTTGAGGTCTAAATTTGAACACTAAAAAGCATTAAGTTATCTGTGGACACATGTAACAAGCATTTGTTCCTTTTCCCATAGTGGTTCCAAACTATTCAAAAATCATACTTTGCTGTTTTTTTTTCCCAACAAATATCATGTGTCAGCTTTAATTCTTGCTTTTGACTGGTCAAAAGTAAGTCGATACATTAATAGGTTTTTTCTTTTACCAAACATTACCAACTTTTAACCACCCTGGGAAAACAAGCCTATAAAAACATTGTGGGAAAAGGAGAAAATGTGGTGACCAGCATTTTCTCTTTTACCACAATGTTTCCTACCCTATCACGGACAAATCTAACCAGTAATATCTAATCAGTCGTTTGCAAATTTGGACTAGTCTAAAATGTTCTTGTTTGGCAAAGAGTAAAAGGGGTTGATGATAAGAAAAAGATTTTGGAAAATCGAGACATCATGCAAAAAGAAATAGTTTCATTGTTTGGCTAGTTTCTTAGGTTGTATGGATGCTTTAACTGCCAATACCCAAGAACATGAACATGTTCTCTGCTTTAAGATTTTACCTTGGAAAATACTGTGATCCAATGAAGTTGGATTTACATTTTCATCCTTTTAATTGTCTATACATTATAATAAAAGACTACATAGGTATTTTGATTACTCCTAAGAATATAAATAGCACAGTATTTAATTTCTTGGAAAGGTATTCATCTATCACCTTACAATATTTTAACTCACCAGTATTCTAACAAAGTGTGACTGTTTTCATGTAAGCTATAGTAGACTGCTTCTGAAAGTTTTCTGAGGAAAATAAAAATCCTTGCAGACACACAAAAAAAAGTCTGTGACCTACTGTTATTTAAGAATAAATTTAATGAAGAAAGATTTAGGACAGAATTAAAGAAAAATACACCTGTATGGGTTTTGTTATTTCTGCTGGGCTGCCACAATGTGGATGTTATAATTATGTTGACATTTCACATGTTGTTTACAACCTGCCTGAAATCTTTTCTTTTTTAACAAATTACATCTAAAAAAAGACATTTTTTAGCTCCTTTGGCCAAAGACCAGCAGGTTTATGTCATGCCAGGTCGGGTAGTTCAGTGGTTAGTGTGTCGGACTTGTGACCTGTAGGTTGAGGTTTCGATACCTGGTTGAGCCAAACTTTCTTTCCAGCTATATTTTGCCTCTCAACTCTGATGCATGTGAGAAAATTAGATGTGATTTTGATAGTTTTGTCAGTACTAGTGTGAGAAAGGCAGGAAACACATGAGTAGTTGCACTGGCTGCCATGATATGACCTAAGATAAAAACCTTGTGTGCAGTCCAGAGGCCACATTTTCAGCCTGATACTCTTGAAAATTGGTCAGAATGTTTTTCTTGTTCATTTCTCGTAAAAGTTTGAAACTGGGTCTTGTTTGGTCAAAAAGTAGGTCACTTACACTCATGTGTTTTACATCATTAAAATTAGGACTCTTTAGCTTTATCAACCCAAGATGACTTTACTCAGGTGAGCGCTTTTGGGCCAATGGCCCTCTTGTTCATTTTTAGCTCCAAAGGCCAGCAAGCCTAGGTCATGGCCCTGTGTCTGTTGTGCTCCCATCTGTCTGTCTGTCCATTTGTGGGCCCGTTCCTGCGTATGTGGGTTAACTTTTATTTCAAACATCTCCTATGAAACTGCCCATTCAATTTTGATGAAACTTTACAGAAATGATCCTTCCATAGCCCTCTGCAGAATTTCTTCAAGGAATTTGAATCTGATAAAAACTCTTGTTGCCATAGCAACAAAACTGAAAAATATTGAAAATCTTCATGTCCAAAACCATTAGGTCTAGGGCTACCAAATTTGGTATGTAACTTCATCTGGTAGACTTGTACCAGATTTGTTTAAATTATAGCCCTGGGGTCAAAATTGGCCACCTTCTGCAGGTCACAGGTTTTACATGGGTTTATACTGTGAAAAATTTAAAATCTTCCTGTTACTATCCATAAGGCATAGGGCTACCGAATTTGGCATGTAGCTTTATCTAGTGGACCCATACTAGGGTTGGTCAAAGTATAGCCCTGCCCTGGGGGTTACAAGATTTACATTGGCTTATATAGTGAAAATGTCAATAATCTTCTTGTTCTTAACCGTAAGACTTAGGGCTACCAAATTTTTGCAGCTTCATTGAGTAGTCCTCAACCAGGATTGTCCCAGTTATAGCTCTAGGGTCAAAATTGGCCCCACCCCAGGGGTCAGAAGTTTTTACGTGGGCTTATACACTGAAAACTAAAAGAATGATTCTAACTGTAAGATCTAGGTTTATCAAAACTTGCATGTAGCTTCATCTAGTTGGCCTGTAGCAAGATTAAGGTCTACGGCCCCAAACTGTCATATTAACCCTTTACCAGATAATCCCGAGTTTTAACGACGCTGAATAAGAAGCCTTTTGAAAACATTGTGGGAAAAGGAGAAAATGCTGGAAACCAGCATTTTCTCCTTTTCCCACATTGTTTTCAACCATATCAAAGACAGAGCCCATCATTTCTGCCACATTCAAATTGTCGTCTGCAACTGCTTTCAGTTTCGACAAGTCTACAATTTAGCCATGTGGTAAAGAGTTAAAAGACGGAAGCTGCCGAGATTGGCCGAATAGTCTTTATGAAAACGTTGATGTTACACGATATTTACCGATGAGCTAGTAAGTCTACAGCCCCTAAATCTCATATTAATAGACGGAAGCTGCCGAGATTGGCCGAATAACCTTTACAAAAGTGTCAATGTTACATGATATTTACCGAGGAGTTATGGGTCGTAATCCTTAAAGAGACATCTTTACAGCCAGAGAGTAAACAAACGCTGTTAAAACTTGACAGTGTTATAATCTAGTCATCTGTGTAAACGTAGAAAAAAAATCAATATAAGGTGTATGGGGTAAAGAAACTGTAGGGATTTGTCTTCGATTTAAACCGGAAACTGTGGTTGTTACGTCTATGGTTAACCGCAATAGAATGAAATGCATTTTCTATCTGCCGTAATCTGTGTAACCTTGCAACCATCAGGGGCAATATTTGGCATAAAGATACAAGAGTGATTATAGTTTCATAAAATAAAGAAAAAAATGTTTAAAAAACTGGTTGAAAATGAGTGAAGATGTATGTTTAAGTATTATTCTGGGGTAAGCCTTGGAGGGTATCATTGTTTACAAAAGCTTACATAGTGAGAACTTTAAGAATCTTCCTGAAGTGCATAGTCAATATATCAAGGGAAATAACTCCTATTCACTCGTATCAGATATATATAGATTGTTACCAATTACTTCCCTTGATTATCAATTGTACTACATGATTGGTGTTGGGTCTACATGTTTTTTGGATAGAAAATGTTCAGTTTTCAGGGAGAGTGATTTATGTCAATGTTAACTGATATGCTGAGATGAGTTGAATGTTGCATGAAGTGAGGTTTGTATCATTCAGTTTTTTGGCCCAGAATTTAACTGTTCATGCCACTGAAAAATTGCTTTCTGCAACTAAATTTTTGGAAATCTTCTTATCAAAGCACTTCTTTGTTAGAGTTCATTGATATTTTTTATGAACAATACTTGATTGAACCTGCTTGTATTCACTGACATCTTTCCATTTGAAAAAAAAGTGAGGGGGAGGAGGAGCTGGCTATTTTCTCTATGAAACCTTGTTGCCATACAGACTTCCCATTGTAGTCAATGCCAATTAAGCACATGATACATTTCTTTAAAAGCCAGTGGAGCGATACAGGGCCACTATGGCCAACTTGTCTTATTTTTCATGGACTTCATAAGGTTTCATTAGCAGAAATTATAGTGCCCACCTGTATTGTTTCTATGGAAATGCCTACTCTCTAATTAACCCTTTACCAAACAATCCCTGGTTTTTACGACCCTAAGATAGAAGCCTTTTGAAAACATTGTGGGAAAAGGAGAAAATGCTGGTAACCAGCATTTTCTCCTTTTCCCACAATGTTTTCTACCCTGCTGGAAACAAATTTCAATTTTTGAGTTACGTTTATTTTGTTGTCTGCACATGCTTTCAATTTGGACCAGTCTAAAATTTTGTCGTTTGGTAAAGAGTTAACTCTTCCTTCCATAATTGTTGTTTGGTGCTTTACAGTAGGCTAGTTACCAGTAGTTTCCCTTTTGCCCTGGCCTGCCTGGGTAGCTCAGTGGTTAGTGTATAGGACTCATGACCTGATGGTCGTGAGTTCAATACCCGGTTGAGGCAAACTTTCTTTCCGGCGATTTTTTGCCTCTCACCTCTGATGCATGTGAGAAAGTGGTCAGTAACTAACTTGGAAAGAAAGTTGTGTCAGTACTGGTGTGAAAAAGCCAGGAAACACGTGCATAAGTGCACTGACTGCTTTTATATGACCTAAGCTGTTAAAATGGCATTAAACTCCAATTCAATCAATTATTCTCTTCTTCCCACAATGTTTCCTCCTCAAGGTCGTCAAAACTAGTATAGAGTTAGTGACTGTTGGGCCTTGGTTTCTCGCAGGTGAAGTGCTAGGCTTGTAAACCAGGGGTTGTGAGTTCAAAGTCCAACTGGAACAAAACTCTGAAAATTGATATATGCCTTTGTGACAAATTTCATTCCTTTTTCAACCCTATTGACTGTTTCCAGTTAGATTGTGCGTAAAAACTGCCAGTATGAGTGCTGTGGAAACCAGTAGAAGAACTCCAGGTACGCTCTGGCTGCAGTGAAATAAATGAAACACTTGAAAATGATGGCACACAACAAACAAAAAGGAAGTCAAAGACTGACAAACAGAATATGGGAAAGGAATCATTTCAAATAATGTGTTTTGCTCACATTCATAATTGTGATAATTACGACCATTTTATAGCAATTAACAAATCCAAATGTAGTGTTAACCTTTTCACCTTATACCACACAATTCCTATATTTGACGACCTTAATAAAGAAGACTTTTGAAAATATTGAGGGGAAAAGGAAAAAAATGCTGGTAACCAGCATTTTCCCTTTTTTCCACAGTATTTTCTATTTCACAGACAAATTCAAATACAAATATCATTAATTTTCTTGTGCCACATTTATTTTGTTGTTTGTAAATGCTTTCAGTTCAGACTAGTCCAAAATTTTGTTGTGTGGTAAAGAGTTTAGCATCTTTCAAGTTAATGCACAAAACGTGCAGTCTGATCTGTCCCACAATGTCCACCTTTGCTGAGACATTGTGGACAAGAGCAGGTGTAATATTGCAATAATTTGGCTCATATTTCTCGACTGAAAATGTCTGTTGCATTAATTTTGACAGATGCTTACAGTTTAACCCTTTCCCAAATAATCCCGGGTTTTCACAACCCTTAGAAAATAGCCTTTTAAAAACATTGCGGGAAAAGGAGAAAATGCTGGTAACCAGCATTTCCTCCTTTTCCCACAATGTTTTCTACCCTTTCGAAAACAAATTTCAATTTTTGAGTCCCATTTATTTTGTCGTCTGCAAGTGCTTTCAATTTGGACAAGTCTAGAATTTTGTTGTTTGGTAAAGAGTTAAAGGAATTGGCCTGGGTTTATTTGTCTGCCAGTGCACTGTACTTTAATAAATTTTATTTGATCAAGTACAGTCATACCTGTAGAGAAGAATATCTTGTGTCTGTACATGACCTCAAAGTCATAACTCCAAACGACAAAATTTTGAACATGTCCAAATTGAAAGTATTTGCAGATGACAAATTAAATGTGGTTCTAGTTATGGAATTTGTGTCTGAAAGGGTAGAAAACATTGCGGGAAAAGGAGAAAATGCTGGTAACCAGCATTTCCTCCTTTTCCCACAATGTTTTCTACCCTTTTGAAAACAAATTTCAATTTTTGAGTCCCATTTATTTTGTCGTCTGCAAGTGCTTTCAATTTGGACAAGTCTAGAATTTTGTTGTTTGGTAAAGAGTTAAAGGAATTGGCCTGGGTTTATTTGTCTGCCAGTGCACTGTACTTTAATAAATTTTATTTGATCAAGTACAGTCATACCTGTAGAGAAGAATATCTTGTGTCTGTACATGACCTCAAAGTCATAACTCCAAACGACAAAATTTTGAACATGTCCAAATTGAAAGTATTTGCAGATGACAAATTAAATGTGGTTCTTGTTATGGAATTTGGGTCTGAAAGGGTAGAAAACATTGTGGGAAAAGGAGAAAATGCTGGTTACCAGCATTTTCTCCTTTTCCCACAATGTTTTCAAAAGGCCTCTTCTCAGGGTTGTGAAAACCAGGGATTGATTGGTAAAGGGTTAAGACTTGCACAATGTGAAAGCGTTTGCCATCAGACCACATTATTAATTGTGGCTCAAATTAATGGAATTTACAGTTAAAAGGGTACAAAACATTGTGGAAATAGGGTAAAAAAGCTGGTTACAGTGTTCTGCCATAATGGTAGTAAAAACATTACACTGCTTGGAAATTAATGACTTAGATAAATATGTGGAAATTTCATGGGAAAATTTAAAGAAGTTGCTTGTTTCAAGCTGTTTGTCCCTCTGCCACATTATTTTCGAAAATGGTGTGCTACATAATGAAAAAAGGTGTTGGCAGATGGTATTACGTTGAACTGGTAACTGGTTAATAACTATCAAAAGGGGACCCTATAGAACAGGGGTAGGTAACCATCAACATATTTTTGACATAATTATGCCCCTCCAGTTTAGAATTTTCTCTGAAAATCAAGAAACTGCAGCTGAGTGTTGGCACCCACTTGTGGTGCTCTTGTAAAGTCCTTATGGTACTGTTGACCAGTTCAGTGACCTTGGAAGACCCCTCATTGGGAGCACTGGCAGTTCATCTTTTAGTAAATCTATGTCCCTTGACCACTGAAAATTACTTTTTCTGTAGTAAAAAGATGCTTTGTTTTAATCCTTTACCACACAGTCCCGATTGTTAATGACTCTGAAGAAGAAGGCTTTTGAAGAAATTGTGGGAAAAGAAGAAAATGCTGGTAATCAGGATTTCCTTGTTTTCCCACAATATTTTCTACCCTATTAAAGACAGAAATAATCATTTGAGTGACATTTATTTTGTCGTCTGCAAACACTTTCAATTTGGTCTAGTCCTAAATTGTGTTGTTTGGCAAACAGTTAAATGCTTTTATTGCCATCACTTTCCTCAAAGTTCTGAATATTGTAGATGCAAGACTAGACTCACTGCAAAATCCATGTAATCTGGTCTTTGATCTCTGGAGGCCGTAAGTTCTCGCCTCACAGGAAGCACTGGTTTTTTGTGGGAGTGCCCTTGGGCAAGACTCGTCAGGACGCAGCACATACAATTGAATGAGCAAGCCATCACTGTGATATGACTGAAATGAAGCTGAAAGCAGAGTAAAATATCAATCAATCAATCAATCAACCAGTCAGTCAGTCAGTCGGTCGGTCCGTCCATCCGTCCAAAAACACCATCAGTTTTGCCTTGCACTTAAATTCATCACTCTATTAACCCTTTCCCAGCCAAGCCCGGGTAGTTCAGTCGATAGCGTGCAGAACTTGAGAACAGGGGGTCATGGGTTCGATCCCTGGCTCAGCCAATTTCTTTCCGAGGATTGTTGATAGTCATTGCGACAGGATTCATTCCTCTCCCACGGCTGACCATTGTCTTGATGATGGTTATGTGGGAAAGCAGCCAGTGGTTTGAAAAGAAAATTGTGCGGAGTTCTGGTAAAGGAGACTTCAGGAAAGCATGGATAGGCGCACTGGCTGCCGCGATATAACTGAAATAATGTTGAAAACGGCGTTAAACACCATACAATCAAGGCATTAAACACCATACAATCAATCAATAACCCTTAACCACACAATTCAGCATTTTAACAACCCTAAGGAAAAAAGACTTTTGAAAACATTGTTGAAAAAGGGGAAAATGCTGGTATCCAGCATTTTCTCCTTTTTCATTGATGCTCTCTACTATTTCTAAGACAGAAATAATATTTTTAGCTTCACCAAATTTGTTGTCAGAAAATGCTTCCAACTTGGATTCAGTCTAAAATTTTGTTGTTTGGTAAAGAGTTAAACAAAATTTTAATATGCCGGAGGTGACAGTGAAAAGATCTCGGTAAAAGGAGGAAATATCAATATGAATGAAGGTTTAAACACATATTTATATGAAAGCATTGTAGCTAAAGAAAAATCTGCTCTCGAAAAGTGATTTCCTTTTAGGCCATAATGGTTACCAAAGTGTTCTGCTACTAGGCAAAGATTTCCGCAGCAGGATGTAGTGTGTTTTGGGGTCAATACTTTAAAATCCATCCATACATACCATTTGTGTCCCTGGCCTTGTAAGTCGGACATTGGCCGGGCATCTCTCTTGTCTCATGTTTTTATAGTAAATTCCAATTGGGATTAAGAAAATTGTTTCTTTTACAACTGCTCAAGGTTACTACAAGTACAAATCTTTTTTTTGCTGATGATTATTTATACTCCTTAACCCTTTACCAAATGAGGACATTTTAGACAAGTCCAAATTGAAAGCATTTGCAGATCACAAAATGAATATGACTAAGAAATTGAAACTTGTATGGAAAGGATAAAAAACATAGTGGGAAAAGGAGAAAATGCTGGTTACCAGCATTTTATCCTTTTGCCACAATGTTTTCAAGAGTCTTCTTTCTCAGGGTTGTTAAAAGTCGTGATTGTGTGGTAAAGGGTTAATTCTTTACTGAATGATTCCCTGTTTAATGGATAGGAGTAAGAAGAAATTTGAAATTTTTGGGGGAAAAAAAGGAGAAAATGCTGTTAACCAGCAATGTACTCTTTTCCCACAATTTTTTTTTTACTTTCTCAAAGACACCTCAAAACTGTCGGACATAAATATTTACATTGTCATCTGCAAGTTCTTTCAATGTAGATATGTCTAGAATTTTGTTGTTGGCAGCAAAAGTTACCCTAAGAGTTCCAAATCAATACAAAAGAAATCTTAATCATCAATAAAATAGCCTGATATTGTATTTTAATAGACATAAATTATGTTGAGGTAAGATATGAAATATTTTGATGAGGTGGGAAGTATTTTGCATACAAGCATGCATATAGGAACATTTGGTTCATACTGCACAATTAGATCATGGACTCTCTAGAGGAACCATTTTTGTTGCCATTTTCAAAACGTATTAAACTCTTTTTGCCATGCTTGATCAACGGCAAGTAGCCCAATCTTGCAATTATGGCTCAGCCAAAACTCAGTTATTGGTTTACTCATTTTATGCTTACAACAAGGATGTGTTCCAATTATGGCTCGGCCAAAACTCAGTTATTGCTTTACATGTTTTATGCCTACAACAAAGAAGTGTTCCAATTATGGCTCAGCCAAAACTCAGTTATTGCTTTACATGTTTTATGCCTACAACAAAGAAGTGTTCCAATTATGGCTCAGCCAAAACTCAGTTATTGCTTTACTTGTTTTATGCCCACAACAAAGATGTGTGCCAATTATGGCTCAGCCAAAACTCAGTTATTGCTTTACTTGTTTTATGCCCACAACAAGGATGTGTTCCAATTATGGCTCAGCCAAAACTCAGTTATTTCTTTATATGTTTTATGCCTACAACAAAGAAGTGTTCCAATTATGGCTCAGCCAAAACTCAGTTATAGCTTTACTTGTTTTATGCCCACAACAAAAATGTGTTTATGATTTAATTACATGACACCATACTCTCTACTTCATTGCAAAAAACACCTACAATTAGCATGATATGTTGACATTCTAGTCTCAGTCTCCTGACGCCTTCAGATATTCAATCAGTCACAGAGACTATTTTAATTATGGAAATCCTCAAAAAAAAATGTGGCCTGTCAGTCATTGAGCACCAGTTACTTCTGTATAATATTTCATCTTCTTTAACCCTTTGCCAGAAACAAAATTTTAGATTTGTTTAAATTAAAAGTATTTACAGACAAAAATTAAATGTTGCTCAAATGATTGGATTTGTCTTTGAAAGGGAAGAAAACACTGTGGGAAAAGAGAAAATGTTGATATCCAGGATTTCAAGGTCTCTTTCTCAGGGATGTTAAAACTCAGGATTGTTTGGCAAAGTTTTAAGGAAAAATTTAAAGATAACAAGTGCATTGCACTTTAAGTTGTTTTGATAAACAAGAGCAACGGTGAAACAGAACGATTATTTCTTTTTCAATGCAAAAGGAGATTGCACTGACATAACATTCATACTGAAAACTCCTTAATAAGGAGGCACAACAAATTTGCAGCGGAATATTGTGAATTGTTGAAAATCAACTTAACTTGAGGTTCGATACTTGAAAACATTTGAAAAATACATAATTGCAAAAGTAGAAATAAATGATAACCAGTAATTTCTCCTTTCAGCCATGATGTTTGCAACAATTGTTTGAAGGAATACAAAAAAAAGTCTGTGTAAGGTGATGAGTTTCAGGAACAGGATCAGGTTGTGGAAAATCTGTTGTAAACAGTTTTACTATCACAGCATGTTGAAGCTTTGCTAAAATGCCAACTTTGGTTAATCCTTAGAGTGCTGAATAAACCCAAAAGACAGAAACAGTTTACAGTGACAAAATTTTAGACAGGTCCGAATTGAAACCAGTTTTTTGTTGACAAGAAACTCAACTCAAAAATTTGAAATTTGTTTAACCCTTTACCACACGAGAAAATTTTAGACCGGTCCAAATTGAAAGCATTTGCAGACGACAAAATAAATGTGACTGAAAAATTAAAATTTGTTTTGGGAAGAGTAGAAAACATTGTGGGAAAAGGAGAAAATGCTGGTTACCAGCATTTTCTCCTTTTCCCACAATGTTTTCAAAAGGCCTCTTTTTCAGGGTCGTTAAAAGTCTGGATTGTGTGGTAAAGAGTTAAGGAAGGTTAGAAAATATTGTGGGAAAAGGAGAAAATGCTGGTTACCACATTGTTTTCAAGTCTTATTCCTAAAGGGTGGTAAACCTCGGGATTGTGTGCTAAAGGGTTATCAGTCTAAATATTAAGACCCAAATAAATGCAAGTTCAAGGTTGCTATTGTCCAGAATGTCTAAGTAGATCAAAGATCAGACTGAATATTTTGTGCAGTCTGGTCTTGATCTACAGTGGCCACAAAGGCACATTAGGGTTAATTCTTTTGCCACATATTAAGACATAGAGGATGTTTGTTTATTTCGAAATTTATCGATCTTTCACCGAAAAAAACAAATATTCTCTTTATTTCATGCTTTTAACCCTTTTTGGGAGGAACTTACATAAAAATCCAGAACAGTTCTTTTCGGTTATTCCCCGTGGTGTACCTCCTCCACATAGCAACGCATTACAATATTATGTCAAGCATGAGAAATGTAGGATAAATTACGTCATATTTCCGTCTGATTGAGAGGCACGCGCATTTTACCTAGGTAACTAGTGCATGGGAACAACTGTTTCCACCTTCAATTGAAGAGTTAGAATATAAAAATCGGTATTTTTCACTGGTTGTAACCATGAAATATCGAAAAATATTTCACTGATATTTCTCGTTAACCTAACGGAAAGCATGAAATAAAACTTGGTATGATACAGACACAACCTTTTTCACTGCAGCTCTACACAGGTTTGAAATTATCTTGGATAGGAAGGAGTAAAAAAGTAGAAATAGTATCACTTTCTTAGCGCCTGCTGTATGATAAAGAACTGCTCCTGACCTGTGTTCTTTTTATGATTTTGCTGATTTATGTGAGTTGATACGGTTGCAGTATAAGGCATTGGCCAGATGAGGACAAGTCTTTCCAGCCAGTCTTGTGTTTTAACAACTCTGAGGAAGAAGGTTTTGTTTGTCCATTTGTATGGTGTTTAACCCTTTACCACACAATCCCTGGTTTTCACGACCCAGAGGAAGAAGCCTTCTGAAAACATTGTGGGAAAAGGAGAAAATGCTGGTAGCCAGCATTTTCTCCTTTTCGCACAATGTTTTCTACTCTTCTAAAGTCAAGTTTCAATTTTTGAGTCACATTTATTTTGTCGTCTGCAAATGCTTTCAATTTGGACAAGTCTAAAATTTTGTCATTTGGTAAGGAGTTAACACTGTTTTCAGCATCAATTCAGTTAGCCAGCCCTATTGCGTATGCTTCCTTGAAGTTCCTTTTATGAGTACTTTGCACAATATCCTTCCCAAGCCTCTCGCTACATTCCCAGATAAAAATTGTCAAAATTTGATAAGTAGCGAGAAAAGGATGAATCCAGTTGCAATGACTGTCATCAGTCCTCAGACAGAAGTTTGCCAAGCAGGGCATGGTTTAGCAATCCGGAGCTGTGTTACTTTCAAATTTAGAAAATTTAGAATAAGAATAAGAATGTTATTAAGAATGGTTTGTGAATACAGACCCAGGACTTGTAGTGTGCAGGATATATATACAGTTGGACATTTTATCTTGTATTTTAGGTGGTAGAGGGTGAAGTTTGTAAAAAAAAAATTTGGTGCTTGTGTAAAACTGCCTGGAAAAGAAAGTGAACTTGTGTTTAGTGCTGAGAGAATTCAGCTTTTCTCAGGAGTGATTGACTGAATGTTTTCAAACTGTGAGCATGCTGAGAGTAAATCTTCAAATCGGTTTAACCCTTTACCATACAACAAAATTTTAGACTTATCTAAATTAAAAGCATTTGCAAACAATGAAACATGAGCTCAAATGATGAGGTTTGTTTTTCAAAAGGGAAGAACAATTGTGGGAAGTGGAGAAAATGCTGGTCACAAGCATTAGCTCCTTTTTCCACAATATTTTCAAAGGTTTCTTTCCTCAGGTCAATAAAAGACAAGATGGTTTGGTAAAGGTTTAAAGTCACAAAATGAGCTTACAATTTTACTATACACTGTCTGACTTTACAATCAGATTTTAAGTCTGGTCAATGTTCTGCGAGTGGCAACGAACTTTAGGGTTGTGGCAGGTCACAACCCTGTTACACTGCCCGGTAAATGAAATGAACTTTTTCAGTTCTATAGAATACGGTTTAATTGTATACCAAATGAAAAATTTTTAGACTCGTCCATAATTTAAAAGCATTTATTGACAAAAAACTAATGTTGCAAGATGGATGGGATTTGTTGTTTACAGGGTAGAAACAGCCCTGAGAAAGGAGAAAGTGTGTTTAACCCTTTACCAAATGACAAAATTTTAGACTTGTCCAAATTCAAAGCATTTGCAAAATACAAATTAAATAAGTGGCTCAAATGATTAAATTTGTGATCAAAAGGGCTGAAAAATGTGCAGGATAAGGAAAAAATGCTGGTTACCAGAACCTTCTGAAGCCTTCTCCCTTAACCCTTTACCACACAATCCCGAGTTTTAACACCCCCTAGGAAGAAGCCTTTTGAAAACATTGTGGGAAAAGGAGAAAATGCTGGTAACCAGCATTTTCTCCTTTTCCCACAATGTTTTCTGCCCTTCCCAAAACAAACTTCAGTTTTTGAGTCACATTAATTTTGTTGTCTGCAAATGCTCTCAATTTGGACGAGTCCAAAGTTTTGCCATTTGGTAAAGAGTTAACTCTTTACCAAATGACAAAAGTTTAGACTTGTCAAAATCCAAAGCAACTGCAGACGGCAAAAGGAATCTGGCTCAAACTATGACATTAGTGTTTGAAATGGTTGAAAACATTGTGGGAAAGGAGAAAATGCTGGTAATCAGCCTTTTCTTCATTTTCCAACAATGCTTTCAAAAGACCTCTTCCCCAGGGTCGTCAAAAGTCAGGATTGTGTAGTAAAGGGTTAATGCAAAAAGTTTTGACCCAGATCAGTCAATGCAGTCAATGCAAGTTAACCTGGGTCAAAACTTTTTGCCATTGATACTTGCTTGGTATACTGCATCAAGTTCGTAAATCATGGAACTTATGATTATCTTCATCTTTTTCAGAAAATGAAGAAGCCTGATCAGTCTCTGTCAACTTATCATGTAAGTATTTCTAGTGGTACTTTTTCCACAGACATTTATCAGAAAACCCTGTGGTTTTTTTTTTGCATAGAGCCTGCCGTCTGATACTGAATCTACACTGTCTGCTATTATGTTACAAGTTATGGCCAAAATTAACCTAGAAATAGCAATGTTTCACCTGGTTTTCTTTACTGAAAGGTCCATTTGATCAATTCAGCCCTATAGGATTAAAAAGCATTCTTAGTCTGATTTTTTAATTATAATGTAATATAACTTTGATTGCTCAACCTGTTTTGTTCTGTCAATTACAAATTTTACTTTTTGGAAATTTTGAAAATTTTAGAATTTAAAATGCAATTTAGAATAGTTTGTGTCTATGGTCCCTGCTGATCTGTAAATGCAAAAGTTGTCAAGTGCCACCAGTGATAAATCTTTGTTCATGTCCTTGATATTACAGTCAGAATTGATCACACAGAATGGACCAATTGTAGCCCAGATCAGCACATCTATACAGTTACAGTACCAATCACTACAGAAACAGCACCAAGACTTCACAACACATCTCCAGTCTCAGCTTCAACAACTACAACAACAACTGTCTCAGCTCCAAACACAGTTAGCACAAGCTCAGGCTGCAGGTAAGCTGTTCAGGGAAAATGTTTGTTTTAATTTGAAGCAGAATGCCAATTAATTCTTTACTAGATGATAAAATTTTAGACTCATTTATATGAAAAACATTTGAGGAAGACAAATAAATGTGGCTCAGATTCTGGGATTTATCTCTGAAAGGATGAAAACATTGTGGAAAAAGGAAAAAGTGCTGGTAACCAACATTTTCTCTTTTTCCTACAATGTTTTCTACCCCTTTAAGGACGAATCCTACAATGAGCCATGTTTAGTTTGTAGCCTCCCAAAGCTTTGGATGTAAACAAATGCAAAATTTTGTAGTTTGGTTAAGAGTGAAGGGGAAAATATAAATGTGAAAAGGGGTTTTAATGTAGCTGCATAAAGTATCAATCCAGATCAGCCTGCACAGGCTGACAATGTTGAAACTCTTTGCTTTTGCAAAATTCTCTGCATGTCCCAGGACCATTCTGTCTTGCGATTCAGTTTGTTGTAAGACAAAATAAACTTTATGGGTCCATAATAATTTGATAACTTTGCCAGAGCATAGCTCAATGTATTTAAGAAGAGGTAAACATTTGTATAAGTATTAGCATTTACTCTCTCTACTAAGCGACAAAATTCAAGACTCATCCAAATTGAAAGCATTTGCAGACAAAAATTGGAAAAAGTGGCTTAAGTGATTGGATTTGTCCTAAATAAGATAAAAAAAACATGGGAAAAGGAGAAAATGCCAGTTACCAGTATTTTCTCCTATTCCCACAATGTTTTCAAAAGCCTTCTTCCTCAGGGATTGTTATAACATGGAATTGTATGGTAAAAGGTTAAGGGAGTGCAAGTTAAACAGTGTCTACGAAAGCATTTCTATGACGGCATAAATCATGTTGTACTTAATGTCTGTAATGTCCGTTTTTAGAATTTGCACTTTTGGGTTTATCTTTATCTAGAATTTCCTTTACTTTTAAAATTTGACAAAAAATGTAATCTCAAGTGTCAGCTTGCATGTATTTATTATGGAAGAAAATTTTTAAACAGTATGGCAGCAAGACATTGGAAAAATAGAGGGAGCTTTTGCCACAATATGATAGATTTTTAGATTGTTCTTGTCTTCTCTTTACTTTGGCAATGCTGAGCTGGACAGACAGTGTAGTTCTAGATCAGACTAATGTAAATGTGCAGTCTAATTCTTGATCTACATTTATTTCTTGTCAGAAAAGCTTTCTTTGTCAGGGTTGTTAAAACTAGGATTGTTTGGTAAACTGTTAAATTTCAGTCTCATCCAAATTGAACGCTTTTTCAGACACTAAAATAAATGTGATTGAAATGGAGGCATTTTTCTTTGGAAGAGTGCAAACATTGTGGGAAAAGAGAAATGCTGGTTTCCAGCATTTTCTTCTTTTCAAGCAAAGTCTCTTTCCAAAGGATCTTATAAACACAGGATGGTTTGGTATGGTAAAGCCATGATGGTTGGAATGGCTACAACTGGCCATTTTTGAAGGTTTCATCATTACTAGGCTAGAGATATGCAATACCTTGCTCAAGAACACTCTCATGTGACAAGTAATTCTTTAAGAATGAAACCAGGATTGTAGACGACAAATCCTGCATTCTGATCCAAACTCTTAACCCTTTTACACAGACTTTGATAATCAGTAATTAAAAAAAACTAGAACAGGGTATGAATGACACAATAGACACATTTTAACGAAAGGAAGATGCTTTTGTTACTGACAATAGAATAGTAAAATTGCTCATTTTCTAACAACATTTTCAAATGCCTTCGTCAGGAGGGTCGCTAAACCTTGGGATTGTGCTGTAAGTGTATAAAATCTGCTAATGCTTCAGTGAAATATGTAGGGTCATCATGTGACACATCTCAGCCAATGAAAATGCGGCCGCTTGTAGGAGGGTAAAAAAGAGTTTTATTCCTTGTCACAGTCTAACAAGTTTATTATTGCTCTCATTTTCTGTATTTTGTTTTACAAGATGATTTAAAGATTGCTGTCAACAAAATTTGCATACCACATTAATTTTATGAATCATTATTCTTTGACACTTTTGGGTTAAGTAGTCTAATAGATGAATTTCAGCTTTGCTTTCTAAAAAAGACCTTGAAATAAGTTACTAGCATTTTCTCCGTTTCCCATTATGCTTTCAAAGCCCTGTTCCTCAGGCTTGTAAAACATGAAGAAAAGGAAATTATGATGAAAATATGGTGATATGATTTCTGTTTTTGAAAGGGTAGAATTTATGGTGGGAAAAGGGAAAAATGCTGGTTATCTCTCCCCTTTTCCTAGTATGTTTTCAAAAACTACTATTCTGAAGATGGTAGAAACATGGGCTTGTTTGTTAGAGGATAAATATACAGGGTTAATAGTAAGTTTTATCTTTATTTTGCAGTAATTACACAGTCAATAGCTGGACCTCAAGTAACTTCCTCGGCTCCACCGGTTGCGACCCAACCTGCTATTATAAAGTCAGAACCAGAACCACCTGCGGCATATCAACAGGTAAGAAAAAGTACGGAATAGACTTCAACCCTCACCACACACAATCCACAATTTTAGAGACCCTGATAAAGAAACCTTTTGAAAACATTGTGGGAAAAGGAGAAAATGCTGGTTACCAGCATTTTCTCTTTATCCCTAATGTTTTCCACTCTATCAAAGATAGAAGTCATTGTTTGAGCTACATGTAATGTATCGTCTGCAAATGCTTTCCAGTTTGACAAGTAAAGAATTTTGTTGTTTTGTAGACTGCAGAAATGTGGCTTTTTCATCCCCTAAGGTAGACAACTTTTCAAATCAGTTTATAAGAGAAGCACTTGCCTCAAAGATTTGAAATCATTTTACCCTTTTCCAAACAGTCCCAAGTTTTAACGACCCTGAGGGTATCCAGAATTTTCTCCTTTTCCCAGAGGGTTTTCTTCCTTATCAAAGAATGTAAATTTATTTGTACCAATTTCAAATTTGCTGTCAGCAGATATTTTGAATTTGGAAGAGTCTAAAATTTGTTGTTTGGGAAAGGTTAAGTGTAGGAAATGATAGGTTTTGAAACTTGCAAATTTGAAAGTGTTTGCAGACGCGAAGTCAAATACGGTTCAAATGATAGGATTTTTGTTTGAAAGGACTGTAAAAATTGTGGTTAGAGTATTTTCTTTTTTCAAAAGCATTACTCCTCTGGGTTGTTAAAACACAGGATTGTTTGGTTATGGGTGAAAAAGAAACAGTTTTCTTCTTATGTTTTCTTCAGGTCTAAAACAGTAAATGGATAGGCAATATTGACATTTTTAATGAAAGAATTTACCAAGTTTATAATTAAGAAATAATCTTCTTTCTATCGTGGTTTATCGTTCAATAAACCAGGGTTATGAGTTATGAGGCACAATAAATAATCCACAAGGGCGATAGCCCGAGTGGTTTATTCATTGCGCCTCATAACTCACAACGTGGTTTATTGAACGATAAACCACGATAGAAAGAAGATTATTTCGATTCTAACGTGACCAACTCTTAATCAAAGGAAAACAAGTTCATACTTAGTGTAAAAGCGCGTATGCTGATTATATTCCACTTATGTTCCACTTACTTACCAAAAGAAAACTCCACTGCCCGGTCGGTAAATATGAAAAGAATCAAAATTTTAATAAAACCTTAGGCATCAAACACGACATAAAAAACCGCCCCGTTTTACTGTTATATTTCCCCTCTTTCGAATGACAAAGAAGAATGAATGTATTGTCATGCATTAGATCCGTAGTTGCTTTGAATTCTCTGAATATTACTCCACCCCCTCCAAGTCCGATTTCCAATGCAACACCGGTCAATTTTGAACTAACCTTCAACTTGAAAAGACACTTGATTTACATCTGTTTACTGGTAACATTTTGACATAGTTCCATCATTGTCAATTTTTGTTAAAACAGTTAATATCGGTAAATCTTTGAGGATTTTCCTTCCTCCTTGGTCAAGGAAGGGAAAATGGCGATTTGTTTACATCAAGTGACCTTTATTAATAAAATATCGGAGGGCGAAGACACGGAACAGCCACAGACGACTTTCTATATACAGAATGATGTGACTGTATATAGAATGACGTAGATTTTACAATGCTTTGGTTGCACTGTGTTTATAGAGATGGATTCACGTGTCATGTTAGAATAGAAATTTGGGGGGGGGGGGGAAATAGGTCACTTAACCCTTTACCAAACAGTACTGAGTTTTGAAGACCCTGAGGGAGAAAACCTTGGAAAAGAAGAAAATACTAGTAACCAGCATTTTCTCCATAGCCCTCGATTTCTACCCTATTAGAAAACTTACACCATTTGTATCAATTCCAAGTTTGTTGTCCTCAGGTGTTTTGAAATTAGTAAAGGCTAAAATTTGTTGTTTGGAAAAAGGTTAGCACATTACTCAATTTGCAATACATGTATAAAGACCACTCTATTTTGTGAGGGTTTTTCAGACAAGGGGATTCAACTTATACAAATGACAAAATGAAGCTTTACTCTTTTGGCAAGAAAACAATGTAACAAATGGATAAATAGCTATGGTATGTTTATGCCATGTGGTTTAACTGGAAATCAATTTTGAGTTACATCACTGTGCAACTTGAAATTTGCTGAAGTTCAATGTCATGTGTGCCAGTCATATTTCAAGAATTCATGGTTGCTGTTTTTTTATGATAATCTTACTTTAAACCCTTAATCCTTTACCACTCAACCTAATTTTGAACTTGTATAAATCCAAAGCATTTGCAGACAACATGTCAGATATTGTTTTAATGATGGAATTTGTCTCTGGAAGAGTAGAAAACATTGTGGGAAAAGTAGAAAATGCTGGTTACCAGCAGTCTATCTTCTTCCCACAATGTTTTTAAAAGTCTTTTTCCTCAAGGTCGTTAAAACCCGAGATTCACAAGTATATGTACTGTAACACACTGCACAAAACTTACAGTCAGATTTTTTATTAATACTGGCAGCATTGCTGAAACACCTTAGACACAATCAGCCTTGAATTTGCTCCTATTAGTGTCTTATTTCTAGAAAGAAAATGTCAAGTTGGTTTAATTGGTGCTCTACTGGCTAAAAGGGGTCCTAGGTAAGATCCTCTCTCATGGCGCTGGGGTAAACTCAACAAGCTTTTATGCCCTGCAGTTGAAAGTTTCAGATATCATTATGAGAAAAGGAGGAATCTCTTTTAACATGCAGTTGTGTTTTCTCCTGCAATGTTTTATACACTGTCAAAAACCAATATATATTTCTTCCCGTATAGTTTTTGTTCTTAGTTTGATAGTTCATTGCTTTGGACATGATCTTAAATAGGAATGTAGAAGAAATAATAAAGTAATACATTTTCTCATCATGTAAAACTTTTATACACATTTTAATTATTCTAGCAACAGTATGGACAGCCACCCCCATATGGGCCACCACCTCCATTTAATAGACAATCTCTAGGTCCTGGACCAAGTACAGGGTCTGTGCAAGGACAGGGGCCAGGGAGCCAGGCCTCGGGAGGACCAGGTCCAGTCCACAGTCAAGGTCAACCCGGAAGTCAAGGTCAAGGAGGAGCAGGTCCGGGTCCATCTGGTCCAGGTCATGGTCCAGGACAGGGGCCAGGACAGGGGCCAGGGGGCCCTGGACCAGGGCCATTGCATCGCCATCCCTATGACTACGGTGGTATGTATGACAAATTCCAGAATGCATGGTAGAGACCCATACTCCTGAAACATTTTCAGTCTTAGCTTAGCCCAGAAGCTGAGCCAATTTTTTCCAAGGATTATGGTAATTATTTTGACAGGTTAATTTTTCTTTCACCGCTGACCAATGTTTCGCCATTGACACTTGTAGGAAAGCAAATAATCGCTTGAGAAGAATAGGTGAAAAGTGCTGCTAAAAGAAATTCCAGGAAAGTGTGGATAGGAGCGCTAGACCAGTAATATAAACACCATAAAAACCAAACAAACAATCAGTCTAGTTGCAGAGAACCAATGAGGGTCCTGCATTTTTCATTGGAGAAGGTGTAGGATTTGTAATATTGCAGCCCAGTTTTGATCCTAACTCAAGGTGCTGTTTTTTTTTGTGTGGAATTGATCTTGGGCAAGACACTGCAGAATCTTTGTCAAGAACTGGTGAAACCACTGACATAAGTCATGAATAAGTGAGCTGGCACTGGGGTATGTCTGAAATAATGTTGAAATAGGCATAAAACACCATTCAATCTAATAAATTAGCAGGGTTAATGCCCATGCATACTGATAATGACAATGATATCTTTGGTTATCCAGGGGTCCTGCTCGGCTCATTGGTAACCTGTAAATTTCATAACCTTGAGGCCCCTTCTCTGACCGTCTTTTAAAGCACTGGCTTTTTCCCAGGAGTATCCTTTGGCAAGACACATCAGAGTCCCAGGCTAGTACTATTGAAACTTAGGACACACATGAATATGTGGGCTATTGTCAAAATATGACAGAAATAATGTCGAAAGCAGCGTAAAACACCATTCAATGGTTATCCAGCACTACACAGATCCAGAACAGTGAGGATGTTCCTACCCTACACACATTAGATAGTCTCTCAATCCCTTACATAATGAGAAAATTTTAGAATTGTCCATATTGAGGGCACTTGCAGACAACAAGAAGAATGTTGCTCAGATGATTGGAAATGTCTTTGAAGGGGTAAATTTTATTATGGGAAAAGCAAGAATACATGTACATTGAAAAGCACACAAGCTGCAATGGTAAAAATTGAAATGATATTGAATATATAAACAATTTTTGGACTCTTTACTGGCATCTATTTGGCTTATTTCATATTCTGAAAGCAATCTGGTGACAGTGGGTTGATTTTCAAAGGGAGCTAACTTGTGTTGTAAAAGTTTATTCAGCCTTGTGTAAATATCAGTAATACCTACAGTGATAGTGGCCATTACATTGCAAATAGATCACTATACATTAATCCTTATCAAACAATCCCCTGTTTAATTACCTAATTGCTAGTGGAAAAAATTGTTGGAAAAGGAGTAAATACTGTCAATCAGCATTTTCTCCTTTTCAAACAGCTTTTTCTTCTCTTTCTCGACAGTTTCCGTTATAAAAGCTATATTAAATTTGTTGTCTGCAAATGCTTGTAATTTGAACATCTCACAAATTTTGTTGCCTGGTAGAGTCTTTAGTCATTAACAATGGAAACAAATTTGCAGCAGACAATTATGAAAATATCCTTATAAAATATCGAATATCAGCATGAATTAAAGTTTATTATGAAGGTATGTGTGAAACATTTTGGATAATCAAGATAAACATTATTTCTATAACTTAAAAAATGTGGCACTGTAAATTAGTTTTCTTGTGCAACTTTATATTCACTCATGATTTGCTTCAAAATTAAGAGAGTTGTCTGCATTGGGATATAAAGTTAATTCTTTACCACACTATCCCAATTTTTAACAACCGTGACAGAGAGGGTTTCGAAAACATTCAGGGGAAAGGAGGAAATGCTGGTTTACAGCATTCCCTCAATGTTTTCTCCATTTTCAAAAGCAATTTCAATCATTGTAGTGGGATTTAGTTTGTCGTCTGCAAATGCTTTCAATTTAGACAAGTCTAAAATTTTGTCATGTGGTAAAGAGTTAAACACTTATCTATGAAAGAAAAGTTGATGGGAGGTCGTAATTTTTGTAGGTCCCTGGAGTGGGCCACCCCCTGGTGCAGGCCATGGCCCAGGACCAGGTCCATTTCCTCTACCAGATTTCAGCAAACCCCCACCAGGTTTCCCTCCACCTGGGATGCCTCCTATACCACCACCAGACATTGACCTGACCCCATCAGTACCCTACTATGAGTTACCAGCAGGGCTAATGGCTCCTCTTGTAAAGGTAGGTTTTAGAAGCTGCTTTTTTAACTGCAGTCAAAGCTGTATTCAGACACTATGGAAGTAAAAGAAGGGGTCTCTTATGGCAAATGGCATTTACCTCTATAATGCTTATTCTCATTAAAAAATCAATGTCCAGCTTAGAAGATACTGCTACTATCAGCCCCTACCTTGGACTTGACTTGGGAACACATGAGAAAAAGAGATGTTGTTGTGATACAACTCAGTTTGTTCAAAATGGTGTAAAACACAACTCAAACAGACACCAAGAATTTGTAGCCAATCGAGAGACATGCACAAATGAACAGAATTCTGCCAAGGTATGGGTTCTGGGATACTGTCCCAGTGAAATAGAAAAATATCCTATCATAACACTCACAGCAGGGACTTTCACCCTTTCAAATCTATTTGAAACTTGGTCTTAAGTGCATGTGTTTCACATTTGTTGAAAATATCCTCCATTTCTGCAATTTGGGAAAATTCTTTCCTCTCTGAGTGATCCTTGGGAGATCACTGCTGTAAACAGTAGCATTACCTACGGGACTGTGTCATATTATGTAAGAACATATTAAATTGTCATTGAGCCATGCTCTGGGATAGGGGGGTTTAATACATCTGTGTTATGCATTGTACCAAGCAAACCATCATGTAATTATGGATCCGTACAATCCATTTTGTCTAAAAAAACAATTGAATCATGATGTAGAATGGTCCTTGGACATGCAGAAAGTTTACCAAATGCAAGAAGTTTCAACACAGGACCACCTGCACAGGCAGACCTGTGTTGATGCTTTATGCAAATGCATTAAGCCCCCTTTTCACAGAGAATGGCTAAATTATATTAGGAATATGCAGCAGTTTACCACAGTGCTATTTCGCTTTTAAATGACCCAAGAGGTTCTGATAATCTTATACTTGATTTGATTTTATAGCTGGAAGATCATGATTACAAACCACTTGATCCACGAGATATACGGCTGCCACCACCAATGCCCCCTAGTGAGAGATTATTAGCTGCTGTAGAGGCCTTCTACAGTCCACCATTCCATGATAGGCCAAGAGACAGGTGTGTGGTTACTTCATGAAACATGACTTATATCATTATTGTACAGATACATGTACAGCTTCTTTACGCTCTTGTGTAAGATGGCTTTTGGAAACATTGTGAGAAATGAAGCTTTTGTTTGTAACATATAATTTCCAAAAATTGTTGTGTATGTTTTGCATATGATTTGAACAAGTCCAAGTGTTTCTCCTGTTTTTCAAATTGATAATATAAAGTTTGTGTGATTTGGGGTTAATACAATATAACCTGTGAACAATCTCATCTTGCAGTAGACTCCTTTTGAAAATGCTGTGACAGAAGCAAAAATTGCTTGTAAAGGGTAGTTGCTCACTGTGCAATTATGGTCTTTCTTTTGAACTAGCTTATCAAACCTTAATTCATTCTTGTTATCACCCGCCGAAGGCGGAGGGATATAGTTTTAGCGTTGCCCGTCCTTCCATCCGTCTGTCCGTCCGTATGTGTGTCCGTCTGGGAGCATATCTTCAATATCATTGGACGGAATTTCATGAAACTCTATACATGTGTACAATAACCCATTCTGCCGATACACTTTTTTTTATTTTTTGATTCGATGAAAAATGGCCAACTTGGAGCGATTTTAAGTTACGTGGTCAAGTAAATTTTTCGGTGGGGGATATCATTTCAACGAAATTGCTTGTTTACCATAGTTTACAAGGATCTTTTAAAAGTCATCTCAATGCAAATCCTGAATCAGGAGGTTGATTTGTGAGTTGTATACTAACACTGAGTACTTTTCCAAGCAATCCCATGTTTTAACAATCCTGAAGAATAAGATCTTTGAAAACATTGTGGGAAAAGGAGAAAATGCTGCCAACCAGCATTTTCTCCTTTTCCTACAATATTTTCTGCCCGTTTGATGACAACTTTCATGATCAGAGCCACTTTTGTATTGTTGTCTGTAACTGTTGTCAGTATGGAAAATTTAATGTCTAAAGTTTTATGGTTAAGGGTTAAATAGCAAGTCCAAACTGCATCTGGAGAAG